>CM040240.1:88543840-89989133 GCA_022545495.1 Chrysanthemum lavandulifolium
GATAACGCTACGCGTCGTTCGGGGTCAAAGGAACTTCCTTTTCGTCGAGCAAGTTTTCAACACCTAGGCGGTGAACCTAATCGTTGTAGTGTAGTATTAGGGTAAGCCGGGTATTGATATCGTTCTCTGGGGAATAGGAATGCTAGTGAGAAGTTACTACGCTAAGGTTGGGGTTGAGGAAGATTATTTTTATCTTTTATATTTTTTAAGAAAAGGAAAGGTCGAATCTCGGGGTTTGGATTTGGGGGTTGGTATTGCTACCGATTACTCTACTTATCTAATTATCTAATCTAAGGTGTATGTAGTCTATGTCTAATTATTGTGTGCTCGTATGATAGTTTAAAGATGTGTTTACTTAGGTTTTACTACTCCTTAATTATCTCCTATTGGTGGTTGAATTGTCACGTCCTTATTCTTAGTTGCGTTGTGTGTCTAAGGTTGTAGGGTATCGTTTCTCCTAACTCTTTGAACTTACCAAAGGGTCTCGTCTACAAAACCCACTAGGGATAATAAACTCTTACTCTAAGGCACTCTTTGGATGGTTTAGCTTACAACTACTCAAGGAGTCATATTCTAAGGTTCACAAAGATTTAATCAAGCATTAAGTACACAACGAATGACCTATCGCATTACTAGATCATTAATCAACTAAGATAAGAGACAACCAATCAATATTCAATAATTAAGTTTCATATTCCTAAGCAAACACACAAGTAAATTAGCGGGACATGGAGAACATGCAAGCATACACACAAATAATCAAAGACATAATTGTATTAATGAAGTAAAACACTTATCTTGGTGTAAGATAGGGTTTGGAACCTAAAATCTTGTACAAGACGACCTTGGTTCGGTTTAGGTTTTACTCCAAAGACTACACACAAATCTTGAAAAATTCGGATTCTATATATAAGATTACACATGCGGCGTCACCTTATGTTTTGTGGCGCCGTCGTGTCGCCGTCATTAGGGTTTCGTCTTGGCCACGTTAGACTTGCGGCGGCGTCACCTTATGCTTGTGCGCCGTCCTCTTGACTTCGGCGCCGTCTGGATTGCATCTGGGCCGTGCGAGTTGCGACGACCTACTCTTTTATAACAGCGTCGTCGCTTGAAAATAGGAGTTTTGGCTTACGTCCGTCACAAAATCCTCCGGCGGCGTCGCGATTAAACGATGGCGCCGTCACCTTATATTTTCAATGACTTTGAGTGTCTCGATTCGACTTTGGCCATTTTCTTCGTATATTCGCGCCTTTTCGTCCAAATAAGTGCCATTCCGACATTTTGCCTTCAAGAGACCTAAAAGTGAAAAGAGCGATATTAAGCAATAACGGATACAAAAGTGATCAAATAAGGGCTTAGCGACCCTCAAAAGGTACCTTTTAAAACCTTATCAAATATCCCTACACTTGGTATTTGCTTGTCCTCAAGCAAATGTGCTTTAACCAATTAATTTATAAGTTAGGGGTCATGAAGCATTGGTTTAAAGCAGTCCACAACACATATAAGCCCATAAAAGTCATAACAAACACGGAAAGTACATACTAGCACCTCACATGGGGTGTTTGGATACTCGCATCTCTCGGTGTATATGAAATATAACAAATTGGAAATGGAAGATAAACACTCATTAACGGTCCTAGTACATAGATTACCATAGGCTTGAGAATAGATCAAACCTCCATCGCTTTGGCGTAAGCACCTAGGAAAGACTATCAAAGAGGTCTTTAAAGGGTTGTAACGTTAGGCTTACGGTAGGAAACAAAGGGTTTGGTGGGATAGGCTATATAGTGGTGGCAAGTCAAAAATCTCTATGTTAAATGCATACGAAGAATGGCGTTGCTAAGCCAAGACTCGACACTCTAGACTCTAGCTAAGCTGAAATAAACAAACATAAATTTAAAGGATAGATGTAGGATGGTAGCAGTATGTTTTTTTTTTTTTTTTTTTTTTTCTTTTTTTTTCTTTTTTTTTTTTTTCTTTTTTTCGATTTTTTTTTTTTTTCATACACTTTTACTCTACCATCCTCTCGGTAACATCAAAATGATAGGGATTTATAGGCACATCCCTACACTTGAGTTTTATTACTCTAACACTAATTTGACCCGAATTGAAAAGATCAAAACACTTGGGGTACATTATTATGCAAACAAAGGGAATTTGAATTTAACGTTCCTTCCGTCATTTCATAAACTTTAACTTTTCCATGAATCCCAATCGTCCCAAAGCGTATACAAAGGATATGACTCGACTTAGCAACTCATGCAAGCAACTAGATAATTGAACTAAGGGTTTAGGGTGATAACAATAATGCACTAAAAGTGAGTGCATACAAGGTAGGCTAAAGCGATTTGGGTGTATATTTGGGGTGGGGTGTAAACAATGCTCTTCATTGATATTCGGAAAAACCGAAACATCACGAGAACCGCGAAAAGGATAGGCTCGAGGGGTTAACTAGGGGTATCGTGTACTAAAGATGAGTACAACGCAAAGGGTGTGGGGAATTACTCAACCGATGTGGAAGAAGTAATTATATTACGGGTGTCGAACAAGGGTTATCCTAATGCCTCTTATCATTTAGTTATTCCTAACTACACAAGTGTAGTCTTACTAGCGATCTCGGAATGCATCACAAAACAAGTTCTAGAATCTAATATACTACGGTTCACACTCTAAGCATTAAAGATGAATGCTTTAATTCCTACTAATCTAAAGGCGATCCTCGCATTTTGGGTGGAATTTAGGTGGTAAAGGTTTTTGTGCTAGTCATGCAACTTCCTATCCAGTGAGGCAGCTTTTGTTAAGACTAATGGCCCACTCCTATATGTCATGAAAAATTTTAAATTTGGTGCCAAAATTACCTAACCGACATTTTCTCATGGTTTATTACACAAATACAATTGGACAAAGCAAATATTCAAGGATAAGCATAGTTTCAAAGTTCCGTTTATTTTCCTCCTACACTTAAAGCGAACATTGTCCCCAATGTTCCCCGAAATATCAAAGTTATGATAATGGAAGGTAATTAAAAGCGAAAAAACTAGTACTCCACGATTAGCTCGGTAGGATCCGTGTGTGAAGTAGTGGTTAAATCCTTTCAAGAAGAATTTATCGTGAAAAGCTCCTTCCAATCTTATGTAACTTCTTCTTGATAAATTAAAACGCACTTGAAGAAAACAAAGCGAAACCTTGGCGTAAAATCGGCGGTAATAATATATATAAGACTCGATTTAAACTAGGATATAATGCTTGTGGAATGGATGTTTCTGAATTTACGGAAAATTAAGACACGGAAAATTCAAAAATTTATAAGTAGCTCGAAAGCGAGAAAAAAGTAATCATTGTTTTACTCCTTCACGGCGCCGTCGGTTGCGATCTGACGCCGTCGGTTATCGACAAAAAGCGGTGCGATTTTACGAAAAAATTACGGAAAATTTACATCTTTAGAATCGGAAAAATTTACGCAAAACATCCATTATGACTCGATACAAGCATTTGACTCGAACAAACACACATATATATCTTTTAGTGAATTGTTATTCTCATGTTTACGTTTCTTTTGAAAGCGTGTGTAATCCTCCTACACTTATCCCTTATGTAAAATACCTTTATATGCAATTAAGGCGAGGTTAAAAACAAAATAAAGCATTTTACAAATTTAAACATGAGAATAAACAATCAATAAAGACATATGACACTAACAAGCAAACAATTAAGCATGGGTTGCCTCCACGAGCGCTTTTCTTTATTTAAGAGTCTTGTAGCTAGACTCGTAGTCGTGCTCTCGTAACTTCATTACGCCGCCACCTTGGCGGTCTCTAATGGGGATTCCATGTTGTAGAAGTGCCCTATGATGCACCTCTCTAAGAGTTCATCCTCTCCCCACTCGGTCCTATATTTTGGTCCTAAGTTCAAGCAATCCTTATAGAATCCGAAAATCTTAGCCATAACATAATCTACTCCTTTTCCCTATCCTCATCATTCCTATAATAGACCAACGGTTTAAGTTCCTTTTCATCATTAGAGTGATGAAAACTTCTCAATCTTAAGCGGCATTTGGTAAGCTATGTCATCGGTCTCATCCTTGAATCGCACTACTCTAACGAGGATCATAGGTCATCCGGTGCTTTCTATGAAAGGTTTTCCTAGAATAACGTGGGACAAGCTAGGGTCTATGGCGTGCTAATATCATCCACAATTATGAAGTCCGTAGGAAGCGTGAAACTACCTACATAAGCGGGCAATCCTTAACTCTACCAAGAAAATTGCACTTAACCCTAGGATTATCGGGGTCTTGCCTAGTTGGAATAGGCTTCTTCATTACCCAATTGTAGTAGGTGCTAGTCATTATGTTGATTGGGGATTTGCGATCAATGTAGGCCTTTGCCACAAAAGGTGTCCTATGCAACATGGTATGTTAAGATTCCAAGGGTTCCCAAACTTGATTCTAGGGCTTTTCTAACATACATGTGTGGAGGTCACGCTACTAAGTGAGGGTGGCGAGATAGTTCTTCTTTCGTAGGAAACTTATTGAAATAGTCATTGTCTACTTCATCTACTTCCTCGGTTGTTTCATTATTCTCAAGTGTATGGTCCTCTTAGTCATTTGTTCCATTAGGTTTCACTAAGGCGATGGTATTGTGAATTGAGCGTGCTTAGCTAGCTTACTTGGGTCCTTAATCTCTACACGGAAGGCTCGGGAGTTGAGATAGCACTAACCTTCCTATCACTATTGGTTATGGCTTTCAAAGGTTGTCTATCTTCCTATCCATTTCGACTTGTTGTTGGTTAAAGCGGTCAGGAGCTTAGCTATTTGGGATTCTTGGGATGCAACTAGGTTTTGCAACATCCCTTGATGTTTTGTTGGTTAGGACCGTTAGGTGGGGGCCATGAAAAATCATTGGAAGTGAATTCTTTGGTTTGTCCCAGTGAAGTCGGGCTTGCCTTTCCATGCCTCTCGGGTTTCATTGAAATTCCTAGGTCCGGGTATTGTAGGGAATCTTCCTCCGTTCCATTGTCTGCGAGGATGCGTAGTCAGCGGAAGCATGTTCGGGGATCGGGTGCTAGTCTTGGCGTGTTATGAGGATCACAAAGCGGCTCACACGAGGAAGAAACTTTGTTCACATGGTGTGAAGACTTAGGATTTTCGTAGGAACTCATTAGGAATTTTACTTGATCTTCAAGTTCGATCATCCCTGATCGGAAGGTTGTGAGTCAATGGGAGGCAAGGAGATTGCCTTAACGGTTTTAGGCAGCTCACGGGGTCATCCAACTTTCGTTGTCATAGAGGCAAGGTCCTCTATTATACCCATGATTCTTCAGCGGTGAGATCACTAAGTTTTCCACCGGCCGCTTGGTCAATGGATCGCTTGGTGGGGAAGTTGACATGATCATAAAGATTTGGACTTGGAGCCAAAGATCAATGCCGTGATGAGGGACTTTATGAAGTAAGTCCTTGAATCGAGTCCATGCTTCGTAGAGATTCACCACAGCGTTGTTGGAACATCAAGATGTCATTCCTAAGCTTAGTGGTTCTCCCGGTGGGAAAAATTGAGCAAGAAGCGAGAGGTAAGATCATCCCAACTTGAGATGGAGCCGTGGGAAGTCGCTCAAGCCAATTACTAGCTTGGTCCGTAGAGAATTGGAAGAGGCAGTAGCGTGGTCTCCCGAGTAGTAGCATCAAGGTCGATGGAATCGACAATTTTAAGAAATCCCTAAGATCTTGATTTGGATCTTGAGCGAAGTCCATGGAATCACATCCGTTTTGCACCAACCGGATGGTGTCGGATCATGGGCCGTAGTTTGGGCTTGGTCGGGAAGCTCAATGGTGTTCCTATAGCCTAAGTGGCTTGGTCTCGAGTATTCACCAAAGTGCGGGCTCTTGGCGGGTCAATTGGTGGTGGGTTGATGAATGGTGGGTGGTTATCACCTTCCATGATGAAAAGTGATGGGATTACGAACAAAGGTCACGAAGAAGGGGATAGACTATGAGAAAGCTAAAAATGAGAAAAATTTACTTGATAGGAATCAAGCAAAGAAACCTAAGCGAGGTGGACTACTAACTAGCTATTCTATTCCCGTGCGCAAAAACTTGATAACGCTACTGCGCGTCGTTCGGGGTCAAAGGAACTTCCTTTTTCGTCGAGCAAGTTTTCAACACCTAGGCGATGAACCTAATCGTTGTAGTGTAGTATTAGGGTAAGCCACGGTATTGATATCGTTCTCTGGGGAATAGGAATGCTAGTGAGAAGTTACTACGCTAAGGTTGGGGTTGAGGAAGATTATTTTTATCTTTTATATTTTTAGGAAAAGGAAAGTACGAATCTCGGGGTTTGGATTTGGGGGTTGGTATTGCTACGATTACTCTACTTATCTAATTATCTAATCTAAGGTGTATGTAGTCTATGTCTAATTATTGTGTGCTCGTATGATAGTTTAAAGATGTGTTTACTTAGGTTTTACTACTCCTTAATTATCTCTATTGGTGGTTGAATTGTCACGTCCTTATTCTTAGTTGCGTTGTGTGTCTAAGGTTGTAGGGTGTCGTTTCTCCTAACTCTTTGAACTTACCAAAGGGTCTCGTCTACAAAACCCACTAGGGATAATAAACTCTTACTCTAAGGCACTCTTTGGATGGTTTAGCTTACAACTACTCAAGGAGTCATATTCTAAGGTTCACAAAGATTTAATCAAGCATTAAGTACACAGCGAATGACCTATCGCATTACTAGATCATTAATCAACTAAGATAAGAGACAACCAATCAATATTCAATAATTAAGTTTCATATTCCTAAGCAAACACACAAGTAAATTAGCGGGACATGGAGAACATGCAAGCATACACACAAATAATCAAAGACATAATTGTATTAATGAAGTAAAACACTTATCTTGGTGTAAGATAGGGTTTGGAACCCTAAAATCTTGTACAAGACGACCTTGGTTCGGTTTAGGTTTTACTCCAAAGACTACACACAAATCTTGAAAAATTCGGATTCTATATATAAGATTACACATGCGGCGGCGTCACCTTATGTTTTGTGGCGTCGTCGTGTCGCCGTCATTAGGGTTTCGTCTTGGCCGCGTTAGACTTTGCGGCGTCACCTTATGCTTGTGGCGCCGTCCTCTTGACTTCGGCGCCGTCTGGATTGCATCTAGGCCGTGCGAGTTGCGACGACCTACTCTTTTATAACAGCGTCGTCGCTTGAAAATAGGAGTTTTGGCTTACGTCGTCACAAAATCCTCCGGCGGCGTCGCGATTAACGATGGCGCCGTCACCTTATGTTTCGTGACTTTGAGTGTCTCGATTCGACTTTGGCCATTTTCTTCGTATATTCGCGCCTTTTCGTCCAAATAAGTGCCATTCCGGCATTTTGCCTTCAAGAGACCTAAAAGTGAAAAGGAGCGATATTAAGCAATAACGGATACAAAAGTGATCAAATAAGGGCTTAAGCGACCCTCTTTTAAAAAAAGGTACCTTTTAAAACCTTATCAGCGTAAAATCATTTTAACGAAACAAATAAAATCGTAAACCTGTTTGAGCCAATAGTTTTCTAACACACTTACGTTTCACATAAAACACTAAAATAAGTATAAGTGATTTTATGATTTAGTAATACATATGTACAACAACTAGTGTTTACATATTTGGGTAAATATATACTTAAACTAGTATATACTAAAATGGGTAAAAACTAACAAATGGTATTGAACCATAACCCATGGTATTATCAAACCACTTGACTAGGAACATTGAACCCATGAGATACATTGTATCTAGTAAAGACCCATGGATCAAACCATAACCCATGACCCATGACCCATAACCAAAATACCCATGGGTAAGAGGGCGTCACGGATCCCTAGCTTTACGCTAGCCGGATCCCTTGTGGGAGGGATCCGTGGGATCCGGGGAATAGTAAGTCTTCTCCTCTATAAATAGTGATCCATTTCTTCCTTTTGTCTCACCACTTTCACACATACTTTCTCCAAGTATTGTACCTCTCTAACCACTTATCCTAAGGGATCTTTCTATGTAGTTTGTCTTTTGTTTTTGTGTGATTCTCTAGGTTCCTCTTAAAGCCGAGATCACCACTTCTTGAAGTCGAGCAAGCTCATGTCCATGAGTTGCCATGCTTCGTCATCATCAAGACAACTGAGGTTCTCTTGTTGATAGTTCTTTCTTCCTCCGTAGAGATGTTGTGTTGAAGGCATTAGTGAAGGATGCCGAAAGAGTCAAGACGAAAGCATTAGTGAAAGATGTTTAACGTCCGTGTCAAAAGCATTAGTGAAGAATGCTAAAGGTGTCAAGGCGAGGCATTAGTGAAAGGTGCCAGCGTTGTGTCAAAGGCATTAGTGAAGGATGCCTAGGAATCAAATCAAGTGGCATTAGTGAAGAATGCCTGGGTCGTATAATCGATGAGGTGCATCGATATACATATAAGTATTAGTTTATTTCCAAGGATGGTGATATCCTTGATGGTGTTGTAACAAGGAGTGGATCTCCTTGAAATTAGGTGTTGTGTTGTGATGGGTAGTAGTTCCTCCATAGTAATGGAACTAGGTGCTTAGCCTAGTACCTAATAAAGGGTAGGCGACGTTGTGATAGGTGTGGTTCACCTTGGAGTGAAAGAACTCGGTGGTTAGCCTAGCACCGAAAAAAGAGTAGGCGACGTTGTGAAGGCTTCTCCGCCATAAGGAGATTGGTGTCGTGTAGTGTTTACAAACTCTCGAGTAGGTGACTCGGGGAGTGGAGTAGGGCAAGGAAGGTGTCCTTGTAGCCGAACCACTATAAATACTCGTGTCGTGGTTATGTGCTTCTTACTCTTTATCTTTCATTACACGTTTATATATCTATCTATCAACGTCCAAAATAAACAACCAAATAGATTGACATAAGTCGATCTAAATATTTAAAAGGAAGTTTTAAATTGGTAAAACTATTCAACCCCCCTTCTAGTTTTCCATAATATGTTCGTCAATTTACTCGTGAAAACAAAGTTTCTATTGATTTTGACGAGTTTGTTTTTCCCAGTGAAGGATTATTTGACTAGACAAATTCCGCTCCGATGTGATAGCACTGGGGATCTCTATCCTGTCACCATGCCTACCTCCTACCCACAAGCTTTTCTCGCTAGTCATCACACGTGGCATCAGTGACTTGGACATCCAGGAAATGAAGTGTTACGTTCTTTACTTTCCAATAATAGCATTTTGTGTAATAAAGTGAAGTCTCCCCATCTTTGTCATGCTTGTCAGCTTGGGAAGCATGTGAGGCTTCCATTTTATGTTTCTGATACTCCAGTTAACTCTAATTTTGATATTGTGCATTCGGATTTGTGGACATCCTCACTTCCTAGCCAAAGTGGTATCAAATATTATGTTTTTTTTGGATCATTTTTCTTATTACCTTTGGGTTCATCCATTGTGTAACAAGTCTGATACTTTTGCGATATTTTTTGAATTTCGTTATCTTGTAAAAACTCAATTTAATGCGAAAATCAAAGATTTTCAGTGTGACCATGGTGATGAGTTTAATAACACCATTTTTCATCAATTGTTTACCAATCGACATCCATACACGTTTCTCGTGTCCCCCGCCTCACAACAAAATGGTAAATCCGAAAGTATGATTCGGACAATAAAAACCTTATCCGTACTCTACTTTTCCAAGCACATCTTCCACTCATTTCTGGGTCAAAGCACTTCAAATGGCCACCTACCTCTTGAATATTTTACCATCGACCGCCATCAATAACGACACACCTCACTTTCTCCTTTATAACACAAAGCCCAACTACACGTCTTTACGTGTTTTTGGTTGTTTGTGTTATGCCCACATCGACACCAGTCATAAACTTGGCCCACGATCCACACCGTATATTTTTCTTGGCTACCCATCAAACCATCGTGGTTTTCGCTACCTAAACCTTTCCACCAACACAATCATCATTTCCCGTAATGTTACCTTTGATGAGACCATTTTCCCATATGGATATGTGACTTCAAAATGATTTTCCTTCCTACACCTTTCTCGACACCACTCCAAACATAATAGCACAACATATTTCCTACCATCAATGCACATACTCTATACCCCACATCCATTAACCCATCCACACCCTCTGGTAATACTACCACCGCTCCATCCCAACTTCAACCCACTCAAACCGACCCATCTCTTGAAATTACTACACCCGACCCAACTCCTACTGTCCAACCCAATCCACCCCCACCTCCTGTAACAAACACAACTAACTGTAATACTTGCCCAAACCCAACATCAACTCACCCAATGGTCACTCTTTTTCAAGTTGGTACTAATAAAAAGAACCCGCGTTATAATTGTCATATGTCTACCATTTCTCCTCTTCCAAAATCATACGCCATCGCCATCAAAGATCCTAACTGGCAACGAGCTATGCTAGACGAATATAATGCTTTAATTAGAAATAATACTTGGGTTCTTATGCCACGACCATCTGACGCGAACATAGTTCGTTCTATGTGGTTGTTTAAGCACAAGCATTTTGCAGATGGATCTTTCAGCAGGTACAAAGCACGCCTTTTAGCTAATGGGAACAATCAACAACTTGGTGTTGACTTTGATGAGACATTTAGACCGGTCACTATCCGCACCATTCTCAGTCTTGTTGCTTCTCGGCATTGGACTGTTCATCAGCTCGATGTCAAGAACGCGTTTCTCCATCGTACATTATCTAAGACTGTCTACATGCATCAGCCTCCTAATTTTTGAGATCCTCAGCGTCTTGACCATGTTTTTCTCTTACAACGATCGTTATATGGCCTTAAGCAGGCAGCTCGTGCCTGGTTTCAAAGGTTTGCAAGTTATGCTACTCGTATTGGTTTTGGTCACAACATATGCGATTCGTCTTTGTTTCTTTATAAACAAGGATTCGAGGTTGCTTACTTATTACTTTGCATGGATGATATCTTGTTGACAGCTTCTTCTACAACATTTTTACTGAGGATTATTGGTTCTTTACATCAGGAGTTCTTTATGACTGACCTCAGTTCGCTGAACTATTTTCTGGGCATCTCTGTCACACGTTCCACCAAAGGGATGTTTCTTAGTCAGAAAAAGTATGCAGCGGAGATTCTTGAGCGCGCAGGTATGCGTAATTGTCATTCATGCCGGACCCCTGTTGATACGGAGTCCAAGTTGGGAGCTGATGGTACTCCGGTTTCTGATGCGACCTTTTACAGGAGTCTTGCCGGAGCTTTACAGTACCTCACCTTTACTAGACCTGATTTATCTTATGCAGTTCAGCAGATTTGTCTTTATATGCATGATCCTTGGGAGCCTTATCTTGCTGATCTTAAAAGGATTTTACGATATGTTTTCGGTACTTTGGATTATGGTCTTTAGTTGTATTCTTCTTCGACTTCTTCAGTAGTTGCCTACTCGGATGTTGATTGGGCAGGTTGCCCGACTACTAGGCGTTCTACTTTAGGATATTGTAAATTTTTCTTGGCAACAACTTACTGTCTTGGTCGTCCAATAGGCAGTACTAGAGGTGGCAAAACGGGCGAGCTGGGCGGGCACGGGCTACGGGCCAAACGGGCGCGGGCTAAACGGGCACGGGCTAAACAGGCACGGGCCAAACGGGCTAATGTTATACGAATCGCTTTTAAAAAGACCCAAAACGATGAAATAAATTGCTCGAACGTAATGCCTCATTTATATTTAAAAAATTAAATATAAATTTTTCTTTAAAAAAAATATAATGTTCGAGAAAAACATGTGCATATTATGCCCATTTAACTTCTAAATGGGCAATACATGCCTATTTCAAAAAAAAAAAGAGGGGGCCCAAATGTGCCCAAATCTTTTAAAAATTTGCCCACTTAGCCCATTTTTTTGATTTTGGGCATAAATTGCCACCTCTAGGCAGTACACTTTGTCCCGTTCTAGTGTCGAGGCTGAGTACCGTGGTGTTGCCAATGCGGTGGCTGAAACTTCTTGGTTGCGGAATCTCCTTCGCGACCTTCATTCTCCTTTACATTCAACTACCATAGTTTATTGTGATAATGTCAGTGCGGTATATTTGTCTTCCAATCCCGTACAACATCAACGCATGAAGCATATCGAGATTGACATACATTTTGTTAAAGATCATGTTGCAGCAGGTCATGTTCGTGTTTTACATGTTCCCTCTTGTTATCAGTATGCCGACATCTTCACCAAAGGTCTTCCGTTTGCATTATTTGATGAGTTCGATCCAGGTTTAAGCTCAACTTCCTCCCATTTCCAATTGCGAGGGGTTGTTAGGACTGTTAGGAGAGTACATATTATGCATATTGGGCCAAGCCCATGTGTCTATTAGTATTGTATTTATATTGTATCAAACCATTCATTCTGAATCAATCAAATCACATTACACTTATTATAATATACATATTAGTAAAAGTAAAATAACTAGCTAGTGATTATATGTGTTTCTATTTTTAAATATGCTATTTATAGTTAAATTTATCTTTAGATGGTTTTCTATGATTTTTTAGAGCTAGGATTAAGCGGGAATAAAATAAAAATGAGATGTGTGAGAAGAAACTACAACAACATATTTTAGATACATTTATA
The DNA here is from genome assembly GCA_022545495.1 of Chrysanthemum lavandulifolium. NCBI lineage: Eukaryota > Viridiplantae > Streptophyta > Magnoliopsida > Asterales > Asteraceae > Chrysanthemum > Chrysanthemum lavandulifolium. The sequence goes on from CM040240.1 coordinate 88,556,444, forward strand.
AAAAAGAAAAAACATGTGCACCTTTTTTTAAAAATTATCCTTCTTATTTAAAATACATTGCTAAAAATCATTCTTATTTTTTTTTCCATTTTTTTTCTCATCGGATCTTGATTCCCGGTTAAATTGTTTGCACGTGTAGTGCTTGATTTGATTTGTTAGATGTTATTACCTTCATCATAATACCATATAGGAGTACCTTTCATTTCTCAAGTCTCTTTTACGTTTTTTATATTATAAAAGATTATCTTTAATGATTTTTTTTTGTTGATTTTCATTGAATATATAATAACCCGACTCATTCACAGGATATGGATATAAATGGATGAAACAACTTTAAATGGATATGAATATAGATGTAAATATAACTCCGTCCAATTCATATCTAATCTATTTACATCCTTGCTTATACTTTGTAAAACTATGTTTTCATGAAGCAAATTTCAAGTTTATCAGGGATTTTGATAATAATAGTATATTAGCATTAAAATGTTGTTGTTAAGATTACTTGTTTCAAAGAAATGAATCCATCTAATCAAAATTAAGTATTTGCCGAGTGTTCATTTTTTCATGGATTAAATCCGTTTTCAAATATCGTTGTACAACTATAATCATTCACGTAATACTCATTTCATCTCAAAATAAATATGCACTTTCATATTTCACAAAGTTTTAAAAATTCCCAGTAACTTCTTATTCTGCACCAATCAAATATCATCCTTATCCCGATATCAACAATGGATTTTCAGTCGCCTCGACTCGGGCTATAATCGATTCCCACATCCATGAAAATTCTCCCATTGCTACTCGTTGGAATGGCTGCATCCCTATTAAAGTTAATGTCTTTTTGTGGAGGTTGTTTCTGAATAAGCTTCCTTCCAGGGTTAATTTGGATAGGAGAGGTATCAATGTCTCCTCGATCTTATGTCCCATTTGTCAAGAAGATGTTGAAACGGCTAATCACATTTTTTTCACATGCGAGATGGCTTCCTCTTTGTGGTTTATGCTTGCTAAATGGTGGGAGGTTGACATTCCTCTGTGTGCGAATATGGAGGATTTGATTGTTTGGCTTGATTCCTCGCGCTTCTCCAAAAAGGTGCGGGTCTTTTTAGAAGGTGTAGGTGGGGTCCTTTTATGGTGCATTTGGAGCTTCAGTAACAGTTTGGTCTTTTCTACTCTCTCCCAAGAAGTCGTTATCAAGGGATAGAGTTGTTTCTTTATCGTTTTTGTGAATTTCCTCTAGAAATCCCAATATTAAGTTTAGTTGGGTAGGTTGGTTGCAAAATCCTATTGCTACTATATCTTCCTTGTAATTGTGTCTAGCTTCTGCTATAATTTAATATAAAGCCGCCGTTCAAAAAAAAATATCATCCTTATCCATTAAAATTACTTTTGATTGGTTGAAACACAAAGTGAACATTTATTTTAGAACATAAAATAGAAAGGTGGACATTAATTTGAGACGGAAAAAGTAATAAACTCATAACCACGGCTGGCATAAAATTTTTTAAAAGGTTTTTGTTTTTGTTTTTGTTTTTTTTTTCAAGAAGAGTGTATAATCATTTTCTTTACACATAGCAATCATAGGTTATGATCATTTTGTTCATTTGTTATCACTAATTTGTGAATTAAGTACCCGTTTGGTACATGGTGTTTACTAGGAATATATTAAAAGATTGATTAAAATAGTTGTTTGGTACCATTCTCCTCTAACACAATCATTTGATTACAAATTTCCATTTCCACCCAACGTTGGTGGGTTGATGGGTATCCATTAATGTGACAAATAATTTTTTATTTGATAGATTTTTTTTTTTTTCGCCACAAATTATTTATTCTTTTTTTCATTTTCATTTTATTTTAAACAAATATATAAAATAAACTTATTAATAACTAATTTTCTTTATCTTCATTTAATTCAAAATTCAAATTTAAATCTAAATCCAAATTTAATCATAATCTTAATCCTAAACCAATCTACAAATTAAACGGGTCCTAAAAGTATTTTCTTGTAACTTTGGTTTCAAAGTTTGGTGACAGTTTAACAATTATTTGTACAACCGGATGATTTAGATATTATATATATTAACTAAAAGCGGGAATGATTCTCCACACGGCGTGTCCCAAACAGAGCTGATTTAACGCCAACTTTCATGAGTTAGCAAATATAATCACGATGTTTAGGTCTTGTTCTGCAGTAAGTCAAGTTGGCAAAAATAGTCCCAAGGTTTCGATTGTCACGCAGTAAGTCGCTTATAAAGATTTGAAAATAGTCCCTATCCAAATTACTATTAAAATCAATCCCACAGATGAGCGCGGCTTCCACACTCATTTAAACTATTTTTTTAGCATTATTCATTTTACAAGGAACGGAATATTGGATAAACCCTGACAAGATTCATTTGCAAAATCTGAGGTGCAGTTTCGTTGATGGGTTTATGTGGGGCTCACGTTTAGTAATGAAGTTTTATACTATTTGACTACCATAAGTGGTTACTAATTACTCTATATACTAAAGAGAAAAAAAAGATTGAAACCTGATTGGTTAATAAGAAATTATTATTTAAATTTCGGTGGAAATCTTTTTTTCATTATAAGGTATGATGTTTCTATTTAATCATTATCTCTCTCTGAAGTTTCAATCTCTGTCTTCACCCGCTTGCCATTTTCGGGCGACACCATCTTTCAACCACGGTAACACCATCTGTCTTTTCATACTTATATTTGAGGTACGTCTATTTTTATACTACTTGTTTACTACTATATGTGTTACATATTTATGCATTGTTGTGTTTGACGCAAAGCTTACAAGGCATATAAGAGTTTGAGCTGTTAAAATAAGCTCTATAAGCTTTGTTTATCATACATGTTTATGGAATTTTTTATAAGCCATAAACCTTTATAAGCTCAACTCTGTTGAAATGGGCTTACGGAGGTTTATAATTAGTCAAAGTAGTTAAATATTTTTCAAAATAGAGTGGATTGTCACGTAAAAATTAGAAATATATCTTAAATTAATTGATGTATTTTATGTGAGTTTACATTAATAAACTTCAGCTTCATTTAATTCTTAAAATAACTTTATAAAAATATAAGCTTCGACTTCCAACTTATATACTAAGTTCCGGATCCAGCCTCAAATTTTAATCCATTTCGACGAACATACCTTATATTGTTTTCCTAATTGTCATGCAAATATAAATAGTGTCAGACACATGTGCAAGCATAGGAACATTGAACATGCGAAGCGCCTATTTGGGAATATAACATGCGATACTGGACTTGTTTAATACGCTAAACCACGAGTCACCGTTATTGATATTTCATATGAATAGAAATGTTATTTCACCTAGATTTACAAACGTAATTTTTAAAAGAATTGATTTTGCAATTCAAAAGATTAACAGCGCAAATTATTGCTCGTTAAACTTGCAATTCTATGTAAATCAAAGAATAATTTTCATGTTTATAGCATTTGTTACTGGGAGAAGCATGTGATATTTTACTACTATTGTTAAACAGGACTACTCTATATTCAAACTTCAACAACGCAAATAAAGGGATACAAACTTTGTATACTAGAATTAAAACATTACACTCGTCTTAACATCTTGAATGTTTAACACTTCAACTAAAACCATGTTCATAATTAATATATATACTAAAAGGCAGGAGCCTTTCACCCAAAATAAACAAGATTTAACGCCAAGTTTCATTAACTTGCGAAAGCAACACGAGGTTCAGTGTCGTTCTGAAAGTAAGTCCTTTAGCATTAATAATCTTTCGCAACTTGGCAAAAACAACCCCTGAGGTTTAAGTGTCGCTGCAAAGTAAGTCCTTGCAAAGTAAGTCCTTTAAGCAATCCCGCTGCATCGCGCGGGTTTTCCAACACTCGTTTATTTCATTTGCCAAGTTTCAATTAACATGACCATTAAGAAACAAGTTTAGAAAGATATATAACTGAGATTACTAATTATACCGTTACTCTAATTAGTCGAAGCTTGTAACTCCATCTCCATTTTCTCCCCCATAGCTTTCAAACTCGATTCGATATAGCCACACAGATCTTCCAATCTCCACCCTTCGATAGGATCCGCTTCAAAAGACCACTCGATCATGCACCCTCCATCATCAACTTCATTCACTTTTATCTCCACGACATAATAAGTAAACCCTATGTTATTCTCTACAATCTCATAGCTCAAACAACGTTGTATAGGATCAATCGACACCAATTTCTCGTGACACCACTTGATGATGGTCTCGCCGTTAGATGATGGTACGGTTGAAGCACAATATCTTACGAGACCGGGTTCACCATATTGTCCTTCAACATGATGGCATGTGTCAATGGTTGGAAGCCATTTGTGTAATGAACAAAAGTCTTCAAAAAGTGGCCAAATTTGTTGTGGTGGTGTGTTTTTTAGTTGTGTTGTGGCTTTGCCTTTCCATTTTGAAATTGTGGTTTCTTCAGCCATGAGAGAGACTTTGAGAATGAAGTCTATGCATACATGTTTTTATATAGACGTGCGTGATTTAAGGTCTTTATTTTTGGTAAATGACGTGCTAAATACGTGCATATGACTGTACTCCGTATGTTGTTGAGGTATGATCAAATGCGAAAAAAATTAAAATGAGAATCATAACCACATATTTAAGATGAAATTAAAAAATAAATATATTTAAAATGAAATGAAATCCTTTTAAAATACGCTTTTTCATTTAAAATCTGTAGCTATAAATATTTTTTATTCTTTCCTTTAATTGGATTTGTATTACTACTATTCTTTTTTTTTAGGGCTAATAACCTATTAAAGCATCATACTTGTCACAAAAAGTAGTTTGACGTAGCGAATAAAAAAAATAGCCCTTTTGGCTACTAAACTTGAAATTCTTGTCTTCCTTTGAGTAATAATTCCAAAATACAAAATTGTAATGACTATTTTACCCTTGAATTTATAAAATTGTATTCTTTGTCCAAGTATATAAATAACTCGTTAATCTTTTTAACTCATTCTTCATTTGAGTAATAACCCATTAATCTTTCTCCTCACCTTAGCCAACGGACGAAAAAACCACTGCCGCCGTAAACCGGCCACCACCCCTCACCACCTACACCAAAACAATCCTCTCCACCCCCTACCCGATCCACCACCACACGCGCCAACACATAAACCAGTTTGTTTCATCAAAACAACCAAACATGTACATGAGCGAGAATCCGTAGATTTTCGTGACGATCTCGAGATTCTCTTCATCAATCACCCACACCGATCTAAAAAAAAAAAAAAAAAAAAAACGATCCATCAAATCGAGAAGAGATGATCCATCAAACCGTTTCTTTGAAGGTCAAACGCAGTGGACTATCACCACTTTACCCAAGTGCCTCCTAACACCATAGATCATCACCGGGTGCTCTTGGTAGTGGTTATGGATGTTGACGCCGAACCAAGAAGAGATGGTGATGCTCTAATCAAGACCGTAAAGCCTATACTCTTCCTTCCAAGATTACCCCTATAAATAGGAACTCGGTTCGGGTTTTATCACTTTCACACATGAGCACAAATAAAAAATAGGGTTTCGAATGGTTAGGGTTTTCTTAAAGTGATAGAGGGGTTTTGTAATTGGTATTGAAGAGAGTACGATTTAGGTTTCAATTTGTATTGATCTCAAGAACACCACAAGTAATTTGATTTTCTTTGGTTCGGTTCTAACCCCACTCGAGCTTTTGATTTTACAGTAATTTGATTTTCTTTAGCTATGGGGAAAGTAATTTGATTTTATTTTCCCTTTCACTTGGATTCAATTATTCCAATGTCTTGTTAATTTGTTTATGTCCTCATCAATTTCACATTTTTTACTTGTACCGATTGTAAAGAAAGAAAATTTATGTGGATAAGTTAAGTGTTAGAATCACCAACTCACCCACCACGTTGATCTTCAAGATAACATGATTTAATTACTTGGACTATCGACGCAATTTTTTCAATCGACAGGGACTATTTTTGTAATTTAGCCTAGGGACGATGGATGCAATTTTCGCAAACCCACATGGACCATTTCTGTAATTTGGAAGGGTAAAATGGTCATAATACTCAAAGGGACAACAATTTCAAGTTTAGTAACCAAAAAGGCTATTTTTTTTTTATTCGCTCACGCTAAACCGCTTTGACAAGTATAATCTTTAATAGGTTATTACCCTTTTTTAATGACATTCCATTTTAAGTCATTACAAAGTGACCAAATATTTGAAATACTAGAGAGGTAAACGAATGTTTGAAATATTAAAATATAAAGCCAATCACCAAATATGACTCAAACTTTGATGATTTGAGCTAGTTAATAAAGTTTTCAACGGGCTATTTAATTTTAATCAATAAAGTTTAGGCAAATTGCATAAAAGTATATCTAATTTATACACAAATTTAATTTAAATGTTTTTTCCTTTTTTCTTTTTTTAAAAAATTTAGTGACTGATTTATTTTTATTCAGATGTAATACATATAACTGAATTTTAAGTTATTTTATAATGAAAAAATTACATGTTCCGTCCTTAGGTTACCACAAATAACACTCGTAGTCCATTTCATACGTTTTGTCCATTTATGCTATTTCATCAATTTTTATACGTTTCGTCCGATTTTATACGTTTTTGTCCATTTTAAATGTTTTGTCCCTTTTATGCGCTTCTTGCTTTTTTTCGCTTTCATACGGTTTTGTCCGTTTATATGTTTTCATACCTTTTTATTCGTTTTTATACGTTTTCGTCCGTTTTAAACGATTTTATTCATTTTATACGTTTTAATCCATTTTTAAACGTTTTAGTCCATTTTTATGCGTTCTCGTCTGGTTTTTTTCCCGTTTTCAAACTTTTTTGTCCGTTTTTATACGTTTTGGTTCGTTTTTATAATTTTTCGTCCGTTTTCATACATTTTCATCCGTTTTTATATGTTTTTTAACGTTTTAAAGCATTTTCGCCCGATTTCTTACAACTATGTTCGTTTTTATATGTTTTCATCAATTTTTCTTCGTTTCTATCTGTTTTTATACGTCTTCGTAAGAAAATGGGCGAAAACATCTAAAAACATAAAAAAACATCTAAAACCGTATAAAACAGACGAAAACGTATAAAAATGGATGAAAACAAAGAAAAATGGACGAAAACAGATAAAAACGAATAAAAGGGTAAGAAAACAGTCGAAAACACATAAAAACATAAAAAAATGTATAAAACTGTATAAAAACAGATGAAAACGTATGGAAATAGACAAAAACTTATAAAAACGGATCAAAACGTATAAAAATATATAAAAACGGACAAAAGCGTTTGAAAACGGAAGAAAAGTACGAAAACACATAAAAAAGTTTAAATACGGACAAAAATGTATAAAAATGGGAGAAAACGTATAAAAACGAACTAAAACGTATAAACGAATCAAAACGGATGAAAACGTATGAAAATGTATTAAAACGGAAGAAAATGTATAAAAATGGACTAAAACGTATAAAATGCACAAAAACGTATGAAAACGTATAAGAACGGACGAAAACGAAAAACTACATACGAAAATGCATAAAACGAACGAAAACGGCAAAAGCGGATAAAACGTATGAAAACATATAAAAGCGGATGAAAACGAATAAAAGTATAAAATGTACAAAACGATGAAATGGACTATGACCGTTATTTGAAGTAAATCATAAGGACGAAACATGTAATTTTCATTATAAAATATTTGGAAAATCCGTTATATGTCTTACATCGCAATCAAAAATAAGTTGAGTACACTAAATTTAAGAAAACAAAATTAAAGACCTTAAATTGAAATTGAAGTATAAGTTAGATACACTTTTATGCGATTTGCCCTAAAGTTTAATCACTTATTTCAAAAGTGGTCAATTTTTATGGTTTTCTAATTAGTATTTTTTTCTACTACTTTTAACTTATCGAATTTTGTATTTTATGTTTGTCTCTTTTCACAATTTTATAATAGTGAAGTTATTTTGTATGTAGGGCAAAATGCATGAAAAGTACTATGCATTAAATGCACATATCTAAAAATGAAGTTATTTTGTTTGTAGAAACTCAAAGTGGAACGAAAGTTGTATTGAGTAACCCTTTATATGAATTCACAAAATAAGACTATGCATTTCATATTTTAAAATGGGATTTGCTACACAATGACATTGAATAATACTTAAGGCAACAACTATTATCTATATTATATATAAAATAAAAATGATCAACGTTTAAAAGTTGAATGTTGAAAATAATCAAACGTGAGAGAAAAAATAAAATGTTAAAAACGGAAGTCACACACACGAAACCCTTTCTAAATGCTCACACCACCACTCAAACCCACCATCACCCGACGCCACCCCCATTGGACTCCCGAAGTTCATCCCACCGTCATCCCACCACCACAATAGCGATACCACCGAGAGGAACCATCAAGACCTACGACCATCAAAGGGTTTTTCTAGTTTTGAGGTATTCTTTTGTGTTTTTTAATTTATCTATGAGTTTTTTTTCTTTTCTTTTTTCTTTTTTAGATCTATAGATTTTATTTGTGGATCTATAGTAGTTTTTTTTTTTTTTTTTTAGATCTATGTTCATTAACGATTTTGGTGCTATTTTTGTTAGTGTCGCCGTTTACCGCTGCTACAGCCACCGCTCTTTTGCCGGAAAAAGTCGCCGCCACCGGGAAGTGTTGCTACTGACGAAACCCGCCACCAAATATTGAGGTATTTTTTGGTTGAGTAATTTTATAGATCTTTTTTTCTTTTCTTTAAGGTTTTAGTTGATTGGCAATACCGATATGGCTTTTAGATTTGGCAATTTTGTTGTGGCAGAGTGTCAAAGTATTTAGGGAGAGATGTTGCCAAAAGGACATGATTTCTTAAGTAAATGGCATTGGGCCTCAACTTGAATATAAAATTTCTATAAGTAGATTGCTATTGGTCATGTGGTTTCTCAAATTGCATCAAGAAAAGCAAATAAGATGTTTCTTGCATAAGAATCCAAAAATATGAATCTGCTTTGTTTGTTATCTTGAGTCAAGTATGTTGTTAGGAATTTTAGTAAATGATATTATACTAAAAGTTAACTATAGCTCTCGAAGCAGTGTATACATTATACAAAATCATCTTTTTAGTGTTTTTATAATTGATTTGATAATTTTTCATGGTTAATCTGAGTTTTATCTTTAATTTTTGTGGCTGTTGTTATGCTTTTAACAAGTAGTATTATTTTGGCTACATCTTGATATGACTGTTCCATTGCCTCATTATTTCATATGAGGAGGTGGTAGCTCATATATACTATTCGCTAATTAGCTTCTCCTTTTTTGTTCTTTTTTTTTGGCTCGGGTCACTTTGGCTGCTGATAAGGGTTTAAAACATATGTTTTCAGGGGGTCATTTTAGCCCTATATCGTTACATTTTACATATGTTAATGCTTAAAATATTTCCTTTTCACATTTTAGGTCATTTGAAAGCAAAATGCTAGATAGAAGCATATTTGGATGAAAAAGAGCGAAAACATGATGAAAACGACAAAATCAAGAAAACAAGGCAAATTGTAAGATCGGACGGCGTCCCAACCTCAAAGGCGATGCCGTCGCCACAACGTGTTCCAAGTTTTCTCAAGCGACGCCTCGTGTCATACTTTGGTCCTAACAAGTGACGGCGTTGTTGATGCAAATAATGTCTAAAACCGTTATTCCTATCTTTCGATATCTCTACGTTTTGATGATAACAAAATGTAAAACATGTTACGTTAAAATTAACGTAAACAAGTTTTAATCGAAATATCACGTTTCTACATACATCACTCTAGGTAAGAACAAACAAATTTACAATTTTACAAATGATCAAAGTGAATTTGTGTTTCAAGCTTCACATTTTTAATGTGACAAAACTGAACTGAACTTATGCTTTTATTAAACTATTGCGTAGGAATTAGCCTAAGTCCTTGAACCCCTTTTGCCCAAACTCATGAACCTTTAATTTCTGCGGGAAGCGCGAGTGCTATAGATAGATATATCGGGGGTGACTCCCCCGCCCATTGTTGGTTAAGCCAACCTGTCGGGTGCATATCATGTCGAAACTCAAGTGTATCGGGTAAACACTTGTCGGGCCTTTATATTTTACATGCTTCTGGATCGTGCACACTGTCGTAGCTTCAGTTGCATGTGCTGACGCAATAGACTTTACTTTTGTGTGACATTATAATTATTATAATGTTCACATGCTTGCTTATGGTCCAACTTTATGCTTGATGGTCTACTTTGTTGAATTTCTTCTTCACGCTGTGAGTGAAGCAGTGGTCACTAATGTTATACTTGAATTTATATGTATTCTATTATCACTCTTGAAAACCTTGTGATCCACATTACCTTTTTACTTAAAGGTAAACTTTGTTTTCACGACATTGTGGGTGACACAATGATCACATAACTCTTTTGAACTCGCAATACTTTTGTACAAACCTATGAACACACCAACCTCGTGTTGACACTTTTGGCATTTATTTTCGTGTTTTAAGTGAAACTTACTTTTGAAGGCGCAATGGCACGCCTTAGACTACTCAAGTGTTTTGCACAACTAAGACTCTTTATTATTGGGACTACTTAAATTATGGGCTTGTATTTTCGACACGTTATGTTATAAACCTTGTTTCATTTCGTTAAATGAAATCTTTTGTCCATTGTCTATACTTTGTGTTGTGATTCCAATTTAAGTAGCACCTCAAATGATATAATCTTCGCTACGACCCATTTTTGGGGGTGTTACACTATGTATTTGTGTATTTTGTGTATTAAAAAGTAATAAAATAAAAAACTAAATTACGTTTGTTATTATTGTGGAAGATAAAATTACACCTTTCTACCAACATGTCGCCCAACATATTAAATGCAAGTCGCCCAAGAGACGGGTCGACCAGCTGTACTATATATGTATTTTATTATTTTTTTAGTTTGACCTTTTTTTCACAAAACGACAAAATTCGGGTCGCCTCGGGTGCTAGTCGCCTCGAGAGAATAGTAGTCGCAGAAAACTTCACTTAAAGGACAAGTCTTACACATAACTTACACACTTGTACTTTGTGTACTTTCAAAAGTGAATATGTGTCATGCTTTTAACTAGGTAGCCTAATTCCAAAGTAGTCCATGTCTATTTGTGGGGAGGAGTTTACCGCCTGAAAAGGTGATCACATGAGTCGACAGGGACCTTTTTTGGAATTGGCTCATTTCTTAAAGTTATGATTAAGTGGGAATAAAAATTTAAATGAGATATGTAAGAAGAAACTACAGTCATATATTTCATATGATTTATAAAAACACATGCATCTTCTTTTAAAATTATCCTTCTATTTAAAATGTATTACTAAAATACTTATATTTTTTCATTTTAAACTTTTTTCATCCTATCCCTTGCATGATTCCCTCATGTTAAATTGTTCGCATGTATAGTGCTTGATTTGATTTGTTAGATGTTATTATCTTCATCATAATACGATATTGGAGTACCTTTCATTTCTCAAATTTCTTTTACGTTTTTTATATTATAAAAAATTATCTTTAACGATATTTTTTTGTTGATTTTCATTGAATATCTAATAACCCGACTCATTCATTGGATATAGATATGAATGGATGAAATAATTTTAAATAGATATCGATATAAATGTCAACATAACTCCATCCAATTCATATCCAATCTATTTACATCCCTACTTATGCTTACACTGTGTTCTCTAGTCTCTTTTGAGGAAAGAAAGGAAATGGAAGTGACAGCAAGTAAAAAATATCATGTTCTCTAGTTTTTTTACAAAAAAGAAAAGGGAGTAAAGCAAGTGGAAAGGAGTGAAAATATCACATTTTTTTAGGCACAACTTGCATCCCACTTTTGGGATGGAAACGGATGAAAGAGAATTAATACATAGTGAAATGACCATATCACCTTTTTATCTAATTTAAAATTCAAAAGCACAGATTTCAATGAAGGGTTATAATTGTAATTTGTTAACTTACAGTTTTTAATTTAAAATTCAAAAACACAACTAGCTTCCATTTTCATTCATTTTTTCAGAATTTTAAGAACACAAACTAAAGTCACAGCTTTCACTCCCCTCCTTCACCATTGTCATTCCTCCCTTACTTTTCTTTCCATTCTTCTAAAAAAAACTTAAGAACAGAGTGTAGTAAAACCGTGTTTTCATGGAGCAAATTTTAAGTTTATCACGGATTTTGATAATAATAGTATATTAGCATTAAAATGTTGTTGTTAAGTAACTTGTTCCAAAGAAATGAACCCATCTAATCAAAATTAAGTATTTGCCGAGTGTTCATTTTTCATGGATTAAACCGTTTTCAAATATCGTTGTACAACTATAATCATTCACGTAATTTTCCTTTCGCTTTAAAATAAATGTGCATTTTATATTTCACAAAGTTTTAAAAGTTTCACTCACGTTTACTCTCCACCAATCAAATATCATACGTCCATATTAAAATTACTTTTGATTGGTTGCAACACAAAACGAACATTTATTTTAACATCTTAAAACGAAAAGGTGAACATTTAATTTGGGACGAAAAAGAAGAACATTTAATTTGGACGGAAAAAGTAATAAACCCAAACCATGGCTGGTAAAAACATTTTTGAAAGTTTTTGTTTGTTTTTGTTTTTTTCAAGAAGAGTGTATAATCATTTTCTTTACATATAGCAATCATAGGTTATGATCATTTTGTTCATTTGTTATCACTAATTTGAGAATTAAGTATTTTCTTGTAACTTTGGTTTCAGAGTTTGGTGACAGTTTGACAATTATTTGTACAACCGGATGATTTAAATATTTAAACTATTTTTTTAGCATTATTCGTTTTACACGGAACGGAATATTGGATAAACTCTCACAAAGAGGCATTTGCAAAATCTGAGGTGCAGTTTGGTTGAGAGGTTTAGGTGGGGCTCACATTTAGTATGAAGTTTTATACTATTTGACTACCATGAGTGGTCACTATAATGCGTATGTGCATCACATCATGGTTTTGTTCAATGTTTTGAAACCCGAGTCGATCCAGCCGAATTAATCGGTTCCGGGTAAAAGAAAAAGGTTAAAATAACTCGGGTTTTTAAAACCGGGCTAACCGGTTAAACCCGCCTGGTTTTGAGTGACCCGGGTCAACTCGGTTTTCGAAACCCGGTCGGGTTTGGTTTTTTTCAAATTTTTTTTTAAAAACCGGGTTGACCCGGATTGAGCCGGCGGTTGAACCGGATTGACCCGGCGGTCGAACCGGTTGACCCGGTTATTTATTTTTTTATATTTTTTAATGAAAAAGGGTCGGAAATGGTTGACCACGACTGACCGGCCGATTATAAACCGGTTTTGCAAAACATCGGCCTTAAATTGAAATGGGCTTATGGGGATTATCACGTAAAACGAAAATATGTCTATGAAATGGGTTTATGAAATCTTTATAAGTTAATAAATCTTTATAAGCCTACTCTATTGAAATGGGCCACGGCGCTTATAATTAATCAAAATATTTAAGTATATTTCAAAATATAGTGGATTATCACGTAAAACGAAAATATGTCTTGTATTAATTTGATGTATTTTTATGCGATTTTACATAAATAAGCATCTTCAATTAATTTGTCAAACAACTTTAAAATATGTTTTCGAACTAGAATATATAATAAAGAATTGCTAGACCCATAAAAAAACTGCCACAAAACACTTCACAAAATGAGTTGACATTATTTGATTGGCTTATTAAAAAAAAAATATAACCAAATACAACAATAAGATAATGACAACTCATTTTATGAATGTATTTAATAAAAGTTTTTTTTTTGTGAATCTAGCAATTCTCTATATAATAAGCTTCAGCTCCGGCCTCAAATCTAGCCCATTTCGCCAAAGAGTATATTATTTTCCCAACTGTCATGCAAATATAAATAATGTGAAACACATGCAAGTACAGTATGCAAGCATAGCTGCATAGGTACATTAAACATGCGAACCGCCTATTTGGGAATATAACATGCGTTACTGGACTTGTTTATTGCTTTTAAACTTATGTTGTTGGGATTTTTGTTGTTTCGAACTAAGCTGATGCATCTGAATTTATTTTCATCGTTACGTTATATTCGGAGCGGCAATGCATTACATAGACTCCAAGTTCATCCCACCGTCATCCCACCACCACAATAGCGATACCACCGAGAGGAACCACCAAGACTTACGACCATCAAAGGGTTTTTCAAGTTTTGAGGTATTCTTTTGTTTTTTAATTTATCTATGAGTTTTTTTCTTTTCTTTTTTCTTTTTTAGATCTATAGATTTTATTTGTGGATCTATAGTTTTTTTTTTTTCTTTTTCTTTTTTTTTTTTTTTTTTTTTCCTTAAGATCTATGTACATTAACAAAATTTTGGTGCTATTTTTGTTAGTGTCGTCGTTTACCACTGCTGTAGCCACCGCTTTTTCGCCGGAAAAAGTCGCCGCCACCGGGAAGTGTTGTTACTGACGAAACCCGCCACCAAATATTGAGGTATTTTTCGTTGAGTGATTTTATAGATCTTTTTTTTTTTTTTTTTTTTCTTTAAGGTTTTAGTTGATTGGCAATACCTGATATGGCTTTTAGATTTGGCAATTTTGTTGTGGCAGAGTGTCAAAGTATTTTAGGGAGAGATGTTGCCAAAAGGACACGATTTCAAGTAAATGGCGACGCCTCAACTTGAATATAAAAATTTCTATAAGTAGATTGCTATTGGTCATGTGGTTTCTCAAACTGCATCAACAAAAGCAAATATGATGTTTCTTGCATAAGAATCCAAAAATATGAATTGCTTTGTTTGTTATCTGTTGTTAGGAATTTTAGTAAATGATATTATACTAAAAGTTAACTATAGCTCTCGAAGCAGTGTATACATTATACAAAATCATCTTTTTAGTGTTTCTATAATTGATTTGATAATTTTTCATGGTTAATCTGAGTTTTATCTTTAATTTTTGTGGCTGTTGTTATGCTTTTAACAAGTATTATTTTGGCTACATCTTGATATGACTATTCCAATGCCTCATTATTTCATATGAGGAGGTGGTAGCTCATATATACTATTCGCTAATTAGCTTCTCCTTTTTTGTTCTTTTTTTTTGCTCGGGTCACTTTGGCTGCTGATAACGGTTTAAAACATATGTTTTCAGGGGGTCATTTTAGCCCTATATCGTTACATTTTACATATGTTAATGCTTAAAATATTTCTTTTTCACATTTTAGGTCATTTGAAAGCAAAATGTTGGAATAAAGCATATTTGGATGAAAAAGAGCGAAAACATGAAGAAAACGACAAAATCAAGAAAACAAGGCAAATTACAAGATCGGACGGCGTCCCAACCTCAAAGGCAATGCCGTAAACACAACGTGTTCCAAGTTTTCTCAAGCGATGTCTCAGTCATACTTTGGTCCTAACAAGTGACGACGTTGTTGATGCAAATAATGTCTAAAACCGTTATTCCTATCTTTCGATATCTCTACGTTTTGATGATAACAAAATGTAAAAACACGTTACGTTAAAATTAACGTAAACAAGTTTTTTATCGAAATATCACGTTTCTACATACAGTAAAACCTCTATAAATTAATAGAGTTGGGACCGGGATATTTTATTAATTTAACGAGATATTATTATATCGATAAATTAATAATTTATTAATTTAAAAAGGTTTTACGTATGACCGTTAAATTTTCAAGTCTAATAAACTAGCTAGTTACAATGTATACTCATTAGGGACGAAATAAACTTGAAAAACAAGTTTCAAGTAACATTTTATGAATTAACATTCACACTTTATTAAAATAAAATTAACACTTTTTGTTGCAATACGAGAAGACAACACACCAACTCTTTAGTGCAATAAGGAGATTGTAAGATAAACTCAATATAGATTTGAAGTTCAACAAAAAACAAGTGGCTAAGGATTCATTTTAGAGTAAACAATCTTAGGATTTTGAGTGTATCTCTCTCTCAAACACATACACACACATATATATATATATATATATATATATATATATATATATATATATATATATATATATATATATATATATATATATATATATATATATATATATATATGAAATTTCTAGTAATTATTAATTTATAGTTTCGACTAATATATATACATTGGGGTTTCAAAAAAATTATTATCTTATTATTTTATCGATTGAGGTCTAAATTTGTACTGGTCCCAAGTTGGGACCGGACAAATTATTAATTTTATCGAGGTTATTAATTTATCGAGTATTAATTTATAGAGGTTTTATTGTACATCACTCTAGGTAAGAACAAACAAATTTACAATTTGACAAATGATCAAAGAAGTGAATTTGTGTTTCAAGCTTCACATTTTTAATGTGACAAAACATTTTTTCAAAAATACTTTTTACAAATTATTTTTGAATATTGAAGAAATGTTTTAATTGAAAAAATAAGTTTAAAAACTCCCAACGGCAATTCTCCCCCACCCCCAAAATAACAGCTCCTAAGTTCCCCAAATAAAATTTCACCACTAAAAACAAAAAGAGGAGCATTTTTTCCTGGGACGGTACCACTAAATTTAGTGGTACCATTTGGTATTTAGTACTACCGTCCACTATAACGGATGAAATTTTGTCCCTATAAATACCAAATTTCACTTCACGCTTTTTATCATCTTTTTCACAAAAACTTTCTCGAGTTTATGTAACATATTGGTTTTCATAAACACACACACAAAAAATCAATGGGCGATAATATGAGTTTTAGAGAGAGAGAAAGAGAGTTGAGAACTTTAGTGAGACAAAAGAAAAATCATATTATGAAAGCCCAACCCTTTGCCTTGCTAGGCAAAGGGTATTTATAGGTTCTTACAAGACACGCCTCCCACGGCGTGGATCGGGCATACTGATGGGTAAAGACTGTCTGTCCTCCACGGTGTTATTTAACTAACTACTTACTAACACTAAATGATCGAGACTACGAGCTTTCTAACGAATACATATACTTGAGGTGACCGACTCTTTAACTACTGGATTTTCTAAATCCTAACAATCTCCCTTAAGGAGGTCACCTCAATTACATCAATTACATGCGATATTACATTTTGGTGTTCTTGGATTCTTGATTAAGTTCTTTGCTCAGAGTCTGTAGTCTTTGATTATTCATTTCGCATCGCCAGATCATAATGTGGAGGTCTTTAATTGATCCATATAATGATGAGATTGAGTGAGCATTGAGATCATCACCATAGTAAATCTCGACTTATCCTTTGTAATATCGCCATTATGTGAAGTTGTGACTTTTGATCGTGACAACCGGCAATTTAAGGAGTCTATTTTAGGTAACCGCATTACGTTAAACTAAACCGAGCTTTTGCCTTTATCACTATTTTCATCGACCATGACTTGATTTGATATCGCTTATTGTTTTTATGATTTATTTTATTATTCGATGAGTTATCGTGCGAGTTTTAACTCTTTTGATAGGCACTATTCGATTCGGCACTATAAAAGCCTAAAACGAGAAATAACGAACTTGAAACTTGACAAATAAATAGTAAAAACTCGTGGAAAAACTTAAATAAAGATAATAGAAAGTCGAATGAACGTCGTGGGACACTCGTAGGACAATATATGAGCTCGGGAATGGGTAAACGGATAGTTTATTTAAAATGACGGCTTTGACCCTCCCTTTTGCTTGAGCCACCACCCTCCTCCCTCTCATTTTTATTTTGGTCCCCAACTAAAAATATATAAACCCCACTCCACCCTCATTCCACCCATTTGTTTCTCTCACTAAAACACACACACATTTCTCTCTCACCACTTTCTCTCTAAAACCCTAACCCTAAACCACCACCACCGCCGCATATATCCGCCAAATTCTACCATATTTTATGAGTGACATCTCACCTCCACCACCATTTTGTAGATTCTCTTTTCTTTCCATCCATATATAAATCTCTCACAAAAGCCTACATTAAAACCTCCAAATCTTAAAAATAAGATTCGTGATTCTAGGGTTTTCATTAAATCTTGTAGATCGGGTTGTAAAAAGGAAAATGGAACATGGGTCAAGCTTGTTTTGGCCATAAGAAGCCAAGTATGGGTCTCCTTAGGCTCGTACATGGTTCGAATATTAGGGGTTTTTGTTTAAACATGGGATTAAAACTAATTGTAGGATCGTGTATTTTATGTTGTTAGATAATTCGGGTGGTCTAGGATTGTGATTAAACAAGTGAGCCATTTTAGAGAGAGGAAGAGAGTAGAGAGGATGTTCTTGAAAGAGAGTTGTAATACAAAATGCAAGGTTAGATTCCAAGAGCAACACCCTTCCTTAGTGGGAAGGGTATTTATAGTTACAAACTAAACGCCTCCCGACGGGTCATGGATCGTGCATACAGTGGGTAAAGACCGTCCTTCCTCCAAGGTGTTACACTAAACTAATCTACGCTACTAACTAACTAATTAACTACTAAATAACGAATAACGACAAGTCTACGAGCTAACATATGCTAGACTATAATTGGGGCGACCGACACTTTCTTATGGAATTTCCAATTCCTAACAATCTCCTCTAATGGAGGTCACCCCATGATTTATATTTTGAATCCTTGCATTCTTTCTTTGTCTTTAGTTCCAAGCTCGTAGACTTCAATTCTTCAAATTTCGTATTCTTTGTGCTTGAGTAGCGATTCTTCAAAGTCCGATCGCTTTGTACTTTAAGTGGAGGTCTTTGAACTGATCCACATCTTTGATGATCTTCGAGCTTTCATTAAGATCATCACCACAAGAAATCTGGATCACCCTTTGTTGTGTTTCCTTCATATGATGTTGTGACTTTGGACCGACATGCTCACACTTTCTCGATCACGACATCTTTCCATCGTAGTAGCGGAAGCTTTATCGGTTCATGATATTTGCAAAGAACAGAAAGCGTAAGCATAGTATAGAAATATCTTAGCCGAGTTATGTAGATATGCACTAGTCATGATTTCTTCAATTAAGTGTGGATGCCGCGAGCATGCGGCTTTGATTGACTTCTCAATTCGATCACCGAATCGTCAAAATGTACCGCAAACAACAGCTAGCAATAAAACATAGGAAAGTGTCTTTGATCACTTTCGTTGAATCGAGGTACACGCCCACGGTTCCTCGCTGATCGCGACAAGTACCGCCTATGATCGGTATAATTCAAGAATCTCCTCGACAGGTTTCGCATTGCTCTAGTTGTTCTCAAACCGAACGCCTCAAAGAAGACAACACAGAGTGAGTGAACTAGCGAATCGAGATTCACTAATTGATGAAAATTGATTTGAAAACAATCGCTATTGCTTGAAGAAAGAGTTTTGCAATACGACGAAGGTTTTATGAGAAAGATCAATTTTCAATCAAAATACTTTTGTATTTGAGAAAGAATACACATTCGATGTGCTAGAGAAAGAAGATATTTGCACATCGAACATTTTTTCCAAAAGTATTTTTCAATCGAAATACTTTTGTGTTTGAAAATGAATACTCATTCGATGTGCTAGAAAAGAAGATTTGCACATCGAACGGTTTTTCCAAAATATTCGTCAATTCCATTCCCGGACCAAGGTTGATTCAAGAGTGAATCGCCCCATCGCTTTCTATCCGCTTGTCATAAGCTTTGATCTTTCGAGAAGATCTCACATGTCGCCCACCAAGAGCTTGTTTGATGTTGGCTCAGAGGATTTCCATCTTCATCGTGAATACTTTACATATCACTCGGATGTTCGAAAACCACAAGGATAATGCGTGAGGACTCTTAATAGATATATTTACTTTCCACATTGTGTGAAACAACAAGTCTTCATTAATTTTGTGTCCTAATGAGATTTTGTGGATGATCTCTTGGCTCTAGACTCAATTGTGCACATTTGGTTTCCTATGCCGAGACTAGGAGTAGGTCTCTTCTTCAATATCAACAATCTCTAAGAGAAAGTCGATAGATTATGTAGGTTCCCGTGAGAATGAAACATGCCCTTTAAGAGGAACTTGAGTAGCTTGGGAAGTTAGGTGCGGTGCATCATCGGGTCCATGACGCCTTGTCTTCAATACCAGTGTTACCTTAGTAGACACTAGTAGCATATGTATTGAACCCGGTTTTTGCCCTAAGGTTAAATTAATGGAGGGCTATTTCTTTTCACCCTTTCACATTTAATTCTTTTTCATTCTTCAACCCTTCAAGCTTACCGAGACTTCATAACTAGAACCTTGTTGGGTTTATTCCAAGACTAGCTCTGTCTCATCCGCACTCTTCCCGTATTCTCATTTTTCTCCTTTTTTCATCATACCCACGGACTCTACACTATCTAGTGGATTGTCCTCGTAGATCCCTCCTGCTCGGCCGGATCGCGAACTAATACCTAACCTAACCGCCTTTATAACGCCATGCATAAAGTAAATTGGTCGGTCTTTTGGTATTGTTCTTTCCTTCATGAAACCAATTAAAATCATTTGGAAAATCAATCAAGGTACTTGTGATATAATATCAAAGCATTTTGTACCTTAATTATTTTGATCATTTAGAAATGCTCCCCTCAACATGTGCATATGATTTTGAAATATTTTAGCACATGGAGGCAAGAGTTCTTTGAAATAATTTCTTGATCACAATTTCAGAGAAAAAGCTATTTGAATTTCTTTGATAAATTTTCCCCTCAATATGTGCATATGATATGTGAAATCATTTTATTCGCATAGAGGAAAGAGTTCTTTTCAAGCACATCCACGATCACAAAAGCCATTAAAAACCATTAGAAAATCAATCAAGGTACTTTATGTTGAAACATAGAAATCTTTGTACCTTGAAAGTTTATTTTCTTTTGAAATGCTCCCCTCAATATGTGCTTCGAGATTCGAAAGCGTTTAGCACATATGGGAGAGCAGTATGCACATTTGAATCAAAACGATCACCTATTATC
This sequence comes from Chrysanthemum lavandulifolium, assembly GCA_022545495.1. Taxonomy (NCBI): domain Eukaryota; kingdom Viridiplantae; phylum Streptophyta; class Magnoliopsida; order Asterales; family Asteraceae; genus Chrysanthemum; species Chrysanthemum lavandulifolium. The sequence continues at coordinate 88,577,443 of CM040240.1, forward strand.
AAATTTCATTATTAAATCACAAATTCTCCCCCGATCAAAAATATCAAACCCTTTGAGATTTTGGATCCCAAGTGATTTAATAAGGTTTGGAAAACATGGGAGAAAATGTGGCCTTGTTTAAATACTCTTCTGGTTTTTGGTTAAATGCTCCTCCACAAACATGTGTATTATGTATTTGAAATCGTTTGGCACATGAAGGAAGTAGTGCTTTTGAAACAATTACCCTTTAAAACCAATTTGAGATTTAAATCACGATCTCTCCCTCGATCAAAAATTTCAAACCAATTAAGATTTTGGATCCCAATTGATTTAAATCATTTAGAAAATTTTTAGGGGAAAGACGTGGCAAGATTTAATTTTGAAAAATGATGGATAAGGAACTGTTTTTTGACATTAAAGATTGTTAGTGTCTGGTATGATATTTTTTAAGAGATCTTTAAGTAAAATAAAATAATTTCACAATCAAACAAGAACGTAAAAATTTCATTTTGAAAGATCTTTGAGTTTTAAAGAAAATCATACCATGACATAACATTAAATCTTTAGATCACCAATTATTTTGTACAAACCGGAACTTTTATGAAGAAATATCGTTAGAAAATATTTCATTTTAAATCACTCTCCCCCTCAATCGATGACCGTAGTCGATGATTGAGTGACTTAAGTTTTGATAAAATGAAGTCCGTTGATTTCCAAAATTAAGTCCAATTTATTTTCAAAACCAATATTTTTCCATTTTTCAAAACAATATTATTCAAAAATTGTTTTTAAAAAAATGGTATCATCACTATTGTCCTGCACAAAGATACGTTAGGTGGTTGAGCTGCTTTTGTTGTTGTTGCTGAAGGTTGGAAGAAAACCGTCTGCTGATGCAGCGAGACCTCTGAAGTTGCGTGTATCGTGCCAACTATCCATGGAGAGATCTAATTAAGCTCCGTTTCTTATTTTGTCGACCCAAGATATAGTTACCCTTTCCTTTCGGCATCCATTCATCTTTTTATGTGGGATCTGGATAGGGAACATTCTTATATACCAATATACATGCATACGTTAGTGAACACACATACAGATATATGGTGGTTGACATCACCCAAACAGCAATCGACTAATAAAAGTCAATCCAACATATCAATCAGATCATACAAATGCATGGGAATTATGTGTTTATCAAACTCTAATCATCTAATCCTAACAATCATATCCTAGGCACCTAGTCCTTCAACGTAGGTTAACATGTTTTACATTTAAGTATATAGGATAATTAGATAAGCTCGTTAGATGATATAGATTTGAAAACATTCTCCCCTCAATCAATGACTTATTTTTCCAAAAGTTTAAAAGCTGAAGTCATTGATTGAGTTTTCAATTTTTACGAAAACTCTGAATCTGATTGATTTAAAAGAAACTCATTTACCACCATTTTGTTAAAACAAATATTTTTCTGAAGAATTTAAAAGGAAAAATATTTGAGTAGGAACAGCAGTCCTTCGACATACTTTCCTCATTATGTTTTAGGATAAGTGCACGAAATATTTGAAAATTGGTTTAGCGCAACACTTTCCTTTCTTGAAGAGAGGGTTGCTATCTGAAATAATAGCAAACCATGGTTTAACCACGGGTTACAGTCTAAAGTAACTGTAAGCCATAGATTTGAGACATGTTTTGGAAAAAATATTTACACATTCTGCTCGAACTTCATCTATGGTCCCGTGGCATTGTTGAATGACGTTTCTAAGACCGTAGATGTTATCGATACAAGAAAACATGTCTTTGAAAAACAATATTTTTGGTATTTTTCAAATTTTATGATTTTTATGGGTTTTTGATGGTTTTATAATTTTCTATTTTCTTTTTATTGGTTTTATATTTTTGTATTTGGTTTTTGATAAATATTTACAAAGATAGAGTAGATGATATAGTTTAAGAAGATGATGATACGAGTACCGAGATAAGGATATCGAGCATCCCCGTTGTAGAAGATAGAAGGCATCATCTCTTAAACTTTCACCACCAAAGCTTTCGAGGCTCCTGAATTGAGAGAAATTGAACCATCTGAAAGTGAGACTTTGGCAGCTTCCCCCCAAATCGAAAATCCTTTTGTTGAGGAGATTCAAAGCTCTATTTCAAGCTTGCTTTAGCTGTGCATAAAGAAGCACACCATTATCATCGATCTTGTCGCTCCTTTTAAGAATGATCTTTGTTATTCTTCGTTCGGGTTATATCATCAACAAGAACAACAACGTATCATCCCACGCTGAATGACTCTTCTCAAATTCCTTTTCCACCAAGTCCAAGCGATCCATTCCAAAAGTGTCAAGAGAACAATTCCCCCAAGTAGTTGAATTGATGCAGTCAGTCTCTTTGTATAATGCTCAAGAACTCTCCCAAATACACATAATGAGGGGAATGAAAACACCTCCCCAATGTTCACATTTTTCTTCCCTAATGATCATGTATGGAGCTCAAGAACCCGAAGTACACCAATACCCAAGAGCTCTCCCGAATACACATCATGAGGGGAATGAAAACACCTCCCTAATGTTCCCATTTTTCTTCCCTGATGATCGTGTATGAAGCTCAAGAACCCAAAGTACACACATGAGCACAAATAAAAAATAGGGTTTCGAATGGTTAGGGTTTTCTTAAAGTGATAGAGGGGTTTTGTAATTGGTATTGAAGAGAGTACGATTTAGGTTTCAATTTGTATTGATCTCAAGAACACCACAAGTAATTTGATTTTCTTTGGTTCGGTTCTAACCCCACTCGAGCTTTTGATTTTACAGTAATTTGATTTTCTTTAGCTATGGGGAAAGTAATTTGATTTTATTTTCCCTTTCACTTGGATTCAATTATTCCAATGTCTTGTTAATTTGTTTATGTCCTCATCAATTTCACATTTTTTACTTGTACCGATTGTAAAGAAAGAAAATTTATGTGGATAAGTTAAGTGTTAGAATCACCAACTCACCCACCACGTTGATCTTCAAGATAACATGATTTAATTACTTGGACTATCGACGCAATTTTTTCAATCAACAGGGACTATTTTTGTAATTTAGCCTAGGGACGATGGATGCAATTTTCGCAAACCCACATGGACCATTTCTGTAATTTGGAAGGGTAAAATGGTCATAATACTCAAAGGAAGACAACAATTTCAAGTTTAGTAACCAAAAGGGCTATTTTTTTTATTCGCTACGTCAAACTGCTTTTTGTGACAAGTATGATGCTTTAATAGATTATTACCCTTTTTTTTAATGACATTCCATTTTAAGTCATTACAAAGTGACCAAATATTTGAAATACTAGAGAGGTAAACGAATGTTTGAAATATTAAAATATAGAGCCAATCAGCCAAATATGACTCAAACTTTGATGATTTGAGCTAGTTAATAAAGTTTTCAACGGGGCTATTTAATTTTAATCAATAAAGTTTAGAGCAAATTGCATAAAAGTATATCTAATTTATACACAAATTTAATTTAAATGTTTTTTCTTTTTTTCTTTTTTTATTTTTTTAAAAAAAATTTAGTGTACTCGACTTATTTTTTATTGCAATGTAATACATATAACGGAATTTTAAGTTATTTTATAATGAAAAAATTACATGTTCCGTCCTTAGGTTACCACAAATAACACTCGTAGTCCATTTCATACGTTTTGTCCATTTATGCTATTTCATCAATTTTTATACGTTTCGTCCGATTTTATACGTTTTTGTCCATTTTTAAATGTTTTGTCCCTTTTTATGCGTTTGCGGCTGTTTTTTTTTCGTTTTCATACGGTTTTTGTCCGTTTTATATGTTTTCATACCTTTTATTCGCTTTTATACGCCGTCCGCTTTTAAACGGTTTTATTCATTTTATACGCTTTAATCCATTTTAAACGTTTTAGTCCATTTTATACGCGCTCGTCGGTTTTTTTCCGCTTTCAAACTTTTTGTCCGTTTTATACGTTTTGGTTCGTTTTATAATTTTTCGTCTGCTTTCATACATTTTCATCCGTTTTTATATGTTTTTTAACGTTTTAAAGCATTTTCGACCGATTTCTTACAACTATGTTCGTTTTTATATGTTTTCATCAATTTTTCTTCGTTTCTATCTGTTTTTATACGTCTTCGTAAGAAAATGGGCGAAAACATCTAAAAACATAAAAAAACATCTAAAACCGTATAAAAAGACGAAAACGTATAAAAATGGATGAAAACAAAGAAAAATGGACGAAAACAGATAAAAACGAATAAAAGGGTAAGAAAACAGTCGAAAACACATAAAAACATAAAAATGTATAAAATCAGATAAAACAGATGAAAACGTATGGAAATAGACAAAAACTTATAAAACGGATCAAAACGATAAAATATATAAAACGGACAAAAGCGTTGAAAACGGAAGAAAAGTACGAAACACATAAAAAGTTTAAATACGGACAAAATGTATAAAATGGGCTAAAACGATAAAACGAACTAAAACGTATAAACGAATCAAAACGGATGAAAACGTATGAAAATGTATTAAAACGGAAGAAAATGTATAAAAATGGACTAAAACGTATAAAATGCACAAAAACGTATGAAAACGTATAAGAACGGACGAAAACGAAAAACTACATACGAAAACGCATAAAAACGAACGAAAACGCTTAAAAACGGATAAAAACGTATGAAAACATATAAAAACGAACGAAAACGAATAAAAGTATAAAAATGTATAAAACGTATGAAATGGACTATGACTGTTATTTGAAGTAAATCATAAGGACGAAACATGTAATTTTCATTATAAAATAGCTGGAAAATCCGTTATATGTCTTACATTGCAATCAAAAATAAGTTGAGTACACTAAATTTAAGAAAACAAAAATTAAAGTACCTTAAATTGAAATTGAGTATAAGTTAGATACACTTTTGTGCAATTTGCCCTAAAGTTTAATCACTTATTTCAAAAGTGGTCAATTTTTTATGGTTTTCTAATTCGTATTTTTTTTCTACTACTTTTAACTTATCGAATTTTGTATTTTATGTTTGTCTCTTTTTCACAATTTTATAATAGTGAAGTTATTTTGTATGTAGGGCAAAATGCATGAAAAAGTACTATGCATTAAATGCACATATCTAAAAATGAAGTTATTTTGTTTGTAGAAACTCAAAGTGGAACGAAAGTTGTATTGAGTAACCCTTTATATGAATTCACAAAATAACCACTATGCATTTCATATTTTAAAATGGGATTTGCTACACAATGACATTGAATAATACTTAAGGCAACAACTATTATCTATATTATATATAAAATAAAAATGATCAACGTTGAAAAGTTGAATGTTGAAAATAATCAAACGTGAGAGAAAAAATAAAATGTTAAAAATGGAAATCACACACACGAAACCCTTTCTAAATGCTCACACCACCACTCAAACCCACCATCACCCGACGCCACCCCCATTGGACTCCCGAAGTTCATCCCACCGTCATCCCACCACCACAATAGCGATACCACCGAGAGGAACCACCAAGACCTACGACCATCAAAGGGTTTTTCTAGTTTTGAGGTATTCTTTTGTGTTTTTTAATTTATCTATGAGTTTTTTTTCTTTTCTTTTTTCTTTTTTAGATCTATAGATTTTATTTGTGGATCTATAGTAGTTTTTTTTTTTTTTTAGATCTATGTTCATTAACGATTTTGGTGCTATTTTTGTTAGTGTCGCTGCCATCATTTGCTACTACCACCGCTCTTTTTTAGGAAAAGTCGCCGCCACCGGAAGTGTTGCTCTTGTGAAACCCGCCACCAAATATTGAGGTATTTTTGGTTGAGTAATTTTATAGATCTTTTTTTTTTTTTTTTTTTTTTTTCTTTAAGGTTTTAGTTGATTGGCAATACCTGATATGGCTTTTAGATTTGGCAATTTTGTTGTGGCAGAGTGTCAAAGTATTTTAGGGAGAGATGTTGCCAAAAGGACATGATTTCTTAAGTAAATGGCATTGGGCTCTCAACTTGAATATAAAAATTTCTATAAGTAGATTGCTATTGGTCATGTGGTTTCTCAAATTGCATCAAGAAAAGCAAATATGATGTTTCTTGCATAAGAATCCAAAAATATGAATCTGCTTTGTTTGTTATCTTGAGTCAAGTATGTTGTTAGGAATTTTAGTAAATGATATTATACTAAAAGTTAACTATAGCTCTCGAAGCGGTGTATACATTATACAAAATCATCTTTTTAGTGTTTCTATAATTGATTTGATAATTTTTCATGGTTAATCTGAGTTTTATCTTTAATTTTTGTGGCTGTTGTTATGCTTTTAACAAGTAGTATTATTTTGGCTACATCTTGATATGACTGTTCCATTGCCTCATTATTTCATATGAGGAGGTGGTAGCTCATATATACTATTCGCTAATTAGCTTCTCCTTTTTTGTTCTTTTTTTTTGGCTCGGGTCACTTTGGCTGCTGATAAGGGTTTAAAACATATGTTTTCAGGGGGTCATTTTAGCCCTATATCGTTACATTTTACATATGTTAATGCTTAAAATATTTCCTTTTCACATTTTAGGTCATTTGAAAGCAAAATGCTGGAATGAAGCATATTTGGATGAAAAAGAGCGAAAACATGATGAAAACGACAAAATCAAGAAAACAAGGCAAATTCAGAAGATCGGACGGCGTCCCAACCTCAAAGCGACGCCGCCGCCACAACGTGTTCCAAGTTTTCTCAGCGATGTCTCGGGTCATACTTTGGTCCTAACAAGTGACGGCGTTGTTGATGCAAATAATGTCTAAAACCGTTATTCCTATCTTCGATATCTCTACGCTTTGATGATAACAAAATGTAAAAACATGTTACGTTAAAATTAACGTAAACAAGTTTTAATCGAAATATCACGCTTCTACATACATCACTCTAGGTAAGAACAAACAAATTTACAATTTTACAAATGATCAAAGTGAATTTGTGTTTCAAGCTTCACATTTTTAATGTGACAAACCGAATCGAACTTATGCTTTTATTAAACTATTGCGTAGGAATTAGCCTAAGTCCTTGAACCCCTTTTGCCCAAACTCATGAACCTTTAATTTCTGCGGGAAGCGCGAGTGCTATAGATAGATATATCGGTGGTGACTCCCTCGCCCATTGTTGGTTAAGCCAACCTGTCGGGTGCATATCATGTCGAAACTCAAGTGTATCGGGTAAACACTTGTCGGGCCTTTATATTTTACATGCTTCTGGATCGTGCACACTGTCGTAGCTTCAGTTGCATGTGCTGACGCAATAGACTTTACTTTTGTGTGACATTATAATTATTATAATGTTCACATGCTTGCTTATGGTCCAACTTTATGCTTGATGGTCTACTTTGTTGAATTTCTTCTTCACGCTGTGAGTGAAGAAGTGGTCACTAATGTTATACTTGAATTTATATGTATTCTATTATCACTCTTGAAAACCTTGTGATCCACATTACTTTTTTACTTAAAGGTAAACTTTGTTTTCACGACATTGTGGGTGACACAATGATCACATAACTCTCTTTTGAACTCGCAATACTTTTGTACAAACCTATGAACACACCAACCTCGTGTTGACACTTTTGGCATTTATTTTCAGGTTTTTAAGGCGGAAACTTACTTTTGAAGGCGCTTGGCAATGGCACAGTCTTAGACTACTCTGAAGTGTTTTTGCACAACTAAGACTCTTTATTATTGGGACTACTTAAATTATGGGCTTGTATTTTCGCACACGTTATGTTATAAACCTTGTTTCATTTCGTTAAATGAAATCTTTTTGTCCATTGTCTATACTTTGTGTTGTGATTCCAATTTAGTAGCACCCCAGTGATATAATCTTCTGCTACGACCCATTTTTGGGGGTGTTACACTATGTATTTGTGTATTTTGTGTATTAAAAAGTAATAAAATAAAAACTAAATTACGTTTGTTATTATTGTGGAAGATAAAATTACACCTTTCTACCAACATGTCGCCCAACATATTAAATGCAAGTCGCCCAAGAGACGGGTCGACCAGCTGTACTATATATGTATTTTATTTTTTTTTTAGTTTGACCTTTTTTTCACAAAACGACAAAATTCGGGTCGCCTCGGGTGCTAGTCGCCTCGAGAGAACAGTAGTCGCAGAAAACTTCACTTAAAGGACAAGTCTTACGCATAACTTACACACTTGTACTTTGTGTACTTTCAAAAGTGGATATGTGTCATGCTTTTAACTAGGTAGCCTAATTCCAAAGTAGTCCATGTCTATTTGGGGGAGGAGTTTACCGGCCTAGAAAAGGTGATCACATGAGTCGCCAGGGACCTTTTTTGGAATTGGCTCATTTCTTAAAGTTATGATTAAGTGGGAATAAAAATTAAAATGAGATATGTAAGAAGAAACTACAGTCATATATTTCATATGCATTTATAAAAAACACATGCATATTCTTTTAAAATTATCCTTCTTATTTAAAATGTATTACTAAAAATACTTACATTTTTTTCATTTTAAACTTTTTTTCATCCTATCCCTTGCATGATTCCCTCATGTTAAATTGTTCGCATGTATAGTGCTTGATTTGATTTGTTAGATGTTATTATCTTCATCATAATACGATATTGGAGTACCTTTCATTTCTCAAATTTCTTTTACGTTTTTTATATTATAAAAAATTATCTTTAACGATATTTTTTTGTTGATTTTCATTGAATATCTAATAACCCGACTCATTCATTGGATATAGATATGAATGGATGAAATAATTTTAAATAGACATCGATATAAATGTCAACATAACTCCATCCAATTCATATCCAATCTATTTACATCCCTACTTATGCTTACACTGTGTTCTCTAGTCTCTTTTGAGGAAAGAAAGGAAATGGAAGTGACAGCAAGTAAAAAATATCATGTTCTCTAGTTTTTTTACAAAAAGAAAAGGAGTAAAGCAAGTGGAAAGGAGTGAAAATATCACATTTTTGAGCACAACTTGCATCCCACTTTGGGATGGAAACGGATGAAAGAGAATTAATACATAGTGAAACGACCATATTACCTTTTATCTAATTTAAAATTCAAAAGCACGATTTCAATGAAGGGTTATAATTGTAATTTTGTTAACTTACACTTTTAATTTAAAATTCAAAACACAACTAGCTTCCATTTTCATTCATTTTTCGTAATTTTAAGAACACAACCAAAGTCACAATTTTCACTCCCTCCTTCACCATTGTCATTCCTCCTTACTTTTCTTTCCATTCTTCTAAAAAAAACTTAAGAACAGAGTGTAGTAAAACCGTGTTTTCATGGAGCAAATTTTAAGTTTATCACGGATTTTGATAATAATAGTATATTAGCATTAAAATGTTGTTGTTAAGTAACTTGTTCCAAAGAAATGAACCCATCTAATCAAAATTAAGTATTTGCCGTGTGTTCATTTTTTCATGGATTAAATCCGTTTTCAAATATCGTTGTACAACTATAATCATTCACGTAATTTTCCTTTCGTTTTAAAATAAATGTGCATTTTTATATTTCACAAAGTTTTAAAAAGTTTCACTCACGTTTTACTCTCCACCAATCAAATATCATATGTCCATATTAAAATTACTTTTGATTGGTTGCAACACAAAATGAACATTTATTTAGAACATCTTAAAATGAAAAGGTGAACATTTAATTTGGGACGAAAAAAGAAGAACATTTAATTTGGGAAGAAAAAAGAAGAACATTTAATTTGGACGGAAAAAGTAATAAACTCCAAACCATGGCTGGTAAAAACATATTTTGAAAGTTTTTTTGTTTGTTTTTTGTTTTTTGTTTTTTTTTTCAAGAAGAGTGTATAATCATTTTCTTTACATATAGCAATCATAGGTTATGATCATTTTGTTCATTTGTTATCACTAATTTGAGAATTAAGTATTTTCTTGTAACTTTGGTTTCAGAGTTTGGTGACAGTTTGACAATTATTTGTACAACCGGATGATTTAAATATTTAAACTATTTTTTTAGCATTATTCGTTTTACACGGAACGGAATATTGATAAACTCTCACAAAGAGGCATTTGCAAAATCTGAGGTGCAGTTTGGTTGAGAGGTTTAGGTGGGGCTCACATTTAGTATGAAGTTTTATACTATTTGACTACCATGAGTGGTCACTATAATGCGTATGTGCATCACATCATGGTTTTGTTAAATGTTTTGAAACCTGAGTCGATCCGCCGGATTAATCGGTTCCGGTAAAAAGCAGTTAAAATAACCAGGGTTTTAAACCCATTAACCGGTTAGACCACGGCTGAGTGACCGGGTCAACTCGGGCCAAACCGGTCGGGTTTGGTTTTCAAATTTTTTAAAACCGGTTGACCGGATTGAAATGCATGGTTGAACCGGATTGACCCGTGGTCGAACCGGTTGACCAGTTATTTATTTTTATATTTTTAATGAAAACCGGGTCGGTAGGTTGACCCGATGACTCGACCGGCCGATTATAAACCCGGCCAAAACACGGCCTTAAATTGAAATGGGCTTATGGGGATTATCACGTAAAACTGAAAATATGTCTATGAAATGGGTTTATGAAATCTTTATAAGCAATAAATCTTTATAAGCCTACTCTATTGAAAACGCTACGGGCGCTTATAATTAATCAAAATATTTAAGTATATTTCAAAATATAGTGGATTATCATGTAAAAATGAAAATATGTCTTGTATTAATTTGATGTATTTTTATGCGATTTTACATTAATAAGCTTCTTCAATTAATTTGTCAAACAACTTTAAAAATATAAGCTTCGGCTTCCGGCTTATATAATAAAGAATTGCTAGACCCATAAAAAAACTGCCACAAAACACTTCACAAAATGAGTTGACATTATTTGATTGGCTTATTAAAAAAAAAATATAACCAAATACAACAATAAGATAATGACAACTCATTTTATGAATGTATTTAATAAAAGTTTTTTTTGTGAATCTAAGAATTCTCATATAATAATGTTTCATTCCTACCAAATCTAAGCCCATTTCGCCAAAGAGTATATTATTTTCCCAACTGTCATGCAAATATAAATAATGTGAAACACATGCAAGTACAGTATGCAAGCATAGCTGCATAGGTACATTAAACATGCGAACCGCCTATTTGGGAATATAACATGCGTTACTGGACTTGTTTATTGCTTTTAAACTTATGTTGTTGGGATTTTTGTTGTTTCGAACTAAGCTGATGCATCTGAATTTATTTTCATCGTTACGTTATATTCGGAGCGGCAATGTATTACATAGACTCAAGTTCATCCCACCGTCATCCCACCACCACAATAGCGATACCACCGAGAGGAACCACCAAGACTTACGACCATCAAAGGGTTTTTCAAGTTTTGAGGTATTCTTTTGTGTTTTTAATTTATCTATGAGTTTTTTTTCTTTTTTTTTTTAGATCTATAGATTTTATTTGTGGATCTATAGTTTTTTTTTTTTCTTTTTTTTTTTTTCTTTTTCCTTAAGATCTATGTACATTAACAAAATTTTGGTGCTATTTTTGTTAGTGTCGTCAAGTTACCATCATCAGTAGCCACCGCTTTTCGGGGAAAAGTCGGCGCCACCGGAAGTGTTGCTCGACGAAACCCGCCACCAAATATTGAGGTATTTTTGGTTGAGTAATTTTATAGATTTTTTTTTTTTTTTTTTTGTTCTTTAAAGTTTTAGTTGATTGGCAATACCCGATATGGCTTTTAGATTTGGCAATTTTGTTGTGGCAGAGTGTCAAAGTATTTTAGGGAGAGATGTTTAAAAGGACATGATTCTTAAGTAAATGGCGTTGGGCCTCAACTTGAATATAAAAATTTCTATAAGTAGATTGCTATTGGTCATGAGGTTTCTCAAATTGCATCAACAAAAGCAAATATGATGTTTCTTGCATAAGAATCCAAAAATATGAATCTGCTTTGTTTGTTATCTGTTGTTAGGAATTTTAATAAATGATATTATACTAAAAGTTAACTATAGCTCTCGAAGCAGTGTATACATACAAAATCATCTTTTTAGTGTTTCTATAATTGATTTGATAATTTTTCATGGTTAATCTGAGTTTTATCTTTAATTTTTGTGGCTGTTGTTATGCTTTTAACAAGTATTATTTTGGCTACATCTTGATATGACTATTCCAATGCCTCATTATTTCATATGAGGAGGTGGTAGCTCATATATACTATTCGCTAATTAGCTTCTCCTTTTTGTTCTTTTTTTTTTTGCTCGGGTCACTTTGGCTGCTGATAACGGTTTAAAACATATGTTTTCACGGGGTCATTTTAGCCCTATATCGTTACATTTTACATATGTTAATGCTTAAAATATTTCTTTTTCACATTTTAGGTCATTTGAAAGCAAAATGTTGGAATAAAGCATATTTGAATGAAAAAGAGCGAAAACATGAAGAAAACGACAAAATCAAGAAAACAAGGCAAATTCACAAGATCGGACGGCGTCCCAACCTCAAAGGCGATGCCGTCGCTTACAACGTGTTCCAAGTTTTCTCAAGCGATGTCTCAGGTCATACTTTGGTCCTAACAAGTGACGACGTTGTTGATGCAAATAATGTCTAAAACCGTTATTCCTATCTTTCGATATCTCTACGTTTTGATGATAACAAAATGTAAAAACACGTTACGTTAAAATTAACGTAAACAAGTTTTTTATCGAAATATCACGTTTCTACATACATCACTCTAGGTAAGAACAAACAAATTTACAATTTGACAAATGATAAAAAAGTGAATTTGTGTTTCAAGCTTCACATTTTTAATGTGACAAAACATTTTTTCAAAAATACTTTTTACAAATTATTTTTGAATATTGAAGAAATGTTTTAATTGAAAAAATAAGTTTAAAAACTCCCAACGGCTATTCCCCCACCCCCAAAATAACAGCTCCTAAGTTCCCCAAATAAAATTTCACCACTAAAAACAAAAAGAGGAGCATTTTTTCCTGGGACGGTACCACTAAATTTAGTGGTACCATTTGGTATTTAGTACTACCGTCCACTATAACGGACGAAATTTTTGTCCCTATAAATACCAGCCCACTTCACAGTTTTTTATCATCTTTTTTCACAAAAAACTTTCTGAGTTTATGTAACATATTGGTTTTCATAAACACACACACAAAAAAATCAATGGGGCGTATAATATGAGTTTTAGAGAGAGAGAGTAAAGAGAGTTGAGAACTTTAGTAAGACAAAAAGAAAAATCATATTATGAAAGCTCCAACCCTTTGCCTTGCTAGGCAAAGGGTATTTATAGGTTCTTACAAGACACGCCTCCTACGGGCTGTGGATCAGGCATACAGTGGGTAAAGACTCGTCCGTCCTCCACGGTGTTACTTAACTAACTACTTACTAACACTAAATGACTGAGACTACGAGCTTTCTAACGAATACATATACTTGAGGTGACCGACTCTTTAACTACAGGATTTTCTAAATCCTAACAATCTCCCCTTAAGGGAGGTCACCTCAATTACATCAATTACATGCAGATATTACATTTTGGTGTTCTTGGATTCTTGATTAAGTTCTTTGCTCTGTAGCCCGTAGTCTTTGATTATTCATTTCTGCACGTTGTGATCATAATGTGGAGGTCTTTAATTGATCCATATGATGATGAGATTGAGTGAGCATTGAGATCATCAGCCATAGTAAATCTCTGACTTATCCTTTGTAATATCGCCATTATGTGAAGTTGTGACTTTTGGACTGTGACAACTGGCAATTTAAGGAGTCTATTTTAGGTAACCGCATTACGTTAAACTAAACCGAGCTTTTGCCTTTATCACTATTTTCATCGACCATGACTTGATTTGATATCGTTTATTGTTTTTTATGATTTATTTTATTATTGGATGAGTTATCGTGTGAGTTTTAACTCTTTTTGATAGGCACTATTCGATTCGGCACTATAAAAGCCTAAAACGAGAAATAACGTAACTTGAAACTTGACAAATAAATAGTAAAAACTCGTGGAAAAACTTAAATAAAGATAATAGAAAGTCGAATGAACGTCGTGGGACACTCAGGACAATATATGAGCTCGGGAATGGGTAAACGGATAGTTCTGAAAAATAACGGCCGGACCCTCCCTTTTGCTTGAGCCGCCACCCTCCTCCCTCTCATTTTTATTTTGGTCCCCAACTAAAAATATATAAACCCCCACTCCACCCTCATTCCACCCATTTGTTTCTCTCACTAAAAACACACACACACACATTTCTCTCTCACCACTTTCTCTCTCTAAAAACCCTAACCCTAAACCACCACCACCGCCGCCCATATCCGGCCAAATTCCGCCATATTTCGTGAGTGACATCTCACCTCCACCACCATTTTGTAGATTTCTTCTCTTTCCATCCATATATAAATCTCTCACAAAAGCCTACATTAAAACCTCCAAATCTTAAAAATAAGATTCGTGATTCTAGGGTTTTCATTAAATCTTGTAGATCGGGTTGTAAAAAGGAAAATGAAACATGGGTCAAGCTTGTTTTGGCCATAAGAAGCCAAGTATGGGTCTCCTTAGGCTCGTACATGGTTCGAATATTAGGGGTTTTTGTTTAAACATGGGATTAAAACTAATTGTAGGATCGTGTATTTTATGTTGTTAGATGATTCGGGTGGTCTAGGATTGTGATTAAACAAATGAGCCATTTTAGAGAGAGGAAGAGAGTAGAGAGGATGTTCTTGAAAGAGAGTTGTAATACAAAATGCAAGGTTAGATTCCAAGAAGCAACACCCTTCCCTTAGTGGGAAGGGTATTTATAGTTACAAACTAAACGCCCTCCTGACGGGCTGTGGATCAGGCATACAGTGAGTAAAGACCCGTCCTTCCTCCAAGGTGTTACACTAAACTAATCTACGCTACTAACTAACTAATTAACTACTAAATAACGTAAATGACGACAAGTCTACGAGCTAACATATGCTAGACTATAATTGGGGTGACCGACACTTTCTTATGGAATTTCCAATTCCTAACAATCTCCTCCTAAGGGAGGTCACCCCATGATTTATATTTTGAATCCTTGCATTCTTTCTTTGTCTTTAGTTCCAAGCTCGTAGACTTCAATTCTTCAAATTTCGTATTCTTTGTGCTTGAGTAGCGATTCTTCAAAGTCCGAATCGCTTTGTACTTTAAGTGGAGGTCTTTGAACTCGATCCACATCTTTGATGATCTTCGAGCTTTCATTAAGATCATCACCACGAGAAATCTCGGATCACCCTTTGTTGTGTTTCCTTCATGTGATGTTGTGACTTTTGACCGACATGCTCACACTTTCGGATCACGACATCTTTCCATCGAGTAGCGGAAGCTTTATCGGTTCATGATATTTGCGCAGCAGTAGCGAAGCATAGTATAGAAATATCTTAGCCGTGTTATGTAGATATGCACTAGTCATGATTTCTTCAATTAAGTGTGGATCTTGTGAGCATGCGGCTTTGGATTGACTTCTCAATTCGATCACCGCAACCATCAAAATGTACCGCAAACAACAGTTAGCAATAAAACATAGGAAAGTGTCTTTGATCACTTTCGTTGAATTGAGGTACACGCCCACGGTTCCTCGTTGATCGCGACAAGTATCGCCTATGATCGTATAATTCAAGAATCTCCTTGATGTGGTTTCGCATTGTTCTAGTTGTTCTCAAACCGGAACGTCTCAAAGAAGACAACACAGAGTGAGTGAACTAGCGAATTGAGATTCACTAATTGATGAAAAATTGATTTGAAAACAATCGCTTATTGCTTGAAGAAAGAGTTTTGCAATACGACGAAGGTTTTATGAGAAATATCAATTTTCAATCAAAAATACTTTTTGTATTTGAGAAAGAATACACATTCGATGTGCTAGAGAAAAGAAGATATTTGCACATCGAACATTTTTTCCAAAAGTATTTTTTCAATCAGAAATACTTTTTGTGTTTGAAAATGAATACTCATTCGATGTGCTAGAGAAAAGAAGATTTGCACATCGAACGGTTTTTCCAAAAGTATTCGTCAATTCCATTCCTGGACCAAGGTTGATTCAAGAGTGAATCGCCCCATCGTTTCTATCCAGTTGTCACAAGCTTTGATCTTTCGAGAAGATCTCACATGTCGCCCACCAAGAGCTTGTTTGATGTTGGCTCTAGAGGGATTTCCATCTTCATCGTGAATACTTTACATATCACTCGGATGTTCTGGAAAAACCACAAGGATAATGCGTAGGACTCTTAATAGATATATTTACTTTCCACATTGTGTGAAACAACAAGTCTTCATTAATTTTGTGTCCTAATGAGATTTTGTGGATGATCTCTTGGCTCTAGACTCAATTGTGCACATTTGGTTTCCTATATGGGAGACTAGGGAGAGGGTCTCCTTCTTCAATATCAACAATCTCTAAGAGAAATTGATAGATTATGTAGGTTCCCGTGAGAATGAAACATGCCTTTTAAGAGGAACTTGAGTAGCTTGGGAAGTTAGGTGCGGTGCATCCTTTGGGTCCATGACGCCTTGTCTTCAATACCGTGTTACCTTAGTAGAAACTAGTAGCATATGTATTGAACCGGTTTTTGCCCTAAGGTTAAATTAATGGAGGGCTATTTCTTTTCACCCTTTTCACATTTAATTTTTTTCATTCTTCAACCCTTGGTGCTTACCGAGACTTCATAACTAGAACCTTGTTGGGTTTATTCCAAAGACTAGCTCATCTCATCCGCACTCTTCCCGTATTCTCATTTTTCTCCTTTTTTTCATCATACCTATGGACTCTACACTATCTAGTGGATTGTCCCTGTGTAGATCCCTCCGGTTCTGGCTGGATCGTGGGAACTAATACCTAACCTAACCGTCCTTATAACGCCATGCATAAAGTAAATTGGTCGGTCTTTTGGTATTGTTCTTTCCTTCATGAAACCAATTAAAATCATTTGGAAAATCAATCAAGGTACTTGTGATATAATATCAAAGCATTTTGTACCTTAATTGTTTTGATCATTTAGAAATGCTCCCCCTCAACATGTGCATATGATTTTGAAATATTTTAGCACATGGAGGCAAGAGTTCTTTGAAATAATTTCTTGATCACAATTTCCGTAGAAAAAGCTATTTGAATTTCTTTGATAAATTCTCCCCTCAATATGTGCATATGATATGTGAAATCATTTTATTCGCATAGAGGAAAGAGTTCTTTTGAAGCACATCCACGATCACAAAAGCCATTAAAAAACCATTAGAAAATCAATCAAGGTACTTTATGTTGAAACATAGAAATCTTTGTACCTTGAAAGTTTATTTTCTTTTTGAAATGCTCCCCCTCAATATGTGCTTCGAGATTCGAAAGCGTTTAGCACATATGGGAGAGCAGTATGCACATTTGAATCAAAATGATCACCTATTATCAAATTTCATTATTAAATCACAAATTCTCCCCCGATCAAAAATATCAAACCCTTTGAGATTTTGGATCCCAAGTGATTTAATAAGGTTTGGAAAACATGGGAGAAAATGTGGCCTTGTTTAAATACTCTTCGGTTTTGGTTAAATGCTCCTCCACAAACATGTGTATTATGTATTTGAAATCGTTTGGCACATGAAGGAAGTAGTGCTTTTGAAACAATTACCCTTTAAAACCAATTTGAGATTTAAATCACGATCTCTCCCTCGATCAAAAATTTCAAACCAATTAAGATTTTGGATCCCAATTGATTTAAATCATTTAGAAAATTTTTAGGGGAAAGACGTGGCAAGATTTAATTTTGAAAAATGATGGATAAGGAACAGTTTTTTGACATTAAAGATTGTTAGTGTCTGGTATGATATTTTTTAAGAGATCTTTAAGTAAAATAAAATAATTTCACAATCAAACAAGAATGTAAAAATTTCATTTTGAAAGATCTTTGAGTTTTAAAGAAAATCATACCATGACATAACATTAAATCTTTAGATCACCAATTATTTTGTACAAACCGAACTTTTATGAAGAAATATCGTTAGAAAATATTTCATTTTAAATCACTCTCCCCTCAATCGATGACCGTAGTCGATGATTGAGTGACTTAAGTTTTGATAAAATGAAGTCCGTTGATTTCCAAAATTAAGTCCAATTTATTTTCAAAACCAATATTTTCCATTTTCAAAACAATATTATTCAAAATTGTTTTTAAAAAATGGTATCATCACTATTGTCCGCACAAAGATACGTTAGGTGGTTGAGTCGCTTTTGTTGTTGTTGTGAAGGTTGAAGAAACCGTCACGATGCAATGAGACCTCCGAAGTTGCGTGTATCGTGCCAACTATCCATGGAGAGATCTAATTAAGCTCCGTTTCTTATTTTGTCGACCCAAGATATAGTTACCATTTCCTTTCGGCATCCAATCATCTTTTATGTGGGATCCGGATAGGGAACATTCTTATATACCAATATACATGCATACGTTAGTGAACACACATACGATATATGGTGGTTGACATCACCCAAACAAAGAATCGACTAATAAAAGTCAATCCAACATATCAATCGATCATACAAATGCATGGGAATTATGTGTTTATCAAACTCTAATCATCTAATCCTAACAATCATATCCTAGGCACCTAGTCCTTCAACGTAGGTTAACATGTTTTACATTTAAGTATATAGGATAATTAGATAAGCTCGTTAGATGATATAGATTTGAAAACATTCTCCCTCAATCAATGACTTATTTTTACGAAAAGTTTAAAAGCTGAAGTCATTGATTGAGTTTTCAATTTTACGAAAACTCGAATCGATTGATTTAAAAGAAACTCATTTACCACCATTTTGTTAAAACAAATATTTTCTCAAGAATTTTAGAAGGAAAAATATTTGAGTAGGAACAAAGATCCTTCGACATACTTTCCTCATTATGTTTTAGGATAAGTGCACGAAATATTTGAAAATTGGTTTAGCGCAAAGACTTTCCTTTCTTGAAGAGAGGGTTGCTATCTCAAATAATAGCAAACCATGGTTTAACCACGGGTTACGATCAAGTAATCAGAAGCCATAGATTTGAGACATGTTTTGGAAAAATATTTACACATTCTCGCTCGAACCTCATCTATGGTCCCGTGGCATTGTTGAATGACGTTTTAAGACCGTAGATGTTATCGATACAAGAAAACATGTCTTTGAAAAACAATATTTTGGTATTTTTCAAATTTTATGATTTTATGGGTTTTGATGGTTTTATAATTTTCTATTTTCTTTTATTGGTTTTATATTTTGTATTTGGTTTTGATAAATATTTACAAAGATAGAGTAGATGATATAGTTTAAGAAGATGATGATACGAGTACCGAGATAAGGATATCGAGCATCCCCGTTGTAGAAGATAGAAGGCATCATCTCTTAAACTTTCACCACCAAAGCTTTCGAGGCTCCTGAATTGAGAGAAATTGAACCATCTGAAAGTGAGACTTTGGCAGCTTCCCCCCAAATCGAAAATCCTTTTGTTGAGGAGATTCAAAGCTCTATTTCAAGCTTGCTTTAGCCAGGTGCATAAAGAAGCACACCATTATCATCGATCTTGCTGCTCCTTTTAAGAATGATCTTTGTTATTCTTCGTTCGGGGTTATATCATCAACAAGAACAACAACGTATCATCCCACGCTTGAATGACTCTTCTCAAATTCCTTTTCCATCAAGTCCAAGCGATCCATTCCAAAAGTGTCAAGAGAACAATTCCCCAAGTAGTTGAATTGATGCGGTCGGTCTCTTTGTATAATGATCAAGAACTCTCCCAAATACACATAATGAGGGAATGAAAACACCTCCCAATGTTCACATTTTCTTCCCTAATGATCATGTATGGAGCTCAAGAACCCAGTACACCAATACCCAAGAGCTCTCCCGAATACACATCATGAGGGGAATGAAAACACCTCCCTAATGTTCCCATTTTTCTTCCCTGATGATCGTGTATGAAGCTCAAGGACCCAAAGTACACACATTCCCAAAGAGAGAATAACTGATAACACGTCCCTCATGTTACACATTTATCTCCCCTGAATATGTCATACTTGTGTACCTCTTTTATCCCCAGAAACTAACTCTTCCATCTCTTCCCTAACATAGCTGGAATTAGAACACTAGAAGCCACGAGTCAAACACTGAGTTTCTCTGCGGTCATGACATTTGTCTTCCCGGAATATCTTCAATCACTTAGAAGAATTAAGTTCATCAGGTGTACTCGTTGTGCTTTTAGATTTGTGTCTCCTTCCCCTTGCTGGTTTTGACACTTCAGAATCAGCAACACATTGTAAGCTCATGTACTAGAAATCTTTTGAGAAGATCGCTTGAAGTCTTTGTGAGAATCAACTTGTTGAAGCACGGTGCGCAAGTCTAATTGGGATTAAATCGACATTTCACTCTCCCCAATTAGTGCTCTCCTAAACCGACAATCTTTATGATGAATGCCGGAATGAGAAGAAGACTTTAGATCGTTAAATGCAATTCGTATTTAGTCTTCTAACATGCAAAGAAAAAATGTAGAATGATCAGACTCGACCTTCTTCAAGATTGTCCAGTTGGGGAATAGATAGTTAACATCTTCATCTTACCAAAAAAGCATCCCAATTAACTTACATCTTGCAAATCCCCTTAACTAAAATCTCTCCCAATCACACAAGAACAGAAAGATGTTAATCAAGGAAATCAGCAATCAGCCCGCAACGAACACACAAAATGGTAACACCAAAATACCAATCACATCAAACAAGAACAGAGAGATTATTCGGAATCATCATGTTGATGTGTACGTGAAGCATTAATCGGAAGCACTTTGTTGTTAAACTAAGGATGACGCGTTTAGAAGAAGCTCGGTTCTTACATGAGTTAGGAGCCGTATGACCATATATTCTCAGATATAACTCAACATGTAGAATTATCATACTTCTTCTCCCCCTCAAGAATTGTATACGGAGATGCCATTCTTGATTAAACAAGTGATTATCTTCATAATGTAGTTTATTCACACTTCTCCCCTCGAAGGTTGCAAATGATGTCGCCATCGCCATTTTAATTGAGAAAGTGGAATGAGACTAGTCTTGGTAGTTCGGTTCACTTGATAATTGTACGCATGGAAAAAGTATGAAGCATGTTGATGAGAATGGTCATAATAAGAAGATTTCTTCTTCGAAGATAATGCGCTTCAAGCGCATACATTTCTTTTCCTTAGAGTACGAGGCTTGAGCTGTTGTGTTCAAACGTCAT
Source organism: Chrysanthemum lavandulifolium (assembly GCA_022545495.1). Taxonomy (NCBI): domain Eukaryota; kingdom Viridiplantae; phylum Streptophyta; class Magnoliopsida; order Asterales; family Asteraceae; genus Chrysanthemum; species Chrysanthemum lavandulifolium. The sequence goes on from CM040240.1 coordinate 88,598,700, forward strand.
AAGAAGATTCTCTTCTTTCCAAGATAAAGCACTTGAAACGCACACTTTTCTTTTCTTTAGAGTACGAGGCTTGAACTATTGTGTTCAAACTTCATAATAAGATTTCTCTTCTTTGGATGATAAAGCGCCTCAAAAGCGTACACTTTTCTTTTCTTTTAGAGAACGAGGCTTGAACCGATGTGTTCAAACGTCATAATCTCTCTTTTCAAAGATCTCTTGGCAAAACTCGTAATCACCCCATTATCATTCAAGAGGCTCTTTGTCGTGACGGTGATGGAGAAAACCCAAGATAATGAATTTGACCACGAGGTAAACTAACCCAAACTCGTGACTTAAACTTGCACATATGTAACAAAGAGCGGTGCCGAGAATTCATCCTCCATTGAATCTCTAAGTACTCTATACTCTTCATCCAACCAACCATCAAGTATAAGACGTACATCACCTCTTCAAAATGCACAATTGAATGTGACACTGAGCACTACAACGTAACTCCTTAAAGTGATAGTTATTTTGTGGTGATAAGAGCCCAATTCCCCCAAGTGGTAAAAGAAAAGGAAAAAGTCACCCAACAATAACTAGATTTCCAAGTCTTCGTTTCTGATAATAACTCGAACAAGGATCATGAAGAATCTTCATCCAACCATCCCCGATACCTTCAGATACTAAGTACACTTGCCCGTGATATTTCAGTTCAACCTCAAATAAATATGTTGGATCTTAATATTTATGTTGTTAGATGATTCGGGTGGTCTAGGATTGTGATTAAACAAGAAAGCCATTTTAGAGAGATGAAGAGAGTTGAGAGGAGGTTCCTTGAAAGAGAGTTGCTATATGAAATGAAAGGTTTATTCAAAGAAGCCACACTCCTTCCATGGATGGAAGGGGTATTTATAGTTACATAAAACACGACCTCCTATCGGCTGTGGATCGTGTATCTGATGGGTAAAGACCCGTCCTTCCTCCACGGTATTACACTAGACTAAGCTACGCTACAAATTAACTAGTAAACTACTAAATAACGTAAATAACTATATGTCTACGAGCTAACTTATGCTAGATAATATTTGGGGTGACAGACTCTTCACTATGGAATTTTCTAATTCCTAACAGTCTCCCCCTAAGGGAGGTCACCCCATGTTTTACATTTCGAATCCTAGCATTCTATTCTTGACTTTGTTCTTGAGCTCATAGACTTCAATTCTTCAATTCCGCAATCTTTGTGCATAAGCAGTGCAACTTCAAAGTCCGCATAGATTTGTACTTTTAGTGGAGGCCTTTAACTGATCCACATCTTTGATGATCTTTCGAGCTTTTAGATCATCACCACGAGAAATCTCTGGATCACCCTTTATTGTGTTGCCATCATGTGAAGTTGTGACTTTCGGACCGACATGCTCACACTTTTGAATCATGACATCTTTCCATCGAGTAGCGGAAGCCTTATCGGTTCATGATATTTGCAAGAACAACGAAGCATAGTATAAAAATATCGTAACCGTGTTATGTAGATATGCACCGGTCATGATTTCTTCAATTTAAGTGTGGATTGTGAGCATGTGGCTTTGGATTGACTCCTCAATTCGATCACCGCAACCGTCCAAATGTACCGCAAACAACGGTTAGCAATAAAACACACAAAAGTGTCTTTGATCACTTTTACCGAATTGAGGTACACGGCCCACGGTTCACCGTTGATCGAGACAAGCATCGCTGTGATCGGTAGGATTCCTAAGAATCTCCTTGACGGGGTTTCACGACTATTCTAGCCGTTCTCAAACCGAATGTCTCAAAGAAGACAACACGGAGTGAGTGAACCGACAAATTGAGATTCACCGATTGATGAAAATGATTTGAAAAACAATCGCGTATTGCTTGAAGAAAGAGTTTTGCAACACGACGAAGGTTTTATGAGAAAGATCACTTTTCAATCAAAATACTTTTGTATTAGAGAATGAGTACACATTCGACGTGCTAGCGAAAAGAAGAGATTCACACATCAAACGGTTTTTCTAAAAGTATTTTTCAATCGAGATACTTTTGAATTTGAAATGAATACACATTCGACGTGCTAGAGAAAAGAAAGTTTGCACATCGAGCGGTTTTTCCAAAAGTATTTGTCAATTCCATTCTGGACCAAGGTTGATTCAAGAATGAATCTCCCATCGTTTCTATCCAGTTGTCACAAGCTTGATCTTTTGCAAGATTTCACATGTCACCCACCAAGAGCTTGTTTGATGTTGGCTCTAGAAGGATTTCCATCTTCATTGTGAATATTTTTACATATCACTTGGATGTTTTGGCAATACCACAAGGATAATGCGTAGGACTCTTAATATATACTTACTTTCCACATTGTGTGAAACAGCAAGTCTTCATGAATTTAGTGTCCTAATGAGATATTGTGGATGATCTCTTGGCTCTAGACTCAATTGTGCATATTTGGTTCCTGTGTCGGAGACTAGGGAGAGGGTCTCCTTCTTCAATATCAACAATGTCTAAGAAAAAGTCGATAGATTATGTAGGTTCCCCGTGAGAATGAAACAAGCCCTTTTAAGAGGAACTTGAGTAGCTTGGGAAGTTTAGTGCAGTGTGTCACTGGGTCCATGACGTCTTGTCTTCAATACCAGTGTTACCTTAGTAAACACTAGTAGCATATGTATTGAACCCGGATTCTGCCCTAAGGTTGAATTGTTGGAGGGCTATTTCTTTTCACCCTTTTCATATTCATTTATTTTCATTCTTCAACCCTTGATTGCTTACCGAGACTTCATAACTAGAACCTTGTTGAGTTTATTCCGAACTAGCTCGCTCTCATCCGCACTCTTCCCATTTCTCATTTTCTCCTTTTTCATCATACCTAAGGACACTACACTATCTAGTGGATTGTCCTCGGTAGATCCTCCGGATTCGGCGGATCGTGAGAACAAATACCTAACCTAACCATCCTTATAACTCCATGCATAAAGTAAAATGATCGGTCTTTTGGTACAGTTCATTCTTCCTTGAAAACAATTGAAAAATCATTTGGAAAATCAATCAAGGTACTTGTGATATAAAATCAAAACATTTTGTACCTTAATTGTTTTGATCAATTTAGAAATGCTCCCCCTCAACATGTGCATATGATGTTGAAATTGTTTGGCACATGGAGGCAAGAGTTCTTTGAAATTAATTTCTTTGAAATAATTTCTTGATCACAATTTCTTTAGAAAAAGCCTTTTGATTTTTCTTTGGTAAATTCTCCCCCTCAATATGTGCATAGGATATTTGAAATCATTTTATCACATAGAGGCAAGAGTTCATTTGAAGCACAATCACGATCACAAAACACTATTTAGAAACCATTTGCTCCCCTTCAATATGTGCTTCGAGATTCGAAAGCGTTTAGCACATATGAGAGAGCAGCCTGCACATTTGAATCAAATCGATCATCAATTATCAGATTTCATTATTAAATCACAAATTCTCCCCTGATCAAAAATATCAAACCCTTTGAGATTTTGGATCCCAAGTGATTTAATAAGGTTTATAAAACATTGGAGAATATGTGGCGTGTTTAAATACTCATCATGTTTTGGATAAATCCTCCTCCTCAACATGTGCATCGTGTATTTGAAATCGTTTGGCACATGGAGGCGGGAGTGCCTTTGAAGGACTAAAACCAATTCCATTAAAAGCAGATTTGAGATTTAAATCACGATCTCTCACCCGATCAAAGATTTCAAACCATTTGAGATTAGTGATCCCAAAAGATTTAAATAATTTAGAAAATTTTGGGAAAGTCGTGGCAAGATTTGATTTTGAAAAATGATGATAAGGACCATTTTAAGACATTAAAGATTGTTAGTGTCGTATGATTGTTTTAAGAGGTCTTTTAGTAAAATAAAACAATTTCACAATCAAACAAGAATGTAAAAATTTCATTTTGATGATCTTTGAGTTTTAAAGAAAATCATACCATGACATAACATTAAATCTTTAGATCACCACTTTGTTTCGTACAAACCGGACCTTTTATGAAGAAATATCGATTGAAAATATTTTATTTTAAATCACTCTCCCCCTCAATCGATGACCGTAGTCGATGATTGAGTGACTTAAGTTTTGATAAGATGAAGTCCGGTGATTTTCAAAATTAAGTCCAATATATTTTCAAAACAATATTTTTCCATTTTCAAAACAATATTTTCAAAAATTGTTTAAAAATGGTATCCTGCACAAAGATACGTTAGGTGGTTGAGAAGCTTCCGTTGTTGCTGTATGTCACACCCCGCCGGAGGCGGAAACGAGAGGTGCAACATAATCAATATACATCGCAAAGAGATATAGTACAATACCATAATTTAAATTTAAAGAAATATTGTAACATTACAACAAGGTTCTAACCGACCTTGGCAATTGAAACATAAAGTTTGACTTCCAAAAGATAACATTTTACTACATGACGACCCAGATAACTTGTGACGACTCCTTTATTTAAAATCTTCATAATATAAGCTAAACAACGATCACCTGAAATGCATGAGAAAACGGGTCAACTATGAAAATAGTTGGTGAGTACATGTGTTTTATGTAAAATAAAATACCGATTTGAAGGTCTAACGGCAAATGTCCCGTCAACTCACTATGTTACAAATCCGCCCATACAAGACTTGTAACATATGAATTCACATACACTTCCATATTTTAAGTCAAGAGAATAATGCACATATGGTCACAATAACGCCTCGTATATAATAAAGTATGCGGCAAAGCCCCTAAAATAAATAATATGCGTTCCGTAGACAGGGGAACGAGAGGTTGGCCGACCTCTAATAGCGCTATCCATACTATCTACTTCCCTACACAAGGAGGCCGTACGAACGGTACGTATAATTGGAGTGCGAACGGCAAACCAATAGGGGACTAACAATGCGAATGTACGAACAATACATCATAACAACTATTATATACTATCAATTAAGACTGCTCCGAACATGGGAGACTAGGCATTGCTCCGAACATGGGAGACTTTGGGTCAAGGACGTACGGTCCACCAGGTTCAAGCAAGTCATAAATTTATAATTAAGTCTAAGGGTTCAAAATATATCAAATAGTTCAAAGAAACCGATTTAAGTTTATATTCATGCATTTCACCCCAAATAAGTAAAACATTAAAAAGGGGGCTGTGAATACTCACAAGCATAAAAAGTTCAATAAGTTCATAAAACATTATTTAATTTAATTCAGATATAATTCATGCATTCCACCCCAAAACAATTAAATCATTTAAAAAGGGGGTCCGTGAATACTCACCTTGGCAATAAGCAGTCTAAAGCAGCAGTCAAAATGAATTATTGGATGGCACCCACACGCGACCTAGATTAGTTATGCCAATATTTAGTCCATAGTTCTAGTTTAAGACTCGAAGAATTTTAAATGAGTTTAAAAGTCTTTTATGTTGTTGTTGCTTGTGTGGCAATGATTAATGTTTAATATAATTTTGTAGATTTTGGCTCTTGGAAGTGCATAAGTATATAATAGGAAAATATCAATGACGAGCGAATCTTGGTTTGACGATGGCGAAAGACAATGTACAGAAAGTAATTAAAAATAAATATTAGACGTTGTCGAAATATGAAAACATTGTTGTTAAAAGTATATAACTAAGTGTATATTTATATATACAAAATATTAGTTAACGATATGAATAAAAGTATAATATTTTTAAGTAATGGTTCAATTTAAAGTATTTGTATTTAAAATAAGTTAGTGGATGGTAAATTATATCTTTTTAGTGTGTATGTTTGTTTAGATTATTATGTGTGTATGATGATAGTAACTTAAGGTTATAGTTTTAATGGTATGAAAAGGTTAAGTTTTGATTACCATTTATAATTTAGAATCTATTTATAAACAAGTTTAGTAGATTAGAGTATGTCGCGAAATCATGTCGAGATCGAGTAAGTCGAATAAGTCGGGAACAAACCGTGGAATAAGCCGAAGTCAAATAAGAAATTCCGTACGCTAGTTGGGCTTGGTGTGGGCTTCGACCCACACACCCGCGGCAAACGCAATAGCATGTTTAAAGTTGAGTGGGTTCAAGTGGGTCCGGCCCACTGTCACTCTCGACACAAAACAGAACCAACACATGATCTTTTTAAATTTTCATAAATGCATCACTTGAACTAATGTGTTTAATATATGTTCTAATATGTTTTTCAAATATAAGATTTTGAGGAGTATTAAATAGTACCCAGTGTATTAGTGTTGCAGCAAACGCACCCCGATGAATTTTCAGTGGCTTGGACTCAAAAAAAAAAGACATGACATCAAGTTTAATTTTGTTTAGTTTACCATAGCAAGAAAAAAAAGAAACACATAACCAAATTCCCCATTTACACCAAAACAATTTACTTGTACTAGTTTCCAAAGAAGTGAATAAAAAAAATAAATAAATAAATGTGCAAGCCCACTGTTGGATTGTAGGTCTCGACATATATCCAAAACAAAGTCGCAAACAAATTTACCCTTAAAAATTACCATTTCATTCCGTCGTGTTTGTGATTGCAAAAGAAAAACTTGACCAAGAGCTATGGTTCGACCGTAGTGGGTTTCAACATACATGGCCAAACAAAGTAGTTCAAATCAAATTTTATCTTCAAAGCCATTTTATTATCTTATAATTGTAGCCAAAGTGAGAAGCCAATGAAAACCATAAGTGCACCACTGTGGTTCGACCACAGTGGGCTTCGACCCGTAACCAAGGCCATCGCAACCCAACTTTTTAGCAAGGTGTAATCTCAACCAAATAAGCCAAATAGAGTAATAAGTAAGATTATTATTAAGCACTTCTTTCATGAGCCATTTTAAATTTTCTTTTGTTTTTCCCCTTTGTGTCTCGACAGAAAAACAACAACATAAGTGAAAATTTACCAATCAACACTTTTTATTTCGACATACACGAAGAATAAATTGAAAGTGTACAAAATTAATTAACAACTTAAATTCAAATTTATCAAAGTATTAATCTTACACAATCAACAGTGGGTCGAGTAGTATGAACACCGGACACCAAATGCTCAAATTGAAGAGACTCAAGATGGATTGGAACAATTAACAACTTGGAAAAGCTTCCTTATGTACCCAAGAACAAAACCCGTCAATCAATTTCAAAAGCCCTTTGATTTACCAAACCCTAATTTTGTAAAAGTGGTGATGAGAAACTTTTGGAGCTTTTGCAATTCGACTAGAAATATAGGAGTATGTTGAGGAGGAGGTTGGTTATCTTTCTTCTCTTGGTCTTGACTTGAAGCCAAATTTGGCTAGCTTCCAAAATCTTAGGCGAATCTTGGACTTGCTCAAGATGGATTGAGGTGAAGATATGATTCTCTTGTGTGATTTTTCTTTGATTTCCCTTGGATTCGTACTTGATGTAGCAAGAGTATCAAAGTGAGGATTGTGAAGCAAAAACTTTCATGGATTTGGTATGAAAGAGGAGGATATGATGGATGAATATGTTGGGTTATCCCCTTTTAGGGAGATTCGACCTAGGAGGGTTGTGCAGGGCTAGAGGAGGAAGATGAAGATATGAAGATATGAAGATATGTTGGGTTTTGTCGTGAATGGGAAGAGAAGACAAAGAAGAATCGATAAAATATTAGGTTTATTTATTATTATTAATATTATTAATTGTGTATTGTGTAACTTGTCTTGTATAATTTATTCCGCATGTAATGACGTTTAATTATGTAGAATATTATTCGGTATCCGTATTTTATAAATTTTATATTTTCGGAGACGTTTTGACGAACGAAATATTATGGTATTATTATTACTTTGAAATTTGAAAGTAAATTTTCGTCAATTTTATTATGGTGTCGATGACGCGTGTGGTGCGGGACATTGGAAAAGTGAGATAACTTCTCGTTTAAGAGTTATAATGGTCAGAAAATAAATAACTCGCGTATTCTGATATAAATAATAGTCGGAAAATGACGGATTGTCACACTGTAGGGCTTGGAAGAAAACCATCTGCAGATGCAATGTGACTTCTTCTTAAGTTGCATTTTGAATGCCAACTGAAGTCAAATTAAGCTCCGTTTCTTCAAACACTTAGAAGAAAACCATATGCTGATGCTGTTAGGAATTAGAAAATTCCATAGTGAAGAGTCGGTCACCCCAAATGTTATCTAGCTTAATTTAGCTCGTAGACTTGTCGTTAGTCACGTTATTTAGTAGTTTATTTATTAGTTTGTAGCGTAATATAGTTTAGTGCAACACCGTGGAGGAAGGTCGGTCTTTACCCATCGTATCCCCGATCCACAGCCGATAGGAGGTCGTTGAGTCATGTAGTATAAATACCCTTCCATCCATGGAAGGGTGGTGCTCTTTCATTAATCTAATATTCCATACTTTGAGTAACTCTCTAGCAAGAACACCCTCTCTCTCTCTACTTTCTCTCTCTAAAATGGAAAACATGTATTTTGATCATCCAAGACCACCCGAATCATCAACACATAAATATGTCGATCCTACAATTGGTACCAGAGCCAAGGTTATGTTGTTCTTGATGATTCATACGGTGTTTGAGTGGTTTTTGATGCATGTGGTACTCGTCATATGTGTGGTTTGTGATGTTTGGCTACGGTTTTGGTGTTGTTTATCTCGTATGGTATTTTTATGTGATTTGATATGGTTTCTATGGGTCGATAAAGCTGATTTGATATGGATACGATTTTAATTTTGTGGTTAAGCAGATTTGAATATGGGTTTTTATGGGTTGATAAAACTGTTTTATTAAAATGCTTTCTTGTCTTGAATAGTTTTATACTCGCAATGAGATCATTTGCAGTTTTACATGTACTGGTTATGTTGTGGTTTCTTAATCTGCTTCTGATGTTTTTGATGTTCTTGGTAGAGACTTGATCATGTTCTTGGTAGAGACTTGTCCTCACTTATGTCCAGATTCATTGTATGGTCAAAAAGTCAATGGCAACTTGTCTATTATTTCTGTAGCAACTTGGATATTCGCTGACTTTTTTGAAGGTCAATAGCGAGTTGGACAGTCAATAGCGACTTGGACCAGTCAATGGCGACTTATTAAAACGAGTTTTGGTAGCGATTTGTGTGATAATTTTGACCTAGCGACTTATTATTCAATAAGTCATAGCGAGTTGGTTTTTATAAAAGGTAGCGAATTGCTACAATGCCTAGCGACTTGCTTTGTATAAAAGGTTAGCGACTTGTGAGTTTTGACTCACTAGCGACTTAGATCTATAATGCTAGCGACTTGGTTTGATAAATTGGGTGGCGACTTGGTTTGTATAAATGAGTAGCGACTTGGCTTATGACTCTGTTAGGACATAGACAGAAATGAAGAAGAAGATTGATCACTTGACCACGACCACAACAACCTAATACCAAAGACCTCATCACGACCTCAGTTTTTATTCAACACCTCATCAGTCCATGGTTAAAGAAAACGTGATGAAATGGAACTGAAAATCAAATCCGAAACTCAATACCAAATCACCACAATCATATCCAACCCCACCATCTCTATCACTATCCCATCTCCTTGCCTCTCAAAACTCTAAAAGAAATTGCAAACTAATCTCAGATCGAGACAATTATTTATCTTTAAAAGATTTTCAATTGTCCCTTCATCATCATCGATCTAGAAATGTGAAGCTTTGCTTGTTTTACATATCCGAACCCAAAAGAAAAGAGTTATCCCAAGATTGTGATAATCTTTTCCTGCTTCGTTGTCAAACAATTAAACAAAAGTATAAACTCACATGATCTCGGTTTATTTTCGTGATTCTCATAATGGAAACATCAAGACTCTAAGGTCCTTTTTCACGAAAATATTTCTTCACATATCTTAATTTACTCTACAAAGTTTTTGAAAAGGCTATTACGGAATGATCTCAGCTTGTTCATCTTTTTGTTAGGTTCTTTAAACTCATAGATCTCAAGAGATCTATACACAAGTGAAATATTGCCTCATAGATCAAAATATTTTATGTTTATGTACGATATTAAAGAAAAGGTTATAACATGTATGTTACCCTTTTTCTTTGATTCGTGTATAGCTTTAATCATATATGAGGTTCTCGAGTTTACTTACCCTCTACTTCCATATGATCTTGATTCATTTCTCTTCATCACATACCATCCATGTGGCAGTGACTCGAAGCCATCCCTGTGGCTGAGATTCGTTGAAATCGATTCTTAGTGAATATTGGAGGCGTCTACTTTTGTGTTGGGTTTGTATTGAAAGTATTTTGGTGTTTGATGTAGATTTTCTGAATTAAACAAAAGGGGCGGAATTATTTTGAGAAATGGATTAGGGTTTGATAATTATGAATGAGATAAGAGAAGTATTAGGGATTGTTGTGTGAGTTTGTAGCAGAGATAAGATGGAGGCTGATTTATAAAGTGATTAGGGTTGATGTATCTCTGATTTTTTGGGTTAAGAGTATGAATGATCAGGAGAGAGGCGTACAAACTCTTTGTGTGAGATTAGGGTTAGTTGTTGAGAGATATGATGTTTTATACCCGTAAATTTAGGGTAGGGGAATGAACCGGATCTGATTTGGACTATCAAGGGGCCGGACTTGGATGCAATATGGATGTTGGGCCGAGTTTGGTGTGTTGTTTGTTGGGCTCGAGGATTGATACCATGGCTTATTATTTGTAGAAGTCTACTTGATTATATCTCAAATGGTTTGTATACTTTGGATTTATTAAAACCCGAAGTTCTGTTATATCTTTGTGCTTTATTAGACGCCACTTGTACTGATCATGGGTTGGATGTAAATGGTGGAACGTGTATCTTGCATTAATCTCTTGAACGTATGGTAGACTTGGGCTTTGTGTTGAGCTGTTGCATGGGCTAGAGTGGATTTACTAGTTTTGATATGATGAAGATTTGTGTTATCTCTCATTCAAGAACCGGATGTCATGATATATCACGTTTCTATACTTGGATCATATGTTTTGTTTTGATTGTGGATTTGAACGTTATAATGTGATTGACTCTTGAACGATATATACTCTTTGGGCTTTGGTGTTAATATGAAAAAAAAAATGATCACAAAGTTGACATACTCAACGGGAGTAAATGTGACACTAACTTATCATAATGTGATTTTATTAGATTTGGAGTACATGCATTTTGTGATAAGATGTGAATGAGGTGTGTACCAAGGTATTGATTGGATGGTTGATGATGTTGGATTTTGAACCATTGATGAACATGTGCATGTTCCCCTAAAACAGATATTCACCAAAACCAAAGTTGTCATTACACATTCAAGCTGATATTGTTTACGGTTTTGTCCTGATTTTGTAAAATCCCGCGAAAGAACCTATTTCTCGGTTTAAATCATTAACTTGTAAAATCCCGTGACAATGGAAACATCCCGGTATTAGTTAAGTGCATTTCGGATCTATCTTACGGTTTATTCTTGGTTTTGTAAAATTCGCGAAAGAATCTATTTTTCGGTTTAAACCATAGAGTTGTAAAATCCCGTAATGATGGAACCATCCTGGAGAAATGGAAAGTGTATTTCGAGATCTTATCTGATGTTGGTGCTACAGTTTCTGTTTCGAAGAAGGGATAAAAGGGTGTACTTCATGAATTAGGTGTGTGTTTGGGTTGTCTTCATGACAGTTTGGTTAATTATATGGTTTTACGGGGTTACGTGCTTTTAACCATAGTCGGGATGAAACCATTATCAAAGTTCATTTAAATGTCAAAGAAGGCTAGATTTGAGCAGTTAAGAAGATGTGACATCGGCGTTAATTCAGTATTATTTATTTGAGGTTGAAGTGAAACATCACGGGCGAGTGTACTTAGTATCTGAAGGTATCGGGGATGGATGGATGAAGATTCTTCGAGATCCTTGTTCGAGCTTATTATCAAAAACAAAGACTTGGAAATCTAGTTATTGTTGGGTGTCTTTTACTTTTTCTTTTACCACTTGGGGGAATTGGGCTCATACCACCACAAAATAACTATCACTTTAAGGAGTTACGTTGTAGTGCTCAGTGTCACATTCAATTGTGGATTTTCAAGAGGTGGCATACGTCTTATACTCGATGGTTGGTTGGTTGAAGAGTATAGAGTAATTAGAGATTCAATGGAGCATGAATTCTCGACACCGCTCTTTGTTACATATGTGCAAGTTTAAGTCACGAGTTTGGGTTAGTTTACTTCAAGGTCAAATTCATCATATTGGGTTATCTCCATCACCGTCACGACAAAAAGCCTCTTGAATGATAATGGGGTTGATTACATGTTTTGCTAAGAGAGTGAAATGAGAGATTATGACGTATGAACACATCGGTTCATGCCTCGTACTCAAAGAAAAGAAAAGTGTACGTTTCGATGCGCTTTATCTTCAAAAGAAGAGAAATCTTCTTATGACGTACATTGCTCACATCGATTCAGCCTCGTTCTCTAAAGAAAAGAAAAGTGTGCGTGTCGATGCGCTTTATCTTCAAGAAGAGAAATCTTCTTATTTATGACCATTCTCATCAACATGCTTCATACTTTTTCCATGCGCTTAAGTCATCAAGTGAACCGGGCTACCATCGATTGTTTTCTCATTCCACTTGCTCGATTATAATGAAGATGGCGACATCATGTGCTTATTTTGCGGGGAGAAGTGTGAATAGAACATTTGGATGATTTTCACTTACTTAATCAAGAATGGCAACTCCGTATGCAATTCTTGAGGGGAGAAGAAGTGTGAAATTTTTGCATGGTTGATTGTTATTTGAGAATTTAAATGGTCATACGGCTCTAAACTCATGTAAGAACCGAGCTTCTTCTTATCGGGTAATCTTCACATGGAGTTTCTTCTTTAAGAGCCGTTTGTTGACATCTTCAGTCGATATGAGTTTATTGACAAAGTGCTTCGGTTAATGCTTCACGTGCACATCAACATGATGATTCGAACAACCTTCTGTTCTTGTTTGATGTGATTGTTTGCTTGGTGTTACCATTTTGTGTGTTCGTTGCGGCACGATTCTTTGATTTCCTTGATGAACATCTTTACGTTCTTGTTTGATTGGGAGGATTTTAGTTAAGGGATTTGCAAGATGTAAGTTGATTGGGATGCTTTTGGTGATGATCTTGTTTTGAAGAAGGTGAGTTGAAGATGTTAACTTTCTATTCCCAACAGTTGTCGGTTTGGGAAGGACAATCTTGAAGAAGGTCAAGTCTGATTGGTTCTACATTTTCAAGTTGATTACGCTACATGTTAGAAGACTAAAGGCGAGTTGCATTTAACAATCTAAAGACTTCTTCTTAATTCATGGCATTTATCAAGCAGTTACTTTGTCGGTTTAGGGAGAGCACTAATTGGGGAGAGTGATATGTCATAAATTTAATCCCAATTAGACTTGCTCATATTCTTGTATGGTAAGTTGATTCTCTACGAAGGGTTGATATAAATAGTCAAAGACTTCTAAGACTTCAAGTGTTCTTCTCAACAAATTTCAAGTATTTGGGCTTACAAAGTGTTCTTGATTCGAAGTGTCAAAACCAAAGCAAGGGGAAGGAGACACATATAAACACAAAGCGAGTAAACTTGATGAACTTAATACTTCTAAGTAATTGAAGATATCCGGGAAGACAAATGTTATTACCGAGAGAAACTCAAAGTTTGACTCATGGCGAGTAAACTTGATGGACTTAATACTTCTAAGTGATTGAAGATATCCCGGAAAACAAATGTCATGACCGAGAGAAACTCAAGGTTTTACTCATCAAAGCGTTTAGTGTTCTTATTTCAACTACGTGGGGAAGAGATGTTAGAGAATGTTTCAAGATATAAGAGGTATGTGTGATGATCTCGATGTTATCGCAATCATCGGGAGAGAGAATTGTGTACATTGGGGATGCTCAATTGTTTTACTTGAGGGCTTAATGTGATTCGAGATATAATCACTTATTCGGTGTTGACATCCGCAGATTGTCACCCGCAGAGATAATCGTGATTCGCCCGCTTCTTCAATGTTATCGGTTGTTCATTCTTTGGGAATTGGTGTACCGGGTCCTTGAGCTTCATACACGATCATCGGGAAGAAAGCCATTGTTTACCACAAACATTGGGGAGGTGTTTTCATTAGGGCATGATGTGTATTCGGAGAGTTCTTGGATATTGGTGTACTTGGGTTCTTGAGCTTCATACACATTCATCGTGGACGAAAGATGTGAACATTGGGAGTTGTTCTTCATTACCCTCATGATGTGTATTTGGGAGAGTTCTTGAGCATTATACAAAGAGGTCGATCGCATTAATTCAACTACTAGGGGAATTGTTCTCTTGACACCTTTTGGAATGGATCGCTTGAGACTTCGGTTGAAAAGGAAATTTGAGAAGATTATTTATGTGTGGGATGATACGATCTTTGTTCTTCGTGTTGATGATATAACCTCGAGCGAAGAATCACGATTATTATTCTTAAAAGGAGCGGTGGGATTTATGATAATGGTGTGCTTCTTGTGCACTGGCTAAAGAAAGCTTGAAATAGAGCTTGAATCTGCTCATCTAAAGGATTTTCGGTTTGGGGAAGCGCAAAGTCTCACTTCGGATGGTTCAATTTCTTTCTTGATTCAAGAGCCTCGGAAGCTTTGGTGGTGAATGTTTAAGAGTTGATGACTTCTATCTTCTGACGTCTTTGCTCGATATCCTTATCTCGGTACTCGTATCATCATCTTCTTAACTATATCATCTATTCTATCCTTGTATATATTTTTCGGAAAAGCAAAATACAAAAATACAAAACCAAAAAACCAAATAGAAAAATATAAAACCAACAAAAGAAAATAGAAAAATATAAAACCTTCAAAATCCATAAAAATCGAGAAAATTTCAAAAATACCAAAATATGTTTTCTCATGACATGTCTTCGGTATCGATAACATCTACGGTCTTAGAAATGTCATTCAATAATGGCACGGGACCATAGATGAAGTTCGAGCAGGAGGTGTAAATATTCTTTTCTAAACATGTCTCAAACTATGGCTTCTGATTATTTCGATCAGTAACCGGGCTTCAAATAATGGCTTGCGATTACTTGATCGTAACCCGTGCTTAAAACTATGGTTTGCTATTATTTCAGATAGCAACCCGCTTTTAAAGAAGGAAAGTGCTACGCTTAAACTATTTTCAAAATATTTTGTGCACTTATCCTAAAACAAAACAAGGAAAGTATGTCGAAGGATCATTGTTCCTACACAAATGTTTTTCCATCTAAAATTCTTGAAAAATATTTGTTGTTTTCCAAAAATGGTGGTAAAATGAGTTGCTATAAAAACAATCAATTTCGAGTTTTTATTAAATTGAAAACTCATTCAATGACTTGACACTTTTAAACTTTTCACAAAATGAGTCATTGATTGAGGGGATAATGTTTTCAAATCTATATCATCTAACGGGCTTTCTTAATTATCCTAATATGCTTAATTAAAATGATAATTAACCTATGTTGAAGGACTAGGTGCCTAGGATATGATTGCTAGGATTAGATGATTAGAGTTTGATGAACACATTATTCCCATACATTTATATGATCTGATTGATATGTTGCATTGACTTTTATTAGTCGATTGTTGTTTGGGTGTTGTCGACCACCATATATTTGTATGTGTGTTCACTAACATATGCAGGTATATTGGTATAAAAGAAAGTTCCCGATCCGGATCCCACAATTGAAGATGATTGGATGCCGAAAGGAAAGGGTAACTATATCTTGGGTTGACAAATGAAGAAACGGAGCTTAATTGGACTTCAATGGAGAGTTGGCATATATGCAACGTAAAGGTCTCTTGCATCGCCAGATGGTTTTCTTCTAAGTGATTGAAGAAACGGAGCTTAATTGGACCTCAGTTGGCATTCTAAATGCAACGTAAGAAGAAGTCTCACTGCATCAGCAGACGGTTTTCTTCCAACCATACATCAACAACAACATAAGCTTCTCAACCACTAACGTATCTTTGTGCAGGATACCATTTTTAAACAATTTTGAATAAATTTGAATAAATTGTTTTGAAAATGGAATATATTGTTTTGAAAATATATTGGACTAAATTTTGAAAATCACCGGACTTCATTTTATCAAAACTTAAGTCACTCAATTATCGACTTCGGTCATCGATTGAGGGGGAGAGTGATTTAATTTAAAATATTTTCAAACAATATATCTTCATAAAAGTCCGTTTGTACGTTAAAAGTGGTGATCTAAAGATTTAATGTTATGTCATGGTATGATTTTTCTTTAGAATCAAGGTCTTTCAAAATGAAATATTTTCATTCTTGTTTGATTGTGAAATTGTTTTGTTTTACTTAAAAGATCTCTAAAAACTATCATACGACACTAACAATCTTTAATGTCTTAAAATGGTCCTTATCTGTCATCTTTCAAAATTGAATCTTGCCACGTCTTTCCCAAAATTTTTAAATGATTTAAATCGGTTGGGATCACAAATCTCAAATGGTTTGATATTTTGATCGGGTAGAGATCGTGATTTAAATCTCAAATCTGTTTTAATGGAATCGGTTTTAGTCCTTTAAAGGCACTCCACGCCTCCATGTGCCAAACAATTTCTAAATCAAATGCACATGATGAGGAGGAGGATTTATCCAAAAACATGATGAGTGTTTAAACCGGACCACATATTCTCCCATGTTTTCTAAACCTAATTAAATCACTTGGGATCCAAAATCTCAAAGGATTTGATATTTTGATCGGGGAGAATTTGTGATTTAATTATGAAATTTGATAAAAGTTGATCGTTTTGATTCGGTTGTGCAGTTGCTCTCTCATATGTGCTAAATGCTTTCGAATTTCAAGCAATCTCGAAGCACATATTGAGGAAGCAAAACCATCGAGGTACAAAAGTTTTTTAAAAGAGATTATAAAGTACCTTGATTGTGTTTTCAAATGGTTTCTTAAATGGCTTTTGTAATCGTGGATGTGCTTCAAAGAACTCTTGCCTCTATGTGATAAAATATTTTCAAATATCCTATGCACATATTGAGGGGAGAATTTACCAAGAAAATCAAATGGCTTTTCTATGAAAATTGTGATCAAAGAAAATATTTCAAAGTCCTCTTGCCTCCTTGTGCTAAACAATTTCTAAATCATACGCACATGTTGAGGGAGGTTTTCTAAATGATCAAAACTATTAAGGTACAAAATGCTTTGATCTCGTATCACAAGTACCTTGATTGTTTTCCAAATGATTTTCAATTGGTTTTAAGGAAGAATGAACAATACCAAAAGACCGACCAATTTACTTTATGCATGGTGTTATAAGGATGGTTAGGTTAGGTATTAGTTCCCACGATCCGCCGAACCGGAGGGATCTACCGAGGACAATCCACTAGATAGTGTAGAGTCCTTAGGTATATTGAAAAAGGAGAAAAGTGAGATATGGGAAGAGTGCGGATCGAGACCGAGCTAGCAATGGAATAAACCCAACAAGGTTCTAGTTATGAAGTCTCGGTAAGCAATGAAGGGGTTGAAGAATGAAAAGAAATGAATGTGAAAAGGGTGAAAAGAAATAGCCCTCCATCAATTCAACCTTAGGGCGAGAACGGGTTCAATACATATGCTCTTGGTTGTTACTAAGGTAACACCGGTATTGAAGACAAGACGTCATGGACCCAGTGACGCATCGCACTAAACTTCCCAAACCACTCAAGTTCCTCTTAAAAGGCTTGTTTCATTCTCACGGGAACCGACATTATCTATCGACTTTCTCTTAGAGATTGTTGATATTGAAGAAGGAGACCCTCTCCCTAGTCTCCGACACACGGGAACCAAATATGCACTATTGAGTCTAGAGCCAAGAGATCATCCACAATATCTCGTTAGGACACTAAATTCTTGAAGACTTGCTTTTCCACACAATGTGGAAAGTAAGTATATATTAAGAGTCCCACGCATTATCCTTGTGGTATTGCCGAACATCCGAGTGATATGAAAATATTCACGATGAAGATGGAAATCCTTCTAGAGCCAACATCAAACAAGCTCTTGGTGGGTGACATGTGAGATCTTCTCGTAAGATCAAGCTTGTGACAACCGGATAGAAACGATGGGAGATTCATTCTTGAATCAACCTTGGTCCAGGAATGGAATTGACGAATACTTTTGGAAAAACCGTTCGATGTGCAAACCTTATTTTCTCTAGCACGTCGAATGTGTATTCATTTCAAACACAAAAAGTATCTCTGATTGAATAAAATAATTTTAGAAAAACCGTTCGATGTGCGAATCTCTTCTTTTCGCTAGCACGTCGATTGTGTACTATTTTCAAATACAAAAAGTGTTTTGATTGAAAATTGATCTTTCTCATAAAACCTTCGTCGTATTGCAAAACTCTTTATTCTAAGCAATACACGATTGTTTTCAAATCAATTTTTCATCAATCGGTGAATCTCAATTATTTGGTTCACTCACTCCGTGTTGTCTTCTTTGAGACGTTCGGTTTGAGAACGACTAGAACAATTGCGAAACCCCGTCAAGGAGATTCTTAGGAATCCTACCGATCACAGCAAGACTTGTATTGATCAACGGGAACCGTGGGCCTTGTACCTCAATTCAATGAAAGTGATCAAAGACACTTTCGTGTGTTTTATTGCTAACTATTGTTTGCGGTACATTTGGACGGTTGCGGTGATCGAATAGAGGCATCAATCCAAAGCCGCATGCTCACAAAGATCCACACTTAATTTGAAGAAATCATGGTGGTGCATATCTACATAACACGGCTCGATATTTTATACTATGTTTACGCTTTCACGCCGCAAATATCATGAACCGAAGAAGGCTTCCGCTACTCGATGGAAAGATGTCATGATTCAAAAGTGTGAGCATGTCGGTCCAAAAGTCACAACTTCACATGATGGCAACACAATAAAGGGTGATCCGGAGAGATTTATTGTGGTGATGATCTCAAAGAAAGCTCAAAGATCATCAAGATGTGGATCGTTCAAAGACCTCCACTCAAAGTACAAAACTATGCGGACTTTGAAGAATCGCTACAAAAGCACAAAGATTATGAAATGAAGAATTCATGTCACGAGCTCAAGAACAAAGTCAAGAATAGAATGCTAGGATTTGAAAGGTAAAACATGGGGTGACCTCCTTGGGGAGATTGTTAGGAATTAGAAAATTCCATAGTGAAGAGTCGGTCACCCCAAATGTTATCTAGCTTAATTTAGCTCGTAGACTTGTCGTTAGTCACGTTATTTAGTAGTTTATTTATTAGTTTGTAGCGTAATATAGTTTAGTGCAACACCGTGGAGGAAGGTCGGGTCTTTACCCACTGTATCCCTGATCCACAGGCCGATAGGAGGTCATTGAGTCTGTAAGTATAAATACCCCTTCCATCCATGGAAGGGGTGGTGCTTCTTTTCATTAATCTAATATTCCATACTTTGAGTAACTCTCTAGCAAGAACACCCTCTCTCTCTCTACTTTCTCTCTCTAAAATGGAAAACATGTATTTTGATCATCCAAGACCACCCGAATCATCAACACATAAATATGTCGATCCTACAGATGCAGTGAGACCTCTTACGTTGCATTTATGCCAACTCTCCATTGAAGTCCAATTAAGCTCCGTTTCTTCATTTGTCAACCCAAGAAATAGTTACCCTTTCCTTTGGTTCCTGTGTCGGAGACTAGGGAGAGGGTCTCCTTCTTCAATATCAACAATGTCTAAGAGAAAGTCGATAGATTATGTAGGTTCCCCGTGAGAATGAAACAAGCCCTTTAAGAGGAACTTGAGTAGCTTGGGAAGTTTAGTGCGAGTGCATCTTCGGGTCCATGACGCCTTGTCTTCAATACCAGTGTTACCTTAGTAAACACTAGTAGCATATGTATTGAACCGGATTACGCCTAAGGTTGAATTGTTGGAGGGCTATTTCTTTTCACCCTTTTCATATTCATTTCTTTTCATTCTTCAACCCCTTGATTGCTTACGAGACTTCATAACTAGAACCTTGTTGAGTTTATTCCGAACTAGCTCTGTCTCATCCGCACTCTTCCCATTTCTCATTTTCTCCTTTTTCATCATACCTAAGGACACTACACTATCTAGTGGATTGTCCTCGGTAGATCCCTCCTTACGGCGGATCGTGGAACAAATACCTAACCTAACCATCCTTATAACTCCATGCATAAAGTAAAATGATCGGTCTTTTGGTACAGTTCATTCTTCCTTGCAAACAATTGAAAAATCATTTGGAAAATCAATCAAGGTACTTGTGATATAAAATCAAAACATTTTGTACCTTAATTGTTTTGATCAATTTAGAAATGCTCCCCCTCAACATGTGCATATGATATTGAAATTGTTTGGCACATGGAGGCAAGAGTTCTTTGAAATTAATTTCTTTGAAATAATTTCTTGATCACAATTTCTTTAGAAAAAGCCTTTTGATTTTTCTTTGGTAAATTCTCCCCCTCAATATGTGCATAGGATATTTGAAATCATTTTCTCACATAGAGGCAAGAGTTCATTTGAAGCACAATCACGATCACAAAACACTATTTAGAAACCATTTGCTCCCCTTCAATATGTGCTTCGAGATTCGAAAGCGTTTAGCACATATGAGAGAGCAGCCTGCACATTTGAATCAAATCAATCATCAATTATCAGATTTCATTATTAAATCAAAAATTCTCCCCTGATCAAAAATATCAAACCCTTTGAGATTTTGGATCCCAAGTGATTTAATAAGGTTTATAAAACATTGGAGAATATGTGGCCAGGTTTAAATACTCATCATGTTTTGGATAAATCCTCCTCCTCAACATGTGCATCGTGTATTTGAAATCGTTTGGCACATGGAGGCGGAGTGCCTTTGAAGGACTAAAACCAATTCCATTAAAAGCAGATTTGAGATTTAAATCACGATCTCACCCGATCAAAGATTTCAAACCATTTGAGATTAGTGATCCCAAAAGATTTAAATAATTTAGAAAATTTTGGGAAAGTCGTGGCAAGATTTGATTTTGAAAATGATGATAAGGACCATTTTAAGACATTAAAGATTGTTAGTGTCAGGTATGATTGTTTTAAGAGATCTTTTAGTAAAATAAAACAATTTCACAATCAAACAAGAACAGAAAAAATTTCATTTTGACATATCTTTGAGTTTTAAAGAAAATCATACCATGACATAACATTAAATCTTTAGATCACCACTTTGTTTTGTACAAACCGGACCTTTTATGAATAAATATCGATTGAAAATATTTTATTTTAAATCACTCTCCCCCTCAATCGATGACCGTAGTCGATGATTGAGTGACTTAAGTTTTGATAAGATGAAGTCGGTGATTTTCAAAATTAAGTCCAATATATTTTCAAAACAATATTTTTCCATTTTCAAAACAATATTTTCAAAATTGTTTAAAAATGGTATCCGCACAAAGATACGTTAGGTGGTTGAGAAGCTTCGTTGTTGTTTGAGGGCTTGGAAGAAAACCATCTGCAGATGCAATGTGACTTCTTACATTGCATTTTGAATGCCAACTGAAGTCAAATTAAGCTCCGTTTCTTCAAACACTTAGAAGAAAACCATATGCTGATGCAGTGAGACCTCTTACCTTGCATTTATGCCAACTCTCCATTGAAGTCCAATTAAGCTCCGTTTCTTCATTTGTCAACCCAAGAAATAGTTACCCTTTCCTTTCGGCATCCAATCATCTTCATTAGTGGGATCTGGATCGGGAACATTCTTATATCCATGATATCTGCATACGTTAGTGAACACACATACAAATATATGGTGGTCGACATCACCCAAACAACAATCGACTAATAAAAGTCAATGCATCATATCAATCAGATCATATAACTGTATGGGAATAATGTGTTCATCAAACTCTAATCATCTAATCCTAGCAATCATATCCTAGGCACCTAGTCCTTCAACATAGGTTAACATCATTTTTTAATTAAGCATATTAGGATAATTAAGAAAGCCCGTTAGATGATGTAGATTTGAAAAACATTATCCTCCTCAATCCATGACTCATTTTATGAAAAGTTTAAAAGCAACTGAAGTCATTGATTGAGTTTTCAATTTTACAAAAACTCGAATCGATTGTATTTAAAGCAACTCATTTACCACCATTTTGAAAACACCAAATATTTTTCTCAAGAATTTTAGACGGAAAACATTTGTGTAGGAAGCTAGATCCTTCGACATACTTTCCTTTATAAGTTTTAGGATAAGTGCACGAAAATTGTGAAAATCGTTTAAGCATATTACTTTCCTTCCTTTTAAGAGTTGGTTGCTATATGAAATAATAGCAAACCATTGTTTAAACACGGGTTACTGATCAAGTAGCGCAAGCCATTTTTTTGAAGCCCGGGTTACAATCAAATAATCAGAAGCCATCATTTGAGACATGTTTAGAAAGAAATATTTACACCTCCTGCCGAACTTCATCTAAAGTCCCGTGCCATTATTGAATGACATTTCTAAGACCGTAGATGTTATCGATACCGTAAGACATGTCTTAGAAAACAATATTTTTGGACTTTTCAAATTTTCTCGATTTTTATGGCTTTTTGTTGGTTTTATAATTTTCTATTTTGATTTCGATAAATATTTACAAAGATAGAATAGATGATATAGTTAAAGAAGATGATGATACGAGTACCGAGATAAGGATATCGAGCAACCCCGTTATAGAAGATAGAAGTCATCATCCTTAAACATTCACCACCAAAGCTTCGGGGCTCTTGAATCAAGAAAGAAATTGAACCAACCGAAAGTGAGACTTTGCGACTTCCCCAAACCGAAAATCCTTTAATGAGCAGATTCAAGCTCTATTTCAAGCTTGCCTTAGCCAGTGCACAAAGAAGCACACCATTATCATAAATCCCACGATCCTTTCAAGAATAATCACCGTGATTCTTCGCTCGAGGTTATATCATCAACAAGAACAACAACAGTATCATCCCACACATAAATAACTCTTCTCAAGTTTCATTACAATCAAGTCTCAAGCAATGCATCCCCAACGAGTTGTCAAGAGAACACTTCCCCAGTAGATGAATTGATGCGATCGGTCTCTTAGACTAGAGCTCACGAACCCGAATACACATGCAGAAGACAAAGAAACTTATACCATCAAGTAGCAGATTAAGTCCAATAGCCAAAGAATAACCCCGATGTATACTTTTCTCCCTCAAGAAAGTGTATGAAGCTCAAGAACCCGGCACTGAATGCCCAAAGAGAGAATAACCGATAACATTGAAGAGGCGGGCGAATCACCGATTATCTCTCATGGAGGACTATCTCTGCGGATCTTCAACTCCGAATAAGTGATTATATCTACGAATCACCGATTAAGCCCTCAAGTAAAACAAATGAGCATCCCCAATGTACACAATCTCTCTCCCCGATGATTGTGATAACATCAAAATCATCACACACTTGTGTACCTCTTTCATCTTCGAAACTAACTCTTCCATCTCTTCTCCCACATAGTTGGAATAAGAACACTAAACGCCTTGATGAGTAAAACCTTGAGTTTCTCTGCGGTCATGACATTTGTTTTCCGGGATAACTTCAATCACTTAGACGTATTAAGTCCATCAAGTTTACTCGCCATGAGTCAAACCTTGAGTTTCTCGTGGTAATAACATTTGTCTTCCCGGATATCTTCAATTACTTAGAGTATTAAGTTCATCAAGTTTACTTGCGTTTAGATACGTGTCTCCTTCCCTTGCTTTGGTTTTGACACTTGTAATCGGCAACTCTTTGAAAGCCTAAATACTAGAAATCTTTTGAGAAGAACGCTTGAAGTCATTGTGAGAATCAACTTGCTGAAGCGGAATGTGAGCAAGTCTAATTGGGGATTAAATCAGACATTTCACTCTCCCCCAATTAGTGCTCTCCCCTAAACCGACAATCTATTTGATAAATGCCCAGATTAAGAAGAAGTATTTAGATCTTTAAATGCAACTCGTCTTTAGTCTTCTAACATGTAGCAGAAAATATAGAACATACTGTAGACTCTACCTTCTTCAAGATTGTCCAGTTGGGGAATAGATAGTTAACATCTTCAACTCACACCAAAAAGCATCCCACCAAAAAGCATCCCAATTAACTTACATCTTGCAAATCCCTTAACTAAAATCCTCCCAATCAAACAAGAATGAAAGATGTTCATCAAGGAAATCAAGAATCAGCCAGAACGAACACACAAGATGGTAACACCAAACTACCAATCACATCAAACAAGAATAGAGATTGTTCGAATCATCATGTTTATGTATACGTGAAGCATTAACCGGAAGCACTTTGTCGATGAACTCATCAATCGAGTGAAGATGTCAACCAACGACTCTTAAGAAGAAACTCCATGTAAAGATGACCCGATTAAGAAGAAGATCGGTTCTTACATGAGTTAGAGCCAGATGACCATATATTCTCATATGAGAATCAACCATGCGAGATTATCATACTTCTTCTCCCCTCAAGAATTGCATACGGAGATGCCATTCTTGATTAAACAAGTGAAAATCATCCAAGTGTAGTCTATTCACACTTTTCCCCGCAACATTAGCACATGATGTCTCCATCTTCATTATAGTTGAGCAAGTGGAATAAGAAAACAATCAATAGCAGCCGGTTCACTTGATGACCGAAAGCGCATGGAAAAAGCATGAAGCATGTTGATGAGAATGGTCACAATAGAAGATTTCTCTTCGTAAGATAAAGCGCACTGACACGTACACTTTTCTTTTCTTTAGAGAACGAGGCTTGAACTGTTGTGTTCATACGTCATAATCTCTCTTTTCATCCTCTTTTGGCAAACTTATAATCAACCCCATTATCATTCAGTAGGCTATTTGTCGTGACAGCTGATGGAGAAAACCCAATATGATGAATTTGACCATGAAGTAAACTACCCCGAACTTGTGACTTAAACTTGCACATACGTAACAAAGAGTGGTGCCGAGACTTTATCCTCCATTGAATCTCTAAGTACTCTATATTCTTCATCCAACCAACCATCAAGTAATAGACGTACATCACCTCTTGAGAATCCACAATTTAATGTGACACTGAGCACTACAACGTAACTCCTTAAAGTGATAGTTATTTTGTGGTGGTATGAGCCCAATTCCCCCAAGTGGTAAAAGAAAAGGTAAAAGACACCCAACAATAACTAGATTTCCAAGTCTTCATTTTTAATAATAAGCTCGAACAAGGATCATGAAGAATCTTCATCCAACCATCCCCGATACCTTGGATACTAAGTACACTCGCCGTGATATTTCACTTCAACCTCAAATAAACAATAGTGAATTATCTCCGTTGTCACATCTTCTTGGTTAAAAGCTCAAATCTAGCTTCCTTTGACATTTTAAGTGGACTATGATAATGGTTTCATCCCGACCATGGTTAAAAGCACATAACCCCGTAAAACCATGTAATAACCAAACTACCATGACGAGTATCCAAACACACAACCAATTCATGAAGTACACCCTTTTATCCATTCTTCGAAGTAGAAACCGTAGCACTAGCATCAGAAAGGATCCCGACCTACACTTTCCTTTTTCCAGGATGGTTCCATCATCACGGGATTTTACAATTCTTTGGTTTAAACCGAGAAATAGTTTCTTTCGCGGGATTTTACAAAACCAAAAATAAACCGTAAGATAGAACCGTAAATGCTCATTACTTTAACCAGGATGTTTTCGTTGTCACGGGATTTTACAAGTCTATGATTTAAACCGAGAAATAGGTTCTTTCGCGGGATTTTACAAAATCAAGACAAAACCGTAAACAATGTCAGCTTGAATGAGTTATGACAACCTTGGTTTCGGTGAATATCCTTTTAGGGGAACATGCAATGTTCATCAGTGGATCATTATCCAACATCAGCAACATCATCAACCATCCAATCAACACTTTGGTAAATACATCATTCACGCATTCTGTCGGCTATTGTTGTGACAACATGGCGAAGTAAACCCGATATGCCAAACTTGAGAATGAAGTAAACTTCCCCAGATTTGTTACTTAAACTTGTACTAATCCTTGTGAACAAGAAACGGTGTACCCAATGTACAAAACCTCGTGATATTCTCAACTGAGTGAGACACCGAAGTGATAGCTACGTTGTGGGTTAAGTGTGAAAGAATCACAAAAGCAACTAAATAGCCAAGTCTTTATTACCCTCTATAAATGCCCAAACAAGTCATCTTCGCGGAATGGTAGAAAGAAAGAAGACGAGATAAGTAAACGCCTCGGAAAAACCTCACATCAAATCCCAATGAGAAATATCGTACAAACAACCCAAGAGTCAACTTAGTTCAAACATCAAGTCAAGCCGAGAGATAATATTATTCGTGAAGGTGCATTCACCAAAGCACCAAACCTCATAACACACCAAATCACATATACTTCATATCTCATAAATCTCATTATCCAATCGATCAATAAATCTCATTTAATCCAAGACTCAAAAAATCCAAATCTCACACAATCTCAAATCATCTAATCACCTAATACCACTTAAAATCGACCCAATTCAATTATCATGAAATAACCGGTCCATAACAACAATAATATTAGGCCTAACATCGTCTTGCAATTTACTTAAGCTCATTTCATTCGTATAAGCCCATGAGACCTGATCAATAATCCATTAAACCCTGTCTAAGCATATCCATCCAAATATTACTTTCGGTCAAAGAGATCAACTCCGATCCAATAAAAGTGCCCATCTCATTAGTTCCAACCTAGCCATATTTTAGAGTACACTTAATATTACTACAGTACCTTTGCAACCAAGTATTACAGCTTAGCAAGATTAACAAAACAAGTCTACGTCCACTCAAGCTGAATCATATGATACGCAGCCCACGTGAACAGCTCCTGGCCCAAGAAATAACACACGGCCTAAGTTCATTAATCTACAAGCGTAGCCCATGAAATAATCCGATCCAACATTTTCAATAACCCTAACATTCCGGATATAAGACTCCACTTAACACATCACACCCAAAGATTGTTAACACTTCAAACCCTAATTCCTCTCCCATCCTAAACGCAGCCACCAAGATCTAGTATACTAAAACAACACACACAAAAAAACGTCTCCCCTTTTTCTCCTTCTTGTCAATAACGCCCATATTAATCTCATATAATCAAGTGCACATCACCACGTGGATGGATTGATGGTCCTTGATCTGAAGTTCTATGATCCGCCATGGATGGCTTCAAGAACGCTTAGTTCATGGTTTCAAGGTAAGCATCAACATATTTTGCACGCTTTATCCAAGGTGAGACATGTTATGTTCCATAATATAACGAAACATGATAAACGATATAACATCCTTGTTATCATCTTTATCATAAGATTCGAACATTAAAAGGAGTATACTCCAAAATGATCTATGAGGCATGCATTCCTATGTGTATAGATTGAATGAGATCTATGAGTTGAAAGAACCATTCACATATGGAACAAAGTCGAGATCGACCTCCTTTAAGTTATTATGAGTCTTGAACAAAAAAGAGTGAGAAGGATAACTTAGCAGTAGTTATCATATCATTTCTGATTCGGATACTATAAGAATATTTTGGATTGATGAAGTTAATTTATTTTTCATGTTTGTGGCTCTTGAGGCTTGATGATACCTTAAAAACATGAGACAAATAAATGAGAGATCCTCTTTGAAAAATAACTGTTGGAATCACTCCTAAACAGTATTTCAAGTATTTATATTTCATATGTAATAGGTAGCTTTATTATGGCCTTTATGTTTGTTTTAGGTCCAGCTTATGTAGAAGGCCCATAAGCTAAGGCCCAAGCCCAATAAGGAATAGGGAAGGAGAGGGAGTGTTGCCCTAGCTCCTTGCCTATATAAACTCTTGTAAACCCTCATTCGAGGGTTGGTTGTTCGTTATTCTTTTCACATACTCTCTTTGCCTTAACCGTGTTTAGTATTACGTGTGTGTGCTTGTTTACTTGTTCATCCGCCTTCATCTATTCTCTTATAAGCTTGTGTTGTAAAACTAGTGACCTAACAAATGGTATCAATCGCCAAATAGTTGGGTGTACTCGTTTGTTTTGAAGTTTTGGTTTTGAATCTTACGCGTAGAGATAACGCTATATTTGGTTATCTTAAAAACTCGTTTTTACACTTTTAATCCAAGATTCTTGTACTTTCAATGTTTTGAGGTATTAAAATACTTGTTTTGGCAAAAGTTTCAAACTTTACGCGTGGATTTACGCTTTTAAGCTTGTTTTTGTTCGTGGGTGTCGTTTCACGCATAACCTGTTTAGTGTTTTGGTACATCAAAATTCACACTTTTGTGTTCTTTTGGTACTATTGAAGCTATTCCATAACAAAAACTAGTTTAGAAACACATTTGGGCGTAATCAAAGTTACGAGTAATCCTACGCGTATCAAAACCCTAATATTACGCGTAAGATTGTTCCTTGGTTCGATCTTCAATTTTCGGTTTAATCCGTGTTTTCTTACTTGGATAAGTCCGAAAATACGTCGACTTTGGATATCTTTTGCACCGTGAAGTGTAAAGATCACTTGGGATAAAACCCTAATCTTACGCTTAAGCATAAAGCTTACGCAGAGAAAATCTTACGCTTAAGATTCATCTTACGCGTGAGACCTAGTCATACGCATAACGTAATCCCACGCCTAACTTTCACGCCTAACTTCATCGCTTACGCATAATTTTAGTAGTTTTTTACGCCACGCGTAAGCTAAATCCTACGTAACTATTCTTGTGCGTAACTTTTGGTGTTTTTACGCATAAGTGCTACTTGGTTCTTGTCTTTCTACGCCTAAGGACACTTCATCAACAAAGGTTCATTCGACTACAAAGATCCATTTTACCACACAAGTTTATCATCATGTCTCAACCACCATACTCTAACTATTTCCTCACACTTATAATCATCAACAACAACAACAATTAACTCCACAACATCAACAATGGAATCAACAACAAGCCATTTATCAACAACAATTTAATCAAGAACATACTCCACAACTTGGGGCAATTCCACAACCACAAATGGTTCAACCACCACCAAGTCTTCAAACTCTACTCTACACAAACGATTTCAATCAACATCCATCACGAAGCACTATGAAGGAACCCACTTGGTTTGCAAAGATGTGTGAAGCTTTAAGCGACCAACAATCAATTCATGAAGTCGGATCACTGATAGACCTCCAATGCTCACTCCAGAAACTATGATCAATGGGTGATAAGGTTCTTTAGGTTACGTGATCCGAAGAAGCCACATGGAAAGTTCTTAAAGAAGGTTATCTTGAAGGTCCATTTGAGATGCCTCTCCGTCATTGTGCAGGAGATCCAACCGCTTTGCTCCACCAAGAGATGAACAAACCAACATTGCTCTTGTTGATTTAAATCTCTACGTAACTTCTACACTATGAAGTCGATGAACTTGCAATGGAATACATCCTCTTAGGATTACCGAACCCAATCCTTCGTAGTGTTGATGCTCAAAAGATCGCACAAAAATGTGGGATCATATTCGCCTTCTTATGGAAGGATCAGATTAATCGAGGATTTGGAATCCAAAATTTACTTGGCTTATGAATACTTCATGATTGAACACGAGAGACACTAGAGTCCTATCATCATCGTTTTGAGATATCATCAATGATTTGGATAAACACAACATCATCATGCCAAGAATTGCGGTGAATACTAAGTTCCCGAGTAGTCTTGGTCCGAGAATGGGAGAAGTATGTCATTTTCTCCGACAAGCGAAGAATATGCATCATTCTACTTATGGATTGTTGTACGATTACTTGAAGCCTCATGAAAAGGAAGTTGATCGGAAAGGATTTTCCGTGCTCAAATTGCTAAACAAATACAATGGGACAATCAACAACTTGCCTTATATGCTCAGCGAATTATCCTCTCAACCAAAGAACTCAACCAATCGCTTCAAACACACCTTCAAATACAACCTCAACAAAATCAATTGGTTCCATACAAAGAACAATGCTCAAGCACATGTCGTTGAAGCGATCGAGGAAGCAGATATGTTCAAGCATTGCAACAAGGATTTGTGATGATTGCTAATGCTTTTGGCGTTACACCAACAAATCCAACAATCGATTCGTTCCTCATCTAACACACGGACTCAAGTGTTGTGAACAATGGACGTGTTGAAGTTCAAAATCGTGATTATGGTCGTCCGATGGGCGGTGGTCAAGGGTTTAATGTGTGGGTAGGAATAACAACGAGCTCAAGTGGTGGAACAAGGAAATGCTCTTAATCGGTTAAATGGTCTTGATGCTACAACCGCAATGAGAAGGGACACTGGCTAATGCATGCCCAAAGCCAAGGACTAGGGGCGTGCTTATTTCAAAGAGGCCTTACTTTTGGCTCTTAAGGATGAAGTGGTGGATCATCACAAACAAAGAACGAGCTTTATGGCGATGCGACTCGATGATGATATGGAGGACTTGCAGCTAATGCAATCTGTTATGTTGATGGCTAATATGCATGAGCCGCACATGAGTGATACAGCTCAGTGTATGACATCGATGGCTTGTCTCAGTACCGAACAAACCATCATCATATCTCGAACTAATATCTCCACCAATATCTCGAATTCACACGGATCGATCGCTCAAAATGAGTCTTCTACATCTTCTTTGATGATTTTCAAGTTAATCACAGTAGTTACATTTGACGATCAAGATGACCTTATGGTCTCCTTTGATAATCAAATTGACTCCGTGGTCGCATTTTGAGGATCTAACGAATGCTCATGATGAGACTCACGTTGAACAAGATGATCTGTTGCCTCATCCGGATTTTGCTCGGTTAATTCAAGACCATAAAATCAAAATGGAGGAATGTTATGCATTAAATCAATCCTTAAAAAGTAAAAATGCATCGCTAACCAAGGATTTTGAATGTTTACAAATGCAACTCAACTTTTCAAAACTCAAGAAAATCGTGAAAAAGGTTTTGAAGCCGCTTTGCAAAATCTCATCAAAACGAAAAATATTTAGAGACACATCGTGATCTAGCCGCTTCAAGAATGCTTTGTTGTCCGAATTAGAACAATCGAAACATGAACATAAAAAGCAAATTAACGCCTCACCTTGGAAAATCAAAATGCTAAGGTGAGTTGTTAAATTGTCAAAACAGATTCTCCATACAAAAAGCATTCAACGAATCGGGTAGATGACCTTCTTGCGAAATTCTCGGTTTGCAAAACAAACTTAAAGAGTTTAAAGCTGTTGTTTACAAACATGGTGAATCGATATGACTATTGAAAAGTTTACCTTAAAACCAAATCCAAATGGATATGGAAAAATCTAGGCGATTACAAACCAAAGCTTTCACTAAAACATTCAAACTAACTCACAAGTTTCGATTGCAAAATACAAAATTGATAATCTTGTCATGAGTGTTGTTGAATATCATCGTCAAGAGGAATTAGATGCGTAAGACGAGAGTCGATCAAAATTAAAAATGTTGTTTACAACAAACCTTTTAATTATAAAACGATGTCACTTTCGTCACACCAACGGATTCTTCTAACACACCAAGGGTTATCATCAAAACACCGAGTCTTCTATTGTTAATCCCAAAAGCAGTCTTTGCACAAACTTATGGTCCTTTACCTTCCATTAGTGAAGTAAACTCAAAACACGAAAATCAAAAATCCTTCGATATTTTGACATTTTCATGGTCGACCTCAAATTTTACAACATGAGATAGAATATCGTTCTAAAATCAAAGTTGAACATTTTCAATCGCCTCTAGCGAGAACAAAGAGACATCTTCGTAAAAATCTTTTACCTAATGTTAAAAACTTGAAAAGTTGTGCAATTGCTCAGGAAAAGGATTTTCATAAGGAACTGGGTAATGAAAACGTTTGAGAAAATGAAACATCTATTACTAACACAAAACGCAAAAGAAACTGTTGAGAAAAGATGTTGATCGACTCTTGGAAGATGTTATCCGTGCGATATCCATAATGTTGTGCTATTATATTCATGCCATATGCATCCGATCATATCTCACGATATTGTTGAAACTGTTATTATTGTTGAGAACACCGATAATGTGCTTCGGATCGAGTCTTTAAAAGCGTAAAATAAACGATTACACACGGAAATTTACAATGCAAACGTCGTCTTCAATGGTGTGAAAAGATATTCACAACCATCAACTCGATTTTCAAAAGAAAATCGCTCAATTGAGTGCAAAATCTTCCGATCCTAAAATTGAGCAACTGGATGATCAAAACGTGTCTTTGAAAAGTCAAATCTCAAAATATGAACAAGAAATTTTAAAAGTTAAACAGAATATGGTGTCATATTTGATTTACTCAAAAGACTCGAGATGAAGCATCTAATGAACTTGATCACTATCTTGCTCACACTAGTGAAGTCATGAATTTTCTTTGGAAATATTAGCTCGAAAATCAAGATCGATTCACACCATCTCTAAGTTACGGAAATGTTAGGAAAGTATGAACAACTCCCGCCTCTTGTGATTAAGAGATTAGCACCGGTCACACTTAGTAATCGTGAACCTAGAATTCCAACGCCAAATCACAAGTTGCTAATGTGTTTCCATCATCAAGCAGAATAGTTGCATCTTTTCCAAACGTCCGCACTTCACGACCTAGAGCACTCAATCGAAGAATAGGAAGTTGCGACCTAAGAAAAGATCAATAAGGAATGCTAAAGTAGAAGAACACCCTAGGACTCGAATAAAAATCATGTTGCTTCCACTATAGATGTTACGTCGGCAAATGTAATAGAAATAGTGATGTGACGAATGCTAAACCGTTGAGTATTTTTGATATTCAACCGATGCACCTTGTGTTATTTGTCAAAAGAGTATGAATTCTGAATGTCATGACAAATGTGTTGCTAAAGCTATAATCTCTCGATTACGGAATCCTAAGAATTGGAATACCTCTAGGCCCACTAATCATTCTAAGTCTGTGCTTGGTAAGCCACCATCTTTAGATTCTAAGGCAACCATTGCTATCACAGTAGCTCCCGCTTCACCTCCTAGGAATGTAGTACCACCTAGTGCTTTCACTAAGACTAAAGCAAAGAGTAGTTATAGATGGCAGAAATGGATATATAACACACTAGGATTTAAATGGATGCCTAAAATTATTAATGTGTGTATGTCTAACATATCGCTTGGAACCTCTAACATTTCGGGTTCCACATCTACTTCTATTCCATCCGTGTAAATGCGTGTGTAATGCGGTGATGAGATCATTCTGGATTGTTGATTGCGGATGTTCCCTACACATGACAGCAACCTTAAACTGTTATCAAACTTTATTGCAAAGTTCATTGGCACCGCCGATTCGAACGATCACTGCAACCATCATGGGCTACGGAGATTATGTTAATGGGAACATCGAAATCGATAGGGTTTACTATGTGGAAGGCCTCGGTCACAACTGCTTTCGATGAGGTCAATTTTGTGATGGAGATTTGGAGGTTGCTTTCGGGAGAAAACTTGTTTCATTCGTGATCTACAAGGAAACGACCTTATGTCCGCTCGCGTAATTCTAGTCTCTACACTATCTCTATGCAAGACATGGTTGCTTCCTCTCCCATCCGCTTACTTTCTAAGGCAACATCAACAAAATCACGGCTATGGCACCGTCGCCTCTCACATCTAAACTTTCAAACCATCACCAACCTTGCTCGACACAAACTAGTTGAAGGACCCCACGATTCCGGTATTCAAAAGATCACCTTTGCTCACCGTGAACAAGGGAAAAGCACTCGTGCTTATTTTCCTTCAAAGGTGGAACACGACTCTCAACATGTGCTTCATCTTCTTCACATGGATTTGTGTGGCCCGATCGCGTGCAAACGATCAATGGCAAACGCTACATCTTAGTAATTGTTGATGACTACTCACGATGGACTTGGGTCTATTTTCTTCGTAGCAAAGACCAAGCTCCACAAATGATCATCACCTTCTCACAAAGATATGTGTTCACTCCGCAACACCGCCGTAATCATCGTAATGCATAAAGGAACCGAATTTGTTAACAAAACCCTTCGTGAATTTTATGAGAAAGTGGAATTCAACATCAAACATCTATTGCACGGACACCGAACAAAACGGAGTTGTTGAAAGACGAAACCGAACGTTAGTGGAAGTCGCAAGAACAATGTTAATCAATGCTAAACTTCCAGATTACTTATGGGCGTGTCGATTCATCGCATGCTATACTCAAAACCGTTCTATGATCACTAAACGCCACAACAAAACACCTTCGAGCTTGTTCACAACTATAAACCGAACCTCAAACACTTTCATGTATTTGGATCCCTTTGTTATCCGAATAATGATCGTGATGATTTTGGAAAGCTCAAAGCCAAAGTCGATATTGGAGTCTTTATTGGATACCGTGACAATTCTAAAGGTTTCGAATGCGGAATCGTCGAACTAAGGAGGTAATGGAAACGATTCATGCTCATTTCGATGAACTCACGGAAATGGCTTCGAGTATAATGACTTAGAACCCGGTCACAACCGCTTAAACTTCCTCAACCCCATCATCACCAAGAAAGCCCTCCTAACTCGTCAACAAATGGAAAGGTTATTTGCTCCTACGTTACGTGACGATATTGATGAACGTGCTCTCGTGTATCCATTGTTTCACCGCACAACCCGATAATATTCCTATACCGATACACTGCTACAACAACCATTGTTGAAGATGCACCTACACCAATTGACTCCAACACAATAGTTGAACACACCGCTTCCAACAATGATGAACCGGTGATGATATTACGAATGAAGTACCCCACCGCAGATTTTGATCCAAATCGTTCTTCAACCCGTTTGCTAATGAGGCTGCGCACGGATGTTGCGGAATCTTCAACAAACCATTTGAATCCTCGTAATCGCACAATGTATACCAACATCAACCTCTACACATAGATGGACAAAGACCATCCTCCGCTAACATTATTGGCAACCCGAATCAACCGATCGTTACGAGACAACGTCTTCACTCGACGGTGAACATTGCATTTATGCACTCACCGTCGCTAACTGAGCCTAAAAACATTAAAGACGCAATGACAAAAGACAAGCTGGATTGAATCCATGCAGAAGAACTCAACCAATTCAAACGTCTTGAAGTATGGGAGCGGTTGAAAGACCAACAGGGTCTACGTCATTGGTCTAAAATGGATTTGGAAAACAAATTGGATGTCAAGGAACGTCATCCAAACAAGTCACGCCTAGTTGCTAAGGGTTATCGTCGGGAAGAAGGAATAGACTTTGAAGAATCTTTTGCTCCGGTTGCTCGTCTTGAAATTCGGATATTTCGCGTTCATGCTCATATGAACATGACGGTTCATCGATGGATGTCAAACGGCGTTTCTCAATGGGCAACTTAAAGAAACGGTCTATGTCACCAACGAGATAGATTCGTTGATCCTGAGTTCCCGAACCATGTCTACAAACTAAACAAAGCTCTTTATGGTCTCAAACAAGCCCCTCGGGCATGGTACGATAAGCTATCATCTTTCCTCATTGCCAATAATTTCACCAAAGGCTCGGTTGACCCAACTCTTTTATACAATATCACGGGCACACATCTTAATTGTTCAAATTTACGTGGATGACATCATTTTGGGTCAACACATAAAAGTTTTCAATCGCTTTGCAAAACTCATGAAGAAAATTTTGAAATGTCCATGATGGGTGAACTTACGTTCTTTCTAGGATCGCAAGTTCATCAATCACCCCGTGGTATTTTCTTGAGTCATCCAAATATGCCCTTGAACTGTTAAACAAATTTGGAATGACAACTGTGATACTTATGCCACACCAATGGCTCATACCAAGAAGTTAGATCTTTGATTTACATGGGAAATTAGTGGACCCTACCAAATGTCAAGTATTATCGGGTCCTCATGTATCTAACGACTAGCAGCCTGATATTGTCTTTTGGCTTATCTATGCTCCGTTATCGATCGCGACTAAGCTGAAACCCACCTCTCGAGGCTAAAAGAATCCTCCGATACATCAAGGAACCATTAACTTGGGATCCGGTATCCAAGGATTCGGTTTTGAACTAATCGCTTTTGAGGCCGACCACGCAGGATGCTTAGACTCGAGGAAAAGTACTTCAGCGCCTACAATTTCGGTGATAAACGGTGTCTTGGCAATCAAAGAAACAGATCACACATCGTCATCAATCAAGGAGAATATGTAGCCATGTCCGCGTGTTGTGCTCAAGTCATTTGGATGAGAACACAACTCAAAGACTATGGTTATGTATTTGATGAATCCCGATGTATTGCGACAATCGAGTGCCATTGCAATCTCGTGCAACTCGATTCGAAGACTAAATCAAAGCACATCGATCACGCTATCATTTCATCAAGGACCATGTGGAGCAGTACCGTTGAATTATACTTTGTGGTGCGATTACCAATTGGCGGATCCGCTCACCAAAGCCTTGCCTCCCGCTAGGTTTAATGAGTTGGTCCACCGATTGGTATGAGGTGTTTGACTCAAGAGGAACGGATGACCTCTTAAAGCAGTCTTAAAACACGTCAAACACCAAAACATCTTTTGTAAATAAATTTTTCAAAAACAAAATACAAAAATATAAAATCAGATAAAATAACAAAAATATTCTCCCAATCTATATTTCTTTCAACATGGCAAGTACATTTCTTCCGTCAACACTTTTATCTTTCAAAATTCAGTATTTTTTCCGATCAAGTGTTGAGGGGGAGAAAATTATCTATTAACTGTTTCAAAACATCTGTGTACTTGCATGTTATCACATCTCGGTTGATTCTTTTACAAATGGTGGTACACTTTCTGACTCAAAGACACTCCTCGGACTTTAATTTACAACCTTTCATTATTTTCTCAAGTCAAGGGGGATTGTCGTCAAGTTTCTTTCCTAAAATCTTCATTTGGTAACCAAAATTGGAAGTTAAAAGGCTTTGTGTGAAAAAGAAAAAGGTGGAGGGACCAAAACTGTCAAAAACTTAAAGTTATTTTAAATAAAACTCCTCCACCTAACTATCACTTCTCATTTATTACAAATTACCTAAAACCATCCTACGCCTAATAATCACTCAAGAATTCTGTGTTTTTGATCATCACTTTGTAAGTTGTTTCTTGTGTAATACATGTTTCTAAGCAAAGGTTTTAATTTCATTCAAATCCTACGGCTAAACGTTTTACGCATGATTATGTGTTCTACGATAAGCGTATGAACACACAATCATTGTGTGTATGTTTGGGGTAAAATGGATTGTCTCAAAACGTTTCTTACACATCAAGGATAACATTTTAACCTTCAAAATCCACCCAGAAACAAAAATTGATGAATTTTGAAAACTAGGGTTTATGAGTCGAATTGGGTGTTTTCAAATGTGAAGTGTTTTGGTCAAAAAGATTGTTGGGTTATGCTTATATGATGTTGAATTGATTATATCCTTGCTCTAAAACTACCCAGAAACACTGATTTATTCAGAATGTGAAATTAGGGTTTAAGGTTCATAAGTTTGGGTATTTTTGACTCACCATGAGTTAGATGTTATAACTTGGTCTATATGCTCATAAAACATGTTAGAACTACCAGAATCTGTTTGATGCATAATCCATGGCTAGATTTGATACGCGTAGAATTAGGGTTTAGTCTACGCGTATGACTTTCTACGCGTTACCTTTAAAGAATGATTCATGCCATGTATTTTTGTTAAAATGAATATGTGTGCTAATATTGATGATTTGATAAATTTATTTCAGGATTGTTACGCTTAGAATTCAGAATCAAGGTCATTTGATTATCTACGCATAAGGATTACCCTACGCGTAGTTATGTTACGCGTAAGAAAATCCTACGCATAATGCCTACGCGTAAGGTTCTACAATGGACTACGTGTATCCCGTGAAGGATATGCGAACAATGACCCCACGCTAAGGACAACTCTTACGAGTAGCCTTACGCGTAAGGATAATATATGCTCACGCATAAGCTCCACGATAATGTCTCTTTTTCCACGCGTAACATTTCTTACGCAGAAGATAGGATTCTACGCGTAAGTCTACGCCTAAGCATATATCATTCTCGCTCACGCATAACTTTGCCAAAACTACGCTTAACCTCGGATTGACCTTCATGATGAATTGTTACTTGTACAAACTTGTAAATAAACTAATCATATCATCACGAATCCAAAATGTCACTAATAAACTTAAATCGTTTGATATGTTGTGAACAATAAGTGATAAAATAAACTTTAAAACTTAAAGTTAACTAACTCACGATACATTTCACGATATCATTGAACTATTGAACATACAAGTGACTTAGGACTCGTAACAATCATTATCACTATACATTCAATAACTAGACAATAAGACCTTCTGTTGACTAACATTATGTCTTTCGATATGTTGGTTCTTTTGGCTAATGTTATTTCGATCACTACATGGTCGAACAAATGAATGTGGATGCACCAAGTTCTCTCCATTGTCGATATCTATCCTCATGGCTATCCAATGAAGATAGGAAAGAATAACCTCCGTGTTGACTTTGACACCCTCACTTGCTCGAATCTTCATGTCTTATTGCTATTGATATTCTCGAGAACTCATCCGTGTCGTAACATGCTTACTCACTCTGCAACCATTCCCGAGATCTACATCCAACAGTTACGGAATACTATGGAAAGGGTCAAAGGAAGGATCACGTGTGTTGACTCGAACCACAAACAAGTCACTATTACACTGCGGACTTAAGGGTCGCTCTCCTTATTCCTCAAGTCAATCCAACCAAACTTTATGCCACACTGTGAAGAGCTAACTCTCCAATTCTTAATCAATATCGGTTATGATGAGGCTACGGAGTAATCACCAAGCACTCTCACGTAGAGCTTAAGAGTATTCCTCAACCATGGAGAACACTCTACATGATCATCACCAAGTCTATTTCGGTCGTGACGGTGGCTATGAGCATCCTAAGCTCATAGAAGCGCAAATATTTTGGGCATTGGTCAACATGAAACACATCGCTATTGAAGCTACGATTTGGGATGACATGATGTCATTTCTCAACAAACTTGGCTCAAAGATCCCTACATCGGATATACTAAAGCGTTGATACAGAGAGCACTTGGACTTCATCCCGATATTCCCAAGAGGCTCAATGACCCCGACAATCACGACATGTTGACGGACCTATTCTATCTGTCGGAATCAAGGAAGCGCCCACAAAGAAACAAGGTGTCAGATTGCGATTTCCTTCTAGCGAAGATGCGTAAAGCTAGAATCGTACCAAAGGTATCCGGAAGCGGTGACAAGGCAAAGTTGGTCATCTTGACGAAAAATCTTCGGAACACCTATAAGGAGAACTGTAAGAGGAAGTGCAGAAGCACAACAAGTTACGTGAGTCAAAGGAAGGTTCCTAAAAGGAAAGCTCCTTCAGAAGGATTGTTCCGTAAAGGAAGCCGAACCTATTCCCATACTTGAACCTCAAAGACAACTTAGGGATGAGAGCTCAAGATATCGAGATGATGAAGAGGTTCATTACTCGCAACTCGCTGGCAAACACCGCCTCGGTGACAAAACCTCCAAGTCCTCTGTTGTCCAAGAAAAGGAAGACTCCGGCTATTGTACCTTATGATGAGAGCTCGAAGAAGAAGAAGAGCAATTGGATAAATCATACGGAAAAAGTTTCACAACGTCAGACACATTCAAAAGGTCGTGAATTTGCTAAAGATCAAATGGGTAGCCGGGAGGATCAAGTGGTCTTGCCCTCCTCTCCGAGATCTGATGCGGTTAATCAACCCGATAAGGGATCCGTGCCACCACTCTTACGCAACAACAACCGCTGTTGAAGACACCATTGTGTATGATTTTGAGAAACAGAAACCGAGAAAGAAAAGTCTAAGGATGACGAGGATGATTATACAAAGTTTCTTCTAGGCGGTCCAACACACTCAAAGGAGAAAACCTCTCGAAACTCCTAAGGACATGAAGTCTCCTCATGTCTCCTCATCATCGGAATATTCGTCTTACTCTTCACAACCACCATCAACAAAGTCAACCGGATCATCATCCAAACCGTGAAGAAACCACCTAAATCTTGGATTTCTCAAACACATGCAAGAATTGTGAAAAGTGTCAAACAAGTTAGAAAGAAGGACATGCTCCACGTAAAAATTAATTGGTATCTTTGAACAAATGCAAGACTTACATGATGAGAATGACAAGATGAGGAAAGATAGGAAAGCTATTCAGAATTCATGATAAGGCACCGTCGGGAGGAACCGAATGAAATGATTGAAGGTTACACTCAAAAGTATCTTCGGGATATCGTTCCTAAAGTCCAAAAGGAACCGGAGAAGTCACTAGAGATCAAACCCACAAGTTTCTTCTCGACACCGTCCCCAGTGTGAAAAGAAGTATTTTCGGACAACTCACCCTAACATCGTAGCATTGGTTAAACATACAATGGCAAAAGAAGTTGATCTCTCGAACTGAGTTAATTGCTAAACTTGTGATGCAAATGTCAAAGAGATCTCGAACGTTTACTTCGGATGAAGCTAAATTTTTGAAATTCTACTTGACTATCAACTCGAGATCATCATGCAAGGAGTCACCGATCAATCCAAACGACCAAGAGATGACGATGATAAGGATAAGGACTACGCACCTAAAGCGTCGAAGCGATGCGGTAAATCTACTTCTATGCCGCCTCCTTCTCCTCGGACTTCTTCTCAACATAAGTCTCCATCACCTCGGTCTTCATCGATCAACCTCGGGACGATTCGAGTTACCACCCCGACTCATAAAACGGTGACTACTTTGAGTACACGGGTGGTGACGATGAAGAGGTCCTTGAGCCCGACAACAACCCACCTCACCTAAACAAGTGCGAAACCAAAATCATCATCAAAACCTTCAACACGTAGAAGAAAACGACTACGAATGACGCCGTATCATGGCTTGATGACGATAAAACTGCAGAATTTGATTGGTTTGCTACTCTTGTTAACGACACTCCCTACCACGAAGAAGGTCAAGAATTGGTGAGCGGTAGTACCTTGGAGCATGCAAAATCTTGCAAGAAAGATTCCGTGTGAAGAAGATGACGAAATCCGAGTTGAAGCGCATCAAGAATGACACATTCCTTCTTTTGAAAACAGCTGGAAAGTGCAATCGAGGTTGAATATCACCTTGAAAACATTGCTCGAGCCATGTCTAACAACATGGATTGGCTCAACCCGAAGCAAACATCGACTTCACTAAACGGAACAACCCTCCATATTACATCGACCGACCAAACCTCTACCAACAATCGCCAACCGGATGAACCAAGGATTCCCTTGGATATTTCTTCAACAAAGACACGAATTTATTCTCCATGGTGGCGATGGTTCACGAAAATACGCTACATCATTGACTCTTCCATTCCAGTGCTATTTACTCAAAGCGCATAGCTATCGAGGAACGTGCAAATCACTTGTTTTTCGACAACGCAAGCATACGACCAAGATGCATTGTATGGGATTCATCATTGGCACGAACGCCAAGAATCTACTACGTGTTGCTCGGTTCGAAGTCTCAACATGAAGTGTATTGCTCAAAGGACATCGTGGCCATCAAACACATTGATCTCAAGTCTAAGTGGGACTACACATTCTTGAAGAATATCATAGTCAAACGACAAGATGAACAGGACTATGAATTCTCGAGGTGACTTTGAGAACTTGTCCTCAACGACATCAAGACTTGTACCTTGCCAAAGTATGAGGTCGTATGAGACAATTCTCGATCAAGTTCAACGTGAATTTATCAAGTCGGTTCTCATCTTCATTAGACGCATTGTGATCAAAGAGCGTGTCGAAGATATCCGGATGGTCGTTGAATCATATCGAAGCGTGTAAACTTCACTCCACCACGCTTGATCTTCCCGACATCAACCGGCTTAAACAACTTACGCCATCAAGAAACCTTTCGGCATTGTTTACCGCAGTGAACTTCGCAGAACCGCTTAATGGCGTGTAGTGAGCTCCATAAATTCGGGGATCATACCTTGAAGATGGTTAGGATGGATTGGCCTCTGATTGAAGGATATCGCTGAAAGTTGGGAATCCTAAGCGCTGGAACTCTCGGGAAAGGAGGGATGTGAGAAGGATCATCACCATGATTGATGAGCGGTTGTTCGGCGGATCGATTCGGGGCACGCTGGAGAGCTATGTTGGTGGTCGACCCAGAGAAACATCACCGCTTTCAAGCATACATGCGCACTCACAGGAACATCATCGCACTTCCCGGTACCCTTGAATTGTTTCCTTCATAAAATTTTGGATGTATGATTATATATGTGAATGGCTTGTGCACACATAACAGTGTACAACCCGTAATGGTCAAGAAAGGACCACGTGGTGCGCCTCGGTGCCACAATCCTTATAAAAGGAGCAAAAGCTTCTTATTTTTGAGTAAAACCTATCAAACCTTTCATTTTCAAGGTTTTGCTCAAAAGACAAGTACTTCCCATATGATTTCAAAACCTCAACCGCTTATATCACTAGTTGAGGGGAGTATTTGATGAAAACTTTGTTCACAAATTGTTCACAATGGTCACTCTTCCCGCAACACTCAAAATGGTCATATTTATTCTCAAAATGTTTCAAAAATAACATCTTATATGCCATTTTGAGGGGAGAAAATTATGTGATAAGAAATATGTTGTACAAAATGCAAATGAATCATGTACCTCGGACTTAACCTCACGAATTGACGGTACTAAACTGTTAGTAACTCGAAAAGACTTGTCCCGGACGGGTAATAATTTCAAGCTAGTTCGCTAGTGATGTAAACGTGTCTCGCAAAGGACTTGTCCAAGTAGAAAGTACCATTCGAGAAACTCTTGATAGACATGAACTCGACGGTATGACAACCTTCGAGGTTTGTCTACACCTTCAAGATAGTTATTAGAGCTAGTTGTCACCTAAAAGGCGACAATGTATCTCTTTAACTAGTCAACGTAATCGTGTCTCGTGGGAGATTGTCTATCTTGATGAATCAATTCAAAAGTGCGCTCTTTCCTCACTGTGCATTTAACCATTAAAACTATTAAGCACATGTGGAGGGGAGTATTTATGCAAAAACTTATCTCTCATTGTGGTTCAAACATGTTTTCATTTACAAACCCTTTGAGAGATATTTTAACTTACGATGGTTATAATGGCAAACATAGGTTAGTCATGGAGTTATAAGGTGACTAAGGTTAGGAATAACCATCCTATGATCCGCCAGAGGCGGAGGATCTACCCAAGGACACTACCATTAGTTAGTGTTA
Organism: Chrysanthemum lavandulifolium; assembly: GCA_022545495.1. Classification (NCBI taxonomy): domain Eukaryota; kingdom Viridiplantae; phylum Streptophyta; class Magnoliopsida; order Asterales; family Asteraceae; genus Chrysanthemum; species Chrysanthemum lavandulifolium. The sequence goes on from CM040240.1 coordinate 88,642,119, forward strand.
GAAGTCCTTAGGAATGATTATAAAAGGGAGAAAATGAGAATCGGAGAAAGAAGGAGTTGAAGAATCAAAAGAAATGTAAAGTAAAGGGTGAAAAGAAATAGCCCTCAGATTATTCAACTTAGGGCATAATCGGGTTCAATTCATATACTACCGGGTTGTCACTTAGTGACACGGTATCAAGATTAAAGTTGTCATGGACCCGGTGACGCATGCACTAAACCTTCTTAACCACTCAAGTTTCTCTCAATGAAGCTTGTTTCATTCTCACTGGGAACCCTACATAAACTATTGGCTTTCTCTTAGAGATCGTTGGTATTGAAAAGGAGACCCTCTCCCTAGTCTCCGCTCAGAAAACCAAAACGCACTATTGAGTCTAGAGCCATGAGATTCATCAAAAGATCTCTTAGGTACACTTGACATTTAATCACTTGATGATCAACAAATAAGATCATCGATGGTTCATATCGAGTCCTTCAGATCTTAGCAACTGTCGAGAACATTTATGAGAGGTTCACATCGTGATCCTCGGTGATTGAATGGAAACTCTGCCAGGTCAACATCAAACATCCCCGACGGCGAGTCACCGGTAACTCCCGTGGATTACGCGGAGTGTGTCTCAAACGGTCTGATCGTGAGGTGATGCTTGGTGTACCTCTCGACTCATCTCGAATGTAGATGTACTTGGTACATCGCGTTATCTCACTTGTGGGACTCCGGTTCAGAACGACCTTTGTAAGAATTAGAGTTGTGTTTTCACACTATGTGTTAACACTCTCAAGTTCAAACTTGTAAGTGCCGAAACCGCTTATTACTAAGCTGTTTGAAATGTTTTCTTATGGAAGCTACGAGCGGGATGATCGTGTTGATTCTTCTCATGCTCACGCCAACATCAACACTAATGGAAGTCCTATTCTAAAGCAACACAACCGTCGAATGATTCTTCATCTAATCAAAGAATCTACAAAGTCAAAGACTTAAAGAACTTCATCGAGATTGATTTCCACCATCAAAGAGCATGTGAGCATGTTGAAGAATGACGTGGACACTTGGAGCGCGAAGTAGACCGAGGCGGCACCGATGCGCACAACAACATACTATCACTTTCACCACAAAGAACAATGATCAAAGAACAAAGTTAAAGATGACGTCAAAACATAACTGCTCAAAGATAACGATCTCTACACCGGGAGATTGTTTGAATCAAGACAATTCCTCTCACAAGAAAGAAGAATGTCGAAGGCGTCACCGCTACTATTACATCAACGCCTTCACCGTTTACATTCATATATACTTGAGGGGAGATTGTTGGAATCACTCCTAAACAAGATTTCAAGTATTTATATTTCATATGTAATAGGTAGCTTTATTATGGCCTTTATGTTTGTTTTAGGTCCGGCTTATGTAGAAGGCCCATGTCGAGGCCCAAGCCCAATAAGGAATAGGGAAGGAGAGGGAGTGTTGCCCTAGCTCCTTGCCTATATAAACTCTTGTAAACCCTCATTTGAGGGTTGGTTGTTCAAGTTATTCTTTTCACATACTCTCTTTGCCTTAACCGTGTTTAGTATTACGTGTGTGTGCTTGTTTACTTGTTCATCCGCCTTCATCTATTCTCTTATAAGCTTGTGTTGTAAAACTAGTGACCTAACAATAACTCTTTGAGTGGGATTTAATTTTGGTTTAGCATCATTTGGGTTGTTGAGTTGTTGAGGTCGTTGGGTTTTGCTTCGTTTACTTTGTTGTTGGGTTGCTTCGTTTGAAAAGAAACTCGTGATTTATTATTTGTTGAGGCTGTTGAGTTGTAGAATTTGTTATTTCATTATTGAGATGGTTTGTGATTCTTTGAGGCAATATGGATCTGTGATGGTTTATGATTCGTGTGTTAGACCCAAGATGGTATTGATAATATACCACGAAATTAAAAACTGAGATCTTAAATTGGTTGTTAGTATGAGTCCTGTCTAAGATGTATATGAGTCTTTGTCAATCTTTCATCTTTCTTTCTGTCTCACATCATTAACTCGCATCACCAACACTCGCATTATCTTTTCATTTTCACACAACCAACTCGCATCAGGTTTTGGTTAGCAACTCGCATGTTATCTGCAAACACAACTCGCATACTTTATCCAAATCAACTCGCCACTGTAGCAACTCGCATGTACACAAATACATTTGAGTAACTCGCATTCAATAATGCAAGTACAGTTACACCATATGCGATTTAAGTAACTCGCATAGAAGCTGGACCTGAAACCCAACTCGCTTCTGTCCTTAGAAGGTAACTCGCTTAAAGTTCATTGTATCTGGACAGCATGACAACTCACATCCAAGAATACATTGAGTCAGGACAGTCAATACTGTCAACTCGCTTTGAAAATAGTCAACTCGCATGTAAGAAACAAGCCAACTCGCATTAAAAAAAATCATGTATGAGCAGCAGACTTTTGACACAGTATTGAGACACGAATTAGTAACACAAAAACTGCTTCATTTTGACCACTTTAGACCTTATGAATCTGGCCAGAATAACCCAGAAAAGCATAAGTAATCAGTTGTGAAACATGAGATTGGTAACCATTTAAAACCAGTTTTAAAAACACACACAAAATGCAGTTTTAGAACCAGTTTGTAAACGGATTCAAAAAAACACAAGGCAAACAGAATATGCATAACATGAATCAAACGCGCATTAAACATAACCACATCAATGCTACATCGAACCTTATCCAAGACAATCCAAACCGCATATAAAAACCAATAAACCGCATACAAAAACCATAAGAATCATCAAAACAACACAACCTTGGCTCGTACCAATTTTGGATCTTAATATTTATGTTGTTAGATGATTCGGGTGGTCTAGGATTGTGATTAAACAAGAAAGCCATTTTAGAGAGATGAAGAGAGTTGAGAGGAGGTTCCTTGAAAGAGAGTTGCTATATGAAATGAAAGGTTTACTCAAAGAAGCCACACCCCTTCCATGGATGGAAGGGGTATTTATAGTTACACAAATTGAGATTCACTGATTGATGAAAAATGCTTTGAAAAACAATCGCGTATTGCTTGAAGAAAGAGTTTTGCAATACGACAAAGGTTTTATGAGAAAGATCACTTTTCAATCAAAATACTTTTTGTATTAGAGAATGAGTACACATTCGACGTGCTAGCGAAAAGAAGAGATTCGCACATCAAACGGTTTTTCTAAAAGTATTTTTCAATCAGAGATACTTTTTGAATTTGAAATGAATACACATTCGACGTGCTAGAGAAAAGAAGGTTTGCACATCGAACGGTTTTTCCAAAAGTATTTGTCAATTCCATTCTCGACCAAGGTTGATTCAAGAATGAATCTCCCATCGTTTCTATCCAGCTTGTCACAAGCTTGATCTTTTGCAAGATTTCACATGTCACCCACCAAGAGCTTGTTTGATGTTGGCTCTAGAAGGATTTCCATCTTCATTGTGAATATTTTACATATCACTCGGATGTTTTGGCAATACCACAAGGATAATCGTGGGACTCTTAATATATACTTACTTTCCACATTGTGTGAAACAAGAAGTCTTCATGAATTTAGTGTCCTAACGAGATATTGTGGATGATCTCTTGGCTCTAGACTCAATTGTGCACATTTGGTTCCCGTGTCGGAGACTAGGAGAGGTCTCCTTCTTCAATATCAACAATGTCTAAGAAAGTCGATAGATTATGTAGGTTCTCCGAGAGAATGAAACAAGCCCTTTAAGAGGAACTTGAGTAGCTTGGGAAGTTTAGTGCGGTCGTCCTTTGGGTCCATGACGTCTTGTCTTCAATACCGGTGTTACCTTAGTAAACACTAGTAGCATATGTATTGAACCGGATTACGCCTAAGGTTGAATTGTTGGAGGGCTATTTCTTTTCACCCTTTTCATATTCATTTCTTTTCATTCTTCAACCCTTCAAGCTTACCGAGACTTCATAACTAGAACCTTGTTGAGTTTATTCGAACTAGCTCTGTCTCATCCGCACTCTTCCCATTTCTCATTTTCTCCTTTTTCATCATACCTAAGGACACTACACTATCTAGTGGATTGTCCTCGGTAGATCCCTCCGGTTACGGCGGATCGTGGGAACAAATACCTAACCTAACCATCCTTATAACTCCATGCATAAAGTAAAATGATCGGTCTTTTAGTACAGTTCATTCTTCCTTGAAAACAATTGAAAATCATTTGGAAAATCAATCAAGGTACTTGTGATATAAAATCAAAACATTTTGTACCTTAATTGTTTTGATCAATTTAGAAATGCTCCCCTCAACATGTGCATATGATATTGAAATTGTTTGGCACATGGAGGCAAGAGTTCTTTGAAATTAATTTCTTTGAAATAATTTCTTGATCACAATTTCTTTAGAAAAGCCTTTTGATTTTCTTTGGTAAATTCTCCCCTCAATATGTGCATAGGATATTTGAAATCATTTTATCACATAGAGGCAAGAGTTCATTTGAAGCACAATCACGATCACAAAACACTATTTAGAAACCATTTGCTCCCTTCAATATGTGCTTCGAGATTCGAAAGCGCTTAGCACATATGAGAGAACGACTGCACATTTGAATCAAATCGATCATCAATTATCGATTTCATTATTAAATCACAAATTCTCCCCGATCAAAATATCAAACCCTTTGAGATTTTGGATCCCAAGTGATTTAATAAGGTTTATAAAACATTGGAGAATATGTGGCGTGTTTAAATACTCATCATGTTTTGGATAAATCCTCCTCCTCAACATGTGCATCGTGTACTTGAAATCGTTTGGCACATGGAGGTGGAGTGCCTTTGAAGGACTAAAACCAATTCCATTAAAACAGATTTGAGATTTAAATCACGATCTCTCACCCGATCAAAGATTTCAAACCATTTGAGATTAGTGATCCCAAAAGATTTAAATAATTTAGAAAATTTTGGGAAAGTCGTGGCAAGATTTGATTTTGAAAATGATGATAAGGACCATTTTAAGACATTAAAGATTGTTAGTGTCGGTATGATTGTTTTAAGAGGTCTTTTAGTAAAATAAAACAATTTCACAATCAAACAAGACAGAAAAAATTTCATTTTGATGATCTTTGAGTTTTAAAGAAAATCATACCATGACATAACATTAAATCTTTAGATCACCACTTTGTTTCGCATAAACCGGACCTTTTATGAAGAAATATCGATTGAAAATATTTTATTTTAAATCACTCTCCCCTCAATCGATGACCGTAGTCGATGATTGAGTGACTTAAGTTTTGATAAGATGAAGTCCGGTGATTTTCAAAATTAAGTCCAATATATTTTCAAAACAATATTTTTCCATTTTAAAACAATATTTTCAAAATTGTTTAAAATGGTATCCGCACAAAGATACGTTAGGTGGTTGAGAAGCTTCCGTTGTTCTTTGTAGGGCTTGGAAGAAAACCATCTGCAGATGCAATGTGACTTCTTCACGTTGCATTTTGAATGCCAGCTGAAGTCAAATTAAGCTCCGTTTCTTCAAACACTAGAAGAAAACCATATCTTGATGCGATGAGACCTCTTACCTTGCATTTATGCCAACTCTCCATTGAAGTCCAATTAAGCTCCGTTTCTTCATTTGTCAACCCAAGAAATAGTTACGCTTTCCTTTCGGCATCCAATCATCTTCATTAGTGGGATGCGGATCGGGAACATTCTTATATCCATGATATACGCATCGTTAGTGAACACACATACAAATATATGGTGGTCGACATCACCCAAACAACAATCGACTAATAAAAGTCAATGCATCATATCAATCGGATCATATAAGCGTATGGGAATAATGTGTTCATCAAACTCTAATCATCTAATCCTAGCAATCATATCCTAGGCACCTAGTCCTTCAACATAGGTTAACATCATTTTTAATTAAGCATATTAGGATAATTAAGAAAGCCCATTAGATGATGTAGATTTGAAAAACATTATCCCCCTCAATCCATGACTCATTTTATGAAAAGTTTAAAAGCGCTGAAGTCATTGATTGAGTTTTCAATTTTACAAAAACTCTGAATCTGATTGTATTTAAAGCAACTCATTTACCACCATTTTTGAAAACACCAAATATTTTTCTGTAGAATTTTATACGAAAAAACATTTGTGTAGGAACAGCAGTCCTTCGACATACTTTCCTTTATAAGTTTTAGGATAAGTGCACGAAAATTGTGAAAATCATTTAAGCGTATTACTTTCCTTCCTTTTAAGAGCTGGTTGCTATAGCAAACCATTGTTTAAGCACGGGTTACAGTCTGAAGTAACTGCAAGCCATTTTATTTGAAGCCCGGGTTACAATCTGAAATATCTGTAAGCCATCATTTGAGACATGTTTAGAAAGAAATATTTACACCTCCTGCTCGAACTTCATCTAAAGTCCCGTGCCATTATTGAATGACATTTCTAAGACCGTAGATGTTATCGATACCAGAAGACATGTCTTAGAAAAACAATATTTTTGGACTTTTTCAAATTTTCTGATTTTTATGGCTTTTTGTTGGTTTTATAATTTTCTATTTTGATTTCGATAAATATTTACAAAGGTAGAATAGATGATATAGTTAAAGAAGATGATGATACGAGTACCGAGATAAGGATATCGAGCAACCCGTTATAGAAGATGAAGTCATCATCCTTAAACATTCACCACCAAAGCTTCCGTGGCTCTTGAATCAAGAAAGAAATTGAACCAAGCGAAAGTGAGACTTTGGCGACTTCCCCAAACCGAAAATCCTTTAGGCGAAGCGATTCAAGCTCTATTTCAAGCTTGCCTTAGCCGGTGCACAAAGAAGCACACCATTATCATAAATCCATTGCTCCTTTCAAGAATAATCACCGTGATTCTTCGTTCGAGGTTATATCATCAACAAGAACAACAGTATCATCCCACACATAAATAACTCTTCTCAAGTTTCATTACAACTCAAGTCTCAAGCAATGCATCCCCAACGAGTTGTCAAGAGAACACTTCCCCAAGTAGATGAATTGATGCGGTCGGTCTCTTAGACTAGAGCTCACGAACCGAATATACATACCGAAGACAAAGAAACTTATACCATCAAGTAGCAGATTAAGTCCAATAGCCAAAGAATAACCCCGATGTATACTTTTCTCCCCCAAGAAAGTGTATAAAGCTCAAGAACCCGGCACCAATGCCCAAAGAGAGAATAAGCGATAACATTGAAGAGGCATGCCGAATCACCGATTATCTCTGCGGAGGACTATCTCTGCGGATCTTCAACTCTAGTATAAGTGATTATATCTCTGAATCACTGATTAAGCCCTCAAGTAAAACAGCTGAGCATCCCCAATGTACACAATTTCTCTCCCCTGATGATTGTGATAGCATCAAAATCATTACACACTTGTGTACCTCTTTCATCTTCAGAAACTAACTCTTCCATCTCTTCTCCCACATAGTTGGAATAAGAACACTAAACGCCTTGATGAGTAAAACCTTGAGTTTCTCTGCGGTCATGACATTTGTTTTCCCGGGATAACTTCAATCACTTTGACGTATTAAGTCCATCAAGTTTACTCGCCATGAGTCAAACCTTGAGTTTCTCTGTGGTAATAACATTTGTCTTCCCGGGATATCTTCAATTACTTAGAGTATTAAGTTCATCAAGTTTACTCGCGTTTAGATACGTGTCTCCTTCCCCTTCTTTGGTTTTGACACTTGTAATCAAGAACTCTTTGAAAGCCTAAATACTAGAAATCTTTTGAGAAGAACGCTTGAAGTCATTGCGAGAATCAACTTGCTGAAGCGGAATGTGAGCAAGTCTAATTGGGGATTAAATCAGACATTTCACTCTCCCCCAATTAGTGCTCTCCCCTAAACCGATAATCTATTTGATAAATGCCCAGATTAAGAAGAAGTATTTAGATCTTTAAATGCAACTCGTCTTTAGTCTTCTAACATGTAGCAGAAAATATAGAACAGATTGTAGACTCTACCTTCTTCAAGATTGTCCAGTTGGGGAATAGATAGTTAACATCTTCAACTCACACCAAAAAGCATCCCACCAAAAAGCATCCCAATTAACTTACATCTTCGAAGTAGAAACCGTAGCACTAGCATCAGAAAGGATCCCGACCTACACTTTCCTTTTTCCAGGATGGTTCCATCATCACAGGATTTTATAATTCTTTGGTTTAAACCGAGAAATAGTTTCTTTCGCGGGATTTTACAAAACCAAAAATAAACCGTAAGATAGAACCGGAAATGCTCATTACTTTAACCAGGATGTTTTCGTTGTCACGGGATTTTACAAGTCTATGATTTAAACCGAGAAATAGGTTCTTTCACGGGATTTTACAAAATCAAGACAAAACCGTAAACAATGTCACTTGAATGAGTTATGACAACCTTGGTTTGGTGAATATCTGCTTTAGGGAACATGCGCGGTTCATCGGATCATTATCCAACATCAAAGCAACATCATCAACCATCCAATCAACACTTTGGTAAATACATCATTCACGATTCGCTTGGCTATTGTTGTGACAACATGGCGAAGTAAACCCGATATGCCAAACTTGAGAATGAAGTAAACTTCCCCAGATTTGTTACTTAAACTTGTACTAATCCTTGTGAACAAGAAACGGTGTACCCAATGTACAAAACCTCGTGATATTCTCAACTGAGTGAGACACCGAAGTGATAGCTACGTTGTAGGTTAAGTGTGAAAGAATCACAAACGCAACTAAATAGCCAAGTCTTTATCACCCTCTATAAATGCCCAAACAAGTCATCTTCGGAATGGTAGAAAGAAAGAAGACGAGATAAGTAAACGCCCGGAAAACCTCACATCAAATCCCAATGAGAAATATCGTATAAACAACCCCGTAGTCAACTTAGTTCAAACATCAAGTCAAGCCGAGATAATATTATTCGTGAAGGTGCATTCACCAAAGCACCAAACCTCATAACACACCAAATCACATATACTTCATATCTCATAAATCTCATTATCCAATCTGATCAATAAATCTCATTTAATCCAAGACTCAAAAAAATCCAAATCTCACACAATCTCAAATCATCTAATCACCTAATACCACTTAAAATTGACCCAATTCAATTATCATGAAATAACCCGGTCCATAACAACAATAATATTAGGCCTAACATCTGTCTTGCAATTTACTTAAGCTTATTTCATTCGTATAAGCCCATGAGACCTGATCAAGAATCCATTAAACCCTATCTAAGCATATCCATCCAAATATTACTTTTGGTCAAAGAGATCAACGCCGATCCAATAAAAGTACCCATCTCATTAGTTCCAACCTAGCCATATTTTAGAGTACACTTAATATTACTACAGTACCTTTGCAACCAAGTATTACAGCTTAGCAAGATTAACAAAACAAGTCTACGTCCACTCAAGCTGAATCATATGATACGCAACCCACGTGAACAGCTCCTGGCCCAAGAAATAACACACGGCCCAAGTTCATTAATCTACAAGCGTAGCCCATGAAATAATCCGATCCAACATTTTCAATAACCCTAACATTCTGGATATAAGACTCCACTTAACACATCACACCCAAAGATTGTTAACACTTCAAACCCTAATTCCTCTCCCATCCTAAACGCAGCCACCAAGATCTAGTATACTAAAACAACACACACAAAAAACGTCTCCCCTTTTTCTCCTTCTTGTCAATAACGCCCATATTAATCTCATATAATCAAGTGCACATCACCACAGGGATGGATTGATGGTCCTTGATACGAAGTTCTATGATCCGCCACAGGGATGGCTTCAAGAACGTTTAGTTCATGGTTTCAAGGTAAGCATCAACATATTTTGCACGTTTTATCCAAGGTGAGACATGTTATGTTCCATAATATAACGAAACATTATAAACGATATAACATCCTTGTTATCATCTTTATCATAAGATTCGAACATTAAAAGGAGTATACTCCAAAAATGATCTATGAGGCATGCATTCCTATGTGTATAGATTGAATGAGATCTATGAGTTGAAAGAACCATTCACATATGGAACAAAGCTGAGATCGGACCTCCTTTAAATTATTATGAGTCTTGAACGAAAAAAGAGTGAGAAGGGATAACTTAGCAGTAGTTATCATATCATTTCTGATTCGGATACTATAAGAATATTTTGGATTGATGAAGTTAATTTATTTTTCATGTTTGTGGCTCTTGAGGCCTGATGATACCTTAAAAACATGAGACAAATAAATGAGAGATCCTCTTTGAAAAATAACTCTTTGAGTGGGATTTAATTTTGGTTTAGCATCGTTTGGGTTGTTGAGTTGTTGAGGCTGTTGGGTTTTGCTTCGTTTGCTTTGTTGTTGGGTTGCTTCGTTTGAAAAGAAACTCGTGATTTATTATTTGTTGAGGCTGTTGAGTTGTAGAATTTGTTATTTCATTATTGAGATGGTTTGTGATTCGTTGAGGCAATATGGATCTGTGATGGTTTATGATTCGTGTGTTAGACCCAAGATGGTCTTGATAATATACCACGAAATTAAAAACTGAGATCTTAAATTGGTTGTTAGTATGAGTCCTGTCTAAGATTATATGAGTCTTTGTCAATCTTTCATCTTTCTTTCTGTCTCACATCATTAACTCGCATCACCAACACTCGCATTATCTTTTCATTTTCACACAACCAACTCGCATCAGGTTTTGGTTAGCAACTCGCATGTTATCTGCAAACATAACTCGCATACTTTATCCAAACCAACTCGCCACTGTAGCAACTCGCATGTACACAAATACATTTGAGCAACTCGCATTCAATAATGCAAGTACAGTTACACCATATGCGAGTTAAGTAACTCGCATAGAAGCTGGACCTGAAACCCAACTCGCTTCTGTCCTTAGAAGGCAACTCGCTTAAAGTTCATTGTATCTGGACAGCATGACAACTCACATCCAAGAATACATTGAGTCAGGACAGTCAATATTGTCAACTCGCTTTGAAAATAGTCAACTCGCATGTAAGAAACAAGCCAACTCGCATTAGAAAAAATCATGTATGAGCAGCAGACTTTTGACACAGTATTGAGACACGAATTAGTAACACAAAAACTGCTTCATTTTGACCACTTTAGACCTTATGAATCTGGCCAGAATAACCCAGAAAAGCATAAGTAATCAGTTGTGAAACATGAGATTGGTAACCATTTAAAACCAGTTTTAAAAACACACACAAAATGCAGTTTTAGAACCAGTTTATAAACGGATTCAAAAAAACACAAGGCAAACAGAATATGCATGACATGAATCAAACTCGCATTAAACATAACCACATCAATGCTACATCGAACCTTATCCAAGACAATCCAAACCGCATATAAAAACCAATAAACCGCATACAAAAAACCATAAGAATCATCAAAACAACACAACCTTGGCTCTGGTACCAATTGTTGGATCTTAATATTTATGTTGTTAGATGATTCGGGTGGTCTAGGATTGTGATTAAACAAGAAAGCTATTTTAGAGAGATGAAGAGAGTTGAGAGGAGGTTCCTTGAAAGAGAGTTGCTATATGAAATGAAAGGTTTATTCAAAGAAGCCACACCCCTTCCATGGATGGAAGGGGTATTTATAGTTACACAAAACACGACCTTCTATCGGCCTGTGGATCAGGTATACAGTGGGTAAAGACCCGTCCTTCCTCCACGGTATTACACTAGACTAAGCTACGCTACAAATTAATTAATAAACTACTAAATAATGTAAATAACTATATGTCTACGAGCTAACTTATGCTAGATAATATTTGGGGTGACCGACTCTTCACTATGGAATTTTCTAATTCCTAACAAAATAATAGTGAATTAACGCCGTTGTCACATCTTCTGGTTAAAAGCTCAACTCTAGCCTCCTTTAACATTTTAAGTGAACTATGATAATGGTTTCATCTCAACCAGGGTTAAAAGGACATTACCCCGTAAAACCATGCAATAACCAAACTGCCATGAGGACAATCCAAACAAACACCCAATTCATGAAGTACACCCTTTTATCCCTTCTATGAAGCAGAAACCGTAGCACCAGCATCAGATAAGATCCCAAAATACACTTTCCTTTCTCCAGGATGGTTCCATCATTATAGGATTTTACAATTCTATGGTTTAAACCGAGAAATAGTTTCTTTAGAACCGACATGCTCACACTTTTGAATCATGACATCTTTCCATCAGAGTAGCGGAAGCCTTACTGGGGTTCATGATATTTGTAGCAGCGAAGCAGAAGCATAGTATAAAAATATCAGAACCAGGTTATGTAGATATGCACCGGTCATGATTTCTTCAATTTAAGTGTGGATTTGTGAGCATGTGGCTTTGGATTGACTCCTCGATTCGATCACCGCAACCGTCAAATGTACCGCAAACAACGATTAGCAATAAAACACACAAAAGTGTCTTTGATCACTTTATTTGAATTGAGGTACACGCCCACGGTTCACCGTTGATCGATACAAATCTCGCTGTGATCGGTAGGATTCCTATGAATCTCCTTGACGGGGTTTCACAATTTTTCTAGCCGTTCTCAAACCGAACGTCTCAAAGAAGACAACACGGAGTGAGTGAACCGACAAATTGAGATTCACCGATTGATGAAAATGATTTGAAAAACAATCGCGTATTGCTTGAAGAAAGAGTTTTGCAATACGACAAAGGTTTTATGAGAAAGATCACTTTTCAATCAAAATACTTTTGTATTAGAGAATGAGTACACATTCGACGTGCTAGCGAAAAGAAGAGATTCGCACATCAAACGATTTTTCTAAAAGTATTTTTCAATCGAGATACTTTTGAATTTGAAATGAATACACATTCGACGTGCTAGAGAAAGAAGGTTTGCACATCGAGCGGTTTTTCCAAAAGTATTTGTCAATTCCATTCTGGACCAAGGTTGATTCAAGAATGAATCTCCCCATCGTTCTATCCGGTTGTCACAAGCTTGATCTTTTGCAAGATTTCACATGTCACCCACCAAGAGCTTGTTTGATGTTGGCTCTGAAGGATTTCCATCTTCATTGTGAATATTTTACATATCACTCGGATGTTTGGCAATACCACAAGGATAATCGTGGGACTCTTAACATATACTTACTTTCCACATTGTGTGAAGCAGACAAGTCTTCATGAATTTAGTGTCCTAACGAGATATTGTGGATGATCTCTTGGCTCTAGACTCAATTGTGCACATTTGGTTCTGTGTCGGAGACTAGGAGAGGGTCTCCTTCTTCAATATCAACAATGTCTAAGAGAAAGTCGATAGATTATGTAGGTTCCCGTGAGAATGAAACAAGCCCTTTTAAGAGGAACTTGAGTAGCTTGGGAAGTTTAGTGCGGTGCATCCTTTGGGTCCATGACGCCTTGTCTTCAATACCGGTGTTACCTTAGTAAACACTAGTAGCATATGTATTGAACCCGGATTACGCCTAAGGTTGAATTGTTGGAGGCTATTTCTTTTCACCCTTTTCATATTCATTTCTTTTCATTCTTCAACCCTTGATTGCTTACCGAGACTTCATAACTAGAACCTTGTTGAGTTTATTCCGAACTAGCTCTCTCATCCGCACTCTTCCCATTTCTCATTTTCTCCTTTTTCATCATACCTAAGGACACTACACTATCTAGTGGATTGTCCTCGGTAGATCCCTCCGGTTCGGCGGATCGTGGGAACAAATACCTAACCTAACCATCCTTATAACTCCATGCATAAAGTAAAATGATCGGTCTTTTAGTGCAGTTCATTCTTCCTTGCAAACAATTGAAAATCATTTGGAAAATCAATCAAGGTACTTGTGATATAAAATCAAAACATTTTGTACCTTAATTGTTTTGATCAATTTAGAAATGCTCCCCTCAACATGTGCATATGATATTGAAATTGTTTGGCACATGGAGGCAAGAGTTCTTTGAAATTAATTTCTTTGAAATAATTTCTTGATCACAATTTCTTTAGAAAAGCCTTTTGATTTTTCTTTGGTAAATTCTCCCCTCAATATGTGCATAGGATATTTGAAATCATTTTATCACATAGAGGCAAGAGTTCATTTGAAGCACAATCACGATCACAAAACACTATTTAGAAACCATTTGCTCCCTTCAATATGTGCTTCGAGATTGAAAGCGTTTAGCACATATGAGAGAAGCGACTGCACATTGAATCAAATCGATCATCAATTATCGATTTCATTATTAAATCACAAATTCTCCCCGATCAAAATATCAAACCCTTTGAGATTTTGGATCCCAAGTGATTTAATAAGGTTTATAAAACATTGGAGAATATGTGGCCAGGTTTAAATACTCATCATGTTTTTGGATAAATCCTCCTCCTCAACATGTGCATCGTGTATTTGAAATCGTTTGGCACATGGAGGCAGGAGTGCCTTTGAAGGATTAAAACCAATTCCATTAAAACAGATTTGAGATTTAAATCATGATCTCTCACCCGATCAAAGATTTCAAACCATTTGAGATTAGTGATCCCAAAAGATTTAAGTAATTTAGAAAATTTTGGGGAAAGTCGTGGCAAGATTTGATTTTGAAAAATGACAGATAAGGACCATTTTAAGACATTAAAGATTGTTAGTGTCAGGTATGATTGTTTTAAGAGATCTTTTAGTAAAATAAAACAATTTCACAATCAAACAAGAACAGAAAAAATTTCATTTTGACAGATCTTTGAGTTTTAAAGAAAATCATACCATGACATAACATTAAATCTTTAGATCACCACTTTGTTTCGTACAAACCGGACCTTTTATGAATAAATATCGATTGAAAATATTTTATTTTAAATCACTCTCCCTCAATCGATGACCGTAGTCGATGATTGAGTGACTTAAGTTTTGATAAGATGAAGTCCGGTGATTTTCAAAATTAAGTCCAATATATTTTCAAAACAATATTTTTCCATTTTCAAAACAATATTTTCAAAAATTGTTTAAAAATGGTATCCTGCACAAAGATACGTTAGGTGGTTGAGAAGCTTCCGTTGTTGCTGTAGGGCTTGGAAGAAAACCATCTGCAGATGCAATGTGACTTCTTCTTACGTTGCATTTTGAATGCCAACTGAAGTCAAATTAAGCTCCGTTTCTTCAAACACTTAGAAGAAAACCATATGCTGATGCAGTGAGACCTCTTACCTTGCATTTATGCCAACTCTCCATTGAAGTCCAATTAAGCTCCGTTTCTTCATTTGTCAACCCAAGAAATAGTTACCCTTTCCTTTCGGCATCCAATCATCTTCATTAGTGGGATCTGGATCGGGAACATTCTTATATCCATGATATACGCATCGTTAGTGAACACACATACAAATATATGGTGGTCGACATCACCCAAACAACAATCGACTAATAAAAGTCAATGCATCATATCAATCGGATCATATAAGCGTATGGGAATAATGTGTTCATCAAACTCTAATCATCTAATCCTAGCAATCATATCCTAGGCACCTAGTCCTTCAACATAGGTTAACATCATTTTTAATTAAGCATATTAGGATAATTAAGAAAGCCCGTTAGATGATGTAGAATTGAAAACATTATCCCCTCAATCCATGACTCATTTTATGAAAAGTTTAAAAGCTGAAGTCATTGATTGAGTTTTCAATTTACAAAACTCGAATCGATTGTATTTAAAGCAACTCATTTACCACCATTTTTGAAAACACCAAATATTTTTCTCGAAGAATTTTAGACGGAAAAACATTTGTGTAGGAACAATGATCCTTGACATACTTTCCTTTATAAGTTTTAGGATAAGTGCGAAAATTGTGAAAATCGTTTAAGCGTATTACTTTCCTTCCTTTTAAGAGTTGGTTGCTATATGAAATAATAGCAAACCATTGTTTAAGCACGGGTTCTGATCAAGTAGCGCAAGCCATTTTTTGAAGCCGGGTTACAATCTGAAATAAGCGTAAGCCATCATTTGAGACATGTTTAGAAAGAAATATTTACACCTCCCCGCTCGAACTTCATCTAAAGTCCGTGCCATTATTGAATGACATTTCTAAGACCGTAGATGTTATCGATACCGTAAGACATGTCTTAGAAAAACAATATTTTGGACTTTTTCAAATTTTTCGATTTTTATGGCTTTTTGTTGGTTTTATAATTTTCTATTTTGATTTCGATAAATATTTACAAAGATAGAATAGATGATATAGTTAAAGAAGATGATGATACGAGATGCAGAGATAAGGATATCGAGCAACCCGTTATAGAAGATAGAAGTCATCATCCTTAAACATTCACCACCAAAGCTTCGTGGCTCTTGAATCGAAGAAAGAAATTGAACCAAGCGAAAGTGAGACTTTGGCGACTTCCCCAAACCGAAAATCCTTTAGTGAGCAGATTCAAGCTCTATTTCAAGCTTGCCTTAGCCGGTGCACAAAGAAGCACACCATTATCATAAATCCGTGATCCTTTCAAGAATAATCACCGTGATTCTTCGTTCGAGGTTATATCATCAACAAGAACAACGTATCATCCCACATAAATAACTCTTCTCAAGTTTCATTACAATCAAGTCTCAAGCAATGCATCCCAAACGAGTTGTCAAGAGAACACTTCCCCAAGTAGATGAATTGATGCGATCGGTCTCTTAGACTAGAGCTCACGAACCGAATACACATACCGAAGACAAAGAAACTTATACCATCAAGTAGCAGATTAAGTCCAATAGCCAAAGAATAACCCGATGTATACTTTTCTCTCCCACAAGAAAGTGTATGAAGCTCAAGAACCCAAGTACCGAATGCCCAAAGAGAGAATAACCGATAACATTGAAGAGGCAAGCGAATCACGATTATCTCTGCGGAGGACTATCTCTGCGGATCTTCAACTCCGAATAAGTGATTATATCTACGAATCACCGATTAAGCCCTCAAGTAAAACATTTGAGCATCCCCAATGTACACAATCTCTCCTCGATGATTGTGATAACATCAAAATCATCACACACTTGTGTACCTCTTTCATCTTGAAACTAACTCTTCCATCTCTTCTCCCACATAGTTGGAATAAGAACACTAAACGCCTTGATGAGTAAAACCTTGAGTTTCTCTGCGGTCATGACATTTGTTTTCCCGGGATAACTTCAATCACTTAGACGTATTAAGTTCATCAAGTTTACTCGCCATGAGTCAAACCTTGAGTTTCTCTGTGGTAATAACATTTGTCTTCCCGGGATATCTTCAATTACTTAGAGTATTAAGTTCATCAAGTTTACTCGCGTTTAGATACGTGTCTCCTTCCCCCTTGCTGGTTTTGACACTTCAGAATTAACAACTCTTTGAAAGCCTAAATACTAAAAATCTTTTGAGAAGAACGCTTGAAGTCATTGTGAGAATCAACTTGCTGAAGCGGAATGTGAGCAAGTCTAATTGGGGATTAAATCAGACATTTCACTCTCCTCAATTAGTGCTCTCCCTAAACCGACAACTGTTTGATAAATGCCCAGTTAAGAAGAAGTCTTTAGATCTTTAAATGCAACTCGTCTTTAGTCTTCTAACATGTAGCGTAAAATGTAGAATGATTGTAGACTCGACCTTCTTCAAGATTGTCCGGTTGGGGAATAGATAGTTAACATCTTCAACTCACACCAAAAATCATCCCACCAAAAGCATCCCAATTAACTTACATCTTGCAAATCCCTTAACTAAAATCCTCCCAATCAAACAAGAACGAAAGATGTTCATCAAGGAAATCAACAATCGGGCATAGCGAACACACAAGATGGTAACACCAAACTACCAATCACATCAAACAAGAATAGAGAGATTGTTTGGAATCATCATGTTTATGTATACGTGAAGCATTAACCGGAAGCACTTTTTCGATGAACTCATCAATCTGAGTGAAGATGTCAACCAACGACTCTTAAGAAGAAACTCCATGTAAAGATGACCCGATTAAGAAGAAGCTCGGTTCTTACATGAGTTAGGAGCCGTATGACCATATATACTCATATGAGAATCAACCATGCAGTATTATCATACTTCTTCTCCCCCTCAAGAATTGCATACGGAGATGCCATTCTTGATTAAACAAGTGAAACTCATCCAAGTGTAGTCTATTCACACTTTTCCCCTGCAACATTAGCACATGATGTCTCCATCTTCATTATAGTTGAGCAAGTGGAATAAGAAAACAATCAATAGCAGCCCGGTTCACTTGATGATTGAAAGCGCATGGAAAAAGCATGAAGCATGTTGATGAGAATGGTCACAATAGAGAAGATTTCTCTTCTTCAGAAGATAAAGCGCACTGACACGTACACTTTTCTTTTCTTTAGAGAACGAGGCTTGAACTGTTGTGTTCATACGTCATAATCTCTTTCTTTTCATCCTCTTTTGGCAAACTTATAATCAACCCCAATATCATTCAGTAGGCTATTTGTCGTGACAGCTGATGGAGAAAACCCAATATGATGAATTTGACCATGAAGTAAACTACCCCGAACTTGTGACTTAAACTTGCACATATGTAACAAAGAGCGGTGCCAAGACTTCATCCTCCATTGAATCTCTAAGTACTCTATATTCTTCATCCAACCTACCATCAAGTAATAGACGTACATCACCTCTTGAGAATCCACAATTCAATGTGACACTGAGCAATACAACGTAACTCCTTAAAGTGATAGTTATTTTATGGTGGTATGAGCCCAATTCCCCCAAGTGGTAATAATAAGCTCGAACAAGGATCATGAAGAATCTTCATCCAACCATCCCCGATACCTTCAGATACTAAGTACACTCGCCCGTGATATTTCACTTCAACCTCAAATAAACAATAGTGAATTAACTCCGTTGTCACATCTTCTTGGTTAAAAGCTTAAATCTAGCTTCCTTTGACATTTTAAGTGAACTATGATAATGGTTTCATCCCGACCATGGTTAAAAGCACATAACCCCGTAAAACCATGTAATAACCAAACTGCCATAACGAGTATCCAAACACACATCCAATTCATGAAGTACACCATTTTATCCATTCTTCGAAGTAGAAACCGTAGCACTAGCATCAGAAAGGATCCCGACCTACACTTTCCTTTTTCCAGGATGGTTCCATCATCACGGGATTTTACAATTCTTTGGTTTAAACCGAGAAATAGTTTCTTTCGCGGGATTTTACAAAACCAAAAATAAACCGTAAGATAGAACCGAAATGCTCATTACTTTAACCGGGATGTTTTCGTTGTCACGGATTTTACAAGTCTATGATTTAAACCGAGAAATAGGTTCTTTCGCGGGATTTTACAAAATCAAGACAAAACCGTAAACAATGTCGACTTGAATGAGTTATGACAACCTTGGTTTCGGTGAATATCATTTTAGGGAACATGCGCGGTTCATCGGCGGATCATTATCCAACATCGACAACATCATCAACCATCCAATCAACACTTTGGTAAATACATCATTCACGATTCGCCGGCTATTGTTGTGACAACATGGCTAAGTAAACCCGATATGCCAAACTTGAGAATGAAGTAAACTTCCCCAGATTTGTTACTTAAACTTGTACTAATCCTTGTGAACAAGAAACGGTGTACCCAATGTACAAAACCTCGTGATATTCTCAACTGAGTGAGACACCGAAGTGATAGCTACGTTGTGGGTTAAGTGTGAAAGAATCACAAACGCAACTAAATAGCCAAGTCTTTATCACCCTCTATAAATGCCCAAACAAGTCATCTTCGCGGAATGGTAGAAAGAAAGAAGACGTGATAAGTAAACGCCCCCGGAAAAACCTCACATCAAATCCCAATGAGAAATATCGTACAAACAACCCCGTAGTCAACTTAGTTCAAACATCAAGTCAAGCCGAGAGATAATATTATTCGTGAAGGTGCATTCACCAAAGCACCAAACCTCATAACACACCAAATCACATATACTTCATATCTCATAAATCTCATTATCCAATCTGATCAATAAATCTCATTTAATCCAAGACTCAAAAAAATCCAAATCTCACACAATCTCAAATCATCTAATCACCTAATACCACTTAAAATCGACCCAATTCAATTATCATGAAATAACCCGGTCCATAACAACAATAATATTAGGCCTAACATTTGTCTTGCAATTTACTTAAGCTCATTTCATTCGTATAAGCCCATGAGACCTGATCAAGAATCCATTAAACCCTGTCTAAGCATATCCATCCAAATATTACTTTCGGTCAAAGAGATCAACTCCGATCCAATAAAAGTGCCCATCTCATTAGTTCCAACCTAGCCATATTTTAGAGTACACTTAATATTACTACAGTACCTTTGCAACCAAGTATTACAGCTTAGCAAGATTAACAAAACAAGTCTACGTCCACTCAAGCTGAATCATATGATACGCAATTTCACGTGAAGCGACTCACGCCCAAGAAATAACACACGGCCCAAGTTCATTAATCTACAAGCGTAGCCCATGAAATAATCCGATCCAACATAACATTCCGGATATAAGACTCCACTTAACACATCACACCCAAAGATTGTTAACACTTCAAACCCTAATTCCCCTCCCATCCTAAACGCAGCCACCAAGATCTAGTATACTAAAACAACACACAAAAAAAAACGTCTCCCCTTTTTCTCCTTCTTGTCAATAACGCCCATATTAATCTCATATAATCAAGTGCACATCACCACAGGGATGGATTGATGGTCCTTGATACGAAGTTCTATGATCCGCCACAGGGATGGCTTCAAGAACGTTTAGTTCATGGTTTCAAGGTAAGCATCAACATATTTTGCACATTTTATCCAAGGTGAGACATGTTATGTTCCATAATATAACGAAACATGATAAACGATATAACATCCTTGTTATCATCTTTATCATAAGATTCGAACATTAAAAGGAGTATACTCCAAAAATGATCTATGAGGCATGCATTCCTATGTGTATAGATTGAATGAGATCTATGAGTTGAAAGAACCATTCACATATGGAACAAAGCTGAGATCGGACCTCCTTTAAATTATTATGAGTCTTGAACCAAAAAAGAGTGAGAAGGGATAACTTAGCAGTAGTTATCATATCATTTCTGATTCGGATACTATAAGAATATTTTGGATTGATGAAGTTAATTTATTTTTCATGTTTGTGGCTCTTGAGGCTTGATGATACCTTAAAAACATGAGACAAATAAATGAGAGATCCTCTTTGAAAAATAACTCTTTGAGTGGGATTTAATTTTGGTTTAGCATCGTTTGGGTTGTTGAGTTGTTGAGGCTGTTGGGTTTTGCTTCGTTTGCTTTGTTGTTGGGTTGCTTCGTTTGAAAAGAAACTCGTGATTTATTATTTGTTGAGGCTGTTGAGTTGTAGAATTTGTTATTTCATTATTGAGATGGTTTGTGATTCGTTGAGGCAATATGGATCTGTGATGGTTTATGATTCGTGTGTTAGACCCAAGATGGTCTTGATAATATACCACGAAATTAAAAACTGAGATCTTAAATTGGTTGTTAGTATGAGTCCTGTCTAAGATGTATATGAGTCTTTGTCAATCTTTCATCTTTCTTTCTGTCTCACATCATTAACTCGCATCACCAACACTCGCATTATCTTTTCATTTTCACACAACCAACTCGCATCAGGTTTTGGTTAGCAACTCGCATGTTATCTGCAAACACAACTCGTATACTTTATCCAAACCAACTCGCCACTGTAGCAACTCGCATGTACACAAATACATTTGAGCAACTCGCATTCAATAATGCAAGTACAGTTACACCATATGCGAGTTAAGTAACTCGCATAGAAGCTGGACCTGAAACCCAACTCGCTTCTGTCCTTAGAAGGCAACTCGCTTAAAGTTCATTGTATCTGGACAGCATGACAACTCACATCCAAGAATACATTGAGTCAGGACAGTCAATACTGTCAACTCGCTTTGAAAATAGTCAACTCGCATGTAAGAAACAAGCCAACTCGCATTAAAAAAATCATGTATGAGCAGCAGACTTTTGACACAGTATTGAGACACGAATTAGTAACACAAAAACTGCTTCATTTTGACCACTTTAGACCTTATGAATCTAGCCAGAATAACCCAGAAAAGCATAAGTAATCAGTTGTGAAACATGAGATTGGTAACCATTTAAAACCAGTTTTAAAAACACACACAAAATGCAGTTTTAGAACCAGTTTGTAAACGGATTCAAAAAAAACACAAGGCAAACAGAATATGCATGACATGAATCAAACTCGCATTAAACATAACCACATCAATGCTACATCGAACCTTATCCAAGACAATCCAAACCGCATATAAAAACCAATAAACCGCATACAAAAGACCATAAGAATCATCAAAACAACACAACCTTGGCTCTGGTACCAATTGTTGGATCTTAATATTTATGTTGTTAGATGATTCGGGTGGTCTAGGATTGTGATTAAACAAGAAAGCCATTTTAGAGAGATGAAGAGAGTTGAGAGGAGGTTCCTTGAAAGAGAGTTGCTATATGAAATTAAAGGTTTATTCAAAGAAGCCACACCCCTTCCATGGATGGAAGGGGTATTTATAGTTACACAAAACACGACCTCCTATCGGCTCATGGATCGGTGTATGATGGGTAAAGACCCGTCCTTCCTCCACGGTATTACACTAGACTAAGCTACGCTACAAATTAATTAATAAACTACTAAATAACGTAAATAACTATATGTCTACGAGCTAACTTATGCTAGATAATATTGGGGTGACCGACTCTTCACTATGGAATTTTCTAATTCCTAACAAAATAATAGTGAATTAACGCCGTTGTCACATCTTCTGGTTAAAAGCTCAACTCTAGCCTCCTTTGACGTTTTAAGTGAACTATGATAATGGTTTCATCTCGACCAGGGTTAAAAGCACATTACCCCGTAAAACCATGCAATAACCAAACTGCCATGAGGACAATCCAAACAAACACCCAATTCATGAAGTACACCCTTTTATCCCTTCTTTGAAGCAGAAACCGTAGCACCAGCATCAGATAAGATCCCAAAATACACTTTCCTTTCTCCAGGATGGTTCCATCATTATGGGATTTTACAATTCTATGGTTTAAACCGAGAAATAGTTTCTTTCGCGGGATTTTACAAAACCAAGAATAAACCGTAAGATAGATCCGGAAATGCACTTTACTATTACCAGGATGTTTCCATTGTCACGGGATTTTACAAGTCTATGATTTAAACCGAGAAATAGATTCTTTCGCGAGATTTTACAAAATCAAGACAAAACTGTACACAATGTAAACTTGAATGTGTTATGACAAATTTGGTTTCGGTGAATATCTTTTTTAGGGGAACATACAGCGGTTCATTCTCCATCTTCAACCCTATCATCAAGAATTCTTTACCAATATGTAGACCACTTCACAAACCATACTAAGTCAAGTAGTATATACTACTTTTCCCCTGGAGTTGACCGTAAAGCATCAAAGTACACGATTCTCCCCCATGATGGTTTCGAACTTTCGGAAGCATCATTAACATGTACTACCATTTGCACGAAAAGTTCTTGTCATAAGCAAACATCTTGAAAAATCATGACCGACGATGAAGATTCTTGAAAGATTTTGCTTAGACTGTGAAGTATCATTGACATTCAGTGGCGTCGAATATATCATGAGAATTGTTGATCACATCTCAACCATTCAATCCATTGGTAAACACATCATTCACGTATTCTGACGGTTATTGCAGTGACCACATGGTGAAATAAACCCGATATACCAAACATGATCATGAAGTAGAATTCCCCAGATGTGTTACTTAAACTTGTACTAATCCTCATGAAAAAGAAACGGTGTACCCAATGTACAAAACCACTTGACATATCCTCAACTGCGTGAGACACCGAAATGATAGCTACGTTGTGGGTTAAGCGAGAAAAAATCACAATCGTAACTAAATAGCCAAGTCTTTATCACACTCAACAAACGCCCAAACAAGTCATCTTCGCGGAAAGAAGACGAAATATGTAAACGTGCTCGGAAAACTTTACTTCAAAACCAAATAAGAGATACCGTACAAACAACCTCGTAGTCACCCTAGTTCAAATGACAATACAAGCCGTGACATAATATCATCCGAGAAAATGTATAAACCAACGTGCCAAACTGTATACCACAACAACTCTCATTATCATATCCAATCATATCATTATCAAAAGTCTTCAACAAATCTCATTTTATCCAAGTCACATATAATCCAAATCTTGAAAGGCTCATCAGTCCATTATCCAAATCCAAGTCATCATATAATCACAAAATGCACACAAAAGCCCATGATATTAGCAAAACCATCCAACCATTATTCAATTCTAAGTCCGATCCAGGTGAGATGAGATACTCGTCATCATTAATCCGTGTAAGTTTATGACCAAACTACCACACATTCTCGGGAAATAAAAACACTTATGTATTCATATAATCATAACACAGATATCTTGGGCCCAAGTCTACAAAAATTGGTGTAACATGTGATCCAATTAAAGTTCTACTTAGTCCATCACACAAAAATCCATGAGTATTGAAACATCATTCAAGGCCCAAAAGGTTCTTCATGTTACACGATACAAAAGCACAAATGCAACCCGAATCCAAAATAGGCTCAAGGTTCAAGCCGTATTATACTATCAAATCCTAATAATCTAGAATCTAATGTATACGTGAGATATCAACAACAAGGAACCAAAGTCCCACATCCGATCCGATTAAAACTTGAGGCCCATTCAACCAAATGAATGTAATAATTCTTACCATGAAAAGTATTCTTGGCCCAAGACAATCATCCTAGAACAACTCGGCCCATCTGATATCAAAATACCCACAACCCTAAATCACTGGGATAAAACGCACCTTAATCTCACATAACATAAAAAATCTTACACGTTCCAAACCCTAATCATATGTTCTCACAAAAATACGCCCCTATCTCTGTAACTCTCCATTCACCAATCCCTAATACTTCTCACGTCAATTTAAATCCGCCTCCATCACAACAAACCACACACACAAAAGAATAGATCTGCCATCTACTCCTCTCACCCAATCTCATTTAACAATTAAAAATCCTTGACACAATAACGAGCATCCTTATTTTTTGTTAATCAGATTTAGATTGATCTCGCCACAGGGATGGCTCGAGGTCGTCAAAGCCACAGGGATGGTTATGGTTTAGAGACAGCCATCGACTTTACACAAACGGTTCAAGGTAGGATACATTATAATCACTTTGTTCATCGTCGTATACTCGAGCAAATGAAAACGTTTTAACATTAATTGTTAAGCCCGTTTCATATCTCGAACATTTCTTATGAAGAGCTTATACATGTAATCATTTTTCTTTTAACCGAATAAGAAGAAATGATGAAGCCCTTGATGGTTTATGTCATTCTTCAGTGTTTCGGACATAATCAAAGCATTTTGATCTATGATGACAATCCATTGTGGTGGTATGGATCTGAAAAGGTCTTTGAAAAGTCTTTAGCCCATGAAAAGGAAAATCTGAGATCATTCCAAATATATTTATGATGATTATTTTATACCGAAACATAGTAAGGTGTTAATATACTTGTTAAAGACCTTTCTTGATTGTGTTCGGATAACCATCAAGCGAGTCTTCGAAAGAAACTCAGAAATCTTATCATATTCTTTTTCTTTTGATCTTGATTCGGGTTAGTGATGTGACCTCTTTTGTGGTTTCAATATTTTTGATACTTTGTTCCACAAAAGAGATGACTGAGATCTATTATTGGATTTAGATGAATGATGTTTCTTGAAAATTGATGAATGTTGTATGAATTTGTAGATGTGTTGTGATAGTGTAGATGTAGAGTTGATGTTTGATTTACTTAGATGTAATACTTTGATGTTGTTGTTCCCAGATATGTTGATACTGTGTAGATAGTCTTCTTTTTCAAAACAATTTTTCCAAAACACATTCAACTCGCATCTTGACACAACTTGCTTCTTTAACAACTCGCATCTGACTAAACCAAGTCGCTTATGACTTGAGTTGACTCAAAAGTCAACTCGCATTATTTACACAACTCGCTTTCATTTTCTTTTTAAAACATTGACAACTAGCATCTGCATCAGACAACTCGCATCGAATACACTGAATCTGGACATTTGTTTCTATCAACTCGCATCCAAAAGATAATGACCAACTCGCATGTTGCCAGTACACAACTCTTATTCCAGACATTGAATCTGGACATATTTGACAACTCGCTTTAAAGAAACCAGGCACAACTTGCATATATGAAAACCGTATATCAGATCCAAACCGCTTAGAAGAAACAACTTGTCCAAACTCAGAAAAACTGCATAACAACTACGTTATATCTACAAATGGTTACACAAACAGTTATAACACCCATTAGACATGCTCATCAAACTGTTAAGGCAAGAAAAACCATATAACCAGTAACCAATAACCAACAACCAAGACAATGAGTAAATTCAAAACAGTTAAGCTTCTTAAGTCGGATTCAACAAAAACATCAACCATCATCTAAAGCACATTAAAGCATAACCAAACCGCTACAGAAAGTCGAATAGACCGCATATGAAAATCACATGAAAAACCGCTTAAACCATGAAATAAACCACGAGAATCAACACAAACAACACAACCTGGGCTCTGATACCAATTGTAGGATCGTGTATTTTATGTTGTTAGATAATTCGGGTGGTCTAGGATTGTGATTAAACAAGTGAGCCATTTTAGAGAGAGGAAGAGACTAGAGAGGATGTTATTGAAAGAGAGTTGTAACACAAAATGCAAGGTTAGATTCCAAGAAGCAACACCCTTCCCTTAGTGGGAAGGGTATTTATAGTTACAAACTAAACGCCCTCCTGACGGGCTGTGGATCAGGCATACAGTGGGTAAAGACCCGTCCTTCCTCCACGATGTTACACTAAACTAATCTACGCTACTAACTAACTAATTAACTACTAAATAACGTAAATAACGACAAGTCTACGAGCTAACATATGCTAGACTATAATTGGGGTGACCGACACTTTTTTATGGAATTTCCAATTCCTAACACTAATTTACACTTAAATAAACATGTAGCTAGTGATTTGGTATCATATTGTTGGGCTTTTGCATTTTAGGTCATGTTTCATGTTTTTTATTAGGAATAGTTGATGGGTTTGATGTTTGGATAATGATTGGAGGTTGATTGATTGTGTTTGGTTGTAGTGGAAGTGATTTGGGGAGTGTTTGGATGTGTAGATGGGGCGTACAAGCCACCATGACCCACGATGGTCATGGTTTGGTGGCGTACATAACCCTCAAGGACCACGGGTCCGGGTCGAGTTGTTGTGGTAGCTTGTTGGTTGATATGGTTGGTGTTTGGATGAGACGCGTGGAGCTGGAAAGCTTCTATAGCTTGTTTGGTTCACGTGGTCTTAACCGTGACCGTGTCATGACCATTAGAGTCATAACATTGGTTTCAGGTATATTTGGTTGGTTGATTGGTTGGCGAGATTGAATTGGGTTGATTTTAGATTGAATTGCGCTATTATGACTTTTATTTGGACTTAATATATAAATTGTCAACTTTGAGCAACGTCGGTGTTACTTTGACTTTTTAGTCAATAGGTGACCCCGACAACGCCGTAACATGGACGTTAGTATAGTTTGGACTATTGATTGATTAAAAGCCGAGAAGTAATGACTCGTGCTTGTGGACTCAAAACGAATAACGATATGAAATTCATATTGAAATTGACAAAATATATATATATGAAAATGCTAATAAACTATGAAACATAAATAATAAAAAGGTTTTTATACCAAAAATATCGATAAAAAGACTTGTCTTGTTATTTACTATTTTTAATGGAAACTAATGACTAAAAATGGAAAGGTTTTCTAATAAATAAGTAATTAATGTTTCGAGTGCATGTTTATCGAAATATGTCAATTATGGGCATTTAATACTAGTTTCAAGTATTTAAATTGTTTACGTTGTGTGCATGGGTTACGGATAACCTAACATTAATAGTATCGATTCACGTGGGTAGCGGATTTATTAGGTTAACGAATCTAATAAGAGGCCGCTAGGTACGTTGGGTAACATTATTAATGGGTGAATTATCCTTATGAATCGTTAGGATGCGACCAGTTTATGGGATAATAAGCGACACGAATAAATAATTGAGTTTATCAAGTTGACGAATTCGATAAGGTCTACTATTTATTCCGAAACTTATTAGACTATGGAGCTTATCGCTTAGATGTCTCATTGTGTTGCATTGAGTCACATATTGGTTGTTTGAGTGCATTCATGATATCATATTGAGTCGACACACCCACATGAGGATACCAAACGCTAGGACTAAACGATGAAATAAGACATTTTCGGAGATAAAGAAAAGGAATACATTGGGGTAGATAACGTTGATTTTGAGGAATATATATTAAAATTGGTTTACATTAATAGGTTGTGCCGAGTCGATAGTTGATGTGCCGTGATTAGTTGTTATCTTCTGCTAGTGTTTATTTGTGTGTTGCTTGCTTGAGGTGAGTTTCATAGCCTCACTTTTATCTATGTTTTTTTAACTAAATTGGGGTGAGAATCATGCTATTGTTTTTCGACCTTTAAAACTATTTTGATTTGCTTATGTTCTTGTTGCTTAGATAGATATGTGGTAGTTTTGCCTTAGTCTAGGTAGCAATCCTAATTGCTATAACACGCTGCCTAGCTACGAGTAGAGTTCTACCTCGACCTAGTCCAGGTTAGCAATCGTTCTAGACTTTGCTACGACGGTCTTGGCTAGAGTCGCTAGGGCCCGTTGTGATATCGGATATGATATGGTTTGTGATTTATGTGTATCTATCTTAGGTCTCGCATAGCAAATTAACTCCTACAGGTCCACTAATTTTAATTTGAATTTAAACCTATGAACTCACCAGCGTTAGCTGACCTTTTAGCATGCTTTCTCAGGTATTTAAGTGATGTTTGGAGTACGTGTTCTGTGGAAGCGTGGCAAGGAGGCATGGTTCAAGGATCATAATCAACTCTGATAATTTATGGGGACCTATTTTTATTAAATCATGTTTGGGCCAAATATTTACATTTTGGGATTAATGTTTCGAATATTTAAATTGGGATTAGTTTGAATGATAAATGACTATCTTGTTTGCTATACTTGTGTGAGATACCAATCCAGTTGTAACGCCCCAAAAACTTGATTAAGTCTTCCGCTATACCGAGATTTGGTGGTGTTATAGATGGGTATCATAGCTCAAGGTTATAGAGAATTAGGAATTTAATAAAACCTAAACTATAACCACTTTTTAAGGAAATTGATCCTCGACCGACGCATGCCCGCCTGCCAAGCCAAAGCTTCTTATTTGATTATGGTATGAACTGCACTTTGATTTATGAGATATTATGAATTACGAATTGTTTATCAAGATGTTATGTTTTGAGATATGATTATTGATGTTCGGTAAATGTGACTCGATTGTCGAGATATTATGGATTTGATTTGGATTATCGATATGTTATGATTTTGGGATTTTGAGCTTGATTATATGATTGATTTGATCTAGGATTATGTGATAGAACAGAAATTATGTGTTTTATTTAAAGGCATATTTTGAGTAATGCGGTACCTCTATTTTAAAGCTTTCATTATGTGATGTATGTTTTGGTTGAGTTGATGTGCTTATTAGAACCAGTTTTTTTCGAACACTTATACCTACCCTATGCCATTGTCACAGACTATGCCTTCACTAGGTTTTGATGTGTCTAAGGATGTCCTTGCTGCTGCTAGTTCCCCAGCATTGACTCTCATGATTGTTGCGCAGGGTGATCCCTATGTGATTACCCGTCACTCTAGTTCATCATCATCATCAGATCGCCCTAGCTCATCTAGGCACTCACTTTGCATCGTGTCTTAGCACGAGCCCGCACTCCTAGACTTGCTCGTAGTACGCCCGCATGTCCGTGCGACCACCATCATCACCTATTCGCCTAGCAGCTCACTCTCTTCTGTCATCACCACCGGCATCACCATGTCTTAGAAGACCTAGATCCCCTACTGTACCACCTCAGGATTCACCCGCTCAGAGACTCCGACTCATGGACTCTCCTTCTAAAGATGAGGACGAGGAGGAGCATGAGATCGAGAAGGAGCATGAGATTGAGGAGTAGTATGTAGATGAGGATGAGGATCCTGAGAAGGAGGATGATGAGGATATCCCAAATGTGGGTACTCCTCCATTGCAGAATCCTGCAAATTCGTCAGGACCAGGCTCTCCTTTACCATTGCCTGAGCCTGATTCTCCTGGACAACCTTTTGATTTTGGTTCACCTCCACATTCACCTGAGATCGGTAGCCTATTAGGTTCAGATATACCATCGGAGATTGCTTCAGAGCCCGAGGAGTATGGGGAGACGGGTCTGATGTGGAGAGGATTACATCTCAGGGTATTAGGCTTAGTAGGTTGACAAATCGGTTGGTTGGAGTATCGAGGGCTAGTATAGAGGATTTGAGAGCTGATATGGGTGTTGTAGTCAGGAGGACTAAGATTTTGAGAGAGGGTATGTCGGAGCTCCAAGAGCAGGTTAAGGACCTGCTGAGAGGGTTCGCGACAACCCGAGATACGTATAGAGCAAAATGGCGCAGGATAGGTGAGTTGGAGAGAGAGGTCGTGGATCTGAAGAGTGATCGCGATGCTCGGCGTGTTGAGCTTGCGTCTTTGTGGAGAGAGGTTGATGATGTTAGGAGATCTGTTAGTGGTATTCGTGATCGTGGCTAGATTGTGATTAGATTCATGGAATTGTACCATCTTGAAACTGAGTAGTCTCTAGTTCGAGATGTAGATCTATCCTAGTTATCTTATTAGTATCGTTGTTAAGATCGTTTTTGATTTCTCCGTATCCTTTCATGTATTCCACTTTGCAACCTATGAGTTATGGTTATTGGAACGTGCGTCCTTTATTTATGATTCGGTCTTTGATTGTCTTGTTATGGTATAACGTTATCCTTGTTGACGTTGATTATGTATTCGAGCGTTATTTGGTGATCCTTGGAACCTAACGCGGTCTTTTAGAGCGTGAATTGTGAACTTATGAAACTGTTATTCTTGCCTTCAGAATGATGGCACCAAGACGAAACCCGCCTAGCACTAACCGAGCAGCCCCTGCTGTTGTGGTTGCCCCTGTCCGTCGAGGTCGTCGTCCAACCCCGACCACTCCACCTGTTGAGAACCTGAAAACTGATAACCCAGCTATAGAGAACCCGAATGTGAACGACCGTGCTGAGAATGGTCCTGTTCTACAAAACCCTCCACCTTTGGACCCATCCACATTGACCAGCTTGTGACGCAGCGTGTCGCTGAACTGCTAGCTGAGTCTAATCTCTCTAACACCTCTAGTGGAACCCCACTGCTTAATCAGACTCGAGGTTGTACCTACAAAGAGTTATGATTCTGTGGTCCCATCGAGTTCGGAGGAACCGAGGGAGTGGTTTACCTAACTAGGTGGATAGAGAAAACTGAGTCTGTGTTTACCGTTAGTAACTGTGAAGAGAATTGTAAGGTTAAGTATGCAACATTTACCTTGATGGACGAAGCGTTGACCTGGTGGAACAACTATCACAGATCCGTAGGGAGTGATGTAGCTTATAGTATGACTTGGACCCAGTTTAAGGCTCTCTTGATCAAAACTTATTATCCTAGGAATAAAGTTAAGAAGCTAGAGATTGAGTTCTGGAACCATAAGGTTAAGGGTACCGACATGACGACTTGCAATCTTCGTTCTGAGAGTTGTCGTTGCTTTGCCTCGATATGGTTCGCACCAAGCCCTTAAGATTGAGAGGTATACCGATGGATTGCCTTTAGCTACTCGAATGATGTCATCGTTGCGAAGCCAGTTAACTTGCATGAGGCAATTACTGTGGCTCAGCGTTTGATGGACTCTTATGTATTGGAAGTAGGAGACAAGGGTAAGAGTGATAAGAGTGATAAGAGGAAGAGGAATGAAGTTGTTAAAGGGAATGGCAACAAACAGCAAGAGACATCCAGGGTGTTTGCCATAAGGAATGGAGAGAATAAGGGTTATGAAGGTAGCAAGCCCGTGTGTGGTTGTTGCAATCGACACCACCATGGACCGTGCCCGATTGTGTGTAGGAAGTGCTCTAAGGTAGGACACGTGGCCAAGGACTGTAGGTCCCGACCACTTGCTGCAGCTCAAACTGCACAAGGAGCGGACTGGAAGGCCATTGTCACCTGTTTTGGATGTGGAAACAAAGGGCACTACAAGAATGAGTGCCGAGAGCCGTGAGCCGTGGATGAGAGGAAATCCAGGTAATGGAGGAGGATTTGTTAACCGAGGTGTGGGAAGTAATGGCTTAAACCCTGTGAAGCGTGAGGTTGTGGAGAATCAGGGAAATCAGAGTGCTAGGAATCAGCAGAGAGACATGGGAACAACGTGTGTATGCTATTGGAAAGGAAGTCTGGTGAGGACCCTAACGTAGTTACTGCACGCTCTTCCGAATAATCGCTATGCTTCCATACTGTTTGATACTGGTGCCGATATGAGTTTCATATCCGCCAACTTTATGCCATTACTAGGAATTTCCCAAACACCTCTAGGGTTCAATTACGATGTGGAATTAGCTAATAAAAATAGGGAGAAGATAGACACCGTAGTCCGAGGTTGTACCTTAATTTTCCTAGACCACCCGTTTAGCATAGACCTATTTCCAGTTACCTTGGGAAGTTTTGACGTCATCATCGGAATGGATTGGTTGTCAAAGAACGGTGCACTCATCATCTACGATGAGAAGATCGTGCGTGTACCGTATGGCGGAAAAGTTCTGAGCATACAAGGAGATCGGAGCGACTGTGGAAGTCCTTTCCGGTTGAGCATCATCTCTTGTATTAAGGCCCAGAAGTACATTGATAGAGGAGGTTGTCTTTTCTTGGCTCGAATTTCTGAAAATAAAAGCGATGAGAAGAGTGAAGGACACCTTAATGATGTACCCGTCATTAGAGAGTTTCCAGATGTGTTTCCCGACGATCTGCCAGGGATTCCACCTGTCCGACAAGTGGAATTCCAAATCGAGTTGATACCCGGTGCGGCACTTGTATCCCGGGTACCCTATCGACTTGCTCCAAGAGAATTGGAGGGACTGTCTAAACAATTGGCAGAGTTGTCAGATAAGGGATTCATTCGACCAAGTTCGTCACCGTGGGGAGCACCGGTGTTGTTTGTGAAGAAGAAGGATGGATCGTTTTAGATGTGTATCGACTATAGGGAGCTGAATAAGTTGACGGTGAAGAATCGATACCCGCTACCTAGAACAGATGATCTGTTTGACCAACTCCAAGGAGCTAGTGTCTTTTCCAAGATCGACTTACGGTCTGGTTATCACCAGCTTAGAGTTTGAGAGGAGGATATCCATAAGACGGCATTTAGGACTCGTTATGGGCACTATGAATTCCAAGTGATGTCGTTTGGTTTGACCAACGCGCCAGCGGTTTTCATGGATCTCATGAACCGAGTATGTAAGCCATATCTGGATAAGTTTGTGATAGTATTCATAGACGACATTTTGATATACTTCAGGAGTAGAGAGGAGCACGGAGAGCATTTGAGGCTCATTTTAGAATTGTTGCGAGGAGAGAAGCTGTATGCCAAATTCTCTAAGTGTGAATTTTGGATTCCGTCAGTGCAATTCTTAGGTCACGTGATAGATAGCCGAGGAGTTCATGTTGACCCAGCTAAGATTGAGGCCATTAAGGAATGGGCTGCCCCTAAGAACCCATAATAAGTCCGCTAGTTTCTAGGTTTAGCAGGCTATTACTGGAGGTTCATTGAGGGATTCTCCAAAATAGCTAAGTCGTTGACCAAACTGACACCGAAGGACGTTAAGTATGAATGGGGAGAAAAGGAAGAAGAAGCATTGCAACTTCTGAAGGAGAAGTTGTGTAGTGCGCCAACCCTAGCTTTGCTTGAAGGAAGCGAAGACTTTGTCGTGTACTGCGACGCTTCGCATAAAGGATTAGGTGTTGTTTTGATGCAACGGGAGAAGGTGATTGCTTATGCATCCCGACAACTTAAGAAGCATGAGAAAAACTACACCACCCATGATCTTGAGTTAGGTGCGGTAGTGTTTGCTCTTAGAATCTGGAGACATTATCTGTATGGAACCAAGTGTGTAGTGTATACCGACCATGAGAGCTTGAAGCATATCTTAGATCAGAAGGAGCTGAATATGAGACAACATTTTTGGTTAGAGTTGCTCAGTGATTATGACTGTGAGATTCGTTATCATCCTGGTAAGGCCAATGTTGTTGCTGATGCACTTAGTCGTAAGGTGAATATTCCACCTTTACTCGTTCGATCCCTAGGAATGACCATTATTTCGCCTCTACCATCTCAAATCTTAGCCGCCCAAGCTGCGGCATTGACGGAAGAGAACCTTCCCTATGAGAATCTGCATGGAATGGTAGAAATGGAAAACGGCTTCTTGAAGCGTTCCGACGGAACCTTATGCTTCAAAGACAGAAGTTGGATGTCATTTCATGGTGGAATCCGTGAGTTGATTATGCACAGTTGCATAAGTCAAAATACTCTATTCATCCCGGAGCCGATAAGATGTATCAGGACTTGAAGAAACTCTACTGGTGGCCTAACATGAAAGCCGACATAGCTCAAGATGTCGCTTGGTGCTTGACTTGTTCTAAGGTAAAGGCCGAACACCGAAACCCTCAGACTCTTAGTTCAACCCGAACTCCCGTAATGGAAATGGGAGCGAATCACCATGGACTTTATCACTAAATTACCAAGAATGTTTAGCGGCAATGACGCTATCCGGGTAATCGAGATCGCTTGACTAAGTCGCTCACTTAGCCATTAGCGAGGTCGATAGTCTCGACAAGCTCGCTCGGTACATACATTAAGGAGATAGTATCGCGTCATGGAGTACCAGTATCTATCATTTCCAATCGAGATAGCCTTTTTGCATCCTACTTTTGGAGATCCTTACAGTCAGCGTTAGGAATAAACTTGGATATGAGCACTGCATATCATCCTCAAACCGATGGTCAGAGCGAGAGAACCATTCAGACCTTAGAGGATATGCTTAGAGCATGTGTTATTGATTTCGGCAAAGGCTGGGAGAGACATCTCCCTTTGGCCGAATTCTCCAAAAACAATAGTTATCATGCTAGCATTAAGGCCGCTCAATTTGAAGCATTGTATGGCTGAAAATGTCGTTCTCCTGTTTGTTGGGCTGTGGCGAGAGTCAACTTACCGGTCCCGAACTTGTCCTAGAAACCACTGAGAAGATAGTTCAGATTCGTAACCGTTTGCAAACCGATCGAGATAGACAATAGAGTTATGCCGATAAGAGACGTAAACCTTTAGAATTTCAGGTTGGAGATCATGTTATGCTACAGGTTTCTCCTTGGAAAGGAGTGATTCGTTTTGGAAAGCGTGGAAAACTCAATCCCTGATATATTGGTCCCTTTCCAATCCTGGAAAGAATCGGACCAGTAGCTTACCGCCTTGAGCTACCATCGGAATTGAGCAGTGTACACAATGTCTTTCATGTTAGAAATCTTAAGAAATGTCTTTCAGAGGAAAACCTAGTTGTGCCTTTAAGAGATATCCGTATTGATGAGAAATTGAATTTTGTTGAGGAACCAATAGAGATCATGGATCGTGAGATTAAACGGCTGAAGCATAGCCGTATTCCGATTATCA
This sequence comes from Chrysanthemum lavandulifolium, assembly GCA_022545495.1. Taxonomy (NCBI): domain Eukaryota; kingdom Viridiplantae; phylum Streptophyta; class Magnoliopsida; order Asterales; family Asteraceae; genus Chrysanthemum; species Chrysanthemum lavandulifolium. The sequence goes on from CM040240.1 coordinate 88,677,932, forward strand.
AAGTTCGTTGGAACTCCCGACATGGACCGGAGTTCACTTGGGAGCGTAAGGATGTATTACGTAGGAAGTATCCTAAACTCTTCATGACATCAAGAAACTCAGAGTGAAACCCCGGACGGGTTTCTTCTGAGGCTGGGAGGCTGTGACAACTGGCAATTTAGGGAGTCTATTTTAGGTAACCGCATTACGTTAAACTAAACCGAGCTTTTGCCTTATCACTATTTTCATCGACCATGACTTGATTTGATATCGTTTATTGTTTTTTATGATTTATTTTATTATTGAATGAGTTATCGTGTGAGTTTTAACTCTTTTTTATAGACACTATTCGATTCGGCACTATAAAAGCCTAAAACAAGAAATAACGTAACTTTTAAGCCGTAATTCGAAACTTGACAAATAAATAGTCAAAACTCGTGTAAAAACTTAAATAAAGATAATAGAAAGTCGAATGAACGTCGTGGGACACTTGTAGGACAATATATGAGCTCGGGAATGGGTAAACGGGATAGTTTACGAAAAATGACGGCTTCGGCCCCTCCCTTTTTGCTTGAGCCGGCCACCCCTCCCCTCCCTCTCATTTTAATTTTGGTCCCCAACTAAAGATATATAAACCCCCACTCCACCCTCATTCCACCCATTTGTTTCTCTCACTAAAAACACACACACACACCTTTCTCTCTCACCACTTTCTCTCTCTAAAAACCCTAACCCTAAACCACCACCACCGCCGCCCATATTCCGGCGAGTAACATCTCACCTCCACCACTATTTTGTAGATCTCTCTTTCCTCTTTCCATCCATATATAAATCTCTCACAATAGCCTACATTAATACCTCCAAATCTTAAAAATAAGATTCGTGATTCTAGGGTTTTCATTAAATCTTGTAGATCGGGTTGTAAAAAGGTAAATGGAACATGGGTAAAGCTTGTTTTGGCCATAAGAAGCCATGTATGGGTCTCCTTAGGCTCGTACATGGTTCGAATATTTGGGTTTTTGTTTAAACATGGGATTAAAAGTAATTTACACTTAAATAAACATGTAGCTAGTGATTTGGAATCATGTGGTGTATCATATTATTGGGTTTTTACATTTTAGGTCATGTGTCATGTTTTTGATTAGGAATAGTTGATGGGTTTGATGTTTGGATAATGATTGGAGGTTGATTGATTGTGTTTGGTTATAGTGGAAGTGATTTGGGGAGGGTTTGGATGTGTAGATGGGACGTACAAGCCACCATGACCCACGATGGTCATGGTTTGGTGGCGTACGTGATCCTCAGAGACCACGGGTCCGGGTCGAGTTGTTGTGGTAGCTTGTTGGTTGATATGGTTGGTGTTTGGATGAGACGCGTGGAGCCGAAAAGCTTCTAGAGCTTGTTTGGTTCACGTGGCCTTAACCGTGACCGTGTCATGACCATTAGGGTCATAACATTGGTTTCGGGTATATTTGGTTGGTTGATTGGTTGGCAAGATTGGATTGGGTTGATTTGAGATTGAATTGCGCTATTATGACTTTTATTTGGACTTAATATATAAATTGTCAACTTTGAGCAACGTCGGTGTTACTTTGACTTTTTAGTCAATAGTTGACCCCGACAACGCCGTAACATGGACTTTAGTATAGTTTGGACTATTGATTAATTAAAAGCCGAGAAGTCATGACTCGTGCTTGTGGACTCGAAACGAATAACGATATGAAATTCATATTGAAATTGATGAAATATATATATATATATGAAAATGCTAATAAACTATGAAACATAAATAATAAAAAGGTTTTTATACCAAAAATATCGATAAAAAGACTTGTCTTGTTATTTACTATTTTAAATGGAAACTAACGACTAAAAATGGAAAGGTTTTCTAATAAATAAGTAATTAATGTTTCGAGTGCACGTTTATCGAAATATGTCAATTATGGGCATTTAATACTAGTTTCAAGTATTTAAATTGTTTACGTTGTGTGCATGGGTTACGGATAACCTAACATTACGTTGTGTGCATGGGTTACCTAGCGGGCTTTTAAATGGAAACTAACGACTAAAAATGGAAAGGTTTTCTAATAAATAAGTAATTAATGTTTCGAGTGCACGTTTATCGAAATATGTCAATTATGGGCATTTAATACTAGTTTCAAGTATTTAAATTGTTTACGTTGTGTGCATGGGTTACGGATAACCTAACATTAATAGTATCGATTCACGTGGGTAGCGGATTTATTAGGTTAACGAATCTAATAAGAGCCCGCTAGGTACGTTGGGTAACATTATTAATGGGTGAATTATCCTTATGACTCGTTAGGATGCGACCAGTTTATGGGATAATAAGCGACACGAATAAATAATTGAGTTTATCAAGTTGACGAATTCGATAAGGTCTACTATTTATTCCGAAACTTATTAGACTATGGAGCTTATCGCTTAGATGTCTCATTGTGTTGCATTGAGTCACATATTGGTTGTTTGAGTGCATTCATGATATCATATTGAGTCGACACACCCACATGAGGATACCAAACGCTAGGACTAAACGATGAAATAAGACATTTTCGGAGATAAAGAAAAGGAATACATTGGGGTAGATAACGTTGATTTTGAGGAATATATATTAAAATTGGTTTACATTAATAGGTTGTGCCGAGTTGATAGTTGATGTGCCGTGATTAGTTGTTATCTTCTGCTAGTGTTTATTTGTGTGTTGCTTGCTTGAGGTGAGTTTCATAGCCTCACTTTTATCTATGTTTTTTTTAACTAAATTGGGGTGAGAATCATGCTATTGTTTTTCGACCTTTAAAACTATTTTGATTTGCTTATGTTCTTGACTGTTTAGATAGATATGTGGTAGTTTTTGCCTTAGTCTAGGGTAGCAATCCTAATTGCTATAACACGTTGCCTAGCTAAGAGTAGAGTTCTACCTCGACCTAGTCCAGGGTTAGCAATCGTTCTAGACTTTGCTACTAAAGGTCTTGGCTAGAGTCGCTAGGGCCTGCCAGATATCGGATATGATATGGTTTGTGATTGATGTGTATCTATCTTAGGTCTCGCATAGCAAATTAACTCCTACAGGTCCACTAATTTTAATTTGAATTTAAACCTATGAACTCACCAGCGTTAGCTGACCTTTTAGCATTCTTTCTCAGGTATTTAAGTGATGTTTGGCGTACGGGTTCTGTGGAAGCTTGGCAAGGAGGCATGGTTCAAGGATCATAACAACTCTAATAATTTATGGGGACCTATTTTTATTAAATCATGTTTGGGCCTAATATTTACATTTTGGGATTAATGTTTCGAATATTTAAATTGGGATTGGTTTGAATGATAAATGACTATCTTATTTGCTATACTTGTGTGAGATACCAATCCAGTTGTAACGCCCCGAAAACTTGATTAAGTCTTCCACTGTACCGAGATTTGGGGGTGTTACATGGACGGACATGCTCACATTTTGGATCATGATATCTTCTTATCAGAGTTGCGGAAGCTTTTGTTGATTCATGACATTTGCAGCAGCGTAGCAGAAGCATGGAGTGAAAATATCAGAGTCACTTGATGAATCTATGCACATATCATGATTTCTTTGAAAAATGAACGTGTTGTGTGAGCATGCGGCTATGGATTGACTCCTCAATTCTAATCAGCTGCAACCGTCGGGTGTCCCTACAAACAATAGTTAGCAATAAAGCGCACGAAAAGTTTCTTTGATCACCTTCGTTGAATAGGTTGCAAGAACCATGGTTCCCCGTTGATCAGTACAAGTACTGCCTGTGATCAGGTATAATTATAAAGAATTTCCTTGACAGGGTTTCGCAGTTGCTCTAGCCGTTCTCAAACCGGAACGTCTCAAAGAAGACAACGCAGAGTGAGTGAACCAGCAAATTGAGATTTACTGATTGATTAAAATGATTTGAAAACAATTGCGTATCGCTTGCAGAAAGAGTTTGGCAATACGACGAAGGTTTTATAAGAAAAATCAATTTTCAATCATAAATACCCCTTTTAATTTTGAAAACTTACTACACAGTCGATGTGCTAGAGAAAAGAATTTTGAGCACAACGACCGGTTTTTCAAAGGTATCCGTCAATCCATTCCTGAACCAGGATTGATTCAATAGTGAATCGCCCCATCGTTTCTGTCCAGTTGTCACACGATTGATCTATTGGATAGATCTCACATGCCACCCACCAAGAGCTTGTTTGATGTTGGCTCTAGAAGGCTTTCCATCTTCATTGTGAATATTTATATATATCACTCGGATGTTCTGGCAATACCACAAGGATAATGCGTATGACTCTTAAAATATTCTTACTTTACACATTGTGTGAAACAACAAGTCTTCATTAATTGTGTGTCCTAATGAGATTTATTGATGATCTCTTGGCTCTAGACTCAATCTTGCATTTTTGGTTTCCTATGCCGGAGACTAGGGAGAGGGTCTCCTTCTTCAATATCAACCATCTCTAAGAGAAAGTCGATAGATTCTGTATGTTTCCCGTGAGAATGAAACAAGTCCTTTTAAGAGGAACTTGAGTAGCTTGGGAAGTTTAGTGCAGAGCGTCCTTGGGTCCATGACGTCTTGTCTTCAATACTAGCGTTACCTTAGTAACCACCAGTCGCATATGAATTGAACCCGGTTTCTGCCCTAAGGTTGAATTATTGGAGGGCTATTTCTTTTCACCCTTTTCTCATTCATTTCATTTTTTTTCATTCTTCAACCCCTTCAGTGCTTACCGAGATTTCATTACTAGAACCTTGTTGGGTTTATTCTAGTTCTAGCTCTATCTCAGTCCGCACTCTTCCCATTTCTCACTTTTTTCCTTTTTCATCATACCTAAGGACTTCTACACTATCTAGTGGATTGTCCCCGGGTAGATCCCCCGGCTCTGGCGGGATCGTGGGAACGAAAACCTAACCTAACCATCCTTATATCTTTGTGCATAAAATAAATTAGTCGGTCTTTTGGTATTGTTCATTCCGCCTCGAAACCAATTGAAAACTATTTGAAATCAATCAAGGTACTTGTGATATAAAATCAAAGCATTTTGTACCTTAGTTGTTTTTTATCTTTTTAGAAAAGTTCCCCCTCAAATCGTGATGATAAGAAAGGAAAGAGTGATAGGAAATGCTTTAGATGCGGAGATCCAAACCACCTCATTGGAGAGTGTAACATATTAGTTTTCACAATCACATAATCAAGCAATACTATGGGTCGAATGTTATGAGTTTTAGAGAGAGAAAGTAAAAGAGAGTTGGGAACTTTAGTGAGACAAAGAAAAATGTATTATGAAAGCTCCAACCCTTTGCCTTCTAGGCAAAGGGTATTTATAGGTTCATACATGACACGCCTCCTACGGGCTGTGGATCAGGAATATAGTGGGTAAAGACCCGTCCGTCCTCCACGGTGTTACTTAATAAATTACTTACTAACACTAAATGACTACGACTACGAGCTTTCTAACGAATACATATACTTGAGGTGGCCGACTCTTTGACTACCGGATTTTCTAAATCCTAACAATCTCCTCCTAAGGGAGGTCACCTCAATTACATCAATTACAAACAGATATTACATTTTGGTGTTCTTGGATTCATGATTAAGTTTTTTGCTCTGTAGCCTGTAGTCTTTGATTCTTCATGTTCCGCATGTTTGGTTATTTCAAGTGGATGTCTTTAACTGATCCACGTGTTGGTGATTCTTTGAGCCAGCTTTGAAATCATCAGCCACAGAAAATCTCTGACTCACCCTTTGTTGTATCGCCATTATGTGAGGTTGTGACTTTTGGATCGACATGCTCACATTTTGGATCATGATATCTTCTTATCAGAGTAGCGGAAGCTTTGTTGATTCATGATATTTGCAGCAGCGTAGCAGAAGCATGGATTGAAAATATTAGAGCCAGTTGATGAGTATATGCACTTATCATGATTTCTTTAAAAGCGAATGTGATGTGTGAGCATGTAGTTATGGAATGACTCTTCAATTCTGATCAGCTACGACCTTCGGGTGTCCCATCAGACAACAGTTAGCAATAAAGCGCACGAAGGTGTCTTTGATCACTTTCGTTGAATGGGGTTACAAGAACCACGGTTCCTCGTTGATCAATACAAGTACTGCCTGTGATCAGGTAGAATTCCGAAGAACCTCCTTGACATGGTTTCGCAGCTAATCAAGCCGTTCTCAAACCAGAACGTCTCAAAGATGAGTGAGTGAACCAGCGAATTGAGATTCACTGATTGATGAAAAATGATTTAAAAAACAGTCATGTATTGCTTAATGGAAAGTGTTTTGCAATACAATGAAGGTTTTATGAAAAATCAGTTATCAATCATAAATACCCTTTTAATTTTGAAAACTTAATACACCGTCGATGTGCTAGAGAAAAGAGTTGTTGAGCACAAGGATTGGTTTTTCAAAGGTATCCGTCAATCCATTTCCTAGACCAAGGTTGATTCAAGAATGAATCGCACCATTGTTTCTATCCAGTTGTCACAAGTTTGATCTTTCGAGAAGATCTCACATGTCACCCACCAAGAGCTTGTTTGATGTTGGCTCTAGAAGGATTTCCATCTTCATCGTGAATATTTTTACATATCACTCGGATGTTCTGGCAATATCACAAGGATAATGCGTAGGACTCTCAAAATATATTCTTACTTTCCACATTGTGTGAAATAGTAAGTCTTCATTAATTTTGTCCTAATGAGATTTATTGATGATCTCTTGGCTCTAGACTAAATAGTGCATATTTGGTTTCCTATGCCGGAGACTAGGGAGAGGGTCTCCTTCTTCAATATCAACAATCTCTAAGAGAAAGTCGATAGATTATGTAGGTTCCCCGTGAGAATGAAACAAGTCCTTTTAAGAGGAACTTGAGTAGCTTGGGAAGTTTAGTGCGGTGCGCCATCGGGTCCATGACGCCTTGTCTTCAATACCGGTGTTACCTTGGTAACAACCAAGAGTATATGAATTGAACCCGGTTTCGCCTCTAAGGTTGAATTAATGGAGGCTATTTCTTTTCACCCTTTTCACATTCAATTCTTTTCATTCTTCAACCCTTCGCCTACCGAGACTTCATTACTAGAACATTGTTGGGTTTATTCCAGTCCTAGCTCAATCTCAGTCGGCACTCTTCCCTTATTCTCATTTTTTTCTTTTTTTCATCATACCTAAGGACTTTTACACCATCTAGTGGATTGTCCCTAGGTAGATCCTTCGGCTCTGGCGGGATCGTGGGAACGAATACCTAACCTAACCATCCTTATATCTCCATGCATAAAATAAATTGGTCGGTATTTTGGTATTGTTTATTCCGCCTCGAAACCAAGTGAAAACCATTTGAAAATTAATCAAGGTACTTGTGATATAAAATCAAAGTATTTTGTACCTTAATTGTTTTTGATATTTTAGAGATTCTCCCCCTCAACATGTGCTTCAAATATTAGAGATCGTTTTAGCACAATGCAGGCAAGAGGACTTTTCAAATCTTAGATTGAAAATGGAAAATCCAATCTTTGATTAACATTTTCTAAAATGATCATCATCACTTCCCGATCAAATCTAGTATTTTAAGTACTTTGGATAAAATATTTTAGAAAGGATGAGGTTTTATTTTGATTGCCCCCCCTCAATATGTGCATCGAGATTCGAAAGAGTTTTGTACATATTAGAGGGAACCTGCACTTTGAGACAAATCAATCACGTTTCAATACCTTTTGGTTTAAGATAAAAGCTCCCCCTTAACATGTGCATGGAAAATTTGAAATCGTTTGGCACATGTAGTGAGGAGTGCTTGTTGTTATATTTCTAAAACCAATTATCGAATTATCAGATTATATCCAATTTAAATCACAAATTCTCCCCCGATCACAATTTTCAAACCATTTGAGATTTGTGATCTCAATTGATTTAAATTATTTTGAAGGCTTTTAGAGGAGAAGTGTGACCAGCTTTTGAAAACATTTAACTGATAAGGATCAGATTTTGAGACATTAAACTCCAATGATCAAACATGCTTAGATATCTTATGAAAACAAAACATTAGCCTTGGTCTGGATCCAATTGTACAACTAAATTGTTCTTTTTGATTTTCCAAAATAGACCTTGCTCATTTTCGTGCCAATTGTTTGAAAAATAACTTTTGAATTGTTTGAAATCATTCTCCCCCTCAATCAATGACCGAAGTTGTTGATTGAGTGATAGAGATTTTGACAAATGATAAGTCCGGATTATTTACAAAATTAAGTCCTAGTTATTTTCAAAGCAATTTAGTTTTCATTAGATGACAAATATTTTTCAAAAGAATATTTAGAAGGAAAAATATTTGTGAGGAAACATTTGTATTTTTTGCGACAAACTTTCCTTATAAGCTTTAGTTTTTAGAATCAAAGCATGAGGTTTCAAAATTAGATTAAGCATGGCTATGTTCTTTCTTTTTAAAAACGGGTTACTGCCTGAAATGACAATAAACCTACATGTTTCTCCATCCCATTTTTTTTTCTTTTTAAATGAAAATAAAATAAAAAATAAGAAATAAAAAAGTTATTATTGCAGATCAAACTTCATCTAAACACCCGTGCCATTTTTGAATGACAGACCACAGTCCGTAGATGTTATCGAAACCTGATAACATGATATAAAAACAACATTTTTGGACTTTTTTAAAATTTTCTGATTTTTATGGATTTTGAAATTTTATATTTTTCTGTTTTCTTTTTGTTGGTTTTATAATTTTGTATTTTGCTTTTTGATAGAATATGTACAAAGATTAGATGAGAAAACACCTTTACTCCTCGTCTTCCTCTTGAAGACGTTTGAGTGTCTCAGGTTGTAGGCTCTTCAAGCCAAGTCGTGGAAGGATAAACTCAAACCGTTCTCTAGGAAGAGCTTTAGTGAAGATGTCCGCCAACTGATATTCAGTCCTTACGAAATATAGTTCAAACACGCCTTTCTCCACTTGTTCCCTGATGAAGTGATGTCGAATGTCAATGTGCTTTGCTCTTGAATTTTGAACATTGTTGCAGCAGAGAGCAATGACACTTTTATTATCACAATACAGAGGAACTTTGTTGAATACAAAGGCATAGCCAGATAATTAGGATCTCATCCATAGGATTTGAGCACAACAATATGACATGGCTATGTATTCGGCCTCTGTAGAAGATATATATGTACTTATTTGTTTCTTTGAAGACCAGCTTACTAACTTATCTCCTAAAAACTAAGCACCTCCTGACGTACTTCGACATGTATCTTGACACCCTGCATAGTCTGCATCTGCATATGCTGTTAGTGACATATCGGTGTCCTTCGGATACCAAAGTCCCATGTTAATGGTTCCTTGGAGATACCGAAAGACTCGTTTAACCGCTTCAAGGTGCTTTTTGGTAGGCTTAGCTCGGTATCTAGCACACATGCATACAATGAATGTAATATCGTGTCTGCTGGTCAGTGAGGTACATCGAGGATCCAACCATACTTCGATATTTTGTTTGATCAACCATGATCCTTGAGTGGTCCTCATCCAGTTTTGTGCGCTCCACCATGGGAGTGTCAACAGGGTCACAAGAACCAAATCCAAATTTCTTTAAAATTTCATTTGCATATTTAGATTGATTAAAAAAAATGTCTCCGGGACTTTGTGAAATTTGTAATCCCAAGAAAAATGACATTTGTCCCATCATTGACATTTGAAATTTGGAACCCATCTCCTTTGAAAATCGGTCACATTCATTAGGGTCGGTCGAGGCAAAGATAATACCATCAACATAAATTTGAACGTGAATTAAGTGTTTGCTCGACTTTACGGTGAACAATGTGGGATCAATCGCTCCTTTGTCAATCCTTTGTCAAGAGAAACTTTGTGATGTATCATACCATTCGATCACGACGGCGTAACTTAAGTTTCGAGTTACGCCGTAACTTAATTATCTGCAAAACATGCACCTCGTTAAAGTGACTACGACGTAACATAAGGAATAGTTACGCCGTAGTTTGTAGCTCCGTCGTAGTGTTTATGTGAGTTACGACGTAACTAATACGTCCTCTTAACAGAAATTTGTTATGTCGTAATGCTTGTAAGGATGTTACGGCATAGTTGATGGAGGCGCGAAATACATTATGACTTAGATGATTACGGTGTAACCTTAGGTGAGAGTTACGCCGTAACTACAGTTGAGTTGGTCTTCTGTGACAAAACACTAGCTACGGCGTAATAGAGAACATGAGTTATGACGTAGCTTCTTCATAAATAGCATACTTACATAAAACCGTTAGGAAGATCTCCAAATCCGCGTCTCTAATCTCCAATGCCCATATTTTACCTGGAAGTGAAATATAAAGGAATACAAGTATAAATCCATATAAATGACATAAAACATGAGCATAATCGGGGAAATTGACACTAAAAAGTCAGGACTATTTGATGTTATCAAACACTTATAAACACATAACAACAAGTTATAGTGATCAAAGAAAAGTGGTTTAGAAATCAAAAAGTTTTTGTGCTAAGAGGACTGCATTTTTTCTGTGGAATAGTGCAGTATTTATAGTCACCAGAAAGAGCGGAGGACGTTCCCTTAAATCTTGAACGGTCTCATATATATAAGGGACCGTCGCTATTTACGGGACCATCCTGACATACGCTCCTATTTGTTTCCTGATATGGTGAAAAATTATCTAGTGAAAATTTTATCTAATTTGTGCGGGAAAAATAGCTGTTGTAGATTTTGAAATTCAAAACTAATTTTCTTATTAAAACATTTCTTGATAATTACAAAAAATTTTGTAAAAACATTTTATCACATAAAAATGTGAGTTTTGAGAAAGAATAAATTCTTTGATCACTTAACTAAGTTGGTATTGTGTTTATACATACCTTAAGTGATGTTGTAGTCGAAACGAATTTTCCCGATTAAAAACTTATCAAGTATAGTTTTACGTAACGTGTCTTTATATTTTGTGATTATCAAAACGTATTGAGATCGAAAAATAAAAATGATGTTTTTGACATTATTTGTATTAACAGGGGTGATTGTATTATAGATGTTTAGTTGCGCAGATGTTTGTAGGTCTCGAACAAAGGTCATGCACACTTGAGAAAACTTGATGTCTGATCGGTTTTGTATTATCAAGTGAAATAGATTTTTGTCATTACCTTGACGTAATAATGTCACAATTAAAGCTTGCCTCATACTTTCTACATAGATGGTGAATTTGCAAATACAAGTTGTCGAAAGAAAATTATTCACCGCCAAACATTTTTTAAATAGACGCCGTTGCCGTTTGGTGCGGATATTCGGCTAGTAAAAATAAAAGGAAACTTGTAATTTGTTAAATAAAAAATAAAATATATTTAAGTTAATTTTTATTTTTATTTATTATGCATTAAATGAATAACTACTTTAAATACGAAAATAACATATTATTTAATATATCTTAAGTATTGCCCAATGAAAATTGTTTAGCAAAACACTTTTAAATTTATTCCTTCAACTTATACAATACAATACTTTCACTTTCACTTTTTCGATTTCACATTCCTTTTCTTTAACACTTAAGTTCATATAAACCATAATTTTGATCAAAACGAGGACAATAAATCTTTGTTTGGGTCATCCTTGAACCACAATTACAACTCAAGTACTATAAGCTTTGGTAAGTGTAGTTTTTACTACCTTACTCTTACTTAAAAGTTAACCCCGTAAAAAATTAGAAAAAAAAAAAAAAGCAAAGTAAACATCATCTTCAAAATGAATTTTTTCACATATATAACTACTCGATAACGGTATAAACGAGTCGAGCCCGAACCTTTCAAAGCAAAAGCTTGACTCATTTACATTTCTAAGCTCGAGCATGACCTTGTTTCGAAGCTTATTATTTTAACTTGAGCTTGTAAAATATGTGTTGGTCCGATATATTTGCGCAACACCATGAATTGTAAGAGAAAAAGCTTGAGAAAATGAAAGTAACAAATGTTCATTAGAAATAAGAGCATGGTTACACAATCTTGACCTGAATCAACTAATAATACCCATTTGTACATTACGATTGTATCAGTCTCACTTAGTAGTTAAGATGAAGGCTTTACGAGGAATAATTGCGGAATACTATCCCTAGTAATGACAAATGCTTCTCTTCAAGTTATGAAGAGGAAGATCCCACTTAGAAGAGGAATATGTTCTAGAGGTGGAATCTGTTACATATCACTACTACTAATCTCCCTTTTATAGACAAAAGGAGATACATTGTTAGTAGTTACAAGAATAGTAATAACTAAACTAGAAGCAACCTAGAAGTAAGGTACACGTACTGATAAGGTTTTAAAATGTACCTTTTTTAGGGGTCGTTTAAGCCCTTATTTGATCACTTTTGTATCCGTTATTACTTAATATCGTTCCTTTTCACTCTTTAGGTATCTTGAAGGTAAAATGCTGGAATGACACTTATTCGGACGAAAAGCGCGAATATCTGAAGAAAATGGCCAAAGTCAAGAATCGAGACACTCAGTCTTTGAACCGAAGGTGACGGCGTCAGCATTAAAAACAAAGGACGCCTGGTCGGACAACTTTTGTGGCTCAAGAGCCAAATTGCTAATTTACAAGTGACGGCTTCGATTTTAAAAGAGTAGGCGTCGCAACTCGTAAGGCCTAGATTTGATCCGGATGACGTTAGAAGTCAAGGGACGGCGTCACAAGCATAAGGTGACGTCGCCGCAAGACTAACGTGCCAAGACGAAACCCTAATGACGGCGACCCGGCGTCACAAATCATAAGGTGACGCCGCATGTGTTATCTTATATATAGAATCCGAATTTTTAGTTTTCGGTGTGTAGTCTTTTGGAGTAAAAACCTAAACCGAACCAAGGTCGTCTTGTTCAAGATTTTAGGTTCCATACCCTATCTTACACCAAGATAAGTGTTTTACTTCATTAATTCAATTATGTCTTCAATTAATTGTGTGTATGCTTGCATGTTTCCCATGTCCGGTTAATTTACTTGTGTGTTTGCTTAGGAGATATGAAACTTAATTATTGAATATTGATTGGTTGTCTCTTATCTTAATTGTTAATGATCTAGTATTGCGATAGATCATCCGTTGTGTAGTTAATGCTTGATTAATCTTTGTTGAACCTTAGCTTATAGTACCTAGAGTCATTGTAGGCTAAACCATCCGAAGAGTACCTTAGTGTTAAGTTTATAAATCCTAGAGATTTTGTAGGCGATAACCTTTGGTAGTTTCAAAGAGTTAGGGATAAATGCATACCCTACGGCCTTAGACACACAACGCGATTAAGAATAAGGACGTGACAATTCAACCATCAATAGGAGATAATTAAGGAGTAATAAAACCTAAGTAAACACATCTTTAAATCATCATACGAGCACACAATAATTAGACATAGACTACATACACCTTAGATTAGATAATTAGACGAATAGAGTAATCGGTAGAAATACCAACCCCAAATCCAATACCCCAAATTGCACCTTTCCATTTCCTAAAAACATAAAAAGATAAAAAATAATCTTCCTCAACCCAAACCTTAGCGTAGTAACTTTTCACTTGCATTCCTATTCTCCTAGAGAACGATATCAATTCCCGTGGCTTACCCTAATACTACACTACAACGATTAGGTTCACTGCCTAGGGTGTTGAAAAACTTGCTCGACGAAAAGGAAGTTCCTTTGACCCCGAACGACGCGTGTAGCGTTATCACGTACACTTGTGTGGCTAGGGTTGCTTTATTGTGCTGACAAATCTGGTACATGCAAGTTGCTTTCCCTGCTCTCGATGAACCCTTATCTTCCCAAGGGTTTTCCCGCTTTACTTTAGCTCAAATTACTCCCGTCTAAACATGGCTGAGTACTTTATTCAGATCAAAGGATACACTTTGAAAGTATGTTGAAGAAATACTCTGAGTGTATCTGATAAGTGCAACTAGTTCGTCTGCTTGGCTTTAAGATGATAAGGGTGGTGGCAGTCATGATCCCATGCATCATCCATGCCTCATCACCCACCAACAATATCATTCCACCTCATTCATACCTCTCTCATGTCTCACCATACTTTTTTAGTAGCAACCATGATCCCATGCCTCACCTAATTTTATTTTTTTATTTTTTATATTCATAATTATATTAAACAATTTAATAAAAACATAATATTTCATTAATAATTAAAAAAAATTACATAATACTTACAAAAAAGGAAATCACTAATCATCGAGAATACATATCTAAAAATTGCAACTCCATCCATATTTCTCCGCGAGCTCACGTTTTTTGGCAAGAGCGAACTCTAGCATTTTCGGATCGGTTATGTGATCGTGCGGTTGGTTATAGAACTTCATCGCCCGAAACAAAGCCTTTTCTTCAACACTACAGAGTTGTGCCGCCAACAACTTTTGGGCCAATTCATCCTTTGCAAGTTTTTTTCTCCACCACCGTCTGCAATAGTTGTGTTTTCTTTGCCGTGTAGGTGTCGAAGCTCGCAACAACACTTTCCTTTGTCGACGACTCGCTATCGGTCTTCTTGCCTTTTCTTTTCCGTGTAGGAGTTGTGTCGTCATTCAGATTCGGAATAACAGTCTCAACATTGTCATTGCTTCCCGTCTCGTAGTAGCTAGATTCCGACGACTTTCTTCGTTTGTCGGAATTAGACGAAGATGCTTGACGCACACATGGTTGTTCCAACCATTTGTCTTCTAGCCTAACAACTTCCCACGCTTCAATATGACTAAAAGACTTGCCCTTTGTTTTCTTATCATAATCGGCCAAGGCATTTTTCATGATGTTAACATCGCTACACCCACTCTCACGAAGACGTTTCTACAATTATAAAAGTAAGAGTATATAAATTAATACAAGTATATAAATTGATACAAGCATATAAATTAATACAAGTATATAGAGTTTAAAAATTACTTGTTGGATGGATAGCCCGTTAAAGACACTCATGGCGGCATTCATATTTTGCCACTTTGTGCTCAAGCTATGATGACTTCGAGTAGTATCTTTCACGTTTTTCTTGAAATGCTCTAGAATTCTTTTCCAAAAACTATCTCTACTTTGTTCATTCCTGACTTCTGGACATGTCGAGATATGAACCCACGCTTTTGCCAAAGCCACCTCTTAGGCCGTCGTCCAATTTTTTTTTTTCCGCTTTAGTCGATTGTTTTCTTTTTTGGACATTGTAGTTTTCTTGAACATCTGCGTCAATTTGAGCTTGGCCTAATACATAGTATAATAAATAAATTATAACAAATAAAATTATAACAAGTAAAGCAAATAATATTATAACAAATAAAATTATAACAAGTGTAGCAAATAATAATATAACAAATAAATTATAACAAATACATTAAAAAAACAAGTATACCGATTGGATTTTGTTGTTGCGTTTCGGGAACAAAATCAATTTCATCATCCTCGTAATCATATAGCGGTAGTTCTCGTTCGACACTTGGTTCACGCCGCGAAGGACCTTCACGGAAGTCATTGAACGGGTCGAATTTACTTGTCATTGACATCATGTATTGGCTTGGATTCATCGGTGGAGGTTGGGGATAATATTGGTTTTGATGTAATGGTTGATTCACCGGTGGAGGTTGGGGATAATAGTGAGCGGGTTGAGGACTCATTTGGGGATAGTAGGGAGGGGGTTGTGATTGAACTTGCGGACGAACGGGTTGTGATTGAACTTGCGGACAAACGGGTTGTGATCGAGAGCTCCGTCCACGACCTTTGGATGAGGTTGAAACACCTTTTTGATTTCTTTGCATCCATTTTTTTTTAAAAGAATGAGAGTTGAAAGTGGAAGTAGTGAATAAAATGTGATTTGAAAATGGCTATTAATGTGTATATTTATAAAGGGAATTTTTTTTTGAAAGCCCAAACGGTCCAATTTCTAGCCGTTCAACGGCTCTATATTTCCACTTTGTCTCCTATGATTCAACGACAATCCATGCCGAGACTCATCATGCCGTGTCCATGCCGCAAGGGTGGCGGCGGTGTTGATTAGCGGCATGGATCCATGCCGAGGCATGCCGAGCTCCATTACCACCCCCTAAGTCATTTTCAGAGACCTAAGGTCATTTCTCAGTCCTTGAGGTCTCAAGAGTTTTTCACTTCTCTGCACTTTGTTTTAGCTGACTTCGATATCAGGTTACAAAGTTTTCATTCAGTTTTATACTTTGTCTTTTGCAAAACAAGACTGTTGTGGATGTGAAGATATACAACATATATGAGGTCTTTATCCTCATATATGTGATTACTCAATGAGTCCCGTTAAACCGTTGTTCTTCCATTTAGTGGTCTTTTACTTTGAATTCTTTGAGGTTCTCTCAAAGGTGTTTCATCTTTGAGTCATTTGGATAGCTGATGATAATTAGTTGTGCTGATCATTCAGTCAAAGTTAAACTTTGCTCTTTGGTTTACGTGTTGACTCTATCAAAGAGAGAGTTCGCTCTCTGACGTAATCAGCTATCCTTAACTTAGGCTGATTTAATGTTTCAAATACTTTAGAGGGATAATTTGGTCATAATTTGACTTGACAATATGTTACAAGGCGAGCGTGTAAAATATGTTACAAACCGATCTTGTAAAATATGTTACGTGCCAAAGCTAAAAGCATAAGAATCATAGAGATCTAGCCTCAAGCCTTAAGAACATAAATGAGCTGAGCTCGAGCTTTGGCAGGCTCGGGCTCGACCTCATGTCTGTACCCTTATCTGTTAGTTATTCCCGTGAAATTCGTAGTTTGAAGATAACATGTGCACTTTGCTCCGTTATATTATAATTGGTTTAAATCTTAAGTGAGTGTCGAGTAGTAAAATGTTCATCTTGGCAATATGAGAGTTTCACACTCTACCTTGCATAATTCAGGCCTTCAAGGTAACAAAAATTTCATTTAACCAAGTTTGGACTAAAGTATACTTTGAGCTTTATTAGTAATCAAACTTAGCGTGTATAAACATGTCTTAGTCAAATGGTTGTAAGTTTAAATTACAACTAAAACAAGGGTGGTTTATATATAATGCAGTGAGATTATAAAGACATACACGATGAGTTGTTCATTAAAATGTATAAAACTCACAAGAAGCTTTATTTTTTGTTTTAAGTATATTGAGTTTACAGTATATCTAGATGTGACATTAAAAGGTATAAGATCATAAACTTATTCATAATTTATTGCATATATAAATTTGATATAAGTTTATATATAATGAAATAAGATTTATGAAAATAAAAAAAATAATAATAAATGAATGGCTTATAAATATGACATGCCAAACTTAGTAAACTTTTTAAAAATTTTAAAAGTTCTAACTTTTCCTTTAAATTCGAAAAAATCAGAAATTAGGCATGTATTAAGAGCTTCTTTATACCGTCATACCCAAATAATTATACAACTGTCATGCACTAACTCTCTCTTGATTTAGATCATTGATTTTTTTTTACACAATATTGCAAATAAAAAGATATGTAGGCACAACTATTAGGGGGGAGCGAGTGGGATCGGGTATGGGGCTCGGGTAGGGTTACCCGATCGGCAACACCATTCCCAGTTAGTCGGGTAGGGGGCGCGGGTAGGGAAGATCGGTTTCATAGCCCGAGCGGTGAGGGGAAGGATTTCAATATGTTTTGAACGTTGGGGGGGTAGTCGTTGGCTACTTTGCACTAAAGAAAAAAAAATCGGGATTTGCAGGTTTTGCTAATGAAGAAGACGCCAAAAAAGGTGTTGAACTTTCACAATTTTTGCTTTTGTATGTGATTTTATGTAAAAAAAAAAAAAAAAAAAAAAAAGTTACTAGGGTACCACTCCCATTAAATCGGGTAGTGTTAGGGTAAAATTGGGTAGTTTTGAGTTTGAGGGTTTTTATTGGATAGATGTGATGTGGCACTTAGAGTATTAAGGTACCACTCCCTCCCCTCTTAGGAATAATTATCATTTTCCGTGTATTAATTGTGTTACCAAGGACAAATGTTTACGCACTTCAACTACCACATAACGTCTCATGTCAAGTTGACCGAAAGTCCTTCGGTTCACTTATTTTCATTTAAAGCGATATGATTAATCTGCGTGCTATATAGTATGAGCAATGATACATCCACATAAAAGTATTCGTAAAAACAATCCACTCGTTGAGGTGTCACGCCGATTGGTTTTGTGAGATGCGATCCCACAAAATCAATCACCCGCTAATACCTCAATGAGGTGGATTATTTTGTGAATACCTTTACGGGTCAAGAAATTTCATTTAGTATATATAAAAGGAATCAAAAAGAAAAAAAAAAAAAAAAAAAAAAAAAAAAAAGGTAATAACACTTGTAATTTACAAAGGAGAGGTTATCATAACTACGTGTACACTAGTATAAAGAAGTGTAATTATTTGGTGTATTTGGTGAAAGCAAGAAGTTAGCGATAGCAGTTTAATTTATAAAAGTGTTTGGTAGAATAAGCGTAATATAATTTTATTGTGTAAAATACCATAACGCTAAATCGCTAAACTTTATTCAAAGAACATTTAGCGTTTAACGTTTTTTTGCTTATAAATGCTAACTGCTAATCATTCCAAACAATCTTTTTTCAAAAACGCTAAATGCTAAATGCTAATTGCTCCATTTATGCTCGCTATCAAACACACCCTTCGTGCATGTTATTGTTTTATACGCCATAGGGGGAAAAATATGATTAATAGGACCAAACCAATGATGAACGCCTTATGTTTCACGCAATTGAAATGAGACATCTATAGAATCGGGTGGTCACACCAACACCATAAAATATTTTTTAATTTGTTGAGGCATATTGTGATAAATCGATGATTAATTAGTACAGATTTGATAATGGAGTTAATGTTGATCTAACGGTGATGTAACACCGAGACATAACATACCAAGACCACATCCTCTTGTTACATCTAGTGTTATAGTGCAAAACTTCACCCAATTCAAGTATCTAATTATATGATCATCATCTTAGTTTACATGAAAATCTGTTAATTGAAATTTGGAAGCCGTGAGCAGATGAAACTTCAAATTTTGTTGAAGATTTAGCAAATGTGCAGGTAAAAGTGCGTGAATATTTACCTACAAAATACGCTTATGCAGGACCTTGTAAGGTGCGGTAGCAAGAGGAACAAATTATATTCTCTTCAAAGAATATATACCATATAAAAGAAAACAATGCATAGATCAATAAAAAAGAATAAAGTCGTTTCCCTAAATGCACAAAGATAATACAAAGGTCCTCTTTAACTAAAGATATGATAGCGAATTACAACATCATTATCACATAGAATCTTGATGCTATTAGAAAGGTAATAACTTGATAAACGAGCCTTTCAAAAAAAAAAAAAAAAAAAAAAACTTGATAAACGAACATTATTACATATCCATGACTTTATTATATAGATAGTAGAACTTAAAGGTCTTGTTTTTGAACAAGAGCATCTTCCATTTTCTTAGTAGCTTGATCAAGTCCATTTTGATACTTTTGAACCAAAAATTCATACGTTAGTCCTTCGACCGGATCAACTTCAAACGACCACTCAACAAAGCACCCTTTGGCACTGGTAGGAACTATCTTGATAGTTGAAAGATATGAATTGAACCCAACATTGCAATCAACCATCTCATAGCTCATAAACATCTGGTTCGTGTCAACGGCTACTAATCGCTCCTCGGACCAGCTAACTTGCTCAATGCTACCATCTTTGTTTGGGAGCGTGGAACCGGCACAATAGCGTATAGCACCAACCTCGCCATTGAGTCCATGGACACCATAACATGTAGACAGATTAGGAAACCATTTGTGGAAGTTAAAGAAGTCTATGAACAAAGGCCAAATTTCATTTGCACTTGATTTTGTTAATGATGTTGTAACCTTCCCAAAAGGCCAAGACGATGCGATCACCTCAGTCCCACGATCCTAAGGACGCTAACCGACCTCCCCAGGACCCGTGCAAGCGAAGACCGTCCCAAATGATTGTCTTATCGTGGGTGGGCTTTAAACCCAGCTATTTTCCCAAAAGCCCCTCACCGACCAAATAATCGAAAGTTTCATGGAGGGACAGACAGGTGGAGCTTATGGTCCATAAGTGAGGACTCCTGAGGCCACCCACCTTCTAAGATTACTCACTGCTACCACTTAACTTCTTAAGTCTCTACCACTAGACCACAAAGCCACTGGTTAATGATGTTGTAACCTTACCTTCCCATTTCGCCATGGATGATCTATTCTCCATTTCTTGGTGTTTTTTTGCGAGATGAAATGTTTAAGAGTTGTTGTGTCACGTGTATGCATAATATTTTATTATGCAATAAGGTTATATTAATATGGATTGGATCTTCAAAGATATAGGCGTTTGGTATCTCATTATAGGAATGAGACTATCATTATGAAAGTGATTGAATGTGTTTGTTTTGTGGGCCCAGTAATGAAATGGGTATATCATACCATAGTCATAGATTCATTATACACCAATTTGATGTCTATGAAATCCATTTCCGCGGGTCCCTCTCTTTTCTACTACAAAATTCAAATATCTATACACTTTTTCATTTCATATTTTATCAACCAAACATAAACAATCGTAATGATACACTTTTTCATATCCATTGTCATTCTACCCATACCAAATCCAATTCCCATTGTGATTCCCAACAACAAACCAAACGGCCCCATAGTTTTAGACCTTTTAACAAACAAGATTTGTCTTCTTCCACAAATAAAGTTTATGGTCCTTTGATTAAAAAAAGTACAATGTTGGTTTGTCATCTGGGGTGATACTCACACAATATTTTATTTATGCATGCATCATAATTTGTGCATTACAATATTGTACGGTACAAACTGTAATACACAAATTGTGATGGATGTAGAAAAAAATATGATGTGAGTATCAATTCTCTTGTCATATACTCGTATTTAAATTATTTTCTTTTTAAAAAAAATGTTGAATTGACGTAACTCCGGATGTCTTTTAGCACCAACCATAATACACCTTAAAGAAATAGCTCTGGCTACTTTCCGGTCCCAGCGGAAAAACTGGAGTAAGCATAAATCAAAACTCGAACTCGTGACCTTTTATCCACAAAATTTATCTAATGGCTCCATGAGTCTTTCGGATGTGAGTAGCAACTGACGAATTGAAATCCCTTGTAAAGTGATAAATTTTTAAAAGTTTACAAACTTATTCAGCTAGTGACCCCACAAACTTCATCCTCCTCCCCCTTTTTATTCTTAATATTTCCGGTTAAGGGGTATTTGAGTTATTATAACTCTTTGTTTAATTTCATCTTAAACTTCAAACGCAAATAACTTTCAAATAATAAACTTTTACGAAAAATCGATTTCATCATAATTTTTAAAATTTAATTCTCTTTAATTTAATATGAATTTTGATATATAAATCTGATAACATCAAATAGTCCTGAATATTAAGTGTCAATTTCCCCCGATAATGCTCGTTATTTATATCATTTATATGGATTTACGTTTGTTTTCCATTGTTTTTCACTTTCAGGTAAATTACGAGCATTGGAGCTAAAGAGACGCGGAAATGGAAACATTACTAAAGATTTATCACAGTATGCCTATTTTGAAGAAGTTACTGGCGTAACTCGTCTCTCACATTACGCCAGTAACTATTGCGTGACCCGAAGTCCAACTTATCAAGAGGTTACGGAGTAACTCTTCCCAAAGGTTACTGACGTAACTCCATTAGGTCAAAAGGTTCCACGCGGCGATACTTACGCAGTAACTCTCGCATCACTTACGGCGTAACCGAGTTTATTGAAGACTACGCGTAACCACTTATAAGGTTACGCCGTAACTAGCGGATCTAGTGCAATTACGAAGAAATAGAAGGTTACGGCGTAACTCTTCTATTGGTTACACGTAACCGGACTCTAGCCTATAAATACCCACTAATTCCAAACATTTCAAAGCATCCCATTCCACACACAACACTGAGAACGTGGGAAAAAGCTCAAGGCGGTCTAGGGAAGCATCTGAGCTTTTCCAAGGGAGAAGTCACACCATTACGATAAGCTTTAGCGTTTTATATTTCTTTTACTTTCAATTCATGTATTTCGTACCTTTGAATATTGAATTGATTTGCATGATTAATATGGCTACCGAGCACCCTTTGGCGCTAGCCTAGTTATGATTCCTTAATTGTTTTGTTTGCATTTACCTTTACTTCCGTACAATTATTTCTAAGTGTATGCATGCATAGTTCTTTGGTAGTCACCCTTGGTTCGGTAGTTTTGAATGGCGATAGAGGCCAATTGCCTAGGAGATATGACCAACTGACCCTAGGTGAGCGGATTGAGACGGGAAGGGTAAGATTTGACCAACTGATCACCTATCGTTTGGATGAACTTAAGAATTGGGGGTGTAGTGTCTAAGTTCCTAACGGCCGGACACTCACTATTTAGAATCTAGCATGTAGCGGTACTTAATGACTTGGCTTAGGGGACCAGGAACAACAGGACTTATGACGGTGCGCCTAATTTCTCCTGTAGTGGCATCTTTGCTGACAGGTTAGGGTGAATTGAAGTAATTGGAAGTAGGTAGACGTAGACATAACTAGCTAGGAGGATTGACTAGGTTAGAACCACTATTCCTCTATTGATTTCCCTTTACCATTTATTTGCTTTTATTTTATATTCTACATTAGTAGTTTAATTAATTAAATCCCTATCAAAACCATTATTATTATGTGACAATTAGACTTAGTAATAATCCAACACACATAGCTCTTGGGACGACCTCGGCTTTACCATTTACTACACTATACACGACCGGGTACACTGCCCGTTAGTGCATTAGGGTAGACCATAGGTATAGTGACACACTATAAATATTAAGACCTGGTCAGTAAAACTTGCATCAAGTTTTGGCGCCGCTGCTGGGGAGTTATATTAGGATTAATATTAAGTCTTTCATTTCATTTTAAAACTTTTCTCACGATCATATTTCAAGTTTTCAGGTACCATGGAAGTTGTTAACATTGATGACCTCACTCTTGAGGAATACTTGGGGTTGACTAGAGCAGATCAAGGGCCGGGTCTCGTAAGACCGGCAATCGAAGCGGATGTTCGTTTCGAAATTTAAGACCAATTTATGAGGGAGCTTCGCTAACCCTTTTTCGAAAACAGGACGAAGACGATATGAGCACGTTGAAAATGTCCTATACATCGCTAGCCTTTTCAACATTCCGGCGTGTCTCATGATCTTTGTCATGCTTAGGGTATTCCTAATGACTCTTCTTGGAGCGGCGGAAGATGGATCGAAGATTACCCACAGGCGGTTAATACTGGCGCTACTAAAGAAACACTTTATTCAAAGATATTGCCCGCCATCAAAGATTTCTAATCAACTTTTGAAGATCCATAATTTCAAACAAGAAGACGACGAAACTCGTATCAAGCTTGGGACGGATGCCACGATTTTCTTTATAAGTGTCCTACCAATGATCTAAATAACCAGCAGAAGGTCAATATTTTCTACAAAGGAATAAATGTAACTACAAGGCAGATCTTTGGACTATCAAGGACCTATCCCGAACATGACTCCTACTATCGCAATTAAAGCTATTCAAAAATGGCGGACCATTCTCAAAAATGGCACGACGGAGAAGTAAAAGAAACCAAGGCGGAAGTTTCGACGGAATTGCAAAGAATCGCTAGTAAAATTGAAAGCCTCGGTCGAGATATCTTTGAAGGTCGAGAAACCGTTCATGCCATCCAAGTGGGTGTGAAACACAGTGGAGGAGGACATCTTACGAAGAATTGTCCTCATATGGACGAAGAGGATATTGAAGAAGCTAAGTATGGAAGAATCGACCATTTACGGTGATAATCGAAATAGTAATGGTTATCGTGGAAATTACAACCGTGGGCCTTATGGAGAAAGAAAGCCCGGTCTTGAAGAAACAATTAATAAGTTTGGAAAATTCACCAAAGGCAAAAGGAGCAAGATGAGTGGTCAAGGAATTACAGAAAACACCGATGTAAACATTTCCAAACACGACTCAACTCTGAAAAACCTTGAATCCATGGTGATAAAGCTCAGTGAAAAAGTAAGGATAAATAACGATAAACCAGAAGGATCTAAACCAGCTATGGAATGTAAGGTAGTTTTTTCTGATGATAACTCAAAGGTTCAGGTTAATGATACGAATTTAGGGGAAGATTTCGTCAATAGATCTGAGTTACGCCATAACATGCCTAATGAGTTACAGCGTAACCTTGTGTTCGACAAATGACAACGGGGTTGTGAAGAATCTTCGAGGAAAGAGACTCTAATGAATTACGCAGTAACCAAGAAACTCATTTACGGCGTGGCTGGGATACATGGGCGAAAAATTCCTCGTCATGAGCGAGTCGAAAACTCGAGGAACTCTCCCTTGAAGATGAAGAAGAACCACTTATCACTCACTGGTGTGCTCCTGTCATCATTACCGATAAGGAAACCACAAGGGCATGGCCTACATGCAGCCCCTTTCACGAATATTGCAATGGCGGAGACAATGAAAGAAAGGAAGAATGGACATGCCCTCATGACCGTGAAAGACATTGTATTAAATTCGGAGATTTAGCCTTTAAAGATTGGTACGTAATTCAATTTGGGGATGCCAAGATTGACCCGAATCTCCTTAAGAAGCTAAAAATTGATTACGCATAGCACATTCAGAAAAAGGAAGAGGCTAATAAAGACATGTACTGCACGGATGAGCAATTAAGTGAAAGTGGCAACAAGGAATTACGCAGTCACTGGTGCGAAAGAGTAAAATCTCCTGGGGAAATTTTCTGGGCATCATGCAACCCGTATGACGATATGTGTAATGGGGGAAGCAACTCTGGAAGATTAGGAAAAGATGAATTCTTTTGGTCCTCGACCAATGATGAGGAAAGGACAAGTTTGCCTTGGCTGGACAATTTAGGATTCGATAGTTGGGTAAAAATTAAGTATAGACATGTAGACACATTAACCAAAGAGAAAATTTGGAAGGAATTCATGGATCGAGAAAACTCAAACGACAAAAGTCTCAACAACACGAGTGAAATAACTGTTGACAATGAGAAGGAGTTGGTTTGTAATGATAAAGAAGAATGCAAGCGCGTTCTGGTGGAAAATCTGCTCGATGAAGAATGGTTCAAAGACACAGCTTCTGATGACGATGATATTGAAGGGATCCTAGATTACCTTGAATTGCAAGGAAATGAGGAGTTCACTGATCCCGATGACGAGGCTTACGAACAAAGGAGGTGCAAACTCCTGGGAATTCCCTACAAAAGACCACCTCCAATTATAGTCGAAAAATATGAATTCACTCGCTACCACCTAGGTCCGGAAGAGAAATTTTGTAAAGTCCGAAAAATCAAAACCGTTGAATACTTCCGAACTGCTTCGAATGTTGCATGGATGAGACATAATTTGATGAAGGACATTGAAGAAGTAGGGCAAGTTCAAAGGCCCTCATAGGAGCCCCGCGGCTCTAAGTCTAACTTAAAGACTCGTTAATAAAGAAAAGTGCTCTTTCGGGAGACAACCCGAATTATCCCTTTCTTTTGTTTTTATTTCCTTTCTGTTGGGTTTTGTGTTTTCTAACCATTTTGCAGAAACAAAGAAGTAATTCTTGCGCGTTGTTGATGCGAACAGAGTTACGGCGTAACTCATCTTGGTGATTCGCCAGTAACCAACATTTGAGCATGACATAATTCTTGACGCATTACCAATTACGGCGTAATTCCATCTCGTGGTTACGCCAGAACTACTCGCTTCACACTCATACCGAGGTTTTGCGATTCTGGCGTAACTCCTCATGGGAGTTACGACGTAACTCTCTGCTAATTCTTTCATTTTAAAACACAAGAACCTTGTATTAGTTTTAAATGAACTTTGTGGGTGTGTTCTGTAAACCCTCACGAGACTTCACTTGTCCACTTGGGACACCAAGTGGTTTAAAAGGCTTGTTGCATTCGCTAAATCACCGTGATTCCTACTGAAAGTGAGTTAGGTTTGTTTTCATTTTTCTTTTTAGAATTATGCTTGTCGGTATTGTGATTTCAGGGATTGAAGTTTGTTCATGACGCTTAAACGAAGGCACGGTTCTTTCTCGTGGGCCTTCTTCTTTTTGGAGCAAATTTCAGGGAAGTTCTTGCTCTAATTCTACCTTTCTCTTCACCTTTATTTTAATGCCTAGTACAAAAGGGACTTTGTACAATTCAAGTGGGGGGACGGGAGTAGAATTATCTCTTGAACTTTATTTCGCCCTCATTATTCTAGTTTATTTTGAAAAATTATGCTATTTTGAAAATTTTGACATGTTTTCCCGAACCTAACTAGATTAGACCTTAGCCGAGCACATACAACCCTTGACATTACATGGTGAGATTAGCCTTATCCGTTTCCAATATTTTACCCCAAATCCACCAAATTATGAGTGTCTTGGGTAGCTTGTAAACTTTAGAACTTGGCCTTTGCATCATTTCGAGACCATAGGCGAGGTATGTTGAGTTAGCTCGATGTATTTGGACTTTTCGGTTTAGAAGGCAATATTATAGGATTATCACCCAAACAGCCTACCATTGTGAGTCTATCGATTAGTCACCTCGACTTTTCGACCCCGATGTGAAACCATTTTGTTGCACTCCCCTTTAGTGCAAGATACCCTTAGATACACCCTTCTGAGCCATTCCTTTCATTTTGTCAACCCAATATATTGTTTCGTTACACCTATACATCTTAGCCTACCCTGTAGTCTTTATTTGTGATTGGGAAGTCATCATTTGCCTAAGTTCAAGGTTCGAGTGGAAAGGTTTGGAAATCACGCTTTCATCAACAACATTTATGAAGATCATTGATGACCCCCCGAATTCCCATTGTTCATCTCAAGTGGGGGGATGTTATGTTATTAGTTATGATTCAAAATATATATATATATATATATATATATATATATATATATATATATATATATATATATATATATATATATATATATATATATATATATATATATGATATATGTAGTAGCGATGTTATAAGCACTATAGTATGAGCTTTATTGATTAGTATCAAGGAGGCCACCTCGGTCACATTAAAAGATTGGAGTTGATAGTTTTGCCAGCAGAAGAAGAAAAGGTAGTATGCCCATCACGACGTCCTCTAATGAGCATCTACCTTGCATTTCATGATCCGGTCTCTAGACTTCTAAACTTGAACTTTGGGCGGACGGTGAAGTGGTGATGACTTGGTTATAAATTTAGACTACACCTTGTTTTCATTTTACACCAATTATATATCCATGTCTTATCCTACCCTTTAGTCATGAAGCGTGTCTAGGTGATGCAACGAGCAATCTTTGGTGTCTTGGCCATGGATTTGGTCATGTATCATTGATTTTGTCCACTTCGCCGTGACATGTTAGTAATGACGAGTCACCCTTTAACCTTTGTCGTGTCTACCCATATTGCCTTCAAGAATTGTTTAGCCCTTAACTCTAGTGGTGGATATTTGTGTAAACGCCAAGCTTATGATAAAATACATGCTATGACTGTGCGATTGAGTGATCACCCCGAAATTGACATTTAGAATAGTTGAGAGATTTGAGTGTTTGTTCCCCTTTCATGAGGTGTTCGGCTTTGTTTTATTCTAGTATAAGGGATTTGTAAACTCATATTTTCGTGTTTTGGGAGATATCTTTTAGGAATCTATCTAATAAGGTCTACTTGAGGGCAAGTAGAGTTCAGTGGGGGATATTTGATAACATCAAATAGTCACGAATATTAAGTGTCAATTTCCCGATAATGCTCGTTATTTATATCATTTATATAGATTTACGCTTGTTTTCCATTGTTTTCCACTTTCGGAAAATTACGAGCATTGGAGCTAAAGACACGCTGAAATGGAAACATTACTAAAGATTTATCACAATATGCCTATTTTGAAGAAGTTACTGGCGTAACTCGTCTCTCACATTACGCCGTAACTATTGCGTGACCTTAAGTCCAACTTATCAAGAGGTTCTGCAGTAACTCTTCTCAAAGGTTACGACGTAACTCCATTAGGTCAAAAGAGGTTCGGGTCACGATACTTACGCCGTAACTCTTGCATCACTTACAAGCGAACCGAGTTTATTGAAGACTACGGCGTAACCACTTATAAGGTTCTGCCGTAACTAGCGCATCTAGTGCAATTACGAAGAAATAGAAGGTTATGGCGTAACTCCTCTATTGGTTCTGTAGTAACCCGACACCGCCTATAAATACCCCACGAATTCCGGCATTTCAAAGCATCCCATTCCACACACAACACTGAGAGCGTGGGGAAAAGCTCAAAGCGGTCTAGGGAAGCATACTGAGTGTTTCAAGGAGAAGTCACACCATTACGATAAGCTTTAGCGTTTTATATTTCTTTTACTTTCAATTCATGTATTTCATACATTTGAATATTGAATTGATTTGCATGATTAATATGAGCGGCTGAGCACCCTTTGGTGCTAGCCTAGTTATGATTCCTTAATTGTTTTGTTTGCATTTACCTTTACTTCCATACAATTATTTCTAAGTGTATACATGCATAGTTCTTTGGTAGTCACCCTTGGTTCGGTAGTTTTGAATGGCGATAGAGGCCAATTGCCTAGGATATATGACCAAGTGACCCTAGGTGAGCGATCGAGGCAGGAAGGATAAGATATGACCAATGACGACCTCTCTACTTGTGCGATTTGACCAATCGATCACTATCGTTTGGATGAACTTAAGAATTGCGGGGTGTAGTGTCTAAGTTCCTAACGTAGGGCACTCACTATTTAGAATTTAGCATGTAGCGGTACTTAATGACTCGGCTTAGGGACCGGGAACAACGGGACTTATGACGGCTACCTGATTTCTCACGTGGTGGCATATTCTTCGATAGGTTAGGCGAATTGACCAAATGTTGTCTTGTTCCACATTCACTATCGTTTAAAACGACTTAAGTTTATAAAACAAGTTAGTAGTGAACTATGGTGAAATTAACGTAAGAAAAGCACACTAAGTAATTTTCAACATCATATTCTTATTAGAAATAAATCCACAAAGAATCGTTACCCAAGTACTTGCGGAATAGTACTTGGGATTGAAATAAACAAAGTTGGGTGACTCTCTCTAAGCTCGGGCTAAGTCCGAGCACAACTCTTAGAGCTGTTGAGCTATCTCGGGAACTAAGTTGTATTTGGAGGAGTGAAAAGATGGCTTGCGTGTATGTGTGTTTTACAATTCACAAGCTTAACCTTTTCACTCCATCTCTTATGCTATTTATACATGTATGATATTTGACTCTTTCCTAAGTGACAAGCGACATCATCTGTAAGACAAAATCTTGATGTATTTTGTCTCATTACAAAGACTATTCTAGGTAAGAGACAAGACTACTTTCCTAAGTTCGGTGATGACACCGAGCACGATCTTTGCCATTCGTGGAAAGTTGACTTTGGTTGATAAGGACTTCGTCTTATCGATTCAACCTTTTCCGCCTTGTCCCGCTCTTTCTTGATCTTACATCCTTGATCTTCTACTTGGTTTGTCTTGATGTAAGAAGTTGGAGAGAATCTTGGGATTCGGTGAGTTATTGTCATCACCTTTGAATCCATCATCTTCTTCTTGACTCGGTCTTCACCCTTTAAGTTCCGCCTTACTAAGTGGAGAGACTTCTTCTTAGCCTCATCTTGAGTTTCACGAAGGCGACTCACCGAGATAGTATGCACTCGGTGACTGTTTGTGTTAACGGATTAAACACTTGGGCTATTTTCTATTCAAATCCTAGATTAAGGAGTTTGGGTATTCTTGAACCCAACAGTCTCCCCTATTTGGATATACAAATAGCCTAAGTGGTTGATCTGTAAGTGAGCAAGAGGCTTCTTCTTACATCGAATGTACTAATGAATACAATAAGGAACACCGAGTAAATGAATCAAACATACATCGTTTATTGATCGATTACATAGTTCCTATCACTAGTACAAAAGATAAAACAAAATGATGTCAATCCGGATGGATTCCCAATGCTTCAAGCTTGACCTTTTTGGTGATGAGTGTTTCTCTGTCGGGATGGTCTCTTATCTTGGCATTCGGTCTTGGCGAACCTCGATGTTTCTTTGGGTTTGAATTTGAGAGGCCACCGGTATGTAGCTCGACATTGCGCCCACACCGGCTGATCAATATCACTCCATCTTTGAAGCGAGGTTTCCATAGACATCAATGTGGAATAGCCCTCTTCGAGCTTCTCAATCACTAGGCAGTTCACAAATTTAACCCTTCAGCAGCTCCTGTTACACTCAGTCCGTGCACTTTAATCTTAGGTTGGAACTCAACTCTCTTCCTTTTGCTAGTGGATGATTGTGATTGAGATCCTTGAGGTCTTCATTAAGCGGCTCGAATTCCAGTTAGGTGGACAATCTCTCGATCTTTCATATCTTTTACGAGCATTTTCATCGGGTCCTTAACCACCGCATTCTTCTTCTTTTCTATGATTGGACCAAGCTCATCAAGTTCGATGATCCCAAAGTCGGTGAATATGGGGATCATGGACCTCGAAGTGTCTTTTATCAACCCCTCATAGACGTTAATGGCGGTGGTTTGGTATTGGGGATGATTAAAATCTGTAATTTTTAGGGAAGCCTTGACTTGTCATTGTCGCTTGTACTCCTCAATTTTGCTTTGCACGAGAGCTTGATTTTCTTCTTCTTTTCTTCCAAGCGCTTTTCATTGCGACCATCCGAGCACCTGAGCTTCTGAACTTTTGCCCTGCTCGACCCTTTTGAAGTTTGCTTGGATCTAATCCCATGTTCTCGGCTTCTTGGCGACAACCTTTTCGGTGCTTTTCTGTTCCTTTTCTCTTCCTCGACTTGTTTCAACCTTTTTCTTCTTTAGCAAGGTGTTTACTCATTTGTTGTGGTGTGGCGGTATTGATGTCGCCGATTTTATAGGGAATCTTCTCGAGCTCGAAGTTGCCATCTTGCCTTTTCCTTTGTCTGGCACGAGGAAGATGAAGTTGCTACCGAGGGGTGGAGTTGTTGATGTTATTGGAGTGATTCTTGTCGGTGTTGTTGTTGTTGATGTTGTTGGTGGGATTGATGAGATCGGTGTTCTTTGAGGCGGGTGGGGATGATGAGATTTGAGTCACCGATCTTGTTGGTGTTGGATCCCCTCGGTGTGAGAAGGGTTTCTTGACAATATTCTCCCCTCAGTATTCTTGAGCCTCGGTGAGGGCAAGAGTTGAGTGGGTCTTGAAGAGGGTGGCGACTTGACCCTTGAAGGCTGATAAATTTACGAGATCATAGCCTTGATGTCGAAGTGTCGATTGAATACCGGTGACTTTAGTTTCCAAATTAGCACGAGAAACCTCCGGTGTCATTACGGGCCCAAGATTCCGGGCCGAGATGAGGATGCTGAGCCAAAGTAGCCACTGCGTATTCAAAGAGTCCAATGTAGTTTGAAGAGGCGGAATGAGGATGGAAGACCCTAAACATTTGCGAGACTTGAGCATATTGAAGCGATTCAATGAGGTTTGAGGATTGTTTCAAGTGCTCTCGGTAGCCTCCAACACTTTAGAGTTGAGTGTTGGGTCTTCTTTGACAAACTCCACGATTTCATCTATCGTGGTACCTACACCACGAAGATGCGAGGAATTTAGCCATGTTTTCATCCGATCGGTGAATGTTGTCATACATCGATCCACGTGCTCATGAACATTTTCATCAAAGCCATGTACCTCACCTTTAGATCAAGATAACTTCGCGGCTGACCTCGGTGTGTTGCTCCCACAATGTCGGTGACCCCGAATATAACCTTCTTGAGCGTTGGTGATCCACCGAACTAGGCGTCTTTCGGTGAGTGGGAGAACATTATCAAATCTTTCAAATTCATCGATGGATGAAGAGGAGTCATTATTGTCGCTTGTTGGTGATTGATATGCTCTCATGGATCGGTGAGGCTCTTGTTCGACTTGAACCTCGGCGTCTATTTCTTCTCCGGTGATAAGATTTCATCATCGATCAAGAAGCTCATCTTGAGAGAATAATATCCCGGTGACATCAACCTTGATTAACCGGGGTTGGTGTTGGGTTCCATATCGTGGTGGTATGTTTCCATCGAGTCTTTGTCCCCATTGACCCCTCGGACACCGGTGGGCATTTCGATGTCTTCGCTGGAGTCGGGATTGGTTGTGGGTTCCGTATCGGCGGGTTGTTCCTTTCCTCCTAGTCTTTGTCCCCAGTGACCCACGAGACGGTGGGCGTTTCCGATGCCTTTAGCGAGTCATGATAGTTGTATCCCTATCGGTGGGTTGTTTGATTCCTCGAGTCTTTGGGAGAGATCAATGTGCCCTCGGACAAAGGCTTGGATTTGCTAATGTCATCTTTGGGCGTTGTGGAAGCGCTCCCCTACCGGTGGGTTGTTTGTTTCCTACGGATCTTGGGGAGTAGTAGGTGTGACCAAGGGCACCGGCTGTGATGTATCGGTGTCGTTCGTTGTCCACCGGGTGGTTGTTGCCTGGTCGGTGGGTGTCTTTTGGTCTCGGGCTTTTGTTCCTCTTGGGTTGTGCTCTGAAGCCTCGGGGCCCCGAGACTTTGGTTTAGTCTTAGTCGATCGAGACTTCCCTTTTCTTTTTAGAGCGGGGTTTGGAGACACCGATCCACTTTGATTGTTCTGACAATCATGTGGGCGTCAATTCAATGGGAGTGACGAGGATGGGTCCTTTGAAAGTTTGAAGGGCTCGGGATGCGGGTAAATTTCAAATTTTTCATCCCGAGTATAATTTGAACCCAAGAATGATTGCGAGCACAAGAGACAAACCTAGGATACTAAACGCGTGCCGCCCTAGTTTTGCTCAGTAGCTTCGTTACGAGATCACTATAAATTATCTCCCTATGTCGACGGTGACCCCATTCATCAATAAGATGCCATCATCAAGTGAATAGAGTTAACTTGTTCGGTGGATGAGTGGTTTCACGAGGACCGAATCACAAAAGTGAAGAGGATCATCCAAGCCACGGGAATGAGCTTTTAGTGGTGGGGTCTTGTCCTAAAAGTTGGATCTAAAGCGATTTGTTTTAACCCATCCTTCAACGTGGAGGGTTCGGGATGGGCGACATAAGCACCTTTGTTATAGTCTAACCCCGTTGATGTGCAAAACGTTTTGTAATCCGGTGTGTTGTTTCCCCATTTAGGCGAACTCGATGAGATACTCCCCGAGAGGTCTAAGGTTATTCTCATCGATGAAGGTGTCGGGTCAAAGGCTCTAGGCTGTAGCCCAAAACTCCACGAGGTAGTTTGGGTACACTCTTGAGGACATTTACAAAGGCCGTTTTGAGTTGGCGTTGAATAAAATTTTATAATGTCTTTATAGGTTGGGACATTTTCGGGATATTCAAAATTTCCTATGACATTATTTGTTTTAAATTCAACGTTAGTAAGATCCCTACCAATCGAGAAGCAAAGCGG
This sequence comes from Chrysanthemum lavandulifolium, assembly GCA_022545495.1. Lineage (NCBI taxonomy): Eukaryota > Viridiplantae > Streptophyta > Magnoliopsida > Asterales > Asteraceae > Chrysanthemum > Chrysanthemum lavandulifolium. The sequence continues at coordinate 88,711,431 of CM040240.1, forward strand.
AGAGATTATGTTCTAGCCATTTCCATATGAAATATTTTAGGTTTTGAAAATATTTTGACTAGAATAATCAAATTGTTTTGATCTCTCAAGTTTGTGATGAAAACTTTGTAAATGTTTACAAGAAGGGTTTTCCAAAAGAGGTTTTAAGAGTTTTGAGCACACACAAATGTTTTTGAATTTTAGAAATGATTTTTGTGAGTTTTGTTGCGTAAAAGATTTGTGTGTGTTTGTTTGTGTTGGAAGAGGGTATTTATAGAGTGATAAGAGGGTGTTTTGTGCACAAATGGGAATATTAAGAGTCGGTTTTGAAAGGCGTTTGAATTTCCACATTTAATGCTACCACTCCATTACCCATGATAAAATCCCATTTTCAAGGAGCGATTGCGATGAACAATAAAAGTGCACTTTGCGAGATAAAATATCAATTTGATATTTTTGTGAGAGGCATTAAATGCCAAGTGGGATGATGATAAGACAAAGAGACATATATTCCTTTATTAAATTGGCAAAGTTACCAACCTAGGACATTTAAGTAGCGATATTTAGATCATTTAGTTACTCATTCAATGCTCTTTGTCAAGTGTCGGGGACCCCGAATGAGTCTTACTTATTCGGTGAGAGGTTGGTTTTGGATATTCGGGGAGGATGGACCATTTCGAGAGAACTTATCGAGATTGGTTTTTCGATACTTGACTTTCAATGTCAAGCATTCCCAATTCGACTTTCGGTCTCAAGGTAGGTTCGTCGAGGGTTTGGTGAAGATATCGGCCATTGATATTCGTGTAGGGATGAAATGAAGTTCTATGTCTCCTTTCATTATGTGATCCCGATGAAGTGATATCGATATCAATGTGTTTGGTTCTTTGGTGGAGGACGGGGTTGTTGGAGATTGCAATAGCACTAGTGTTATCACGGAAGAAGGGCACCATTTTGTAATGGATGTCATAGTCATTGAGTTGACTTTTCATCCATAATACATTGGCCTGACATCTGCGTCATGACTACATATTCGACTTCGGTGAGGACATAACCACCGATTGTTGCTTCTTTGCACTCCAACAAACCGGTTTTCCTCCAAGAAATTGTGGGACCACGAGGTACTTTTACATCCATGTTGCGACCGACATAATCGTAATCGAGTAACCATGAGATCAAACCCTAAGCATTTTGGATAATAGAGTCAAGGTTTGGGGTTCCTTTCGTGTACCGAGTATTCTTTTGGCTGCGGTGAGGTGAGATTCTTTGGGATTGGTGATATCTTGCTATTAAGCAGTGAAAATTGTATGTACGGTCTAGTAGCGGTTAGATACATCGATGAGCCAACAATCCCTACGAAATGAGTTTGATTGGTGATTTGCGGTGATATCGGGTCCAAGGTTGTTAGGTGGGACCATTGGTGTCTTCAACGAGGCACGATCGATATCTCATATTTCTTCAAGAGATTTCGGTGTATTTCTCTTGGTGATGGATATTCCTTTATCGGTTTGCACGATTTGTAGTCAAGAAAGTATGTGAGTTCTCCCATCATGCTCATCTCAAACTTCTTTGTCATTAGTTTTTCAAACTGTTTGCAAAGTTTGTAGTTTGTTGAGCCAAAGATGATATCATCAACATACACTTGGACTAGAATCACATCTGTTGAGTTCTATAGACAAGCGATTGTGTTGTCTATCTTTCCTTTGACAAACTTGTTTTGTATCGGGAAGGCGAGAGAGTCTCATACCATCTTTGTGGGAGCTTGTTTAGGTCCATAAAGGGCTTTGTCAAGCTTGCGGACATAGTCATGGAATTCGCTACTCTCAAAGCCGGGAGGTTCTTGAACATACACATCTTCCTTGAGATCACCATTTAAGAATGCACTTTTAACATCCATTTGGTAGACCACAAGTTCATGTATGTTGCATATGCAAGGAAGATCCGATGGCTTCCATTCTTGCAACAGAGCAAATGTCTCATCATAGTCAATGCCTTCTTGTTGTTGTAACCTTTGGCTACAAGTGCGGCTTTGTTTTTAATGCGGTGCCGTTTTCATCGGTTTTGTTTTCGAAACCCACTTCATTCTTATGACTACTACATCCGAGGACATTTGATCAAGGTCATGACCTTGTTTTTATCAAGCTGATGCAGTTCTTCTTGCATAGCTTTGAACCCGGCTTGGGTATTTTAGAGCCTTAGTGACACTTTTGGGTTCTATTTACGATAGGTGTCGGCATATAAACATTCATTGGTTGAAATTGCAGTTAGACTAGCGACCATGCTTCTAGTGAGCATGCCCTCGGTGGGTTCACCAATGATGTTTACAAGCTCAATATCACGAGTTCTTGTCCACTTACTTTGTGGTGCAGGATCCGAGCTTGATGATTTCACTAGGTGATCGGATGTGAGTTCGGTGCAAGAGTTCAGAATCATTTAGAACATCTGTAGAGATGTCTTGTTCGAGGTGAGATTCATGAGATCTGGGTTCCTAATCATTTGAATCGGTGTTTCCTATCCAGCGAGGATGACTAATTATCAATGAGCTCTTTGATGGTTGGTTGGGGTAGGTTGTGAGGTAAGACATAATATGAGATGTCGACATCGACTTGATATGAGAATTGAATTCGATGTTGTACTCATCGGAAGGATATCTTGATGAGTTATCGATTCCTATTTCCTCCATCGAGGTGTTGGTGAACCGATGCTTTCGATTACTTTCATCAAAGGTGACATGAAAGGTTTCCTCAAGTTGTTGTCTCCTTGTATTAAAAACCACGAAGGCTTTGGAGATCGGTGAGTAGCCTAAAGTATCCATCATCGACTTTTGCATCAAATTTGCCTAGATGATCCTTGTGGTTATGAATGAATACAGGACATCCAAATACATGAAAATAGGCGATGTTAGGAAGTCTACCTTTGAAGATCTCATATGGGGTTTTATTATGTCTTTTGACAACGATTGACTTGTTTTGAGTGTAACGAGCGGTTTGATCGCTTGATCCGTAAATGCTTTGAGAGGGTGAGCCATTTAACATGGTTCTAGCGACCTCAATGAGGGTTCATTTTCCTTTCAAAGAACCCCATTTTGTTCGTGGGTATATGGAGATGAGAAATTTTGAGAAATTCCTTTTCATCACGAAACTCTCAAGCTCTTGATTTACGAACTCGGTACCATTGTCGATTCGATTTGTTTAATGATAATGTCATTACGGTTTTCTATCTTCACGATGAATGACATTATTGTATCGGTGCGACTCTTCTTGGAAAGAAAGTATACCCAAGTGTATCTTGAGAACTCATCAACAATGACGGTGTATACTTCTCATCTTTGGATTGATGCGGGACCAGCGGGTCAAAGAGATCCATGTACGGAGGTGAAGGCGACTTTTGATGGAGAAATTTTGTTTGGTTTTGAATGATGCTCATGTAGTGTTTACCTTTTTCACAGGCGAGCATGGTTTGTCTTTGCAAAACCGGTGATGGTAAGCCAAGGACCTTGTTTTGTTTTGCCAAGTTGTTGAGGTTTTTGAAGTTTAAGTGTGAGAGTCTCTTATGCCATAGCCAATTGATTGTTTCAGTGGCTTTAGCAAAGAGACACGTTCCATCTTGGGAGAGTGTTGACATGTCTAGCACATAAACATCATCTCTCCTAGGAGCTATCAACACAACTTCTTTGTTGGCATTGAAAATGGTACGTTGTTTATCATTGAATTGTACAATGTATTTAGCATCACATAGTTGACTGACACAGATGAGATTGTATTTGAGACCATTGACATATGCTATTCTAGAGAAAACTATTCCATTGCAATTTACTGAACCATAACCTTGATGGGACATGATGAGTTATCACCAAATACTACCTTGGGCCTGGTTCCTTTACACACTTGTGCGGATATTCCTTCACACAGTCATGCTTCTTGAGCATCCAGCATCTAGATGCCAAATAGGCTCACGGCATGTCTGCACAAGTAGTAAAGCGAATTAGTTTCTCTTCGTGACCCACTTACTAGTGGGCTTGGATCTCAAGGTCTCTTTGAAATTTGCAATCGACTCATGGTCGATGGTTGTGTGCATGGTGCTACCACGGGTTTTGCATTTAGAGGTGAGGATGACTCGGTGACTACGGGTTGTTTGGAATTTCTCCTTGCATGAATGACCTTTGTCATGTTGGGATGTCTCATGAGTGGATTACCGCATATATCACGGCATGTATTCATGAGACAATCATCCGATGATGATCATTAAACCCACGGTGAGGGCATAGAGGAAAAGGTTTTCTCTATTCTTTGGAGCGATTTTGGAGGATGAAGCATCTTGATGACCAACTTTGGTATAGTTTGCTTGGTGACATCTTGTAGATGATCTGCGATCCTATGATCATCCTTTTGCGGATCATGCAAAAAGGATTCTATAGCGATTGTCGATGGTATGGTGGTGTAATGACACACTCACACTTTTGTTTGTTTTGGAGGTTGACTTAGACTTTGAGGCGGAGGAGGCGACTTTGTCTCCTTGATTGGTTCGGGGACCTTTTCAATGGATTCCATTTTTTGAGAAGCTTCCTCACAAGTTCGATCGATTCTTTGGATTGGTCGACTTGATGGGGACGAGAGGATGTTGAAGTCTCGGTAGGAGTAGACTCTTGTTGGATTAGTTTTGCTTGTCTTTGTAGGATGGTTCTACCAAGTCCGGACCTTTCTTTTGGTGAATGAGGATTGAATTGTAGTGGAGTAAGCTCGAGCTTGGGCGGCACCACGAAGAGGTTTCGGTGGTGGGCGGTGCTTGAGATTACGCCTGCACTCGAGATATGTTGATACTCTGGGCACATCGGGGAGTCAAGCATGCTCTTTAGAGCTTGACTTTCGAGCTCGTAATCCTTCGAATCGAAATTTGGAAGCTTACTCTCGGGATTAACTCGTTCAATCCAATCACTAGAATTGGGATCACCAACATATTTGTAATCATGCCACCGGACACAAATGGCTTAGGAGGCGGTCTTTGTTGAGAGAGTCGGGAGATGATCTTCACCTATGACTCTCTTCTTGCTCTTGGGGGCTCCCAGCATCAAGACCATGGGATTCTTAGCAGTCCAACTATTAAGAATATCATTTGCCTTTTTAAGTTCATCTTGAAGATTCTCGATTTCTTTTAACTAGTTTAGTGTTTTGAATTTGCAAAGTGTGACCTCAAGCTTAGCTTGTTTTAAAATAAGCAATTCATCCCTACACTTATTCAATTCAAAACTTAACTTGTTGTACTTAGAAAAAGATTCGATCTTTGCTCTTCTACAAACTTAAGGTCTACATTTAGATAATTCATATAAGGCGCCAATCGAGTCATCATCCATAGAAAGTAAAGTGTTTACCTTCTTCATTGTGATGTTGACCCATTCCCGTTCTAGCATGATTCTTCCCAATAGCTAGCTTGTCTTCTTACGAGAGAGCCATCGAGCACCGACATGTATCATTTCATCATCGATGAGATTGGCTCTTCATCCCGATCAAAGGTTTCAACAACGAGGCCTTTGCTCTTACCCCGCATGATTGAACATTTTTGTTGTTTACGAGGGATGGCCTCAAGCAATGCAAGCTTAGCTTTTGCTTTCTTATACTTAGCTTCATAATCAATGGTTTTGTTAAGATCAGTTGTTTTGAACATTTTGATGAGGCCGATAGATTTTGGTTGAAATTTGCTAAAGCACAAGACCGATTAGTTCACGATGGTTTGTAAGAGGGTTACGAAGTTGTTTTTGAAAAAGGTCTTTTGCAAAATGGCCTCTTTTATGACACTTATAGCATTCGGTGTCTTGATTGCTTTAGCATTGAAAACCTTTGTTTCTTTTATAAACCTTGAGAGTTAGCAAGGGTGCCCTTTCACGAAATTGACATTCGGTCATTTAGGTACTCCTCACTTGATCTCTCATCGGGCTCATCATCCGAGTTTTCTTGGAAATATTGAACTACATTGTTAGAAAAGCGGTTGATATTGGTGATGAGGTAGTGGTCGAGGACTTCTTGACTTCACGATACTTCTTTAAGTCGGGGTATCGTCTGCTGATGAGGTTTTCCTCATAGACAAATTTCCATAAATTTCAAGAAGCTCAAGATTTTGGATATGATTAGCATTCCTAAGTCCACGAGAGAAATTCAACCACTTCTCGGGAGGCATTTACAAAACCAACATTGATTTCATGCTTGGACAACTTAACACCATCATTTGAAAGTTCATTTAAAAGAGTTTTGTATCGGTGTAAGTTTGAGAGAGTTTACGAGTCCTTAGCCACGAATGTGTTATACTCGAGTTTGGTCCATTATCCTGTTTTCCTTGGTATCGGATGGTCCTTCATGACTATGAATTAGGTCATCGGGTTTGCTTAGCAATACTACGACTTATAATGAGACTCCATAATATCGTCGGGAAGACAAGATATTATGATACTTTTGAGTCTTTGGTCTGGTTGACCACTCTCCTTTCATCCAGGTCCACCGAGCTTGAGGTTTAGGCAACCCTTCAATGATCTTTGGGACAAATGAACCTTCATTTATACACTTGATATAATAAGGTTCCATCCTAATCAAATAGCAAAGCATTCGCTTTTCCATTTGTTGAATTTGCCAACTTCAAGTCTAGGGGCAATAGTGAATAAGCTCCACCCTTTTATCGACTAGTTGGGGTACATCAATTTGACCATTTAGGATCCTAATTTAAAACTTTTAGAGCGGCCTAAAAGCAGTTTTATAATTAGCCTTGCTCGATACCACTTGTTGTTCCCGTTCACAATCATTTAAAACGACTTAAGTTTATAAAACAAGTTAATAGTGAACTATGGTGAAATTAACGTAAGAAAAGCACACTAAGTAATTTTCAACATCATATTCTTATTAGAAATAAATCCACAAAGAATCGTTACCCAAGTACTTGCGAATAGTACTTGGGATTGAAATAAACAAAGTTGGGTGACTCTCTCTAAGCTCGGGCTAAGTCGAGCACAACTCTTAGAGCTCATTGAGCTATCTCAGAACTAAGTTGTATTTGGAGGAGTGAAAAGATGGCTTGCGTGTATGTGTGTTTTACAATTCACAAGCTTAACCTTTTCACTCCATCTCTTATATTATTTATACATGTATGATATTTGACTCTTTCCTAAGTGACAACCGACATCATCTGAAGACAAAATCTTGATGTATTTTGTCTCATTCTAAAGACTATTCTAGGTAAGAGACAAGACTACTTTTCTAAGTTCGGTGATGACACCGAGCACGATCTTTGCCATTCGGGGAAAGTTGACTTTGGTTGATAAGGACTTCGTCTTATCGATTCAACCTTTTCCCGCCTTGTCCCGCTTCTTTCTTACGTCTTTACATCCTTGGTCTTCTACTTGGTTTGTCTTGATATAAGAAGTTGGAGAGGAATCTTGGGGATTCGGTGAGTTATTGTCATCACTCCTTTGAATCCATCATCTTCTTCTTGACTCGGTCTTCACTCTTTAAGTTCCGCCTTCGAGTGGAGACTTCTTCTTCGCCTCATCGAGTTTCTTGAAGGCGACTCACCGAGAGACTATGCACTCAGTGACCTGTTTGTGTTAACGGATTAAACACTTGGGCTATTTTCTATTCAAATCCTAGATTACGGGGTTTGGGTATTTACTGAACCCAACATGTTGTCCTCTCGAATTTGACCCCACCTGAAGTAATTGGAAGTACGCTAGTATGGCGGTCGGGTAGGGCATAGCGATTAATCGGTTAGGCGGAGATTAATCGGGGATTAATCGGATTGGAATTTTTATGCACAAAATTGTAATTTTAGATATTATATTATATTATATGTATGCGATAAGCAGAGTACATCAAAGTTCAAATATTTCAATTGTTCAAATATAAACATAATACATAATTCTTCAAAGATTAAAGTCAAATATAGATATTACTCGATTTGTTAACCATTTTTAAGCGATCTTTGACCGATTTTGTCAGATTAATCGATTTGTTGACCAATTTTTAAGCGACGTTGTCCGATTTTTAAACGATTTTGTTGACCGATTTTCAAGTGATTTTTTCAATTAATCCGATTAGACCAGTTTTCTCCGATTAACCGGTTTGTTGACCGATTTTTAAGCGATCTTTGACCAAACCGATTAAGTAGGCCGATCATGATAAATCAAGGCGCTTAGAGATCGATTAGCGATTATGCAGGGATTAATCGGCCGCCTGGGCCGATTTTTACAACAGAGGGTAGACGTAGACATAACTAGCTAGGAGGATTGACTAGGTTAGCACCACTATTCCTCTATTGATTTCCCTTTACAATTTATTTGCTTTTATTTTATATTCTGCATTAGTAGTTTAATTAATTAAATCCCTATCAAAACCATTATTATTCTGTGACAATTAGACTTAGTAATAATCCAACACACATAGCTCTTGGGACGACCTCGACTTTACCATTTACTACACTACACACGACCGGCACATTTGCTGTTAGTGCATTAGGGTGACCATAGGTATAGCGAGACACTATAAATATTAAGACACAGTCGAGAAACACCGCATCAAAATCGGACTTTTTTTTTTTTTTTTTTTTTTTTTTTTTTTTTTTTTTAGGATTTAAAGTGGGTTATGATTTTCTGAATTTTTTGGCATATTCGACCCTATTATTGTCTAATTTAAAGGTTGAATTACGCAAAACTTAAAACACGAAAGTTGTAGTTTTTTTTGTCGTTCTTTACCCATAAATTTTGAGATATCACATTTTAAAAATAATGTTTTACACATATTTAGAGCACACAAAGTGTTTGATAAAATGCCTAAAAGAGACTTTTCTTATAAAAGTATATTTAAATGCACTAATTGGTGTATCACAATACATTTTTTTATCATTTTTTCTTTTTATTTTAGTTTTTTTAACTGATGAAGAAGACTAAATGATGAACAGACTAACTAATTAAGAACAACCAACTGATAAACTTATTAATATTGTGACCTTAACTGATTAGCATTTTGATTTTTTAGACAACTGATGAACATTATGATTTGTTTTAGAAAACTGACAAAGTGATAAAAATTATAATTTTTTTTATAAAACTGATGAACTGATGAACATTTTGATTTTTTTTATATAAAATTGACGAATAATATAATATAACTTATGAACATGATGAACAAAATTAAAGACTTTTTATTGATAACAAAAGTTTTTATTGATGAACAAATGAACAACTTTTTTAGGGTACTACTAAATTCACCAAGAATTTTTTTTAGTCAACCAGTCAATAGAGGGAATAGCATTTTTTAACTTTCTAAACATTTTGGGAATAGCATTTTTAGCTTTTTCTGTCAACTTAAACTTTTCAATATCACTTTTCAAAAAGCTGTCACCCAACCCTCATACTCATACCGGTTCCCATATTTTTGAAAATTACAAACTTTATTTCCTAGCTTCCTAACCAACTAATTTAATTACAGTTAAAATATGATATAATCATGTTATATAAGTTGTCTAATTTGATTTTTATGTACTAACAATCTGTAATATCATTCAACATTACAAGGTAATCCACCAAAGTTATATTGTAATATAAGTTATTATCTTTTTCGTTCCTTGAATCTTCACCGGAAATCCACCTTTCATCTTTGATGTTAGAGCCAAAACAAAAAACAGGCTCACCACCATCAACACTTGCAGGAACCATCTCTTTTTCGTTCCTTGAATCTTCACCGGAATTATACGTATAACATCAATTTGTTATACACAATCCAATTCCATTTGCTCAACCCGAAGACGCCACTGTCCTCAACCCCTCTTTTTTCCACCACATAAAAAATACCCATCAGAAACCTAACGCCGTCGTCACCGTCACCGTATCTTCTATGACTTTTTATCGTTTTATCCATATCCAAATCCAAACATACCCTTCGTCCAGATCCAAACAGACCAACATACCCTTCGTCCATATCCAAATCCAAACATACCCTTCGTCCAGATCCAAACATAAATTCTGGATTGTGTATAACATGAAAGAAGCATGCGATATCCAGAAATAAATTATGGGCTCTTTTAGGAAGTGAATCATAGCTTATTCGCAGCTTCTTTTGAGTATCTTCATGAGGAATTTTTTTTAACGTCTCCAGCACACTGCGCTATTGCATCTACAAACTTCTTATAGTGGTGGTAAGGGGGGTTCTTGGTGGAACGGTGGTATTATAGTGGTGGTATAGTGGTGTCGGTTTGACAGTGGTGGAGGCGGGAAAATGGTGGTGTCAGTTTGACAGTGGTTAGTGGTAGATGAGAAGATATAGTGGAGGCTGGGAAGATGTGGAGGTTGGGAAAAAATAAGGATTTTAGGGTTTTAAGTAGTTGGGTTTTTTTGTTGTTTGGTGGGCTTTTGGGGTTTTTTTTTTTTATTTTTTTTATTTTGCTTAATCCTATTAATTATTGATTTAATAACTACTTTAGTAATATATATATATATATATATATATATATATATATATATATATATATATATATATATATATATATATATATATATATATATATATATATATATATATATATATTTTCGAGGAGCTTATTTAAGTTGATACAATAAAAATGTTTTTTAATGAAAATATGCATACGTCGCCATTTTTCACTAATGATGTATAATTATTTTATATCATAGAAAATAATTAATAAATATATGTTATTCTTTTAGAAGTGGATATTTTCATTAATAATAACAAATTTAATTTTAGGTGTTCAAAACTCGTGAAGACTTAAAAGGTTGGGCGCAAACTAAGGCACGGTCTCTCGGTTACGTCATTATAACTCAAAAATCATACACGAACGAAAGTGGTTTTTTCTATGAAGTCACGCTTATGTGTGATCGTGGTGGTGAATATAAACCGAATGAAACAAGTAAAAACTCTGCTACCGAAAAGATTAATTGTCCATTCCAGTTGGTAGGAAAGTATTCAAATATGTATGGTGGTTGGTTGATGAGTGTGATATGTGATAAACATAATCATCTCCCTGCACAACATATGGAGGAGCATCCATATGCGAGGCGATTGACTAAAGAAGAATATCAATTGGTTGAAGATTTGACAAAGAACAATGTGGAGCCACGTGACATATTGTCAATAATAAAGGCGCAAAATAAGGATAACGTGTCAACACTCAAAGATATATCTAATGCACAATCTAAAATTCGCAAGGCCGGAAGAGTTGGAAAAAGTACGATGCAGGTAAAACTATTTTAATGTTTTTTCTCCTATATATTTTGGTTTATTTCTTTTCAATAAATAAAAAGAAACAAAATTTATAAAAATTTCAACGCAGGTTCTTATGTCTCTTTTACACTCTAATGGTTATGTTCATGATTTTTCTACAAATGATGTTACGAATGAGTTGGACGCCCTGTTTTTTGTTCACCCCACATCTTTTAATATATGGCATGCATTCCCACACGTGGTGATAATAGATGCTACATATAAGACAAACAAGTATAATATGCCTTTTGTGGAGATAGTTGGAGTAACTTCAACACACAAGACATTTTGCATAGCATTTGCCTTTATAAGTGAAGAAAAGACGAAAAACTATAAGTGGGTGTTAGAGTTCTTAAAGTTGACACTTAACGAGCGCATGCATCCACGTGTTATAATTACGGACGAAGAATTAGCTCTGTTAAATGCACGCGAAAAAGTTTTTCCGAATGCTACACAGTTACTTTGTAGATGGCACATTAGCCAAAATATTTTGAAGAATTGTAGGCCATTGATCACGAAGAAACGAGATTGGGACTCATTTATTTCGGCATGCAATTCACTAGAAGATTCTCTAACATGTATGTCGTACTTGAAGAACTACAAGCAACTTCAAGCAGTACTTGAAAATTATCCATATACCTTTTTCTCTATTTCACATTTAATATTATATTATTTTATATTTTATATTTTTTCCTACATCACCTTATTATTTTTTTAAAACATTTCAGGTGTTTTAAGTTATGTAACCGAACGATGGTTAAAAAATCATAAAGAACGGTTTGTGTATGCATGGACTAACGTGTCTTTTAACTTTAACAATCGCACAACAAACATAGCTGATAGCCAACACGCTAAGTTAAAAAGATACTTGAAATCTAAAAAACACAGCTTAGATCAATTTGTGGGATTATCAATGAGATCGTGCAATCTCAAGTTACAGCAATCAACGAAAGCTTTGAAAGAAGTAGAATCTTTCGTTATCATCAACATAACATACAGTGTTTCAACTTATTACGGGGGTTTGTTTCCAATGAAGCTCTTGATATGATTTTAGGAGAAGTTCGTCGATTAAATGATCCTAAGTTTGAATACTCAATGTGTGGTTTTCAACTTCGTAAGGGTTGTGGGTTACCATGTGCTTGCGTACTTTCAGCGTACTTAATTTCAGGTCACCATATATAACTGCTATTATTTGATAAATTTTTTGAGGTCTTGGTTTTTCAAAAAATATTAAAAACAATTATTATTGTTTTATTGCAGGTGAGTATATCCACTTGGAGTCAATTGATATCTTTTGGAGGACACTAGATGTTTCATGGTCAAAACCCTTGGAAGATGAAGATATTCAATGTGACGATGGCTAACACATTTTTAAAGAAAATTTCAACAAGCAGTCCAATGGAGGAAAAATGAGTTTCTTAAGAAAGCTAGGTTGTATGAGCAATCCAAGTGCAACTCTAATTAAAGAACCCGGTTAAAAAAAATACCGTGGACGACCAAGCTTGAAGAAACAACAAAAAAGTTTGTTGATCCGAAAGTTCAAGATCCTAATAAAAGTAGTCAATCAACCGGGCTTTTGGGGTAGACTTGAGCGAGGAAATACCAAGACATAGTTCATGCTCGAACTATGAAACACGTGAACGTGGCGTGTTCTCGGACTTAAACCGGGAACCTCGAGACATAGTTCATATGTGAGCCAATCGATCCACGGCAGCGTTAGGAAAGATTTTGAATCAACTTCCACATATTTTCCATCCTTATGTTCTGATTTACAAGATGTCATAGGTGATGGAAATTATGGATTCGATATGTCATTGTCGCTCTCGGTCTCCCTCAAGATCAGTGGCGTTGTATTCGGCCTGATTTCGTGTAAGAGTTAGATTTTAACCAACAAAAATACAAGTATATATTTGGAACGAGAGGTTATAAAACAATTTATGAGACTGTAAAAAAAGCTTCAAAATGGATGGAAATGTCAAACACGGGTTTGGTTATTGCCTCAGCATATAAAAGATTTGTTATAAGTCTAACTGATGGAGGAAATGTTGGAGGCTGCACCACGAGTTTTCCGCTTTGGTCGAGGCCACCACAATCGGAACCACACGAGACAATTGTGATTACTCATGTGAATCGTAACCATTATATTAAAGCGACACTACGCGAAGGTTTTCCATTACCGTTAACTCATCCACTTTGGATTACATATAAAAGTGAAAATGCATCTAGATGGGAGGACACATATGTTAGTCGTCAAAATGTGTTTCGCGGATATTATTATCGTATTCCGGAAAATATTGACCTAACAAAGTAATTATGTAACGTTATTTATATTGTATTTTTAATTATTCATTTTCAATAAAATTTGTATTATTTGTTCACTTATATATAACTACGTATATGTATATGACAAAAGTAAAAAATAATTATCTGTGTAATATTTTAAAGTCGTAAAGTTAACAACTAACTAATTTTGTATATACTTTTATTATCCGTGTAAAAATTTTAACTTAACAACGAACCTTTGAGAAAAAATAATACAAATTATCCGTGTAATATTTGGTCACTTAACTTTACGACTTTAATATACTTTTATTGAGTTGTAACAAAATTAGTGTTTTACCATGTTAATTGTTAAGGGTCCCATTGCATTTAATTAGTTGCTAATAATGAACCAACAAAAGAAACACATTTATCAATGATTAACTAATAATCATGTCTTCTAGAATTATTTTATAATAAAGTCATCAATGATTAACTAATTATCATGGTGTATTTAGATGACATCCTTTTTTATTGACGAATAAATGAACAACTCTTTTTATTGATGAATAACTTTTTTTTATTAATAAACAAAAGAACTCTTTTTATTGACGAACAAATGAACAACTATTTTTATTGATGAACAACACTTTCTATAAATGAACAACACTTTCTTTTAATGAACAAAGTATACGATGAACAATGTTTTTTATTGATGAACATTGTGATGTAACTGATAAACAAAGTAATAGAGAATTGATGAACAACTTTTTTATTGATTAAGAATACATTTTATTGATGAATAACTCTTTTTATTGATTAATAACACTTTTTATTGATGAAGAACACTTTATATTAATGAACAAAGTATACAATAAACAATGCTTTTTATTGATGAACATTGTGATGTAATTGATAAACAAAATTAAAAAGAATTGATGAACAACTATTTTTATTGATGAACAATACTTTTATTAATAAACAAATGAACAACTCTTTTTATTGATAAACAACACCTTTTATTAATGAACGATACTTTTTTTGTTAGAAAACTAATAAACAACGTGACTTACTGATGAACATTAATCTAACTAGAAATTAAAAAGACAACTTTATCTTTCAAAGTACATGTTTACATAACCAAAACATTAATTAACATAATCACACTAAAACCAACTTATATCATGTGCTAACAAACTTGTACATTCAACATAAATAAATCTAAATCTAACTACTTTCAAATACAAGCAGCTTTATCTTTCAAAAAAATACTAGCAGCTTTATCTAAATCTACAATATGCAGAAAAACTTGTACACCAACACAAAAGAAACACAAACCCATCAACAAAAGTGTCAGCACTTCTCAAAAAACTCATCAACCGCTGATCATGTCATCAATGTACCATTATTGTTGAATATGAAAATGACGGAGGTGAAGTGGCGGAGGAGCGGTGATGTTGGGGTTCCGTTGATGTTGATAACGTGAAGACGATGATGGTGATGGAGACGGTGGTTCTTCCATTTGACGGATCGGAGATTGTTTGACGGTGCTCTCTATAAAATGATACAGGATCGGAGATCATTTGCGGTGGTTCTTCCATTTGATGGATCGGATTGATGATGATGACAGATCATTTTTTGATTTGAGATTGGGGATCTGATGAGAAATAAAGAGGAGAGAGGAGATGGGAAATAAAAAGGTGTTTGATTGAGTATAGCAGGGATGAAGATATTTTATCAGCAAATGACGACGATGCCCCTAATTAAAAAACACATATCTTGTTATTGAACTAACGGTTCTTTTGATCCAACGGTTAATAACACTTTTTAGACTTTTCAAAATATTCTAACTTTTTAAATGATCCCCTACAACTGAGACACATCCCTTCTTAAAATTTTCTTTTAGAATATGAAAATTTACTTACGGTTAAAATGTTTAATAAGAACAAAGACATATTTTGAAGTATCGAAGTTATTTTTTATTGTTATCTTCGTAAGAGCATCCACTACGGTAGTTTACAAATAGGTTTATAATATGATGAAAAGGTTTATACTTTTGTTCACAATAGTGGAAATCTATTTCATGCTTACTTGGCATGAAAAGGTCTATGATCTTGAACCTCTTCACAATTTAATGCATTTGAGATATATGTAATGTTTATAAAGCTTTAAGAAGTTTATGTGTAGTGAAAATAGGTTTATACAACCAAAAGATTTAAAAAATAATGATATGGATCAGTTATAAACTTTCATAAAGATCTAATATAGTGGATGCCCTAAGAAAACCTATCTGAAATGAAATTGCAATATAACCACTTTGAAACATTTTAGAGATGTATATCTATGTGACCATGTAATTATGTATGCTAGGAAAAATGAGTATTTGCAAATATTATTTGCGATCTTATGACATCAAGTAGTCCCAATACTTGAAGGCTTATGTTATGTCATGTGGTGATTAATATGGAGATTCATAAATCATTCCTTTTTCGAAAATTGTCAGCCTCGAAGAGATTTTCTTTTGATGATCTTGTTCAAACAACTTTTAATTGGTGTTCTTGTCGTAGTAAATGTAAACCTAACTGGGTCATTTGATTGCAAAACCCCAGTTTACTTAATTTGTAATATCTTCTAGATCTTTGCTAGTTTAATAAAATTGCCGTTAAAAAAAAAGGTACTAGGATTTAATGGATTTAAAAGACATATTTACTTGTCTATGTCACAACTCACAACTTGAAATGTTTAATAAGAACGTTAATTCTTGTGAACAAGAGCATCCTCCATTTTCTTGGTAGTTTGGTAGAGGCGATCTTGATATATCATAACCAAATATTCATACGTTAGCCCTTCAACCGGATCAATAAATGACCATTTTACGACACATTCCTCATTCACCACTACGTGAAATTTATTATGCATATTATGAGAACATTATTTTACTTGCTATCACACTCATTAATTCTAAGTTTGTTATTTCGCTAGCAAATATTTAAAACGAGGTGGTTGCATCCGCGCGTTGCGGCGGGTTTTTTCTTCTAGTTTTCATGTTGCATGTGTTTAGTCACATGTTTTACGTAAATTGTGTGCGAAAATCCTTATGTAAATGTGAGTGTCATTATGATCGACTTGATCTAAGAAAATGTGTTATGTTAGTATTTGTTATACACATTTGAGTTTGTGGTTTTTTTGCTTGTGTTGATACTTTACATTTGGGCTTCCTTTGTCACATATCTATACAGCTTGGCCCAAAGTAATGTAGCATAACAACTAAAAATATCTATGAAATTTTGTCTGTTTTAGTTGTCAACTAAAAGTATACAGTATTACTTTTGGTCATATTGTTTGTATTGTTGGTTTTTGCCGTTTGTGGTAATTGTCTGTCACCATTAGTTTTGTCGTGTTGCTTTTGCGGAAGTGTTAAGCGGGTTTTGAGTTGGTACTGAGAGTCTGAGACGTTATAAAATTGGCTAAATGATTTTGGTGGTTGTAAGTTGTTTCAACAATATTCTGTAACCTGCTTATTTGCGGCAATATTCTGTAACCCAAATATTTGCAATCCATGTTTAGACTGAATACTGGTACGAAATACGGTTCAATCATATTTTGACGTCTAGAATGTGAGACAACTTAGGACTTATACAATGGTTTAGACTGAAGACTAAGTACCATTAGATTTTGCCAAAATTTATGCCTTAAGTGTAGTTGCAGCGCTATTAGTCCTAAGCAGTCTTCATAGTTATTTTTACAACGTCATACGTACTAACAAAGCTACATGCAGTAACGTAGTTACATTACTTGTTTGGTTGTTTTTTACAAAAGACAGATACTGCTTTAGCTTGTTTAGTCTTCTTGTTTTCTTTTCTTGATGCTTGTTTCCCCTGCTTTTTTTTGAATCTGCTCGAAGAGTTCTCTTTTTGCTGATTGTTTACACGGCCCGCTGGTTTTGACTCCCTTTTCTGTGGCTCTGACATGGTGTTCTATCGGTGGTGTCGAAACCTGACCACTTGCATTGTTCATATCCTCTGTTTGTTGGGACGATCCTGTATCGAGCACAGGTGCTTCAGTTTTTGTTTCAGTATCAGGTGCCATTATTGCCAGGGGTTTTGAGTCTAGGGCTCCATCTAGAATGAAGTCAGCGAGTCCGAGCCTGCTTTCTTTGGTAAAGTGGAATTGGAAGATGTGTTGGGTACCTTCGAGTGATATTAGAGATGGGTGGCAAGTGGTATGGGTTTTTGTCTTCAAGTTTCGCTAACACTTTGTTGCATTCAAGTGTCATGCCGTCGGACTCAGGGCTGAAACATGTTAAGGTTATTGCTCCTGTTCCGTCTTTGATTGTCGCCTTAAAATAGTAGTTGTGGTATGTGCTAAAACACATACAATTTCTTTACCAAAATAGACCTAAAATAACCAAGAAAGAGCCGTTTATGTCTAATATTTGCATGTTTCTTGAGTTTATGCATTTGCAGGTACGGATATGACAAAACAGACAAAAGAAAGCCAAAACCGAAGAAAACCAAGCACGAGAGAGAGAAGAGTGCAAAAGCCGATACCGGGGATGCTATTTTATGGACTTTGATGCACAAAAGATCAATTTACGAAGTTCTGGGACATATTTTAGGAGTTTTCATATTTCACCCTTTCACTTTCCCAAAGATTACACAAATAACCCTCAACTTTGGTCAATTAACATAATCAACCCCTCATTCACCAAATTTTCACAATCTACCCCTCTCTTTCCCATAATTACCCTTTATACCCTCATACCCTCATTTTACCAATTTACCAAAGTACCCTTACCAATTTCACAAGCTACACTTTTGGTCATTTGTTATTTGAAAATTTACACAAATGGTTCCTTTATACCATCAGGATACAAAAACTATTAAAAGACGAAATCCAATAAAAACACTACCCTTTACCCACTTGGCCCAAACCCAATCACCATGTATAATTCTACCCCGTTTTATCCTTTACCCATTTCCCATTTCCAAAACCCAGGTCAAACCATTCAAGTACCCGGTCAACCTTATAATATCCCACGGTAAAAAATCCCATTATCCACCCCATAGTCAACAAGGTCAAAATAAAATAAACAAAAAAAACCCATTCGTACCCTTGCCGACAAAAGCCAGGAAACACTGTTTCCCCATCTTCCCCAGATGAAATCCCACCTTTGCCCTTCACTAAGCATCGTACTAAGCATCTTATTGACAGTTTGGCGATCCTTGTGCTTATGGAATGCCAGGGTGGACAGGAGAAGCATTCTGATTGGTTTTGACAAGTCACCAAGTTGATCCAAGGGTGGAGATTAAGAGTGGTGATGCAAGGTTAAGATCAAGGGATGAGATTAAGCTTCATGAAGCTTCTGAAGGAACCCCAAGCCCCTTGGCAGCAGCTATATAAAGCCCCTTCTCCACAGATAGAGACTTGTCCAGTTTTTATGCATTTAGAAAACTGTTACCATGTTAATTTATGTCATTTACATGTTTTCTGTAGTTAATTAGTTATTAATCTCAGTTTCATAATTGTATTTTCAGTTTTATTAATGGAAGTTTTATTTTCAAGTTCAACCTCTTGTCTCAATTTCATTTCAAGCTTCCATTCTTGTTTATTCTTGTTTCATTAGCTTATTCCATTTCATTAAGCTCATAAGCTTATTACGACTTATGTGGTGATTGTTGTTTAATTGTGCTTGATTTCAAATTTACTTAAAAGTCAACATAAGTCAACTGAGTCAAACTTTAAAAGTCAAGCAGTTTTTGATTTGAAATTGTTCTAAAGTTGAGTTTAATTGTTATTTGTTCATCACAAAAGAGTTTTGGTCTGTTTTAAAAATTAGTTTGGAGTTTAAAAGTAGTGTTTGGATTTAGCTATGTTTGTAGGATTTAAAGGTTTTGGTCAGTCATAGTTTAATAAATTTGGTTTACAAACTGATTTTATAGCTTTCTTCATCAAAGTTTTAATTGTGTCAAGGGTTTTGATCAGATTTCATGTCTCAAGTACTGTCTAAAATTCTATGATCTGTCCAAACCAGGTAAGTTCAGTAGCAATTTAGGAGGTAATATTCAGGTTCTAATTTTGTGTAAATTGGTTTTTCTAAGTCTCTTTACATCCTAGTTTAGGTGAGTTTAGCTTATTTGTCCTTTAGGTGTTTGTAGACTGCTTATTTTTCATCCCATAGGTCCCTATTTGGCTCATTTTCCCCTGTTCTGCCCTGCATCAGTCCATCATAGTTTTTTTTTTTTTCAATCTGTTTATCTGTTTATTCTTTTGATGTTATAATTAGATTTTAGCTTCCATTTGTAGACTAGGACATATATAATTTGTTTTTACCTTTAGATCCCCCTAGAGCTTATTAGGTAGCTTAAATTTTAGCCTGCAAGTAGCTTCTATCACCATTTCTGCTTACTGTCACCCCTTGTCTGTCCCAATCTGCTTATTTCTCATCAGTTTATTTGCCAATTCTCTTGATGTTCTTGCCTAGTTTTTGTTTCTGGTAGTAGTCCCGAGTCTAGTGTTACTTGTTTTGCCTTAGGTAGGTTTTTAGTTCTTATTTACCAGCTTAATTCAGGCCTGCAAATTCCCCATTTAGCCTACTGTGTCAACAACATCCTTGTTCCCTTTTACCTTCCTTTTAGCTTATTTGCTTAATGTAGTTTGATTATTCAGATCCAATAGCTTATTAGGTTTCCTTAGCTTAATAGGATTTCCCTTTTTGTCCCTAGCAGCTTATTCAGTTTCCCTTAGCTTATTTGTAGCTCATCCCATTTGTACTAATCTGTTTGGTTCAGCTTATTCACTAGTGCTTTTCAGCTTATTGATAGTGTTTATTTGGTCATTATTAGTAGCATTAGGTTAGTTTCAGCTTATTTCAGCTTCAATAGACTCTGATAGCTTATTAGTGCAAACTGCTTATTTCATCAAAGCTTTTCACATAAGTTACATTTCCAATAGCTTAATAAGTCTTCCTTAGTTGCTTTTTATAATTTTCATAGATTCCCAGTATCATTTAGATATTCTTTTTGCCAATTTTCACAATTTTCCTTAGTCATTTACTATTTTTCTAGAATTTAATTCAGTTTTTAGCATTTTTTTAATACTCCGTAGCTTTTATATCAAATAAATCAGAAAATAGTCACAAAAATGCAAAAATAATTTTCTTAGGTTTAGAAAAATCAAAAAGACATAAAAAGTATTTTTTTCAGATTTTTCCTAGTTTAAATAGTATTTTCTAGCTATTTAATTAATTTTAAATTCATAATAAATAGAGAAAAAGTCAGAAAAATATAATTTCAGTTTTGAAAATTATTTTTAGTTAATTTAGATTTTTGTAAAATAGTTTGGTAATTTTCTTGTAAGTTTTCATAATTTTTAGCTTTTTAAATCTATTTTAAATGTTTAAAATTAGTTTTTTTAAATTCAAATAAAATCAAGAAAAATAATAAAAATTAGTTTTAAATTTCAGATAATTTTTAAATCATCTTCTTAGCTGTAGAAAAATATTAGATCATTTCTAGGTGTTAAATTAGATTAGTTTGCATTTAATACACGTTTATTTAATTTCGTTATTTGCGTTTTTAGTTCTCATTTGCGTACTTAGTTATAATTTCCTTGTTTGCATCATAGATTCAGTAGTTTTTATTGCTTCCCTTTACTATTCCTTGTCTCATAGTTTAGAAATCATCAAATTCCTTTTTTACCCATTCAAATCTCGAATCACGCGACGTGAGTTATAAACTCCATTCATCATTCGTTGGGAAAACGACCCGGAAAAATACATACCTTTGTATTTCTTCGGAAAATATCTATACTAGAAATCGAACTATCAAGCTGCATGCCAAAGGAATACCATTCATTAGTCTATGTTGTTGGTATTATATGTATCTTAGAAATGTCTGTGTCACTGAGTGTAAGCATTAAGCATTCTTCTAGGTATGGCTTAGCATTGTTTAAGATCAATGTGTATTAGGTTAAGGGTGAGCATATGACCCGAACGGACCGGACCGACCGAACCGACACGGACCGAGACCGGACCGACCACATTCGGTCCCGGTCCGCGGTCTCGGCTTTTGGGCTAATTGGTCCTTTGTCCGGTCCGGACCAAAACCGACGAATTTGGCCTTGTTGGACCGGACCGACCGGACCGGTCCGGACCGAGACCGGACTGACCACATTCGGCCCGGTCTCGGTCTAGGGTTTATGCCGAAATCGGTTTTCGGTCCGGTCCGGTCTTGGCCGGTCCGGTCCGGTTTTTGGACCATGCACACCCTTATATTAGGTATAGATATGTGTGTCCAATGCAGATTGATAGCGAAAGTGATATTTTTTGCCTAAAACTTTTAAGTTTACAAGCCTGCCGATTATATAATAGGATTTGATTGTAGGCTCGGCAAGTGGTGAACAATTTGTGATTATATTTTGGAAATCTGTTAAAGACTCGAACCAAACCCGCTTAAACTTATTCGAGTCGGGTTACTCGGGTCGACAATTTTATATGGGTTATTCCGGTCTGAGTAACCCGAATACTAAATATGGTTGAGCATCGGGATGATAATGTTTGGTTAGCTCGGGGCCGGGTCGACCCGATTGACTTGAATACGATTTTTTTTTTCTTTCTTTTTTTTAGTATAACTTTTATACATTAATTAAACAAATACAGATAGACACTTTTATTACATTTTACTCATATTCGGTTGACTCGAACTCGAATGGACTTGACCCGAGTGAATTCAAACCCGACTCACCCAAACTAAAATAAGGTTGGGTTCTGTATGTTATTTTTAACCTTGACCTGACTTTAATCCAACTCAAATTGATCCGAATCTAACCAATCCGACCCGATTAAGAATGGAAAAAATATGAAAGTAGATTAGATGAGTAATAATAGAGTCTATTATCCCAATTTGAGACGGACAAGTTGCAAAATCAAAGCCACGGACCGACCTTTATAGAACTTTCTCGTCACCAAATTTTGGTAGCAATTTATTTCATAATTTGGCGGGTCATCATTACAAAAACACACACACACTGAAATACGAAATTAAACAAGAATGGATGAAGAAGATACAGTGAATAATAATAATAATAATAATAATGATCGTCGTCTGATGCTTCTCGAACGAGAACTACTTCAAATCGAACAAATACGTCAGCTTGATTCTGAAGAATTAGAGATCGAAGAAGTTGAACACGGCCATCAGTCATCTGATGACGATGATGCTCATCAATTCGAGTAATTCATTTCATTTCATTCATTTTATTTGCCCTAATTTCTTATTTTATGCCTATTTTGTTATGTCAATTAGGGTTTGTAAATGAGTGTGATGATGACGTGTGCCCTAGTTTGTAAATGAGTGGACAAAGGTAATTTAAGCTGGAAACTGAGAGAGAAGATTAGTAGTAGGATACTCGGATATTCGATCTAGTGTTGAATTCTAAGTTGTTAAGCGGTAGTTATATGGATAGAACACCTATGGATTTTTGCGGCGTAGTGATAGTTTTGTATAAAATTTGGATTAAGAAAATGATTGTTATGGCTAATAAGTATGCTATATG
This sequence comes from Chrysanthemum lavandulifolium, assembly GCA_022545495.1. Lineage (NCBI taxonomy): Eukaryota > Viridiplantae > Streptophyta > Magnoliopsida > Asterales > Asteraceae > Chrysanthemum > Chrysanthemum lavandulifolium. The sequence continues at coordinate 88,734,473 of CM040240.1, forward strand.
ACAGGTGATAATTTGGAGAGAGAAAATGTATGTAAGATATGGTGTGTAGTTCACTACTCTTCTAGTGAATAGACATGGTGTTATTTATGTATTTATTATTTCTCTTGTATTATCGGGTTCGAACAATATTATGCACCTGGTCACTATTAGTTCAATTTCCGTCCATGCGAAGTTATGAGAATTTGATTAGGGGAGTCTAGAGTAACATAACGAGATTGTATGTAGTGGAAAACGATAGGTTATATGGGCGAAAGAGTACACTAAATGTATATTAGTTGCTATACCGTAGTTACGAAAGTAGAGATGGATGATTAGTTGGGAATGTTAAATTGTGTTCTAGTGTTAGTATTCTCCGTTATGATGAATAGTTTTCGTCTAGTTTAGCTCAATAATTGTTATAGTCGCATGCCTGGAATTATCGGAATTCTATGAGGTTTGACTTTTAAGATGGATTTCAAATTTTGGGTATGGTTTACGTCTTTATAAGCGTGTATTATATAGTTTCTACCAATCCCCTTGCCACTTCATAGCTCCATGTCAACACATATTAGCTCTCTAAGGTCTTTTCATTAGTCTTTGTTATTAGTGGATGGTGTGTTGAGAGGCGAGGCGACACATTACCTGCTGGTCTACCACAGGGTAGCCTATGAAACAGAACCATAAGAAGAGGTTTTTTTGTTTGGCAATGGAAGTGTTGGGCAACCTATTATGCGGGTTGAATATGTGCGCATATTTGGCTCTGTTCTATCTTATGAGGGGCACTTATTGGTGATGTTAACGTAAAGAGATGTTGTCCAGCACCTGAATTTGATGTGTTTTATGGTTTATTCTTCAAGTTTTCTTGTTGACAAATGTTGTGTTTCATGTAACTCCATCGTAATTGCTAGTGTTAATAGTGTAATTGGCATATTAATTGAGTGGGAAGAGCTTGTTAGCTGTACAGTTTTACTTTACGACATGCCATGTGAGTGCAAAGACTACACTTGTTCTGATTAATCAAGGATCAAAGTTGCTTTTGGCGTGGGAAACTTTCTTTTTCTTTCTGTAGTCATTAAGATTTAATGGTATTGCAAAGTAACTGAAAACATATTAACATGTGCGTTAGGAAGAGGGGGAGTCAGGGGATAGGGGCATAGGGCATAAGCATTCTTGTTTGATATAGTTGTTAAATAAATTACAGAGGCATTGAGATGAACCAAGTAAAAATATTGTCATTACAGCAAGAGGCGTATTAGTTACTGTGAAAGTGAAGCAGTCTACTGCTGTGAATGATGTTGAAAAGATTTGGCAGGTTTCATTGGAGAAAGTTAGGCTGCGTTTAGTTGAAAGAAAACACTCTTGTTTTCCACAAAATGTTTTGTACAAAACAAGGAAAATAGTGATTGCATTCAAATCAAAATTTTCCCATCAAATTCTCTCCAAACAGAAAACATGCATTTCCCAATTTAACAAAGGAAACTAACAAAACACATTCTTTTTGTTTTCTTTGTTTCCCTTGTAACCCCTCTTCTTTTCTTCAAAACAGAAAACAATGTCATATGAACGCATTTCTATGTATTGTGGAAAATTAAATCCCCTCCTTTTTCAATCCAAAACTGAAAATACAAAATTAAGATTTTTTTTCTTCAACTAAACGCACCCTTAGCATTTGAAACAGTTTTATAATGTTTGAGATTTGCATTTGGATGATTGGAGATGTATATGTAGTGTGTATTCAGTTGCTCCTGAAATGGTTTTGAGACTAGTGAGTCATTAAAGATGAGACTACTTCGTCTCAAAACCATGTTAGGCAGTTACTATGGTTGATCATTTGAGGTGGATAGGCAGCAGACATGGAAAAGATATAGCAGTTTCTGTATTTAGTAATTGGATTATTGTATGTATTTGTATCTGTCCATCCTTAGGAATTGTCTTTGGATTTGGGCTCTCTCTTATGTAATTATTACATATAGAAGTTCACCCTTTTATCAAAAGCAAGTTGTTAAAACCATTCTGACAAAGTATATTCGATATGTACTAGTTGGCATCACAAATTATTTGTATACAAATGGACCAAATGACCAATATTGGTGGCGATTTCCTGTCAGTATTTTCCATTACATTCATTGTCATAGAGAGACTTTTTTTAAGTGTAGATATGTGTGGCTTTGATTCCGTACGCTTATGAATATCATGTTTCCTTGTGTAAATAGAAGGCCTTTTCCAGCTCTTTTGACATAGAGACATGGTTATTCAGTATCACTTACGCATCTTGTTATCCCTGATCTCAGTGACCGCACATATGGCGGGGCTTCTGCACCTGGTGGTTATACCTTCAATACCTCTTTGGCTTCCATGCATTCTTATCTTGGTGGTAAGCATCGTAGTGGCTCTCAATGTGACTTTTATTAGTGAGAGTTCTAACTAGTCAGACAAAATGTATCAGAGGTTGAAGATACCCACAATAGGCTGGCTTTCCTGGATGGAGGTGTTATATTGCATGTGCCATTATTTTATCTTGAAGGTATGCATTTACATGTTAGCGCTCCTTAATTACAACGCTCTTTATTTACAGCTTATGGCTAATACTGTTATTTGCAATCTCAGGCGTGGTTTTGTTTCCGGAGGCGACTCTTCCACTCAGAGTAATTCAACCTAATTTTATAGCTGCTGTTGATAGGGCTTTGAGACAAGTTGAGGCGCCTTACACCATTGGGGTGGTATGTAAAAATCTTTTATGTAATAACATGTTCTGAGCTGTCATGTGATTGTTCATCTGGATTTGTGGCTGTCCTAACAAGATGTTTTAAATTTATCGTGCAGGTTCGTGTTTACAGGGATACTGATGATGGGAGAATAAGATTTGCAACCACTGGGACGACTGCTGAGGTGCAGGCACAACTCATTCTCTAATATAAGGCTAATTGCATATTAAGATACCAACTTAGGTCTAATTTCTATTATAGGTAACCGCCTTTTCTAAGCCTAAAAAACCATAAAACTGTCAAAATATTTGGGGTAATTACCTAACTAGCAGGTTTTCAGGCACTGTGGTCAGGAAAAATTGGTCGACATGGTGAGAAGTTACCAATACCACAGCCACCCGATCAAACTAGCTTGTATCAAAAATATCAAAGCTGGTTACCTTTAATCTTTTTTGCTAAGCTTTGATGGTGTTTTAGGCTTAATAAATCAGTTACCATAGTTAGAAAGTGTGCCAAAGTTCATTACCCATATATGCAATTAGCCCTCTAATATAATGTGATAGCAGTATTGATTAAATGCTTCTTTTGCTTGGTTTCAGATTCGGCAATACCGGCGGTTGGAGGATGGTTCCATAAATGTAGTTACCCGTGGTCAACAGCGGTTCCGTTTAAAACGTCGTTGGATCGAAGTCGATGGAGCAGTATGTACTAATTGATGCAATATATATTAATAATTAGTTAACAACTCGTGTATGAATAATCCTAATAATATAACTTTTTCTAGCCATGTGGTGAGATCCAAATCATCGAAGAAGATCTACCATTGAGAACACCACGAGATGCTGTTGGACAAGTAACACCATTAAGGAACTTGTCTGCATCCAGTACTTCTCATTCTGAACTACTAGACCATGATTCAGATGCATTATCAGATGATAGTTTCGAAAGTGAATTATCACTAACTGAACGCAGATTGCATACTTCTGCACTTGTTTCTTCTTATCGTTCTGATTTGTTTGGCGAGTCAACAAGCAGTGATGATGAGAAGTTCATGTGTGAACCCGAACATACATTGGAAAACCCTCTTCGCTCATTACATTCCACTGATAACATAAGTAATGAGGTTTTGCCCATGAAGAAGGTTATGTCTCATAGACATTGTAGAGGGGCAAAACGAGTTAACTACTCATTAGGCAGTCTAAGGGCATGCCCGAGAGCATATTGGCCCAATTGGGTTTACCAAATGTATGACTCGTATACTCTTGCTCAAAGGTTATCAGGTACTAAATAACTTTTCTGGCGTTTGAATAATTGTTTAATAAACGTCTTGTGACCCTCGTGAATGTTTTTTTATAGATATGTGGAAAAAAATAGTAGGGACACCAAACATGGAGACATTTGTGAGGAAACCTGGTCTTCTTTCTTTTCAAGTCGCGAGTAAGATTCCCGTGTCAGAATCGACACGGCAGGAGCTTCTGGAGATTGATGGAATTTCTTATCGGTTGCGTCGTGAAATTCAGTTGCTTGAGAATTTTGACCAAATTAAGTGTAGAAGTTGTCAGGTATTACAAGTTAGCTTTTATTAATTGTCACATCAAAATTGTGTAGAACTACAATGATAACAATTATACTTGTTGCAGACCTTGATTGCAAACCGTAGTGATATGTTGGTAATGTCTACTGATGGGCCTCTTGGTGCTTATGTGAATCCGAGTGGGTATGTGCATGAAATAATGACGCTCCTAAAAGCTAATGGATTAGCCTTAATTGGCGTTCCCACAGAAGAGTATAGCTGGTTTCCCGGGTATGCCGCCGACTTCTTTTTGTTCTTGTTTAATATGTTAGTAACATTTTGATTTTATTAAATCTTCTTTAAAAACGACGACCAGATGTGGCAAAATGGGCGGGTCGGGCTGGTTGCGTAATAGGTCAAAACAGGTTGGTTCCCCCTAAAATGCTTTTTAAAAATATTCAGAATTATATGAATGATAATGGTGCCAAATATGATTTGAAGTATTTTATTTCTTTACTGAACCTATCTTTTGGTTGGTTGGGCTGGCTGAGTATCGGGTCAAAACAGGTTAGTTTGACCCACACCGCTAGATGAAAAAAAAAAAGTACAGACCATGTTGTTAAACATGATTTAAAAGTTACTCGTATTACTTATCCAATAATCAAGTATTTTGATAAAAGTGTTTTATGATGTTCTATTCATAATAAATGCTCTATAGGCAACTTGTTAATGGATCAAATGTGCTACCTATGTGACCCTTGTTAATTCAGTTTCACACTAATTCTTTATAGATATGCATGGACGGTAGCATATTGTGCAACATGTGAATATCAGATGGGTTGGCTTTTCACTGCGATAAACAAGAAATTAAAGCCTCGTTCATTTTGGGGGATCCGGAGTTCTCAAGTGGCAGATGATACACGCTAAACCCATAAACAGCTTTATGCCATTAATCATGCATAGGTGGACATAAAAATTTGTATGATCTTGTTTTCAACTCAGTTTTTTACTCTCTTTGTTGTTTTTTTTTTCAGTTCTTTGATAGTTAGATCTCACGTGTTGTCACAAATTTGTATCACTTGATCAGTGTTCTCATGTGTCTTGTCTCGGTTTAAATACAATGATCATGTGTCTCCGCAACTACGTTCCTGGTGCTTTTGTACCGTATATGTACCTAGTGCTTTCTATACTGTATATGTTCGAATGTTTGTTACTTGCATGTTTTGAATTCAAACAATGGACCAAGGCAAACGAGTTAAATTCAAACAAATCAAACCTTCACTATGGAATATTAGTTAAATCTATATTTGCCATCCAGTCAATTTGAAATAAATGGCAGAAAGTCGAAGTTATCTAGCCAATTCACTCACAAATTTCAGTAACATTGCTGATATTCAAATTTAACATAAAATACAGTTGAACTAGAATTCAGGGGACTTAAGATACTGAGTTTATAGAAGGTCGATACTTGAAACTTGAAAGTATGATTATCAAAAGAGTAGTAATTGTCATGTCTAAAGATATAGTAGTTGATTTGCCATCTCTAATTTCATAACATTTCATAAAAAATCACGGACAAATTTAACTTTGTTAAGAAGAAATAATTAACAAAAATGCAAATAAGCCAGTGAACAACCAATAGTCCCATAGTAAATTTGTCAAAGTTTTGACAAAACTTACAAACTAGGATAGAAAGTAAAGTTTTCGTAATAACCTAACCTAGTTGTTTCACACTATAGCTGGTTTTCTAATCACATTTTCCGACTTTTTAGTCGATTAATTCACAAGGTTTGATCACATCGCCAAATAATTACGGCTATACTTTTGTGTTTGTCACATAATTTTTTTGATATAAAAGGAAAAAACAAACATTTCAATACCCAAAAATCCAGAGAAAAAGAAAATTAAATTTCCCAACCCCTTTAACAACTTTTTAAAAACATTTTCCCCCAATTCCCACCAAATCAAACCAACAAATCCCAATTTTCAAAAACACACTCACTGTGTGTTTCAATTCAAACAAAAAAACATATCAATTCACACACACAATCACTTTGCTTCACCAACTCACCTTTCTTTCAAAGTTGTTGAGAAAATTTTATAAATATCTTCACACTTTAAATGCAACACAATGTTCACCAATCTCATTACACTTCCTTCATTTCGTTGCGAAAATGTGGGATTCGTTAGGGAATTTATTTATAAGGACACAAGATAACGACGAGGAGGCGTTACAGTTAGCTGCATTGCAGAGAACGCCAACGTTTGTTAGAGCACGGACGTCGGTGTTCAGGAACTCTGGAGGCGAGTTTACGCTTGTTGATATTAGTAAACTTGATGAGAGAGAGAAAAAAGTTGTGCTTGAGAAGCTGGTTAGTAGTGTGAATGCGAATCCCGAGGTGTTTTTTGATAGGATTCGGCAACGGTTTGATAAGTAAGACTTGTTACTAGAACTGTTTATCTGAAAATGATTATTTTACCTTATTACATTGTTAAATAAGCAAAATTGTCAAAGCACGAATAACTGATTATCTAATTATTGCGTTTTGTCACATGTAATTATTTTCTGCTTATGATTATTCTAAATAGTGTAAGTAATTATAATAGGCAATCCCAAACACGATAGGAATATGTGTTTTGAAAGTGATTACGTGATATTGAGTAGTATAGTAAGATTGATTGCCCGATATCTGTTTATTGTTATTATGATTATGTTATTATTCTGTTTAGTGTGGACGATATGAATTTGGTATTTAGGGAGTGTTTGGATATGTGTTTTGCAAATGTTTATGTGATATATGATAAATAGCTGTAATAGGACTTTCTGTTTTATAAATGGTTTGAAGTTTTTGATAATAACTTTCAGGTGTTGAGTGGATTTTAATTTTGTTGCGGGTAGCAATAAACTGATTATTTAAACTAAAAAGTTTGACTATTAGTTGAAATTGTCATATAGGTTAGTCAAATACTATTTTAAGTTGCAATAATCAGCGAATCACTAACAAAATGTACATCCAAACACCCCTCACAGTAAATGTAGGAGGGTTAGCTTACTGTCGAGTATAAGCTGTATTTTGTTTGTTTATGTTAGTAACTGTTTAAGTTTTGATGTATTCTATTGTTACCAGAAGTCCCCTATTTAGACAGGAAGGTTTTTCTTGCAAGAAATTAGAAGGCTATTATCTTCTAGGTTTTCACGAAATACTTATCGTGTTCAACTTGGCTTTGAGCATTTGTTGTTGATCTAGTTCTAGTTATGGAAGGAAAGAAGTGGCACATATGACTACAGTGTATGGAAACGGGTCATGATTAAGAGCAAGTAGTATGACGGATGAATAGGAGCATGTTTTATAGAGGGATTATTGATGTCACCTACGTAGAATCCATGCCAACTAATTCGTTCTAAAGGGTGCATGATTCATACGCCTGTAGCTGATATGATAAGATTCATCCTTATATATCGTGTCTATTAAGTTAGTAGTTGCGTATATCAGCTTATCTTTTTTAGTAGTACAAAATATAAATGCTATTTGATATTTATACTTTTTCTACATATAAATGGGAGAAGATAGTGCACATTTAGGAGGAAATGTAGTCCTTTGGTGAATTGGTGATTCGTATGCTAGTCAGTGGCAGAACCAAGATGTTAGAGGACGGGGGGATTTTTTTTCTTTTTTTTTGAACAAAAGTCATGGTGCACACAAAGATTAAGATAGAGATAGAGGGTTTTACATTATTTGGCTTTAAGGTGGGGGGCAATTTGATTTTGTGGTGGGGGGCAATGGAAGCATGGAGGCCCCTAACATAATGTGGATCCGCCCTGATGCTAGTAATGGAAGCGTAGTTACATTTCTGATGTATTGATTGATAATGTGAATTTCTTGTTTTACTCATAATGGTAGCTATGGATGTCATAGTACATTATGAATTGAAGTATGTTTGTATATATTTTGAAAGTCTAATATATGTTCACCTTTTCACCATAAAAAAAAGAAAAGAAAAAAGAAAGTAGTTTGTATCAAAGTTCTGCTTATGCATGATTCGTTTAATAATTTTAATCTATATACAATATTTTCTCAGAATTGAGACTTACTAGACATTTCCTTTTTCTAGTGTTGATTTAAAGTTTCCAAAAGTCGAGGTTCGATTTGAAAACCTGGGGATAGATGCATTCGTACATGTCGGGAGCAGAGCATTACCAACCTTACCAAATTCTGTGTATAACATGAGTGAGGTAGGATTTTTGGAGGATCAAAACTTTGAATTAAGTTTTATTGTTTTGTGATGGAATTGTTAGGGAAATTCATAGAAATTAAAAAAAAAAAAAAAAAAAAAAACTTATTTTTGATCTAATGCTTTGCGTTAGTGTTGCTATCTGACATATTTCCACTGATACTTTTTTAGGCGTTCTTGAGGAAATTAAGAATTTTTCCTGGTCGAAGAAAGAAATTAAGTATTTTAAACAACATCAGTGGTATTATTAAGCCATCCAGGTATACATTAATTTAAATTTTTTACTCATTCATTCACATAACTATTTAATCTCATTATGATATTATCTTGCAGATTAACTCTCCTCTTGGGTCCCCCAAGTTCCGGGAAAACAACACTGCTTTTGGCCCTTGCTGGACGTCTTGGCCATGGATTAAAGGTTTCTGTATTTTTTCATTATTTTTTTTATAATTGAAATTTCGTCCATACTAATAATATAAGCTTAATACTCGGATTTTAATAAAAATGTTTCATTTTATGAAGTTGTCTGGAAGAATCACGTATAATGGACATGAATTAGACGAGTTTGTGCCTCAAAGAACTTCTGCATATGTGAGCCAGAAGGATTGTCATATGGCTGAGATGACAGTTCGGGAGACTCTTAAGTTTGCAGAATATTGTCAAGGTTTTGGTTATAAGAAAGGTAAACTCGAGGTGATCATGATCTGTTCCAACAACTCTAATGTTTGAAAAACTGATATGTTACTTTAAATCCGTGATTCAGATACGATCATGGAACTTTTAAGAAGAGAAAAGAATGCTGGAATTAGACCAGATGAAGATCTTGATATATTTATAAAGGTGGAAGTGCTAATGGTTTTACCTTTTTTCAATGTGTTAATCTCTCTTTAATTTGCTTTAACAAGTTCATATTTTAACTTTAGACAGTGGCACTTGGAGAAAACAAGACGAGTCTTGTCGTGGATTACCTTGTGAAGGTACGCTTCTTTATGGTTGCAAAAGATTTCTTTCTACTTTATTTATTGTGATTGCATTGTACTGCGATACAAAGATCAAATCCGGACTTTCAAAAAACCCTTATTGTTATATGATTCTGACATGTTTACAAAGATTTTAGGATTGGATATATGCGTCGATACGCTTGTCGGAGATGAAATGCGTAAAGGGATATCTGGAGGTCAAATGAAGCGGTTGACCTCAGGAGAATTGCTAGTGGGGCCGCAACGTGTTCTTTTCATGGATGAGATATCAACTGGACTTGATAGTTCAACTACTTATCAAATCATTAAATATCTTAAACACACAACTCGTGCTCTTGATGAAACAACTGTCATCTCTTTGCTGCAACCTGATTCTGAGACGTTCGAGTTGTTCGATGACTTAATCTTACTATGCGAAGGTCAAATCGTATTTCAAGGACCTCGCAGTGCTGCTGTTGCATTCTTTGCTTCTATGGGTTTTCGCTGCCCAAAAAGGAAAAATGTGGCAGACTTTCTGCAAGAAGTATGTTTTATCACTTCAATTTCTCTCCTCGCTATCATATAGAGGTGGAAAATCAGGCTGACTGGGTGGATTGGGTAACGGGTCAATCTAAGTTTTTAGCGCTGGACAAAATGGGTCTGGCGGTCTGGCTAGATTGGGTTGACCAAAATTATATACAATTTCAATAACAACCTCATTCTTTTTTTTTTTTTTTTTTGAAGAAATGATTTAGACGGCTTTATGCATTATAATACAAGTTGGTCTGACTTGTTTTCATTTGAGCTAAAAGCTTTTGTTGACCCCTTAGAGATAGAAACATAAAGCGAATCGACCTATACATAAGAAAATGGGTCAACAATTCCACTTTTACGCATCACCATGTCATCATTTCATTCTTTCTGACTTGAATTTGCACAGGTTACATCAGTTAAAGATCAAGAACAATATTGGTCACTTGATGAGCATTATGAATATGTATCAGTTGAAAAGTTTGTAGAAGCATTTCAGTCAAATTTCCTTGGTACTTCTATATCACGAGAACTTGCTGTTCCATTTGACAGACGTCATAATCATCCCGCAGCCCTGGCTGCCACCAACTATGGTGTAAAGAGAATGGAGCTACTTAAAATTAGTTTCTCATGGCAGATGTTACTTCTCAAACGAGATTCATATGTTTACATCTTCAAATTCTTTCAGGTATACTCATTACCTTTTTCTACTCTTCTCTCTTTTACATAACTAATCGAATCGATTAACATATGAACTTACAAAGCTGACCCATTTAGTGTGGGACCTATTACAAAATATATCACTTTTAATGTTTATACGGAAATTACCCTAAATTTCCAAATAATTCCACGCAATTTTGCATATATATTTTTTTGCAAAAGAAGTAATATTTTAGAAATTGTGTACTTCTGATGACATTTTTACATTAATTATGTACTTTTATGTGTTCAGTGAAATTTCAGTGTTTTCAATTTCATGGTGCGCGCGGAGCCGCGGACATTAGGGTCATTTCTGTCGAGTACATTTTATAATAGATCGACTAATAGGTCCTACGGGTGTAGTAATATCCTTCAGTTAACATAGTTTGTTGCAGCTTATGTTGGTTGTTGTAGTTATGACGAGTGTGTTTTTTCGTACAACTATGCATCATGATTCGCTTGAGGATGGTGGAGTTTATCTTGGTGCTCTCTACTTTGCAATAGTTATGATATTATTCAATGGTTTTATGGAAGTGCCAATGTTGATAGCTAAACTTCCCGTCATCTATAAGCACCGAGACTTGCACTTGTATCCATGTTGGGTTTACACTCTTCCTTCATGGATCTTAAGTATCCCGTCGTCAATTATAGAATCTGGCATTTGGGTGGCTGTCACATATTATCTGGTTGGCTTTGATCCTCAATTTTCGAGGTACATTTTATTTACTTCAATTATGTTATAAGTTTCTTTGCAAAAACTGTCAACGTAATTTTTATATTTCTCACCTATTGAACTTTTTTTTTGTACACATTGGAGTCATTAAAAGACGGCTTTTTTGTGTCCCATTTGAGTCATTTTGTAGCCTAAGCAACCCTTAAAAACCGGCTTTCAAAATTGACGATTGTTATATAAAAATGGTAAAAATTGTCCATAAAAATGGCATATATATTGTTAATTTTCACATAAATATGTCAAGAAGATGGGTTACAAAATGACCCAAATGGGACTCAAACACCTTTAGTGACTCAGATGTACACTAACTTTAGCTGGATTAATGAAAAGTATATTGGTTTCAGAAACTTTCTTATGTTAATATCTGCAGGTGCTTGAAGCAGTTCTTCTTGTACTTCTCACTGAACCAGATGTCAATCGGTCTTTTCCGTGTGATGGGATCCTTAGGCCGGAACATGATCATTGCCAACACTTTTGGATCTTTTGCCATGCTGGTTGTCATGGCACTTGGAGGATTTATACTTTCTAGAGGTAAAACTTGAACTTAGGTCGATCTCAACTTCTACAGTTTCTCTTCTCGTTCAAAAAATAATAATCTTAACACTATGAATGTAGATAGCATCCCTGCTTGGTGGATCTGGGGTTACTGGTTCTCCCCTTTGATGTATGCTCAAAATGCAGTTTCCGTTAATGAATTTCTGGGTGAGACTTGGAATAAGGTAGTACTACCCCCTTTTAATCCAAACTTCTAGATTTTTTCACTGACCTGTTAATAGAAAATATAACCTAGTTTGATCCATTATACGTAAACGAGCCACAATTGTATGCGTTCAGGCAGCTGGAAGCAATACCAACATCCCTTTGGGGACAATGCTACTAAAAGTCAGAAGCTTATTTCCAGAGGATTATTGGTACTGGATCGGTGTTTGTGCTTTACTTGGTTACACGATTCTCTTCAACATTCTCTTCACTTTATTTCTTACATATCTTAATCGTAAGTTTTCAGATTGTCTGCATTTTAGCTATTGTGTATATGACTCTGTTTAGTGGGCACTATTACTAATTTTACCACTTTTTCGATCCCATATTTTGCTTTCCACTTTATTTTCCACATTCTAAATATGGGTGTTTTCCAAATTTATTTTGCAATATATAGGGTTAACTCAGTATTAACTTAAACAAGAGGTACATTTTCCCTTTCTAAAAGACCATTTTATGTTTTATCATTAAACAGCTCTTGGAAACCATCAAGCGGTTATCTCTCGGGAGGCTACCAAGTTACAAAAGAAAAGAAAGGGGATTGCATCTGTTATTATCGAGTTGAAAGAGTATATGCGTTCACCTTCATATGCTGGTTTGTAATGAAAATTTATAAGAGTTGAATACATCTTTTCTTGATCAAAGTTGGCTATTCATGATTTTTTTTTCTACACCTTACTTTAGGTAATGAAGTCCAACCCCAAAGAGGAATGGTTCTTCCATTTCAGCCACTCACCATGTCTTTCCGCAACATTAGCTATTATGTGGACGTTCCAGGGGTATAATTGCAAATATCTAATATTATATCTATCATCTTCTAAAGTACCTTATTAAATAATAATCAATCTCTTTTATATCTTGTTTTAGGAATTGAAGCAACAAGGTTTACTACACAACAAGTTACAATTGCTGGTTAATGTAACGGGAGCGTTCAGGCCAGGTGTCCTTACGGCATTGGTTGGTGTTAGTGGGGCTGGTAAAAGTACTCTTATGGACGTTTTAGCTGGTAGAAAAACCGACGGACATATCTCTGGACATATATATATTTCCGGGTACCCTAAAATCCAAGAAACATTTGCTAGAATTTCTGGTTACTGTGAACAGAATGATGTTCACTCCCCATGTTTGACGGTTCATGAATCACTAATGTATTCAGCTTGGCTTCGATTACCTTCTGATATTGATGTCTCAACAAAACGGGTAATAACTCGTTTCATTATCTAACCATTATGTTAAGTAAGATAATGTTAATTGTTTCCTCATCGACTCTTTTAGGTATAGGACCATTACAATTTATATCATTTGAGCATGCATATCGAATCTAGACCTTAAAATTACAGGATAATATTTTTGATTCGCTTAGTGTTCGAAAATCACCCAAAAGTAAATAATTAATATAAAAATTGGGAAAAGTACATTTTTTTGCGATTCTTTTTAAACAATTGCTTAAGTTTTATTGAGGATTTGCAAAATATAGGAGAAATCTGGAAAAAAAGTAATGTTTTTTAACGGTTTGAAATAATTTGCGAGTTTTAGGCGAATCACAAATTTATTTTCTGATTTCAAGGTCTAAGGCATGATACACGTTTTGAAAAATCTGAATCGTAGTAGTCCCACATCAATGAGTCGATGAGGTACTTCTCCATTTAATTAATCCTTCTGCTTATTGTTCAATTTGAGAATTTTTACATTTTAGGACTTTGTGGCGGAGGTTATGGAACTTGTTGAACTGACTTCACTCAAGGGAGCGTTAGTTGGTCTACCAGGAATTGATGGTCTATCAACCGAGCAGCGAAAAAGACTTACAATTGCGGTTGAGTTAGTTGCGAATCCTTCTATCGTATTTATGGATGAGCCAACTTCAGGACTAGATGCTCGTGCTGCTGCTATTGTTATGAGAACAGTTAGAAATATAGTCAACACTGGACGGACGATTGTTTGCACCATTCATCAGCCAAGCATTGATATATTTGAATCATTTGATGAGGTACTTTTCTCTTATTAACAGCATATCCAGAAATGATGCTATTTTTATATAGCTGACTGTTGCTAGCCATACCTTTATGAATGGGTTGATTAGGTGTTACTTGGTTTATAATGGTAAATTATTAACTACGAAACCTCTTTTCGTGGTGGTTCTCCTTATGATTTTTTTTATGTTGGATTTAACCAATCAACCTTACCTCGCTGGAGTCCCATAAAACATATTTTGCATGTTGTGTTGTAATCTCTTAACTTTTTTTTAATAATGAAAATTTGCAAAATAATCACCCCAGAAAAGTTATATGGTTTAAACTTTAAACTCTAAACTTTAAATCATGCAAAAAAGGTCTCTAGGTTGAACTGCCAAACAGTTAAAAGTTTAGTAGTTTTATTGCTAATCCTTTTAATAAATTTTAGATGGTCAAATGTATAAATCAAAATGATTAGATAGGAAAAGAAAGGGTTGAACGAGTTGTCAACCAAAGTGCATTTGAATTTGTAAAACACCATGAATTGATTCATCAAAAATCAATATCCTTTCCTGTAACCCAACCTGACCGTACCTAAAAATTACCAATTTGACCATTACCCAAATCACCAACCCGCCCATATTGCCACCTCTACTTTTATAGCATGTCATGAAAATGTTAAGCTAACAGATTCATCTTATAGCTTTTACTGATGAAACGTGGTGGGAAGCTCATATATGCTGGTCCATTGGGAACTGGGTCTCACAAAGTTATTCAGTTTTTTGAGGTTTGTTTCTCTTCATAAAAATGTACTTTCTTGTGTTCATGTTGCCCTCATTGCTCTACATATTAAATATATTATTGATTTTCAAAATTTGAGGATACACTTGTCTCTTATAGGCGGTAAACGGAGTTCCCAAGATAAGACCCGGATACAACCCCGCTGCTTGGATTCTTGAGGCTACTTCATCAACAGAAGAACACCGCCTTGGAGTTGACTTCGCTGATGTTTACTGTGGTTCAAATCTATATTTGTGCGTTAATCTTTGCTTTAATACATTTTGTGTTAACTTCATGTATAACAGTGTTACTTTTTCGAGAACTTATTGCTGTTATGCATTTACATTTTCAGGCAAAACCAAGAACTAGTCGAAAACTTAAGCAAACCCGATATAGATTCAAAAATTTTATTCTTCCCAACCAGATATTCTCAGTCATTTTTAGGCCAGTTTTTCGCATGCCTTTGGAAGCAAAATCTGTCATACTGGCGGAACCCACAATATACCGCTGTACGGTTTTTCTACACGGTCATCATTTCATTGATGTTTGGGACAATGTGCTGGAAATTCGGTGCTAAAAGGTTTACTTATTCGACATAACTTGGCTATTCTTAGTGTTTGACTATTTATTTTTAGTGTTCGACCATTTTAGTCTAATATCTATATTCATTTTCTTTCACAGAGAGACACAACAGGACATATTCAATGCAATGGGATCAATGTATGCAGCAGTATTATTTATTGGAATCACGAATGCGGCTTCTGTTCAACCAGTGGTTTATGTTGAAAGGTCAGTTTCCTACCGCGAGAGAGCAGCAGGGATGTATTCCGCCTTACCGTTTGCATTTGCTCAGGTAAATTGTGCTTAACTATCTGCACTATTATGAGTCATAAATTTGTGACATAATTTTGTTAACTATATGATAAACACATTGTATAACTTTCACTTGCTTATCCAGGTTGCGATAGAGTTCCCTTACGTCTATGTGCAGTCACTCGTTTATAGTGTTATTTTCTACTTTTTGGCATCATTTGAGTGGAGCGTATTGAAACTATTCTGGTACATATACTTCATGTACTTCACCTTGCTATACTTCACCTTTTTTGGAATGATGACGATTGCTGTTACCCCCAACCATAACATTGCTGCCATTGTTGCTGCGCCTTTTTATATGCTGTGGAACCTTTTCAGTGGATTTATGATTGTCCGAATGGTAATTCAGCTCTATCAGTTTTATTCTCTATATTCAACTCTAACAAAGACGCGATTTTCACAACCCTTCTCCATGATTTAGGGAAAAAATGTGTGAATCTTGTTTAAAAATGTTTACAATTCTTAATTAGTTTTTAACGCTTTTAATTCTAAGCGTGCAAATGCATATAGTTTTTCGTTTTCTACAATTGAAAGTGTTAAATTAATGTTACACCTGATTCACTTAATTCCTAAATGTATGAGAAAAAATTGGTGTAACAATTTGAAATTAACAAGTGTAGACAAATTTATATGTTTTTTGTATACAAGTGCAAATATTTTTAAATACAGTTATAAGCCTGAAAATACTTGTAACTTAGTTTTTCCGTGCTTATAAATTTAACATCTTTTACACATTTTATAAATTCAGTTCACTTAATAAATTGTTGCACATTTTAATAGAATGTGTAGAAAAAGTGTGCAAATTGCATATTTGTTGCAGTGCACCTTAATTATGTTGTCACAAAGTTGGAAAAGATAAATTTATTTGTGTCTATGTATTCTGATCAACAGAGGCTTCCTATATGGTGGAGATGGTATTATTGGGCAAATCCGGTAGCTTGGAGTTTGTATGGGCTTTTGACGTCACAATATGGGGATGTGAATGAACCCATAAAGCTTGCTGATGGTTCTCATTCTGTTCCATTAAGACAGTTTCTGAAAGACCAATTTGGGTACGAGCATGAATTCCTAGGTGTTGCCGCTACCGCAGTAGTAGTGTTCTGTCTACTCTTTGCGGTTACATTTGCATTTACTATGAAATCGTTCAATTTCCAAAGGAGATGAGGAAGATTTGTGTAATGGATCTTGGCTGTAACAAGCAAGGTAACTTCATAACTTCCACTTAATTTATCATAAGTAAGATTTTGGGGGTGTATGCCATTGTGGTATGGAAGTGATTATAACAACACAGTTTGTGGCGTTTGGATGTGCTTGAGACGTTTGAAGTTGTGATAATCAAATAATCATGTGCTCAAATGTTTCCAAACTCGGCTTCTAAAAGGATTTACATGTAGGATGGCCTCTACTTAATCAGATATGTAGTATCCATTGTATCGCAGTTACTCCTAAAAATATTATCCAAAAGTAATAATTTAGCCCGTAAAAACTTAATGAGTTTACATGAGAAATATCACATGTGACTTGAAACTCAATAATCAGGTAATCATTCAAAACACAATTCTAAACACCTCATTTGTCCGAAACCAACTGATTTTTACTTTGTGCTGTTTGCAGATGAAATAATGCAGTTTTGTTCTGATATAATCATTATACAGCCGGGCCAGCCAAGCAACAACTATCAACATGTATTGAAACAAAGGATGAATCTAGAGACAACGATTTTAGTATTTATAATTTGAACTCAGAGGTCATATATATCTTTTCAGTTGGTATTTAAAACCACTATTTTTGTCTTTCTTATGTAATGCATATGTGTGCTTCCATATGATACTGAGGAACCTTTAATTTGTATAACAAGTATATCCCCGTGCGTTGCTGCGAAATGTTTGTACACGTTAGTTTAGTCGGTGTAAAAAAAAAGTCCAATGTCAAAGCAGTTGCTATGAATACCATTGTCATAGAATGTTAGAAAAGTTTAGGTGTTATATAGATATTGCATTTGGATGGAAAAATAAAAATTAATTTATTGTCAAAGCTCAATTTATTTAAAAGTTATAAACATATATATAGCGTAACATTACAACTATAAGAATCTTAACATTTAAAAACATTTGAATTAAAAGTAATATATGTTTACAAATAACAATTCTAAAATGAAAGCAAGGCATATCATCTATGAATTATGAATGTCGAGTCTGCCATCGTAGGAACACGGTTTATAAGCTGAAAAAGTCTAGCATTTGGTCTCATAGCTTTGTTTGACAGTCAACTGCAATGAAGTTTAAGAGATAAAATTAACAATAATTATTTAATATAGTATATTATTAAAGTATATAAAATGCAAATGCTATCACCTTTAATCGACTGCAATGAAAATCATATCTTCATATAATTTGATACATATTAAGATAGGCTCAGATAGGGTAGCAAATGTTAAGAAGTGGGTTGTCCACCATGGTTGCAACTTTAAGGGGTTGCCAAGCCAAGATATGGCCAATCTTATGCATCAAACGACCCATTAGAATTCATCATAGCCTTAACAATGTTAAAAGATGGTGGCATAGTTGCATATTTGAAGATAGGGCAGTGGCTGGAAATGTAATTGTTGTGGTTGCAATCTGAAGCAGGTTGTTTCACCAACACATTTGTAACGTTACATTTATCTATACCCGTTAAACTCATCGTAGTGTAAATAAGAGATTGGAAATGCGTATATCTTAAACACACACCATCAGAAAGAAGTTCAGGCTGTGTCACATAATGGGGATACAGTCTTTTGGTGAGAGGGATTATGGGTATTTGTTGAAGTACTGTTCACAGAAGCCTTCTTTGGCCTGTTTTTTGTATTGGTAATTTCAGGTCTGGATAAAAGAGTGTGCCTGACCTGGACCATCTCTCACTTATCTATCACGTTAACACAGCCTTTATAAGAAGTCTAAGAGAAAGCATACCAGATGTTTCTGAAATTCGCAAGCGCAAAGATTTTCCTTGGTGTCTGCAGACTTGAGTGTAAATTTATCTATAAAAAATAGGAAGGCACACAACAAACAGAAAAGTCATTATAAAACTATAACATTTGTCAAAGTACTGTTCACATAAGCCTTCTTTGGTCCGCTTTTGTGTTTGTCACAAAAGACAGGCTCATATAGGGTAACAGGTTGCAAAAAGTAGATTGCCTACCATGGCTGCAACTTTAAAAGGTTGCCAAGCCAAGATAAGAGCAATCTCATTTTTAAAACTACCGGCAGAATTCATCATAGCCTTGATGGTGTTGGTAATCTTAGGAAACAGAAAATCCATTTGTCATAAAAGACAACCTCAGATAGGGCAGTACTTTGCAAAAAGTGGATTGCCTACCATGTCTGCAACCTTAACAGGCTGCCAAGCCAAGATATGGGCAATCTTATTTTTAAAACTACCCGTTAGAATTCGTCATAGCCTTGATGTTGTTGGTAAGGTTACATCTTGAAAAAGTAATATGAATTGGATCCAAATCATACATAAGGTGCTTCACGACCAGCCAACGTAGCCTGATCCGATACTAAAAGATCTATAGTGATCTTTGTGAGTGAAAGCATAGTATCATCTACATGAATATATTATTAAAATGGGGTTACAGTATCTTTATAGCAAACACAAAAGTCATTTTTGCATTTGCATCATAAAACTTATATATTTGCCGAAGAACTGTTCAAAGAAACTTTAACATAGGTCTATTTAGTGTATGCAAGAAACTTTTTGTGTTTCTTATTTCACAAAAGATATGCTGAGATAGTGTAGAAGTAGGTAAAAAGAAGATTGACCATTATTGTATACCAGTATTAAGAAATAAAAATTGTGATGTAGGTTAAAGGAAAGATAAAAAACTTTTGGATTGCTAAATGCATCACACTCTTCATTTCTCAATATTGCCATATGATTTTAATATCAGGATAAAATATTTTGGATTTGCACTGCAGAAAGTTACATACAACGTATTCATATCAGTTGCAGGCACAATGGTTTTAGAAAGAAACAAATAAAACATGTAGACAGAAACCTCTGGTGATATTGAAATTTAAAATGAGGCTCAAATCTGCAATTCATTTAGCCATCCTACGTACCCGCCATGGCTGCAACCATATAAGAGTCCTGGTTACCGTGCCAAGATACGGGGATACATCGGCTATACTGATGAAACAGTTAATAAGCAGAATGTTCATCATTGCCTTTTGCAATCAACTTTGCAGTCAGGGGAGTCAATTTGTTAATCTATTAATTTAGTACCCTAAGTAAGGGTATTCTCCTCATATCATATGTAATAGTGTAAATGTAACAGGTACAAAGCAACATAGTTAACCCTTCTGAGTTCCCTTACAGATCCTTTTATCGTTTCAACTTCCCTTTTTGCAAAGGCTTACACTAAGCGATTCGCTAGATTGTTGAAAAAACAAAAGGAACTGTATGGGACCTTAGAATGGGCAACTATGCTAAACATCGCATGTCAAGATTTTCAAATGGAGAACATGGTGTACTTTAAAGTAAAAGTAATCTGGGTGACAAGCAGATTTGTTTGTTTTTTCAAAGGAAAAAAAATAAATAAAAAAAATTAAAAATATAAAAAACCCTTGGTTGCTAGAAACTTTGCACTTTAAAGTGCACCACGTTCTTCATTTGCCAATATTGGCAAACGATGTTAGATGATACATTTAACTACAAATACACAATTTCTACCCTAACACCAAAAACACTATAAATATTCAGTAATACGTATACCTTTTGTGTACGGAATCTGTTACAGACACCAGGTTTTTTTTTTACTTACCATCTTTGCAATTGCTATTGCAGTTGTGATAGACTCGTCGTAAGTCCAAGACAACGAATCATAAGTGATGATCAATACTCGCCCAACAAAAAAGATGAGAGAACACCAGCAAGAGATGCAATTTTTGTTGATCGAATAGTGATCACCATATTTGTTTACACTGATGTCTCCTGAAACAAAAGATGTTGTTAGCTTGGAAACAAAAAGAAGAAACAATTGCAACATTTTATTTGAAGAGATAAAGAATCACAAACCTTTTATCAAAGTGCTTGGAGCTGACTTAGGAGACATATTAGGTAACGATGACTGAAATATCAGTTGCCCAGTATTTATTTAGTTCCACATGCATAAAACAGTGTGAATAAGTGGCTTAAAACACTATGGATGGTGCTGTTGGCATGTAAAATGAGGCTCATATTTTCAATTTCTTGAGGCACTCTATGCACCCGCCATGGCTGCAACCACATAACAGCTGTGGTTACCTTGCCAAGATACGGGAACACGTAGGCCAAATTCAAGAAACAATTAATATAGAGAAAGCTCATCATTGCCTGTTGCTTTTCACCAGCCTATAAAACAAATGCCCCAAAAAAAGAAAAAAAATTAGAAAGCACTTATTGACATTCATAATTTGAAGTAAATAAAAATGGCTATGTTAATAACTTTACATATTGTTTGTCACTATATCAACTTTAAACATTCATTCATGTAGGATCGTGAATATTATGTTGTTTAATGATTCGGGTGGTCTAGGATTGTGATTAAATAAGAAAGCCATTTTAGAGAGATGAAGAGAGTTGAGAGGAGGTTTCTTGAAGAGAGTTGCTTATCAAAAGTGAAAGGTTAGATTCAAAGAAGCCACACCCCTTCCATGGATGGAAGGGTATTTATACTACAAATTACACGACCTCCTATCGGCTGTGGATCGGTGTCACGATGGGTAAAGACCCGTCCTTCCTCCACGGTGTTACTCTAAACTATTCTACGCTACTGACTAACTAAATAACTATTAAATAACGTAAACAATGACAAATCTACAAGCTAACATATGCTAGACCATTATTGGGGTGACCGACACTTTAACATGGAATTTCCAATTCCTAACAATCTCCCCCTAAGGGAGGTCACCCCATGAAATACATTTTGCATCCTAGCATTCTATCTTTGACTTCGTTCTTGAGCTCGTAGACTTGAATTCTTCAACATCTGCATCTTTGTGCTTTAGCAGTGCAACTTCAAAGTCTGCATAGTTTTGTACTTTTAGTGGAGGCCTTTAACTTATCCACACCTTTGATGATCTTCGAGCTTTCTTTGAGATCATCAGCCACAATAAATCTCTGGATCACCCTTTATTGTGTTGCCATCATGTGAAGTTGTGACTTTCGGACCGACATGCTCACACTTTTGAATCATGACATCTTTCCATCAGAGTAGCAGAAGCCTTACTGGTTCATGATATTTTCAACAGAAAGCGAAGCATAGTATAAAAATATCGAACCGAGTTATGTAGATATGCACGGTCATGATTTCTTCAATTAAGTGTGGTTCTTTGTGAACATGCGGCTTTGGATTGACTCCTCAATTCGATCACCGCAATTGTCGAGGTGTACCGCATTAGGCAGTTAGCAATAAAGCGCGAAAGTGTCTTTGAACACTTCGTTGAATTGAGTACACGGACCACGGTTCCCGTTGATCAAGTACAAATCTTGCTTTTGTGATCGGTAGGATTCCTAAGAATCTCCTTGACAGGTTTCGCATTTGTTCTAGTCGTTCTCAAACCGGAGCGTCTCAAAGAAGACAACACGGGTGAGTGAACCAAACAAATTGAGATTCATTGATTGATGAAAATGATTTGAAAAACAATCGCGTATTGCTTGAAGAAAGAGTTTTGCAATACAACGAAGGTTTTATGAGAAAGATCAATTTTCAATCAAAATACTTTTGCATTAGAGAATGAGTACACATTCGACGTGCTAGCGAAAACAAGAGATTCGCACATCAAACGGTTTTCTAAAAGTATTTTTCAATCGAGATACTTTTGAGTTTGAAATGAATACACATTCGACTTGCTAGAAAAGAAGGTTTGCACATCGAGCGGTTTTCCAAAAGTATTCGTCAAATCCATTCTGGACCAAGGTTGATTCAAGAATGAATCTCCCATCGTTTCTATCCGGTTGTCACAAGCTTGATCTTTTGCAAGATCTCACATATCACCCACCAAGAGCTTGTTTGATGTTGGCTCTAGAAGGATTTCCATCTTCATCGTGAATACTTTTACATATCACTCGGATGTTACGGCAATACCACAAGGATAAAGCGTGGGACTCTTAATATACACTTACTTTCCACATTGTGTGAAAACAAGTCTTCAATAATTTAGTGTCCTAATGAGATATTGTGGATGATCTCTTGGCTCTAGACTCAATTAGTGCATATTTGGTTCTGTCTGGGAGACTAGGGAGAGGTCTCCTTCTTCAATATCAACAATCTCTAAGAGAAAGTCGATAGATAATGTCGGTTCCCGTGAGAATGAAACAAGCCCTTTTAAGAGGAACTTGGTGGCTTGGGAAGTTTAGTGTAGTCGTCACTCGGGTCCATGACGTCTTGTCTTCAATACCGATGTTACCTTAGTAAACACTAGTAGCATATGTATTGAACCCAGTTCTCGCCCTAAGGTTGAATTAATGGAGGCTATTTCTTTTCACCCTTTTTCACATTCAATTATTTTTCATTCTTCAACCTCTTGATTGCTTACCGAGACTTCATGACTAGAACTTTGTTGGGTTTATTCGGTACTAGCTCGGTCTCGATCCGCACTCTTCCCATTTCTCACTTTTCTCCTTTTTCAATATACCTAAGGACTCTACACTATCTAGTGGATTGTCCTCGGTAGATCCCTCCGGTTCGGCGGATCGTGGGAACAAATACCTAACCTAACCATCCTTATAACACCATGCATAAAGTAAATTTAGTCGGTCTTTTGGTATTGTTCATTCCTTCTTGAAACCAATTGAAAATCATTTGGAAAACCAATCAAGGTACTTGTGATACGAGATCAAAGCATTTTGTACCTTAATAGTTTTGATCATTTAGAAAACCTCCCCTCAACATGTGCATATGATTTAGAAATTGTTTAGCACATGGAGGCAAGAGGACTTTGAAATATTTTCTTTGATCACTATTTTCATAGAAAAAGCCATTTGATTTTCTTGGTAAAATTCTCCCCCTCAATATGTGCATAGGATAAGAGAAATCATTTTAACACATAGAGGCAAGAGTTCTTTTGAAGCACATCCACGAACACAAAGGCCATTAAGAAAACCATTTGATAACTCAATCAAGGTACTTTATAAATCACTTTAAAAAGCTTTTGTACCTCGATAGTTATGCTCCTCCTCAAAATGTGCCGAGATTCGAAAGCGTTTAGCACATATGATAGAGCCTTTGCACAATTAAATCAAACGATCACCTTTTATCAAATTTCATTATTAAATCACAAATTCTCCCGATCAAAATATCAAACCCTTTGAGATTTTGGATCCCAATGATTTAATTAGGTTTAGAAAACATGGGAGAAAATGTGGCCTTGTTTAAATACTCATCCGGTTTTGGATAAATCCTCCTCCTCAACATGTGCATTGTGTATTTGAAATCGTTTGGCACATGGAGGCGGAGTGCCTTTGAAGGACTAAAACCAATTCCATTTACAATGATTTGAGATTTAAATCACGATCTACCTTCGATCGAAATATCAAACCATTTGAGATTTGTGATCCCAACCGATTAAATCATTTAGAAAAATTTGGGAAAGGCGTGGCAAGATTCAATTTTGAAAGATGATGATAAGGACCATTTTAAGACATTATAGATTGTTAGTGTCGGTATGATAGTTTTTAAGAGATCTTTTAAGTAAAACAAAACAATTTCACAATCAAACAAGAATGTAAAAATTTCATTTTGAAAGACCTTGATTCTAAAGAAAAAAATCATATCATGACATAACATTAAATCTTTAGATCACCACTTATTATCGTACAAGACGGAACTTTTGTGAAGAAACATCGTTTGAAAATATTTTATTTTAAATCACTCCCCCCCTCAATCCATGACAGAAGTCAATAATTGAGTGACTTAGGTTTTGATAACATGAAGTCCGGTGATATTCAAAAATTAGTCCAATATATTTTCAAAACAATATTTTCCATTTTCAAAACAATTTAATCAAATTATTCAAAATTGTTTTAAAAATGGTATCCTGCACAAAGATACGTTAGGTGGTTGAGAAGCTTCTGTTTTTGTTGCTGTAGGGTTTGGAAGAAAACCGTCTGCAGATGCAGTGAGACTTCTTCTTACGTTGCATTTTGAATGCCAACTGAGGTCAAATTAAGCTCTGTTTCTTCAATCACTTAGAAGAAAACCATCTGCTGATGCAGTGAGACCTCTTATGTTGCATTTATGCCAACTTTCCATTGAAGTCAAATTAAGCTCCGTTTCTTCATTTGTCAACCCAAGATATAGTTACCCTTTCCTTTCGGCATCCAATCATCTTCAATTGTGGGATCCGGATCGGGAACATTCTTTTATACCAATATACCGCATCGTTAGTGAACACACATACAAATATATGGTGGTCGACATCACCCAAACAACAATCGACTAATTAAAGTCAATTCAACATAACAATCGGATCATATAAGGCATGGGGTTTATGTGTTAATCAAACTCTAATCATCTAAACCTAACAATCATATCCAAAATTCCTAGTCCTTGACACGTGCAAATATCATTTTAATTAAGCACGAGGATAATTAAGAAAGCTCGTTAGATGATATAGATTTGAAAACATTCTCCCCTCAATCAATGACTCATTTTTCCGAAAAGGTTTAAAAGCATCAAGTCATTGATTGAGTTTTCAATTTTACTAAACTACAAACCGATTGATTTTCAAGCAACTCATTTTCCACCATTTTGAAAACAACAAATATTTTTACGAAGAATTTTAGACGGAAAAACATTTGTGTAGGAACAACGATCCTTCGACATACTTTCCTCAAATTGTTTTAGGATAAGTGCACGAAATATTTGAAAAATTGTTTAGCGCAACACTTTCCTTCCTTTAAAGAGCGGGTTGCTATCAAAATAATAGCAAGCCATAGTTTAAGCACGTGTCACATCAAGTAATCAGTAAGCCATATTTTGAAGCCGGGTTCTGATCGAAATAATGTAAGCCATAATTTGAAGCACTGGGTTCTGATCAGAAATAAGCGTAAGCCATTTGATTTATGACATGTTTTGGAAAAGAATATTTACACCTCCTGCTCGAACTTCATCTATGGTCCCGTGCCATTATTGAATGACATTTCTAAGACCGTAGATGTTATCGATACCAGAAGACATGTCTTAGAAAAACAATATTTTCGGTCTTTTTCAAATTTTCTAATTTTTATGGCTTTTTGTTGGTTTTATAATTTTCTATTTTGATTTTGTTGGTTTTATATTTTTGTATTTTGTTTTCTGATAAATATTTACAAAGATAGAGAATATGATATAGTAAAAGAAGATGATGATACGAGTACCGAGATAAGGATATCGAACAGCCCTGTTGTAGAAGATAGAAGTCATCATCTCTTAAACATTCACCACCAAAGCTTTCGTGGCTCCTGAATTGAGAGAAATTGAACCATCCGAAAGTGAGACTCTGGCAGCTTCCCCCCAAACCGAAGATCCATTAGATGAGCAGATTCGAAGCTTTCTTTCAAGCTTGCCTTAGCCAGGTGCACAGAGAAGTACACCATTATCATAAATCCCGCTGCTCCTTTTAAGAACGATAATCGAGATACTTCGTTTGGGGTTATATCATCAACAAGAACAACAACGTATCATCTCACACTTTAGATTTCTTCTCATATTTCATTACCACTGAAGTATGAAGCTATGCATCCCCAACACGTTGTCAAGAGACCACTTCCCCCAAGTAGGCGAATTGATGCAGTCAGTCTCTTAGACTAGAGCTCACGAACCCGAATACACATTTACCCAAAGACAAAGAACCTTATAACATCGAAGTAGCAGATTAAGTCCAATAGCCAAAGAATAACCCCGATGTATACTTTTCTCCCCTTGAAAAAGTGTATGAAGCTCAAGAACCCGAAGTACCCGAATGCCCAAAGAGAGAATAACCGATAACATTGAAGAAGCGGGCGAATCATCGATTATCTGCGGGTGACAATCTGCGGATGTCAACACCGGAATAAGTGATTATTTCTCTGAATCACAGATTAAGCCCTCAAGTAAAACAGCTGAGCATCCCCATTGTACACAATCTCTTTCCCATGATGATTGTGATAACATCAAAATCATCACACACTTGTGTACCTCTTTTTATCATCAGAAACTAACTCTTACATCTCTTCCCCCACGTAGTTGGAATACGAACACTAAACGCCTTGATGAGTAAACCTTGAGTTTCTCTGCGGTCATGACATATGTTTTCCCGGGATATCTTCAATCACTTAGAAGAGTT
This sequence comes from Chrysanthemum lavandulifolium, assembly GCA_022545495.1. Taxonomy (NCBI): domain Eukaryota; kingdom Viridiplantae; phylum Streptophyta; class Magnoliopsida; order Asterales; family Asteraceae; genus Chrysanthemum; species Chrysanthemum lavandulifolium. The sequence continues at coordinate 88,761,516 of CM040240.1, forward strand.
AAGTTCATCAAGTTTACTCGCCATGAGTCAAACCTTGAGATTCTCTGCGGTAATAACATTTGTCTTCCCGGGATATCTTCAATTACTTAGAAGTATTAAGTTCATCAAGTTTACTCGCGTTTAGATATGTGTCTCCTTCCCCTTTGCTGGTTTTGATACTTCAGAATCAGCAACTCTTTGAAAGCCCAAATACTAGAAATCATTTGAGAGGAACATCATTAGCTCAGAAGTATCTGTGAGAATCAACTTGCTGCAGAATGTGAGCAAGTCTAATTGGGGATTAAATCAGACATTTCACCCTCCCCCAATTAGTGCTCTCCCCTAAACCAACAATGTGTTTGATAAATGCCCATATTAAGAAGAAGTCTTTTGATTATCAAATGCAACTCGTCTTTTAGTCTTCTAACATGTAGCAGAGAATGTAGAACCGAATGTAGACTTGACCTTCTTCAAGATTGTTCAGTTGGGGAATAGATAGTTAACATCTTCATCTTCACCAAAACACAAGAACATCACCAAAAAGCATCCCAGTTAACTTACATCTTGCAAATCCCCTTAATTAAGATCCCTCCCAATCAAACAAGAACAGAAAGATGTTCATCAAGGAAATCGACAATCACCCGACGAACACACAAAATGGTAACACCAAGCAAAATCACATCAAACAAGAACGGAAGGTTGTTCGAATCATCATGTTGATGTGCACGTGAAGCATTAACCGGAAGCACTTTGTCAATAAACTCATATCGACTTGTGAAGATGTCAACTAACGGCTCTTTGAAGAAAAACTCCATGTAAGGATGATCCGAGAAGAAGCTCGGTACTTACATAAGTTAGAGCCGTATGACCATATATTCTCGAAATCAATCAACCATGCGTAATTATCATACTTCTTCTCCCTCAAGAATTGCATACGGAGATGCCATTCTTGATTAAATAAGTGAAAATCATCCGAATGTTCTATTCACACTTCTCCCGCAAAATCATCACATGATGTCGCCATCTTCATTATAATCGAGCAAGTGGAATGAGAAAACAATCGGTGGTAGCCGGTTCACTTGATGGTGAGCGCATGGAAAAAGTATGAAGCATGTTGATGAGAGTGGTCATAATAGAGAAGATTTCTCTTCATCAGAAGATAATGCGCACTGAAACGTACACATTTCTTTTCTTTGGAGAACGAGGCATGAACTGATGTGTTCATACGTCATAAGAAGATTTCTCTTCTTTCCAAGATAAAGCGCACTGAAACGTACACTTTTCTTTTCTTTAGAGTACGAGGCTTGAACTGTTGTGTTCAAACGTCATTATGTTAAGCACGAGGCGAGGCGATGTGAGCAGACATCATAATCTCTCTTTTCATCTACTCTTGGCAAACTTTTAATCAACCCCATTATCATTCAAGAGGCTATTTGTCGTGACGGTGATGGAGAACACCCAATATGATGAATTTGACCTCAAGTAAACTAACCCGAACTCGTGACTTATACTTGCACATATGTAACAAGAGCGGTGCCGATTTCCATTAGCATCTCTAAGTACTCTATGTACTCTATACTCTTCAACCAACCAACCATCAAGTATAAGATGTACATTACCTCTTGAAAATCCACAACCGAATGTGACCTTGAGCACTACAACGTAACTCCTTAAAGTGATAGTTATTTTGTGGTGGTATGAGCCCAATTCCCCAAGTGGTAAAAGAAAGGTAAAGACACCCAACAATAACTAGATTTCCAAGTCTTCGTTTTAATAATAAGCTCGAACAAGGATCATGAAGAATCTTCATCCAACCATCCCCGATACCTTCAGATACTAAGTACACTCGCCCGTGATATTTCACTTCAACCTCAAATAAACAATAGTGAATTAACTCCGTTATCACATCTTCTTGATTAAAAGCTCAAATCTAGCCTCCTTTGACATTTTAAGTGAACTATGATAATGGTTACATCCCGACCATGGTTAAAAGCACATAACCCCGTAAAACCATGTAATAACCAAATTGCCATGACGAATATCCAAACACACATCCAATTCATGAAGTACACCCTTTTATCCCTTCTTCAAGTAGAAACCATGACACTAGCATCGAAAGGATCCCGACCTACACTTTCCTTTCTCCGGGATGGTTCCATCATCACGGATTTTACAATTCTATGGTTTAAACCGAAAAATAGTTTCTTTCATGGATTTTACAAAACCAAGAATAAACCGTAAGATAGATCCGAAAAGCTCATTACTTTAACCAGGATGTTTTCATTGTCACGGATTTTACAAGTCTATGATTTAAACCGAGAAATAGGTTCTTTCGCGGATTTTACAAAATCAAGACAAAACCGTAAACAATGTCAGCTTGAATGAGTTATGACAACCTTGGTTTCGGTGAATATCTGTTTTAGGGGAATATGCAGCGGTTCATCAGCGGTTCATTATCCGACATCAACAATAACACCAACCATCCAATAAACACTTTGGTAAACACATCATTCACGCATTCTGTCAGCCGTTGTAGTGACCATATGGAGAAGTAAACCCGATATACCAAACTTGATCATGAAGTAGACTTCCCCAGATTTGTTACTTAAACTTGTACTAATTCTTGTGAAGAAGAAATGGTGTACCCAATGTACAAAACCTCTTGACGTATCCTCAACTGCGTGAGACACCGAAGTGATAGTTACGTTGTGGGTCAAGCGAGAAAGAATCACAACCGTAACTAAATAGCCAAGTCTTTATTACACTCTATAAATGCCCAAACAAGTCATCTTCGCGGAAGGGTAGAAAGAAAGAAGACGAAAATAAGTAAACACGTCTGGAAAAACCTCACTTCAAATTCAAATAAGAGATACCGTCCAAACAACCCCGTAGTCACCATCTACCAATATCAATCAAAGCCGTGACATACCTTTCGTGAAAATGTATACACCAAAGTACCAAACTTCATAACCCATTGAAGCACACCAAATCTTATCATCAAGCCAAAACTCAACATTAAAACTCATAATCAAGTTGCATTGTCAAACCGTATCATCCCATTATAACTCGCTTCCCATGGAAAAATAGCTCAACTCACTTCCCATGGAAAAATAGCTCAACTTCATAACACTTCATTCTGTTCAGAACATTAGCTCAAGTTCAGTGGGATTCACATGCAACCCCACAAATACAAATAATAACCCTCGATCCATTGATCACTTAAGCCAAAATAATAAATTACTCTTGGCCAAGCTTAATAATAAACCGCACTATCCAATTTATTTCTTTTAGATAAATGGAACTTAATCGATCTTCGACCGAATTTTAATCAATCCAAAAACAAAGGTCAATCATTCGATATTTTACTCAATCCATTTTACTACAATAACTTCTCACCAAAAAGAAAGGATACCAATTATAGTCCCATGAGGATATCATTCGTTCCGTCCATTGCAGTCTATATCCGAAACATTAATCAAATAACAAGCCCACTTGGTCACTCCAAGGTTCAATGTCCACTTTCAAGTGAGGCCCATGAAATTAAAAAGCACTATCTGATCCAATAAGGTTCAATATCTACATTCGGCCCATGAATGATATCCCACCTGATCCAGAAGTATTGCAACCCTAATTTATAGGGGATATAAACACACCTATCACACATATCATTACCCTAATTTCAGTCACAAACCCTAACACATCACAAACACTTCCGCCTCTCACTTAACCAATCTCACACCAACCAAACCCAAAATAATATAGATGCTTCGCTTCCCAAATAATTTACATCAGCTACTCCTTATCACATAAGTTGAACTCAGAAACATAAAAGGAGCAAGGCCACAGGGATGGCATAACCGAAGCCAAGATGCCACAGGGTTGGTATGATGACAATCAACACAGCCACAGGGATGGTTTGATGTTTGTTACTTGGCATATAGATCATGAAAAATACGGGTAAGCTTTGGTAAATTTGTTTTCACGTTTAGATGAGTAACGAAACAAAGAGAAGGGGCAACAAAGTTGTTGTCTTCTTTGTCTTGTGGATTTCGAATATAACTGAGAAGCATGATCTTCGAATCGGAATCAGTGATGAGTGAAATGAGGGTTTTGACCCTTGTGGTCATGATTAGTCATGATAAAACCCTCAAATCTGAGATTAAAAAAATGAGTTAACATTAAATGTTAAGCTCGTTTCATGATTCGAACACTAATATTGAATGAACATTTTCATCAGTTATTGTATTTATCATTATAAAACGAACATGAAGAGAGGATGAAGCCCATGATGGTTTTGTTCATTTTTCGATTATTGTTTGGATATTATCAAACAGCCTTGGATCAATGATGAAATAATTTACTCGTGTACACGACTTTAAAGTCTTGATGAATCATGGATAAACATGAGGAAACCACTTTGAGATCCTTTATGATTATTTAGATTTGGAAAGATGTTTGAGTAGGATTAGTTGTTGATGTTGATTGTTGAGTAGGTTTTAATTCTTTCGGATCTGATAAGCAATCTTCTTCTGCAAACTATGAACCAAGGATGGTTTAACAACCTGAGGTGAATGTGTTTGATATCAACAAGTCGCATATCAATAGAAACAACTCGCATCATTTAAACACATTGACAACTCGCTTCTTCTTTTTCTACTTTCACAACTCGCTTAAGACTGTTCAACTCGGATTAAAAAAATGCAAGGTCACAACTCGCAATAGTTCCAACTCGCTCAAAAGCAAGTGTTACTGCAGCAAATCGCTTAAGAGCAAGTGCACCCATACAATATGTGAGTTAAATAACTCGCATTGAAACTTGACCATAAACCCAACTCGCTTAACATTCATTGTATCTGGACATTATAACGACTCACATCCAGGAATACATTGAGTCATGACAGTCAATACTGTCAACTCGCTTTGATAAAAATCAGGCAACTCGCATCTAAGAATAGGTCAACTCGCATAGATAAATTATAGTTAACTCGCATGTAAGAATGACCCAGAAACAGCATAAAGAAAACCAATTTTTTTACCCGATTTTTACCAAGAAATTGACCAGATGACCACTTATATTACATGGATACATATATTTCAAGAAACATGTAAGACATTAGTTGGGCCATATGACAGTTTTACCAAAATAATACATAAAGAAGGACTTGTAAAAACTGTTTTCAGCAAGAAGTAGAACAATATATTATCCGACCATTAAAGTGATATAAAAAATAGTTTAAGACAAGATTCGAACCACCAAAAATTATCAAACCACAATAACCTTGACAAACTGCATAACACAACCATAAAAACCGTATCACAAGATGCTTAAAAACCAAACGAATCATCAAGAACAACATAACGTGGCTCTGATACCAATTGTAGGATCATGAATATTATGTTGTTTAATGATTCGGGTGGTCTAGGATTGTGATTAAATAAGAAAGCCATTTTAGAGAGATGAAGAGAGTTGAGAGGAGGTTTCTTGAAGAGAGTTGCTTATCAAAAGTGAAAGGTTAGATTCAAAGAAGCCACACCCCTTCCATGGATGGAAGGGGTATTTATACTTACAAATTACACGACCTCCTATCGGCCTGTGGATCAGGTATACAGTGGGTAAAGACCCGTCCTTCCTCCACGGTGTTACTCTAAACTATTCTACGCTACTGACTAACTAAATAACTATTAAATAACGTAAACAATGACAAATCTACGAGCTAACATATGCTAGACCATTATTGGGGTGACCGACACTTTAACATGGAATTTCCAATTCCTAACAATTCAACTAAATATAAAAGGCTTTTACATAATCTTACTACATCCAACCATAGCATTTTACATTATTCTTAAACATCTACCTTTAAAAAACACTAATAATTTAAGTAAATATAAGGTATGGGGTCTGTATCTTACCCTGTTTGTTGTTGGTAAGCCTAGATCCGTAGAAAATAAGATGCATCGGACCCCGAGTGTCTCTCACTTATCTCTCTGATTATGTATCTCATTGAGCGGCACTTTGGCAACAAAAAAAAACTGATCGGCGAACTCAGCCCGATCCGATACTTAAAATGAGGGTCAGATCTGCAATTCATTGAGCTATCCTACACACCCGCCATTGCTGCAACCATATAAAAGTTCTGGTTACCATGCCAAGATACGAGGATACATGAGGCAGAATCATGAAACAGTTAGTAAGCAGAAAGTTCATCTTTGCCTTTTGTAATCAACATTACAGCCAGGAGAGTAACTTTATGAATCTTTTAATATAGCACCCAACTAAGACCATTCTTCTTATCTCATATATTCAATTTTTGATTTTGAATAGCAACATAACTGGAAGCTCTTACCTCCCTCTCCAGTATCTTTTGCTATTCAGTTAGACTTTACACAGTGGCCTACACCAGACGCACTGCTAGCCCACTGAAGTAACAAAAGATACTAGAGGAGAAAGATAAGAGTAGGCAGCTACATTGAACACTATTGATATTTAAAAACATTCTCAGATCTGCAATTCATTAAGCCACTCTACGCACCCGCCATGGCTGCAACCACATAACATTCCTGGTTACCCCGCCAAGATGCGGGAATGCGCGAGGCACAATCAAGAAATAATTAACACGCAGATAAATTATCATTGCCTTCTGCAATAAACATTGCAATCAAAAATATCAATGTAACATGTATAAAGTAGCATAGTTAACTATTCTTAGTTCCCTTACATATCCTTTTGTCGTTTAAACTCCCTTTTTGCAAAGGCTTGCACCAAGCGATTTGCTAGATTGTTTAAAAAACAAAAGGAGTTGTATGAGAACTGAGAATGGGTAACTATGCTAAACATCTTCGTTTGCTAATATACAATTGACTGTACTTAAGCGACTTCTCAGCATCTGTTGAACACCTGATTTTGTTTCTACGCACCTGCTTTTCATCACCAATACTGGTTAATGCATGTGAACCAAACAACCAGCATTAAGAAGATGTTGTGAAAAGATCTGATTGTTTCTTGTTACATTGTTGCAATGCCTGTGTCCTTCTGTTGCAGTCACACGGGCTTTAATAGTCCTAGAGGCTCAATATTGCTCTTAAACATCACAATTTCAAATTAGAACTGCAACAATATCCAATTGACTATCAAAGTCATTGTTTTGTGACTGATATTGTAGACTACACTATATCACAAGTCTACCTTTTGTTATACCTTTTTTTTCGAAAAACCAAATTTTTTTTGAGACATAATACAATTACTTTTTTAATGAGGCTCAGATCTGCAATTCCCTGAGCCACTCTACGCAACCGCCATGGCTGTAACCACATAATGTTCCTGGTTACCCTTCCAAGACACAAGAATGCGCGAGGTATACTCAAGAAATAGTTAACACGCAGACAAATCATCATTGCCTTCTGTAATAAACATTGCAATCAACAGTTTCAATGTAACAAGTATAAAGAAACATAATTAACCCTTCTGAGTTCCCTTACAGATCCTTTTGTCATTTCAACTCCCTTTTCTGCAAAGGCTTGCACCAAGCGATTTGCTAGATTATTGAAAAAACAAAAGGAACTGTATGGGAACTCAGAATAGGTAACTATGCTGAACATCATATGTCAATATTTGCGAAAGAAGAACATGTTGGACTTTAAAGTGCACCACATTCTTCACTTGCTAATATTGCCAAACAATGTTAGATGCTGCATTTAATTACCTACACACAATCGACGGTACTTAAGCCACTTCTCAGCCTCTGTTCAACATCCCACTTTGTTCGCACACGCCTGTGTTTCATTACTAATACGGGTTAATACATGTAAACCAAACAGTGAATGTTAAGAAGATACTGAAAAAAGATCTTACCATGTCGTTTTGCACTATTGCGATGGCTATGTCCTACGGCTGCAGTCACACATGGTTTAATAGTCCCACAGGCTCAATATTGCTTAAAAACAACATAATTTCAATTAGAACTATAACAATGGCCGATGGAATATTAAAGCCATTGTGACCGATACTGCAGACTACGTTACATCACATACCAGTCTTTTGTTACACATTTTTTTTCCAGAAAAGTAAAAAAACATTTGAGGCATAATACAATTTCTTTTTAATGAGGCTCAGATCTGCAATTCTTTGAGCAACTCTACGCACCCACCATGGCTGCAACTACATAATGCTGCTGGTTACCCTGCCAAGATACGGGAATGCGCGAGGCACACTCAAGAAATAGTTAACATGCAGACAAATCATCATTGCCTTATGCAATAAACATTGCAATAAACAGTTTAGACGTAACAGGTATAAAGCAGCATAGTTAACCCTTCTGAGTTCCCTTACAGCTCCTTTTGTCGTTTCAACTCCCTTTTTGCAAATGCTTGCACCAAGCGATTTGCTAGATTGTTGAAAAAACAAAAGGAACTGTATGGTAATTCAGAATGGGTAACTACGCTGAACATCGTATGTCAATATTTTCAAATGAAGAACGTGGTGGACTTTAAAGAAGAAAGAATCTAACACTGACGAACACATCTGTTTCTTTTGAAAATTTAAATGTAAGAAAAAAGAAAAGAATAGAAAAACGAAAAAAATAAAATAAAAAAAGGCTGGTTGCCAGAAACTTTGTACTTTTAAGTGCACCACATTCTTCATTTGCCAATATTATGTAACGATATTAACAGTTTCTTGCCAAACATAAAGAAACAATATAAAAATTCTGGTACATGCATGCCTTCTGTGTAAGTTTGCAGCTGATCTTGTATTTGTGATATACTCATCATAGGCCCAAAACAACGAACCATAAGTGCTGATCAGTGTTCGACTAACGAAAAAGATGAGATCACACCAGTAAGAAGTGTAATTTTTGTTGGTCGAAGACCGACCAACATATTTTTCTACTCCAATGCCTGCTTAAAAAGGAACTGTCATTAGTTTATGAGTAAAAAGAAGGAAAAAAATTGCATTATTTCATTTTAACAGATAAAGAGTCACAAACCTTTCATTAAAGCATGGCATAACATATAGAGTTGAGAGACATTCCATGTCTGGTTCATGTTATTTTATCCGGAACTTGGATTACCAAAAAACAAACAGGAAAAAAAACCTAGAATATCAAACAAATTCAACAGATGGCATAAATCAACCTCAATGCTGCGGTTAACATCCAAAATGAGGCTCGGATTTCCATTTTCTTGAGCCACTCTACGTGCCCGCCATGGCTGCAACCACATAACAACCGTGGTTACCCCACCAAGATACGGGAACGCGTAGGCCAAATTTAAGAGACATTGCCTCTTGCAATCAATATTGTATAGTAAGTGTGGCAAATAACCCAAATGCAACCCATGGTACTTAATTCAGTTCTCAGCCTCTCATGAACACCCCATTCTATTTCTATGCACCTGCGTTTCATTACCAATAGAGGTCAATACATGTAAACCAAACACTTAGAGTTAAGAAGATATTGGAAAAAGATCTTACCATCAGCTTTTGGACTGTTGTAATGCTTGTGTCATGCTTCTGCAGTCACACAAACTTTAATAGTCCAACAGACTCAATGTTACTTTAAAACCTCATAATTTCAATTAGAACTGCAACAATGGCCAATGGACTATTAAAGCCCGTGTGACTGATGCTGCCAACTACGTTATGTCACATGTCAACCTTTTGGGGCTCAAATATGCAATTCCTTGAGCCACTCTACGCACCCGACATGGCTACAACCACATAGCATTCCTGGTTACCTAGCCAGGATACTGGAATGCGCGAGCCACAGTCATGAAATAGTTAACAAACAGACAAATCATCATTGTCTACACATTCATGACCTCGGGTTTTCAAATATAAGCTCACATAGGGCACCAATTAAGAAAGAATGGATGCATCTATAAGTCAGGAGACAAATTTTTGGCCAACACAAAACAAATAGCAGATATGTGCTGCAACAACAATTCATGTTATGCTGCTTTGCCAAAATAATGCCCTTGATAATCCTATAAAACAATAACGGAAAAAAGGTCAGTGTTATCGGAATTCATAACTTCAAGTAAACACAAATAGCTATCCTACCAACTTTGCATATTGTTCACTCACCATCCCAATTTTTAAACATCCATTAAACTTAATATAAACGCCTTTTACACTATCTTTAAACATTCTACTGTAGTGACTGATAATCTCAAATAAATGTAATACATGATATTCACATAAAATTAACACAAACGCATCAAGGTATTGAAAACCCTAAAGTGATAAATCACAAGGGTGCTAACTCTAACACTATAAGCAACAAACATGAAACTGAAAGATGCAAAGACCTAATTTAAATAAAATGAACACTTCCACACATAGCAACATCAATTAAATGATGAACTACATCAAATCAAGAAGATAAATAAAAACTAACCTATGTCAATGTTTAAAAAAACACTTTAAACAATAACAAATAACCACTTCCAAACCTAGCAACATTGATTATCTCATGAAACATAGCAAAACGAGGAGTTCAAAAAAAAAAAAAAACAAAAAAACAAAAAAAGAAAAGAAAACCTAACTCAATCATGAAAAAAACACTTTCGGACCTACCATAATCAATTATGTCATGAACCTCGATTATATCATGAAATAAAGTAAACCCAGAAGATCAAAAAACACCAACCTAATTGAATGATAAAAAAACACTTTAAACCATAGAAAATAACCAACATGTGGTTGAGAAAAAAGAGAGTAGTACAAGATAACAAATGGCAAAGATACAACTACACAACACAATAAAAATATGGTAGCCCCATTTAAATAATTTATTCTTGTAGATGATATTGTGCTTTCACTCACACAAATCAATATAGATATTTCAGTGTTAGATCAGGCTGGGTTCGCCGATTGGTATTTTTTTGTTACCGGAGCGCCGATCAATAAGAGAGAACGTGAGAGATAAGTGAGAGCTGGTCCAGGTCTGGTAGAGTATTCTATCCGGACCTAGACTTACCAATAAAAAAGGACCAAAGAAGTCTTTTGTCAACAATGCATTGATAAATGTTATAGTTGTATAATAACCTCAATGATATGAGTAGAGTTATTTTACATACCAAACTTTTTTTACATATCAAGGGATTCATCTCCACTATCCATCTAAAAAGAAATCAATGGCTGAGATTAAAAGTATTTTATTATTTCACTTATTTTTATAATTTAAATATCTTAAACCGTTAATCGTTAAACAAAAATAATTCGCCATCATGACGAAGTTTAATTATCTTTTATAGAGGTGACTTTGATATACTTTCGAAAAAAGAAAAAATCGCTTTTTTCACATTTTTCATTTTTTCGTTTTCAAACCGGAATTTGCATGAAATATCATATATGATTTAACACTAATTTGAAGATCACATGTGATATTAGTGTTAAATCACATATGATATGTAATATCATATGTGATACTAGTGTTAAATCATATATGATAAATCACATATGATATACATATCATATATGATTTAACACTAATATCACATGTGATCTTCAAATTAGTGTTAAATCATATATGATTTTTTCATGCAAATTTCAATAACGTAAAAAAAATAAAAAAAAACGTGAAAACACGAAATTTTTTTTTGTCGAAAGTATATCAAAGTGCCTATCTATAGAAAGATAATTAAATCTTCGTCAGAATTGTGATATTTTTTAAACTTGACGATTAACGGTTTGAAATATATTTATATTTGAAAAAAAAGGATGAAAGTAAGTTTTTTTAATTGTTGAGATTAATCTCATTCATTAGATCTAATAAAAATGGATGGTAGAGATTGATCCCTTAGTATGTAAAAAATTTTTCATCTTTAAATGATCTTAAATCCAATAATATATACAAACATAGCCTTTGCATAAGCAATTGTTTCCTATTTAGTTTGATTACTTGATATATGCTACGTTTATATTGCCCATACGTTGCGCCAGGATGATATTCTTATTTAGATATGGTTTGATATTATATATATTAACTAAAAGGCAAGACACAAGGTCTTCACTGACACGTGTCTCAAGATTAATCGCCAACTTTCATGAGTTGACAAAAAATATTCCCGGCGAGGTTTAAGTGTCATTGCAGTAAGTCCAAGTTGGCAAAAATAGTCCCTAAGGTTTAAGTGTCGCTGCAAAGTAAGTCCTTTATAGCAATTTGGCAAAAATAGTCCCTATCCAAATTCACGTCTACAAAAGCAATCTCGCTGCATCGCGCGGGTTTCATCACTCGTTTTAACTTATTATCGGGAAATGCATCGATAGTCCAATATTGTTCATGTGTATAGTGTGTGTATCTAAGCCAGTTCGAAAACTTGAAAGATCATGAGTCGCCTAAATTAAGTCCTTCTTCATGATCTTGTGTTTCATTCGAGTAAGTGGTTTACTATTTAGAAGAACTTTTTTGCGCTCACAACCTAAATAAAATATAACTAATGGGTGAAACTATATATTTCACATAACTTTTTAAAATCAATATTATATTCTTGATTTTCAATACAACAAAAAATTAGTAAGAATAGAAATAAAATTAACTCTAGACAAAAATACACCGTTGGTCCATAAAATTAACCCTATAGAAAGATAATTAAATGTTCGTCGTAATGGTATATTTTTTTCGCTTGACGATTAACGGTTTGAAAGATATTTATATTTGAAAAAAAAGGATGAAAGTAGGTTTTTTTAATTGTTGGGATTAATCTCATCCATTATACCTAATAAAAATAGAAGGTAGAGATTGATCCCTTAGTATGTAAAGAAATTTTTATCCTTAAATGATCTTAAATCCAATGATATATACAAACATAGCCTTTGCATAAGCAATTGTTTCCTATTTAGTTTGATTACTTGATATATGCTACGTTTATATTGCCCATACGTTGCGCCAGGATGATATTCTTATTTAGATGTGGTTTGATATTTTAACTTATTATCGGGAAATGCATCGTTAGCCCAATATTGTTCATGTGTATAGTGTGTGTATCTAAGCCAGTTCGAAAACTTGAAAGATTATGAGTCGCCTAAATTAAGTCCTTCTTCATGATCTTGTGTTTCATTCGAGTAAGTGGTTTACTATTTATAAGAACTTTTTTGCGCTCACAACCTAAACAAAATATAACTAATGGGTGAAACTATATATTTCACATAACTTTTTAAAATCAATATTATATTCTTGATTTTCAATACAACAAAAAATTAGTAAGAATAAAAATAAAATTAACCCTAGACAAAAATACACCGTTGGTCCCTAAACTTGTCCAAAAGTATTGCAGGGGCTCCAAGCTTGAGGGTTTTGTCGTCGTGAGTCAATTTTTCAAGTTTTTGAGGCCAATTGCGTCACTTGACCCATTTTCCATCGGTCAACACCGTCATTTGCTGTCCTTTTTTGTTTTTAGTTAAAGGGCATAAGGGTCATTGATTCTTAGTCATATAAATCTTCACTTTTTCTACTTTTCTTCTCCCGGTTACCAAACCCACCACAAATACACACACATATCATCATAATAATGCATGTACACCCTGAAGTTAATTTTCTTGGTGATCTGTTGCATCCTTATTTGGTTAAATTGATCGGTTATTGCATTGAAGATGACCAAAGGTTGCTTGTGTACGAGTTTATGCCTCGAGAAAGTCTTGAAAATCATCTATTCAGAAGTATGTGCATCGTCATATCTAAACTTTGTTACATATGCACTTGTATGCATATGTACGAGATCATTTCAGTGTTGAATTAAGAAATGCCTTTTTGTACTGAGATGCTAGACACGTATTTCACTTCATTTCTAATTTGGTCGCTATATACATTGTTAATACTTAATAAGATCATTTTCTTTTCGAGTATTTTATTTTGTGTAAGAAGAAAAGGTTTGAATAGGAATTATGTGTATTTTTTTTGGGTAAAATGGTGGGTATGTGATTCTTACAACGGTTTTCAAAAGTTGGATAAGGTTGTTCTAATTTTTAAGTCCAGTAACCAAGTTAGCAATGAAGTGAGAGTGTGAAATGTATAGTTTGAAAAAGAATTGATCAAACATAAACATTGTCTACAGGGTCATTGCCGCTACCTTGGGCGACTAGAATGAAAATTGCTCTTGGTGCTGCAAAGGGTCTTGCTTTTCTTCATGAGGAGGCTGAAAGACCTGTCATTTATCGAGATTTCAAGACTTCCAATATATTACTAGATGTGGTCTATGGCTTTATCTTCAGGATAGTAGAAATGGTATAGGGTTAAAGGGTGCACCAATGAGGAGCCTCTCGGTTTCAAGGTATCCAAATGAGTCTCCCCGTCTAAGTGATCAACCTTGCTGGTCTCCGAAACCAGTCCGATAACGTGATACTCATGGAGTCTGGTATCGTTGCTTATAAAGTTTCAGTGTAGCTAGGTGCAAGTGTATTTGTAGTGGAAACCGAATAGGCAAAATTTCAGCTTAAAGATTACTGATGAACGAGCAACGATTTGGAGACTTGTGAAATTTAATCATTTTGTCCATTGTGGTGAGCATTTCAATTTAGTAATATGTTGTTCCCTATTCACCTATAGTATAAGAACAGTTTAAGTATTGTAAACAAGCTAATAGTAAATCAATGACTGAAAAGATATAAGTAAAACACAAAGTGTAATTTTCAACATCATATTCTTATTAGAAATGAATCAAAAGAATACGTTACCTTAGTACTTATGAGCGGTACTAAGGATTGAAATGACAAAGTGTTGTAACTCCTCACTAAGCTCGAGGCTAAGTCTCGAGCACAACTACACGGAACCACCGAGCTATCTCGGGGACAAAGTTGATTTGGAGGAGTGAAAGATGGCTTTTTGTGTGTGTGTTTTACAATTCACAAGCTTAAACTTTCACTCCATCTCTTATGCTATTTATACAAGTATGAGTTTTAACTCTTTCCTAAGTGACAAGCTGTCACTGCGAAGACAAAATCTTGATGTATTTTGTCTCATTCTAAAGACTATATTAGGTAAATGGACCAAGTCACTTTCTTCATGTCGATCGATGTTGATTCCAAAAGGGAAACTTTCGGGATAAGTACACCGTC
Source organism: Chrysanthemum lavandulifolium (assembly GCA_022545495.1). NCBI lineage: Eukaryota > Viridiplantae > Streptophyta > Magnoliopsida > Asterales > Asteraceae > Chrysanthemum > Chrysanthemum lavandulifolium. Next base: position 88,776,547 of record CM040240.1, read on the forward strand.
TTATTCGTTTCTAATGTAACCGTTTTATCCTGCCCATTCTTTAGTCTTCATAGTCTTGATCGGTTTCGGTTTGTCTTGATGTAAGTAGTTGGTGAGGAGTTTAGGGATTCGGTGGGTTATTGTCATTACTATCGATTCCACCATCTTCTTCTTGACTCGTCTTCACCCTTTAAGTTCCGCCTTCGGGTGGAGACTTATTCTTTGTCTCTTCGAGTATCTCGAAGATGGCTCACCGAGAGACTATGCACTCAAATGACTGTTAGTGTTTAATGGACTAAGCACTTAGGTTATTTTCTATTCAAATCCTAGATCAAGGGGTTTGGGTATTTACTGAACCCAATAGTCTCCCCCTATTTGGATATACAAATAGCCTAAGTGTTTGATCAGTGTAAGTGAGCAAATGGCTTCTTCTTACACTGAATGTACTAATGAATACAATAAGGAACACTGAGTATTTTAACAAAGCATATATCTTTTATTGATCACATTACATGGTTCCTAACACTAGTACAAAAAGATAAAGCAAAATGATGTCAGTCTAGATGAATTCCCAGTGCTTCAAGCTTGACTTTCTTAGTGATGAGTGTTTCCTTGTCAGGATGCTCTCTTATCTTGGCGTTTAAGTCGACCTGAGAACTTGACATTTGCAGAGTCTGAATTTGAGAAGCCACGGTATGTAGCTCGGCATTGTAGCCACTCTCGCTGATCAATATCACTCCACCTTTGGAATCTTTGGGTTTCCATAGACATCAATGAAAAATAGCCCTCTTCGGGCTTTTCAATCACCGACAGTTCTGAACTTTACACCTTGAGCTCCTGTTGCATTCGAGTCTAGGCACTTTGATCTCGGTGGAACTCAACCTCTTTCTTTTCCCCGTGATGACCGAGGTTAAGATCCTTGTGGTGCGCTTAAGGCGTGTGAATCCCAGTTGTCTTTGGTGCATCCTCGATCTTTCATACCTTTTATCGAGCATCTTCATCGACTCCTTAACCACCGCATTTTGCTTCTTTTCAATTAATGGACCAAGTTCATCGAGTTCGGTGATCCCAAAGTCGGTGAATTTTGGGGATCATGAACCTCGAAGTGTCTTTATCATCCCCAGAGACGTTCATTGCCGTGGTTTAGACTTGGGATGATTCTCGACATCGATGATCTTCTCAGCAGCCTTACGCTTGTCATTATCCGGTTGTAATGATCAATTCTTGCTTGCCTGATGGCTGCAGTTCTTTTGTTCTTTTCTTCCAACTGCTTTCTCATTTCAGCCATCTTAGCAGCCTGAGCATCCTTGAACTTCTGTCCTGCCTGACCCTTTTCAAGCTTCTTAGGATCAATCCCTATGTTCTCAGCTTCCTCCGCGACAACTTTTATCAGTGCCTCTTTGCTCTTCCTTTCCTCCTCAGCTAGTTTCTGTTTCCTTTCTTCTTTTGCAAGATAGGCACTTAGCTGTTGTGGTGTGAGCAGATATTCAGTGTCGCCGATCTTGTAGGGGATCTTCTCAGGCTTAGGAGTTTGCATTATGCCTTTTCCTTTGTCCTGACCTGAGGAAGATGATGATGCTACCAGTGGTGGTGGTGTTGTTGTGATGGGTGTAACTGTCATAGCCATTGTTGTTGTTGTTGATGATAAGGGTGTTGGCTCCCCCTCAGTGTGAGAGGAGGTCTCTGATAAGGTTTTAAAAGGTACCATTTTGAGGGGTCGTTTAAGTCCTTATTTGATCACTTTTGTATCCGTTATTGCTTAATATCGTTCCTTTTCACTTTTTAGGTCTCTTGAAGGCAAAGCTTTGTAATGGTACTTATTTGGACGAAAAGGCGGATATATGAAGAAAATGGCCAAATTCAAGAATCGAGACACTCAAGTCGCTAAATTACAAGGGGACGGCGTCATCGCTTATCTGCATGACGCCGTCGGAGGATTTTTGTGACGGACGAAGCCAAAACCCTATTTTCAAGTGACGACGTCGGGTTATAAAAGAGTAGGCCGTCGCAACTCGGACGGCCTAGATGCGACCCGCACGACGTCCGAGGATCGAGGCGTACGCGTCACAACCTTAAGGTGGCCGACGTCAAGTCGATCAAGTCACAACATGCGCAAGTAGTTGATATTGTTTTGGCCATAACTTTTGCATACGAACTCGGTTTAGGTGATTCAAAAACCAGCGCGACCGGAACGAGAAAATCTACAATTTCTTTGAAAAATGGTTGTGGCCGTCACTCTATAAGTGTGACGCTGTCGCTCTTTGCCGAGAAAATCGCCTATAAATATAACATTATAACTTCACTTTTGTAAGCCCTAAACCCTAAGTCCGATTCGGGGTTTAGGTAGGTGTTTTTCCAAAGAACTTAAAGGGTTCCAAACACTCTATAAACATTGTGTGTTGGTTTGTTTGTTAATCCAATCCTATGGTATGTCTTCAATTATCATAATTGTTGCTTGCTCTTCATTAATTATGCTTGGCTAATTCATCTAGTGTTTGCTTATGATTGTGTGAAACTTGTATATAATTAATTAGATCTTATTGATTTCTTAGTGATGCTTGTGTCTATCTTCATCATTAGGTCGTGACAATTTCAATGAGTCTAATTGGTTTAGTTTATAATTCTTGCATCCCTCATCTCTTGTTTGATTGGTTGTCTCTTATCTTAATTGTAATTGGCTTAGGAAGTGCGACTAGGCTATCGTTGTGTTTAACACTTGATAAATCCTTGATAGTTTATGAATGACTTGGTGGATTTCGTTTACTAAATCAAAGATAACCTTAAAGTTAGTTTATGAATGAATAAGTGGATTTTGTTTACTACACTTAAAGGTGACTTCAAAGAGTTGGGAGAAACGACACCCTACAACCTTAGACACACAACGCAACTAGGAATAAGGGCGTGACAATTCAACCATCAATAGGACGTGACAATTCGGTGGGTAGAATTGGATAGCTAGCAAGGAGTAATACATCATAAGTAGATACGCTTCACGTTCTTGGTAGATCCCTTAGTTAGTTAGTATCTTTTGGAATAGTTGACTAGCAACTAATTCCACCCTCCCTCCAAACCCCGAGATTCGTACCTTTCAATTTCATAAAATATAAAATACAAAAATAATCATCCTCACCTTTAGACTTAAATCGACATACACTTCATTAACGACACTATTCCCCAGAGAACGATATCAATACCGTGTGGCACCCTAATTACTACACTACAACGATTAGGTTCATCGCCTAGGGTGTTATAAAACTTGCTCAAGAAAAGGAAGTTCCTTTGACCCCGAGCGACGCGTGTAGCGTTATCGATCTCTTGAGTGGTCTTCCCACTCAACTGTTGCGGCAACCGGTGAGAGCAAGAGTTGGCTCATTTCTTGGGGAGTTTGGGTGGCTTGACCTTTGAAGGCTTGGTAGATTTCGGTGACCATAGCCTTGATATCGGATGTATCCTTTTGAAGACCGGTGACCTTTGTTTCCAGTTAGCTTGAGAAAGTTCCAAAGCGGTCATCGTGGCCCAAGATTCCAAGCCATTGATGAGGAAGCCTTAGCTAAGTTGGTCACTGAGCATCCAAAGAGCCGGTGTTGCTGAAGAGGCGAATCAAGATTGAAGACCACGAACATTGGCGGACTTTAGCATAGTGATCGATTCGGTGAGGTCGAGGAATTCTTCAAATACGCCTCGGTAGCCTCCTGCACTTTTGAGTCGAGTCTTGGGTCTTCTTTGACCTAATCCTTGATTTCATCAATTTTTGTTCCACAACCTCGAAGATGTTTGAGAAACTTAGCGGTTATCATCCAATCTATGAAGTTGCTCGTACATAATATCTTTGTGCTCATCGGTGTTAGCATTGAAGGTGAGCACATCGGATCTTAGATCGGCATAACTTGCGCAGCCTTTGAGATGTTGATCCCACGGGTGTCGGTGACCCCATAATAAATCTTTCTTGAAGCTTTGGTGATCCACATAACTAGTCGCCTTTCGGTGATTGGAAGAATATTATCAAACGGGCTAAATTCATTAGAAGCTGGAAGAAGAGTCGAGTCATTGTCTGCGGTGGAAGGTGACTCTTTAGGCTCTTTGGACCAGTGATGCTCTTGTTCGAGTTGAACATCGGTCCACTTCTTCCCCGCCGACAAAATTTCATCTTCACTTTCACCGCTCTTCATCGAAAATAGTATCTCAAAGAACATCGCCAGCGATTAACAAGGTGGTGGTGATGGGTTCCATATCGTGGTGGTATATTTCCTCGAGTCTTTGTCCCCGTTGACCACTCGGACATGGTGGGTGTTTCCAGTGCCTTCTCGGAGTCGATTGGTGGTGGGTTCCGTATCGGTGGGTTGTTCCTTTCCTCAGAGTCTTTGTCCCCTGTGACCCCGAGACTTGGTGGGTATTTCCAGTGCCTTTAAGGAGTCGATGGCGATTATATCCCTATCGGTGGTTGTTTAGTTCCCTTTGAGTCTTTGGGATCAATCGGTGTGCCCTCGGACAAAGGCGTGATTTGCTAATGTCATCCTTGGGCGAAGTGGGCGCGCCCCTACCGGTGGTTGTATGTTTCCCTATGGATCTTGGGAGTAGTAGTTGGGACCAAGGGCACTGATTGTGATGTATCAGTGTCCTTCGTTGTCACCGGGGTGGATGATGATTGGGCTCCAGTGGGTGTCAGATCAGTCTTGGGTCTTCTTTGCCTTTTGGCCAGTGTTCCTGAAGCCTCAGGGCCCTGAGACTTGGGTTTGGTCTGAGTCCCAGTCTGAGACTTCCCCTTTCTCTTTTTAGGAGCAGGGTTAGGAGACACTGAGTCCCTCTGGTTGTTTACAACAACCATATGGGCCGTCAATTCAATATTAGTGACAAGGGATGGGTCCTTTTGAAAATTAGATTGACTCAGGATGCCAGGTAAAGCACAATATTTTTGTTCATGAGGATAATTGCAACCCGGTAACACTTGTAAAGCACATGAGACAAACCTAAGTGCAAGCGTATTTCGCCCTAGTTTTGCTCGATAGCTTGGTTACGAGATCACTTTGTAAATGTTCTCCCAATGTCGACATTGACCCCATTCATCAAACAAGATGCCATCATCAATCGAATAGAATTAACTTGTTCGGTGGATGAGTGGTTCCCGCCGAGGACCGAATCACAAAAGTGAATAGGATCCTCCAAGCCACGGTAAATGAACTTTTGGTGATGGGGTCTTGTCCAAAATTTTGGATCTAAAGCGATTTGTTTTAACCCATCCTTCACTGTGGAGGGTTCGGGATGGGCGACATAAACTCCTTATTGTAGTCTAACCTGTTGAGGTGCAAAAGTTTTGTAATCTAGGGTGGTGATCTTTCCCCATTAAACAGATGAACTTAATGAGATACTCCACAGTGGTCGTAGATCCGCTCATTAGTTGAGGTGTCGGGTCATAGGCCATCTGCAGAGCCCAAAACTCCACGAGGAGATTTTGGTATACAATTGAGGACACCGAACAAATGCCATTTTCAGTGGGCAGTTAAACAAAAATTTTATAATGTCCTTATAGGCTGGGACAGTTTGAGGGTATTCAAAATTGCCTATGACATTATTTGTTTTAAATTCAACATTGCTAAGATCACCTACCCACTGTGATGCAAACTGAAGAGATTGTGTTCTTTCTATTTCCATTAAAATGTTTTAGGGTTTTGAGAAAGATATCTTGACAAGAACAATTAAAAGGGTTTTGAATCTCTCAAGTTGTGATGAAAAACTTTTGTAAAGGTTTACAGAGAAGATTTTTCAGAAAAAGATTTGAAGAACACAAAGATTTACGGGTTTGAAAGAGATTTTGATGAGTTTTGTTAGCGAAATTCTTTGTGTATGTTTTAAGGATTTTGTGAGGGGTATTTATAGAGTGATGAGAGGGTAGTTTGTGCACAAATGTGGATTTGTAAAGTCGTTTTTGAAAGCGTTTGAATTTTCACATTTAATGCTACCACTCCATTACCCTGATAAAATCTCGGTTTTCTAGGATGCGATTGTGGTGCCGGTAAAGTGCACTTTTAATAATAAAATATCCACAAGATATTTTATGTGAGAGGAGGCATTTAATGCCTAGTGGGATGAGGTAAGGTGTTGAGAGACCCTTGACATGGATGACAGTAAGAGAAAGAGACATATATTCCTATATTAAATTGGCATGGTTAACAACCTAGGACATTTAAGTAACTGATACTTGGAGCATTTAGTTACTCATTCAATGCTCAATATCAACTGTCAGGGTCCCTGAATGAGTCTTACTCATTCAGTGAGATGGTTGTTTTGGAGTATGTTCAGGGAGGATGGACCATTTCAGAGAAAACTTACTGAGATTGGGATTGGTTTTCAGGTTGCTGACTTTCAATGTCTAGCATTCCCAATTCGACTTCGGTCTCTCAAGGTAGGTTCATCTAAGGGCTTGGTGAAGATATCGGCAAGTTGATATTGATAGGGATGAAAGCGAAGTTCAATGTCTCCTTTCATTATGTGGTCCCCGATGAAATGATATCGATATCAATGTGTTTGGTTCTTTGATGAAGGACGGGGTTGTTGGAGATTGCAATGGCATTGGTGTTGTCACGAGAAGATGGGTACCATTTTGTAATGGATGTCATAGTCACCGAGTTGACTTTTCATCCATAAAACATTGGCACAACATCCTGCAGTGACCACATATTGACTTCACCAAGAAATAGCCACCGATTGTTGCTTTTAGCACTCCAACAAACTAGTTTTCCTCCAAGGAATTGACGGGACCCCGAGGTACCTTTTTTGTCCATATTGCGGCAAAGATAGTCGAGTCAAAATATCCTTTGAGGTCAAACCACGAGCACTTTGGATAGTAAAGTCCAAGGCTTGGAGTTCCCTTCGGTAGTGAGGATTCTTTTGGGCTGCGGTGAGATGAGATTCTTTGGGATTAGGCGATATCTTGCTATTAGGTAGACCGAGAATCGAATGTCCAGTGCGGAAGCGATTAGATACATCGGTGAGCCAACAATCCTCTAAAATGGGTTTGATTGGTGATTTGCCGGTGAGATCAGGTCCAAGGTTGTTAGGAGGGACCATTGGTGTCTTCACTGAGGCACAGTCAGAGATCTCATATTTCTTCAAGAGATTTATGGTATATTTCTCTTGACTGATGGAGATTCCTTTATCAGTTTACCTGATTTGTAGTCCAAGTAAGTAAGTGAGTTAACCCATCATGCTCATTTCAAACTTCTTTGTCATAAGTTTTTCAAACTGTTTGCAAAGAGTGTAATTTGTTGAGCCAAAGATGATGTCATCAACATACACTTGGACTAGGATCATATCTTGTTTTGTCCTATAGATAAACAATGTGTTGTCTATATTTCCTTTGACAAACTTGTTTTAAATCAGGAAGGCTGAGAGAGTTTCATACCATGCCCTGGGAGCTTGTTTTAGTCCATAAAGGGCTTTATCAAGCTTACAAACATAGTCAGGGAATTCACTACTCTTAAAGCCTGGTGGTTGCTGAACATACACATCTTCCATGAGTTCACCATTTAGGAATGCACTTTTTACATCCATTTGGTAAACTTTGAAGTTCATGTAGGTAGCAAATTCAAGGAAGATCCTAATGGCTTCCATTCTTGCAACAGGAGCAAATGTCTCATCATAGTCAATGTCTTCTTGTTGACTGTAACCTTTGGCTACAAGTCTGGATTTTTTTTAATGGCGGTGCTGTTTTCATAAGTTTTGTTTCGAAAACCCACTTCATTCCTATGACTATGACATCCTGAGGGCATTTGATCAAGGTCATGACCTTGTTTTTATCAAACTGTTGAAGTTCTTCTTGCATGGCCTGAACCCAACTTGGGTGTTTTAGAGCCTCAGTGACACTCTTTGATTCTATTTCTGATAGGTAATCAGCATATAGACATTCATTTGTTGAAGCTGTAGTTAGTTTTGAAGCCATGCTTCTTGTAAGCATGCCCTCAGTGGGTTCACCAATGATGTTTACAAGCTCAATGTCCTGAGATTTTGTCCATTTACTTTGTGGTCTAGGATCTGAGCTTGAAGAGGTCACTTGGAGATTCGTGGAGTGAGTTCGGTCACGGGGAGCCACATAATCATTAAGAACATCTGTTGAGATGTCTTGTTCAGTTGGGGTTCTTGAATCACGGGTTCTGAACATTTGGTTCGATGTTACCTATCCCAATAGGGTGATTGATTTTCAATGAATTCATTGATTGTTGGTCAGGTAGGTTGTGAGGTAAAACATAATATGAGATGTCGACATCGACTTGGTATGAGGAATTGATTTGATGTTATACTCATTAGGAGGATATCTTGATGAGTTATCAATTCCTATTTCCTCCATCGAGGTGTTGGTGAACTGATGCTTTTCGAGCTCTCATCAAAGGTGACATGAAAAGTTTCCTCAACTTGTTGTCTCCTTGTGTTAAATACCTCAAGGCCTTGGAGATCGGTGAGTAACCTAGAAAGTATCCATCATCGCCTTTAGCATCAAACTTTCCTAGATGATCCTTGTGGTTATGAATAAACACAAGACATCCAAACACATGAAAGTAGGCGATATCGAAGTATACCTTTGAATATCTCATATGGGGTTTTGTTATGTCTTTTGACAATGATTGACTGTTTGAGTGTAACAGTTTGTTTTGATCGCTTGAGCCCGTAAACGTTTTGATAGAGTGAGCCATTTAACATAGTTCTAGCGACCTCAATGAGAGTTCTGCTTTTCCTTTCACTACCCCATTTTGTTCGGGGTGTAAGGAGATGAATTGTTTTAGGAGACTCCCTTTTCATCACGAAATTCTCAAGCTCTTCATTTTCGAACTCGCACCATTATCATTACGATTTGTTTAATGATAATGTCATTATGGTTTTCAATGTTCACGATGAATGACATTATAGTGTCACCGCTGACTCTTTTGGAAAGAAAGTATACCCAGTATATCTTGAGAACTCATCAACAATGACAAGTGTATACTTCTCATCTTTGGATTGATCTAGGATTGGTCGTCCAAAGAGATCCATATGCACGGGGAGGTGAAGGCGACTTTGATTGAGAAATTTTGATTTGTTTTGAAAGATGCTCTTTGATGTTTGCCTTTTTCACAGTGAGCATGGTTTGTCTTTTGCAAAAACCGGTGATGGTAAACCAAGGACCTTGTTTTGTTTTGCCAAGTTGTTGATATTTTGAAGTTTAAGTGAGAGAGTCTCTTATGCCACGCCCGGTTGGCGGTTTAGTGGCTTTGGCAAAGAGACAGTTCCATCTTGAGAGAGTGTTGACATGTCTAAGACATAAACATCACCCTTCTAGGAGCTATCAAAACAACGTCTTTATTGGCATTGAAAATGGTACCTTGTTTGTGATTGAATTGCACAATGTACTTTGCATCACGAGTTGGTCGACATCGATGAGATTGTATTTTAGATCATTAACATAAGCTATTCTAGAAAACTATTCCATTACGATTATCTTGAACCATAACCTTGATGGGACATGATGAGTTATCACCAAATACTACCTTGGGTCTGGTTCCTTTACATACTTGTATGAGATACTCCTTAACACAGTCATGCTTCTTGAGCATCCACTATCTAGATGCCGATAGGCTCCTGGCGTGTCTCGCACAAGTAGTAAAGTGGATTAGTTTCTTCATCGACCCACTTACTAGTGGGCTTGGGTCTAATAGTGCCTTGAATTTAGCAATCGACTCATGGTCGGTGGTTGAGTGCATTGTGCTACCACAGGTTTTGCATTTAGAGACTAAGGATGACTCAGTGATTCTTGGTTGTTTTGAACTTCTCCTTGCATTGATGACAATGTCATGTTGGGATGTCTCATGAGCTGGATTTCCGCAAATCTCACAGAATGTGTTCATGAGACAATCATCAGGATGATGATCATTAACGCCACAGTGTGGGCAAGGAGAAAAGAGTTTTGCTCTAAACTTTTGAGCAGATTTTGAGGTTGAAGCATACTAATGACCAACTTTGGTATAGTTTGCTTTACTGAGAGAACTTACATATTGTAAGTGATCGAAGTTCTGTGATCCTCCATTTTGCGAGATCATACAAAAAGGATTCTATAATAGTTGTCGGGTTGTATGGCGGTATAGTGGCATAGATCACACTACGCTTGATATTTTGTGGTGGCTTTTGACTTTGAGGAAATAGAGAAGGCGACTTTGTTTCCTTGGTGATTCGAGGACTTTTCGATGGATTCTATCTTATCGGTTAGCTTCCTCACAAGTTCGATTAGTTTCTAAATTTGGTCGACCGATGGGGACAGAGGATGTTGAAGTCTCGGTGGGGTAGATTCTTGTTGAATTGGTTTTGTTGGTCTTTTCGGGATGGTTCTACCAAGTCGGACCTTTCTTTTGGTGAGCTTGGATTGAATTGTAATGGAGTAAGCTCGAGCTAGGAGCGAGAACCACAAGAGGTTCCGGGGTGGAAGCGGTGCTTGAGATTTCGCTGAGACTCGGATATGTGTTCGATACTCGGGCACATCGGAGTCCAAGCATGCTCTTTAGAGCTTGACTTTCAGGCTCTAGAATTCATCTAGAATCGAAATTTGGAAGCTTACTATCAGGATTAACCCGATCAATCCAATCACTGGGCTTGGTAATAGTCAACACATTGGTAATCATGCCACCTGACACAAAAGGTTTAGGAGACTGGTCTTTGTTGTGATAGTCAGGGAGATGATCATCACCTATGACTCTCTTTTTGCTATTAGGAGCTCCCACAGCATCAAAGACTCTTGGATTCTTAGCAGTCCAACTAGCAATGATTTCCTTTTCTTTCTTAAGTTCATCTTGAAGAGCCTGATTTCTTTTAACTAATTCAGTGTTTTGAATTTGCAAAGTGATAGCCTCAAGCTTATTTTGTTTTAAAAGAAGCAGTTCATCCCTACACTTGTTTAGTTCAAAACTTAGCTTGTTATATTTTGAAAAAAGATTTAATCGTTGCTCTTCTACAAACTTAAGGTCAACATTGATATAGTTCATATAGGATTGCCAATCAGAGTCATCATCCATAGAAAGTAAAATATTTACCTTCTTCATTGTAATGTTGACCCACTCTCCATTCCTGGCATGATTTTTTCCCATAGCCAGCTTGTCCTCTTCGGAGAGAGCCATCAGTGCACTGACTTGCACCATTTCTTCATCAGATGACACAGGCTCTTCATCCCAATCAAATACTTGACAACAAGACCTTTGTTTTACCTGCACATTTAACGGTGTGTGTTGTTTACGAGGTGTGGCCTCAAGCAATGCTAGCTTAGCTTTAGCTTTCTTGTATTTAGCTTCAAAATCCACGCTTTGTTTTGATCGATTTATTTTGAAAATTTTGATGAGGGTGATAGATTTTTGGTTGAAATTTGCTACTGACTCAAGACCGATTAGACCACGATGGTTTGTAAGAGGTTCGAGAAATTGTTTTTGAAAAACAGTCTTTGCAAAATGACCTCTTTTATGACACTTAAAGCATTGGTGTCTTTAGTTGCTTTAGCGGTTGAAAACCTTTGTTTCTTTTTATAAACCTTGAGAGTTAGCAAGGGTGCCCTTTCACGAAATTTAACGTTCGTGTCATTTAGGTACTCCTCACTTGATCTCTCATCGGGCTCATCATCGAATTTTCTTGGAAATCTTGAACCACATTGTTAGAAAAGAAAGGTTGATATTGGTGATGAAGTGGTGGTCGGGGACTTCTTGACTTCACGAGACTTCTTTAAGTCGGTATCGTCTGCATTGATGAGGTTTTCCTCATAGACAAATTTCCATAAATTTCGTGAAGCTCAAGATTCGGATATGATTAGCATTCCTAAGTCCCTGAGAGAAATTCAACCACTTCTCAGGCAGACTATTGACAAAACCAACATTGATTTCATGTTTGGACAACTTAACACCATCATTTGACAATTCATTTAAAAGAGTTTTGTACCGGGTGTAAGTTTGAGACAGAGTTTATGAGTCCTTAGCCCTGAAGGTGTTATACTCAAGTTTCAGGTCCTGTTAGGTCACCATATTCATAACACAAGCATCAATATAAGAAATAGAGAAGAAGAGTGATCGGTTGAACACTTAACACACACACACGAATGAATAAGAAAGGTTATGCATAAATGTGAAATGATAAAATGAACAACCAACCGTCAAGTGAGGGTTTACAAGAGTATTTATAGGGCAAGGAGCTAGGGCAACACTTCTAGCAACCTTCCCTTCTAATGGGCTTGGGCCAAGGCTCATAGGCTTTCTACATAAGCCTTGGCATGATTACTAACATAAAAGCCATATTGAGCTAACTATTACATATTAATTACTAACACTTGAAATATAGTTTAGGAGTGATTCCAACAATCTCCCCCTAAGTGTTAGTGATTGATAATATAAACATTGAAGGTGCTGATGTAATAGTAGCTTTGACGTCTTCTGACATTCTTCTTTCTTGTGAGAAGAATTGCCTCGATTCGAACAATCTTTTCAGTGTAGAGAAATTGATTCCTTTGAAAAGTTCAACTTTGTCGTCATCATTATCTTTGTTCTTTGTGATGGTAGTGATAGTATGTTCTTGTTGTCTGCATCAGGTCTGCTTCGTTGCTCCAGTGTCTCCACGTCTTTCTTCAACATGCTCACACACTCTTTAACGTTGGATTTCAGTATTGATGTAGTTCTCTTAGTCTTTAAACTTTGTAGATTCTTTGACATTGACGAAGAATCATTCTGACTTTGTGTTGCCTTTTGAGAGAACTACAACTAGTGATGTTGTTGGTATGAGCATGTGAAGAATCTGCACGATCGATCCGCTCGGATCTTCCATAAGAAAGGTTAGTGATAAGCGGTTCCAAAGACTTACAAGTTTGAACTTGAGCGTGTTAATGACATAGTGTGAAAACACAACTCTAATTCTCACAAAGGTCGTTCTGAACCGGAGTCCCACAAGTGAGATAACGCGATGTCTTGAAGTACACCTCTGATTCGGATGAGTCGTTGAGGTACACCAAGCATCACCTCACGATGTAGACCTTTTGAGACACACTAAGCGTAATCCACGGGAGTTACCGAGTGACCTTGTCGAGTGTTTGATGTTGACCGGCGGGAGTTTCCATTCAATCACCGAGGATCACATATGTGAAACTCTCATAAATGTTCTCGACAGTTGCTAAGATCGTGAAGGAAGCGATAATATATCACTTGCGTTCTTATTGTTGAGCGATAAGCGATGAATTGTTAAGTGTACCTAAGAGATCTTTTGATGAATCTCGTGGCTCTAGACTCAATAGTGCGCTTTGGTTTTCTGGCGGAGACTAGGGAGAGGTCTCCTTCTTCAATACCGGCAATCTCTAAGAGAAAGCCGTTAGTTTACGTAGGGTTCCACTGAGAATGAAACAAGCTTACATTGAGAGAAACTTGAGTGGCTAAGAAGGTTTAGTTCATGCGTCCTTTGGGTCCATGACGACTTTAATCTTCAATACCGGCGTCATCAAGTGACAACCAAGAGTATATGAATTGAACCGTGTATGCGCCTAAGTTGAATAAACGGAGGGCTATTTATTTTCACCCTTTTCTTTGTTTTTCTTTTTAATTCTTCAACTCCTTCTTTCTCCGATTCTCATTTTCTCCTTTTTATAATCATACCTAAGGACTTCTAAGTACTAACTATTTGTGATGTCCTTGGGTAGATCCCTCCGGCTCTGGCGAATCATAGGACGGTTATTCCTAACCTTAGTCACCTTATAACTCCATGACTAACCTATGTTGCCACAAAACCATTTTCTTGAAAATCTCTCGAAGTGTTTGTAAATGAAAAATTTTGTACCAGTGTGAGAGTTTTATCTTTTAGCAGAAATACTCCCCCTCCACACATGCTTAAGTGTTTTGACAGAGATTTGCATGGTGAGAGAAGAGCGCGCACTTTTTGAATTGATCGACTCAAGATAGACAATCCCCCGCGAGACACGGTTACGTTGCATAGTTAAAGAGGTACATAGACAGCTTTTAGGTGACAACTAACTCTAGTAACTACCTTGAAGGTGTGGACAAACCTCGAAAGGTTGTCAAACCCGTCAAAGTTCATGTCTATCAAGAGTTCCTCGAATAGGTACAATCTACTCGGATAAGTCTAGGAAGAATTTATGACAGTTTAGAGCTCGTCAATTCATGGGTTAAGTCTTATCACACGAAGATTCAATAGCAAATCAACATATTTGTTATCACATTAATTTTCTCCCCCTCAAAAATGGCATATAAATTTTATTTTTGATAACGTTTTGATATTAAATATCACCATTTCGAGTTTTGTGGGAAGATTTCCACGAAGAACATTTTGTTGAACAAAGATTTTAGCAAATACTCCCCCTCAACAAGTAATACTAACTTTTGAGGTTTTGAAAACGTAAGGGGAAGTACTTGTTCTTTTGAGCAAAACTTTGAAAAATGAAAGTTTTGATAAGTTTGTACGAAGCTTTCGCTCCTTTTATAGGATTGTGGCACTGAAGCGTACCAGAGGGTCCTTTCTTGACAAGTACGGGTTGTACACTGTTATGTGTGCACAAGCCATTTTCAGATAATCAAACAAACAAAATCACAATCAAGAGAGTACCCAATGATTACAGACGATCAACTACTTTATGAGGACGTTGGAAAGTCAGAATCGGAAAGTTTGGTCATCCTCCCACATAGCTCTCCAACCGTTGCATCTGATCCCGATGAATCAAACATTCATCAATCCTAGTGATAAATCAACGAACATCCTTGCGATCCTTTGAATTACATCTCTTAAATGCGAATTATACCCAACTCAATGTCCTTCAATCGATATGTCAATCCATCTCGAACCATCTCCGTGGTGGCGTCATAGAACTTAGTGAATTTCATGAAAGCCATGAAGCAAGTATGATGATTTTCACTTTGGTAGACAAACCCAAACTTTTGTTTATGAGCGATTTTGTCTTGAGGTTCTTGATTGATTACGATGAAGTGTATAATTTAGGTAAGATTTGACCACGAGGAGGAGAACTTCAACACGCTCTTTGATTTGAAGTGTATGAAAACAAGGAGTGCGATAATGTACTTGATCTAAATTTCGGTTGAGGTTACGGTTGGGGCTCGGTATGTCGTGATCCTCACCACCGGTGTATGTAAAGTGATCAACGGTTTTCTCCATTGGTGGTGTGGTTTCTGAATCCCTTGGTTGATCAGATGGTGGTGGCTGTGTAGCTTGTTGTGTAGTGATGATAACCTGCTTAACCATTTGTCAAATCATTGGATGGAGTTGCCTTCTTAACAGATTTTGTTGTTGACATAGGTGTTTCTTATGTTGATGGAGGTGATGATTGAGATGATGATTTGGGTTTGGTGGAAGTGTCAAGAGGTGTTTTAGAAGACTGTTAGATTTGTGTATTGGATTTTCAACTATGTAGTTGTCTGATTCCTTCTTAAACGTTTCCTTCTCAGCTCTAGCAGCTTCTTTTGCCTCTTTTCGAATCATTTCCTCTTCAGCCGCCAAATTATCATCATCATCAGGGACTCATTCATCCTTATCATGATCGTAATCTCCTTCGTCATATATTTCCACATCTTCACCATGATTTTCTTCTTGCGGATGTTTTAGTTGTTGTTGTGGTTGCTTCATTTCAACAGTTGTGGTGACAGTGACACCCTTATCCATACCGGGTTGATCAACCGGATCGGATGGGGTAAGAGATGTTTGCAATGGATCTTCCATAAGTGGAGGACTACTACTTGACCCTCCTGCCCCACCGGGTTGATTAACTAGAAAGGTTGAAGCATGGTATTCCATCCTTTTCTGCTTTAATGTCTTATTAAATTTTATTTCCTCTTCCATTGAATCATACTCATCATCAGGGTGACTTTGTGAGCATGAATTTGAATGGATGTTGCAGAAGGATGTCCACAACAATTCTGCAAGATGATTATGAGCATATGAAGTTGTTGAAGATGACACGGAGATTGTTCTTGCCAATTGTTTTGACGTATCCAGCTGGGAATGTGTTTGCCATTAAGAGCTCTGCTGGGGCATTGATGATTGCTTGATTTGCAGCTATTTTGTCATCTGAAAGACATTAGACAAAAACACATTGTGTTTCCACAAAGTATAATTCAACAGTACCCTTTTCGACGTGCTCCTTGATGAAATGATATCGAAGATCGATGTGCTTTGATTTGGAATGTTGAACAGAGTTTCATGAGATTGCAATAGCACTTGATTGTCATGAGACATCGATTTTGTCAAATATGTAACCATAGTCTTTGAGTTGTGTTCGCATCCAAATGACTTGAGCACAACACCGACATGGCTACATATTCGCTTCATTGAGGACAACGACGCACAATCCGCTTCTTCGATTGCCATGACACCGGTTTATCACCAAGAAATTGTAATGCTCTCAAGTACTTTTCCATGAGTCTAAGCATCCTGCGTGATCGCGTCTGAAAAAGCTATTAGTTCAAAACCGAATAATTGGATACCGATTCCCAAGTTAATGGTTCCCTTGATGTATCGGAGATTCTTTTAGCCTCGGAGAGGTGGGTTTCGATTGGTCTCGATCGATAACGGAGCAAAGATATCTGGCAAACACAATATTAGGCCTGCTAGTGTTAGATACATGAGAGACCCAATAATACTACGGTATTTGGTAGGGTCCACCAATTTCCATGTAAATCGTGTCTAGCTTCTTGGTATGAGCCATTGGTGTGGCATAGGTGTCACGCTTTGCATTCCAAATTTGTTTAACAGTTCAAGGGCATATTTGGGTGACTCAAGAAAATACCACGGGTGATTGATGAACTTGCATTCGAGAAAGAATGTGAGTTCACCCATCATTGACATTTCAAAATGTTTTGTCATTAGTTTTGCAAAAGCATTTGAGTATTTTAAATGTGTTGACCCAAAATGATGTCATCCATAGATTTGAGCGATTAAGATGTGAGCCCGTGATATTGTATGAAAAGTGTTGGATCGACCGAACCTTTGGTGAAATTATTGGCAATAAGGAAGGATGATAACTTATCGTACCACGCCTTGGAGCTTGTTGGAGACCGTCTGAGCTTTGTTCGGTTTGTAGGCGTGGTTCGGGAACTATGGATCAATGAATCTTCGGTGGTGACATAGACTGTTTCTTTCAATGACCATTCGAAGCGCTTTGGCGTCCATCCGAAAGATGTTATATTCATATGAGCATGACGAGAAAGATTGTCACAATTCTCAATTTCGGTCATTCCTCATACTCCATATTCATCATCTCATAACGGTTCATTCATGATTTTGCATTTCACATTTAACGCGTAATTTTATATTTAAAAATCTTTATCGCGTGAGTTATTATTTTAAATATTTAATCCGTTACTTTCAAAAAATGATCCCGAGGTATTTTTAAACTTACATTTAGTTTATAAAAACTATATTTTTAGTTTTCCTAGTGTTTCAAATTTATTTGGTATAATAATCGTTAAAGTTTAATTATTACGTCGTTTTTCTTAAAATTATTCGATAATTATTTTATCACTCAATTTTCACAAGGAAAGTATTTTTACAATTTTTATCATCTCATTACATTCTATTTTAACTTATTAAAAACTTACTTGAACCAAAAATTTCTATTTAGATTCACTTGTACATTTTCTACACAAATTCTTACACTTTCTTTACAAATAATGCAAGTAATACAATATTAAAAAAAAAAAATATATAATTGAGGAAACAAGTCCCCCAAAAACCGGCCCAAGGGGGGGTAGCATTAATTGGGTTGGTGAAAACTTCTTGATTGTATAGATACTTACTTCATCTCATTTTTCACTTCACATTTCATTTACCTCAAATAATTCAAGTTGGTAAAAACATTTCCTCTCTTGTTTCTCTCCATCTCAAACCGGCCATTCAAGAGGGTAGCAAGGAATCCACAAAATTTTTCCAAGATCAAGTAATCACAATCTAGATAACACTCTTGTTTAGGTTTTGAAATAAAAACCTAGGGTGTTTAGGTTTAATCCTTGTTACTTTCACCTCATCACTATCACTTGTAAGCTTGTTTTATCATTTTCATGTTTCCTTTTCATTTTCATATGTTTCTTTTCATTTTTGGAGCCTATATGCATGTTATGTGATTTATACCATTTTCTTATGATTTTTGAGTTATTTATACATATTGGTCATCCTATAATTATTCCCATGGTATTCTTTGGTCTTGATGGTGATTAGGAACCCATGACACCCTAAGAAGGTGTATGGTAGGATTAGATTAGCTTTGGAGTTGATTTGAAGGGATTAGAATAGGTTTAGTACGAGAAAAACTATTTTCGATAACTATAAATTAGGTTCTGTCCTTATTTCGATTTTCTGGAAAAACCAACAGTTGGTACGAAACTTTGGCCTTGATATTTAGAAAATATACTTTAAAACGAATCCGTGGCCGCTTGAACGGATTAAAACGGAGTTATAACGAAGCCGTGGTGAATTTTTAAAGTTTGGCGACGAAAAATAAAGTTTTCTGAAATTTCAGCATGCAATATTTTTATTGTACGAGTCAAAAACGAGCCTTAAGCTTCACAAATTATTTCGACTTGTTAAAAATATATTAGTATACTTTGATACGAAGCTAAGGACGTATTATACGTAGAAAACGGATTTGAAACGACAAATATATGCACGTTTTCATAAATTTGCCGTAACTATTATTTTCTGAAAAACTATATTATTTTTACGTTACAAGTGTTACATTAGTCAGAACGACCATGTTTCTTGTTGTTTTGACAAAGTTGTGAAACTTTTGGAGCAATTGTCTTCTAATAAAATCAAGTTCACCGCCATATTTTTCAAAACGTCAAGCGGTTTGTATAGCGGAGTTATAGTAAATTATTTACGGAGGTTCAAACTTGGCGAAACTCATTTTCGCACACAATTAGCAAAACCACCATCTTTAGCCCTTGTTATCTTTATGACCGAGACCTTTTGACGAAAACTCTGAACTGAAACTTCTAGATATCGATACAAACTTTCCAAAACCGTCGAGTTCGTTCTCTAACGATCGACGTACACCATTTTACGACTAGTTTTCCAAAGCCATTTTGTTACTTTCAAGAAATTTCCGGCGACATTGTTTCTGATTAAAAGTGATAATTTCATCATAAATCATTACGAAACTATTGTAGGATGACATTTTGACGTAAAAACTTGTAAAGTGATTTAAGATTGGTCAAGACGTCAAAAGAGTATTTTTTTTTCGACGACAAGTATTATTTTTCAAAACTCGCAAATGGTATAAATAACATACGAAATGCATGCATAACATAACACCATAACTCATTACATATTATAACTCAAGTCATAACATTCATTTTAGGTCGCGGATAGTTTCGAGCCTCATTTTCGTGCACATCATTTTGTTAGCATATTAATCACACGGTGAGTTCATACCCACTTTTACTCGTTTAAATTCTTATAAACTATTTGGGCGAGATACATGCTTATTTATCAAAACATTTAAACTCTATTGCCAAACAACATTACTTATACTTTAGACTTGGTGCGTGTAGTGACTAGACTTAAACAAACATCCCGACATTTATATGTTGGAAGGCCAATTATTTGGATACGACCCAACGTGAGTCGTTGGAGGAACATCCGGCATTTATATGTTGGAAGGCCATTTTATGGATACATCCCAACGTGGCGTTGGAGGAACATCCCAACACGAGTTGTTGGAAGACCCTTGTGGTGATATTTATACTTTTAACTACCATATTGCGATATTCATGATTGTCATTCTATTTTAGGCAATGGGTTGTGAACACACAAGTTGCAAGTTTTGTATGGGCGGAACTTGGGCGGGTGGATTTACAATGCCTTTCTTTGTGTGAACATTACTCAAAGTATTTTCGATCATTTAATTACAAACTTATGAACTCACCAACCATTGTGTTGACACTTTTAGCATGTTTATCTCGTGTCTTAAGGTGATAGCAATTCATGGAGCTTTTGGGTCGCATGGCATACATTGGAGTCTTGTGCTTTTAACGATTACCATTCGACATGTTTTGTAAACTTTTATGTATTATCAAACCTTGTGATTTCTTGTGGTGTAAACTTTAACTTATTTAGCGAATGGTAAACTTTCAAAACGTCTCATTATAGAGGTCGTTTCACGTATCCATACTTTGTGCTATGACGTTATACCCCAATGACCCTATCGTTCATTGCGATATTTTGGGGTGTGTGATTGGTATCGAGACTTGGTTATAGAGAACTAGGTTGCATTTTAGTTCCTAGACTATAACCGCTCTCACGTCGATCCTTTCTTTTCCTATCACTTTACACACTTTTCGATGCGCATATGTTTTCTTAAGTATTTCTTCTAGAACCACCTCATTAGATAACGTAGTTTCCTTGTACCAATAGGGGAGTCCCAAAATCTAGTTGGGTCATCAAAGATATGGAGCTCGAGAATGAGCACTTATCTAACTTGATCTCGTGATGTTCTTGTTTGATGAGATGCGAGATCGAGCTAAATAAGTGTTACTATAAAGCTGGATAGATTTGATGATTTTGCCCGAGGATGGGAGTTCTCTTGAGGATATTTGGGAACTGCTGGAGACCAAACCTCGTAGTGATTCTAGCACCTAACGGAATTTCCTATACACCAAGTGCGACTCTTCCTAGATACCTACCCTAAATCCCTCCTTCACCGTTTAGAATCGGATGATAGACTGGCTACCTATTTAAGTAACAACAATCGCCGAGACATGTATGCTTGGTGGTATGTACACGTGTGAAATGAAGCAATTATAATTATGGTGGCCAACATAATTATAAATGCGTCACAACTCACGTGGACATATGCGACCACGCATACGTAGATCGGTGTGGACACCTTAGGAACCAATTTGTGGCGTGGTATTATGTTTGAGGACGTTAAGTATAGACATTGGGAATTCAACGGTTCTTTCCTTGCGAGATAATGGCACCAAAGAGGTAACACGCGATCTTGGCCGAGGTGGTGCGGTACCAAGGGTGGAATGACGGTGGGCGTGGAGGTAGAGAAGGCGGTAACGACATGGGTAACAATGACAACAACATCAAGCGGAAACCCCGACTTTGCCGCCATCATCGCTCAACAACTTCAAATATTGCTTCCACTATTGTCACACAAGTTGGAAATCATATGAATAACACGGAAACCACGGAGCGGAATGGCGACACCAACAATGTAGTGGTAGTAACAACAACAACACCAACAACAACAACAACGAATTGGATGCACATATAAGGAATTTTCGGCATGTAAACCGTGGAGTTTGATGGTATAGGAGGTGCTTTGGCTTACACTCGATGGGTAGAGAAGGCAGTCGATGATCGACATCGACAATTGTGCCACACATCGAGGGTGAAGTATCTTTGCTTGTTTGCTATCGGGAAGGCATTGACATGGTGGAATACACAACTACAAAGCTAAAGGCGGAGAAGCGACTATAGGCATGACATGGGACGAATTCAAGGATTTATTGAAGAGAGTCTTGCCGGACAATGAAATGCGAAACTAGAGGATGAATTTTATCACCACTCTATGATAGGGGCTGGTCACGCAGCCTACATCGACCGATTTCATGAGTTAGCTAGACTAGTTCCTCATCTAGTTACCCACAATCCAAGAGAATCTCGAGGTACATATATGGTCTTGTCCCGAAATCTGTGGAACTGTGAAAACAATCGAGCCGTCTACAATCCAAAGTGCGATATCGAGGCGGGAACCCTGAGACGAGATGGTTAGAAATGGTACGTTGAAGAGCATTGATAAGAGGAAGGAAGCAAGTGGGTCGAATAAGCGAGATAGACGTGGTAGCGAGACAACAAAAGGCGAGAGTTTTGTGGCAACTAGTCTTGAACAAAGAGAGTATGCGGTACACATCCCAAATGTGCTAAGTGTGCTTATCATCACCAAGACCAAGCCACGCCGCTTATGTACAATATGCAATCGGTCGAATCATTTTTCAAGCCGATGTAGAGGCGTGCAAGACCAACAACAACGGTTAACACGGGCAACATGAGGAATAATCAAAAGACTTGCTTTGAATGTAACAGCCGAATCACTTCCGGATTAATTGTCCTCGTTGAATAAACCGCCGATACAAGCTCATCTAGCTATGGCAATTGAAGGAAATAACCCGAACCCGGTACTCAATATCGTCCGCCTCGAGGTCGAGCATTCTATATAGGGACCGAGGAAGCCCGCAATGCGAATCGAGTACGTTTTCCTAGACCATTAAGTGATCCATCGATTATTCAGATTCGGTGAGTCTCCTTAGATAAGAAACCTAGACGCGTAAGTTTTGGCATAAGCACTTTGACCGTACATTCTGATTTCTCTAAACCTAAGGGTAGAACTTTAAGTATCATCGATTGAATCGCGAGGACGCGATTCTTCTATCAGGGGAAGAATGTCACAATTCTCAATTTCCGGTCATTCCTCATACTCCATATTCATCATCTCATAACGGTTCATTCATGATTTTTGCATTTCACATTTAACGCGTAATTTTTATATTTAAAAATCTTTATCGCGTGAGTTATTATTTTAAATATTTAATCCGTTACTTTCAAAAAATGATCCCGAGGTATTTTTAAACTTACATTTAGTTTATAAAAACTATATTTTTAGTTTTCCTAGTGTTTCAAATTTATTTGGTATAATAATCGTTAAAGTTTAATTATTACGTCGTTTTTCTTAAAATTATTCGATAATTATTTTATCACTCAATTTTCACAAGGAAAGTATTTTTACAATTTTTATCATCTCATTACATTCTATTTTAACTTATTAAAAACTTACTTGCACCAAAAATTTCTATTTAGATTCACTTGTACATTTTCTACACAAATTCTTACACTTTCTTTACAAATAATGCAAGTAATACAATATTAAAAAAAAAATATATATAATTGAGGAAACAAGTCCCCCAAAAACCGGCCCAAGGGGGGGTAGCATTAATTGGGTTGGTGAAAACTTCTTGATTGTATAGATACTTACTTCATCTCATTTTTCACTTCACATTTCATTTACCTCAAATAATTCAAGTTGGTAAAAACATTTCCTCTCTTGTTTCTCTCCATCTCAAACCGGCCATTCAAGAGGGTAGCAAGGAATCCACAAAATTTTTCCAAGATCAAGTAATCACAATCTAGATAACACTCTTGTTTAGGTTTTGAAATAAAAACCTAGGGTGTTTAGGTTTAATCCTTGTTACTTTCACCTCATCACTATCACTTGTAAGCTTGTTTTTATCATTTTCATGTTTCCTTTTCATTTTCATATGTTTCTTTTCATTTTTGGAGCCTATATGCATGTTATGTGATTTATACCATTTTCTTATGATTTTTGAGTTATTTATACATATTGGTCATCCTATAATTATTCCCATGGTATTCTTTGGTCTTGATGGTGATTAGGAACCCATGACACCCTAAGAAGGTGTATGGTAGGATTAGATTAGCTTTGGAGTTGATTTGAAGGGATTAGAATAGGTTTAGTACGAGAAAAACTATTTTCGATAACTATAAATTAGGTTCTGTCCTTATTTCGATTTTCTGGAAAAACCAACAGTTGGTACGAAACTTTGGCCTTGATATTTAGAAAATATACTTTAAAACGAATCCGTGGCCGCTTGAACGGATTTAAACGGAGTTATAACGAAGCCGTGGTGAATTTTTAAAGTTTGGCGACGAAAAATAAAGTTTTCTGAAATTTCAGCATGCAATATTTTTATTGTACGAGTCAAAAACGAGCCTTAAGCTTCACAAATTATTTCGACTTGTTAAAAATATATTAGTATACTTTGATACGAAGCTAATGACGTATTATACGTAGAAAACGGATTTGAAACGACAAATATATGCACGTTTTCATAAATTTGCCGTAACTATTATTTTCTGAAAAACTATATTATTTTTACGTTACAAGTGTTACATTAGTCAGAACGACCATGTTTTTGTTTGCTTTTGACAAAGTTGTGAAACTTTTGGAACAATTGTCTTCTAATAAAATCAAGTTCACCGGCCATATTTTTCAAAACGTCAAGCAGTTTGTATAGCGGAGTTATAGTAAATTATTTACGGAGGTTCAAACTTGGCCGAAACTCATTTTCTGCACACAATTAGCAAAAACCACCATCTTTAGCCCTTGTTATCTTTATGACCGAGACCTTTTTGACGAAAACTCCTGAACTGAAACTTCTAGATATCGATACAAACTTTCCAAAACCGTCGAGTTCGTTCTCTAACGATCGACGTACACCATTTTACGACTAGTTTTCCAAAGCCATTTTTGTTACTTTCAAGAAATTTCCGACGACATTGTTTTACGACGAAAAGTGATAATTTCATCATAAATCATTACGAAACTATTGTAGGATGACATTTTGACGTAAAACTTGTAAAGTGATTTAAGATTGGTCAAGGCGTCAAAAGAGTATTTTTTTCGACGACAAGTATTATTTTTCAAAACTCGCAAATGGTATAAATAACATACTGAAATGCATGCATAACATAACACCATAACTCATTACATATTATAACTCAAGTCATAACATTCATTTTAGGTCGCGGATAGTTTCCGAGCCTCATTTTCGATGCACATCATTTTGTTAGCATATTAATCACACGGTGAGTTCATACCCACTTTTACTCGTTTAAATTCTTATAAACTATTTGGGGCGAGATACATGCTTATTTATCAAAACATTTAAACTCTATTGCCAAACAACATTACTTATACTTTAGACTTGGTGCGTGTAGTGACTAGACTTAAACAAACATCCCGACATTTATATGTTGGAAGGCCAATTATTTGGATACATTAACGTGAGTCGTTGGAGGAACATCCGGCATTTATATGTTGGAAGGCCATTTTATGGATACATCCCAACGTGAGCGTTGGAGGAACATCCCAACACGAGTTGTTGGAAGACCCTTGTGGTGATATTTATACTTTTAACTACCATATTGCGCATATTCATGATTGTCATTCTATATTAGGCAATGGGTTGTGAACAACACAAGTTGCAAGTTTTGTATGGGCGAACTTGGAACCGAGTGGATTACAATGCCTTTTTTGTGTGAACATTACTCAAAGTATTTTCGATCATTTAATTACAAACTTATGAACTCACCAACCATTGTGTTGACACTTTTAGCATGTTTATCTCGGTCTTAAGGTGATAGCAATTCATGGAGCTTTTGGGTCGCATGGCATACATTGGAGTCTTGTGCTTTTAACGATTACCATTCGACATGTTTTGTAAACTTTTTATGTATTATCAAACCTTGTGATTTCTTGTGGTGTAAACTTTAACTTATTTAGCGAATGGTAAACTTTTCAAAACGTCTCATTATAGAGGTCGTTTTCTGTATCCATACTTTGTGCTATGACGTTATACCCCAATGACCCTATCGTTCCGCTGCGATATTTTGGGGGTGTGACAAAGATCCAAACAGCCTCAAGACGAGCAACCGGAGCAAATGATTCTTCAAAGTCAATACCCTCTTCCTGTCTATAACCCTTAGCCAGCAGACGTGACTTGTTTCTGATTACGTTCCCTTCAGCATCCAGTTTTTTCTTCCAAATCCATTTAAGACCAATGACGTAGACCCATGTTGGTTTTTCAACCAGTTCCCATACTTCAAGACGTTTGAATTTGTTGAGTTCTTCTTGCATGGATTCAATCCAGTTGTCCTTTGTCATTGCGTCTTTAATGTTTTTAGGCTTGGATTGGCAGACAGTGAGTGCATAAATGCAATGTTCACCATCTGTGTGAAGAAGTTGTCTCGTTACGACTGGTTGATGCGGGTTACCAATAATATTCTCAAGAGGATGGTATTTTGTCCAACGATGTGTAGAGGGTTGATGTTGGTATACATTGTGCAGATTTTGAGGATTCAAATGGCTTGTAGATGATTCCAACATCGGTGCATCGATTCATTAGCAAACGGGTTAAAGAACGATTTGGATCAAAATCTGCGGTGGGGTACTTCATTGTTCGAACATCATCGGTTGGTTGACGTCGTTGGAAGCAGTTTGTTCAACTGTTGTTGTAGATTCAATCGGTGGTGCTTCCACAACAAAGTAGTTGTTGTAGCAGTGTATCGGTATTGGAATATGATCGGGTTGAGCGGTGAAGCAATGGATACACGAGCACGTTCATCAATGTCATCATTAAGCAGTGAGCAAATAGCTTTTCCATTTGTTGACGAGTAAGTGTGGACTTGGTTCGGTGATGATGGGGTTTGAGGAAGTTTAAGCGGTTATGACCGGGTTCCAAGTGTTATGCTCGAAGCCATTATGAAGAAGTTTGAATTAGCTTCCCCAAACCGACAACCGCCTTTAGCGATTTAAAACTTTGATGAAGTCTACATTTCCTCTAACTTTTGAAGGTTTCGATGTCGTGAATTTGTAGATGAGTCATAAACTACACAATGTAATCGACTTATTGCGGAAAATCGGTTCGAGGGTAACATGCCAGAAATCAACGAGATCTTCTCACGGATGTAGACGCATCACACCAAACAAACCACGAAAGACGAAATGATACGACTTTCCCCTGAATGTTGTGGTCTTTCGGAATACTAATCACCTGTGAATATGCAATAACTCGATACCAAGACCGTGTGTGAGGAATCATAACATCATATTTGGGTAACTTCACACAAGATCACACGTGAAATTGAGACGATAACACCAAAGTGAGACGTTTGAGCCACAAATCGTCTCATTTCTTCCCCCTAATTGAAGAAATTCAAGAAGGCATTGGGTTTTCGCAAAGAAGCATGTAGAAGAACAAGGAAGCAATGACCACCTACACACACTCTCCCCCTCGATGTTTTCAATGATTCAGAATCATACACCACGTATGTTGATGATGAATTAAAGACAGCGAAACCATGTATAAGGAGACAGCGAAACCATGTATGTTCAATTAATCGAACAAGTGTGAAGTACCATAAATATCTCAAGAGAATCAAGCTGCGATAAAACTTCTCTGTTCATTATGTTGATCATCATTTGTAACATTGTTGTAGGAAACACTTTGTTCTTCCTTTTCGGAGATTCGATTGGAGGTGCACTACGAATGGTTGTTGTTGTAGATTCGGATGTATCGAAATTAGAGTATTATCGGGTTGAGCAATGAAACATTCGATACATCCGAAGCACGACTTTAGAAAGACTCTTTAACCGAGGAGCAATCAATGTTTCCAATTCTTGACGATTAAGTACAATGGTGGAGTAGGCGATGGACCATTATACTTTTGATGGTGAGAAAGCGGGTCCTCTGTTTGTATTGCGGTAGGAGCCATGGTCATAATACTGCATAGAAAAATAGGAGGGGACAAGAAAGAAGAAACATGGATCCTCAAGTGTAACTGGGTTCCAGATGTTAGAGGCATAAAGATGTAGTGTCAATTATCTTCTTGACACCTGAACATGTTATTTTGATAAGTTCCTTTCCTACCTCAGGGATGGATGTTGTGGGTTTCACACTTGTGTTGATGCAACTACTTAGTATCTTTCCTGTAGGAATCCACCTAAGACCAACAGTGTTGAAAACTCTACCCGTTGGAATCCATCTAAGGTTAGATCTAGGGGATGTTGAAACTTCTTTTGGGAAGAGTCTGCGTCCTATATTGATCCACCTATTAGGTTTCTGAAATTTTACGTTTAGTTCAATGGGTTTATTTCTAACAATTTGTTGAGTAAACTTAGGTTTTGGTTTGCTACTACAAGCAGTGTTATGCAACACACTAGAAGGCATCACACTAGGTCATGAACCTAAGATTCCATCCTTTTGGAGTAGTGCCCTTTTCCTAGCCTTTTCTAGATCATAGTTCTTGTGCAAGTCCTTTGTATCATATGAATATTGAATTTTGATGCTCGGTTTAGACAATGTGTTCGAACTAATCCTAGGCGGGCGGTGCATGTAAATGATTTAATAGAAAGCAGGTTTCTGAAGCAGGCATTTTTCTTAGGCCGGGAATGTGGAGTGACCGGTTTTATCAAATGATTATTCTCAACAACTTGGGAGGAAACCGTGGTTTTGAAGATTTTGAGCGTTGATTTAAAAGCGTTGGTTGTCTAACTACTTGATTGGTTTCGATTGGTTTTAGAGCGATTTCCCAAGATTGTTGGTTTTGTAAACTTAGTATCCACACTCTTGCCGCCTAATCTTCTCGGTTTGTTTTGTAAAGCAACATGTGCAAGCCCTTTGCTTGAATTTGAGCCTTTAAATGATCATTTTCTTTTACTAATGTATCCACACGATTACTTAGTTCATTTGAATCCGACCATTGTGTTCGAAGAAAAGATTTGTTTTGTAATTTAAGTTCAAGAGAGATGCAATGTGCCTCTAGTTTTGAAAATCTTTATGAAACCGAGCAATGGTCTTTTTGAGAAGAATGATTTGATTCAAGAGTTTGATTTGGCGTTTAGTTGAATTGCTAACAAGTAAGGTCTCGGGCGTGAGGCGGTTGTCGGACATTGTACAACACACCGGTCAACCTCTCCTTCATTCTTGAATTCGAGTTGATCGGTATGTTGTGTTGCATTCTTGAGCGAGTATGATCAACGATGGATTGTACCTCGACCATCATTCGATGTCGATGTCATAGGTGGGTAAGATATCTTCCTCAACCATTTGTTCTTTGTCAAAGTTAGGCTCGGTGTCATAGTTAGGTATGATATCTTCTCCAGATCTGCTACTGTCATGCTGCTTTTCCAATGCTACAACCTCATTGTCCGCATTACCGACAGATGCAGTAATCACAACATTTTCAACATCCATTTGAGCATTCCTTCCATGTACATAAACTCTTTCACCTTGCCTTTTCATTAAGAGCAACTTCTCTTTTAGAACAATAAATCCTTCTTCCAATTCCACAAATGCTTTATCAGAATACATTGATTTAAATACACTCTCTCTCCTGCAAAAGAATCAAAGAGAGAAGGTGCAAAGTCGATATAGCACACAGAATGTCGATATAGTGAATTGCAATTTCCTTCCAAAAAAAATTTTGAAAAATTTTGACTCTCAAAATTTGAAATTCACTATAAAATGCAATTCTGAGGTTGAAAGAAAAATTTGAGTTATGACAATTTTGACGCCAAATTTGACCCGAAAAATTCGAACTTGGGCCAAAAAATTTGAATTTTTGACTAAAATTTTCACAGTTAAACCAAAATTTGAATCTCGCGTAAAAATTGAACGTTTAGTCTCCCCTAAAAATTAAAAATTCGAATTTGGGCCCAAAAATTTGATTTTTTTAATACTTGTGTTGTTGATGGATCTTTGTAGTCGAATGAAACTTGTTGTTTGTTGAAGAAGTGCTTAGGCGTAGAAAACCAGTTTATGCATAGACAAGTAGCTTACGCGTAGAAAGAGCTTACGCGTAGAAAGAGCTTATGCGTAGAAAGAGATTACGCGTAAAAGTACCACCTTACGCGTAACAATGAGACTTACGCGTAAAAATAGCTTACGCCTAAGAATTGAGAAACACTAAAATTAGGCGTAAACTGAAAGTTATACGTAGAAAACTTATGCATAGGATTAGCTTATGCGTAAGACAAGGCTTAGGCGTAAGAAAAATCTTAGGCGTAAAGAGTTCTACGCGTAAGTTTAAGCTTATGCGTAAAATTAGGGTTTGCCCAAAATCCTTTACACTATCACGATGTAAGCGATATCCAAAGTCAAAGTGTTTTCGGGCTTATCCAAGCAAGAAAACACCGAGTAAACCAAGAAAAGCGAAGATCAAACCACGGTTTCTTATGCGTAAGTTTAGGGTTTAAACTTACAGTAGAAAGTACCAAAAGCGATTTTATGCCCAAAAGTGTTTAGAAACTTGATTTTTATGATGAAATAGCTTCAATATCACCAAAATAACAAGAAAGTTTTAAACTTGATGATCCAAAACTCTTTTCACCTTACGAGTAGAAAGAAGTACGAATGAAATCAAGCTAAAAACGATTCTACACGTAAAGTTTCAAACTTTTGCCAAAAACTTAAACTTTAACACCAAATAACCTTTAAAGTACAAGAATCTTAAATTTTAAAGTGTAAAGATGAAGGTATTTGAGTCGCATTGGGTCGCCCAATGTTTTCTAAATCGTGCAGGCCCTTCCAAGACGGGACTTTGAATATAAATTTGTTGCCAATTTGAAATTCTAATAGTTTGCGACTTATGGAACATACTTCCAATATTTTGCGTCGTACATCGACGTAGCTTATCTAGCTATATGTTGTTATTTGTGGCGATTCTTGATTTGTACGATTACTTTGTTGTTTCATGAATGAGTCATTGACTAGTGAGTTGGACTTTCCGATTTTGACCGGTGAATGAGTGATTGACACCTCAACATTAGAGTGTCTCAATTGGTGTAGTCAATATGTTCATGTGTTGACTATTGTTGTAAAGCAAATTGGTTCGATGAAGAATGATTTACCTAATCATTTCTAGAATATCACACATGCTTGAGCATATCTTCTAATCTTAGAATTGTTCTCTCGCTCTAACCATTGAGCTAAGGATAATAGGTGGTGCTCATGTCCTAATAGAGTTTCATGGAAAGATTGAAATGATTGTTAGAAGTCCAAGGAGAATCGGCTACCTTATATTAGGTTCAATGAAATTGATACCACGTGTCTCGTGCCAAATTTCAAAATGTTAAGTCATCAAAAATGACCTTATTGAAAAGAATAGACTATGGGTAACAATTGTGATTTCTAGCGTTTCTCGTTCTAGCGAATGTCTTGACTTGAATCTTACTTGCCTAAGGTGTTTAGTCTCCATGACTAAAATGTTTATGGTTTGATTATTGAAATGTTTCCATGCTATATGTTATCAAGTCACAAAACCTTAAACGTGTAAGTGATGTGGTGTGGTGATGGATTTTTAAATCTGTCCCGATATTGAGTGCTTCTAAAATTATTTCATCACTCAGATTGTTATCATGCTAGCAAGAAAATAGATATCAGCTCATACTATGTCGAAGAATGTTTGTTCTAATTTCACTTGTAGATGGATAGTCCTTGATTGTTCAATATGTTCAAACTGTTACATCTCTTGATATGGAGGTGAGGTTATCTGTAATTTCTAGAAAAC
This sequence comes from Chrysanthemum lavandulifolium, assembly GCA_022545495.1. Taxonomy (NCBI): domain Eukaryota; kingdom Viridiplantae; phylum Streptophyta; class Magnoliopsida; order Asterales; family Asteraceae; genus Chrysanthemum; species Chrysanthemum lavandulifolium. The sequence goes on from CM040240.1 coordinate 88,807,675, forward strand.
ACAAGGCCTTAGGGGAAGTTTATATTGATAACCTTAATCTAACCAAATTTTCCTTTAAGGGAAACTCATTGTAGGGAAGTTCACATATTGTTGAAGCCATGTTTATTGGAATGTTCTGCAGTCTCAGTTAGAAGACTTGGTTTATCCCTATAGTGTTGCTTAGTGTGTATTCGCTTCGTTCTAAACCTTGTAACTCGATCTAGCTAGTACTTTTGAAATGAAAGAATTTGGCTTCTAGTCCAAAAATAGTGGTTCGGAATGTCTCGTGATGTCTTAAGATTTATGTTGAGTTTTAAGACATCTTACTACATACTTCTAGTCCTTGTTAGTATTTCTGAAATCCTTATATTGTTTTCTCGTATCTAGGAATCCTCCTCGTAGATAGTATAGAAAGTCTTTCCTAAAAGGTCCTTGGTAAAGTTTCAACTTATCGGTTGAGTGAGTGATAAATGGCGAGGTTTCGTAGAGTGTTAACAAAAGGAATGTTTATGCACAATTTATTTGCTTACAAAGCTTTGCTTTTTAATGAAGATTGTTTTAAGAGATTTGAAATGATGCTTGTTACTTTCATGACATAATTCTTCCTAAATTATACATAGGTGATCGGGCCATGTATAATTGAGGACAAATGATCGATGCTTGGTTTTGTTGAAATGGTATTATGTTTCTCCAAGTTTTAGATGGTATTCAATGTTTTGTTTTGTAAGATAATGGCTCAATAATTTTTCGAGTAACATGAAAATTGTTTGAATGATGGTATTAAATAATTGATAAAATGACCGAAAGCCAATTGATAGGGTGGTAACGAAACAACTTTGTTTTAAAACTTTATGAAACAATGTTTCTAAGATGGTGTAGAATGGTTTGCAATATACTTAAGTGAAATAATGTTATGAAGTAGTAGCAAAGTAACTTGAAATAAAATTTGTTAAATGGTTTGTAGGATGCGCGGGGAAACCTCCTAGAATGGTAATAGTTTCCTAATTAGTCAAGAATAAAGTTGGCCTAACCCCTAGTAAGATAGTGAGGTATTATCGCGAAATGATTGAAAATTGGGCAATTGGAATAAGGAATGAAATAAACAAAGGTTGTGATTATCGTGGAGATAATAAATGATAAAGATTACATTAGCTAGAAAGGTACTTATTGTCGGTTCCTGTCGGTGGTCTAATCATGCCTCAAGTATAGAAGTAGTAGGCTATCTAGCAACAACAACTATGAAACTCTCACAGTCCTCAAATCTATAAGATAGTGTAGTTTCCGTAGTCTTAGTGGTAGATGGTAGTGGTGTGTCAAATTATGCACGCTTCCCAAGCGGCAAATCAAATGTATGACTAATAGGTCCACTAGGACTAAGCTTGTAAGTCCTACCAAATGGTATGATCTGTCTCAACAGAATGATAAAAATTATCCTGATCCTACAGTGAATCAATGGTGATCGTGATGGTGTAGGTTCAACTTCGTCCTCTAAAGGGTTCGGTCTCATCATCGATGTTATCGGTGTTGAGTCAAGCGATGTTAAAATTGTGATAGGGAATGACGGGCATTCTCCATGTCAAAGTGATGTGAGTATAATGGGATGGGTATTTGAAGGCATCTATGTGACAATCGCTTTTGAAATGAAAGTAAATAACTCGCAAAATGTGCGTATGAAACCGCATGTATAGTGACTATGCACTTATGATGAAATGATGAGATGCTATGATGATGTAGTTATAGTCTAGGGTCAATGATGCAACCTAGTTCTCTATAATCAAGCTCGATACCAATCTGTCACACCCCAAATTACTGTTTTGCGTGGAATGGAATTCACGGGATTGATTGTCATAGCATCACAATCACAGTTATATTGAACGACCTAAAGTGTCGTTTGAAAAATACATCGCTTGATTTAATAAAAACATTCGAGTTACAAAGATAGGTCCCAAATGAAAGTTACTTTATGCGGAAAATAAGCTAGGTACAAGTCAAACGATGTTTTTAAAGAAAACCATAATATACATTGAGACAAGTCGTCCCCGCGACTCTATGAGGTTCCTTAATCGTGCCATGATGCGAATGCCTTAATTACACGAAAATACATTGCTAAAAGTGTCAACACAAAGGTTGAGTGAGTTCATAGAGTTGTTGAAAATGTTAAATCGACTACCACAAGTATATATTATGTATGACAATGTCGTCACAAAATGATACAATTGCTATAAGTCCATGACACGAAGCTTGGTGATGTTCGCCCCAACAGAGTGTTTGCCAAACAACTCAATAATGATAATGAAGTGAAATGCATCCGTCCGGTTGGAATCCGCCAACCCGGATGGAGGTGTCACCCTCGATAGATCTATCCACTCACTCACGCTTCTATGAAATTAACGGTTCATGTTCATGAAATGGGGACATTTAACTGGCAATGAGGTAACTTAAGCAATGTAATGAATTTGATATACTTGGTATCGTAATAAAATGATGTACAATGTATTCTCCCGTAGGTTTGAAATAAGTAAAACTTGAATAAATCGGGGCTATGAAAACTCACCTGTTGCAATGATTATGATGACAAAAGTGGATAAACTGAAATGTAGCGTGAATCTCGAAACTGACCTATTATGAATGATATGATATGTAATAAGTCATGATGTAATGTTATGCATGCAATTCGGATGATATTTATACCACTTATGTATTTTTGAAAACAATCCTTTTCGTCGAAAATATAATCTTTTAACGTCTTGACCATTTTTAAATTACTTCACATGTATTTACATTGAAATGATATCCGACGATAATCATTTAGTGATTTATTGTGAAATTATGACTTTTTGCCGTAAAATAATGTTATTGAAATATCCATGAAAATGACAAAAACGGCCTCTAAAAGCTAGTCGTAAAATGGTGCACGTCGATCGTTAGGAAACAAACTCAACGGTTTTGGGAAGCTTGTATGATAATCTCAAAGTTTTAGTACATGAGTTTTCATCCTAGAGGTCTCGAACATAAAGAAAAATAGTGGTTAAGTATGGTACTTTTAGTCCAAAATATAGTTTAAGGATGGTTTTCGGCAAAGTTTAAGCGAACGTAATTTATTCATTACAACTCCGCTAATCAAACGATAGGACATTTTGGAAAGTATACTTGGCGATTTCACTTTTACTAGAAGACTTCACTTTATGAAAAGTTCTAAATCAATGTTAAAAACAACCTTTAACTTGGTACTAGTTTTTGCCGCAAAACTTGTCTATTAGAAATCAAGTTAGTTTTTCTTATATAATAAAAGTTACGGCAACTTTTGTAAAAGTGTATAATTTAGTCGTTACAAATCCGTTTTCTACGTTTTAAAGATCCTTAACTTCGTATCAAAGTATACTAACATATTTTTAACAAGTCGACATAATTTACAACGTCCAAGCTTCATTTTTGACTCGTACAAAACAAATATTGTTTGCTGAAATTTCCAGAAATTTATATTTTTCGTCGCCAACTTGAAAAATTCATAACTTCTTCGTTATAACTCCGTTTTAATCCGTTCAAGCGGCCACGGTTTCGTTTTAAAGTATATTTTCTAAATATCTAGGCCAAATATTTTTACCTACTGTCGGATTTTCCAGAATTTCAAAATAAGGACAGACCCTTTTCAAAACGTGTCGAAATGAGTTTTTCTCGCGCCAAACCTATTCTAACCCATTCAAAACAACTCCGAAGCTATTCTAATCCTACCATACACCTTCTTAGGGTGTCATGGGTTCCTAGACATCACCAAAAATTATATATAACAAGGAGTAATTTATAGGATGGATTATATATATTTAACACTTAAAAACATGAAAAAGTGGTATAAACATCACATAACTTGCATGTTTCTCAAATAAAATGATATGACCATAATAATGAATATGAAATAAAAATATGAATATGAATGCTTACAAGAAATATGATGAGGTTTAAGGACAAAAGGGTTTTTCCTAATCACTTGAGGTTTGTATTACAAAACCTATGCAACAAATGATACTAGAGTTTAATAAACCTTGTCTTGAAAATTTGAGATGATCCTCCTTTGGTTTTATGGTTGCGAATTTTTGCAAGAGAGAAAGGATGAAATATTTGATCTAGTATTGTGAAATGAAAGAAATGAAGTGAAATGAATGTGAAGTTATGTTAGGATATAGTATAATACAAGTATATCTAAGATATTATGCAAATATCATGTGACTCATCCCTCCTTGTCGACAAGGGAGGATAGTCATACTCTTGATATTATTTTTTTTTTTTTTTAAATTGTTTAAGTATAATAACTTGTAAGATATTTGAAGTTAAATGGTAAGTTGTAGTCACTTGTGAATATTTTAGGGTAGCGTTGGATAAAATAAATTTTCACGGGTCAAGATAAAATATTTTAGGTCATAAAATTATAATAATACATTTCTTGCAAAATTTGAGTGATATAATAATAATCGTGTCGAATTTAAGAAAACCGTCGTAATTATATAAATATAACAATTTATATACAAAATAAATTTAAAACACTGGTAAACTCATAATATTATTTTATAACTTAATATGAGTATAAAAATATATCGGAAAAATTTTTGGAAGTAACGGATCAATTGTTCAAAATAATTAATTACGCGATAACGTTTATTTAATATAAAAATTATCGTTTATTGTAAAATGCAAAACCATGCATGAACTAATATGATGACAATGATGTTAATAAAATGTAGACTAAACTTAGTCTATATGAAATGACCTCGATGATATGATCATGAATTCACCGCTAAACCATTACGGTTACGTGAATTTGATGCTCGTAAACCTAGTTCACGATAAATGATAAATAATGAAGCATGAGTAATGTTTTGAGAATGACATGAAAATACGAATTGTCACATTCGCCCAACCAAAAGGAATTCATCCACGAATTCGGTCCATGTTAGGTTCTACGATGTTACTTGTGAAAAGATGAAGGTATTTGAGTCGCATTGGGTCGTCCAATGTTTTTCTAAATCGTACCACGCCCTTCCAAGACGGGACTTTGAATATAAATTTGTTGCCAATTTGAAATTCTAATAGTTTGCGACTTATGGAACATACTTCCAATATTTTGCGTCGTACATCGACGTAGCTTATCTAGCTATATGTTGTTATTTGTGGCGATTTTTGATTTGTACGATTACTTTGTTGTTTCATGAATGAGTCATTGACTAGTGAGTTGGACTTTCCGATTTTGACCTAGTGAATGAGTGATTGACACCTCAACCTTAGAGTGTCTCAATTGGTGTAGTCAATATGTTCATGTGTTGACTATTGTTGTAAAGCAAATTGGTTCGATGAAGAATGATTTACCTAATCATTTCTAGAATATCACACATGCTTGAGCATATCTTCTAATCTTAGAATTGTTCTCTCGCTCTAACCATTGAGCTAAGGATAATAGGTGGTGCTCATGTCCTAATAGAGTTTCATGGAAAGATTGAAATGATTGTTAGAAGTCCAAGGAGAATCGGCTACCTTATATTAGGTTCAATGAAATTGATACCACGTGTCTCGTGCCAAATTTCAAAATGTTAAGTCGTCGAAAATGACCTTATTGAAAAGAATAGACTATGGGTAACAATTGTGATTTCTAGCGTTTCTCGTTCTAGCGAATGTCTTGACTTGAATCTTACTTGCCTAAGGTGTTTAGTCTCCATGACTAAAATGTTTATGGTTTGATTATTGAAATGTTTCCATGCTATATGTTATCAAGTCACAAAACCTTAAATGTGTAAGTGATGTGGTGTGGTGATGGATTTTCAAATCTGTCCCGATATTGAGTGCTTCTAAAATTATTTCATCACTCAGATTGTTATCATGCTAGCAAGAAATAGATATCATCTCATACTATGTCGAAGAATGTTTGTTCTAATTTCACTTGTAGATGGATAGTCCTTGATTGTTCAATATGTTCAAACCTGTTACATCTCTTGATATGGAGGTGAGGTTATCTGTAATTTCTAGAAAACACAAGGCCTTAGGGGAAGTTTATATTGATAACCTTAATCTAACCAAATTTTCCTTTAAGGGAAACTCATTGTAGGGAAGTTCACATATTGTTGAAGCCATGTTTATTGGAATGTTCTGCAGTCTCAGTTAGAAGACTTGGTTTATCCCTATAGTGTTGCTTAGTGTGTATTCGCTTCGTTCTAAACCTTGTAACTCGATCTAGCTAGTACTTTTGAAATGAAAGAATTTGGCTTCTAGTCCAAAAATAGTGGTTCGGAATGTCTCGTGATGTCTTAAGATTTATGTTGAGTTTTAAGACATCTTACTACATACTTCTAGTCCTTGTTAGTATTTCTGAAATCCTTATATTGTTTTCTCGTATCTAGGAATCCTCCTCGTAGATAGTATAGAAAGTCTTTCCTAAAAAGGTCACTGGTAAAGTTTCAACTTATCGGTTGAGTGAGTGATAAATGGCGAGGTTTCGTAGAGTGTTAACAAAAGGAATGTTTATGCACAATTTATTTGCTTACAAAGCTTTGCTTTTTAATGAAGATTGTTTTAAGAGATTTGAAATGATGCTTGTTACTTTCATGACATAATTCTTCCTAAATTATACATAGGTGATCGGGCCATGTATAATTGAGGACAAATGATGTGATGCTTGGTTTTGTTGAAATGGTATTATGTTTCTCCAAGTTTTAGATGGTATTCAACGTTTTGTTTTGTAAGATAATGGCTCAATAATTTTTCAGAGTAACATGAAAATTGTTTCGCATGATGGTATTAAATAATTGATAAAATGACCGAAAGCCAATTGATAGGGTGGTAACGAAACAACTTTGTTTTAAAACTTTATGAAACAATGTTTCTAAGATGGTGTAGAATGGTTTGCAATATACTTAAGTGAAATAATGTTATGAAGTAGTAGCAAAGTAACTTGAAATAAAATTTGTTAAATGGTTTGTAGGATGCTGGGAAACCTCCTAGAATGGTAATAGTTTCCTAATTAGTCAAGAATAAAGTTGGCCTAACCCCTAGTAAGATAGTGAGGTATTGTCGCGAAATGATTGAAAATTGGGCAATTGGAATAAGGAATGAAATAAACAAAGGTTGTGATTATCGTGGAGATAATAAATGATAAAGATTACATTAGCTAGAAAGGTACTTATTGTCGGTTCCTGTCGGTGGTCTAATCATGCCTCAAGTATAGAAGTAGTAGGCTGTCTAGCAACAACAACTTTGAAACTCTCACAGTCCTCAAATCTATAAGATAGTGTAGTTTCCGTAGTCTTAGTGGTAGATGGTAGTGGTGTGTCAAATTATGCACGCTTCCCAAGCGGCAAATCAAATGTATGACTAATAGGTCCACTAGGACTAAGCTTGTAAGTCCTACCAAATGGTATGATCTGTCTCAACAGAATGATAAAAATTATCCTGATCCTACAGTGAATCAATGGTGATCGTGATGGTGTAGGTGCAACCGTCCTCCTAAAGGGTTCGGTCTCATCATCGATGTTATCGGTGTTGAGTCAAGCGATGTTAAAATTGTGATAGGGAATGACAGGGCATTCTCCATGTCAAAGTGATGTGAGTATAATGGGATGGGTATTTGAAGGCATCTATGTGACAATCGCTTTTGAAATGAAAGTAAATAACTCGCAAAATGTGCGTATGAAACCGCATGTATAGTGACTATGCACTTATGATGAAATGATGAGATGCTATGATGATGTAGTTATAGTCTAGGGTCAATGATGCAACCTAGTTCTCTATAACCGAAGCTCTGATGCCAATCTGTCACACCCCAAATTACCTGTTTTGCGTGGAATGGAATTCACGGGATTGACTGTCATAGCATCACAATCACAGTTATATTGAACGACCTAAAGTGTCGTTTGAAAAATACATCGCTTGATTTAATAAAAACATTCAGAGTTACAAAGATAGGTCCCAAATGAAAGTTACTTTATGCGGAAAATAAGCTAGGTACAAGTCAAACGATGTTTTTAAAGAAAACCATAATATACATTGAGACAAGTCGACGCCGCGACTCTATGAGGTTCCTTAATCGTGCCATGATGCGAATGCCTTAATTACCTGAAAATACATTGCTAAAAGTGTCAACACAAAGGTTGAGTGAGTTCATAGAGTTGTTGAAAATGTTAAATCGACTACCACAAGTATATATTATGTATGACAATGTCGTCACAAAATGATACAATTGCTATAAGTCCATGACACGAAGCTTGGTGATGTTCGCCCCAACAGTGTTTGCCAAACAACTCAATAATGATAATGAAGTGAAATGCATCCGTCCGGTTGGAATCCGCCAACCCGGATGGAGGTGTCACCTCGATAGATCTATCCACTCACTCACGCTTCTATGAAATTAACGGTTCATGTTCATGAAATGGGGACATTTAAGCGGCAATGAGGTAACTTAAGCAATGTAATGAATTTGATATACTTGGTATCGTAATAAAATGATGTACAATGTATTCTCCCGTAGGTTTGAAATAAGTAAAACTTGAATAAATCGGGCTATGAAAACTCACTGTTGCAATGATTATGATGACAAAAGTGGATAAACCGAAATGTAGCGTGAATCTAAACCGACCTATTATGAATGATATGATATGTAATAAGTCATGATGTAATGTTATGCATGCAATTCGGATGATATTTATACCACTTATGTATTTTTGAAAACAATCCTTTTCGTCGAAAATATAATCTTTTAACGTCTTGACCATTTTTAAATTACTTCACATGTATTTACATTGAAATGATATCCGACGATAATCATTTAGTGATTTATTGTGAAATTATGACTTTTTGCCGTAAAATAATGTTATTGAAATATCCATGAAAATGACAAAAACGGCCTCTAAAAGCTAGTCGTAAAATGGTGCACGTCGATCGTTAGGAAACAAACTCAACGGTTTTGGGAAGCTTGTATGATAATCTCAAAGTTTTAGTACATGAGTTTTCATCCTAGAGGTCTCGAACATAAAGAAAAATAGTGGTTAAGTATGGTACTTTTAGTCCAAAATATAGTTTAAGGATGGTTTTTCGGCAAAGTTTAAGCGAACGTAATTTATTCATTACAACTCCGCTAATCAAACGATAGGACATTTTGGAAAGTATACTTGGCGATTTCACTTTTACTAGAAGACTTCACTTTATGAAAAGTTCTAAATCAATGTTAAAAACAACCTTTAACTTGGTACTAGTTTTTGCCGCAAAACTTGTCTATTAGAAATCAAGTTAGTTTTTCTTATATAATAAAAGTTACGGCAACTTTTGTAAAAGTGTATAATTTAGTCGTTACAAATCCGTTTTCTACGTTTTAAAGATCCTTAACTTCGTATCAAAGTATACTAACATATTTTTAACAAGTCGACATAATTTACAACGTCCAAGCTTCATTTTGACTCGTACAAAACAAATATTGTTTTTGAAATTTCGAAATTTATATTTTCGTCGCCAACTTGAAAAATTCATAACTTCTTCGTTATAACTCCGTTTTAATCCGTTCAAGCGCCACGGTTTCGTTTTAAAGTATATTTTCTAAATATCTAGGCCAAATATTTTTACCTACCGTCGGATTTTCCGAATTTCAAAATAAGGACAGACCCTTTTCAAAACGTGTCGAAATGAGTTTTTTCTCGCCAAACCTATTCTAACCCATTCAAAACAACTCCGAAGCTATTCTAATCCTACCATACACCTTCTTAGGGTGTCATGGGTTCCTAGACATCACCAAAAATTATATATAACAAGGAGTAATTTATAGGATGGATTATATATATTTAACACTTAAAAACATGAAAAAGTGGTATAAACATCACATAACTTGCATGTTTCTCAAATAAAATGATATGACCATAATAATGAATATGAAATAAAAATATGAATATGAATGCTTACAAGAAATATGATGAGGTTTAAGGACAAAAGGGTTTTTCCTAATCACTTGAGGTTTGTATTACAAAACCTATGCAACAAATGATACTAGAGTTTAATAAACCTTGTCTTGAAAATTTGAGATGATCCTCCTTTGGTTTTATGGTTGCGAATTTTGCAAGAGAGAAAGGATGAAATATTTGATCTAGTATTGTGAAATGAAAGAAATGAAGTGAAATGAATGTGAAGTTATGTTAGGATATAGTATAATACAAGTATATCTAAGATATTATGCAAATATCATGTGACTCATCCCTCCCTTGTCGACAAGGGAGGATAGTCATACTCTTGATATTATTATTTTTTTTTAAATTGTTTAAGTATAATAACTTGTAAGATATTTGAAGTTAAGTGGTAAGTTGTAGTCACTTGTGAATATTTTAGGGTAGCGTTGGATAAAATAAATTTTCACGGGTCAAGATAAAATATTTTTAGGTCATAAAAATTATAATAATACATTTCTTGCAAAATTTGAGTGATATAATAATAATCGTGTCGAATTTAAGAAAACCGTCGTAATTATATAAATATAACAATTTATATACAAAATAAATTTAAAACACTGGGTAAACTCATAATATTATTTTTATAACTTAATATGAGTATAAAAATATATCGGGAAAATTTTTGGAAGTAACGGATCAATTGTTCAAAATAATTAATTACGCGATAACGTTTATTTAATATAAAAATTATCGTTTATTGTAAAATGCAAAACCATGCATGAACTAATATGATGACAATGATGTTAATGAAATGTAGACTAAACTTAGTCTATATGAAATGACCTCGATGATATGATCATGAATTCAATGCTAAACCATTACGGTTACGTGAATTTGATGCTCGTAAACCTAGTTCACGATAAATGATAAATAATGAAGCATGAGTAATGTTTTGAGAATGACCGAAAATACTGGAATCCATATAATTGTCACAGTGCAACACATGGTCAACCTCTCCTTCATTTTCGAATTCGGGTTGATCGTTATGTTGTGTCGCATTCTTGATCAATGAATATGATCAACGATAGATAGTACCTCGACCATTTGTTCTTTGTCAAAGTTCGGCTCGTGTCATAGATGGGTAAGATATCTTCCTCAACCATTTGTTCTTGGTCAAAGTTGGGCTCGGTGTCGTAGTTAAGTATGATATCTTCTCCGGATCTGCTGTCATCCCTTTTCAATGCTACAACCTCATTGTGCGCAGACACGCGGATGCAAAGAATCACAACATTCTCAATGTCTCTTTGAGCATTCCTTCCATGTACATCAACTCTTTCACCTTGCACGACTGCAGGATTTCGAGAATTTGATGATGTCTGACGCTTGGAATTGTTAATCATTGGGAATTTGAATGGTTTCCATCTTACGTACAATCCACAGATGCCTTTTCAGCATCAGAATCCATTGATTTAAACACTTTCTCTCCCCTGCAGAAGAATCAAAGAGAAAAGGTGCGAAATCGATATAACACACAGAAGGCCGATATAGTAAATTTCAATTTCCCTCCAAAAAAAATTTTGAAAAAAAATTTTGACTCTCAAAATTTGAAATTCACTATAAAATTCAATTATAAGGTTGTAAGAAAAATTTAAGTTATGACAATTTTGACGCTAAATTTGACCCGAAAAATTAGAATTTGGGCCAAAAAAATTGAATTTTTGACCAAAATTTGAATCTCGCGTAAAAATTGAACGTTTAGTCTCCTGTAGAAATTAAATTTTACTCAAATTTTCTCGCGTAAAAATTGATTTTTTTTAATAACTTGTGTTGATGGATCTTTGTAGTCGAGTGAAACTTGTTGTTTGTTGAAGAAGTGCTTAGGCGTGAAAACCAAAGATATGCGAGAGAAAACCTTACAGCGTAGAACACGCTTATGCGTGAAAGTGCCTTACGCGTGAGAAAGAGCTTACGCAGAAAGCACCACTTACGGCGTAACAATGAGACTTACGCGTAAGAATAGCTTACGCGTAAGAATTGAGAAACACTAAAATTAGGCGTGGCGAAAGTTAGGCGTAGAAAACTTATGCGTGGGATTAGCTTATCGTAAGACAAGGCTTAGGCGTGAAAAATCGTAAAGAGTTCTACGCGTAAGTTTAAGCTTATGCGTAAAATTAGGGTTTGCCCAAAATCCTTTACACTATCACGGTAAACGATATCCAAAGTCGAAGTGTTTTCGTGCTTATCCAAGCAAGAAAACACCGAGTAAACCAAGAACATCAAGATCAAACCAAGGAAACCTTATCGAGGATTAGGGTTTGCTTACAGCAGAAAGTACCAAATTTTACCAAAACGGATTTTATGCCCAAAAGTGTTTAGAAACCCGATTTTATGATGAAATAGCTTCAATATCACCAAAATAACACAAAAGTATGAAACTTGATGATCCAAAACACGTTTTCACCTTACGCGTAGAAAGTAGTACACGAATGAAATCAAGCTTAAAAACGATTCTACACACGTAAAGTTTCAAACTTTTTGCCAAAAACTTAAACTTTAACACCAAATAACCTTGAAAGTACAAAAATCTTGAATTTTAAAGTGTAAAAATGAAAGCTTTTTGTGTATGAAAAGTGAAAAACGAGAGACCTTACGAGTAGAACAAAAACAAACCGTTTCACCCAACTAGATGCGAATGATACCACTATTAGGTCACCATAATCATAACACAAGCATCAATATAAGAAATAGAGAAGAAGAGTGATCGGTTGAACACTTAACACACACACACGAATGAATAAGAAAGGTTATGCGTAAATGTGAAATGATAAAATGAACAACCAACCCTCAAGTGAGGGTTTACAAGAGTATTTATAGGGCAAGGAGCTAGGGCAACACTTCTAGCAACCTTCCCTTCTTATGGGCTTGGGCCAAGGCTCATGGGCTTTCTACATGAGCCTTGGCATGATTACTAACATAAAAGCCATATTAAGCTAACTATTACATATTAATTACTAACACTTGAAATATAGTTTAGGAGTGATTCCAACATGTCCATTATCCTGTTTTCCTTGGTATCAGATGGACCTTCATGGCTATGAACTAGGTCATTCCAGTTTTGTTTAGCTGTACTACGGTTAATAACAGACTCCATAATATCGTCAGGAAGACAAGACATTATGATACTTTTGAGCCTTTGATCCTGGTTAACCACTCTTCTTTCATCCTGAGTCCACTAAGCTTCAGGTTTAGGCAAACCTTCAACAGTCTTTGGGATAAATAGACCTTCATTTATACACTTGATATAATAAGGTTCCATCCCAATCAAATAGCAAATCATACGCTTTTTCCATTTGTTAAATTTACCAATTTCAAGTCTAGGGCAATAGCTGAATAAGCTCCATCCTTTTTGTCGACTAGTTGGGGTACATCAAATTCAGCCATTTTAGGATCCTGATTTAAAAACGTTTAGAGCGGCTTAAAAATAGTTTTATAATCCGCCTTGCTTTGATACCACTTGTTGGTCCAAATAATTGAGTAAATCTTGATAAATATGAAGAACAAATTCATTAATAAAGATGAACAATTGTTACATGATTTCTCAATACCAACTAGACTACATGATAACATCCTCAACTTTTTACGGGGATAATCTCGGTATATTATCCCCATTGAATGACAAATAAACTCTCATTGATCCAAGCTATGCTTGTGTTTCAATGAGAGGATGATCCTAACAACTAATACTATGTATTTTGTGTTTGTTTTGAAAGCATACCTATCTATTACAATTACAGACATTTATATGAACAAAAGATACAAAGACTTGTGGTGGTAGGTGACATGTGGTCCCTCATGTGGTCCATCTTATTCTACATTTGGAAAAGCACCAACCACTATTTTGAATGAGTTATAACAATGTTCTGACTTCTTTGGTAAAGTCTTGTACTTGTTTGACTTCTTCTCTTGGAAGTTCCCACCCATATTGAATGAGTCATAACAATAATTTTCTTTTGTCACTTGGTATTACAACACATACATTTATGAATACAAATGCACACAAATAGTATCCTCAGTTATTCAACATTTGTGAACAAATTATCCCCTTTCATATGAGCTTCAGGCCTCGAGTAATCTTACTCCTTGACATAACCCGTATTTCCTACTCCCTGATTTAGCTTCAACCAGATTAGGCTCATCAACTTTCGTGATTGTTTGAGGGACTAATACCAACTATCAAAGCCTACAAGTTCAGACCCTTGGTTTCAGGGACTCACTTTTAGAAGCTTCTTCAAGTTTAGGGAGTCGGGCTTCATGGACTTTCAATCACTTTGGTTTCAGGGACTCACGGTTCAGTGTTACCATGGTACAGGGTCTCGGGTTAGTACTTTTCAACGACTTCTCTGGGAGTTCACATTCAAGCTTCTTGTTCAGGCTAAGTCTGAATTCAAATACATACTCCCTGATGCATCTTTAACCCGATCAAGCTCCAACACTTCCCTGAGTTGCAACATATCATGCCCCTCCCTAATGTTGCAACTCACCCTGACACACAATTTTTTCACTTCATGAGCACCTCTTTCTTGACATTAACCATCAGCTGACCCGTAACTTTGACTCCTCAACCTGAAGTTAACTCTCCCTGATTGTGACCAGAACCATACCCTGAGTCACAAGCTTCCCACTTCTCGCCTGATGCATAGCACATCCTGACTTGATTTTAACTTGATCAAGCTCAGCCTCTAACACTTCCTGGTTATCCCAACAACTCCACTTCAACCGACACGGATTCTTTCACTCTTGTCTACTACCTGATACTTATCAGGGACACCTTTCAATCCTTGAATCTTTATCACGCATCAGGCTTAGTCTGAAATTATCCCCTGATTTTTTTAACGCACCCACAAATTTATTATGTTTTGAGACCCAATGAAGCCTACTTTCGTTTCAGTCCCTGATGATTTCAATCTTCAGTTTTAGGGATAACTTCAGTGAGAATGGTTAAGGGGATCAGTGTATAGCGACCTTGTTCAGCTTGGTTTTGTTACAAAACTGATTCGCCACACTACCATTCATACTTATATCTCAAAAATTGAACCAGGTCCTTTCACTTGATTAAAATGTCCTTCAGGGAATTGCAAAGGGAAAGGACACTGATGTATCTAAAATGAACCAGGTCCCTCTTAGCATCAAAGTGAACCCATGGTCACTGAACCTAGTCACTGGGTCACTAAACCCTCCCACACTGAACCCCACAAACCTGTCAAAGTGAATGAGGTCATCGATTCAACACAGTCACTGACCAATGAACCAGCTTATTGATACCTCATTCAATGAACCCTTCTCACTAAACTTGGGCTCAACCCCGTCCACCGAACAACTGAACCCTCGATGAACCCTCGGTCTTACACCTTTACCAATCACTTTAGGCTATTTGTATATTCAAATAGGGAGGATGATGGGCCCAATAAATTGACCCAATCACCCCGAACAAGATTTGAAAATAAAATAGCCTAACTCACTAAATAAATAGTGAGTGACTTCATCGATAAAGAAATCGGTGAGTGTTGTTCAAGACTCTTTACATCGATACGATGTCACTAAGTAAAATATATGAGCTACAAACAACACCGGTGACACCGAGATTTTGACAAATGTCTCGGTGATCCCGAAGACGCTATCTCTACATACTGATGAAAAATATGGGTGGGAACTTCCAGAGAAGAAGTCAAACAAGTACAAGACTTTACCAAAGAAGTGAGAACATTGTTATGACTCATTCAAAAGAGTGGTTGGTGCTTTTCCAAAAGTAGAAGAAGATGGACCACATGAGGGACCACATGTCACCTACCACCACAAGTCTTTGTATCTTTTGTTCATATAAATGTCTGTAATTGTAATAGATATGTATGCATTCAAAACAAACACAAAATACATAGTATTAGTTGTTAGGATCATCCTCTCATTGAAACACAAGCATAACTTGGATCAATGAGAGTTTATTTGTCATTCAATGGGGATAATATACCGAGATTATCCCCGTAAAAAGTTGAGGATGTTATCATGTAGTCTAGTTGGTATTGAAAAATCTTGTAACAATTGTTCATCTTTATTAATGAATTTGTTCTTCATATTTATCAAGATTTACTCAATTATTTGGACCAACATAATAGTTAAAGCTTGTTAACATGTATAGAATCGATTTTTGAAGGCCAAAATAGACTAACATATCATTGTGCTTTATGTTTTGTTATAATTGGACACTCAAAACACTTTCACAAGCTTATTCAATAACAATCTCAAAAGGAAAAGAATAATGCGTCTAAGCATGATCACAATATCCTACATCCAAGATGCTCAAACCAAACAAATGAAACACATCAATGATCTTTAAATAGCTCCAATTGGGTTAGTGCATTAGAGCAACGAGTTGATAAAGGGATATTAAATGATCGAAACAATAGTTTGAGGAATAATAAACTATTAAAAATGGATATTGTTAAAGAATAGATTTTTAGTTATAATAGGTTTAGAAATTTAAGTGATCGGTGCATTGGAGATGCGCTTATACAGAAGAGTTGAAGGGTTTGCAGCTTTGCATATCAAATGCTTTTTCATTCAACACAGAACTTGATATATTACAAAACTTCGTCTCTCTAGCAAATATATCAATCAAGCGAGTACCAAACTCCACCACTAATTCAGCTTAAGTTATAAATTAGCGGATCTTTGAACTCTATATTTTTCTAATCAGGGGTAGAGCCTTACCCAAATTCTTAGCTTTCAAATTTAAATAGTCTTTCACAGTCAAAAACTTGAAACAAGGCTTCTCAAAAATAGATGAAGGAGACAAAATCGATTCAACTGGAGGTCCATGAAAGTAAGCAACCGATATTCTTTGCTTTGCCTGGTTCATCACAGCTCGATGAAGAGGAACCAGAAAAGTTGCATTAGAGAATATATGCAAAAGGTCACCTACATTCACCACAAATGCGCCATCAACGGGATTCACCGGACTCCATCCTAACCCTTCAACAAATATTTCCAGACCATTTACACCACCTTGGTGCAAAAGGGTTAGAAGGAGGGAATCTGTGTGCGGTGCAAGACCGATGGTGTGGCTAGGGTTGGGGCAAGACGGGTACGAGTTAAGTTGAAGAGCAGCTTGAGAGTCATGAGCTGAAATAGCCCAATTCATTTCTTCTTGTGCTACATTTAATGTTTGAAGCATTAGATGCAAGAGCTTGTGGGTAAGCAGTTTCACTTCGTTTTGGTAAGCATCCATTGTTTCACTACAATATTCATCAAGTAATAAATACATGGTTTTAAGCTATACAATGTGTATGTACTTTGTTAAATATACCTTTATAGTACTTGTATCCTGAGTATTACTCGTGAAATATATGTTAACTTTCATTTTTGTACAGTGTGATCTCTGGAGTTGAGATTAATATAGATATGATATTTGTCATAAATTCAATAAATCAATCTTAGCCATCCATTTTTAATCAAAATTAATAAAAAGACAATTTTCACCATTTTTTTAAAAACAACATATCTTACAAACGGTAAATCTTCAAACTATAAAAAATACACCACCGCGACGAGAATTAAATTATATTTCTATAGATATGCACTTCTCTATATTTTCGAAAAACTTTTTTTTTCAAAAATTCCGCCCCGAAAAATCATATATGATTTGTAAAATCATATATGGTTTTCAAAAATCACATGTGATTTATAAAAATTAAATCATATGTGATTTTTTGAAATCACATATGATTTGCAAAAATCACATATGATTTGTAAAAATCGAATCACATATGATTTTCACAAATTATATATGATTTTTCTGTGCCGAGATTTTGAAAAAAAAATCGTTAAAAATATATAGAAGTGCATATCTATAGAAAAACAATTTAATTCTCGTCACGATGGTATAATTTTTTTCGCATAACGATTAACGGTTTGCGAGATATTTAATTTTAAAAAAAAGGGTGAAAGTTTATTTTATTTTTTTTCATTAGAAAAAGGAATGTCTATGATTGGTTCATTGTATCTATGGTAAATTTGAGATCTATATTGAACTTTTGCCGTGATATCTGGGTGACCGGTAAAACAGCTAAAAATTAATTTTTTTTTGAGAAAAAGTAGTCCTTTGCGATTTGCTTATTTGGCAAAATACGTCCCTTATGATTTGTCTTCTTTTGAAAAATAGGCCCTTCCGATTTTTTGCATAGTAAGTCATTGTGCATTCTTTGTCCCTGTTGCCAAACTTCTTTTACAAAATTGGTCCTTGTTCAAAATCTAAAAAAGAAGTTGAGAAAAAGTTCTGCACCAAGGACAAAAATCATACAAGGACCTATTTTCAAAAAAAAAAAAGAAAAAAAAAGAACCTATTTCGCAAAAAGAAAAAATTCGCAAGGAACCTATATATTCTGCTAAAAAAATCACACTTTAGCCGGTTTACTAGTCACCCATCTATCACATTGATATAAATATAAAAGGTAACGTGCCTCAGAATAATATTTTGAATACACATATCATAAAGATACATTTGAGAAAGTACAAGTTTATTGTTTGACTTAAAGTTAGTCACGTAATAAATGCACAAAATATATACTTTCCAACAAAATATGATCGTAAACATTTTAATGCATAATATACAATATTATCTATATATGATTATATTCTAAGAACAATAGAAAATGAGGTCCTCCCAAGAAAAAAATAATAATAATAAATTTTGGGCAAAAAATGTGAGCCCACCCGGTCCAATAAAAAAAAGAGGAGTGATACATCCACACAAAACTATCCACACAAAAAATTCACACGCTGAGGTGGAAGTATGTATAGATATATATATAAATAGTTTTTTAAATAATTTTTTTAAAAATGCACCCTTAACTTATCATATAACTTTAAAAATTATTTTAAAATTTGTTTAAACTACAAAGACCGAAGACGTACAATTTTATAAAAGAATCATTTGTATATAATTTTTTTTTTAATATATAACAAAATTTATTCACAAAATATTTGACAAATATCAAGCGATTACATCGATAAAAACTACACCGTCACATGCCCCAACAATAACACGCAGGTGCATTCCGACTCGTTCAGTCTAAAAGTGAAGAGTTTATGATATTTTAAATGAATTGTTGTGTGTAATAGTGTATAGTGTATGCATGTTTTTGAACACTACGGATGCATGAATTTGCATGTTGGATTGTGGTTAAAGACCTAAAATTTCATTATTAGAATGCGATTTTTAATGTCTTTTAATAAATTTACAAGAATTGAATATTAAACTTACCAAAAATTATGGTAATCATGTGGCCAAAGAACCTTAGCATCATCAACACAAGAACCAATGATACTGAACCCTTCATGCCACATACACTTGTTGAAAAATCGTGATATCCTAGCCGAACCATAACCAGTAGCTCCAGTAGCTGATCTCAGGACCTTGTACTTCTCATCAGTTGGGAGACCAAAAAGCCTTCGTGATTGAGACTCGACTTCTTTTATTAAGGCTAGGGGTACTCCATGGTTAATGACTTGAAACATGCCCAATGTTTTACATGCTTGACCTATAAGATCCATCGCATTAAGATCACTGAGATCAATGACTGGGATCAATGCTTCTTGAGGATCTTGAGTTTGAATATTTTGTTGGGGTTCATCGGATTGAGACCAAATGTGAGATTCTGGCACCCCATCAATCGAGTCAAAGTCGAGTGGGGTGATATGTTGAGAGTTCATTGGTGCATTTTTGTAGGCTTCTGAGAGAGTTGTCATGATCACACAGATTTTGAATCACTTATGTGATAACGAATACAAATCAAAAGTGAACCTTTGTACAAGGTGGTGTGTTGGATCTTGGTGTATTGTTCAAGCTTTATATACACCTCTACACATTATACAAATGAATAGTTTAACAATAAATACAATATAATTGTTACTCCCTCCGTCCCATATTAAATGTCTACTTTGATTTTTCAAAGTCATTCTTTTTTAACTTTGACTTTAAATATTTTTGTTTGTGTTATACAATACTTGATGCAAAATATATAAATGGATTGCGTTTTAAACATATTTTTCATTGGTATAATTTTTTTCAAATATTATACAACACAAACCAAAATATTTAAGGTCAAAGTTGAAAAAGAAATACCTCAAAAGTCAAAACAGGACATTTAATATGGGACGGAGATAATATTTCTTAGCATTAAATTTAACTTTGTTTTTATATTATCATTATGTATGTGAAAAAGACCAAGTATGTTCATATCATTCTAAGTATTTAATTAGTAGTTTTCATTAATGTCTATACTAAAATTACTATCATCCTATTATGTATTTAGTTTGATGTTGCAAATATTTGAAAACAAAATGTCTTAAAGATCAAATGTAATTTATTATTCTGAATAATAAAGCGTGTTCACACCACTCAAGCATTTAATTGATTTTTTTCATTAATAATTATACTTAAATTACAATCATCCATTTATGTTTCTACCCGTGGATTCACGGGGTTTTTAAAAAAAATATGAAAATGAGATAATAAGAAAACAACGAACGTAAATATTTCATTAATATATGAAAGAAACAATGAGATAATACGCGAATTATTCGATAATCAATTGAGTTTGTAACAATTAAAATAATAAACGTCCATGCATTGTCGTCTCCAAATTTGATGGTCTTGAATAACAAATGACGTATGTGAGCGCTAATCAATTTAATAGCAAATGTCCATTTCATGCACACGTAATAGTCCATAGAAAATGTAAGTAAAAGTAGGTTGTGATTCATAATATATCTTACGCTTATATTCAAAATCAATTAATCACTCCTACAACCCGTTTCATTAAACTTAAATATCTTACGCTTATACTCAAAATCACTTAAGCACTCCTACAACCTGTCTCATTACAGTTAAATATCTTACACACCCTTAAATACGATGGTAGATCTTATTATTTGATTCTTGGTCTTTATAGTTGTTCTGATTCTTGACCCTTATAACAAATCATGTATGCAATAAAATTATAACTCAACATAACGTATTCAAATACATTTAGGTAAATTATATCTAAATCATTTAATCACTCTGCACATATACACATCCCTAAATACGTTGGTAGATCTTAAAAAAGACATGAAATACCTTCTAAATCACTTTCCATCAAGCTATTGCAGCTGAATAACTTACAATTATATTCAAAATCACTTAATCACTCCTATAACCGTTTCATTACAGTCGAATATCTTACGCTTATATTCAAAATCACTTAAACACTCCTACAACTGTTTCATTGTAATTAAATATCTTACTCATATATTTAAAATCATTTAATCACTCCTACAACCCGTTTAATTCTAGGTGTTTACCATCTCCTTCAACCCGTTTCATTTTAGGTGTTTACCATGTATTGATGCATGAAGATAAAAGAGACATGGCATACCTTCTAGATCACTTTCTTTCAAGCTATTGCAGTTGAATATCTTACACTTAAACTCAAAATCACTTAATCACTCCTACAACCCGTTTCATTACAGTTAAATATCTTACGCTTATAATCAAAATCACTTAAGCACTCCTACAACTTGTTTAAATATCTTACGCTTATATTCAAAATCACTTAATCACTCCTACAACCCGTTTCATTTTAGGTGTTTACCATCTCCTACAACCAGTTTCGTTTTAGGTGTTTACCATGTATTGATTTTTAAGATAAAAAGACATGGCATACCTTCTAAATCACTTTCCATCAAGCTATTGCAGTTGAATATCTTACGCTTATATTCAAAATCGCTTAATCACTCCTACAACCCGTTTCATTACAGTTAAATATCTTATGCTTATATTCAAAATCACTTAATCACTCCTACTACCCGTTTCATTACCGTTAAATATCTTACGCTTATATTCTAAATCATTTAATCTCTCACATGTACATACCCCTAAATATGATGGTAGATCTTAATATTTGATTTTTGGTCTATCTAGTTGTTCTGATTCTTGACCCTTATAAAAAATTGATCTCCAATAAAATTATAACTAAACATAAAGTATTCTAATAAATTTAGGTAAATTATATCTAAATCATTAAATCACTCTGCACATACACCCCCCTAAATACGATGGTAGATCATAAAAGAGACATGGAATACCTTCTAAATCACTTTCCATCAAGCTATTGCAGTTGAATATCTTACGCTTATATTCAAAATCACTTAAGCACTCCTACAACCTGTTTTATTCGAGTTAAATATCTTACGCTTATATTCAAAATCATTTAATCACTCCTACAACCCATTTCATTTTAGGTGCTTACCATCTCTTACAACCCGTTTCATTTTAGGTGTTTACCATGTATTGATGCAAGAAGATAAAAGAGACATGTCATACCTTCTAAATCACTTTCCATCAAGCTTGCAGTTGAATAGCTTACGCTTATATTCAAAATCACTTAATCACTCCTAAAACCCGTTTCATTACAGTTAAATATCTTACGTTTATATTCAAAATCACTTAAGCACTCCAACAACATGTTTAATTGCAGTTAATATCTTACGCTTATATTCAAAATCACTTAATCACTCCTACAACCCGTTTCGTTTTAGGTGTTTACCATGTATTGATGCATGAAGAAAAAAAGAGACATGTCATACCTTCTAAACCACTTTCCATCAAGTTATTGCAGTTGAATATATTACTTAATCACTCCTACAACCCGTTTCATTACAGTTAAATATTTTACGCTTATATTCAAAATCACTTGAGCACTTCTACAACCTGTTTAATTGCAGTTAAATATCTTACGCTTATATTTTAAATCACTTAATCACTCCTACAACACATTTCATTGTTAGATGTTTACCATCTCTTACAACCCGTTTCATTTTAGGTGTTTACCATGTCTTGATGCATGAAGATAAAAGAGACAAAACTTACCTTCTAATTCACTTTCCATCAAGCTATTGCAGTTGAATATCTTACGCTTATATTCAAAATCACTTAATCACTCTTACAACCCGTTTCATTTTAGGTGTTTACCATGTATTGATGCATGAAGATAAAAGAGACATGACATACATTTTAAATAACTTTCCATCAAGCTATTGTAGTTGAATATCTTATGCTTATATTCAAAATCACTTAATCACTCCTACAACATGTTTCATTATAGTTAAATATCTTACACTTATATTCAAAATCACTTAAATCACTCCAACAACCCGTTTCATTACAGTTAAATATCTTACGCTCATATTGAAAATCACTTAATCACTCCTACAACCCGTTTCATTTTAGGTATTTATCATCTCCTACAACCCGTTTCATTTTAGTTGTTTACCATGTATTGATGCATGAAGATAAAAGAAACATGGCATACCTTCTAAATCACTTTCCATCAAGCTATTGCAGTTGAATATGTTACACTTATGTTGAAAATCACTTAATCACTCCTACAACCCGTTTCATTTTAGGTGTTAATCATGTATTGATGCACGAAGATAAAAGAGACATGACATACCTCTAAATCACTTTCCATCAAGCTATTGTAATTGAATATCTTACGGTTATATTCAAAATCACTTAATCACTCTTACAACCTGTTTCATTATAGTTAAATATCTTACGCTTGTATTCAAAATCACTTAAATCACTCCTACAACCCGTTTCATTATAGTTAAATATCTTACGCTCATATTTAAAATCACTTAATCACTCCTACAACCAGTTTCATTTTAGGTGTTTACCATCTCCTACAACCCGTTTTATTTTAGGTCTTCACCATGTATTGATGCATGAAGATAAAAGAGACATCGAATACCTTCTAAATCACTTTCCATCAAGCTATTGCAGTTGAATATCTTACACTTATATTCAAAATCACTTAATCACTCCTACAACCCGTTTCATTACAGTTACATATCTTACACTTCGGTTTCCATTTTGTATATTTATTTCGGTTTCTGTCTATTTATTTCGGTTTTTGTTCGGTTCGATTTCCGTTTTGTATATTTATTTTGTTTTTGTCGGTTTCGGTTCGATTCGGTTTTTGTCGGGTTTTTCGGCTCGAAACCCGAAAACCGACCCGAACCGAGTTATTCAGTTCGGTTTTGGTTTTGATATTTATTCCTCGGTTCAGTTCTCGTTTTGGGTTCTTTTTCTTTTTCGGTTTTCGGGCCAGTTGTTTTTTGTCGGTTCGGGTCAGGTTTGACCCGTTGCTCACCCCTAGTTAGAAATGATATGATGAGGAAATACATAAGAGTGGTTGATGGAACGATATCAATGCATTGGGAGGTTAATGGGCTCACCCAACTCAATACTTTCCAAACCCATAATATTAACATAAATAAGACTTGTATATATTTAATACCTTTCCAAAATTATAACGTGGGAATTTTTTAGATTTGAAAGTATTGATTTTTTTTATTTAATGTTATCTGACCTTGAGTATAAATATCATGTTATTTGACCTTGAGTATAATAGAAACTTGATTCAAAAGGATCGTCAAAAGGTTACCAAGAATATGTGCAAATTATATTGAATGTGGCTTTTTTATTAATGCAATTTGAACAAATTGCCATAGTCACCAAATTTTCACATGAAAATTTCAATTGAGTTCATTCAAATAACTGATGTACACATGGCGTAATAATAGGTCATCGTATTTTTGGAAAAAAAAAATATTAATAGGTTGCCAAAAACTCTAGTTTATTATATAAAATTGCTTAACACAACTGTTATAATCAAAAGTGGAATTTATCGTATTGTGACTATATCGATATACCACATTCATGTTTGGAACAGCAAGAACACTTTGATTGATATAATCAAACCACACTCGGGGGAATGAATCTTGAACATATAATCGTAGGATGATAATAATCACGCGCGAATGTAGATAATATTAAAACATATTATCACTCTTAAAAGAATTTTTGAGCTTCAACCAAACCAATTACATCACAGAAATAGTACTTCCCGATCAAAGAACTGTATCCTTAAATAACATAATGTTCATTGGATCACCTCTTAGTTGTCCAACAAATTCAACCGTAAAGTCAACCACTTCAAAATGATATATGGATTCTAAGATATCTGGCCCAAGGTATTCTAGATGGAAGATGAAGCCGTCAGTGAACTTTAATTTTACAGCATTAGGCATAAAGTTAAATCGCTCGATAAAACTTGGCTCATGTATATGATGCTATGGTCATGATAGAGTGTATGATTATATTGTACAAATAGAAATAAGGCATGGAAAGTTGATATAAAAATAATCATACCTTCTGATACAATGAACTTTAACCAGTCATTGTGAATTTTATCCAAAAAAATGCATATTTGTCATGTATTTCCTTCATATATCTCTAAATAATTATAATCAACATGTGTAGTAATACATGCCTATTATCACATGCACAAAGAATAACTGTAACCAAAAAATTTAGACGTTAGCGATAATAGTGAATAGATATACGGTAATCATAAACAGAATATTAGACTCTTTTTTTTACCTTTAACGTTAATCAACCAAGGTTGAGCCATCACAATTTACATTAACCTTTGTAGTCATTTTTAAAAAAATGACATCGTTTGTATCACACAGACGACCTGCATGTAAAATTTCATTATTACATCGAAGGCTTTTATATAAACATACTGATAGAATGGGCTGATATGTTCTCAACAGCATGTAACAACACATCTTCTCGAATGCACTGTTTCCTCAAATTTCAATGTCAAAAAGGGCCTACAAAAAAAGTAGTTCAAAATACACAAATATAACTACTTATGAAATATCCGAGGGAAAAAAAAAACTACACTGCCAATACCAACCTTGAATACCAATATCGCTAAAAATATGCCGACCGTAGTAATATACAAATAATAAATGTAATAAATAGAACACACAACAATATCTTATAGAAGTCGAAAAATTAATGTGGGAGAAAAAAATTACCAGAAAGAATGACATTCGCATAATGATTACCGACGCACATTTCACATGACCTCACTGACCCTCCTTTTTTAATACCTGCAAAGATGAAGAACCCAATGATTCCCGGTCATCATCACCAACCTTCGGTTATGTGTTATGTAATAAAAAGGGTGATTGATGTTGATAACTATCTCGTACATGTTTTCCATTTCCACATTCATTTTTTCCTACTTGAATACTATATATTGGAGAAGCAAGAAATGTTGATTCAAGTTTCTTATTATAATCGTTGTCGGCCAAAATATTGGTTTTCGAGTGGTTTCCCCCTTTGATGTTCCACTTTTTAGTTTTCGAATTCGCCATAAATATATTTTTTTCTTAAAAATGGAAGCAACATTAATGAAATAGCAGCAATGAAACACAATTAGATATAAAAACACGAAATTATGTACCTCTCTTTAAAAATTGAATTAAAACACATTATATATAAAAAAAGCCCAAATTATAAGAAAAAGACAAACTAACCATTAAATCATGGAAAACATGTTTCGGATCTTTCAACTGTTCTCTTTGACTGACATCAAATATATAAAATTACACCTGCATATCAAATTGGAAACAATATGAGAACAATCGAATCACACATATCACAATTAATCGGCACAAAATGAAATTGAAATAACTAATAGAAACTTACATATAAAACCTGCTACAAACAAATAACAATTGATCAAAAAAATCAAATTCTTTACCTTGTTTAATTTGATGAACCCAAAAAATCAAATCGTGGAATGATTTGAGAAGGATTTCGTTTTCTTTTCTATGAACCGTGGAATGATTTGAGACGGAATTGTTTTGAATTTTGAATCATGAATTGCTTTGAATGGACTAAAATTAAATGCACAATCGTAACCGGTTATGTTTGAATGAATTGTTTTATGAATCGTGTGGAAGAAGCTTTGAATTGGAGCGTATAGAAGAAGTCTGTGGTTTGAATCACAAATAATCAGTGGAATTATTTTAGCATATTATTGATTGCATTAAATCAAGAGTAACTGATTGAAAATGAGCGTTTGACTTTGACTATTGGAGAGGTTATACTGATTTTTTAATTTGGAAAGTGCAAAACATTAAAAGCAAAATTGTGCTTTAGATGGTTGTATTTTGGTGCTATATAAGGTAGTGTTTTTAATAATAAAATTTAATGCACTGCTTTATAGTGCTTGTACAAAACCTTGTTTTATTAGTTAAAATAGATAATATTATTATATATGTGATAAAGACAAAGTATGCTAATATCATTCTAAGTATTTAATTAGTAGTTTTCATTAATGTCTATACTAAATTTACTATCATCCTAATATGTATAAAGTTTGATGTTACGAATATTTAAAATAAAATAAAATAAAAACATTTCTTAAAGATTAAATGTAATTTATTGTTCCGAATAATAAAGTGTGTTCACATTACTCAAGTATTTCATTGATCCTTTTTCATTAATAAACATAGTTAAATTACAATCATCCATTTATGTTTTTATAATATCATTATGTATGTGACAAAGACAAAGTGTGTTCATATAATTCTAATTATTTAATTAGTAGTTTTCATTAATGTCTATACTAAAATTACTATCATTCTATTATGTATTTAGTTTGATGTTACAATTATTTGAAAAAAAAAACCCCTTTTGAAGATCGAAATGTAAGTTATTGTTCTAAATAATAAAGTGTGTTCGTTCACACTATTCAAGTATTTAATTAATCTTTTTTCAATAATAATTGTAGTTAACTACTAACATTCATCCATTTATGTATTGTAATATCCCGCCTACTAAGAACACAATAATGTTTGTTTTTTTCGCTGGCTTATGGCTTTACTTTTGTGGCCTTCATGTGAAGATTTCACGGCAGGTCACCCATACCAATACTACTTTCATATGAGCATGCTTAACTGCTTCAGTTTCTGAGAACTTCACCCGCAGTAGACCACAAAATGTGTTGTGTCATTAAAAAGTGAATGTTTTACCCACCATCATCCTCGATCAAGTTTGCCCCACCACCTCAAACGGCTCAGGAGTGGCTCTGACCATAATATTGTCCGCTTTTCTCGCAGGCTCACGACTTTTTTTTGTAGCCCTCATATGAAGACTTCCAGGCACGTCACCCATACCAGTACTACTTTCACATGAGCACGCTTAACTGCCCACTTCATGAGAACTCCACCCGTAGTATACTACAAAACGCGTTATGTCATTGAAAGGCGAATGTTATCTTATGAACCCAATATCTCTTTAGGCAATAGCTGATGTGGGATTTGCATAGGATGTTACATGTAAAAAGTTTTATTTTTCAATAAATTTGATTAGAATACATGTATTTGAAAATGTATTTAGTTTAAAGGGTAAATTGAAAATTTTATCCCTGATGTTTCTCGAAAACACAGAGAATACCCCGAGAGATAGTTTGTTGCAAAACTGCCACACATGTTTCTGTTTTTTGCAAAACAACCACTGAGAGCCATTATTTGCTGACAAACGAGTGTTCTCGTTAGTCAAGGTTGTTAGGTCCCTTCGTCCTGGAGCGAAAACCACAGACATAATTGTGGAGTCCCAAACCTTGGATCTAGAACACTTAGCTTGTAAACGTGTAGTTGCCTTGGATGGTTCCAAAACAACAATGAGAAACTTTGTTGTAGATACACACAAGTATGCGGAATCTACTTGAATGTACTTAGAAGATTAATGTAACACAAATGTAACACCAACAGCTTTAATATTATTGATTAATAATACGAGTACTCTCCTAGTACTAGGGTTTACAACCTTGAAGCTTCTCTTAAGACGGCTAGAGTATTGGTATATGCTTGACCTAGCTAGGATCTCCTTTTATACACTAAGGAGATCCCTTACATATATAACTATGTATTGAATATATCATATCTTCTATTGGTATAGAAGATATGCTGTTACAGACCATACACGACATTCTTAATATAGAACAATACAAACTCAAACACAATCAATACTAACTTTTGCACTATCAGTATTAACTAGTTAATACTTTTCTAATATCACTATCAGTACTAATTTTAACACTATAAGTATTAACTCCCAAATGTGAATTTCCCAACAATCCTCCCCTAAACTTGTGATTGGGTTTCTGAATCACAAGTTTCTTCAGACTTAGAGGATTCTTCCAAACTTCACTTTCTTTTGCTAGGTCTTCCAGCTTGGTCAAAAATATTCAGCAACAACTCCTTGGCCATTTCAATTGCATTTCCCCATCCTTAGCCCTGCATCCAACATTTGTAGAAGGGTTCCAAGTACACGTGGATATGTTCTTTCAACCAACATATATATATGTTCCATTGCATGTAGTTACCAGGTGCAGTCCACAAGAATCAAGCAAGGTCCAACTGAGGGCTTCATCTCAAGGTTGAAACTTCCATTGTTCTCCTGTTGGATCAGGTTCAAAGATGTTCTAGAGTTCATAGAGTAGCTCCAGATCCTTATCATTATCTGTATCTCTGTTCTTGAACATGTCTTTGACTAACTCCCATAACTTAAGTAGATCTTCCCTATCAATGAATGCAAACAGATCCACTAAGTACAAGTAAGCACTTGTCCTTCCACCAGCTCTATGAATCCTCCAATGTCTTTTTCCTTCTTTAGTGTAGATATCCCAGTTGATGATTGGATATCTGGTGTTGATGGGCTCTGAGTACAATGCTTCTTCAGGAGCTTCAATTAACATCATCATGTTAAGCTCTTCTTCAGTGAGTCCACCTTCATCTTCATCAGAGGCTTTCAGTCTTCTAGGTGCAGTTGAGGAAGCTCCTTCTTCAGATGGTCTTTTGTAGCTTCCAATGGGTTGTGACCTTTCAACAGTATCATCAGCTTGCATAGGTCTGAAGTTCAGAAATCTTCTTTGAATGGTGTCAGCAAGTCTTTGGAGAGTCTCCCAAGACAATTGATTTAGATGCTTCAGTGTTCTTTTGTCTTCACCTGAATACCTGATGTACTTGCAGAGATACATCTTCTGCTGACTCTTCTTTGGAGGCTTTGAAAGCTTTTCAATTTCTCTTTTGTGTCTGAACTGACTTTGTCTTCTAGCCAAGATCTCACTAAATAACTGAGCTGCATCATTGACACTTGTACCTTGATCTTGTTGCAGCTTCTGTTGTACCTCCTTGGTAGCTTCTACTTTGGCTCTCATGTCATCACATGTTTGCCAGTCTTCATCAATCTTAGCCATCTTCTGTTTTTCTTTCCTTGCAGCTTCTTCCTGCAACTCTTCCTCACTCCATTGTGTTGTAAGCTTCCTTGCTGCCTCTTCATTCATCCTTTCAATCTCAGCCTTAGTTGTAGAGTTTGCCACAATGCTTTGCTTCTTGCACTGCCATGAAATCAACCTATCTCCAAGAAACTGACATCCTCCTGTGGTTGACTTCCTATCAAGACTTGCCCCAGCATAATCACTGTCAGAATAAGCTACCAGATCAAAGGGAGAGTGTTGGAATCACTCCTAAACTATAATTCAAGTGTTAGTTATTCTTATGTAATAGGTAGCTTATTATGGCCTTTATGTTTGTTATTAGCCTTAAGCTTATGTAGAAGGCCCATGAGCTTAGGCCCAAGCCCATAAAGTAAAGGATGGGAACTAGGAGTGTTGCCCTAGCTTCCCTCCTATAAACACTCTTGTTAACCTTCATTTGAAGGTTGGTTGTTCAAGTTATTCCTTTCATACATACTCTACGCGTAACTGTCTTACTACATCGTGTGTGTGTGTTTGGTTTATTGTTCAATCGCCTTTATCTCTTTCTATTAAGCTTGTGTTGTAAATCTAGTGACCTAACAGTGGTATCAATCGCCTAATAGTTGAGTGAACGTATTGTTTGAAGTGAGTTTTGGTCTCACGCTTAACTTGCGTCTCCATAACTTTGGCTTGATCAAAAACGTATTTTTTACACTTTTAATCCAAGATTCTTGTCCTTTCCACGTTATAAGGTGTTAAACGTATCATTATCCATCAATTTGTTCCACCGTTAAAAAAGCAGAGGACCCGTTCTCACCGTTAAAAATATCATGATCCATCATTTGTTCCACCATTGTACTTAATCGTCATGAATTGGAAACATTGCTTGCTCCTCCGGTTAAAGATTACGCCAAAATTGTGCTTCGGATGTATCGAATGTTTTCACAAGACAACCGATAATACTCTAATTTCAAATACACCGAATCTACAACAACAACCGAATCTTCTATAATGTAAGATCAAGCGCTTCCAACAACAATGCCACGGTGATGATCAACATTATGAACAGAGAAGTTATATCGAGTTGACTCTCGAAATATTTTGGTACTTCACACTTGTTCGATCAATTGGACATACATGGTTTCATTGTCTCCTTATACATGGTTTCGCTGTCTTCAATTCATCATCAACATACGTGGTGTATGATTTTGAATCATTGAAAACATCGAGGGGGAGAGAGTGTGTAGGTGGTCATTGCTTCCTTGTTCTTCTACATGCTTCTTTGCGAAAACCCAATGCCTTCTTGAATTCCTTCAATTAGGGGGAAGAAATAAGATGATCTGTGGCTCAAACGTCTCAATTTGGTGTTATCGTCTCAATTTCACGGGTAATCTTGTGTGAAGTTACCCAAATATGATGTTATGATGCCTCACACACGGTCTTGGCATCGAGTTACTGAATATTCACAGGTGATTAGTATTCCGAAAGACCACAACATTCAGGGGAAAGTCGTATCATTTCTTCTTTCGTGGTTTGTTTGGTGTGATGCGTCTACATACGTGAGAAGATCTTGTTGATTTCTGGCATGTTACCCTCGAACGGATCTTCCGCAATTAGTCAGATTTTCTTTATGTGGTTTATTGCTCATCTACAAATTCATTGCATCTTGAAACCTTCAAAAGTTAGAGGAAATGTAGACTTCATCAAAGTTTCAAATATGCTAAAGACGGTTGTCGGTTTGAGGAAACCGATTTCAAACTTCTTCACAATGGCTTCGAGTACAACGACTTAGAACCCGTCACAACCGTTTAAACTTCCTCAACCCCATCATCGGTGAACAAAGCCCCACTCACTCGTCAACAAATGAAAAGGTTATTTGCTCACTGTTCGGTGGCGATATTGACGACGTGCTCGGTGTATCCGCTTCTCAACGATACTACTCTTATACCGATACACTGCTACAATAACTACTGTTGAAGATGCACCTACACCGCTTGACTCCAACACAACAGATTGAACACACCGCTTCCAACAATGATGAACCGGTGATGATATTCTTAATGAAGTACCACCACCGCAGATTTTGATCCAAATGCGTTCTTTAACCCGTTTGCTAATGACATCACTGCACACGATGTCGCGGAATCATCAACAAACCATTTGAATCCTCGAATCGCACAATGTATACCAACATCAACCTCTACACATCGATGGACAAAAGACCATCCTCGGCTAATATTATTGGCAACCCGAATCAACCAATCGTTACGAGACAACGTCTTCACACAGATGGTGAACATTGCATTTATGCACTCACCGTCCGCCAATCCGAGCCTAAAAACATTAAAGACGCAATGACAAAAGACAACTGGATTGAATCCATGCAAGAAGAACTCAACCAATTCAAACGTCTTGAAGTATGGGGCGGTTGAAAGACCAACAAGGTCTCGTCATTGATCTCAAATGGATTTGGAAAACAATTTGGATCGAAGGAGCGTAATCCGAAACAAGTCACGTCTAGTTGCTAAGGGTTATCGTCGGGAAGAGGAATAGACTTTGAAGAATCTTTTGCTCCGGTTGCTCGTCTTGAGGTCGTTCGGATATTTCTCGCGTTCGCGCTCATATGAATATGACGGTCTTTCAAATGGATGTCAAGCTGCGTTTCTCAACGGACAACCGAAAGAAATGGTTTATGTCACCAACCCGAAGGATTCGTTGATCCAGTGCCCGAACCATGTCTACAAACCGAACAAAGCTCTTTATGGTCTCAAACAAGCCCCTCGGGCATGGTACGATAAGCTATCATCTTTCCTCATTGCTAATAATTTCACCAAAGGTTAGGTTGACCCAACTCTTTTATACAATATCATGGGACACATATCTTAATTGTTCAAATTTACGTGGATGACATCATTTTGGGTCTACACATAAAAGTTTTCAATCGCTTTGCAAAACTAATGAAGAAAATTTTGAAATGTCCATGATGGGTGAACTTACGTTCTTTCTAGGATTACAAGTTCATCAATCACCCGTGGTATTTTCTTGAGTCGGTCCAAATATGCCCTTGAATTGTTAAACAAATTTGGAATGAAAACACGTGATACTTATGCCACACCAATGACTCATACCAAGAAGCTAGATCGATTTACATGGGAAATTAGTGGACCCTACCAAATCAAGTATTATTGGGTCTCTCATGTATCTAATGACTAGCAGACTGATATTGTATTTGCCATTTATCTATACTCCCGTTATCGATCGCGACCAACCGAAACCCACCTCTCGAGGCTAAAAGAATCCTCCGATACATCAAGGAACCATTAACTTGGGGATCCGGTATCCGAAGGATTACGGTTTTGAACTAATCGCTTTTGACGACGACCACGCAGGATGCTTAGACTCAAGGAAAAGTACTTGAGAGCTCTACAATTTCTTGGTGATAAGCGGTGTCTTGGCAATCAAGAAACAGATTGTACATCGTCATTATCAATCAAGCAGAATATGTAGCCATGTCCGCGTGTTGTGCTCAAGTCATATGGATGAGAACACAACTCAAAGACTATGGTTACATATTTGATGAATCCCGATGTCTTTGCGACAATCGGAGTGCCATTGCGATCTCGTGCAACTCGGTCCAACACTGAAATCAAAGCACATCGATCTTCGTTATAATTTCATCAAGGACCACGTGGAGCAGTGCAGTTGAATTATACTTCATGGGGCGAATACCATTAATGGATCTACTCACCAAAGCCTTGCCTCCCGCTAGGTTTAATGAGTTGGTCCACCGGATTGGTATGAGGTGTTTGACTCAAGAGGAATTGGATGACCTCCTAAAAGCAGTCTTAAAACACATCAAACACCAAAATCTCTCGTTGTAAATAATTTTTCAAAAACAAAATACAAAAATATAAAACCTGATAAAAACAACAAAAATATTCTTCTAATCTAATTTTCTTTCAACATGGCAAGTACATTTCTTCCATCAACACTTTAATCTTTCAAAATTCAACATTTTTCCGATCAAGTGTTGAGGGGGAGAAAATTATCACTTAACTGTTTCAAAACATCTGTGTACTTGCATGTTATAATATCCCGGTTGTTTCTTTTATCAATGGTGGTAAATCTTTTCTAGTTCAATGACACTCCTCGGACTTATATTTATAACCTTTCATTATTTACCTAAGTCGAGGGGGAGTGTCGTCAAAGTTTCTTTCTTAAAATCTTCATTTGGTAACCAAAATGGAAGTTAAAAGGCTTTGTATGAAAAAGGAAAAGGTGAAGGACTAAAATTGTCAAAAGCGAAAGTATTTTTCAATAAAAGATCCCACCTAACTTCCACTTCACATTTATTACTCTTAACCTAACAATATCCCACGATACAAATCGCTCAAGAAATCTGTGTTTTGGATCATCATTTTGTAAGTTGTTTCATAATCTTAACGTGTTTTTTAAACACTGGTTTTAATTTTTACATTAATCCAACGGTCAAAACGTCGTATAATCTTGCTTTTGTGTTCTACGCGTATGCGTATGAACACATGATCAAGATTGTGTGTTTCTGGTTAAAAGGACAGTGTCAAAACGTTTTTAAAACATAAATGATACCATTTTAATCATCAAAACTCACCCAGAATCACGAATTGAATTATTTGTGAAATTAGGGTTTATGCGTAGTTTTGGGTGTTTTCAAATGTGAAGGTTTTTGGTCATTATGATAGTTGTGTGATGTTGTTATAATGATGTATTGATGATATCTAGGCTTTAGATCTACCCAGAAACACTAATTGTTTGAGAATTAGTGATTAGGGTTTAATGTTCTTGAGAATTGGGTATTTTGATTCACCACAATTGGATGTTAAAACTTGGTTTATAGAATCTCACAACACCTAAGACCTACCAGAAAACGTTTGGTGCAAATCCTATGGTTAGAAATCATATGCGTAATTCATGAACCTTAGGGTTTTGACTTACGCGTATGACTTTCTACGCGTAACTGCTTAACTTGCTTTCATGCCATGATTTGTGTTTAATATGACTATACATGTTAAGATTGATGATATGATGGTTTTATTTCAGGCTTGCTACTTGTAAAATTCAGAATCAAGGTCGATTGTTACTCTACGCATAAGGATCACCTTACGCGTAGGCAGTTATGCGTAAGAGAAATCCTACGCGTAACTACTACGCATAAGGTTCTACAATGGGACTACGCGTATCCTGTGAAGGATATGCGTAAATGACCTCACGCATAAGGTCTACTCTTACGAGTATGCCTTACGCGTAAGGTCTTTATACGCCACGGCGTAAGCCCCACGCATAAGGTCCCTTTTCCACGCGTAACATTTCTTACGCGTAAGTTAGGATCCTACGCATAAGCTTTTGTCTACGCGTATATCACTTCTGTTTACGCGTAACTTTGCCAAATCTACGCCTAAGCCTTGATAAACCTTCATTATGAATTGTTACGTGCACAAACTTGTTAATAAACAAATCATATCGTCACGAAACCAATAATGTCACTAATAAACTTAATCGTTTAATATGTTGTGTTAAATATGTGATAACATAAACTTTAAAAATTAAAGTTAACTAACTCACAAAACTTATCACGACGACATTGGACTATTGAACAAACAAGTGACTTTGGACTCGTAACAATCTTTAACACTGTACATTCAATAATTAGACAATAAAACCTTCATTGACTAACATTATGTCTTTCG
Source organism: Chrysanthemum lavandulifolium (assembly GCA_022545495.1). Lineage (NCBI taxonomy): Eukaryota > Viridiplantae > Streptophyta > Magnoliopsida > Asterales > Asteraceae > Chrysanthemum > Chrysanthemum lavandulifolium. The sequence goes on from CM040240.1 coordinate 88,843,510, forward strand.
ATATGTTGGTTCTTTTGGCTAATGTTATTTCGAGATCACGACATGGTCGCTCAAATGAATGTGGATGCTCGGAAGTTCTCACAATTCTCGACATCTTCCCAATGGCTATCCTAGAAAGATTGGAAAGAACAATCTTAGGGTTGACTTTGAAACCCTCACCGCCGTAATCTTCTTTTCATTCATTGTGGATATTCTAAGGAATCATCCCTACCGAACATGCTCTCACACTCTGCCATCTTGCTGGAAATCTACATTCGACAATTCGGAATTCTATGCGAGAGGATCACAGTCAAAGTGCGTTGGCGGTGACACTTAATCACAAACAAGTCATCATCACTCATGCGGACTTACGGCATGTTCTTCTCATTCCCGAAATCGAGCCAACCGACTTCTTTGCCACACCTCTCGAGGAGACAGTTCTACAATTCTTGCTAGATATTGGCTATGATGAAGCTTGGGAGTTATCTCTAAGCATTATCATGTGGATCTTAAGAACATTCCTCAACCGTGGAGAACCTCTACATCATCATCACCAAATCGGTCTCTCGGTCGTGATAGTGGATATGAGCATCCCAAGCTCATGGAACTACAAATTTTCGGTCATTAATCAACAAAAGGACATCGAAATTGAAGCCTTTGTTATGGGAAGACATGATGTCATTTCACAAGAAACTTGGCTCAAAGATTCCTATGTCGATACACAAAATTGTTGATCCGAGAGCACTTGGACTTAATCCGGATATTCCACAAAGGCTCAATGACCCGAGACAATCATGATATGTTGATGAACCTATCCTATCTTTCGTAATCAAGGAATCGTCTACAAAGAAACAGGTGTTGTATTACACGATCACCTTACGTCTAAAGAAATCAAAAGCTCGAGAAATACAAAAGGTATCTAGTTGTTTGTAAAAGAAGGCAAAGTTGGTCATCTCGATGACAAGTCTTCGAACACCTATAAGGAGAACCGAGAAGAGGCGGTCAGGGAAGTCTTTGCAAGTCTTGAAAGTCATAGGAAGTTTCCCAAGAGGAATCCTCCTCGTAAAAGGATTGTTCCTTCTAAGGAAGCTGCTCCCATTCCCTTACCTAAACCACGAAGCTGCAGAGAAAGCTAATTGACGAGGACTCGAAGGTCTTGAATCGGAAGAAGAGATTACGTGCTAAAGCGCTAAAGATGAAACCACAACGGTATCTAAACCTCCCGGTCCTCCGGTGACCTAGGAAAAGGAAAGACTCAGTACTTGTGCCATATGAAGAAAGCTCGAGAAAGTGATGAAGAGCAACTGGATAAATCATACAGAAGAAGTTTAAATTAGCCGACACCTTCAAAAAGCTAAAGAATTTGCAAAAGACCAAATGGGTGGCCGGAGGATCAAGTGGTCTTGCCACTCTTCACCAGATCCCGATGCGGTTAATCGACCCGATAAAGGATGCCGTGCCACCACTCTTGTGCAACAACAAAAGCTTGTGGAGGATACTATCGAATATGAGTTTGAGAAACACAAGGCGAGAAGTCTCGAGAAAGATAAAGATGCCGAGTATGACAAGTCGCTCGGAAAGTCCTACACGTTCACGAAGGAAACTTCGAACCACCCAAGGACCCCGAGCCTCCTCATGTCTCCTCATCATCGATTCTTCATCTCATTCCTCACCACCACCATCTAAAAGATCAACCAAATCATCATCCAAATCGGTGAAGAAGCCTACTCGATCTTGGATATCTCATGCTCATAAACGAATTGGGAATCTTGTCAAACAAATCGAAAGAAAGACATCCTCCAAAGGAAGATGAATTTCTATCTTGATCGAATCTGAGATATTCATTATGATCTCGACAAGATGCAAGAGGAAAGGAGTATGTCCAAGCTCATGAAAGATGATCTTCAAGGAAAATGGATGAAATGATCAAAGGATACACTCACAGTTCCTTATGGAGGTCGTTCGAATCGACAAAGCGATGTATACCGCATAACCGTATCCAAATCTGTTGCATCTATCCAAACAAGCCATGAAATCAACTCCGATGAATTTAAGCATTAATCCAGTTGAATCTACAATCTTCTCAGATGATGAATTGGTTAACCGGCTCGTAGCGCAAATGTCGCCACGCTCTGCAACGTTTGCCTCACATGAAGCTAAACTGTTTGAAGCTCTATTGGAATACCAACTCAGGTCCTCATTCCGAGATGTAGGATCGAATATATTATTGTGTTGATGATTCGGGTGGTCTTGGATGATCAAAATACATGTTTGCCATATTTAGAGAGAGAAAGATAGAGAGGGTGTTCTTGCTAGAGACTTGGTTCTCAAATGTAAAAGGTTAGATTGAATGAAGCACCACCCTTCCATGGATGGAAGGGTATTTATACTACAAATACACGACCTCCTAACGGCACGTGGATCGGGGATACAGTGGGTAAAGACCCGTCCTTCCTCCACGGTGTTGCACTAAACTATTTTACGCTCTGAGACTAACTAATTAACTACATAATAACGTAAATAACGACAAGTCTACGAGCTAACTTATGCTAGATAATATTTGGGGTGACCGACTCTTCACTATGGAATTTTCTAATTCCTAACAATCTCCCCAAGGAGGTCACCCCATGTTTTACATTTGAATCATAGCATTCTATTCTTGACTATGTTCTTGAGCTCGTGACTTCAATTCTTCAATTATGCAATCTTTGTGCTTAGCGGTGACACTTCATAGTCCGCATATTTTGTACTTTTAGTGGAGGCCTTTAAGCGATCCACATCTTTGATGATTTTCGAGCTTTCTTTGAGATCATCACCACACTTAATCTCTGGATCACCCTTTATTGTGTTGCCATCATGTGAAGTTGTGACTTTCGGACCGACATGCTCACACTTTTGAATCATGACATCTTTCCATCGAGTAGCGGAAGCTTTCATTGGTTCATGATATTTGCGGCGTAGCGAAGCATAGTATAGAAATATCGAACCGTGTTATGTAGATTATGCACCGGTCATGATTTCTTCAATTAAGTGTGGATCTTGTGAGCATGCGGCTTTGGATTGACTCCTCAATTACGATCACCGCAACCGTCCAAATGTACCGCAAACAACGATTAGCAATAAAAGACACGAAAGTGTCTTTGATCACTTCGTTGAATTGAGGTACACGCCCACGGTTCCCGTTGATCAAGATAAATCTTGCTGTGATCGGTAGGATTCCTAAGAATCTCCTTGACGGGGTTTCGAAGCTGTTCTAGTTGTTCTCAAACCGAACGTCTCAAAGAAGACAACACGGAGTGAGTGAACCAAACAAATTGAGATTCATTGATTGATGAAAATGATTTGAAAAACAATCGCGTGTTTCTTGAAGAAAGAGTTTTGCAATCTGACGAAGGTTTTATGAGAAAGATCAATTTTCAATCAAAATACTTTTGTAATAGAGAATGAGTACACATTCGACATGCTAGCTAAACGAAGAGATTCGCACATCGAGCAGTTTTTCTAAAAGTATTTTTCAATCGAGATACTTTTGAGTTTGAAATGAATACACATTCGACGTGCTAGAGAAAAGAAGGTTTGCACATCGAACGGTTTTCCAAAAGTATTCGTCAAATCCATTCCTGGACCAAGGTTGATTCAAGAATGAATCTCCCCATCGTTTCTATCCAGTTGTCACAAGCTTGATCTTACGAGAAGATCTCACATGTCACCCACCAAGAGCTTGTTTGATGTTGGCTCTAGAAGGATTCCCATCTTCATTGTGAATATTTTTACGTATCACTCGGATGTTCTGGCAATACCACAAGGATAATGCATAGGACTCTTAATATATACTTACTTTCCACATTGTGTGAAAAAGCAAGTCTTCAAGAATTTAGTGTCCTAATGAGATATTGTGGATGATCTCTTGGCTCTAGACTCAATTGTGCATATTTGGTTCTGTCTTGGGAGACTAGGGAGAGGTCTCCTTCTTCAATATCAACAATCTCTAAGAGAAAGTCGATAGATTATGTCGGTTCCCGGGAGAATGAAACAAGCCCTTCCGAGAGGAACTTGAGTGGCTTGGGAAGTTGTAGTCTTGATCGTCCTTTGGGTCCATGACGTCTTGTCTTCAATACCGGTGTTACCTTAGTAACCACATTGTAGCATATGTATTGAACCCGGATTACGCCCTAAGATTGAATTATTGGAGGCTATTTCTTTTCACCCTTTCATATTCAATTCTTTTCATTCTTCAACCCCTTTAGTGCTTACCGAGACTTAATAACTAGAACCTTGTTGGGTTTATTCCAAGACTAGCTCTGTCTCGATCCGCACTCTTCCCATATTCTCATTTTCTCCTTTTTCAATATTCCTAAGGACTCTACACTATCTAGTGGATTATCCTCAGGCGAGATCCCTCCGGTTCGGCGGATCGTGGGAACAAATACCTAACCTCACCATCCTTATAACTCCATGCATAAAGTAAAATGATCGGTCTTTTGGTGCAGTTCATTCTTCCTTGAAACCAATTGAAAATCATTTGGAAAAACAATCAAGGTACTTGTGATACGAGATCAAAGCATTTTGTACCCTAATAGTTTTGATCATTTAGAAAACCTCCCCTCAACATGTGCGTATGATTTAGAAATTGTTTAGCACAAGGAGGCAAGAGGACTTTGAAATATTTTCTTTGATCACAATTTTCATACTGAAAAAGCCATTTGATTTTCATGGTAAAATTCTCCCCCTCAATATGTGCATAGGATTTTTGAAATCATTTTTATCACATAGAGGCAAGAGTTAATTTGAAGCACATCCAAAATCACAAGCGCCATTAAGAAACCATTTTAAAACTCAATCAAGGTACTTTATGTTAACACATAAAAGCATTTGCACCTCGATAGTTTATTATCTTTAAAAATGCTCCCCCTCAATATATGCTTCGAGATTTGAAAGCGTTTAGCACATATGAGAGAGCAGCCTGCACAACTGAATCAAAATGATCACCTTTTATCAAATTTTATTATTAAATCACAAATTCTCCCCGATCAAAATATCAAACCCTTTGAGATTTTGGATCCCAAGTGATTTAATACGGTTTAGAAAACATGGGAGAATATGTGGCATGGTTTAAATACTCATCATGTTTTGGATAACTCCTCCTCCTCAAAATGTGCATTGTGTATGAAATTGTTTGGCACATGGAGGCGGGAGTGCCTTTAAAGGACTTAAACCAATTCCATTTAAGCAGATAAGAGATTTAACTCACGATCTCTCCTTGATCAAAATATCAAACCATTTGAGATTTGTGATCCCATCGATTAAATTATTTAGAAAAATTTGGGGATAGATGTGGCAAGATTCAATTTTGAAAGATGACAGATAAGGACCATTTTAAGACATTAAATATTGTTAGTGTCAGGTATGATAGTTTTTTAAGAGATCTTTTAAGTAAAACAAAACAATTTCACAATCAAACAAGAACAGAAAAAATTTCATTTTGAAAGACCTTGATTCTAAAGAAAAAATCATACCATGACATAACATTAAATCATTAGATCACCACTTAAATTGTACAATCCGGACTTTTATGAAGCAATATTGATTTGAAAATAATTTATTTTAAATCACTCTCCCCCTCAATCGATGACCGTAGTCGTTGATTGAGTGACTTAGGTTTTGATAAAAAAGAAGTCCGGTGATTTTCAAAATTAAGTCCAATTTATTTTCAAAACAAATATTTTCCATTTTTCAAAACAATCTTAGATAAAAATTGTTAAAAGAAAATGGTATAATCACAATTATCCCGCACAAAGATACATTGGGTGGTTGAGTGCCTGCGTTTTTGTTGTTTGTAGGGTTTGGAAGAAAAGCATCTGCCGATGCGGTGAGACTTCTTCTTAGGTTGCATTTTGAATGCCAACCGAGGTCAATTAAGCTCCGTTTCTTCAATCACTTTGAAGAAAACCATCTGTGATGCAAGATGAGACCTCTTACGTTGCATTTATGCCAACTCTCCATAGAAGTCCAATTAAGCTCCGTTTCTTCATTTGTCAACCCAAGAAATAGTTACCTTTTCCTTTCGGCATCCAATCATCTTCAATTGTGGGATCCGGTTGGGAAGATTCTTATATCCATGATATACGCATCGTTAGTGAACACACATAGATATATGGTGGTCGACATTACCCAAACAACAATCGACTAATAAAAGTCAATGCAACATATCAATCATATCATATAAATGTATGGAATAATGTGTTCATCAAACTCTAATCATCTAATCCTAGCAATCATATCCTAGGCACCTAGTCCTTCAACATAGGTTGACATCATTTAAATTAAGCATATTAGGATAATTAAGAAAGCCCGTTAGATGATGTAGATTTGAAAAAGATTATCCCCTCAATCCATGACTCATTTTATGAAAAGTTTAAAAGCTACCAAGTCATTGGTGAGTTTTCAATTTACAAAACTCGAATCGATTGTTTTAAAAGCAACTCATTTACCACCATTTTGAAAACACCAAATATTTTTCTGAAGAATTTTAGACGGAAAAACATTTGTGTAGGAACATCAGTCCTTCGACATACTTTCCTTGTTATGTTTTTAGGATAAGTGCACGAAATATTTTGAAAATAGGTTTAGCGCAGCACTTTCCTTCCTTTAAAAGAACGGGTTGCTATCTGAAATAATAGCAAGCCATGGTTTTAAGCACGGGTCACAGTCTGAAATAACTGTAAGCCATAATTTGAGACATGTTTGGAAAAGAAATATTTACACCTTCTGCTCGAACTTCATCTATGGTCCCGTGCCATTATTGAATGATATTTCTAAGACCGTAGATGTTATCGATACCAGATGACATGTCATGAGAAAACAATATTTTGGTATTTTCAAATTTTCGATTTTATGGGTTTTGTTGGTTTTATATTTTTCTATTTTCTTTTGATAAATATATACAAAGATAGAGAAGATGATATAGTAAAAGAGGATGATGATACAAGTACCGAGATAAGGAAATCGAGCAGCCCCGTTGTAGAAGATAGAAGTCATCATCTCTTAAACATTCACCACCAAAGCTTCCGAGGCTCCAGAATAGAAGAAAGAACATGAGCCTTTAGAGAAAGAGAGACATTGGCAGCTTCCCCCCAAACCGAAAATCCTTGTGATGAGTAGATTCAAAGCTCTATTTCAAGCTTGCCTTAGCCTGGTGCACCGATAAGCACACCATTATTATAAATCCCGCTGCTCCTTTTAAGAACGATAATCGAGGATCTCCATTCGGGGTTATATCATCAAGAAGAAGAACAGCAACGTTTCATCCCACTCTTTAAATTTCTTCTCAAATTTCATAACCACTGAAGTCTGAAGCAATCCATTCCGAAAGGTGTCAAAAGAACAATTCCCCTAAGTAGTTGAGTTGATGCAGTCAGTCTCTTAGTATAATGCTCAAGAACTCTCCCTAATACACTTCATGAGGGGAATGAAGAACACCTTCCATGTTCACATTTTCTTCCTTGATGAACGTGTATGAAGCTCAAGAACCCGAAGTACACCAATATCCAAGAACTCTCCGAATACACATCATGAGGGTAATGAAGAACACCTCCCTATGTTCACATCTTTCGTCACGATGAATGTGTATGAAGCTCAAGGACCAAGTACACACATTCCCCAAAGAGAGAACAACGATAACATTGAAGAAGCGGGCGAATCATCGATTATCTGCGGGTGACAATCTCTGCGGATGTCAACACGGAATAAGTGATTATATCTCGAATCACGATTAAGCCCTCAAGTAAAACAATGAGCATCCCCAACGTATACAATTCTCTCACCCCGATGATTGCGATAACATCGAGATCATCAAATAGCGATGTACCTCTTATATCATCGAAACTAACTCTTACATCTCTTCCCCACGTGGTTGGAATAAGAACACTAAACGCCTTGATGAGTAAACCTTGAGTTTCTCTGCGGTCATGACACATGCTTTCCCGGGATATCTTCAATCACTTAGAAGAATTAAGTTCATCAAGTTTACTCGCCATGAGTCAAACCTTGAGTTTCTCTGCGGTAATAACATTTTTTTTCCCGGGATATCTTCAATTACTAAGAAGTATTAAGTTCATCAAGTTTACTCGCGTTTAGGTGCTTATCTCCTTACTCCTTGCTGGTTTTTGACACTTCAGAATCAACAACTCTTTGTAAGTCCGTATACTAGAAATATTTTGAGAAGAACATCATTAGCTCGGATGTATCGTGTGAGTCAACTTTGAAGAATAACGTGAGCAAGTCTAATTAGGATTAAATTTGGCATTTCAAACTCCCCAATTAGTGCTCTCCCTAAACCGACAACTGCTTGATAAACGCCGAGAATAAGAAGAAGTCTTTTGATAATCACATGCAACTCGTCTTTTAGTCTTCTAATCATCTGACAGAAAATGTAGAACCGATCGTAGACTCGACCTTCTTCTAGATTGTCCGGTTGGGGAATAGATAGTTAACATCTTCAACTCACACCAAAAAGCATCCCACCAAAAGCATCCCAATTAACTTACATCTTGCAAATCCCTTAACTAAAATCCTCCCAATCAAACAAGAAAGAAAGATGTTCATCAAGGAAATCAAGAATCAGGCCGCAATGAACACACAAGATGGTTACACCAAACTACCAATCACATCAAACAAGAACAGAGATTGTTCGAATCATCATGTTGATGTATACGTGAAGCATTAACCGGAAGCACTTTGTCGATAAACTCATCAATCCGAGTGAAGATGTCAACCAACGGCTCTTAGAAGAAAAACTCCATGTGAAGATGACCCGATAAGAAGAAGCTCGGTTCTTACATGAGTTTAGAGCCGTATGACCATTTATATTCTCAAATGTCTATCAACAATGCAAAAATTCACACTTCTTCTCCCCTCAAGAATTGCATACGGAGATGCCATTCTTGACTAAATAAGTGAAGTCATCCAAAAGTATTCTATTCACACTTCTCCCGCAAAATTAGCACATGATGTTGCCATCGTCATTATAGTTGAGCAAGTGGAATAAGAAAACAATCAATGGTAGCCCGATTCACTTGATGACCCAAGCGCATGGAAAAGTATGAAGCATGTTGATGAGAATGGTCATAATAAGAAGATTTCTCTTCTTGAAGATAAAGCGCCACCAAACGTACACTTTTCTTTTCTTTAGAGTACGAGGCATGAACCGATGTGTTCATACATCATTATGTTGAAGTATGAGGCCTGAATCGATGTGAGCAGGGCGTCATAATCTCTCTCTTTTCACTCTCTTAGCAAAACATGTAATCATCCCCATTATCATTCTCAGAGGCTCTTAGTCGTGACGGTGATGGAGAAAACCTAATATGATGAATTTGACTCAAGTAAACTACCCCAAACTCGTGACTTAAACTTGCACATATGTAACAAAGAGCGGTGCCGATTTCCATTAGCATCTCTAAGTACTCTCTATGTACTCTATACTCTTCAACCAACCAACCATCAAGTATAAGACGTACATCACCTCTTGAAAATCCACAATTGAATGTGACACTGAGCACTACAACGTAACTCCTTAAAGTGATAGTTATTCTGAGATGATAAGAGCCCAATTCCCCCAAGTGGCAAAAAGAAAAGGTAAAATTCACCCAATAATAACTAGATTTCCAAGTCTTTGTTTTTAATAATAAGCTTGAATAAGGATCTTGAGGAATCTTCATCCATCCATCCCTGATACCTTCAGATACTAAGTACACTCGCCCGTAATAATTCACTTCAACCTCAAATAAATAATAGTGAATTAACTCCGTTGTCACATCTTACGAATCTTTGAAATCTAGCCTTCTTTGAGATTTAAATGAACTTTGATAATGGTTTCATCCCGACCATGGTTAAAAGCACGTAACCCGTAAAACCATGTAATAACCAAAGCGCCATGAAGACAACCCAAACACATACCCAATTCATGAAGTACACCTTTTATCCTTTCTTCAAGCGAAACCGTAGCACCAACATCAAGAAGATCCGAATTACACTTTCTCTTCTCCAAGATGGTTCCATCATTACGGGATTTTACATTTCCATGGTTTAAACCGAGAAATAGATTCTTCGCGAATTTTACAAAACCATGAATAAACCATAAGATAGCTCCAGAAGTGCACTTTACTATTACAAGGATGTTTCCATCGTCACGGGATTTTACGAGTCTATGATTTAAACCGAGAAATAGATTCTTTCGCGGGATTTTACAAAATCAAGACAAAACCGTAGACAATGTCAGCTTGAATGTGTTATGACAACTTTGGTTTCGGTGAATATCTGTTTTTAGGGGAACATGCAGCGGTTTATCAACGGTTCATTATCAACATCAACATCAACATCATCATGAACCATCCAATTAAACACTTTGGTAAATACATCAATCACGCATTCTGTTGGCTATTGCAGTGACAACATGGTGAAGTAAACCCGATATGCCAAACTTGATCATGAAGTAAAATTCCCCAGATTTGTTACTTAAACTTGTACTAATCCTTGTGAAGAAGAAACGGTGTACCCAATGTACAAAACCTCTTGACATTCTCAACTGAGTGAGACACCGAAGTGATAGTTACATTGTGGGTTAAGCGAGAAAGAATCACAACCGTAATTAAATGTCCAAGTCTTTCTCACGCTCAATAAACGCCCAAACAAGTCATCTTCGCGGAAGGGTAGAAAAAAAGAAGACGAAAATAAGTAAACGCGCCCGGAAAACCTCACTTCAAATCCAAATAAGAAATATCGTACAAACAACCCCGTAGTCATTTTAGTTCTATAACCAATTCAAGCCATGACGAAATATCCTTCGTGAAAATATATACACCAAAGTAATCTCATATCACAACAAATCTTATCATCACACTAAATCACATTGTCCAATCTCATATCATCAAGTCTTATTGTCATTAATAATTATCCGATCTAAAATCCATTAAGCCCGGTTCAATTCATTCAACAGTTCAAGTCCATTCAACCACGAATACAACATACCCGATTCAATTACACTGAACACAACCCAGTCCATTGATACACCTTCAAGCCCAACATATAACATCCGAATAACTCGAGTCGATATGAAAATATTATCAAGTCCCAAGTTTATTACAACTCATGGACCAACACTTAACACATACCATACCAATCTCCAAAAATACTCACGTCAATTCAAAATAACGAGGCCTAGTTACAACTTTTTACATGGTCCACATAATTCCAACTTGATTATCTGGTCCACTAATTAGAAAGCAATACAAGGCCCAATGCCACCTCAAGTTAGACGTATCTTGAAAATCCTACTCGACAGCCCATTAACCTTTACCACAGAAAACCTAATCCCACGGTATTTATCACAACTTATCTCACTTCAACCCTAAAAGATCTCACATAATTTAACAAAACCTAATCACTTCACACAAAAATATCCGCCCCTTTCTTCTGACTAAAACTCACTCAGCAATCTCAAACCCTAATCTCAATATGTGCGCCTCCCATCTTAGAAATACAACCATCAAAGAATCAAGCTGCACCAAATAACATCAAACCCTAATTATTCGCCTTCAATGTCACATATCTGCATCTTCATTTCAATTTAAGTCGAACTCACAAAGAAAAGCAAAGCCACAGGGATGGCTTGTTTACGAGTTCCTTGATTTGGATTTGCCACAGGGATGGTATAAAAGACTTGTAACAGCCATTAGTATGAAGATAAATATGGGACATGTATCTTGGCTTCAAGAACTCTTGACGAGGTAAACGGTAGGTTTAATTTGTGCTATTGATCAAATTTTCTTTTATTCGAAACTAAAGAAATGATGAAGGCCGAATGGTTTTGATCTTTCTTTTACCTTCGAACATTAACCTGAAGTAATTTACTTCGAAAATGATCAATGATGAAGTGGTGTTAAAACTTCTTTGAACGATTTGAAGCAAATCATTTCGAGCACCAAACTGAGATCTTGCTTAACTCTTTATGTTATTTTCATTCATATTTGACCGAACATGAAGGAGAATGAAACCATTAACTATTTTGTTCTAACTTCAATTTATTCGGACATAATCATTTAAAGCACGGATCTATGATGGTATATTCTTTTTGTTTAAGTGTCTGTAAGTTCCATGGCCTTGTTGTACCTTGAGTAACACACGAAAAGAATAATCTGAGATTTATAATGTTAACGTCTGAAAGTTTCTTGATGTCGACAAATTAAGAATTTATTTCAAGAGATTTATTTTGTTCAGTGGGTATGGAATTTGAGATTTGTTGTAGAAGTTGTGATGTAGGGTTTGTTTGACTGATGATGGGTTGAGGATACTTGAAGTCGTTTTGAGTCTTGTTGGTATTTGGTTTGTGGTCGTGGTGTTAAGTCATCTCATTCTTCAATTCTGTCACCAAGTAGCTAAGCTTTTGATTCAAGTTGCTAACTTATCTTTCAAAGCACAACACACTAACAAAGAAATATAAGTCGCTACCATATTTTAAGAGTAAAGTTGCTAGCCTAAGTTGTTATACCAAGTCGCTACCTTAATGTTTACAAACACAAGTCGCTAACTAGTAAAGACTAGTCGCTAGCATCATAACTCGCTACTTCAGTTTACAAAACAAGTCGCTAGTGTTTTTCTTAAGCAAGTCGCTAGCCTTAAGTCAACTCGCTAACATCATGTATTTTACTAAATAGTCAAACACCAAGTCGCTATTTGTTTAATAACAAATCGCCAAGTTAAGTCGCTAGAATATTTAGCACAACTCGCTACTTGAAACATTGAATCTGGACAATTTTGTGTACAACTCGCTAACATGATATGTGACATTTTCCGATGAGTTTTCCGACCATTATTCATATATAAACCCAGAAAACTTGTTTTGACCCAGTTTTGACTACAAGAAAGTGACCACATTATAAAAATCTCAATCTACTCATTCAAAAGAAGTATGACTTGTTTGACCATAAAACCAGATATTGAGCTTGTTGTAACATTAGATGACCACGAGTATATCACAGAACTTTGTACCAAAAGTCAATAAAAGACTGATAAAACACAACTCTTGTTTGGACAAAAATATTGACAAAGGTATTTGACCAATAAAGATACAAAGGCTTGTTACAAATAGTATACCCATGATGGTAAACAAAAATAATCCGACCACAGAAAAATGCACAAACCAGTTGAGAACATGAATCAAAACTACAAAAATCAACAAAACACAACAACCCTGGATCTGGTACCAATTGTAGGATCGAATATATTATTGTGTTGATGATTCGGGTGGTCTTGGATGATCAAAATACATGTTTGCCATATTTAGAGAGAGAAAGATAGAGAGGGTGTTCTTGCTAGAGACTTGGTTCTCAAATGTAAAAGGTTAGATTGAATGAAGCACCACCCCTTCCATGGATGGAAGGGATATTTATACTTACAAATACACGACCTCCTAACGGCCTGTGGATCAGGGATACAGTGGGTAAAGACTCGTCCTTCCTCCACGGTGTTGCACTAAACTATTTTATGCTACAGACTAACTAATTAACTACATAATAACGTAAATAACGACAAGTCTACGAGCTAACTTATGCTAGATAATATTTGGGGTGACCGACTCTTCACTATGGAATTTTCTAATTCCTAACACGAGAAGAAGCTGTTAGGCCCAAACGTTCAAGAGATGATGAAGACAAAGATCAGGATAAGGATAAAGAGCCCAAACGCTCAAAAAGTCGATGTATCATCCTCATTCAAGACTCGATGCAACCTCCACCACAACAGTTCCTACTCAACAAAGATCTTCTCCTCCATCTTCTCTTGATAAACCTCGGGATTCATCGAGTTACCGCCCGAGACTCAAAAACCGGTGATCACTTTGAGTATCTGGTTGGTGACGATGAGGAAGTCCGTGAGCCCTACAACAACCCACCTCTCCCAAACAAGTTAAGAAACCGTAATCCTCATCTAGGCCAAAAAAAAAAGAAGAAGGCGCTAATGACCGACGTCGTATCATGGCTAGATGTAGATATAAACGAGGAGTTTGAATGGTTTTCTACACTTGTCAATTCCACTCCTACCTCAAGAAGGTCAAGATCGGTGAGCGGTAATACTTTGGAGCATGCTAAGATTATGCAAGAAAAGTTCCATGTGAAGAAGATGACGAAATCCGAGTTGAGGCGAATCAAGAATGAAGCTTTTCAACTGTGGAAAGATAGCTTAGAAAGTGCCATCGAGGTCAAATATCACCTTGAAAACATTGCTCGAGCTATGTCTAACAACATGGATTGGCTCAACCCGAAGCAAACATCGACTTCACCAAGCGGGACAACCCTCCATATTACACCGATCGGTCTAAACCACTACCAACGATCGCCAACCGGATGAACCTAGGATTCCATTCGGATATTTCTTCATCAAAGACTTGGAATTTCTTCTACGGTGGCGATGGATCAAGGAAATAAGCTACATCTTTGACACTTCCATTCCCAGACCATATACTCAAATTGCATAGCTATCGAGGAAAGAGCTAATCACTTGTTCTCCAACAACGTGGAAGCATACGACCGAGATGCAATGTCTGGATTCATCATTGGCGGGCAGAAGAATCTACTACCAAGTCGCCAGTTCGAAGTCTCAACATGCGGTGTTCGATTACTAAGGATATCGTTGCCATCAAACACGTTGATCCATCGACCAAATGGGACTACACTTTTCTCAAGAAGATTGTGGTCAAAAGGCAAGATGAGCAGGACTATGCATTCTCTGAAGTCGACTTTGAGAATTTGTCTCTCAACGACATTGAAGACATGTACCTTGCCAAAGTGCGTGGTCGCATGATGCAATTTTCAAGCAAGTACAACGTGAATTCATCAAGTCACCGCTCATCTTCATCGAAGCATAGTCATCAAAGAACGTGTAGAAGATCTCCGGTGGTGTTGAATCATATCAAACCGTGTTAACTTCACCCCACCTCGACTTGATCTTCCCGACATCAACCAGCTCTCACAATATACACTCATCGACAAACCATTCGGCGTCGTTTACTGCAGATGAACTTTGACGAAATTGCTTAATGGCGTGTAGCGATCTTCACAAATTTGGGGATCACACTTTAAAGATGGTTAGGGACGGATTGGCTTATAGGTTGAAGGATATATGTCAAATGATTGGGTCTCCTAAGCGATGGAATTCTCAGGATCGAAGGGATGTGAGGAGAATCATCAAGATGATTGATGAAAGGTTGTATAGAAGGGATCAGTTTAGAAGATTGGAAAGCTATGTTGGTGGTCGACCAAGAATTAACATCACCGGCTTTCAACGCCCGATTCACACTCCTGGCGACATCTACGGACTTCTGGTACCCTTGAATTGCTTCCTTCATTATAAATTTGGATGTGTGATTATATATGTCTATGGCTTGTGCACATAATGATGTACAACCCGTTCTTGTCAAGAAAGGACCATGTGGTACGCTTGATTGCCACAATCCTTATAAAAGGAGCGAAAGCTTCTTACTTTTGAGTAAAACCTATCAAACCTTTCATTTTTCAAGGTTTTGCTCAAAAGGACAAGTACTTCCAGTATCATTTTCAAAACCTCAACCGCTTTTATCACTTGTTGAGGGGAGTACTTGAGTTAAAACTTTGTTCACAAATTGTTCATAGTGGTCATCTTCCCAACACTCGAAATGGTCATATTTATTCTCAACTTTTCAAAATAACATTTTATATGCCATTTTGAGGGAGAAAATTATGTGATAAGAAATATGTTGTGTAAATGCAATGAATCTTTGTGTAATAGACTTAACCAATGAATTGACGATACTAAAGCGTTAGTAACTCGAAAAGACTTATCACAGACGGGTAATAATTTCGAGCTAGTTCGCTAGTAATGTAAACGTGTCTACTTAAAGGACTTGTGCGAGTAGAATGTACCATTAGAGAAACTCTTGGTAGACATGAACTCGACAGGTTTGACAACCTTCGAGGTTTGTTTACACCTTCAAGGTAGTTATAGAGCTAGTTGTCACCTAAAAGTCGACAATGCAACTCTTTAACTATGCAATGTAACCGTGTCTCATGAGGATTGTCTATCTTGAGTGGATAAATTCAAAAGTCGCGCTCTTTCCTCCTTTGTGCAAATAACCGTTAAAACTCTTAAGCACATGTGGGGAGTATTTATGCAAAATCCTATCTCAACGGTGGTTCAAAATGTTTTCATTCACAAAAGCGTGAGAGATTTTTCAAGTAAATGGTTTTATGGCAACATAGGTTAGTCATGGAGTGATAAGGTGACTAAGGTTAGGAATAACCGTCCTATGATCCGCTTGAGCGGAGGGATCTACCCAAGGACATCACAAATAGTTAGTTCTTAGAAGTCCTTAGGTATGATTATAAAAGGAGAAAATGAGAATCGGAGAAAGAAGGAGTTGAAGAATTAAAAAGAAATGCAAAGAAAAGGGTGAAAAGAAATAGCCTCCAAATTATTCAACTTAGGCGGACATCGGGTTCAATTCATATGCTCTTGGTTGTCACTTAGTGACGCCGGTATTGAAGATTAAAAGTCGTCATGGACCCGGTGGACGCATGCTCTAAACCTTCTTAGCCACTCAAGTTTCTCTCACGAAGCTTGTTTCATTCTCACAGGAACCCTACGTAAACTATTGGCTTTCTCTTAGAGATCGCGGTATTGAAGAAGGAGACCCTCTCCTAGTCTCCTCGGGAAAACCAAACGCACTATTGAGTCTAGAGCCACGAGATTCATCAAAGATCTCTTAAGTACACTTGACATCTCATCACTTGTTGATCAACAAATAAGATCATCGATGGTTCATGTCGAGTCCTTCACAGATCTTAGCAATCATCGAGAACATTTATGAGAGGTTCACAACTATGATCCTCGGTGATTGAATGGAAACTCCTGCCGTGGTCAACATCAAATGCCTTGACAAGCAGTCACTTGGTAACTCCCGTGGATTACGCTTAGTGTGTCTCAAACGGTCTCTGATCGTGAGGTGACACCGGTGTACCTCGGTGACTCATCTCGAAGCTGTAGATGTACTTCGGTACATTCGTTATCTCACTTGTGGGACTCCAGTTCAGAACGGCCTTTGTGAGAATTAGAGTTGTGTTTTCACACTATGTTGTTAACACTCTCAAGTTCAAACTTGTAAGTACCGAAATCCGCTTATTACTAACCGTTTTAAATGTTTTCTTCTTATGGAAGCTCCAGGCGGGATGATCGTAGATTCTTCTCATGCTCACGCCAACATCATCACTAATGGAAGTTCTATCCAAAAGCAACACAACAATCGTAATGATTCTTCGTCAAATCAAGGAATCTACAAAGTTAAAAGACTTAAAGAACTTCATCAAGATCGAATTCCAACGTCAAAGAGCGTGTGAGCATGTTGAAGAATGACGTGGAGACCTTTATGTAAAATGAAGCAGACACGAGGCGAGTTGATGCAGACAACAACATACTATCACTTTCATCACAAAGAACAATGATCAAAGAACAAAGTTAAAGATGACATCAAAGCATAACCATTCAAAGAAGACAATTTCTCTACATCGGGAGATTGTTCGAATCAAGGCAATTATTCTCACAAGAAAGAAGAATGTCAAAAGACGTCAGAGCTACTATTACATCAACGCCTTCACCGTTCATCACCAACACTTGAGGGGGAGATTGTTGGAATCACTCCTAAACTATAATTCAAGTGTTAGTTATTCTTATGTAATAGGTAGCTTATTATGGCCTTTATGTTTGTTATTAACCTTAAGCTTATGTAGAAGGCCCATGAGCTTAGGCCCAAGCCCATAAAGGAAAGGATGGGAACTAGGAGTGTTGCCCTAGCTTCCCTCCTATAAATACTCTTATTAACCTTCATTTGAAGGTTGGTTGTTCAAGTTATTCCTTTCATACATACTCTACGCGTAACTGTCTTACTACATCGTGTGTGTGTGTTTGGTTTATTGTTCAATCGCCTTTATCTCTTTCTATTAAGCTTGTGTTGTAAATCTAGTGACCTAACAGAGAGTCCTTAGGATACCAAAGGCCTAGGTGAGCATGACCTTTCAGATATCTAAAGATTCTTTTAACAACATGCATGTGAGAAAGCTTTGGAGAGACTTGAAATCTTGCACAGGCACACACTGCAAACATGATATCTGGTCTAGAGGCAGTCAAATACATCAATGATCCAATCATTGACCTGTAGAGATGCTGATCAACTTCTTCACCATCAACATCTGGAAGTAGTGGCTTATTGTGCTCCATAGGATTGCTTGCAATCTTAGTATTTTCATAGCCAAACTTCACCAAAATCTCCTTGACATACTTATCCTGACTGATAAATATTCCATCTGTCTTCTGCTTAACTTGTAGCCCAAGAAAGAAGGTGAGTTCCCCCATAGAACTCATCTGAAACCTATCATGCATCAACCTTTCAAACTCTTTGCATAGATCCTGCTTGGTTGAACCAAAAATAATGTCATCTACATATATCTGAACCAGCAGGATATCATTCTTCACATTCTTGATGAATAGAGTCTGATCAATCTTCCCTCTTTTGAAGCCATTGCCCAAAAGATACTTGGCTAAAGTTTCATACCAAGCTCTTGGGGCCTGATGCAGACCATAGAGTGCCTTTTGAACCCTGTAAACTTTGTCAGGAAAGGTTGGATGTTCAAAGCCAGGAGGTTGACAGACATATACCTCCTCCTCAATCTTCCCATAGAGGAAAGCACTCTTCACATCCATCTGGTATACTGTGAAGTCTTTATACGATGCATAGGCCAAGAATAGTCTGATAGCTTCAATCCTTGCCACTGGAGCAAAGACCTCTTCATAGTTAATCCCTTCCTGTTGTGTATACCCCTAAGCCACCAGTCTAGCCTTGCTCCTTATTACCACACCCCTTTCATATTTCTTGTTTCTAAAAACTCATTTAGTGCCAATAGCTCTCTTACCTTCAGGAAGATCCACCAGAACCCATACATTCTGAAGTTTGAACTAGAGAAGCTCTTGTTATTTTGCTTCTACCCAGGATTCATCTTCAAGAGCTTTGTAGACTTTCTTTGGTTCTGCTTGGGAAACAAAACAAGCAAAGAGACATTTTTGTGTGTCCCCATGGATCCTTTCTTTATAAATGGCAATAAAGAATCCAGTCTCACTATGCTGAACTTTAGATCTTGTAGTTCTTTCAGTATGAACATCCCCAATAACATTCTCCAAGGGATGATCCTGATTAATTCTTCTATGTGGTGTAGCAGGAACAACATAAAATGAAGCTATATTAGTAAAATCAATATCATCAGCTTCACCATAGGAATCAGGAACCTTCGTATTAACTGATGGAATGGAATGGGGACCATCAGTACTAAATTCTGGCTCATCAGTACTAACATGTGGCTTATCAGTATTAACCACATTAGTACTGATCACTTGAGTTTCTACCACTGTGTCATCTGTATTGGTTACACCTCCTTCAACATTAGAATCATTGGTCTTTAGAGGCTGATCATTATCTTTGTTTTCCTCCCCTGAAGAAGTGCTTCCAACTGAGTTGTCCTTCCAAATGGGCAATAGAACACAGTCATCATCATCATCAGAATCTACATCAGGACCTTGCTTTTCTCCTGCAATAATGTTAGAATCCACAGAAACAAGCACATAGTTCATAGATTCTGTTAGCATATCAATATCAAAAAGCCATTTTGGTCCTTGCCCCTATATACTAGGTTTGTCCTCAAGAAACTCTATGTGTAGATTCTCCTCTATCCTTCTGGTTCTAGAATTATAAACCCTAAAGGATTTACTATTCATGGAGTAGCCAACCAGATATCCACTATCAGATTTTCCATCAAACTTACCTAAGTGGTCAATGGTATTGAGAATAAAGACATGACACCCAAAAGGTTTAAGAAAGTCTAGGGTAGGCTTTCTACCTAAAAACAACTCACAGGGAGTCTTGCTATGAGGCTTTACTACCAGTACCCTGTTCTGAACATAACAAGCAGTATTAACTGCCTCAGCCCAGAATGTTATGGGCAACTTGGAATATGCTAACATAGTCCTAGCAGCCTTTATCAATGTCCTATTTCTCCTTTCAGCAACCTCATTTTGATGAGGAGTCCTAGCTACACTGTATTCTCTTTTAATACCTTTAAGTTGACAGAAATCATTCATTACTTGGTTTTAAACTCGTCCCATTATCACACCTAATGATTTTAACTTTCTTATCAACAAGGTTCTCATCGCAGATTATGTATGACTTAAGGATTTCTTGGTCTCATCCTTAGTATTCATAAAGAAAACCCAAGTAAATCTGCTAAAATCATCAGTCACAACCAAACAATACTTCTTAAAATTCAGGCTGCTAACAGAGGTAGGGCCAAATAAGTCCATGTGCATCATATGAAGTGGTTGGGTGATAGAGTTAAAAACCTTGGGCTTACAAGAGGCTCTATGCTGCTTCCCTTTGAGGCATGCAATACATGTCTATTTTTTTTCAAATCTTTTTGAAGGTAAACCTCTTACAAGGTTATTTTTAGCTAAAAGATTTATTACATTAAAGTTCACATGACCTAGCCTTCTATGCCATAACATAGATTCATCCAAAGAAGCTGTAGCAACTAAACATGTAAGGTTTTCTTTGGGCACTATGTTTTTCATACTTACATTGTACAGATTGCTTTTCCTAGAGAACTTAAGAAGTACCTCATCTTCACTAGGCAGCTTAAATTTTGGAGATAAAACCAAGCAATCAGTATATGTGAATAGAACAAAATTCTTCTTGTCACACATTTGTGACACACTGAATAGATTGTATTTAAGTTCTTTCACATAGTACACATCTTAAAAGTCCAAATTACCAGTCTTGATTGTGCCTTTACTAGTAATTCTTCCACCTATACCACCTCCAAAAGAAACATATCCTCTATTCAAATCAGTGAAGTCTGAAAGATAGGATAGATTTCTAGTCATCTTCCTGGAACACCCACTGTCTGAATAGGCAAGATCATCATTATTGTTGGAATGTCCCTGCACACAAGAGAAAGGAAATTAGTTCCTTTTGGGGACCCAAGCCATTACTGACTTGGATCTGCCTCGTGCATCATTTTAATCATATTTCTTGAGAGTAACTGATGCACTGTTGGGTTGAGTGGTTTTTCTCACTCAATAAGCTGAGGGCTTAACAACATTGCCCTTGATTCCCCCAGCAGCATTCACTTTTGAACCAACAATTTTCATTTTAGGCTTAAAAGTATTAACTTTTGGCCTATCAGTATTAAGTTTTGGCTCATAAGTATTAACCTTTTTCTTGTAAAACTTGATTTGTTCATCATAAGATTTAAAGGTTTGTGTTGCTCTAGGATTAAAGGGCCTTGGTGAAATAGATGGTGATTTTGAAAAATTTCTTATGGGTCTTTCACCAAATACTCTGGGTTTTGGTCTAGCAGTATTAACTGGCCTTGTAGTATTCAAAGATTTTATGCCGTTTAAGAAGAACCGCTCTTGGGGTCATGATGGGTTGAGGTCTCATA
Source organism: Chrysanthemum lavandulifolium (assembly GCA_022545495.1). Classification (NCBI taxonomy): domain Eukaryota; kingdom Viridiplantae; phylum Streptophyta; class Magnoliopsida; order Asterales; family Asteraceae; genus Chrysanthemum; species Chrysanthemum lavandulifolium. The sequence continues at coordinate 88,865,058 of CM040240.1, forward strand.
GGGTGTCCGCAATGAGCTGCAGATGAGAAAAATTCCACACAAAGCAAGATTTATTATACATGTCAAATTCATCTCCTAGTTGCTCGATTTTAGTGGTTCCAGTTTCTTTTGTTACCTCTAGGACTAGATGACTGTTTCTATACATCTCAAAGATACTTTCTTGGCTTACTAACGGGTTTGTCGGTTGGTCTTCTGAGTTTAGTGGCTTTGTTTTGCTTTGGTTCACTAGGCTCTACATTAGCCTTTTGTTTTCAAACACATACACTTCAGGTAAAGAAGTGTCACTGGCACTTTCAAAGGTCTCATCTGGCTTTTCAGCCTTGGTCTCAATGGGTTTACGGTCAAGGACAAATGTGGGTGCCTTAAACTCCTCTAAGCCAGTGTGTTAAAGGTCTATACCAGGAGGTGAAGGAATACCTCTGAATGGTGGTGGTGTTTTCTTATAACCCATACCTGATTTGGCTTTACCAATTAGTGCTTTTTCAAGGAATCTATCCACTTTCTTAGAGTTATAATGTTGTGTGTCTTTAAGGGTGTCAACACTTAGTTCTATGTTGTCTTTAATTTGTGTGACTTTCTCTAGTTCTTCTTTTAACACACTTATGGTGGTGTCTTTAAGAGAAATCTCCCTATTAATTACAGTAGTTGCTTCAGAAAATTTTGACTCGTTTTCTTTATAATGCACTATTTGTTTTTCTAAAATTGCTAAGCCTCTTTTATGATTAGCTAAGTTATAATTGGTTTTAGAAAACTCCTCAGCCAATTTATCAAACTCAATTTTAAGAGACTCATATTTACTTAATGGGACACATGTATCTGAGCAATTTGTTTCAGTAAGTACCTCAGATACCAAAGCCATATTGATTGGACTCTCCTCATCATCAGCCATGAAGCTCCAATCATATCCAGCACCATCAATAGCCACCATTGCTTTAAAAGATGAATCATTAGATTCACTACTCTTTCCCTTGCTCCTGGGACTTCTGCATTCCATGGAAAAATGCCCAAACTTGCCACAACTTTAGCATTCCACCTTTTCCTTGTCAAACCCAACAGTGTCTCCATCATTGATCTTAATCTGCCTCCCAGTTCTCTTCATAAACTTTCTTGCCCTCATGCTAATCAAGGCAATGTTCCACTTGATATCCATCTCTTCCATGTCGTCCTCATAGATTTGTCTCAGGTCATCATGAGTGATCTGAGATCCATGTTGTTGCTCAGAGATGAAAGCATAGATTGTACTTTCATTGATGCATGCTGCAGTGGTAACCGAATAATCAGTATTAATATTAGTACCAGAAGTACTAACACCAAAACTTTTCTTATCAGCATTAGTGACTGGATGAGCCACAAAAGCTATGTTTTGTGATCCAGAACTGGAAGATGCAGCTGTAGCTCTCTTCATATCTTGTTCAATCACCTTAAAGCTATTGAACAAATTATCCAACCCCATGGTTTCAAATTCTTCCTTGTTCTTCCATACAATGACATGAGTGTCCCATTTTGGTGATGGAAGACTTCTAACAAACATGAGATTGATGTCCTCCTGAGAGATGTCCACACCCAATACAACTAGTTGTCTGACAAGCTTTTGAAGCCTATTGTAAACTGAGTCAATGGACTCAGTTGCACCAGCAATGAAGTTTTCAAACTCTTGCTTCAAAAGAGCTTTCTGAGTCTTCTTGGTGATATAGTTCCCACAAAATCTTGTTTCAATGGCTTTGAACAAAGTCTGAGCATCCTTGTGTTTGCTGAAGTTGAGTTGATGATCATCGGGTAATGCCATAAGAAGAAGACTTCTGACCTTGAGATTATTGCCTTTTAGAGCCATTTCTTCATTAGTGATAGGTTCACCTTTGTCTTTAATAACAACTTTGCCAGCCACTTCTTCAGAAACAATGGATTTGTAGGAGTCTCCATTAATCACAATGTTCCATAGCTTAAAATCAAGTACCAAGAAGTAATGCTCTATGCGCATTCTCCAGAGTTCATATTCATTTGGCTGCAACTTAGGAACTTTGGTAACAACGCTGGATTTGTTTGAGTCAAAATCCATTTCTACAGATTTGTCACACAGGATCTTCTAAAAACAAAGCTTCATGACACAAGCTCTGATACCACTTGTGGAGTCACAAACCTTGGATCTAGAACACTTAGCTTGTAAACGTGTAGTTGCCTTGGATGGTTCCAAAACAACAATGAGAAACTTTGTTGTAGATACACACAAGTATGCATAATCTACTTGAATGTACTTAGAAGATTAATGTAAACACACATGTAACACCAACATCTTCAATATTATTGATTAATAATACGAGTACTCTCCTAGTACTAGGGTCTACAACCTTGAAGCTTTTCTTAAGACGGATAGAGTATTGGTATATGCTTGACCTAGCCAGGATCTCCTTTTATACACTAAGGAGATCCCTTACAGAGATAACTATGTATTGAATATATCATATCTTCTATTGGTATAGAAGATATGCTGTTACAGACCATACACGACATTCTTAATATAGAACAGTACAAACTCAAACACTATCAGTACTAACTTTTGCACTATTTTTACTAACTAGTTAATACTTTTCTAATATCACTATCAGTACTAACTTTAACACTATAACTATTAACTCCCAAATGTGAATTTCCCAACAATAAAGAATAACAGCTTCCTCCTGTGACGATGACTATTGAGCATCAATAACATGAAGGTACTCATACCTTGGTGCATTAACAACCCAAACATAATATGTCATTATGAATCACCTCCTACAAACATAATATGTTTTTGGCACACGTTAGTCAAAAAAATATTATGGTCAGATACAATATGTCATAATGGCACATAATTATGAATCTAACATAAAAAATATGTCATAATGACCTTGTGAATGTTTTTGACTAACGTGTTAGATTCATATTATGTTTGTGGGATAATATTTCATAACGCCTAGATTCATAATATGTCGACATATTATGTTTGTGGGGGTTGAAATTAAATGCTGATGTAAACTGGTACAACAAGAGGCAGATAGCTTTGTATTGTTGGTCTCCTGGAGAGGAGAATTCTAACTAATAACTTGTGCTATTTTTTATATTGAATCATCTACTTAATCTGTTTACAACCTTTTATATTTATAGGGAGGGAATTAGGGTTTGCGTTTGGGTTGCATAGTAAGTTGTCGACATTACTATAGATAGACACGTGCCTAGTAGGCTAATCTTAAGCTTACTTTTGGCGTTTCTGATTTGACAACTTAGATTCCAATTTCTGTTTCACTCGTATCGATAAGTACTTGATCTTATCTTCTTGAGGAAGTTTCCCGCCTATGCTTTCAGTTGGTTGAGGTTGTAATTCAAACTAAGTCTTCAGAGTCCTAGAGACACTTGTCAGATCCTAGAACTTCTGGTATTGCTTCTAGCTCCTTGTAATATCACTCCCTAACACCGCATTAGTTTGATACATTGTTTTCTTCATATGGTCTTTGACGTCCTTGAAGCCAACCGACGTTTAAGCTTTATACAACACTCACTGACATCAGTGAGTCCGTCTTTTGAATAATAATCAGAGAGTCAAGTTCTCTAATAACCATCAGAGAGTATGTTACAAGACATCTATCAGAATCACTTAGACAACCTATCTGGTGACATACCTTCTGACCCTTATCAAAGGCTTGGTGCTTTCTAGCCTTTAGAAGCCGTATTAGGCTATTTTATGTTTAAATATTTGTCAGAGACAATTGGGTCGGTTTGTTGAATCCAACAAAGGTCAAACACATATGAAATGACTAATATACCCTCATCTTCTTCCCAATTTTTTGCAAAATAGCCACTGTTTCCTAGCCATGGTAGATTATTAACAATAAAGAGCTAGATTTGACTTAACTCATCGAGCATGGTCGATAGTTTAACCTTTCATCTTTGATGTTCAATCCTTTATGCTGATGATAAGGGATGTAAATCTTTCGAAGAAGAAGATTCACAACCATCACCACCATCTCCTTCGGTTGGATTCTTATGTTAAAAAAACCAAGTTATCCTCCCTCTGTTTCACATTTGATCAAATTACTACTTGTATTTTGGAGTTTCTAACTCTATCTCTCTGCATCTGAGTTGTAGTTGTAGATGCTTCGTAAGCTTATGTGGAGCAAGTTCATATTCGTAGCCGGAGATCATTCACTACTGACTAAGTTGGTTTACAATCGTCAATGCCGGAACATGTTCATAATCTGATCCTGGGTATCAGGTCTAATTCAAATATATTACTACTAATTCTGCTTCCGTTAGAGTTGACGGAATCTTCATCAGATTCTGTTAACAAGTTAACGGAATCAAGTTCGAGTGGAGTATTGTATGAGATTAAGATGTTACCAAATTCGTCTTCTAAACGAGCCATGGCGATCTGGATTAACGTGTTGACTTTCGCTCACTGACCATTATTTTCAGTTACAATTCCCCTTAGTTGACTGTTAGATTGAGTCAACGGCTGATAAATAGTTATCGATATCGTGATGGTTATCAGAATCGAAGATCATATGAGATTTACTGGAGTCTCACCGAAGAATGATTTGTTCGGGTTGTTCGAGTGCTGTAATCTGGTCGGTTTCCGGTGAGTCCATGATAAAGGGTTACTGGAAATTAGAAAAGTGTTTTGTATTTTTTACATGAAGAATTTTTTTGTGTTTATGTTTTGAGGAAGAAAAAATTTGAATAGACTTAAAGGAAAAAAGACTACTATTTTTTACTGTATGAAGAAATTCTTCGCATATGTTCACATTTAGATTGCTACCAACTTTCATATGAAGAAAGTCTTCGCATGTTTGACTATGCAACGATAATTCGTGGTCTCAAATATAGTTGGATATATAAACACTCAAATGTAAAGTTTTGGTAAACTAGTAAACAAATATAAATGTGAAACTGGTCTTTACCAACCTTACTCAATAAATAAACTTATTTTATTGGGTTTTATGTTAAGTTTTGTAGCTAGTGGGTGAAAATTTTGGAAGTGAAGTTGGTTTGGGGTGAAGATGATGGTGATTCAGTGAAAAGGATGATAGTTGCTGGGTTTTGTGGGCTTGATGTTCTTGAGTAGGGAAGAAGAGGAGTGAAATAACGAGAATACCCTCAAGGGTCAGGCCAAATAACGAGAACATTAATGCTAATAGTGGCTCTCGGTGGCTATTTTCTAAAAAGCAAAAACATGCATGGCTGTTTTGCAACAAATTTTCTCTGGGGGTATTCGCTATGCTTTAAGAAAACATTAGGAACATAATTTGCAATTTACCCTAGTTTAAACATTCAAGTATGTGCACATCACTCAAGTTTTTAACTAGGTATCTTTTTTAGTAATGACTATACTTTAATTGGTTTATACATCATGCAACTAATAATCGGGTATCTGTGTATTGCGACGAAGGGTACCTGTGTAACTAAAATTTCTTGTGAGTGATTGTTTACTGTGTAACAACATGCATTTTTTACGTCATTACTTAACAATAAACTTAAAATATTTTACTTTAAATGCTTGAAATCATGCCTTTACTTATAACCGTTAGTTTAAATCACGTACGACAAAAAAAAACTTTGAACGTATAACGGAACTAGACTAAGTTTAATCTACCTAAAATAAGTATTCTATGAGTTTTATGAGCATGTTTTTATAAGTCTATGCATTTGGTTTTATAAGTTTTATGTAAATCACCTAAGATTTTCATTAAGTCTCATGCATGCATGCAATACTTAACCAACTCACCACCTTTGCATCATACACCAATATATACCCCTATACCTTTCAAAATACATTTTCACCCCCGTCCTAATGCTCCAAAATTATCCCTATAGATTTTGTAATACCAACAAGCATTTCCAACTTTTGAAACACCAAAATGCCAAAACTATGATACACCAAAAAGCAACAAAGCCTTGAAACCAACCCCCTTCCCTGTAACACCCCCATTTTTATGGATCGCAGTGGAATTTGATCTTGGGTTATTACTTCATGGATACAAAGTCATGATAATAGAAAACGACTCGAAAAGAGACGTTTTTGACAAAGATGAGTTATCATTCATTTATTTATCAGAGTTTTATAGTAAAAGATGTACTTTTCCCAAAAGAGAGGCCCCAAAGATGAGTTATCATTCATTTATTTATCAGAGTTTTGGGTTTTTCAAAATCGATGAAGCCCGGAGGTTGAGCTACGTATACTTCTTCATTAATGAAACCATTTAGAAAAGCGCTTTTGACATCCATTTGATAAAGCTTTAGATCATTAGCACAAGCATAAGCAAGAAGTATTCTTATAGACTCTAATCTAGCCACGGGGGCATAGGTCTCATCAAATTATATTCCTTCTTGTTGGTTATACCCTTGGGCAACGAGTCTAGCCTTGTTCCTAGACACTACTCCGTTTGCATCTAATTTGTTTTTATAAACCCATTTGGTTCCTATTATGGTTTAATTACTAGGTGGAGGGACAAGCGTCCAAACATCATTAGAAACAAATTGATTTAGTTCTTCTTGCATAGCCATTACCCAACTCTCATCTTTTGTGGCTTCTTGTGTATTCCTAGGTTCTATGGTTGAAATGAAACAAAACAAGCTACTTTGATTTTGAACTTGAGACCTTAATGTTCGTTCGTTTAGCTTTCCTATGACTTTATCTACGGGGTGATCTTTGGACTCTTTAATGTTTATGGTTTCATCATTTAAAGGTTCTTCTTCTTCATTTATCTTTTTCTTTATTACTATAGCATCACTTTCTATGATCTCGTCATCGACAAGAGGTGGAGAGGGTTTGGGTGGACTTTCATCAAATTTTATATTTAATGACTCTTCTACCTTCATTGTTTCTTTGTTTAATATGACGTAAGCTTTGCTATTTGGCGAATATCCTAGAAAGATACCTTCGGTTGATTTAGGATCAAATTTTGTAAGGTAATATTTAGTGTTAAGAATAAAACATTTGCTTCCAAAGACTCTAAGGTGATTTAACGTAGGCTTTTTGCCTCGGAGTAACTCATATGGAGTTTTACCTAAGATTGGTCTTATTAAGACTCGATTGAGTATGTACGTTGAAGTATCAACGGCATTACACCAAAACTTTTGAGGTATGGATTGTTCATTAAGCATTGTTCGACTCATTTCTTGTAGGGTTCTATTCTTTCTTTCTACTACCCCATTCGATTGTGGAGTGCGTGAAGCGAGAAGTTGTGAGTAATACCATTAGCGTCACAAAAGGCTCCAAATTGCACTTCATTATCGAATTCCCTACCATGATCCGTCCTAATGGACACTATAGGACTTCCTAGTTGTCTTTGGATCTTTTTGCTTAATATATCAAAATGATTAAAGGTTTCCGTTTTGTTCTTTAAAAATTTTGTCCATGTATACCTAGAGTAGTCATCCACTATGACCAAAGTGTAGTAGTTGCCTCCATAACTTTGGATAGCGGATGGACCAAATAAATCCATATGTAGTAATTCTAGACACCTAGTTGTTGACACTATGTTTTTAGCTTTATGACTAGAATGAGCTTGTTTTCCTACATTACAAGCATCACAAAAGTGATGTTCATATTTTAACTTAGGTAGATCTCTTACTAGATCTTTGGATGATAGCGATTGAAGAAGTCGCATATTGGCATGACCCAATCTTCGATGCCATAAGGTCGAAGTATCATCCATAGAGGTAAGACAAAGTTTGTCTTTAGGTTCATTACCAATTTTAATGACATAGACTCCATGTTTCCTAATTCCTCTTCCTATGGTTATGCCATTTTTAATATCTTCTGTTGGTTTGGTAAAAGTACATTGCACTTTTATCACATATTTGTCCTATACTTAAGAGGTTAAAGTTTAGGTTTTCTACGTGATACACATCGTTAATGGTTAGAGATTTGTTAGAAATCGTACCTTACCGATGATTTTACTTTTGCTATTTCCAAACACCACATTTCCTCCATTGAAGGATTCATATGTGGAGAATAGATCTTTATTGTCGGTCATGTGCCTCGTGCACCCGCTATCCTTGACCCATTCATCTGGATCTAGGTCGACCTTTAAGCATACCTAAGAAAGCAATTAAATCAAAAGTTTGGTCCCCATTTGTTCATGGGTCCATTAGTGTTAAACATTCCATTCATGTTAGACATGTATGGATAAGGTGAATATGCATTCCATGGTGCAAAGTTTTGAAAAGGAAAACCGTTTTGCATATTTGGGTTCCATCCCATTTGATGGTTACTTCTTGGATAAACATTATTAGGTCTCCTAAATGAATTAGGTTTTGAAAAAGATGGAGCTTTGTTTCTTGCAAAAGTAGGATTATATTTTGGAGGTGGTTGTCTAGTGGTGGCGTGAGTTGGTTTCTTCCTATTAATGATAACAAAATCGGTTCTAGATGAAGACATTTGTTATTACTCTGTTTGCTACATCGGATCCACGGATCCCTGCTCGCACACTAGTCGGTTCCCTTTTGGGGATCCGTGGGATCCGCCACAACGATGTTGGTTTTCTAGTGCCTTAACAAATTTTGTTTCTTTACTTTCACTAGTTGATGGATCAAGTTGTTGAATACCTAAGCCTTTTAGGTTGTTACCGGTTTTAACACCATCCAAGATTGTATCTAAGGTGTTCGTACTCATTCTAGCCGTTTAGAATCTAGATGATCAACTAGTGTTTGAAGTTGAGCATAAAGTTCACATTCACCACTTGCTATTTTACCCTTTTCTAAACGTTTTAGTTTTGCTTTTAATTCTATGACTTCTTTATCTAATCGTTGGTTTTGACTCTTTAAAAGCTTATTTTTGTTAATTAGTTTTAAGCTAATGTTGCATAGTTTGTCATATTCATTATGCAAAGAGTCGTCATCAAGTGATGAACTACTATAGTATTCGTGACATACCTCGTCATTTGCCATGAGACAAATTTCTTCGTCCTCCTCGTCGCTCATTCCCCACGTGCCGCTCACGAACGCTTTTTGATCATCCCTTTTGGGGCACTTACTAATAAAGTGGTTTGGGTCCCCACATTTAAAGCAAGTACGATCATCCTTTGGCTTCTCGTCCTCTTTGCTTTTCCGAAAGCCTTTCTTATCGTCATATGGTTGTTTGACGTATCTTCCCTTTCTTCTAAAGAACTTTTTAAATTCCCTTACCGCCATAGCGTACTCCTCGTCGTCACTACTCGAAGAGGAGTTCTCTTCATCGCTTGAAGCCTTTTTGGCTTTAAGGGCAAGATATTTGTGTTTCTCTTTTACCGTTGAGGCTTCGGAGCCTTTGGCAAGGACAAGCTCGTAGACTTTTAGGTTGCCTATGAGTTCATCGAGGGTAAGGATTGTCAAATCTTTTGACTCTTCGATCGCCGTCACCTTGGATCTCCACTTCGATGGAAGTGCCCTTAGATATCTCCTAACATGGTTACGGCTAGAAAAAGATTCATCAAGTGCTTGTAAAGATGTAATAATAGTATTAAAGTTAACAAAAGAATGATCTATAGATTCCTCATCCGATATTGAAAATTGTTTATATTGTTGAACAAATAAATCAATTTTATTATTCTTAACTTGTTGGTTGCCTTGATGAGTTACAACTAAAGAAGTCCAAATTTCTTTAGAGGTTTTAAGCATAGAAATTCTTTCGAATTCCTTTTTCGGTAAAGCATTATATAAAACCATTTTTGCTTCACTATTTTTAGAAAGCTTTTTCTTCATTTCATCATTTAGTTTATCATGAGGTATGTTAACTAAATTCCCTTTATTGTCTTTTGTGGTAGCCTCAAAGTCGCCTTCAACAATAATGTACCAAAGATCAATATCTTTAGATTTCACATATGTTTCGAATCTATTTTTCCAATATATAAAACCATTAGTTTCAAGTAGTGGTGGTCGTTGCATAGATTGCCCTTCCTTATAATTTTCAGAACCCATAGTGATCGAAAAGTTTTTAAAATACAATTTTACTTTAAAACTTTTATAAACTTAGCTCTTGATGCCAATTGTGTAAAATTAGAAGGGGGGGGGTTGAATAGTTTTGCCGATTTTAAGTTAGGTTCAAAAACTTTAGATTCGTTAATATGTGAGATCTTATGGATGTAGAGAAAGTATAGATCTAATAATAAAGCAAGTAAATAAAGTAAAGCGAAGGGAAAGAAAAGACACAACCAATGTATAGTGGTTCGGCTACAAGGACACCTTCCTTTCCCTACTCCACTCCCCGAGTCACCTACTCGAGAGTTCAAGCACTATGTCAACAAACTCCTTCACTTGGCGGAGAAGCCTTCACAACGTTGCTTACACTTTTTCCGGTACAAAGCTAGATACCGAGTCCGTAACACGATGGACCAAACCAACACGACTATTACACAACAAATATGTGAAATATCAAATACAAGATCTTCGCTACAGAAATCTTGCGGAGTGACAAATCAATCAAGGACCCCTTGCTTGGATGACTTGTAGAATGCTCGTGATCTCGCCTTAGATAAGGACCTATATGAGGATCACAATAGAAAGAAAGAAGAACAGCTCTCTAGATCAAGTGATCTATATGTTAGAAGATAATGAGAGTGTTTGAGAGATTTAGTAAGAAGAGGGGTGAGTTAGAATGAAGAAATGGCTCTCTATTTATAGGCAAAATTCTTCACTGTTCCCCGGATCCCACTGATCCCTTCCACTTGGGATCCGTCTAGTGTAATCCTAGGGATCCGTGGAACGCTCCTCTTTGCCCATGGGTTATGGGTTGGTCCATGGGTTTTCTTTAGATTCAATGTATCTAAGTATACATTGTATCTAGTCTACTTGGGTATGGGTTAAGATCCATGGATTATGGTGCATGGGTTATGGTTTTTACCCATCCTAATAAACTATTACAACAAATGCTTAATTACTACATTTTTGTATTTAAATGGCTATATGTAAATGCTTTACAAAAGTAACATGTATCCTTATAATTATACTTAAGATAACATTATATTTGTTATCAACAAAACACAAAGAGATCGCAAAATATTAATAAACGTTTTTACGGTTTATTTGTATTAACACCAAGGTTAACCTTTTAGTTCTAAAATATAGTGCTAACCCGGTTGGGGCAAACCAACGAGAGTTGTCAAACTCACAAGTGATTATGGTTCATGAAATTTGAGGGAAATAGTGGCATAGAAGGTACTCGTGTAATAACCAAAGAAAAAGACTTCTATTCGATTTAAAGCATGTATCCCCCTCACGGGTTTAGAAAGCATTTAACAAGTGAGGTTATGAACTCACTTGGGTTCAGGTGAATGTGATAGGAATTTAGACGGCTTACTCACGTATCCTGAGGTAGTGTGTGTGTAGGTATGTCAAGTCCTAATTGGTTTGTCTATATTTCTTAATTATGTATTCCTAAGTGTTAATACAAATAAGCCATAAAAACGTTTATTTATATTTTACGATCTTCTAATGTTTTGTCGATAACAAATATAAAATCATTTTAACGAAAAAAATAAAATACGTAAAAGGTTTGAGGCAAGAGTTTACTAACACACTTTTACTAAACATATTAAAACAATATCAAAACATGTTTAGTAAATAAGTTATATAAAAACCAAAGACATTTTTATAAAACACTAAACAAGTAATACTGTTTACATCTTATAGAAATGCATATGTATAACAACTAGTGTTTACATTTTATAGAAAGGTATATGTACTTTGTATATGTTGTAATGGGTAAAAACCAAAGTCCATAACCCATGACCCATGATCTATTGACTAGGTACAATGAATGTTGTTGGGTAAACACCAAAGTCCATAACCCATACCCATAGAGCATGATCCATAACCCATGACCCATTGCATGGCATCATGCATGAATTCATGTTGGGTATTATCTATGATCCATGACCCAAAGTCGATGACCCATGACCCAAGATCCATAGCCCAATGACCAGGTACATTGTATCTTGTTGGGTATTCATAATCCATTACCCATAACCCATAACCCGGTTTGCAACCCGAAATCTGGACTAAACTGACCCAGTAGCCGGATCCCTCTGGGGAGGGATCCGTGGGAACGGTGGGACAATAGACAAGTTTTGTCTATAAATAGTGAGCCATTTCTCTCTTGCTCACCACTACTCTTAGATACACTTTCTCCCAGTATTCTGGCATCTCTAACCACTGATCTAAATGATCATTCTATGTAGTTTTATGTTTGTGTTATTCTCTAGGTTCCTTTTAAAGGCAAGATCACCACCTCTTGAAGACGTGCAAGGTCAAGTCATGAGTTGTTAAGCTTCGTCATCATCAAGACCACTGAAGTGCATCTTGTTGATAGTTCTTTTCTCCCTCCATAGAAGTGTTGTGTTGAAGGCATTAGTGAAAGGTGCCAAAGGGTCGTGTTTAAGGCATTAGTGAATGGTGCCAAGGGTGTACAATTTGATAGGGTGCATCGATGTAGAAGTTAGATAGTTTGGGTTAAAGGATATTGTTATCCTTCTAGTGTTGTAACAAGGAGTGTGTCTCCTTTGGGGTAGTTGTGTTGTGGTGTTGTGTTGGGTAGTAGTTCCTCCTTTGTAATGGAACTCGGTATCTGGCATTGTACCAGATAAAGTGTAGGCGAAGTTGCGATAGGTTTAGTTCTACCTTGTGAAAGAAATCGGTGTCTAGTCTTGTACCGGATAAAGAGTAGGCAATGTTGTGAAGGCTTCTCTGCCACATTAAGGAACTTGTGTTGTGTAGTGCTTACAAAATCTCGAGTGGGGTACTCGGGGAGTGGAGTAGGGCAAGGAAGGTGTAGGATCGTTATTTTTATTGTGTTGATGATTCGGGTGGTCTTGGGAGATCAAAATACATGTTTGCCATTAGAGAGAGAAAGTTAGAGAGTTGGATGTTTTCTTGGTAGAGAGTTACTTCACAAAATGTAGAATATTAGATTGAAAAGCACCACCCCTTCCATGGATGGAAGGGGTATTTATACTTACAGACTCAACGACCTCCTATCGGCCTGTGGATCAGGGATACAGTCGGTAAAGACCCGTCCTTCCTCCACGGTGTTGCACTAAACTATTTTATGCTACTGACTAACTAATAAAACAATAAATAACGTAACTAATGACAAATCTACGAGCTAACTTATGCTAGATAATATTTGGGGTGACCGACACTTCACTATGGAATTTTCTAATTCCTAACAATCTCCCCCTAAGGGAGGTCACCCCATGTTTTACATTTCGAATCCTAGCAATCTATTCTTGTCATTGTTCATGAGCTCGTAGACTTCAATTCTTCAATTCCGCAATCTTTGTGCTTTTGTAGTGCAACTTCAAAGTCCGCATTGATTTGTACTTTCGGTGGAGGTCTTTGAAGCGATCCACATCTTTGATGATCTTCAAGCTTTCTTTGAGATCATCACCACAAGAAATCTCTTGATCACCCTTAGTTGTGTTGCCGGCATGTGAAGTTGTGACTTTCGGACCGACATGCTCACACTTTTGAATCATGACATCTTTCCATCGAGTAGCGGAAGCCTTCATCGGTTCATGATATTTGCGCAGTAGCGAAGCATAGTATAAAAATATCGAACCGGGTTATGTAGATATGCACCGGTCATGATTTCTTCAATTAAGTGTGGTTCTTTGTGAACATGCGGCTTTGGATTGACTCCTCAATTTCGATCATTGCAATCGTCGGGTGTACCGCATCTGACGATTAGCAATAAAGCGCACGAAAGTGTCTTTGATCACTTCGTTGAATTGAGGTACACGCCCATGGTTCCCGTTGATCAATTACAAGTCTTGCCTGTGATCGGTATAATTCAAGAATCTCCTTGATGTGGTTTCGCATTGCTCTAGTTGTTCTCAAACGGAACATCTCAAAGAAGACAACACGGAGTTAGTGAACCGGTAATTTTAAGTCCACCGATTGATGAAAAGAGATTTGAAAAACAATCGTGTATTGCTCAATAGAAATTGTTTTTGCAATACAACGAAGGTTTTATTGAAAATCAATTATCAATCATAAAAACACTTTTTGTAATAGAGAATGAATACACATTCGACGTGCTAGCGAAAAGAAGAGATTCGCACATCGAACGGTTTTTCTAAAAGTATTTTTCAATCAGAGATACCTTTTGAATTTGAAACCATAAGTACACATTCGACGTGCTAGAGAAAAGAAGTTTTGCACATCGAACGGTTTTTCCAAAAGTATTCGTCAATTCCATTCCTGGACCAAGGTTGATTCAAGATTGAATCGCCCCATTGTTTCTATCCAGTTGTCACAAGCTTGATCTTACGAGAAGATCTCACATGTCACCCACCAAGAGCTTGTATGATGTTGGCTCTAGAAGGATTTCCATCTTCATCGTGAATATTTTCATATCACTCGGATATTACGGCAATACCACAAGGATAATGCGTGGGACTCTTAATATATACTTACTTTCCACATTGTGTGAAAAGCAAGTCTTCAAGAATTTAGTGTCCTAACGAGATATTGTGGATGATCTCTTGGCTCTAGACTCAATAGTGCACATTTGGTTCTGTATCGGAGACTAGGAGAGGTCTCCTTCTTCAATATCAACAATCTCTAAGAAAGTCGATAGATTATGTAGGTTCCCGTGAGAATGAAACAAGCCCTTTTGAGAGGAACTTGAGTAGCTTGGGAAGTTTAGTGCGTGCATCACCGGGTCCATGATGTATTGTCTTCAATACCGGTGTTACCTAAGTAAACACCGGTAGCATATGTATTGAACTCGATTCTCGCCCTAAGGTTGAATTATTGGAGGCTATTTATTTTCACCCTTTTCACATTCAATTCTTTTCATTCTTCAACCCCTTGGTGCTTACGAGACTTCATAACTAGAACCTTGTTGGGTTTATTCCGGTTCTAGCTCTATCTCGATCGGCACTCTTCCCAAATCTCACTTTTCTCCTTTTTCAATATACCTACGGACTCTACACTAACTAGTGGATTGTCCTCGGTAGATCCCTCCGGTTCAGGTGGATCGTGGGAACAAATACCTAACCTAACCATCCTTATAACACCATGCGTAAAGTAAATTGGTCGGTCTTTTGGTATTGTTCTTTCCTTCATGAAACCAATTGAAAATCATTTGAAAAACAATCAAGGTACTTGTGATACGAGATCAAAGCATTTTGTACCTTAATAGTTTTGATCATTTAGAAAACCTCCCCCTCAACATGTGCGTATGATTTAGAAATTGTTTAGCACAAGGAGGCAAGAGGAATTTGAAATATTTTCTTTGATCACAATTTTCATACGAAAAAGCCATTTGATTTTCATGGTAAAATTCTCCCCCTCAATATGTGCATAGGATAAGTGAAATCATTTTATCACATAGAGGCAAGAGTTCATTTGAAGCACATCCACGATTACAAAAGCCATTAAGAAAACCATTTGAAAACTCAATCAAGGTACTTTATAAGTCTCTTTTAAAAAAACTTTTGTACCTCGATAGTTATGCTCCCCCTCAATATGTGCTTCAAGATTCAAAAGTGTTTAGCACATATGAGCGAGCAGCGTGCACAATTAAATCAAAACAATCACCTTTTATCAAATTTCATTATTAAATCACAAATTCTCCCCCGATCAAAAATATCAAACCCTTTGAGATTTTGGATCCCAAGTGATTTAATTAGGTTTAGAAAACATGGGAGAAAATGTGGCCTTGTTTAAATACTCATCTGGTTTTTGGATAAATCCTCCTCCTCAACATGTGCATTGTATATTTGAAATCGTTTGGCACATGGAGGCAGGAGTGCCTATAAAGGACTAAAACCGATTCCATTAAAACAGATTTGAGATTTAAATCACGATCTCTCCTTGATCAAAAATTTCAAACCAATTAGGGTTTTGGATCCCGATTGATTTAAATCATTTAGAAAGTTTTAGGAAAGACGTGGCAAGATTTAATTTTGAAAATGATGATAAGGACCATTTTAAGACATTAAAGATTGTTAGTGTCAGGTATGAAAGTTTTAAGAGATCTTTTAAGTAAAACAAAACAATTTCACAATCAAACAAGAACAAAAAAAATTTCATTTTGCAAGATCTTTGAGTATTAAAGAAAATCATACCATGACATAACATTAAATCTTTAGATCACCACCTTTTAACGTACACACGGACTTTTATGAAGAAATATCGTTTGAAAATATTTAACATGAAATCACTCTGCCCCTCAATCGATGACCGAAGTCGATAATTGAGTGACTTAGGTTTTGATAAAATGAAGTCCGGTGATTTACAAAATTAAGTCCAATAATTTCAAAACAATATTTTCCATTTTCAAAACAATTTAATCAAATTAATTCAAAATTGTTTAAAAATGGTATCCTGCACAAAGATACATTAGTGGTTGAGAAGCTTCCGTTGTTGTTCTTTGTAGGGTTTGGAAGAAAAACCATCTGCGATGCGGTGAGACTTCTTCTACGTTGCATTTTGAATGCCAACCGAGGTCAAATTAAGCTCCGTTTCTTCAATCACTTAGAAGAAAACCATCTGCCGATGCAGTGAGACCTATTACGTTGCATTTATGCCAACTCTCCATAGAAGTCCAATTAAGCTCCGTTTCTTCATTTGTCAACCCAAGATATAGTTACCCTTTCCTTGCGGCATCCAATCATCTTCAATTGTGGGATCCGGATTGGGAACATTCTTATATACCAATATACCTGCATACGTTAGTGAACACACATACAGATATATGGTGGTCGACATCACCCAAACAACAATCGACTAATTCAAGTCAATTCAACATATCAATCAGTTCATATAAGGTATGGAAATAATGTGTTCATCAAACTATAATCATCTAAACCTAACAATCACATCCTAGAAACCTAGTCCTTCAACATAGGCAATTATATATTATAATTAAGCACGTAGGATAATTAGGAAAGTCCGTTAGATGATGTAAATTTGACTAACATTATCCCCTCAATCAATGACTCATTTTCTAAAAAGTTTTAAAAGCGCTGAAATCATTGATTGAGTTTTTGCAATTTTATGAAAACTTGATTCGATTTATTATCAAGCAACTCATTTACCACCACTTTATGAAAACAACAAATATTTTTCGAAGAATTTTAGACGGAAAAACATTTGTGTAGGGCAACAGATCCTTCAACATACTTTCCTCATTTTGAATTAGGATAAGTGCACGAAATATTTGAAAGATTGTTTAGCGCAACACTTTCCTTCCTTTAAAGAGCGGGTTGCCATCTCGAAAAATAGCAAGCCATAGTTAAAGCACGGGTCACACATCAAGTAAGCGCAAGCCATTTTTGAAGCGGGTTCTGATTTGAAATAATCGTAAGCCATATTTAGAGACATGTTTTGAAAGAAATATTTACACCTCTGCTCGAACTTCATCTATGGTCCCGTGCCATTATTGAATGACATTTCTAAGACCGTAGATGTTATCGATACGAAGACATGTCTAGGAAAACATATTTTGGTATTTTTGAAATTTTCGATTTTTATGGGTTTTGAAGGTTTTATATTTTCTATTTTCTTTTGTTGGTTTTATGTTTTGTATTTTGTTTTTGTTGGTTTTATATTTTTGTATTTTGTTTTTTCAGATAAATATATACAAAGATAGAGTAGATGATATAGTTAAAGAAGATGATGATACGAGTACCGAGATAAAGATATCGAACAGCACGTCGTAGAAGATAGAATTCGTCATCTCTTAAACTTCCACCACCAAAGCTTCCGAGGCACCAGAATAGAAGATGGAACATGAGCCTTTGAGAAAGAGAGACTTTGCGACTTCCCGAACCGAAAATCCATTAGTGAAAGCGATTCAAAGCTTTCTTTCAAGCTTCTCTTAGCAGTGCACAAAGAAGCACACCATTATCATCGAACTTCTTGCTCCTTTTAAGAATAATCACCGTGATTCTTCGTTCGAGGTTATATCATCCAATAGAACACCAAACAACGTTTCATCCCACACTTAAATAATCTTCTCAAATTTCTTTTCCATCAAGTCGAAGCAATCCATTCCAAAAGGTTTCAAGAGACCACTTCCCCAAGTAGTTGAATTGATGCGGTCAATCTCTTAGACTAGAGCTCACGAACCCGAATACACATACCAAGACAAACTAACTTATACCATCAAGTAGCAGTTAAGTCCAATAGCCAAAGAATAACCCGATGTATACTTTTCTCTCCCAAGAAAGTGTATGAAGCTCAAGAACCCAGTACCGAATGCCCAAAGAGAGAATAACCGATAACATTGAAGAAGCGGGCCGAATCATCGATTATATCTGCGGGTGACAATCTCTGCGGATGTCAACACCGGAATAAGTGATTATATCTCGAATCACAGATTAAGCCCTCGGGTAAACAATTTGAGCATCCCCAATGTACACAATCTCTATCCCCGATGATTGTGATAAAATCAAAATCATCACACACTTGTGTACCTCTTTCATCTTCATAAACTAACTCTTCCATCTCTTCCCCCACGTCGTTGGAATAATAACACAAAATCCTTCATGAGTAAAACCTTGAGTTTCTCTGCGGTCATGACATTTGTTTTACCGGGATATCTTCAATCACTTGGAAGAGTTAGGTTCATCAAGTCTACTCGTCATGAGTCAAACCTTGAGTTTCTCTGCGGTAATAACATTTGTCTTCCCGGGATATCTTCAATCACTTAGAAGAATTAAATTCATCAAGTTTACTCGCTTTGTGTTTATATGTGAGTCTCCTTTCTCCTTCTTTGGTTTTGACACTTGAATCGGTGACTCATTGTAAGCCCAAATACAAGAAATCTGTTGAGAAGAATACTTGAACTCTTGTGAGAATCAACTTGCTGAAGACTCTCTCTGACTATTTTTATCAACTTGCTGAAGTCTTCGACTCAAATTCTTAAGCCCGAGCAAGTTATCAAATAAGAACACGCCTTTGTGAAAGTCAACTTCAATCTCAAATAAGTGATAAATGATTAACTCCGAAGTAATCACCTTGTGTCAAATGTCCAACAATAGTCAATATCAACGTCTCGAGTAGTCATCGCTAAAGAATATGAGCAAGTCTAATTGGGAATTGAATCGACTTATAACTTTCTCCCAATTAGTGCTCTCCTTAAACCGATAACTGTTTGATAAATGCCCAGATTAAGAAGAAGTCTTTAGATCGTTAAATGCAACTCGTCTTTAGTCTTCTAACATGTAGCGAAAAATGTAGAATGATCGTAGACTCGACCTTCTTCAAGATTATACGGTTGGGGAATAGATAGTTAACATCTTCAACTCACACCAAAAAGCATTCCACCAAAAGCATCCCAATTAACTTACATCTTGCAAATCCCTTAACTAAAATCCTCCCAATCAAACAAGAACGAAAGATGTTCATCAAGGAAATCAACAATCGGGCCGAACGAACACACAAGATGGTAACACCAAACTACCAATCACATCAAACAAGAACAGATAGATTTTTCGGAATCATCATGTTGCTGTATACGTGAAGCATTAACCGGAAGCACTTTGTCGATAAACTCATAAATCCGAGTGAAGATGTCAACCAACGGCTCTTAGAAGAGAAAAACTCCATGTAAAGATGACCCGATATGAAGAAGCTCGGTTCTTACATGAGTTTAGAGCCGTATGACCATTTATATTCTCAAATATCAATCAACAATGCAAAAAATTCACACTTCTTCTCCCCCCTCAAGAATTGCATACGGAGATGCCATTCTTGATTAAACAAGTGAACATTATCCAAATGTAGTCTATTCACACTTCTCCCCCGCAAAATCATCACAGGATGTTGCCATCGTCATTATAGTTGAGAAAGTGGAATAAAAAAACAATCAACATGAGTCGGTTCACTTGATGACCAAGCGCATGGAAAAGTATGAAGCATGTTGATGAGAATGCTCATTAGTGAGAAGATTTCTCTTCTTCAGAAGATAAAGCGCACTGAAGCGTACACTTTTCTTTTCTTTGAGGAACGAGGCATGAACTGAAGTGTTCATACGTCATAATCTTCCTCTTTTCAACTCTCTTAGCAAAACATGTAATCATCACCATTATCATTCAGTAGGCTTTTTGTCGTGACAGCTCATGGAGATAACCCAATATGATGAATTTGACCCTGAAGTAAACTAACCCGAACTCGTGACTTAAACTTGCACATGTGTAACAAAGAGCGGTGCCGAGAAATCATGCTCCATTGAATCTCTAAGTACTCTATACTCTTCAACCAACCAACCATCAAGTAATAGACGTACATCACCTCTTGAAAATCCACAATTGAATGTGACACTGAGCACTACAACGTAACTCCTTAAAGTGATAGTTATTTTGTGGTGGTATGAGCCCAATTCCCCCAAGTGGTAAAAGAAAAGGTAAAAGACACCCAACAATAACTAGATTTCCAAGTCTTCGTTTTATGATAGTAAGCTCGAACAAGGATCATGAAGAATCTTCATCCAACCACCCCCGATACCTTCAGATACTAAGTACACTCACCCGTGATATTTCACTTCAACCTCAAATAAATAATTATGAATTAACGCCGTTGTCACATCTTCTCGAATCGCTCAAATCTAGCCTCCTTTGACCTTTTAAGTGAACTATGATAATGGTTTCATCCGACCATGGTTTAATGAGCATAACCCGTAAAACTTTGAAGTAACCAAACCGCCATGACGAATATCCAAACACACATCCAATTCATAAAGTACACCTTTTATCCTTCTTCAAGCGTAAACCGTGGCACCAAAGATCACAAGATCCGAATTACACTTTCTCTTCTCCAAGATGGTTCCATCATTACGGATTTTACAACTCTATGGTTTAAACCGAAATATTTTCTTTCGCGGATTTTACAAAACCAAGAATAAACCGTAAGATAGATCCGAAATGCACTTTACTAATACGGGATGTTTCCATTGTCACGGATTTTGCAAGTCTATGATTTAAACCAGAAATAGGTTCTTCGCGGGATTTTACAAAATCAAGACAAAACCGTAAACAATGTCGACTTGAATGTGTTATGACGACTTTGGTTTCGGTGAATATCTGTTTTAGGGGAACATGCAGTGGTTCATCAACGGTTCATTATCCAACAACATCAACATCATCAACCATCCAATGAACACTTTGGTAAACACATCATTCACGCATTTTGTCGGCAATTGCAGTGATAACATGGAGAAGTAAGCCCGATATGCCAAACTTGATCATGAAGTGAACTTCCCCAGATTTGTTACTTAAACTTGTACTAATCCTCGTGAAAAAAAAACGGTGTACCCAATGTACAAAACCTCTTGACATATCCTCAACTGCGTGAGACACCGAAGTGATAGCTACGTTGTGGGTAAAGTGAGAAAGAGTCACAACCGCAACTAAATATCCAAGTCTTTATCACACTCAATAAATGCCCAAACAAGTCATCTTCGCGGAAGGGTAGAAAGAAAGAAGACGAAATAAGTAAACGTGCTCGGAAAACGTCACTTCAAATCCAAATAAGAAATACCGTTCAAACAACCCCGTAGTCAACCTTGTTCAATTATCAATTCAAGCTGTGACATAATATTCTTCGTGAAAAAGTATACACCAAAGCACCAAGAAGCATAAAACAACAATTCTCATCATCATTCCAAATCACATAAACGAATATCTTCGACAGACCTCATCATCAAAGCTCATGATCTAATATCATAATCATTAAATCTCTTATACACGTCTCAAAGTATCCAAATCCCATAAAATTCATTCATTGAGACGCCCAACCGCAACTTTGAACCCGATTCAAAATAATACCCTCATATATCCGGACCAATCCAACGAAAGCTCACATAAAATTATCATAATATTAGCAACCGGATATTAATTGTGCAAGACCACGAAATGTGAAGCCCATGGTTACATCAAATATAACACTCGGCCGAATTCAATGCACAGCAACTATTCCTATCTGGTCCAATAAACAGTCGGATATCCATTAAGCCCATCAACAGCCCACAACGAGTCCAACCAAAGCACACGGACTACACTAATTACCCTAAAATTCTGGATATATAACACCACGCATAACAGTTATAAACCTAATAATCCTCACTTATTCAACCTAACTCAATCACGTATCAAACCGCCTCCATCCTAAACTTTCTCACAAATCTTTAATCTCACAAAGCGAACACAGCTTCAGAAGTTAATCATACAAGACTTACAATACCATTCACTTGAACAATAATGAGAGCGGCTTCTGATGGAGATTTCATGATGAAAGATTCTGAAAATCTTATGATTCTCGTAGAAAAAGGTAGGTGATACCTTTGAAACTTGTTAATTAAATTTAAGATCTTGATTAACAAAACTGAGAATGACCCTTTTTCATAAAGTTCGATTAGTCATAATTAGAACCCAAAGGGAGAATGATAACAACCTTGTTATTGTTTTACCCTTAAAAGGTTCAAATATTAAATGAAGAATATTCTTCAAAATTAGATCAATGATGATGTAGCCTTCGTTTAGATGACCTTTCAAGGTCTCATATAGCATAGCTTACAACGAAGGTACACTGAGGTCGTTTAAAATTATCCGAGTCTTGCAATTAAGTTCTAGATCTATGATGATGAAAATAGTGTGTTGGACTTTGAATGGTCTTGATGTAGTTGAGAAGGGTCACGAATATATCTGAGATCCCATTTTATTTTTTTTTATTTTTTTTCAAGAGTATGAATCTGTGATGTTGTACAACTGAGATCTAAATGATGTTTGGATGAATCTGAGGTCGTTTGAGTCATGTGGTCATGGTCTAGAATGAGTCAACTTGGTCGTGGTTTGTATTCTTCTTCATCCTTTCTGTCCAAAACAAGTCGCTAACCATATTTCAGTTTGACTCAAAAGTCAAACCAGTACAAGTCGCTACATTATTAATAAGCACGTCGCTAGCCAATTTTTCAAACCAAGTCGCTACCTAATTTATCAAACCAAGTCGCTACCTGATTTTTTGACTCAAAAGTCAAAAACTTCAACTCGCTAACTGAGTCCAAGTTGCTAACTTATCAATATAAGTCGCTAGGTCAAAAAGGTTTACACAACTCGCTACATAACTCAACACGCTACCATGAGTAAATACTCAAGGCAAGTTGCTAGCACATATACAAGTCGCTACACCTTATGATTCAAGTCAAGTCGCTAACAAATTCAGTGAATCTGGACAGAATACATACAAGTCGCTAGTAAGAATTTTTGACATTTTTTCCGATGAGTTTTCCGACCATTATTCCGACCATCTTCATATTTACCCAGAAAAACTTGCATAAAAGTGTAACCTTTTGACCCATTTGACCACGAAAATAGATGGTTGACCACATAAATATATAACAGATTTAATCTTGGCAGAAAATAACTAGTTGGTATTATTTTGGACAAGACAAAAAAGAAACAATAATGGCCAAGACATATTTGATCAAAACAAGAATAAACATATACTGTTAAACACAGTTTTTGACCATAATAATAGACGGAAAGGATTTGACCAACAAATATAGTTCCAAAACAGCTTACAACATCATTCAAAAACCAACATAACCATGATACAAAACCACACAAATCAAATATAACACAATAACCTTGGCTCTTGATACTAATTGTAGGATCGTTATTTTTATTGTGTTGATGATTCGGGTGGTCTTGGGAGATCAAAATACATGTTTGCCATTAGAGAGAGAAAGTTAAAGAGTTGGGTGTTTTCTTGGTAGAGAGTTACTTCACAAAATATAGAATATTAGATTGAAAAGCACCACCCCTTCCATGGATGGAAGGGGTATTTATACTTACAGACTCAACGACCTCCTATCGGCCTGTGGATCAGGGATACAGTGGGTAAAGACCCGTCCTTCCTCCACGGTGTTGCACTAAACTATTTTATGCTACTGACTAACTAATAAAACAATAAATAACGTAACTAACGACAAATCTACGAGCTAACTTATGCTAGATAATATTTGGGGTGACCGACACTTCACTATGGAATTTTCTAATTCCTAACAGAAGGTGTCCTTACTCTTTATCTAGGATATTGGATTTCACATACACATCAAACCATAACATAAAGTAGGCGTATAAGTGGAATTCTAGAGGGAGAAAGTTAGAGGTTTAGGGAACTTTAGTGAGAGAAAGAAAATTCTTATTATGAGCTCCAACTCTCTACCTTGGAAGGTAGAGAGTATTTATAGTCTTACAATAAAACGCCACTCAACGGGCTGTGGATCAGGAATACAGTGGGTAAAGACCCGTCCGTCATCCACGGTGTTACTAAACTAAATACTAATTAACATAAATGAACTACGACTACGAGCTTTTAACGATTACATATACTTGAGGTGACCAACTCTTTAATACCGGAATTTCTAATTCCTAACAATCTCCCTAAGGAGGTCACCTCAAACATATACTAAAATTACATTGAATACAAGCAGATATTACATTAACAATTGTTCTTGCATTCTTGATGTAGTACTTTGCTCAAGCTCGTAGTCATTGATTCCACTCATTGCATGTTTGGTTAATCCAAGTGGAGGTCTTTATCGATCCACGTGATAATAATTTTAAGCCGACTTTTGAGATCATCACTAACAAAATCTCGACACATCCATTGTGTTGTTGGTATTATGTGATGTTGTGACTTTCGGACCGACATGCTCACATTACGGATCATGATATCTTCTCATCGAGTAACGGAAGCTTTCATTGATTCATGATATTGGCGGCAGTAGCGAATCATGGAGTGAAAATATCGAGTCATTGATGCACTTATCATGATTTCTTTTGAGATGAATTTGTAGTGTGAGCATGCGGCTATGGATTGACCGCTTCATTCGATCACCGCCAACGTCGGGTGTACCTACATAAAACAGTTAGCAATAAAGCGCATGAAAGTGTCTTTGATCACTTTCGTTGAATTGAGGTACACGCCCATCGTTCTCGCTGATCAAGACAAGTCGCTCGTGATCGGTATAATTCAAGAATTTCCTTGATAGGGTTTCGCGGTGCTCTAGTTGTTCTCAAACCGAACATCTCAAAGAAGACAACACGGAGTGAGTGAACCAAATGAATAGAAATTCACCGATTAATGAAAAGAGATTTGAAAGACAATCGTGTATTGCTCAATAGAAATTGTTTTGCAATACAACGAAGGTTTTAATGAAAATCAATTATCAATCATAAAACACCTTTTGATTTGAAATATTGAACACGGTCAATATGCTAAAGAAAAGAGTTTTTAAGCATAATGACCGGTTTTTCAAAGGTATCTGTCAATCCATAACTCGAACCGAGATTGATTCAAAAGATTGAATCGCCCCATTGTTTACATTCGGTTGTCACATGGTTGATCTAATTGATAGATCTCACATGCCACCTACCAGGAGCTTGTTTGATGTTGGCTCGAAGGCTTTCCATCTTCATTGTGAATATGTAAACACATCACTCGGATGTTACCGCAATACCACAAGGATAATGCGTAGGACTCAAGATATAATCTCTTTCCACATTGTGTGAAGCAGAGAGTCTTCATTGAAAGTGTCCTAATGAGATTTATTGATGATCTCGTGGCACTAGACTCAATATGTGCATATTTGGATCTGTCTTTGGAGACTAGGAGAGGTCTCTTCTTCAATATCAACAATCTCTAAGAGAAAGTCGATAGATTATGTAGGTTCCCGTGAGAATGAAACAAGCCCTTTTAAGAGGAACTTGAGTAGCTTGGGAAGTTAGTGCGGTCGCCATTGGGTCCATGAAGTCTTGTCTTCAATACCGATGTTACCATCAAGTAGCATATGAATTGAACTCGGTTTCGCCCTAAGGTTGAAAATATGGAGGGCTATTAGTTTTCACCCTTTTCTCATTCAATTCTTTTAATTCTTCAACCCCTTCTGCTTACCGAGACTTCATAGCAAGAACCTTGTTGGGTTTGTTCCAAGACTCGCTCTGTCTCATCCGCACTCTTCCCATATCTCACTTTTCTCCTTTTATCATCATACCTAAGGACTTCTACACTAACTAGTGGATTGTCCTGGTTAGATCCCTCCGGTTCGGCGGATCATGGGAACAAAAACCTAACCTTATCATCCTTATATCACCATACATAAAGTAAAGTTGGTCGGTCTATTTGGTATTGTTCATCCGCCATTGGAACCAATTGAAAACCATTTGACAATCAATCCGGATACTTGTGATATATTATCAAAGCATTTTGTACCGAATTGTTTTGATATTTTAGAACAAGTGCTCCCCTCAACATGTGCATCAAATGTTTGAAATCGTTTTGCACACGGAGGCAAGAGGAAGAATTAACTTATTTGATTACCATTTTCTAAAGATATCAACCTCACTTCCCTGATCAAATCAAGTAGATAAAGTATTTTGGGGAAGGATGAGGTTTTCATACTTTTGCTCCCCCTCAATATGTGCCTCAAGGTTTGAAAAGAGTTTTGCACATACTAGAGGGAACCTGCACATTGAGATAAATGATCACGTTTCAAATCATAGGTTTAAGATAGATGCTCCCCCTCAACATGTGAATGGAAAACTTGAAATCGTTTGTCACATGCGGGGAGGATACTATTTACCGAATCCTCAGTTTAAGTCCAATTTAAATCACAAATTCTCCCCCGATCACAATTATCAAATCATTGAGATTTGTGATCTCTGTAGATTTAAATTGATTTTGAAAGCTTTTAAGGAGAATTGTGACTAGATTATGAAAATGTTTTAACTGATAAGGATCGAATTTAGAGACTTTAAACTCCATTGATTAAACATGCATGTATATCTTTTGAAAACAATTGAATGCCAAATAACTTTTTAATTTAATTGAAATCATTCTCCCCCTCAATCAATGACATAGAGACTGAGTTATTTTTCAAAGCAGTTAGTTTTCAGCAGATAAATGTTTATAGAATCAGAGCATGGAATTTTGAAAACATGATAAAGAATGGCTCTGTTCTTTCTTTAAAAAGCGGGTTACTGCCTGAAATGACAATAAACCATTTTTCTCTTTCTCTCAAATTTTTTTTATTATTATTTTATTTATTTATTTTTTATTTTTTAAGAATTCGAACAACATCTAAAGTCCCTGTGTCATTCTTTGAATGACAGCACAAAGACCGTAGATATAGTCGAACCGGGAAAGAAAAAATATAACAAATTGACAATATTTTTTGAAGATTTTTCGAATTTTCCAGATTTTTATGGATTTTGAAGGTTTTATATTTTTCTATTTGATTTTTTGAGGGTTTTATATTTTTGTATTTTTGATTTTCGAATAGATATATACAAGAGATAGATGAGCATAGACCTTTACTCCTCGTCTTCCTCCTGAAGACGTTTGAGTGTTTCTGGTTGAAGGCTTTTCAAGCCTAGTCGTGGAAGTATGAACTCAAACGTTCTCTTGGAAGAGCTTTGGTGAAGATGTCGCTAAGCGATATTCGACCTCACAAAATAGAGTTCCACCACACCTTTTCCACTTGTTCCACGATGAAATGATGTCGAATGTCGATATGCTTAGCTCTTGAGTGTTGAACGTTATTGCATGAAAGAGCAATAGCACTTTTATTATCACAAGATGTAGAGGATTTTGTTAAATACAAAGCCATAGTCATTAATTGAGATCTCATCCAAAGGATTTGAGCACAACAAGATGACATGGCTATGTATTCTGCCTCAGAGGAAATAGAAGTACTCATTTACTTCTTTGAAGACCACTCACAAGCTTATCACCCAAAACCGAGCACCTCCGGATGTACTTGACGAGTATCTTGACACCCGCATGATCAACATCTCGCATAGGTCGTTAGTGACATACCGTGTCCTTGGTACCGAGACCCATATTGATGGTTCCTTGAAGATACCGAAGACCCGCTTAACCGCTTCAAGGTGCTTTTTAGTAGGCTTAGCACGGTATCTAGCACACATGCAAACAATGAACAAGATGTCCGGTCTACTAGCGTTGAGGTACACGGGATCCAATCATACTACGATATTTCGTTTGGTCAATCATGATCCTTGAGTGGTCCTCATCTAGTTTGGTTCGATCAATCATGGGAGTGTCAAGTGGTCACTTGAATCAAATCCAAATTTCTTTAAGATATCGGTTGCATATTTAGATTGATTTATGAAAATGCCTCCGGGACTTTGTGAAATTTGTAATCCCAAGAAAATGACATTTGTCCCATCATTGACATTTGAAATTTTGAACTCATTTCATTTGAAAACGGTCACACTCATTGGGGTCGGTCGAGGCAAAGATGATATCATCAACATAAATTTGAACATGAATTAAATGTTTGCTCGACTTTCGGTGAACAATGTTGGATCAATGCTCCTTTGCTAAATCCGTAGATAGAAGAAACTTTGATGATGTATCATACCATGCCCTTGGAGCTTGCTTTAAACCGTAAAGAGCCTTCTTCAAACGATAAACGTGAGTAGGATGCTCTTGATTCACAAATCCTTCGGTTGGCTAACGTGACGACTTCTTTAAGATCTCCGTTCGTAAATGTCGCCTTCACATCCATCCGATAGACTACCATGTTCTTACTAGCAAGATTAGGCAAAAGATTACGATTGCCTCGATTCGAGCAATTGGATCAAAAGATTCTTCAAAGTCAATACCTCCTCTTGACGGTATCCTTTAGCAACTAATCGAGCCTTGTTCTTCAACACATCACCATGCTCATCAAGTTTCACTTTGAAGATCCATTTAAGAGCAATAATCATAGCACGATCTGGAGCGGTACTAACTCCCATACATCAAGTCGATCAAACTCACGAATTTCATCTTGCATGGCATTGAACCACTATCTTCATTCATGGTCGTTTTAACATCTTTAGGTTCGATCTTAGAGAGTACGGAGTTGAAGAAGCACCATAAGGCATCGGTTGTAAGTTGTTTCCGTGTGGATATTGGACAAGAGGATTTCCAATGATGTTGTCTAATGGATGATCGTGAGTCCATTTTCTCGAGGTGTTCATGCGGTATTTGTTGAGGGACCAAGTAGCAGAGTCTATGTCTCCCAAGAAGATGGTTCGATGAAGATTCGAGGAGCAAATATGTTTACAAATGGAGTATCTTCGGGAGAAGCAAAGGGATTAACTTCATCATTGATGCGTAAACAGTTCCATGATGTACATTTGAAGAATGATGATTTGTTGATGACATCGAAGGATCAGCAGCAGCGCTTCTTGACTTAATGATATTGAGATCAAGGATTGACTTCAATCACGTGAATATGAGCGACCTCTGTTGGAAGCGACACCTCATTAGTACTTGGCTCATAAAGTTCATCAATCATAGGATCAAACAATTTCTTTAAATCATCTTGGATGGAGGTACATATGGAGTTGTTGGAGAAGAATTAGGTACAAGGGATGAACTAATGGGACTATTTTGAAGTGCGGGTCCTGAATGGATTGTCCAGAGCCATTTGACCGTCGACTCATCGAACGTAACGTGAATTGTTTCCATGATATTTCGGTTCTTTTGTTGTAGATTCGGTATCCCTTTTGTTTGGTGCATACCTACAAATACTCCAATGTCTACTTTAGCTCTAAGTTTGCACGAGTCTTGACCTCATTAGTTGGATAACACAATGCACCAAACACACGAAGGAAGAGAGATTAGGTTTTTGTTGTGGACAAGTTCATATGGATTTTTCCATGAGCAAGTGTGAATCGTGGAACGATTTTGTGTGTAGCATGCAGTGGCAATAGCTTCACCCGGAGAAACATTGAAACCTTTGAGTAGATCAAGATTCTTCTAGCGGCTTCTACAAGAGTTCAATTTCGTCTTTCAACTACACCGTTACATTGAGGAGTTCGTGGAACACTTCTTTGATGGTGATTCCAACGCTTTCATAAAATTCACTAAGTTGTTTGTTAACAAACTCGGCCCATTGTCTGCTCGGATAATTCGACGGTTTTGTTAAGTCGAACTGCAATTGTTTGATGAGTTTGATGATGATATCAAGAGTTTCATCCTTTGTCCTTAAGAACTTGACCCGGTGAATCTAGAGTAATCATCAACCACAACTAACACATATTTCTTCCCAAAGATATTCTCGACTCTCATTGGTCCACATAAATCCATATGAATTGTATGAGGAACTTCATGATGAGTTAGTAGGTTTGGGTTTATGGGCATACTTCTTGCTTTTTCCCAATTGACATGTTGAACAAAGATGATCCTTTTCATACTTGAGTCTAGGTAAACCAACAACTAAGTCCTTCTCGAGAGATCATTGATGGTGCCAAGTTCAAGTGATTGAGACGACGATGCCATAACCATGACTTTGTTTTAGAAGCCTTTGTGAGAAGCAAATTGAGAAGACTTCATCATATCTTCGATAGAGATGGTGTATAGATTTGAACCACGTGAACCTCTTAAAAGTTCCTTACCATCAAGTTCTCTAACGAAACATGTATGTTTTCTCAAGGCTACTTCTAGATCGAATCGCGAATTGACCAACAGAGAATAAGTTATGACCAAGACCTTCTACATAGTAAACCACGGAGATAACACTTTTGCCAACAACATAATCTCCATAACCCATAATAGCACCGAAATGATCATTCCGAATCTAATCGTCACGATGAACTTGCTCACGAAGTTCATGAGCATGACCGTCATGATCATATGCTTGGAACGGCCCGAGTCCGGTACCACGAACAATTTGAACGATCTGCAGTTGAACACGACAAGAATGGATAATCGGATAATTGGGATCCCCATGAAAGAATGGGTTCCATTTGGTTAGTAACAATGGTTGGAACACCCACATCGAAATAGAAGCATTCATATCGTAAATTAAGGCAATGGAATCATTATGAATAGATGCAAGTACTAGTGTTCAGATAGCCCTATTCAAAGTGTGCTCACTTTTTAAGGAATAGTTCTACAAGTAGGCATCCATTTTCTAGTAGGCATTGTATGAATAGTCTTATGACCAACGGTATCCAATGATAGCCTATCTTACTAAATGTTCTTCCTGTGGGTTTCCACTTTGTTTTCTAACTTTCTTTCGTTTTGCCTTTTAGCCTTCTTAGAATGATTTTAGCATTAACAATATTAATGGACAATTAACATCATTAGGCAAAACATTAACACCACATTCATGATTAGAAATGAATTCAAGCGGACATTAATACAAGGTTTGCAAATAGTATCGAATCGAATTAATTACGAAGACGCCTATGGCTAATACTAGAATCAACACGATTTGTTTTATTCGGCTCAAACTTAAAGTTCCTAGGTAGGTCTTCTACTCTTCCAATGCACATTCTTAGCTTGCAGGTCGTGTCCTTCCTTGTATTGTCTTGAGACTTTGACCTGCTTGCTTTAATGTCACTGATTACTCCTGTAGAGGGAATGGGAACATTAGTTGGTTTTGCTACTCTTTTCATCTCCTGTTTAGATGTTCTGGGATATGAGTTACATGCAGGCACACCAAGGTTCACTTTCTTACCACTAGAAGTGCTGGGATTTGTACTCCTATAAGGCACACTAGAGTTCTCTTTCTTAGCATTGACAGATCTAGAATCTGAACTACTTAAAGGCACACTAAGGTTCACATTCAAAACATTGGGCATCGAATGAATATCATACTTGGCACTAGGCATCGAACATGGAATCAAAGGATTAACTCTCTCACCTAAGGACTTCGGGCATATTGTGATTAAGCATCCTAGAATTTCTTGAGATCGTTTGGCATATAAACATGCATGCCCAATTGCACTGTCTAGTGGTTTCTCTAATTTATCCTCTTCAACAATCTCACGTAGACATTCTAGACAATCCTTAAGGGATGAGAAATATGTTTGAATAGCAAGTTTGTTATTCACGAGATGGGGAACATATTTCATGACAAAGCATATTTATTACAAGAGTGAACCTTTGATACACCATTCTCCCCATTGGTCATTGGCATTTTCCTTTTACCCGACTCTTGATTCTCAATTTCCTTTTGCAATGAAGCTATTTGTTCGTTATTTTTGTTACGAGTGACCTTTATTGATTCAAATAACTCATTGAAATGACGTTTAACCTTTTCATTTTCTTCTAGAAAACTTTCGTTTTCCTTTTGTAATGCATTTACTAAGTTTTGAAGATGAAATGTTTGAGAATTCTGAGAATCTAAAGGAGGAGGCAATTGGGAGCCTGTCATATTGTTCTTTTGACCATTTAATTGAGAGATTTGGGCTTTCAACTTTCTGATCGTGTTGCAAGGAGCTTGAATCATTCATCACGTTTGTTAATTTGAAAACCGCAT
This sequence comes from Chrysanthemum lavandulifolium, assembly GCA_022545495.1. Lineage (NCBI taxonomy): Eukaryota > Viridiplantae > Streptophyta > Magnoliopsida > Asterales > Asteraceae > Chrysanthemum > Chrysanthemum lavandulifolium. The sequence goes on from CM040240.1 coordinate 88,897,357, forward strand.
CAAACTCGGAGCATCCGAGGATGTCTTGATATTTGAAGTTTTGACATTTTCTTTAAGATGTTGATATTTTAGTTGTAAATTAAAATGCTCACCTCTAGTTTAGAAAAATGTTTAACCAAATTGTCGTGATCATCCGGTTCAATTTTCTCGATTAGTTTAGAATTAGTCTTTTCAAGCTCAATGACACGATCATGGGAGACTTTCAGGCAACAGATAATTCATGAAATTGGGAAGCATTAATAGACCAATTTGTAGCGATGAAAACACATCCCGAGAAACCGATGAGTGTCTAAATACTCATCATTTTGTACTATCTAGATCGCAAAAACATCCGAAAACACTCGAAATGCATCAAAATGATGAAAATATCACAAATCAGTGTTTTATGTGTTTTAAATGCAAAATATCAAAATCGGATGAAAAACATATCAAGTTTGCAAAATTGGCGCTTTAGTCCCCAAGTTTCACAAGTTGTCAAAAACAGTCCCTGGTAAATCAAAATAAAGAAAAATGTCATTTAAGGTCCATGGGATTCAAAAGTTGTTAAAACAAACCCTTCAAAGTTTAAAATTTGCAAAATTACAACTTTGGTCCCTCAAGTTTGAAAAATGTCATAAATAGTCCTTGGATATTTAAAAATGGGAAATAATCAAAATTGGTCCTTGTACTATTCATATATGGCAAATTTGGTCCTTGTAATAACTTTGGAAGATTGGCAATTTCAGTCCTCAAGATTGGTCGAATTACATGAATGGTCCTTGTGTTGCTTAACTTATACCAAACGGACCCTTGTTATTACTAATCCAAACCAAACCCAATATAAGCCCAACAACCCGTTTACCCGGTCCAATATCCAAACCCAAGTCCATACCGGTCAACCCCAAACGTTTAATATTAAAACCATTCCCCTTCCTCCTTTTTCTTCTCCTTCACCCACCATATCTCGCAAACCCGGACACTCACCATTCCCCCACTCATACTTCACCCCTCCATGTCCCTCCTCCTCAACACAAAACAAAAGCATTAAATGTTTCCCCTTGCACTTAAACACCCACCATTGTTAAAACCAATTTCCGCCAAAAGCCATCAATGGCTATAAACCAATCAACTCATCTAATGGCTCAGAATTTAAGTGGGATTCGCTCAGAGACAAGTGGAAGACATTTTGGTTATATAAATAGAAGAAAAGGAGGCGAGAAGGAGTAGTAGTTAATTTTAGAGTAGAGTAGTTTGTCGTTTTAAGTGTAATTTCAATTTTCAGTGTAATTTTAATCTTTCTAGTATTAAACTAAGTTAACTCAGTGTATTTCAACTCTATTTCAATAATAAATTCCAGTGTTTTAGTACACTTTCAGTTTATGCAGTTTTACTTTTGAAAATCTCAATTTACTATTGTAATGTCAAAAGATGTTGGTTACTGGTTCTATAAGCTTATTTTAGTCACTTATAAGCTTCTATAAGCTCTTTAAGTCATTAAACTTGTTTTCATTCAGTTTTACTAAAAATGTCAAAAATCACTAAATAAATAGTCAAAAATAAAACAAATCAGAAGAAAAGAAGATTGAAGAAATGAACATGGTTGATTTTGGATTGCAAGGGTTTAGTGCTTCTTGGGAAGCCATAGGTTGAGGCCTTGTACCTCAGTTCTCTGTTTTGTACTTGGACATCATTTGTAAGCATTTTCTCAAAAATTGCATTTCATGGTTTATCTGTTTTAAATAAGTTAATTTTGGTTTAATTCTGTCTAATAATAGTTAGTATAAGTTAATTACTTGTTTCCCTGGTCTGAAAACATGTCTTAGTGTTTCAAAATTTCAAAACAGTCTAGTATAGGACTGTTTGGATTTGGTGAGTTAAGTCTGTGATAGAGGCTTGTTGAGTTGTTATTTGTTGTTATTCTAAGTCACATTAGGACCTATTGGCTCAGTCAAACCATAAAACACAGTACTAATTTTATAGAAAGTCAAAATAGTTTATAATCTTAAATTGCGTTCCTTTGTTTAAACTTTGGATTACAAATCTCATCATAGTAGTTGATAACCTGTTAATATAGCTTAATCTCATTTTATTACAGCTTATTATAACATATTAAGTCCATAGAATCAGTTACAAGTTCATAAAAGTCAAAGTTTAAGTGTAATTAAAAAGTCAAAATTTTACTAAAAGCAGTTTTTGAATAAACTTTGGAATTTTATTGTGTGTTTAATAATAAGATTTAGCTCATAAGCTTCTAGGATATTAAAATATAGCTGCTAAACTAAATTAGAAAAATACTAGTTCAATCTTAATCAGCTTATAAAGTGCTTATTTCCTAGCTTGTTTTAGACCTTTGTCTGAGAATCTCCCCTGTGCACAGTTAAGCTATCTAGTTTCACAAGCTCACACAGAGCTCATCACAGAGATTTAGCTTGTGCAATTTAGTTTTTTGAGTAGCCCACCTAGCTGTGTCTCTATACCAGTGCTTATTTTTTATTTTGCAGCTTATTTGATAAGCCTGCCATTAGCTTTTAATCTTGTCCATTTTGTTTAATGTATTAAACCAGTCAGTGTTCATCAGTATTTCAAAAGCTTTTCACAAGCTCATTAGTGTAATCCAATCTTTGCAAATTAGCTTTTTAGAGAGCTCAGTTGGTCAACTAGTTAGTTCAATTGCTTATTTTCATTTTGTAGCTTAATTCAGTGCTTAAAAATAAGTTAGAAGGTGCCTAGTGATTCAAAAAGTGACCTGTGCAAATCAGTGTTAACTTGTGTTTTATTTAGTGCTTATTTAAGTCAATTTGCTTATTCAGTCGTTAAATTAGCTTATTTAAAGTTTCTTAGCTTATCTCAGTTAACCCTTTGCTTATTTTCTAAGCTTATTACCCATTTTAGCTAAAAACTTGTGATTATTCCATCTTTTTGTTAACTGTTGAGATTTTCAGCTTATTTAGTGCTTATTAGAGGTTTTTGTAAAAAGTTGTAATTATAAAAAGTGCTTATTTAAGTGTGTTTAGCAAGTATGTAAAAGAAAAATCGAAAAAAAAAATGTTTAGCAAAAGGTGGGAGAGTGTGCTCGAACACGAGACCTCCCACCTTAGGATAGTGATAGTGTGTACAGTAACCATTGCGCCTTGGGTCTTTATTGGTTTTAGTTTGCACAATCTATTACTTAAGCCAACTTTGTCCATTTAGCTTATTCGACTAATTTAGCTTATTTCTAACTTATTCAAACTAGTTTTTGCAACTTTTGTATGTTTCATAGATTTGTATTAGTATTAAGTATTTTACAAAAAGTTTGATTTTTCTCATTAGTTTTAGTATTTTAAACATTTAATTAGTGTAAAACCGTATTTAATTCATAATAAAAATATAAAAGTCAAAAAATATAATTCTTTTTTCTAAAATTTTCTTTTGTCATTTAGTACGTAAGAAAATTGTTTTTACATTCGTAGGCCTTTTATTTCACAAATTTTACATTTTTGTTTGCGCACTCGCGTAATTTTTAGAAATAACGCTCGTTTTCACTTTAAGCCACGTTTTTAGGTAATTTAAGTTTACGTTTTAATTAAAATAGTTTATTTAAGTTATTTTGTTTTATAAATCAAGAAAAACATCATTGTAAAAATAGTGATAGCGTTTATTTAATATATTTTAACTTTTTAATTTTCTTAATTTGCATTTAAGTCGCTGTAATTTATAAACTTTTTCTTTAGGTATAATTATCCATCAAAATCCTTACTGATCACTATCCTTAGTGATCATTCTATCGTCTGGAAAGTTTTTAAAACACCATTGAGTCTCCGTGGGACTTAACGACCCGGGAATCCACTATATTCTCCAGATCTTCATTGCATTTGGTTCCAGGCTGTTTTAAGTTTGTTACGGTTGGCCATTCACAAGTGGTCAGCTTGTGTGATTAACTTGACGGTTCAGACCCAATCAAATTTTGGCGCCGCTGCCGGGGAGGCTTTAGCGTGTTCTAAACCTTTTCGGACCGCATTTGCACATATACCACCTTTTGTAAAATGTTTTCTTTTGTAAAGTTATCAATAATCCAAAAGTTCATTAACACTTTTCCTAAAGTGTTAACAACACCAAAAATATTTTCATTCTTTGTTTTTATAGCATGTTTTCAAAATCCAAAATATCCATCCTTTATCCTCTAATCTGTTTAATTCTCCATTCCTTATCCTCTATAACCGTTTAATTCTTCATCTCTTATCCTCTTATCCGTTTAATTCTTTATGTCATGGTTTTCGACATGTTCACTGGTGTGGAGGTCTATTTAACGGTGGAAATTGTCGTGATGTACCAATGTGAGTTTGGAGACAAATTTGTCGGTAATCCCGATCCCATTTCTAATAATGAAACACCGATTTTTCCTACCTACCCACACCTAATACGAATCCTACTCATGCGAGTTTTGTGGAATGATTCTCATTACGGTTTTGATTGTCCACCACGGGTCCCGCTTGTCTATGAGCCGAACCATGTTACAATCGAACTTTGGTGAAAGTTATTTTCCCAATTATCTCTGTGAGAATTGCGGGGGTCCTCATGCGACTTTTGAATGTCAACCGATGAATCAAAATTTTCACAATTCCAATTCTCCGGTTTTGACAATTTCCAACCGCCACAGTATTCCATCATTCATCAATATCATCATGATAAAAATATTGGAGAATTACTAGTCAAGAACGAACGGCTAATCCTAGTACTCGGACTTCCGAGCCTTCACAAGATATCAATGATTACGAGGAGTGTAATCTTCCACAAAGTTCAAGAAATACGCATTGAAAGAAACTACAAATGAAAAGAATGGTATGTAAGCTTGCAGATGAATATAAGAATCCGATATGATGGCGATGATGATGAGGATACTATTCAAATGAGGGAATATTATGAGGACGGCGAGGATAGTGTTATTCTTTTGAAAATATCATTTCTCAAATCCCTCGTCTATTGCTATCACACCTATCTTACCTATTATTGCTTCCAAAGACTCTCTCATAATGGAGGATGATCATCTCAAGACTATTTCGAAACGGAATCATCAAGTGTTGAGGATCTTGTCCCAATCCCAAGTGAGTCCGAGGATATATCCGATAGTGATTGTGATTTGCCTTTTGTGATTCTCTTGACATTTCGAGGTTACTTCCGGATTTTCTCAAATCCTCTTTTGAATTTAATAATGACTACACTTTTGGGAAAGTAAATCCTCTTTTCGATGAAATGTCCGAGGCCGTCATGAGACCATCACGGAAGTGGTGGAAATTGCTAGCTCTCGAGCACACCACTTGTCCCACCTCGTATTCTAACTTATCTCTTCCATCATGTGATGACGATTCTATCCTCATCGATGAGATTCATGATCCAAAATCATGAATTCCCTTCGAGATAATGAGGAGTTAGTCATGATTTTTATCATGATTTTCTTTCTTTTCTTCACATATGGTGTGACTTCTCATTCCCTTTTCTCCTTGGGAATGAGGACACTATTTTTGATCCGGCATTTTCATTTATCATTTTTGAGCGGTTCTATCTATATCTCATCGGTGGAACTTTCAACACATTTAATGTTTATACAAACATCTTGAATGAAAGTCCGATGGAGATTGTTTCTTCCACTTTACTTCCCATGAACAAATGAATTGGGGTCGAGTCAAGCTAGCGACTCGGGAATCAAAAACAATGACACACCATATGGGTTTTCACCCATATTTCGACTTCTTTCTAATTTCTACCACCCTAGTGTGGGAGATGCCCACATGTTATATATATATATATATATATATATATATATATATATATATATATATATATATATATATATATATATATATATATATATATATATATATATATATATATATATACACACCATATGGGTTTTCACCCATATTTCGACTTCTTTCTAATTTCTACCACCCTAGTGTGGGGAGATGCCCACATGTATATATATATATATATATATATATATATATATATATATATATATATATATATATATATATATATATATATATATATATATATATATATATATATATATATATATATATAAAAAAAAAAAATCTTTCAAAATAATGGCCGTAGTATTTCTTTTTTACGTTCTTAGTTTTGTCATAACCACCGGTACTTTGAATATTGAGGGCAATATTCATTTCTAGTGTGGGGGGGAATTCTCACGAATTTTATCATGTAATTATACCACCCAATTCCCCAATTTTTGGCAAAAATTTTTTTTTTGGAGTAAGTGTTTTTCACTTACTCAGCAAATGGTAATCAGTCCATCATGTCTAACCCACATAAGGATTGGCTAATCCAGGAGCAAACGGCTCTTGGTAAAGATATATCAAATCCGTTTACGACTTGCAATTTGCCCAAAATTGTATGGTATTCATTCACCATATCTTTAATTAGTGAAAAGTTGGCTAGCCCGCAAGTTTATGGCTTGTGGTAAAGGCAGTGGAAAAACCATAATTGGTAATCAGCTCACCAAAGATAAAATTGATAATTTATCTAAGAGTTGGCTAGTCCAGAGCAAACGGCTTCTGGTAAAGACAAATCAAATCCGTTGGAAGCTGGTAATTTGCTCAAAATCATTTGGTTATCGTTGTACCAAGGTTCTTACTTGAACCGAAACAATTGGCTACTCCAGAAGTAATGGCTTTTGGTAAAGAGTTTTTAAAATCCATTAAAGTTCTAAAACATTGCAAGGGACTAGCAATATCTTAGTGTGGGGATTGATGAGTGTCTAAATACTCATCATTTTTGTACTATATAGACTGCAAAAACATCTGAAAACACTCAGAAATGCATCAAAATGATGAAAATATCACAAATCAGTGTTTTATGTGTTTTAAATGCAAAAATATCAAAATCAGATGAAAAACATATCAAGTTTGCAAAATTGGCGCTTTAGTCCCCAAGTTTCACAAGTTGTCAAAAAGCAGTCCTGGTAAATCAAAATAAAGAAAATGTCATTTAAGGTCCATGGGATTCAAAAGTTGTTAAAACAAACCCTTCAAAGTTTAAAATTTGCAAAATTACAACTTTGGTCCTCAAGTTTGAAAAATGTCATAAGCAGTCCTTGGATATTTAAAAATGGGAAATAATCAAAATTGGTCCTTGTACTATTCATATATGGCAAATTTGGTCCTTGTAATAACTTTGGAAGATTGGCAATTTCAGTCCTCAAGATTGGTCGAATTACATGAATGGTCCTTGTGTTGCTTAACTTATACCAAACGGATCCTTGTTATTACTAATCCAAACCAAACCCAATATAAGCCCAACAACCCGTTTACCCGGTCCAATATCCAAACCCAAGTCCATACCCGGTCAACCCCCCAAAACGTTTAATATTAAAACCATTCCCCCTTCCCTCCTTTTTCTTCTCCTTCACCCACCATATCTGCAAACCCAGACACTCACCATTCCCCCAGCTCATACTTCACCCCTCCATGTCCCCTCCTCCTCAACACAAAACAAAAAACATTAAATGTTTCCCCCCTTGCACTCAAACACCCACCAGCTGTTAAAACCAATTTCTTGCCAAAAAGCCATCAATGGCTATAAACCAATCAACTAATCCAATGGCTCAGAATTTAAGTGGGATTCGCTCAGAGACAAGTGGAAGACATTTTTGGTTATATAAATAGAAGAAAAAGGAGCTGAGAAGGAGTAGTAGTTAATTTTAGAGTAGAGTAGTTTGTCGTTTTAAGTGTAATTTCAATTTTCAGTGTAATTTTAATCTTTCTAGTATTAAACTAAGTTAACTCAGTGTATTTCAACTCTATTTCAATAATAAATTCCAGTGTTTTAGTACACTTTCAGTTTATGCAGTCTTACTTTTGAAAATCTCAATTTACTATTGTAATGTCAAAAGATGTTGGTTACTGGTTCTATAAGCTTATTTTAGTCACTTATAAGCTTCTATAAGCTCTTTAAGTCATTAAACTTGTTTTCATTCAGTTTTACTAAAAATGTCAAAAATCACTAAATAAATAGTGAAAATAAAAAATCAAGAAAAGAAGATTGAAGAAATGAACATGGTTGATTTTGGATTGCAAGGGTTTAGTGCTTCTTGGGAAGCCATAGGTTGAGGCCTTGTACCTCAGTTCTCTGTTTTGTACTTGGACATCATTTGTAAGCATTTTCTCAAAAATTGCATTTCATGGTTTATCTGTTTTAAATAAGTTAATTTTGGTTTAATTCTGTCTAATAATAGTTAGTATAAGTTAATTACTTGTTTCCTTGGTCTGAAAATATGTCTTAGTGTTTAAACTTTCAAAACAGTCTAGTATAGGACTGTTTGGATTTGATGAGTTAAGTCTGTGATAGAGGCTTGTTGAGTTGTTATTTGTTGTTATTCTAAGTCACATTAGGACCTATTGGCTCAGTCAAACCATAAAACACAGTCCTAATTTTATAGAAAGTCAAAATAGTTTATAATCTTAAATTGCAGTTCACTGTTTAAACTTTGGATTACAAATCTCATCATAGTAGTTGATAACCTGTTAATATAGCTTAATCTCATTTTATTACAGCTTATTATAACATATTAAGTCCATAGAATCAGTTACAAGTTCATAAAAGTCAAAGTTTAAGTGTAATTAAAAAGTCAAAATTTTACTAAAAGCAGTTTTTGAATAAACTTTGGAATTTTATTGTGTGTTTAATAATAAGATTTAGATCATAAGCTTCTAGGATATTAAAATATAGCTGCTAAACTAAATTAGAAAATACTAGTTCAATCTTAATCGACTTATAAAGTGCTTATTTCTAGCTTGTTTTAGACCTTTGTCGAGAATCTCCCACATACGCACGTTAAGCTATCTAGTTTCACAAGCTCACACAGAGCTCATCAGAGATTTAGCTTGTGCAATTTAGTTTTTGAGTAGCCCACCTAATGTGTCTCTATACCAATTGCTTATTTTTATTTTGCGACTTATTTGATAAGCGCCATTAGCTTTTAATCTTGTCCATTTTGTTTAATGTATTAAACCGGTCAGTGTTCATCAGTATTTCAAAAGCTTTTCACAAGCTCATTAGTGTAATCCAATCTTTGCAAATCAGCTTTTTAGAGAGCTCAGTTGGTCAACTAGTTAGTTCAATTGCTTATTTTCATTTTGTAGCTTAATTCAATGCTTAAAAATTAGTTAGAAGGTGCCTAGTGATTCAAAAAGTGACCTGTGCAAATCAGTGTTAACTTGTGTTTTATTTAGTGCTTATTTAGTGCTTATTTAAGTCAATTTGCTTATTCAGTCATTAAATTAGCTTATTTAAAGTTTCTTAGCTTATCTCAGTTAACCCTTTGCTTATTTTCTAAGCTTATTACCCATTTTAGCTAAAAACTTGTGGTTATTCCATCTTTTTGTTAACTGTTGAGATTTTCAGCTTATTCAGTGCTTATTAGAGGTTTTTGTAAAAAGTTGTAATTATAAAAAGTGCTTATTTAAGTGTGTTTAGCAAGTATGTAAAAGAAAAATCGAAAAAAAAAATGTTTAGCAAAAAGGTGGGGAGGCAGGCTCGAACCTGAGACCTCCCACCTTAGGATAGTGATAGTGTGTACCTGTAACCATTGCGCCCTTGGGTCTTTATTGGTTTTAGTTTGCACAATCTATTACTTAAGCCAACTTTGTCCATTTAGCTTATTCGACTAATTTAGCTTATTTCTAGCTTATTCAAACTAGTTTTTGCAACTTTTGTATTTTTCATAGATTTGTATTAGTATTAAGTATTTTACAAAAAGTTTGATTTTTCTCATTAGTTTTAGTATTTTAAACATTTAATTAGTGTAAAACCGTATTTAATTCATAATAAAAATATAAAAGTCAAAAAATATAATTTTTTCCTAAAATTTTCTTTTGTCATTTAGTACGTAAGAAAATTGTTTTACATTCGTAGGCCTTTTATTTCACAAATTTTACATTTTGTTTTGCACTCGCGTAATTTTTAGAAATAACGCTCGCTTTCACTTTAAGCCACGTTTTAGGTAATTTAAGTTTACGTTTTAATTAAAATAGTTTATTTAAGTTATTTTGTTTTATAAATCAAGAAAAACATCATTGTAAAAATAGTGATAGCGTTTATTTAATATATTTTAACTTTTTAATTTTCTTAATTTGCATTTAAGTCGCTGTAATTTATAAACTTTTTCTTTAGGTATAATTATCCATCAAAATCCTTACTGATCACTATCCTTAGTGATCATTCTATCGTCTGGAAAGTTTTTAAAACACCATTGAGTCTCCGTGGGACTTAAGGACCCGGGAATCCACTATATTCTCCAGATCTTCATTGCATTTGGTTCCAGGTTGTTTTAAGTTTGTTACGGTTGGCCATTCACAAGTGGTCAGCTTGTGTGATTAAACTTGACGGTTCAGACCCAATCAGAAACACATTCAGTAATAAGAGTCTCATTTAATGTATGCAAGTTTTTCCTCTCAATCTCATTATATTTTAGTGCCCGCTCATAGTCACTAACCTCAACTATCATTGCATCAAACTCCTTTTCCATTTCTTTAATGTCTAAGTTCATTCCTTTTTTAAGGCTTTCAAACTGATCTTTTAGTTGTTTAAAGAAAGGCATGACTTGATTAAATAACATTCTTTTGTTTGCTCAAAACCCTTTCCCTTCGATTATACCAATGGGTGTGATCCTCTTCTTACAAGTTTTCTCAAAGTCAACAAATAGTTGAAAAATAACATATTGGTGATTAAGGTCTTGCTTTTCGTGGCAATAGTCCTAGGTACTAAATGGATTGGTGTATTTGGAGGATACACGATCAAGGCATTTTCCTAAAGGGAGGGTTCGTTACAACAAGATTCTCGCTTTTTGCTTATCTAAATCCTTTTCCGAACACTTGTTCGGTGTTAACAACGTCTGAGGCTTAAACATGTTCAAGGAAATCCAATTCTCCTTCTTGTAATCATGGGGTGTGATCCTTATTTTCTTCTCTTTACATTTAGGATCATCTAATTTCTTGTTCATCTTTTCCTAGTGACTTCATCGATTTCTTATCTTCCTCGGTGCACTCAACGCAACTAGGTTTCTGTCTAGGTTTAAGGATTTCATTGCCATCATAAAGAACCTTATGAGCATTTCTAGCCTTTTAATGACCTCTGGATTTGGTTCCTCAACAAGGGAATGCTATGCTTATCGCTTAAGACTCTATGCTTAGTGAATAAGTGAGTAGTCGAATGGTATTTCCTTGTACGCACAACTTATTTTCAAGCTTGTTTTCAAGGTTTTAGATTAGAAAAATCATTCAAAAGTTTTGATTCCTTAGCTTTGAATTCTTGCTTAAGCATTTTAACATTTTCTTGAAGTTCTTGCTTTTGCTTAGCAGCTTTAGAAAGCTTTTCTTGTAAGGAGTTTAACTCTTGTTTTAATACTTCTTCTCTAAACCTAGTTTTTCTAATAGTTGTGCGCATTTGGTCATCCATCTCACCGCTCATGGTGGTCAACTCAAACTTTGCACGTTGTTCATAAATAGCAACACGTTCTTTATAGGCATTAAGTTGAAATTACGAGAATCATCGGGGCACATGCAAGAAATTCATCAAAACATAATCGTTATTGATTGCAGAAGATGCATCACTTGGTACAATCTCACTTTCACTTTAAATCACATATTGATCATATGGGACAAGATTGATATTACCCATATTTTCAATATCGGTTCAATAAACACGATTGATTGTACTTCGTTGTGTATCTTTTGCTCATCAACTTCATCGTATAATTTTAATACCTCGAGATGAGTTTGTCCGTGGATGGGCGAGATTATGGTGATGAAGAGACTTTAGGAGAGACCATTGGAGAAATGCTAGCCATGAAGATGGTTTGTGCGGTGGGTTCTTCATCAACGTCTCGAGTCGTATGCATCACAATCGACTACTTGAAAGGCATTCGATGATTATGGCCTATCTCCGAATTGGTTGCTCATCCACATCTCGCATCATATGTCTTAGCATTTCCTCACCAAAAACAACAATTCCTCTTCGTTCAAAGTCGCACCATTATCCCGAGCTTGCACAAGCAACATCTTATCCTCAAGTATTCTCGCATTCGAGGCGTTTTGGTGATGTGCGTTCTTTGCAATGTGTCCTCACCTCCACAATTGTAACATTTGATTGGCTTTGCTTGACCTTGATTTCCGTTCCTTCCCTCTGCTCGATTTGCAACATGTAACGCCCGACCCACAAGGGTAAAGGAATCACAAGTAATGGTGTCGTATCAAAGCAAACATATAAACCAAAAGAAATCTTTAACATAAATATGGAAATAATCCAAGTCAAAAGACTTCAATACATAGGTCCCAGTGGAAAAATAAACTCCAAAAGAAATGTCTAAAACATAAGTCTAAATGGTATCATAATATCAAAGCTAAATCTCTAAGGTAAGTCCACTCGGACTCATCCCAAAGCAATACCCAGCTCAATGCTTAGATACCGCGGAAGAAAAGAAAAGTGCGGTGAGCTTCAAAAGCCGGTGAGCAGATATACAAGCAAAAGAATACGAAGCGAAAATCGAATACGAAACAAAGTAAAGAAAGATAGTGAAATCATAGTCTTTTCAAAAGATAATTGAATATCGAATAAGTTTTATAGCTTAACTACCTCAAAGCCCGAACATATGCCATATCGAAACATATCATAATCACATAAGGCAACATATTTGTAGGGAGACCTACGAGTTATGAAGGGCGTGCATGCGCGACATCAATCATCGGATAACAAATAGCATATAACGGATAATATATGGCATATAACGGATCTAGGATGCATCCATCGCCCACAGACAAATATTCATAATATAATTCAAATTGAGCTCATACGAGATAACGAGATAAGGGCGTGGCGAACATCACTCTCGCCCTAGAGTCATGTCGAAGTGCATTTCTTGACACGGACATGGAACCCCATGACTAGTTAAAATTGGCTCGGTGTCAACTATCGAGATCAAATAAGAATGTCATAACCGACATAGATCATATTTTATCAAATGTTTAATCATGTTTTCAAAATCAAAGTCTTCATATCATATAGTTCAAAATCAAAGGTTTATGATTCAAAATCAAAGTTCGGATAAGCAACACTCAAATAGACACATTAGGGTTCATAGCAAAGGTTTAGGAAATCCTAATATGAAAGCGAAAAGAAAACTTATCTGAAACCTTTCTTGAAAAGGTCGAATATCCGTACCTTATTCGAAAGCAAAAGATCAAAAGTCGAAACAAGGAAGCAAAGAATTACTCCTTCTTCACAGAACCTATATACATTAATGTCGTATATATTATTAATGATTCCACATTCGTCAAAATGATCTTTTAATATTTTAGGGTTTCCATAATTAAATGTTTTAATATCAATATAGTAATTTAGGGTTTCATATATCTTTTATCAACGTTTAGGGTTTCATTCTTTAATGTCTCATTAATGTATATGTGCCTATATGTTTAGTCTTTTAATGACTAATTACTTAACCTAACTCGTCACATAATACTCTTTCCTTTTTATTTTTCAACGTACATGTTTATGATTTTATGTGACACACAATTTACTTATTGCTCGTATTAACTACGCATTTACTCTATTAGGGTTTATCATAACTTAATAATTTAACATATCAAAACTAGGGTTTATGTTTAACATAACCTTTACTTAATTAATGCATCTTCAAAAACCTCATATGTAATTCAATTCAAATTAGGGTTTCGGTTATTAGGGTTTATACACATGTTTTAACTCATCTAAATACTTTACTTACTCAAGTTATTAAGTTATATTCATTATTCGAAAATTAAAACATGGTTCGGTCCTATTTAATATGGTTCGGCCATTATTAAAACGTCACAAACATAACTCGATTCAATAACACATCTTCGTTACATGTCTCTTATTATTTAGAAGTTAAATGAGTTAGGGTTTGTCTTGGTTTGGTTCACCATCTCTCGCCACAAAAGAAACAAGGAAAGCTACTGAAACAAATATAACTTAACATATTCACGCAAGGTACGTTAAAGGAAGACAAATAAACAATATACCTTAACTTGGTTGAGCAAAATCGACACCAAAGGTGTGTTGGGAGTCTCGGCGAATAGGAGAAAAAGAAAAAGAGAGCAAAATAACTAGGGTTCCAATTTAATGAATATGTGATGTATATATAGTTGTAGTATTTGAGTTAAACTAGGAAAGTAATTGGGTTGGGTTTGGGTTTGGTCCAACCGGTCACACCATTCACGCCACACCTTGGGCTTGACCCTAGGCTCACGAACACAAACCAAGCGACCCAAATCATTTCTGAAACTTTAACTCTTCGTCGTACCAAATCAATTCGTAATATATTTTAGTTAGGGTTTTAAATATTCATAAGTTAATCTTTTATTTCTTTAAGTGTTATAAATATATTTTACGTATTTTATAATTTTTAGTTCCAAGGGTATTTTAGTCTTTATTGATTTTATATTTTCGGGTTTTACAATTCTTCCCTCTAAAGAAAAATTTTCGTCCTCGAAAATTGAATGAAACGAAATGAAAAGGAAAGAAACGAAGCGAAGCGAAATGAGAACATACCAAACTATTCAAAGAAATGAGGATAACTTGCGCATCGACTCCTCGGTTTCCCAAGTAGCCTCACGTTCGGGATGATTCTTCCAAAGAATCTTAACGAATGGAATCACTTTATTCCTCATAACTCTTTCTTGTCTTTCGAATAGCTTACGGTTCTTGAGATAAAGACATATCGGATTGAATTTGATCAAGCGGATAAGAAGCAGCGTGTAACGGATGATAGTTGTATCCCCAGGGTGATACATGAAAAGCGTCATGAACATGCGATAAGCGGGCGGAAGTGCTAAGCGATACGAAACTTCTCTATCGTTCCAAAATCTCAAGCGGTCCAATAAATCGAGGACTAAGCTTGCCCTTGATTCCAAAGCGTTTCACACCTCTAAGCGGCGAAACTTTCAAAAACACGATCTCAACCCGAAATTCTACATCACGGCGATGCTTATCGGCATAACTTTTACGGCGAGACCTAGCTTCCTTCAATTTCTCTCTAGCCACGCTACTTTCTCATTAGTGATCTCGATCATTTCGGTCCCTCAATCAAACGCTCACCTACTTCATCCCAACAAATAGGTGCCCTACATTTCCTTCCATAAAGAAGTTCAAGCGGCGCCGCCTTAATGCTAGCATGCCAAGCTGTTGTTATAAGCAAACTCTACCAAACACAAATATTCGTCCCAAGCGCGGTCCATTCTAAAGCACAAGCCCTTAGCATATCTTCCAAGGTGCATATAGTCCTCTCGTGACCATCTGTTTGAGGATGAAATGCCGTACTAAAATTAAGTCGAGTACCCCAAGCTTTCGCAAACCCTTCCGAAGCGAGAAGTAAAAGCGGATCTCTATCGGACACAATAGATGTCGGAGTACCATGAAGTCTAACGATCTCTTCTTTGAAAAATCTCCGCTAATTTACCAATACCATAATCTTTCACGATTGGCAAGAAATGAGCGATTTGGTTAGCCTATCAACAACCACCCAAATCGCATCATGCTTCTTCCTAGTAAGAGGTAATCCGGTCACAAAATCCATAGATATCTTATCCCACTTCCATGTTGGAATCTCCAATGGTTTGTAACAATCCACTAGCCCTCGATGTTCAATCTTAACTTGCGACAAATCATACACTTCGACACAAACGTCGCCACATCTTGCTTCATGCCGTTCCACCAAAATCTCGCTTCAAATCCTATACATCTTGGTAGAACCGGGATGAATAGTGAAAGGAGAACTATGAGCTTCATCATAACTTTCTCACGAAGTACACGATCATTGGGAACACAAAGCCTATCTCCATACCATACAATACCGTCATTATCAACCTTAAACTCGTTTGCTTACCTTCTTCAACATTTTGCGCTCTGACCCACTGACTCACCGTCATCTTTACGAGCTTCTTTAATTTGCGATATAAGGTTCGACTCCACCTTCATACTAGCCCGGTATCCATCAAAACCTCGTACACACAACTCAACATCCAAACTCTCTAAGTCGCGCACAATCCTAGGCTCAATCTTGATACTGCAAGAATGCACGATTTCCGGCTAAGTCGTCGGCAACTCGTTAGCCTTACCGGGATGGTCTTGAATGTTAGTGTCATAATCCTTAAGAAGTTCTAACCATCTTCTTTGTCTCATGTTAAGTTCCTTACGGTGAAAATATACTTGAGACTCTTATGATCGATGAATATATCACACGTCTCTCCATACAAGTAATGTCTCCGGATCTTCAACGCAAACACCACCGCACTAACTCAAGATCATGAGTGGGGTAATTCTCCTCATAAGGTTTTAGGCGCCTCGAAGCATAAGCTATTACCTTTCCATGTTGCATCAAAACACGCCTAATCCTTTCTTAGATGCATCATTGTAGATTTGAAATCCTCTGAACCAGTTGGAAGAGTCAAAATAGGAGCCGACACCAATCTCCGCTTCAATTCTTCAAAACTCTTCTCTCGTTCATCCGTCCATACAAACTTTTCACCTTTCCTCATCGGTTGGGTTAAAGGCAAAGCTAGCGAGAGAAACCTTCAACAAAGCGTCGATAGTAACCAAGAAGTCCAAGAAAACTCGACCTCGATCAACATCGTAGGTCTTGGCCATTTAGTGATAGCCTCAACTTTAGACGGATCCATGGTTATACCATCGGTGATCGATATGACCAAGGAAAGCAACTTGTCTCAACCAAAATTCACACTTGAAAATTTGGCGTACAACTTCTTCTTCCTCAAAATCTCCAAAACTATACGAAGATGTTCTTCATGCTCTTCTTGGACTTAGAGTAAACCAAAATATCTTCGATGAAAACAATAACGAACTTGTCGAGAAACTCATGGAAAACACGATTCATCAAGTCCATAAACACAGCGGCGCATTGGTCAAACCAAAAGGCATAACGAGAAATTCGTAATGACCATATCACGAGTGCAAGCGCGGTCTTAGGAACATCTTGCTCCTTCACACGTGGCGATGGTAGCGGACCTCGGTCAATCTTAGAAAAGAACTTAGCTCCTTGTAGTTGATCAAACAAATCGTCTATCGCGGCAAAGGATAGCAGTTACGAATAGTGTCGATTGAGTTCACGGTAGTCGATACATAGACGCATGCTTCCATCCTTCTTCTTCACAAACAAAGCAGTGCACCCATGGAGAAACACTAGGCGAATAAATCCACTTTCTATCATCTCTTGCGGTTGTTCCTTCAACTCCTTGATTCTCTGGTGCCATACGATACGGAGCCTTGAAATCGGTTCGGCACGAGGAATTAACTCAATGCTAAACTCAACTTCTCGGTGGGGAAGTCGGGGAGTTCATCCGAAAACGTCGGCAAATTCGCAAACAACCGAAAGACTATCAATGTTAGGACTCTCCAAAGATGTGTCATAACGGATGCTAGAAAACCTTGGCACCCATGAGCTATCATGATCCGTGCCTTCATAGCGGAAATGAGCTTAACAGATTTAAGGGGTTGAGAACCGTGATAAGCGAATTCGGGATGTTTCGTCTCAAAGATCACCGTTCTAGCATGGCGATCGATTGAAGCTCTATGGTAAGCCAACCAATCCATGCCTAGAATGATATCAAAGTCGACCATATTGAGAGGATACAGATTTGCAAAGCGAATACGATCATCAAAGCGAAGAGGACACTCGACATATTTACGATCAATGATCACATGATTTTTCATAGGCGTAGAAATCGATAAGTGATTTGTTAACGGTTTGGGCTTCATATTAAGTTTCTTAGCGGATGTGGCGGATATAATAGAGTGTGTGGCGCGATATCAAATAAAGCGAAGACGACAAAATCATCAATGAAAAGAGTGCCGTAATGGTACACGAAGTTCGCTCCTTTGGTTACGGTAGTAGCATAGACACGTCCGATGTGTAGTTGGCGGCTTGATGTAGTTTCGAGGCTGCGGATTCTTCTTAGGGCAATCCTTAATCTTGTGAGTAGTGGAACCACAACCAAAACATCCACGGTGGCCTTGAAACACGCCTGGATGAGCCTTTCCACAAGTAGTACAAATAGGTGGGGTGGCAAAACCTCAACTGTCCTCTGTTGACTAGAAGATCTGACCGACGACCACGATTCGTTCCTCTAGGTGGTGATCCTGTTATATTTGGTTATTGTTACCTTGGTTACGGCGATCACTTCCATTCCTACCGGCATTTCTATTATCTTGACCCTCGTCTCGAGCGTCCGGTGTCAACATTCCTTCCCGTGACCCGTGATCATAACTCCTATCCCTTGACCTCTTGAATCATAACTCCTACCGAGTTTCCCTTATAGTCATTGCCTTGAGTCCTACCTTGAATCCGATCACCATCGCGATTACGCTTGTTAGAACCGAAACCTCATGAAAGATCTCAATGTTACGAGTGCGTCATTACAGCCGACACATTCTCATACTCAATATTAAGCAATCGGTCCAACACCCACTTCTTGGTCCCACTTGAAGTGCTTAGCTTGCGCCTACCATCTCCGGCAATCACTCCAACAAAACTCACCAACCTCATAAACCTACTCATGTACTCATTAGAGTTCTCATGATCAAAGCGGTAGATCGCGATAATCCTCTCATACCTTTGATGCTCGGCATCGGGAAATAACGGTTATAGAAGATAGTCGAAACTCGGTCAAGTACAAGTCACGAAAAGCGTCACCTCCTCTTGCTTGTTTCAATGCTTTCCACCAACTCAAAGCATCACCTTCCAATTTGAATGAAGCCAAACGAGTCTTAAACTCATCTCCACAACCCGATACTTCAAGCGACTTCTCAATATGAGTGATCCGGTCTTGACCTCGGTGGGAGTAGCGGCGGTGCTAAGCGAAAGAGGCTTAAGCTTACCAAAGCGCTCGAGCCAAGTATGAATACCGACGGGTTGATTTCCTCCACCACTACCAAGCACCATTCGATTACGAATGTTGTTGATCACTGCTCCATCATCTCGGTGTAGTCAAACCGGGGAAAAGAGAGTTGAGAGCATTCGCAATCGCGACATCCATGTTAATGACATCATCATCTCCATCCGCGCCACCGGTGAGTACGAGTTCGAACCATCTAAGCGATCGTGAAAAGAACAAAGGTAAGATACGAAATGGAATTACGAAGGAATCCTAAAGTCTACCCAAATCCTCACGGTCAAATCCTAAGCTCTAAAGTCTCGAAACCTAGGCTCCATATGTCACAGGTCCCGACTACAAGTCGTTAACCTGGGCTCTGATGCCATAAATTATAACGCCCGACCCACAAGGGTAAAGGAATCACAAGTAATGGTGTCGTATCAAAGCAAACATATAAACCAAAAGAAATCTTTAACATAAATATGGAAATAATCCAAGTCAAAAGACTTCAATACATAGGTCCCAGCGGAAAAATAAACTCCAAAAGAAATGTCTAAAACATAAGTCTAAATGGTATCATAATATCAAAGCTAAATCTCTAAGGTAAGTCCACTCGGACTCATCCCAAAGCAATACCCAGCTCAATGCTTAGATACCGCGGAAGAAAAGAAAAGTCGGTGAGCTTCAAAAGCCAGGTGAGCGGATATACAAGCAAAAGAATACGAAGCGAAAATCGAATACGAAACAAAGTAAAGAAAGATAGTGAAATCATAGTCTTTTCAAAAGATAATTGAATATCGAATAAGTTTTATAGCTTAACTACCTCAAAGCCCGAACATATGCCATATCGAAACATATCATAATCACATAAGGCAACATATTTGTAGGGAGACCTACGAGTTATGAAGGGCGTGCATGCACGCGACATCAATCATCGGATAACAAATAGCATATAACGGATAATATATGGCATATAACGGATCTAGGATGCATCCATCGCCCGAGACAAATATTCATAATATAATTCAAATTGAGCTCATACGAGATAACGAGATAAGGGGCGTGGCGAACATCACTCTCTCGCCCTAGAGTCATGTCGAAGTGCATTCTTGACACGGACATGGAACCCCATGACTAGTTAAAATTGGCTCGGTGTCAACTATCGGAGATCAAATAAGAATGTCATAAGCGACATAGATCATATTTTATCAAATGTTTAATCATGTTTTCAAAATCAAAGTCTTCATATCATATAGTTCAAAATCAAAGGTTTATGATTCAAAATCAAAGTTCGGATAACAACGACTCAAATAGACACATTAGGGTTCATAGCAAAGGTTTAGGAAATCCTAATATGAAAGCGAAAAGAAAACGTCATCTGAAACCTTTACTGAAAAGGTCAGAATATCCGTACCTTATTCGAAAGCAAAAGATCAAAAGTCGAAACAGGGAAGCAAAGAATTACTCCTTCTTCACAGAACCTATATACATTAATGTCGTATATATTATTAATGATTCCACATTCGTCAAAATGATCTTTTAATATTTTAGGGTTTCCATAATTAAATGTTTTAATATCAATATAGTAATTTAGGGTTTCATATATCTTTTATCAACGTTTAGGGTTTTCATTCTTTAATGTCTCATTAATGTATATGTGCCTATATGTTTAGTCTTTTAATGACTAATTACTTAACCTAACTCGTCACATAATACTCTTTCCTTTTTATTTTTCAACGTACATGTTTATGATTTTATGTGACACACAATTTACTTATTGCTCGTATTAACTACGCATTTACTCTATTAGGGTTTATCATAACTTAATAATTTAACATATCAAAACTAGGGTTTATGTTTAACATAACCTTTACTTAATTAATGCATCTTCAAAAACCTCATATGTAATTCAATTCAAATTAGGGTTTCGGTTATTAGGGTTTATACACATGTTTTAACTCATCTAAATACTTTACTTACTCAAGTTATTAAGTTATATTCATTATTCGAAAATTAAAACATGGTTCGGTCCTATTTAATATGGTTCGCCATTATTAAACGTCACAAACATAACTCGATTCAATAACACATCTTCGTTACATGTCTCTTATTATTTAGAAGTTAAATGAGTTAGGGTTTGTCTTGGTTTGGTTCACCATCTCTCGCCACAAAAAGAAACAAGGAAAACGCTACGAAACAAATATAACTTAACATATTCACGCAAGGTGCGTTAAAGGAAGACAAATAAACAATATACCTTAACTTGGTTGAGCAAAATCGACACCAAAGGTGTGTTGGGAGTCTCGGCGAATAGGGAGAAAAAGAAAAAGAGAGCAAAATAACTAGGGTTCCAATTTAATGAATATGTGATGTATATATAGTTGTAGTATTTGAGTTAAACTAGGAAAGTAATTGGGTTGGGTTTGGGTTTGGTCCAACCGGTCACACCATTCACACGCACCACCTTGGGCTTGGCCCTAGCTCACTGAACACAAACAAACGCGACCCAAATCATTTACGAAACTTTAACTCTTCGTCGTACCAAATCAATTCGTAATATACTTTAGTTAGGGTTTTAAATATTCGCAAGTTAATCTTTTTATTTCTTTAAGTGTTATAAATATATTTTCGTATTTTATAATTTTTAGTTCCAAGGGTATTTTAGTCTTTATTGATTTTATATTTTCGGGTTTTCTCTCTTTCTTCCACAGTTAATTGAACACGAGAGAAGCATCTTGACATTATCCCATACCGCCTTTGCTTGATGTTGTGATTGATCGACTTGTAGATGTCTTTTGGAAGACCTTGAAGTACAATGTTAGAAGCCACGATATCGACATCGAATCTCTTTTCTCCTTATCATCGAGCTCATCATATGTCTTTGGTGCATCAATTCCATAGATCATTGTTCCATCTTCATTTGTATCAATTAAGTCTCTAGTCGTCTCAACCCGATACGGTCCTTCATCAATGGATTTGAGAATGTTGACACCATTTTCCTTTCCAAGACAAGACAATCTGATTCGTTGAGCCCAAGAGTCGTAGTCGGTTACATCAAGCATGGGTGGGCGAGTATCGAGCAAGCGACTTGAGCGTCCTCGACAGCGGTGGAAATGATTGTAGGAGCGTTGGAAGACATGTTAATAGATTAAGCGGGATTTTAAAACTCTATGATTAAACCAGAAATAGATTCTTTCACGGATTTTCTTGAATCAAGAGAAAACCGTATTCAAAGGAAATCACCCAAGTCGCTAGGACAAAACGGTGGACTAAGTCGCTAAGTGCTAAGTCGCTAGAGTTCCAAGTCGCTATATAACAACTCGCTACAAACCAAGTCGTTAACAAAATTTTGGCAAGAATTGCTAAGCACCAAGTCGCTAAATATTCAAGTCGCTAAATAGCAACTCGCTAGGTACCAACTCGCTAACACCAAGTCGCTAACAATATAAAGTACAAGTCGCTAACTTAAACCAAGTCGCTACTCGTAGTGGGGAATCCACTAATCAGATCTTGTTTGTCGGCTTGTCTCACTAGACAAGTCGCTAGCCCTAACTCGCTACAACTTTCAACTACAACTCGCTACCAAATTGTAAAGCAAGTCGCTACCAAGAAAACTTTTCCGTGGCTCAAGTCGCTAGCATGAAAAACACATAAACACCACTTTTCAATCCAAAACAACCCAACCAATGTGATTCAAACCTTCTAAATCAAAACCTAAACACGTGAGATGATTCTAAACACAAAAGTACTATCAAAATCCAAACTTTAACACTAGAAATCAACCAAATGATGCAAAACCACTAAACTTTTTCAAACTCAAAACCACCTAAAACCACTAGAAATCCAAAGATATGTAAGATATGATCTAACCATGGCTCTTGATACCAATTGTAGGATATTGGATTTCACATACATCAAACCATAACACAAAGTAGGCGTATAAGTGGAATTCTAGAGAGAAAGTTAGAGGTTTAGGGAACTTTAGTGAGTGAAAGAAAATTCTTATTATGAGCTCCAACTCTCTACCTTGGAAGGTAGAGAGTATTTATAGTCTTACAATAAAACGCCACTCAACGGGCTGTGGATCAGGCATACAGTGGGTAAAGACCCGTCCGTCCTCCACGGTGTTACTAAACTAAATACTACTTAACATAAATGAACTACGACTACGAGCTTTCTAACGATTACATATACTTGAGGTGACCGACTCTTTAATACCTGGAATTTCTAATTCCTAACACTTTATCCTTTGCATTACTTACTTATATGCTTATCTATCACTATCCAACACATATATTAAATAGATTGACATAAGTCGATCTAAATACTTTACAACGAAGTTTTAATTGGCAAAATTATTCAACCCCTCTTCTAGTTTTCCACAATTGGCATCAGTGCTTCGTTACCTAGTTTCTTAGAGTATATTGTACTTTAAAAACTTGATACAATCCGTGTATGTTTGAAAACTACAAAGAAGGAAATTTCTTAAAAACAAAAAGTCATGTTTTAGAAATTTGTATACTTTAAATGTTGGATAGTGATAGATAATTCTAACATTTTCTTTTAAGAATTCTTCATGCTAGGATTTGTTTAATGATTTCGCTCCATCTAAGGAAAAATGAAGTCAACACCCAAAGAAGAATCCAAAGTAGTTACGATTTGTTTTTACAAAATACGATTAGGTATTTTAAAAGATCATGAAGTATTTCGCGTCTATGATTTTCAAAAATCATAAAAAGAATATATAGCAAAGGTATGTTCTTCTAACTATAACTAGTTAATCTAAACACATGCTAATTGTTTGTAGATAAATTAATAATATATGCTTCTAAATTATATTAGGTAGTATTATAATTTTATTACATATACTATGAAAATACTCGTAGATTTAATGCTTAAACTTCAATATCACAATTTCTCCAAAAAGTCGTTCTTCATATCAAACACATCATCAGGAATAGTATTCTTGGTTGATCTCCATAGACAAAACTATAAACTAGTCATTATACATCTTTACCTCGTAAAGAAATTTGGCTAATCAAAAGTTTTAATCCATCATTTCTCACATAGAGATATTGGCATTGCATTATTAATCTATGTTAATATTTTCCATTCGAAACTTTCCATATCATGATAAAATAGAATTTGGACATGATTCTTAGTTTCCCGACTTATGGCTTACTCGTAAAAATGAACCTCGTCAAAAGTGTTTTGTAAACACAAAGACGCGTCAAAACCTTGTACCATATACAAACCCTAAGATATAGAGCAAAACCATTGACAAAAATCAAAATCAAAAACTCCCGTGCCAAATTATCAAACCCACTCAAACTGTTTCTCTACTGAACTGCCGGATCCCTAAATTTTAACTAGCCGGATCCTTTTTGCAAGGGATCTTTGGGAACCGGCACATCAGTAAAACATAATAAGTGTTTGATGATTACTGTGCACTTCTACTCCTCACTTTACTCTTTCACATATGACCATAAACCCAGAATTATTGTTCCTAGGAGATCTTTCATCATCATTCCAAGAAATTCAATCACTTGTGTAAGTATTATCTTCACTACATTGTAATTTCCATTCTCTAGTTCCTAGTAGTACAATTTTTACATCTTGAGAACTTTAATTCATGTGGGTTTGTCACAATTTGCTATCACATTGTTTACTAAGATAACTAATCAAAGAAAAAACATATATAATACAAATTAGAACTCATAATGAATTCAAAAGAAATGTGTTGAGCCAAAATTGTGATGAACCTCAAAAAGGAAATATTCACTTAATTAACACCACATTGTGGTTTTGGTGTTTAGGATCAATCATGCAAAGCTCTAAACAACAAGATTACCAAGATACGGCTCATTACATACCAATGCACCACCAAAAGGAAGGTCTTGACCCTCAAGATCGAAAAGCTTTCAAAATTCTACAAAAGCGGTTGTTTCATGAAGGTCGTGTGATTGATTAATCCTTTCTCAATAATACCGACATTCCCGAGGACTTTTTGAGAATCAATTTTCAGTGTCTCCTCAACATCCATGAACACATATTCCCCGTATTTGTTCTTAAGTTTGACAAAAGCATTGGGATCATAAGGAATGATGATGGAACTGTTGGGTTTATTGATTTTATGATACAAAACAATAAAGAATGAAACATCAAGGACTTAAAGTGACAAGAAGGAAACCTACAAAAAGATGGAAGGACTTAGAGTGTTCAATTTTAGGGAGGATGAAAGTTTTAGAGTGTTCAATTTGCTATGGGATATACTGCACATAATAGATAGAGCAGATCTGTTTCAACTATATCAATTAGTGCAAGAATACTTTGAGCATATTCCATCAACTGGAGTTGGCTTAGTATTGCTAGGAGATCTGACAACTATCTGGGAAACAGAGGAGACAAGCACTGAAGAAATCTGGCTAAATCAAGAAAATTGGGAGATTACAAGCTGGAGATTCTTTGAAGAATCAGGAGTGCATGCTTTGGAATTGAAAGATGGAACTATGATCCATATGTTAGCTGAAAGAAGATATCCTTTGACTAGTGATCTTATGAGAAGGATGTTGGATCATGGAATGGAAGTTGAAGAAGAGAATGAAACAGCTCTAATGGTTATTGAATTGTATATCAGATGGACAACTATGGCTGATGATGAAGCATAAGTACTGGTATGGTGTTTAAATTGAATAAAATTTTGAAATATAAGTATTTTATTCAAAGTACTGCTGGACAAACAGTACTTTAACCAAAGTACTGCTTGCAGCACGAAACCAGTAAATGATTTAAAAAAAGGAAAACTTTTGTTAAGTACAAAATATTTTGAAACAAACGTTAACTGCAATAAATGGTTTTTGAGATGGTTACAACAAAGGTTATCAGTCCACCATGTTTAACAAAAGGACTGGCTAATCCATGAGCAAACGGCTCTAGTAAAGATATCTCAAATCCGTTATATAGTTGACAACTTGATAATAAGTTGTATGGTAATCAACTCACCATATCAGCAAATGTGAAGAGTTGGCTAGCCCACAAGAAAAATGGCTTGTGGTAAAGGCTGTGGAAAAACCATTTATATGGTAATTAGTTCACCATGGTTGCAAGAACTAACTAGTTAAAAAGGGTACGGCTTTTGGTAAAGACAAAACAAATCCGTTGATAGCTGATGATTTGCTAAAAATCATATGGTTATCAATGTACCATGGTCTTACACACCTAAACATTTGGCTACTCCAGAGTTAATGGCTTTGGTAAAGAGACATCAAAATCCATTAAATTTTCAATGATTCACCTCTCACAGGAGTTTACACACCTGGAAGTGATGAGAATAGATTAAAACTTTATGAACTGATGTACAAATTGACATATGTTGCTGAGTAGCTGAAAAGATGGAGCTTGCTGATTGTTGCTATAAAATTGATGATAAAGACTACTTTGATGATGATAATACAAGCACAGGAAATACAAAGACAAAATTTGAAGATAAAGACACAATCTTTCCTTGAAGACAAAGATGTTAAAAAATACAGATACAAAGGAACTTGAAATCAAGCAAGTAGAATTCAAGTTAGGGGAGGAATGTTGGGATATAGAAAGTCAAAGTGCTGAAGAGTCAAAGTACTGAAGAGTCAAAGTACTGCTTAATGAAGAAAATCAAATATAACTAACTTGTTGAAGAAGTAAAATAACCCAAACTTGTATCTTATGTCTTGTTTATCCACGTGACGTTGAACTTATATTGCTAACCAAAATATAAGTAGATCGCAACCTCTTGACAAAATCCTCATCTTCAGTGAGACACTGAGCACTACAATGTAACTCCTTTAAGTGATAGTTAACTAGGTCTTCATCCATCCACCCCTTGACCTATGAAAACTAGATTTTGCAAGTCTTCGTCAACATCCTTTAAGCACGAACAAGTTATCTACAAAGTGTAACACCCACTTTGAGATATGATAAGAACACAAACCTAACTCAACTACAACATCAAATAAATGATATTCAACCGTCTTCGTAATCAACTAGTCCAATAAACCAAATACGAGCTTTTTTAATCCTTTTAAGAACAAATTAACCAAACTCCTTGTGTGTGTGAACCAACTCTTTTGTGTGTGTATCATTCTCGACTTCCCCTCAAATCCAAAAAATATACGAGAACCAAAAATCATGTATAACATTAAGCAGTACTTTGACTTAAGCAGTACTTTGACTTAAGCAGTACTTTGAAGCGAGCAGTACTTTCAAGGAAGAGCAGTACCTTGAGCAATTTAGGGTTTCGACAGCAGTACTTTGAGTATAAACAGCAGTACTTTGAGCAATTTAGGGTTTCGACAGCAGTACTTTGAGTATAAACAAGAAGACTTTGAGTAAGCAAGATACTTTGTCGTGACCATATTCGACGAAACTGTAACTTTTCATAAAAGCTCAGATCGACGATCACTCTGGCGGAAAGTTAGATGGATATATAGAGAACGTCCACCTAAACTTTCGTCACGATCCAACGGTTAACGAAAAATTTATGATTGTTACAAAACAGTGTTGTAGAAGCTTTACGAAATTTTTTCAGTTTCTGCAGCAGACTTCGACATTGAATAACTTTTGATTGCGAGCTTTAATTCACAATCCCTCTGGTGAAAAGTTAGATGGATATACTGAGATGCACCAGAAAAAAATGTAGCTCGATCCAACGGTTCAAGAAAAAGTTATGCCCTCTTGAAAACAGTGCTGCAGAAACATTACGAAAATTTGTAGATTCGATTTTTTTTCGTCCTTTTTCGCCAAGAAACCTTGTGAATCCCTATATCAAGAGCTCCGCGCTCTGATACTAATTGATAAGATAGTTTATAAGCTCAGCTAGGGATCAATAACAAAGACAAAAAACATGCACATCGGAATAGACTAATCAATTCTTTATTATTGAATAAGATTTTCATTCACTAACACTTCTTAGATGTTTATAGGAACACGTCTAGATAACTAAACTACTAACTAAACTAATAACCTAGGCGTTTACAAGACTATACGCCTAGGACACACACACACACCTTTAGTCGACTACATTATAGAAGACTTGCATTTAAAACCTACACTTATGTCCTCTTTATATACTAGAGGATTAGGGTTTACAAATCTCTACTAAGGACTAAATAATAAATCTTCTTTACCAAGCAAGTCCTTCCATATTTTTGTAGGTTTCCTTCTTGTCACTTTAAGTCCTTGATGTTTCATTCTTTATTGTTTTGTATCATCAAATCAATAAACCCAACATGAACCATCTCAATGCCTTCATCATCAATGAGAACAACTAAACCTTAACCATTGTTGAGTTTGCCCAGATTCTTCACATTCCTCACCATGGAGTGTGTATGTATTCCAACAATTGGTCATTAGCCAAGCTTCATGACTTGGTTGATGATCATGAGGTTTACTTCACACCCCTCGATGAACCTGCCACCGTGAGAGATGCCGTTTTTATTCAAAGAGCCTCCAAAACTCGAGTAACTAGGAACTCAAAATTCATTCACCGGGATCCCTTCCAAATGGAACTTTTTGAGATGTTCCCTCTCTAAAAGAAATGGGAACAAGTTCTTAGGGAGAATGTCGTTTTCTTGGTTGGAAACAAGGATCATCCTAACGCATGTCTAGTTTACATGATTTATTGCCTTGTCAACTCAAATCCTTTCAACCTTGCATACTACATGGTCAAACGGATGTCTAGCATTTATAGGACGGATAAGATGGTTCTACCATATGCTATGCTTCTTACTCGCCTAGCTAACTTTGTCTTTGCCTTAGAACCCTCTCCCTATACGGATGACCACTTCTTCTGCAACAAAGTCATGGTACCTCAACCCGAAGAGAAAACGTCGAGGTTCATGGTTGAAGGTGAAAGACCTCATCCACCAACGGACTCATCCGAGGAGACGAAGGAAGAAGGAAGAAACCCGGTGGACAACTACCATCTCGACCCTGTGTCCTACATTGACCAATTGGCGGACATTCTGAGGCCTTCCCAAGAGTTCCAACAAACAAAGGGGATGTTCAAATGCATTGCCAATTTTCTAATGGGGAAGAAGAAGAAATGAGATGGAAGCTTGAGGGGATTGAAGGTGAAGCTTGGGGGTGATGGGAGGTGAGGTCAATGACCTTCATTTGAACAATGTGATGTAACATCTTAAACAATATTGCTTTTATTTTGAACTCAGTAGTATGTGATGGTAAGACGATAAACAAGAACATCTTAACCTAGGATAACATAATAGGAATTTTATGGCTCTTTGATATCATATCAAAAAGTCTGTCTTTCTCCTAATTGCATGCTTATATGTCACTTTTACATGCCATGCTTGCTATGCTTTACTTACATACATGAATGCTTGATGTAGAAATCACTAGGTTTGAAATTCGATGCATGGTGCAAAATCTTGCACGCGTTTTGTGAAGGAAATGGTCCCAGAAGCCGGATCCATGGGCTATAACTAGCCGGATCCCTAACATGAAGGATCCGTGGGATCCGGGTGGACAGAAATGGATACTTAACATCTTCACATCAATCCAACCTTCCAGACCTTATTAGACTAGTTAAATATGAGATATTAGGTTCACTTAAGTCCCCCCTTAGGCTCAGATGATCCCGCATCCACTCATGGATGACTTAAGATCACATTCAAGGAGTTTTTGATTTATCACTTCTTCAAAATTCACCATTTTTCTGCTCCACTCCTTACACATTGTTTCTCTCATCTCAAAACACCTAGTTTGATATTTCTCTCAATTTTAGCAAATTGATTTTAGACATCCTTAATTCAAAATAGGCTAAAAACTAGTTTTTCATTTCTTGTGATTTTTAAGGAATTTTCCAAATTTTCTTCAAGTCACCATATGATCTCTACGGTCATTTGACATCATTTGACACTCTCAAAATCTTAGTATCATGCTGACCACTTTTATGCATACATGAAAACTCCATCCATTTATAAAAACCATCATTAGATATCCTCACTCATTATGTTTGAACATTTAAGTCCTATACCATTTAAGACACCTTAGGGAACTTAAACACTCAAGATATATAGGCACTAGACCATGGTAGAACATCATCACTCCATTTCCTTTCTCTCTGAAAACGGATCCCTGGATTTCAACTAGACGAATCCCCAATGTTAGGGATCCGTGGGAACCGGCTCTACAATACAGTTGAATTTCACTCAACTCATCAATTTCAAACTCTCTTTGGTCATCTAAACACTTCACTTTGCCTTAAATGACTCCCTAGGAAAGATCAACACTGTAGTTGACCTTAGTACATGCTAAAAATATTAGTGGTCTAAACTTTAATTCACTAACCTAATCTTATCCTTTATAAATCAAGTGTACTTGTGTTCCCAAACCACCATTAAAATTACCATTCAAAATCAGTAGCTGATAACGCTCAAATTGTGCATGTTTTTAGTAGCGTTATCCGTGCTTTTATGTGTGTTATTTGGTTATAATCATATGCTTTTGATGCTTAATCGTACAAAAGTGTGTTTGCTAGTTCATTTGTAGCCAAGTACAGGAAAGTGGAGAAAAAGACGGAAATAGAAGTAAAATATGAAGATTTCTCCATGTATGAAGAATTCCCGACAAAAGCAAGACTTGTGGAGTATATTCGAGAAGGTAAAGTCATCAAGTTAGTGGTCTAAAGACTCAAGAATGAAGTTCAAGAAGGAAAACGAGAAAGAAATGAAGAAAAGAAGCTTAAACGAAGAAATATTGGAAGACTCGTTGTTCCCGACACACCTTCACCATTTTGGCCATAACTTTTGCATACGGACTCCGTTTGACCCCCGGTTCATGGCCACGGAAAGCTAATAGAAAGATCTACAACTTTTGTGTTTATGCTTTTTTGTCATTTTGCTCCAACCGTTCGGTCGAGCCCCGCAACCGGATCCAGTTGGAGAATGGTCAAGAACACCAACCGAAACGGTTGGAGCCCAACCGATTCGGTTGGGAAGCCCTGGACAGCCATTTCTTCATTACTAAGACTCCAAACTTGTCCCAAACGATTCTAGGTCCTTCCTTGGTGTATTCTACTCCATTCCTAACTCCTTGGAGGCCAAGTTGAGCATTGAATACCCCTAGACTTGGTTCTAGTATAAATAGAGGCCTTTGCAACCTCATTTCATCATCCCTTCTCCATCCTTCTCATCCCTTTCACCCACCACTCCATCTCTAGGTGTGAAATTCGATCCTCCACCCTTAAGGACGAATTTCCACCTAAAACAACATCCCTCTCTCAACTTACCTTCACCAAAGGTGTGAAATTCGATCCTCCACCCTTAAGGACGAATTTCCACCAACTATCCTATCCCAACTTGTGTGTAATTCTTGCCTCCACCCTTAAGGACGAATTTCCACCAAAATTATCTCTCCCAAAAGACCACAAGCCTCTGCCATTTCCAGAAGTATGCATGGTTAGAAGTTGTAGTTGATTGGAGGCTTGAAGGAGTGCTATAATCCTTCACCTTTGCCTATTGTAATTCATACTTTAGGTAAACCTTGTTACTTTTATGATGTTGAATGCTATTGTTCATGTTTGGTTCTTTGATTGTGTTGATTATGTGATTCTTGTGATGTGTTCTTGTCTTATGAATGTCTTTATACTTGTTTGGCTCTTATGATAACTTGTGATGATTTGTCTAAACATGTATGTTCTTTGTGTGCTTGTTCTTATAATGCTTTTCTTGTTGGTTTGATCCGTGACAATCATAACCATCAACTTGTTACTTGTTCTTATACTACTTTTCTTGTTGGTTTGATCTGTGACAATCATAACTATCTACTTATTACTCGTTACTTGCTTAAACAAACAAACGATACTTGTAGTGCAACCAAGTCTCTTGGGACGACCTTGATTTACCTTATACTATACTACAACTTGACTAGGGTATACTTGCCCGAATGTGTTCCTAGTTAATCGGTAATTCATGTTTACAAATTTAAAACCTCGATGGAACCCATCAGTAGCTAACACACATTTGACATCCTACTTTTTACCATGATTAAAGCATCTAGTACAACCTCATCAACCAAAGGTTCCTCCAAGAAAAATGCTCGTGTTGTTCATGAAATTTCTTCAACCGAGTCATCACCCGTCAAAACATCAAACACTAGAATTCCTCCTCAACAAACTCAACCAACCAAAGCTAGGAGAACCACTAAAATTAGAATCCGACCATGTGGTTTGGAAAGACTTTCACCAAACACTACCATACCCTCTAAACCAAACACACCTAGTTCCACTAAAACACCTAACCCATCATTTCTAGAACTTAGATTACACTCTTTCACCACACCTCTTTCACATCTAAACCTTTACTCCTTAGAAAACTTACCACCTAGAACTTCTCATTCACCATCCTTGTCATTATATGAGGAACTACCTTCACACCAAAACATTGATGATGGAACGTCACCAACACCCAAATTCTACTCACCTCCATCAAATAGTCCATATTTGGGTACAAGGAATCACCAATCTCAAAGACCGGACCATATGGATACCTCTTTATATCGACCACCAACCCATACATCACCACCTTCATTCTTAGTTGAATCCCATCCTACTTCACTTTACTCACCTCCACAAATCCCTTTACCCTTTGTGGAACCTCCGTCCCTCTCACCCAATATTTCACCTCAAAACATTCCATCTCCAATACCTCCGTCTCCTACTCAAGACAATAATTGCTCTAATAGTCAGCATACCCAAGGGTTAGTTCAAAAAGTACGAAATGAGTTGCATTTCATGTTTAATCATCTCCTTGAACGATTTTACCAAATTAACAAATCTACTCGTCCTTAGAACTTAGCAATACAAGCACAATGGTGCTCTTCTCTAGTCTTAGGCACAACTTAGATTTGTTAGAAAATGTACTACATGCTTGTATCATTCTCTTAGTTTTAGAGATATGTGTATCATTTCTCTTGTTTTATTGAATAAAACTACATGCTGTATGCTATATAGTTATGAGAATATGTTTGGTGCTATAATACATAAGTCATTTGGATATTTACGTCATTTTTTACATCTACATTGCTGTCAATAAAATGCATGTACACGGTTCCCTCAAATTAGCCTAGATGGATCCCTCATAGGAAGGATTCGTGGGATCCGTGCAACATAAGCATATTTTCTTACTAACATAAATCTCATTTGCAAGAAACTATGCACCATATACTTGTTTTCTAACCCTTGTTTCGTAGATTTTCAAAATACACATGAAGACTTTGACACCCTCAACAAGAGGGAGCTTTGCGTCAAAGCAAAGCATTGCAAAAACGCTTGCAATACATCAACTTAGGTTTTCTATATTACTTGACGTCCTCCTCAAATGGGAGCACTCGTCAAGGGGGAGCATTTCGTTAAAAGACGAAACCATTGCAAAAATACTTGCAACACACTCGTTTAGCTTTCCTAATTACTTGACACCCTCAACAAAGGGGAGTATCCGTCAAGGGGAGCTAAGACGAGAATCTTTCTCTCATCTTACTGTTTATTTTTCTTTTTGTTACTTTTCACAAGTTTTTCTCAGAACAATGTGTTAGTTTCTTTCCGACGCTCTTTTTGTTTCGACAAAAAAGGGGAGAAGAGATTAAAAACTCCAATTCAAATTTTTACGAATTTTATTTTCTTCTTAAAACAATCTTATGTTTTGTCATCAACCAAAAGAGGGAGATTGTTAATACAAATAAGCCATAAAAACATTTATTTATATTTTACGATCTTCTAATGTTTTTCGATAAGAAACGTAAAATCGTTTTAACAAAACAAATAAAATACGTAAAAGGTTTAAGCCAATAGTTTACTAACACACTTTTACTAAACATATTAAAACTATATCAAAACATGTTTAGTAAATAAGTTATATAAAAACCAAAGATATTTTTATAAAACACTAAACAAGTAATATTGTTTACATCTTATAAAAATGCACTTTGTATATGTTGTAATGGGTAAAAACCAAAGTCCATAACCCATGACCCATGACCCATGACCCATGATCCATTGACTAGGTACAATGAATGTTGTTGGGTAAAAACCAAAGTCCATAACCCATACCCATGAAGCATGATCCATAACCCATGACCCATTGCATCACATCATGCATGAATTCATGTTGGGTATTATCCATGATCCATGACTAAAAGTCCATGACCCATGACCCAAGATCCATAACCTAATGACTAGGTACATTGCATCTTGTAGGGTATTCATAATACATTACCCATAACCCATGGTCCATAATCCATAACCCGGTTTGCAACCCGAAATCCGGACTAAACTGACCCAGTAGCTGGATCCCAGGTTTTGCACTAGCCGGATCCCTCTGGGGAGGGATCCGTTGGAATCGTGGGATAGTAGACAAGTTTTGCCTATAAATAGTGAGCCATTTCTCTTTTGCTCACCACTACTCTTAGATACACTTTCTTCCAGTATTCTAACATCTTTAACCACTGATCCAAAGGATCATTCTATGTAGTTTTATGTTTGTGTGATTCTCTAGGTTCTTCTTAAAGGCGAGATCACCACCTCTTGAAGACGTGTAAGCTCAAGTCATGAGTTGCTAAGCTTCATCATCATCAAGACCACTGAAGTGCATCTTGTTGATAATTCTTTCCTCCCTCCATAGAAGTTTTTTGTTGAAGGCATTAGTGAAAGGTGATTTCTCCCGAACTAGCTAACTTTATTTCCCAGCCACTTGTGAATGGCTGATACTAAAAGCTAGACAGCCCGGGAGAAAAATGCAAGTTTACCAAGGATTTAAAATATCCTTGGATCGTTTATGTCTGGCGAGGCATGATGTTCCACATACAATGACTTGTGAATCTTTGAAATGATATAGAATGTACAAAAGCAGAATCGATTGACTATGAATAGTAATAGCTCATCACGACTATGTCAATAAAAGCGTGCAATCGAAACCTAAAAACGATTATAACTATAGTAGGGATTTGCATGTCTTAGCGACTTAAATGCAAATTAAAAGAAATAAAAGTTAAAATCTATTAAATAAACGCTATCACTATTTTTACGGATCGATGAACGTTTATGTGATTTTATAAAATAAAATAACTTAAATAAACTATATTAACTAAAACGTAAACTCAAATTACTTAAAACGTTATTTAAAACGGAAACGAGCGTTATTTACGAAAATAATATTTGAGCGCAAGCAAAAACGTAAAATTTATGAAATAAAAGGCCTAAGAGTGTAAAACTAATTTTATTACATACTATATGATAAAAGAAAATTTTACAAAAAAATTTATATTTTTTAGACTTTTATATTATTTATTATGATTTAATTAAGTTTTTACACTAATTAAATTATTAAAAATACTAAAACTATAAAGAAAAATCTCAACTTTTTACAGAAAATACTTTATACTAATACTAAGGTAAGAAAAATACAAAACTTGAAAAAGCTGTTTCAAATAAGCTGGAATTCAGCTATTAAGTTCGAATAAGCTTATTGAACAAGGTGTAGTTAAGTATTAAAGTGTGCATGATATGACCAGTCAAAGACCCAAGGGCAATTGGCATCCAGGTACACACTAACGCGTTCATAAGGGGGAGGTCTCAGGTTCGAGCCTGCCTACCCCCTTTTTGCAAAATATTTTATTTTTTTGATTTTCTTTTTGCAAAACTTTATAACAAGCTAAAATATGGAACTTTAATAAAACCAACTTTTCAAAACTTGGAAATAAGCTGTTGGAGCTTATTTCCATAACAGAATGGCTTAAAAGCCTTAAAGCTTCCACATAGAAGCTAGCATTTGTAGCTAAAGCTTGCTTTTGGCTTTTCTGCTTTTATGACACTTAATATAAACAAGCATAATACATATTTACTGAAAATGGAACTTTACAAACTTATAAATAAGCTATACATGAGCTTATGAGTCATTCGATCAAGCTTATGGGCTCACGGTGGACTCATAAGTTCACAATAAGCTTGAAAAAGCTATACAACACAGAAATAAAAGAAAGAAATATGTTTGAACAAAGCTATAGACATTTATACAAAAGCATGTTTAATCGAATTCAAACCATAAGCTCATAACAAGCTTATAAGTTAATTTAGATAAAACTTGCCAAACACCTGCATACTTTAATAAAGACTAAGTAAGCTCATCAAATGAGTTTAAAAGACCAAATAAGCTTTAAACTCAGCAAGGTGATCTGGGTGGCTTCTCAAAAAGCCCAAGCTCACCTAGTGGGGTTCACTAGTGAGCTTGTAGGAAGCTTATGAAAAGTCACCCATTTGAGTGGGTATGCTAGTGAACTAGCATATTCGACAAATGGGACAATCAAAGCCATAAGCGACCCTAGTTAATGGGTTGCAATGGGAATTTAAGAGTTTAGGACTTAAAATCTAGTGAATAAGCTCCAACTGGAACTAAGTATCACAAGCTAGGTCCCTGAAATAAGCTTCTTGATAGCTTATGAAATAGCTAGAAGTGCACTGAGTTCTTTAGCATACTCAGTATGGGACAAATAAAAAGCTTGTTGCAGCCTTGCTTAACAAGCTACAACATGGAATATAAGAATTGGATCATAGAGTATAGTAGATAAGCTTTACAAAAAACTAAACCACATAAGCTCTAGATCATTAATGAGCTTTTTAGAGGCTTGTAGGTAATGGTGTAAATGGACTGCATAAGCAGTCCATTGTTGTGATTGAGCAAACATACAAGCTCTATAGGACTTTTCCAATAAGCTCATGAAAGCTCAACTTACACAGAAACATTGAGATGGGCAGTTAAGTTTCACAAGAAACTAATTTACACAAGCTCTAGCTCAGTGAGGAGCTTTCCATGAACTTGTAAAAACCACTCAACTTCCACTGTTTGCTTCAGTGGAAGGAGTAAATGGGACAAAAAGTTTGGGTAGATTAAGCTATGGAAATAAGCTAGAATTGTAAAAACAAATATGAACATAATAAAAAGGCTAGAAGGGCTATTCAAAGAAGTAAATTGCACAAGCTATGGTCAAGTCATGAAGCTTCTGCAAGCTCATGAACTTGACCATAAAACTTTGGTGCAGGGCATAACTTGGTATAAAAATTTGACTTTTTACATGAACTAAAAGGTTTGACTATTATGAACTAAGGATTGAATTATAGGACTGAACATGACATATTAAACTGTAATAAGGTTATCTAGAGATATGTTTACAAGTATTAAGCTATTTCTAAGAATTTCACACTCTAATTATATGACAGTAAACTGTAAGAAGACATTAAAAAGAGATTTGACTTTTTTACAAAACAAGGACTCAATATTATGACTTAATTGAGCTATTAGGTACTATTCTAACATGAGACAAGTATAAACAACAACAAATAAACACAGAAGTCTGTTTATCGACAAATCCAAACATCCGTGATGATCACTTTTCACATGAACTTCACAGTTTTGAATGATTCTGAGCATAAACTTGATTCAAAACATTATAATATAACATATTAAGATTATTTGAGCATAAAACAGTCAAGAACACAGTCAAGGATACAGACTTGTCAAATATGCATTCCAACTGAGTTTTTCCAATTTTAGGCACAAGTGAAACTTTATGAACAAACTGCTAGTATTAAGCTATAATAACATCAAACAAACACAAAGGAACATAAAAACATATAAATCAAAGCATAAAAGGTGATGAAACAGTAAAAGGTAAAAAAAAATATGGAAAACATGAAACTCACATGTGATCAAGACAAATACTGAGCACCAAAGATCAGAAACCACTCCTAGCTTATTGTCAGTAGGCTAGAAACCAGAAAACCATCCAGATTAGCTTCTACTCTTCAGAACTGCTTATTGGACCATAAGTTGACTTTCATTGACTATATGGAATTTTAATTTTCTTTTCTGAATTTAAAGACCTAGCTTGTTTAATGAGTCTAAAAACTTGGTGAGCTTTTGTCAGAAGCTTATGGAGCTTAAAGAGTCCACAAAACAACCATATAACTGGAAATGAAAAAACATGAAAATTTAAAGGAAATTAAGTAAAAACTTAAAACTGACTTTAAACTGTAATTAAACTGAATTTAAAAGTTCATTACACTAACTTAAAGAAAATTACAACATTTAAAAGCTTAAAAGACATTTAATTTAAAGAAAACAGTAAAACTACACTAAGTGAACAATGGTAAAAACCAAAGTTAGCCTTTTCTTTGCCTCTCCTCTGCTTTTTATATTCATTTCAACTCCTTGTCGACCTCTTATCAAATCCCACTTGACTTCTTCTCTTGAATGCATCTAAATCGTACACTTGTAAAATTGGCGGGAAAAGTCTAAGAAGCAGGTTTATCGCATTAAATGGGTTTGGATTGGTGTAGAGGTGGAGGGGGGAGGTGGAAAGTTGATTTGGGATGAGCTGGATTGAAAATCAAGTGGTTAAATACCACTGGTATTGGTGAAACAGGGGTGAAGGAGACGGTGAGCAGTGTAGGCGGTTTCATTTGATTTCAAATATTGGGCGGGTTAGTGGATTGGGTTGGATTTGGGCTTATATTAAATAAAGGGTCCGGTTTGGTTTAATTTAAACAACAAGGACCAATCTTGCAATTCTTTGAAAGTTGAAGGGTTTATCTTGAGCATTTTCCAAAGCTCTCATTAGGGTAAAACCTGCCAAGTAAGATTAGTTTAAGGACCATTGTTGAAAATTTACATTTTACAAATCCAGGACCAAAATTGTCAATTTTATAACTTGAGGACCAAACTTGTAATTTTCTCAAAACTTATCATAAAGGACCAAATATGTCACATTTGAATAGTACAAGGTGTAATTTGAATATTTTCCATTTTTAAACACCTGTGGTGATTCGACATTTTGTAAAGTTTAGGGACTAAAGTTGTAAATTGTGTTTTAAACTTCAAAGGATTATTTTATTACAACTTGTAAATCCCAAGGACCTTTTATGACTTTTATAAGTTTTGGAATGATCGGGACTAGTTTTGACAATTTGAGTAACTTGTGGATGAAAATGACAATTATTGTGAAATTGATCATTTTTCACTTGTTTTTCAATCTTTTGTACCGAATCACATAAAACACAATTTTATGAATTTGTATCATTTTGAGAGTCATTTGTGTGTTTTTGGTTGTTTTTGTGGGTTTATACAATACAAATATATGTGTATTTAGACACATATCAAATCCCCCACACTAAACTATTGCTAGTCCCTAGCAATCTTTTATTTAAAACTTAATGGATTTGAAAAACTCTTTACCAAAAGCCATCACTTCTGGAGTAGCCAAATGTTTCAGTTCAAGTAAGAACCTTGGTACAATGATAACCAAATGATTTTGAGCAAATCATAAGTCGTCAACGGATTTGATTTGTCTTTACCGTGCCGTACCTTCCGGACTAGCCAACTCTTAGATAAATTATCGAATTATCTTTGGTGAGTCGATTACCAATTATGGATTTTCAATCGCCTTTACCACAAGCCATAACCTTGCGGGCTAGCCAACTTTTCACTAGTTTAAAGATATGGTGAGTTGAACACCATACAATTTTAGGCAAATTGCAAGCCATAAACGGATTTGAGATATCTTTACCAAGAGCCGTTTGCTCTGGATTAGCCAATCCTTATGTGGGTTAGACATGGTGGATGATTACCATTTGTTGTGTTTAGTACATAGTACTTCCACTAAAAAAAAATTTTAAAATTTGGCCATTTTGGGGAAAAAGGGACTAAAAGGGTACATTTACGATCAAATTCGCGAATTTCCCCACTTAGAAATGAATATTGTCCTCAATATTCAAAACTAAATGGGTAACACAACAATTATTTTATTTTTACGTATTTACAATTTTCAAAGTTTTATAAATCTATATACGAAATGTGGGCACACCCCACACTTAGGTGGTAGAAAGGGAAAAGATGTAAATACGGGTGAAAACCCATATTGTGTGGCTTGTTTTTGATAACCAAGTCACTAGCTTGACTTGACCCGAATTAAATTGTTCATGGGGAAACCGGGTGGGATTGCCACTCAAAGAATGGTGAGAAATTGGAGTGGGATTGCCACTCACGTAATTATGAAATTCATCACTTAAGATGAGTCCGAGAATCTTAGAAAGAAACTCGAAAAGGCGAGAAGAATCTTTTGATTTTTGATTTTATAAAAGAAGTGTAAAATATTTTTGTATTTTTAAGGTTTATATATATATGTACAAAAGAAATTCCTAACAACCGCCCTATAAAGGGAATCTGGGTGACAGAGCTCAAGAATCAGAAATGTACCAACAACCAAATGTTGTAACCGAGGACTTATCAAACTGGGCAAGTTGTGTGAAAAGGAAAAAAATGTTTTGTATTTTTTAACTTATATATATATATACACAAAGAAATGGTTAAAAAGGAAACCTAAATGAGATTTTTAATACATGATATCGATTTAAACCTAATCTATCATATTCCGTGAATTATACTAAGCACATAAATCCTTTTTAGTGTAAACATGGTGTTTAGCCAAAATTTAGACCTAGGAATATCAAGATTAGGAAGATTGACAGTCAAATGCAAATCAAAGCACAGATAGATTATAAAATCTTTTTGTATTTTATATTTTATATGAAATGAAATATATGTAATTTACATACAAGGATAGGTATTTCAACAAAGTACAAAATACAAGTCATAATACGCAGCTAGCCTCCCCGGCAGCGGCGCCAAAATTTGATTTCTCCCGAACTAGCTAACTTTATTTCCCAGCCACTTGTGAATGGCTGATACTAAAAGCTAGACAGCCCGGGAGAAAAATGCAAGTTTACCAAGGATTTAAAATATCCTTGGATCGTTTATGTCCTGGCGAGGCATGATGTTCCACATACAATGACTTGTGAATGCTGAAATGATATAGAATGTACAAAAACAGGAATCTGATTGACTATGAATAGTAATAGCTCTGTCACAGCTATGTCAATAAAAACGTGCAATCAGAAACCTAAAAACGATTATAACTATAGTAGGGATTTGCATGTCTTAGCGACTTAAATGCAAATTAAAAGAAATAAAAGTTAAAATCTATTAAATAAACGCTATCACTATTTTTACAGATCGATGAACGTTTATGTGATTTTATAAAATAAAATAACTTAAATAAACTATATTAACTAAAACGTAAACTCAAATTACTTAAAAACGTTATTTAAAACGGAAACGAGCGTTATTTACGAAAATAGCGCTGGAGCGCAAGCAAAAACGTAAAATTTATGAAATAAAAGGCCTAAGAGTGTAAAACTAATTTTATTACATACTATATGATAAAAGAAAATTTTACAAAAAAATTTATATTTTTTAGACTTTTATATTATTTATTATGATTTAATTAAGTTTTTACACTAATTAAATTATTAAAAATACTAAAACTATAAAGAAAAATCTCAACTTTTACGAAAATACTTTATACTAATACTAAGGTAAGAAAAATACAAAACTTGAAAAAGTGTTTCAAATAAGTCGAATTCACTATTAAGTTCGAATAAGCTTATTGAACAAGGTGTAGTTAAGTATTAAAGTGTGCATGATATGACCAATCAAAGACCCAAGGGCAATTGGCATCCGTACACACTAACGCGTTCATAAGGGGAGGTCTCAGGTTCGAGCCTGCCTACCCCCTTTTTGCAAAATATTTTATTTTTTTGATTTTCTTTTTGCAAAACTTTATAACAAGCTAAAATATGGAACTTTAATAAAACCAACTTTTTCAAAACTTGGAAATAAGCTCTGTTGGAGCTTATTTCCATAACAGATGGCTTAAAAAGCCTTAAAGCTTCCACATAGAAGCTAGCATTTGTAGCTAAAGCTTGCTTTTGGCTTTCTCTGCTTTTATGACACTGAATATAAACAAGCATAATACATATTTACTGAAAATGGAACTTTACAAACTTATAAATAAGCTATACATGAGCTTATGAGTCATTCAGTCAAGCTTATGGGCTCACAGTGGACTCATAAGTTCACAATAAGCTTGAAAAAGCTATACAACACAGGAAATAAAAAGAAAGAAATATGTTTGAACAAAGCTATAGACATTTATACAAAAGCATGTTTAACTGAATTCAAACCATAAGCTCATAACAAGCTTATAAGTTAATTTAGATAAACAGCTTGCCAAACACCCCTGCATACTTTAATAAAGACTAAGTAAGCTCATCAAATGAGTTTAAAAGACCAAATAAGCTTTAAACTCAGCAAGGTGATCTGGGTGGCTTCTCAAAAAGCCCAAGCTCACCTAGTGGGGTTCACTAGTGAGCTTGTAGGAAGCTTATGAAAAGTCACCCATTTGAGTGGGTATGCTAGTGAACTAGCATATTCTGACAAATGGGACAATCAAGAAGCCATAAGCAGCCCTAGTTAATGGGTTGCAATGGGGAATTTAAGAGTTTAGGACTTAAAATCTAGTGAATAAGCTCCAACTGGAACTAAGTATCACAAGCTAGGTCCCTGAAATAAGCTTCTTGATAGCTTATGAAATAGCTAGAAGTGCACTGAGTTCTTTAGCATACTCAGTATGGGACAAATAAAAAGCTTGTTGCAGCCTTGCTTAACAAGCTACAACATGGAATATAAGAATTGGATCATAGAGTATAGTAGATAAGCTTTACAAAAAACTAAACCACATAAGCTCTAGATCATTAATGAGCTTTTTAGAGGCTTGTAGGTAATGGTGTAAATGGACTGCATAAGCAGTCCATTGTTGTGATTGAGCAAACATACAAGCTCTATAGGACTTTTCCAATAAGCTCATGAAAGCTCAACTTACACGTAAACATTGAGATGGGCGCTTAAGTTTCACAAGAAACTAATTTACACAAGCTCTAGCTCGGTGAGGAGCTTTCCATGAACTTGTAAAACCACTCAACTTCCAATCGCTTGCTTCATGGAAGGAGTAAATGGGACAAAAGTTTGGGTAGATTAAGCTATGGAAATAAGCTAGAATTGTAAAACAAATATGAACATAATAAAAGGCTAGAAGGGCTATTCAAAGAAGTAAATTGCACAAGCTATGGTCAAGTCATGAAGCTTCGCAAGCTCATGAACTTGACCATAAAACTTTGGTGCGAGGCATAACTTGGTATAAAAATTTGACTTTTACATGAACTAAAAGGTTTGACTATTATGAACTAAGGATTGAATTATAGGACCGAACATGACATATTAAACTCGTAATAAGGTTATCTAGAGATATGTTTACAAGTATTAAGCTATTTCTAAGAATTTCACACTCTAATTATATGACAGTAAACTGTAAGAAGACATTAAAAAGAGATTTGACTTTTTTACAAAACAAGGACTCAATATTATGACTTAATTGAGCTATTAGGTACTATTCTAACATGAGACAAGTATAAACAACAACAAATAAACACAGGAAGTCCTGTTTATCAGCAAATCCAAACATCCCTGTGATGATCACTTTTCACATGAACTTCACAGTTTTGAATGATTCTGAGCATAAACTTGATTCAAAACATTATAATATAACATATTAAGATTATTTGAGCATAAAACAGTCAAGAACACAGTCAAGGATACAGACTTGTCAAATATGCATTCCAACTGAGTTTTTCCAATTTTAGGCACAAGTGAAACTTTATGAACAAACTGCTAGTATTAAGCTATAATAACATCAAACAAACACAAAGGAACATAAAAACATATAAATCAAAGCATAAAAGGTGATGAAACAGTAAAAGGTAAAAAAAAATATGGAAAACATGAAACTCACATGTGATCAAGACAAATACTGAGCACCAAAGATCAGAAACCACTCCTAGCTTATTGTCAGTAGGCTAGAAACCAGAAAACCATCCAGATTAGCTTCTACTCTTCAGAACTGCTTATTGGACCATAAGTTGACTTTCATTGACTATATGGAATTTTAATTTTCTTTTCTGAATTTAAAGACCTAGCTTGTTTAATGAGTCTAAAAACTTGGTGAGCTTTTGTCAGAAGCTTATGGAGCTTAAAGAGTCCACAAAACAACCATATAACTGGAAATGAAAAAACATGAAAATTTAAAGGAAATTAAGTAAAACTTAAACCGACTTTAAACGTAATTAAACCGAATTTAAAAGTTCATTACACTAACTTAAAGAAAATTACAACATTTAAAAGCTTAAAAGACATTTAATTTAAAGAAAACAGTAAAACTACACTAAGTGAACAATGGTAAAACCAAAGTTAGCCTTTTCTTTGCCTCTCCTCTCGCTTTTATATTCATTTCAACTCCTTGTCGACCTCTTATCAAATCCCACTTGACTTCTTCTCTTGAATGCATCTAAATCGTACACTTGTAAAATTGGCGGGAAAAGTCTAAGAAGCAGGTTTATCGCATTAAATGGGTTTGGATTGGTGTAGAGGTGGAGGGGGGAGGTGGAAAGTTGATTTGGGATGAGCTGGATTGAAAATCAAGTGGTTAAATACCACTGGTATTGGTGAAACAGGGGTGAAGGAGACGGTGAACAGTGTAGGCGGTTTCATTTGATTTCAAATATTGGGCCG
This sequence comes from Chrysanthemum lavandulifolium, assembly GCA_022545495.1. NCBI lineage: Eukaryota > Viridiplantae > Streptophyta > Magnoliopsida > Asterales > Asteraceae > Chrysanthemum > Chrysanthemum lavandulifolium. Next base: position 88,941,827 of record CM040240.1, read on the forward strand.
GGTTAGTGGATTGGGTTGGATTTGGGCTTATATTAAATAAAGGGTCCGGTTTGGTTTAATTTAAACAACAAGGACCAATCTTGCAATTCTTTGAAAGTTGAAGGGTTTATCTTGAGCATTTTCCAAAGCTCTCATTAGGGTAAAACCTGCCAAGTAAGATTAGTTTAAGGACCATTGTTGAAAATTTACATTTTTACAAATCCAGGGACCAAAATTGTCAATTTTATAACTTCAGGGACCAAACTTGTAATTTTCTCAAAACTTATCATAAAGGACCAAATATGTCACATTTGAATAGTACAAGGTGTAATTTGAATATTTTCCATTTTTTAAACACCTGTGGACCGATTCGACATTTTGTAAAGTTTAGGGACTAAAGTTGTAAATTGTGTTTTTAAACTTCAAAGGATTATTTTATTACAACTTGTAAATCCCAAGGACCTTTTATGACTTTTTATAAGTTTTGGAATGATCAGGGACTAGTTTTGACAATTTGAGTAACTTCAGGGACTGAAAATGACAATTATTGTGAAATTGATCATTTTTCACTTGTTTTTCAATCTTTTGTACCTGAATCACATAAAAACACATTTTTATGAATTTGTATCATTTTGAGAGTCATTTGTGTGTTTTTGGTTGTTTTTGTGGGTTTATACAATACAAATATATGTGTATTTAGACACATATCAAAAGGTGCCGAAGGGTCGTGTTGAAGGCATTAGTGAATGGTGCCATGGGTGTACATTTGATATGGTGCATCGATGTACAAGTTAGATAGTTTGGGTTAAAGGATATTGTTATCCTTCTAGTGTTGTAACAAGGAGTGTGTCTCCTTTGGGGTAGTTGTGTTATGGTGTTGTGTTGGGTAGTAGTTACTTCTTTGTAATGGAACTCGGTATCTAGCCTTGTACCAGATAAAGTGTAGGCGGCGTTGTGATAGGTTTGGTTCTACCTCGTGGAAGAACTAGGTGTCTAGCCTTGTACTGGATAAAGAGTAGGCGAAGTTGTCAAGGCTTCTCCACCACATTAAGGAGCTTGTGTTGTGTAGTTCTTACAAACTCTCGAGTGGGGTACTCGGGGATCAGAGTAGGGAAGGAAGGTGTCCTTGTAGCCGAACTACTATAAATACTTGTGTCGTGGTTTTGTGTTCCTTACTCTTTATCTTTTGCATTACTTACTTATATGCTTATCTATCATTATCCAACACACATATTAAATAGATTGACATAAGTCGATCTAAATACTTTAAAACAAAGTTTTAATTGGAAAAACTATTCAACCTCCCTTCTAGTTTTCCACACTAAGTATACTAGATTTAGATATAACATAACACCGTTCGGGCCATCATAATTCAGAGGTATGAAACCCCTCACATGAAGCTCCCTAGTATTGTGTTATGTTGTTAAGTATTAAGTTATATATAATGTAACACCGTTTGGGACATCATAATCCTGAGGTCATGTAGTAGACGTTTGAGGAGCCAGATCAATTTAAGTCGTAAACCTAGCAAACTCGTCAAAACGAATACCCAAATGAACCCCTCAGATGAAGCTCCCTAATATTGTATTACATTGTTAAATAAAAATACATGGTTTTCATTTATAGAAAATACTTTTACGACCCTTAAGTTTATAATTTGACAAAAATACCCTTAGGTTATAAACTTTTATGAAATTAGTCCTTTATGAAAATAACTAATTATATACTTATCCTTAGACTTTAAAACTTTCCAATTTAGATCCTTAGACTTATAAATTCTAAGAAATGACAAAAAAACCCTTGTACTTAATAGTTTCACAAAGTTACAATATATACCCCTATGCATGGAAAGCGTTACGAAACTAGTCCTAAAACCATGCAAACTATATTTTTATGATACAAAAGTGTTTTATAGCTTATTCATTATTAGTAGAAGCTTATTTAATTTACTTAAAATAACTTATGGCTCATGAAAAGGGTTTATTAACTATAAACATGAATTCGACTCCATTTAGGGTTTTTAGAGGAAAACCCGTAGGTTTTTGTGATCAAGGCTTAGTAAAGGGTTATATTGTGATATAATGCACCTAATAACTATCCTATTACTGAAACATAGCTTATAGAACTATTTTAGAACTTACATGACAAGGAAATGGGTCGTTAGGGGGTTTTAGGGTTTCACGACAAGGTAACGACTAGGGGAGGGATTGTAGCTTGGTTTTCTTAACCTATTGGCTTCCTAGGACTATTATAATACTATTAGGACTAGACTATGGGAGGTGGTAAAGTGAAATGGGATGGTTTGAATGAAATGGGGAGGCGAGGGTATTTATAGGGCTCATATAGCTTCTTGTCCAAGGTGTGTGTGGTGTGGTCGCAAGAGGAGGAGGGGGTAATTCATGGAAGCTATAGGGTGACTAAAGGAGGATATGGATGTAGATAGGGGGCTTGTGGTGGTGGTTTAGTCCTATGGTTGCCGCGATCAAAGGTGGTGACAAGTAGGTGCATCAGCTACTTGTAACCTACTTAGGGTGGTGCTAGGATGGTTGTTTAAGGTGGAAAGGATGTGATGGGGGAGGGTGGTAGGCTGCTAGGGATGGTGGTGGTGCTTAAGGTGCTTAGTTTAGGGCTTAATCTAGCTTAGGGTTAGTTTTAGGGTCGAACTAGGTTTAGGGTTTAGCCCTTAGGTTAGTGATCTAGGGTGATTAGTGACTAAGGTTAGGGTTTAGGAATCATGTAATAAGTGGTGGTAACTTGTGCTAAAGAAACGAGAAGGTTTAGACCTAGTTTAGGGGCTTAAATGACCTAATTAGTGTTTTGTGCTTAAGGGACTTGTACCTAAGCTCTAAGGGGTTGTACTAGGATTTAGGGGAGACTAAGATACTCTAAGGTTTCTAAGGTAACTTATACATAAGCCTTGAACACAATTAAACTAGTTTCGTTTTGAAATTAGGGTTTTAGAAATAATCGTAACCGGATAGGTCTTGTTTTTGTGTTATGATAGATATAGTATACTATATTGGTAGATTACTTAATAAAATGATGTTTAGAACTTAGACTTGACATACCATGGGTTTACATGATGTAAACGTAAGGATATTTGGCATGGGTGGATACGGGAGCAGGTCAAGGGGGTTATGTAAGTAGTAGTGATGAGATAACGCAAAAATTTTACCCGTAAAGTGATACTATGTAAGGCATAAGTATAGGTAACCTGGTTAAAATTGGGTAGGGTATTACATCCCCATGCATGCTTCATGAACCAAAAGAGTTCTTGTGACCCTATTGCCTATTTTTTTCATGCACTTTCATGTGATACATACTATGACCATTCAACCTTCCAAGTTTACAACTATGAAAGGGCCTTCTATGTAGTCATTTGCTCACACATTCAAACACATAATCACTCTCATATATTTAGTTGAAAACAAGGCTAAGAAAAGTATAGTTGGTTTTTCAAAAAATTTGGATTAGGGTGCATACAAGAAGGGATTCAAGAGTTATGGTTTTGGGAGCTAAAATCTAGGGTTTTCTTACGGTTCAATTATGTTTTTTTCACCATTCATACACAACACTTGTAAGCCTTCCACAAACTCATTTCATACTTCATTTCATTCATATTTATCATCTCATGTTGTTTCATATCACCAATATATACATACTGTGTAAAAACATTTGATTTTGAACTTTGTATAGAAAACCCTAAATTTGTCATTATTTTCAGTCGACTATTGAGCTAAACAAAACCACTTTAGAATATTTCTAGGCCAATTTGCTTTTACCCACTACTAGATACATGTATTAGGTAGTTCCAAATCGAAATTTATAATTGTTGGAATTGTTTTACTATTTTTAACATTTTACACGAAAGTAGTTGTTTGAAAATGGCTAAATATGAGTACTTGTCACAAAGCGCTTAAACGGAGGACCTTAACTCCACCCCAGGAACTCTAATTTCACTTTTTGGAAAGATAAGATATATATCAAGCTATAGGAGTTGTAATTTTGAAAGTTGAATGAAAAATAGTGAGTTATAATACGTTGAAGTCAGGCAAAAGTTTATGTCAAAAGGTAAACAACATGTCAGTGGGTTAATTGGTATAAATCGACATCTAAAATGTGTTTTCACAAATCGAGGCCTTGATTTCTTGAAGTATATATATTTACCTATGTCTAGGGAGTTGAATGACCAAAAACAGGCTAACAACGAAGGCGATATGCCCCTTTAAAGTTAGAAATTATTTCAAATTAGCAACTTCTTTTAATAGTTTTAGAACTAAAAATGCGTTAATTTTTTTAAACGTTTTGACTTATGTAACTTTATAAAATTTTAATACAAGTATATAAACGTGATTAAACTTTATAAATCTCATATTCATATAGTACATGTCGTATCGCTTCTAAAATGACTTATTTATCTAGGTTGCGGTTAGTATTTTGTTCGTTGAACTACGTTATACTTTTCCGTATTCACTACTTACTTGAGGTGAATTTCATAGCCCCACTTTTACATGTTTACTACTTGTTTTGAAATACATTGGGGGTGAGAATATATGCTTGTTTACTTATTACATGCTCAATTACTTTCTTTCGGACACAAGTACTTAGAACTTTTACGTATTTCCTAAGTTACACAACTTTCCATTAAGTCCCCATTATCATGAACTATTAATTATGTAGTAAGCACGAATTTTACGAATAGATCTATTGGGTTGAAACCCCTGTCCGGGTAGTTGCCCTACTTGAATGGTATGTCAAACGGACGCATAGTCATTTGAGGAACTTGAGTGTTCATGGAAATGAATACTTGTTGGGGCACAAAACTAAAAACGATAGAGTAGCATAGAGTAGCATTTGGGATTTCATGATGACGAATATTGTTGCATTACTTATCATTCGATTGCAAAACAAAAAAAATCATTATATTTTGTGAAATTCTTGGGCTATGTATTGTAAAACATTATGTAGAAAACTAGAAGGTGTTTGAATAATTTTTACCGATTTAAATTTAGTTTTAAAAAACTTTTAGATCGATTGTATGTGAAAACTTTAGATGATGAAATATAGATAATGCAAGTAAGTAAGAAAAGAGATAATTACGATAAAGTAAAGAGAGGAAGAGATAAAACTTTGACACAATGATTTATAGTGGTTCGACTATAAGGAAACCTTCCTTACCCTACTCCACTCCCCGAGTACCCAACTCGAGAGTTCTTAAGCACAATGTCAACAAGCTCCTTTAACGGGCGGAGAAGCCTCACAACATCGCTTACACTTTTTTCAGTACAAAGCTAAATACTGGGTTCTTTACACAGAAGAACCAATCCAACACAAGTTAACACAATTAACACAACTACCACAACTAACACAAAAAAAATTTCATTACAATATTGATGCACGTACGAAGCGCGTTCAGGGTTAAAGGAACTTCCTTTTCTTCGAGCAAGTTTGTCAACCACCTAGGCAGTGAACCTAATCGTTGTAGTGTAGTATTGAGTAAGCCTCGGGGAATGACATCGTTCTCTAGGGGAATTGGAAAGCTAGTAAGAAATGTATTACGAGAAGGTGGGGGTTGAGGATGACTCTTTTTTTTTATCTTTTATTGTTTTTTTAGAAAGCTAAGGTAAAATCTCGGGGCAATTGGTTTGGGGGTGGTATTTTTACCGATTACTTCTACTTATCTAATTGTCTAATTTATCTAATTACTACGGGTAGTCTTATGTCTATTTGATGTGTGCTCGTATGATGATTAAAAATGTGTTTACCTAGATACTATTACTCCCTAGTTATCTTTTATTGGTCGGTTGAATTGTCACACCTTATCTTAACGCGTTGTATTCCTAAAGGTCGTAGGGTATGCGTAGTCCCTAATTCTTTGACGTTATCTTTCGGGTTTAGCATACGAAATCCGCAAGCCCTTAAGCTATTTCATTCATAAGCCTCACATTTACAAAGCATACTTAAGCATTAAACATAACGAATGATGCCTAGTTGCACTCTTAAGCCAATTTACAATTAAGATAAGAAACAACCTAACAATAATTAATAACTAGGTTTCATAGATCTAAGCAAACACACAAGAAATTTAGCTAGACATGGTAAACAAGCAAGCATACACACAATCAATTGAAGACAGAATGATACTTTGGATTAAAATACTTATCTCGATGTGTAAAATATGGTTTAGGACACTAAGATACTGTCCAAATCGGACCACAAATGTTTAGGGTTTTTTTCTCCAAAAGTCTACCTCCTTAAATGCAGAAAAATTGAATTCTATATATAGATTTACAAGTGCAATGGTGTCACCTTTTGGATGGGACGCCTTCAGCTCGCTATCATTAGGGTATCGTCTTGGCCAAGTCATCGATGGGATGACGTCACCTTAAAGTTTTGACGCCGTCAGTCTTCAGTTGGGACGTCGTCTTGATTCCGGATCTGGGCCGTCTGAGATGAAAAGTCTGAGTGATGTCATTCTTCTTCACAATGTGACGCCGTCAGGTTATATAAACAAAAATTCCACTGAGTCGTCTGGTGCATGTTTTGATCAAGTCATTATAGAGGAACGGCGTCGCCCTTTGATTGGGATGCCGTCAGGTTCAGTTTGAGCAGCTTGAGTGGCTTCGATCTTGACTTTGCCATTTTCTTCATGTATTTGCTCATTTTCGTCCAAAAATGTGCTTCATTCCAGCAGTTTGCTTCCAAGAGACCTAAAAAGTGAAAAGGAACGAAATTAAGCAGTAACGGATATAAAAGTGGTCGATTTAGGGCTTAAATGACCCCCTAAAAGCGTACGTTTTAAATCTTTATCAAATATCCCTACACTTGGTATTTGCTTGTCCTCAAGCAAAGGTGCTTTTGGCCAATCAATTTATAAGTTAGGGGACATGAAGCATGGGTTTAGAATAATTCATAATAAGTAAAAGCACCGCAATAGTCATAACAAGCACGAAAATTATACACTAGCACCTCACAAGGGGTGTTTGGATTCTCTTATCTCTCGGGTTTATATGAAAAATAATAAATGAAAATGGAAGATAAACACTCATTACCTGGCATAGTACATAGATTACCATAAGCTTGAGACTAGATCAAACCTCTACCACTTTGGCGTAAGCACTTAGGAACAACTATCTAAGAGGTCTTTGCAAGGGTTGTAACGTTAGGCTTACGGTAGGGAGACAAAGGGTTTTGTTGGATAGGCGATATTTAGTGGTGGCAAGTCAAAAATCTTATGTTACAAGCATGAAAAGCGTGGCGTTGCTAAGCCAAGACTCGACTCACTAACTCTAGATAACTTGAAACAAACAAACATAAATAAACAAAAAGATAGATGAAGGATGGTAGCCCGTATGTTTTTCTTCATTTTCTTTTTTCTTTTTTTTTCTCACTCTTTTTTTTCGACTTCTTTTTTTTTTTTTTTTTTTTTGCATACATTTTTACTTTACCATCCCTTACGATAACATCAAAATATAAGAGATTTATAGGAGCATCCCTACACTTGAGTTTTTATTTCTCTAGCACTAATTGACCCGATTTGAAAAAGATCAAAACACTTTGAGTATTTATTACGTAGACAAAGGGAATTTGAATTTATCTTTCTTTCCCGTTACTCCATAAAATATTACTTTTACCCATGAGTCCCAATCATCCTAAACTGTGTACAAAAGATATTACTCGACTTAGCAACCATGCAAGTAACTAGATATTTGAACTAAGGGTTTAGTAATGATAATAATAATGAACTAAAGGTGAGTGCATATAAGGTAGGCTAAGGCGATTTGGGTGTTCATTTGGGGGTGGATTGTAAACAATGCTCTTCATTGATATTCCGGAAAACTGAGACATCACGAGAACCGCGAAAAGGATAGGCTTTGAGAGGTTAACTAGGGGTATCGTGTACTAAAGATGAGTACATCGCAAGGGTGTGTGATAATTACTCAGCCCATGTGGAAGAAGTAATTATAAAACAGGTTTCAAACAAGGGTTATCCTAATGCCTCTTATCACTTAGTTATTCCTAACTACACAAGTGTAGTCTCACTAGAGATCTCGGAATGAATCACAAAACAAGTTCTAGAATCTATTATACTACCGGTACACTCTCTAAGGATTATAGGTGAATTCTTTTATTCCTAAAAATCTAGGGGCGAACCTCACATTTTTGGGGTGACATTTGAGTGGTAAACGGTTTTCGTGCTAGTCATATAACTCCTATCCATGAGACGCTTTATTAAGACTAAAGTTTAGCTCGTACATGTCATAAAAAAATTTAAAATTTGGTGCTAAAATTGCCCTAACAAATATTTCTCGTAGTTTATTACACAAATGACCAAGGACAAGAAAAGTAATCAAGGATAATAATAGTTTCTAAGTTCTAGTTTTATTCTCCCTCCCTACACTTAAACTAAACATTGTCCCCAATGTTCTCTGAAAGTATCAAAGTTATGATAAAGGAAGGCAAGTAAGGAAAAGAAACTAGTACTCCCCTGATTAGCTCGGTAGGATCTGTGTGAAGTTGTGGTTAAATTCGTTTTCAAGAAGAATGCATAAGTATTAACCTCCATCCAATGTTGAGTTTCTTCTTCTTGCGAAATATAACTTGCACACTTAAGAAAACAAACGAAACCTTCGCGTAAAATCGGCGGTAAAACTATATATGACACAACTACACTAGGATATAATGCTTGAGGAATGGATGTTTGCAGTTATTTATTTATTTTTTATTTTTTCAAAAATTAAGATCTGAGAATTTCCAAAAATTTATAAGTAGCAAAGAAAACGAAAAAATTATAAGCTGTTTCTGCTTAACCTGACGTCGTTAGGCTTTAATCCTGATGCCGTCAGGTTGTCATGACTGAAACTGGTCTGCTGCGTTTTTCTGGAAAAATTCTAAAAAAATTACATCTTTAAAACCTGGAAAAATTCCTGCAAAGCATCCATTATGACTCGATACTCTAACAAACACACAAATATATCGATTTCACTAATTGTACTTCTCATGTTCATGTTCTTCAAAAACGTATGTGATCTTTCCTACACTTATCTTTTTGTAAAATACCTTTATATGTAATTAAGACGAGGTTAAAGACAAAATAAACCATTTTCACAAAGTCTAACATGAGAATGAACAGTAATGAAAAGGATATATGACACACAAACAAGCAAAAAATTAAGCATGGGTTGCCTCCCACAAAGCACTTTTCTTTATTTATGAGTCATGCAGCCAGACTCGAAGTCGTGCTCCTATTTTCCGCATATCTTAGATGCCCATTCGATTTCCATAACTCTTCTTTCGTCACTAATATATTCAGGGCCTAACTCTAGATAAGCGGTGTAGTAAACTTTGTTCTCCCAATCAACTTCAAAAGCCGGAATGTTGTCCACATCTAAATCATCAATACCCTTAAATTTTTATTTTTATAGGGCATTACATATTTAACACATTCGGTTCCATTTGAGAACTTGGCTATTACTTCCTCTTTATCATAAATCATCATGGATTCGTCAATAAATGGTCTCCCAATTATCACATCTCCTAAGAATCCATCAATGATGCCTTTAACATCTTCCAAGATCATGAAATCACATCTATATGTAAAATTACCTACAGAGACATGCAATCCTCTAGCTCTCCCAGCATAGTTACTTACTTTCCTAGGGTAAAAGGGATCTCTCTGAGGTCCTAACTTTTTCTCATGATCCAATTGTAATTGAGCCTAGACATTATGTTCATGGGTGCTTATAGTCTATGTAAGTGTGATCCCTATATAAGTACCCAATCATGCACGGTATCTTAATGTTTCTAGGGTCACCCTTTTTTATGCATGGATCGAAAGGTGGTTGCGGGTAGTTAACTACGTTATAGTGATAGGCGGTTTCCTTTCCGTTAGGGTATGACTCGAAATACTCCTTAAGTTCCTCTTCCTCACTACCCTCCATAATTTTCAATACCTTATAATCTCCTTCTCCAATTTCATCATCCGAATCATCGCTAGCGGTTGAATCACTATCTAAAGTACTAGTGGATTCCTTAAGGACTTTCTCAAGTGCACTTTCAATTATCCTATTCATGTTCTTAAGTTCTCCAATTTCACTAACAATACGAGCTCGAAGTTGGTTGGCAAAAGTCGGATCAAGTGGTGGGTGGTTGTTTGATGGGGGATTGTTGTTTGGTGGGTTATCATCTTCCATGATAAAAAGTGATGCGGCTACAAACAAAGTCACGAAAAAGGGGGATAGACTACAAGGAAGCTAATGAAAATGAGAAAAAAATCTTACTTGATAGGAATCAAGCAAGGGAACCTAAATAAGATAAAAATCTAACTAGCTATTCTATTCCCCGGCAGCGGTGCCAAAAACTTGATGCGCGTAGGCAGTGAACCTAATCGTTGTAGTGTAGTATTGAGTAAGCCTCGGGGATTGATATCGTTCTCTAGGGGAATAGGAATGCTAGTAGGAAATGTATTAGGAGAAGGTGGGGGTTGAGGATGATTCTTTTTTTTTTAATCTTTTGTTGGTTTTTTAGAAAGCTAAGGTAAAATCTCGAGGCAATTGGTTTGGGGGTGGTATTTTTACTGAGTACTTCTACTTATCTAATTGTCTAATTTATCTACTACGGGTAGTCTTATGTCTATTTGATGTATGCCCGTATGATGATTAAAATGTGTTTACCTAGATACTATTACTTCCTAGTTATCTTTTATTGGTCGGTTGAATTGTCGCACCTTATCTTAACGCGTTGTATTCCTAAAGGTCGTAGGGTGTGCGTAGTCCCTAATTATTTGAGGTTATCTTTCGGGTTTAGCATATGAAATCCGCAAGCCCTTAAGCTATTTCATTCATAAGCCTCGCTTTCACAAAGCATACTCAAGCATTAAACACAACGAATGATGCCTAGTTGCACTCGTAAGCCAATTTACAATTAAGATAAGAAACAACCTAACAATAATTAATAACAAGGTTTCATAGATCTAAGCAAACACACAAGAAATTTAGCCAGACATGGTAAACAAGCAAGCATACACACAATCAATTGAAGATATAATGATACTTTGGATTAAAATACTTATCTCGATGTGTAAAATAGGGTTTGGGACCATAAGATACTGTCCAAATCGGACTACAAACGTCTAGGGTTTTTTTCTCCAAAAGTCTACCTCCTTAAATGCAGAAAAATTGAATTCTATATAAAGATTTACAAGTGCGACGACGTCACCTTTTGGATGGGATGCCATCAGCGCGCCGTCATTAGGGTTTCTTCTTGTCCAAGTCATCGATGGGACGACATCACTTTAAAGTTGTGACGCCGTCAGTCTTCAGTTGGGACGTCGTCTTGATTTTGGATCTGGGTCATCTGAGATGAAAAGTCTGAGTGCGCCCTTCTTCTTCACAACGTAGCACCGTCAGGTTATATGAACAAAAATTCCTTTGAGCCGTCTGGTGCATGTTTTGATCAAGTCATTATAGAGGGACGATGTCGCCCTTTGATTGGGACGCCGTCAGCTTTAGTTTGAGCAGCTTGAGTGGCTTCGATCTTGACTTTGCCATTTTCTTCATGTATTTGCTCCTTTTCGTCCAAATGTGCTTCATTCCAGCATTTTGCTTCCAAGAGACCTAAAAAGTGAAAAGGAACGAAATTAAGTAGTAACGAATATAAAAGTGGTCGATTTAGGGCTTAAATGACCCCCTAAAAGCGTACGTTTTAAATCCTTATGAAATATGATGTACAAGAACCAACTCAGTGATCTTGTAGTAATGATGAAGCCTAGCAACTCTTCTCTTGAAGATTGGAAGACTCGTATAGAACGTGATCTCGTCTTTTAAAAAGAACCTTGAGAAAGACAAGAAGATACCTACAAGAATGATCCTTAGATCAGAGGTTAGAGAGATATAAGAATGAGACAAGATATGTATAAGAATGGGTGAGAAACAAAAAGAAATGGCTCACTATTTGTTAGGATTTAGTAAATCCAGTTATTAAAGACTCGGTCACCTCAAGTATATGTAATCGTTAGAAAGCTCGTAGTCGTAGATTATTTAGTGTTTAGTAGTATTTAGTTATGTAACACCGTGGAGGACGGACGGGTCTTTACCCACTATATGCCTGATCCACAGCCCGTAGGTGGTGATTTATGTAAAGACTATAAATACTCTCTACCTCCTAAGGTAGAGAGTTGGAGCTCATAATAAGATTTTTCTTTCTCTCACTAAAGTTCCCAACCTCTAACTTTCTCTCTCTAAAACCATATTATACGCCTCTTTGATCATTGGTTTAGTGTGTTTGTGAAATCCAATATGTTACAAATGGTATCAAGAGCCATGGTTTGATCATCTCTCTTACATATACTTGGAATTCTAGTGGTTTTAGATGGTTTTTGAGTTTGAAAACGTTTAGTGGTTTTTGCATCATTTGGATCATTTTTAGTGTTAAAGTTTGAATTTTGGGTGTACTTTTGTGTTTAGAATCTTTGTAAGTGCTTGGGTTTTGATTTGGTAAGCTTGAATCACTCTGGTTGAGCTTGTTTTGGATTAAAAAGTGTGTTTTTAAAGTTTTTCTTGCTAGCGACTTGGTTCTCGTAGTGATTTTCATCGTAGCGACTTGCTTCATTAAAAGTTAGCGAGTTACAGTGTTAGTTGTTAGCGACTTGAGCCTAGCGACTTGTCTATTGAGACAAGCCGTCAAATAGTACAAGTTAGTGGATTCTCCACTACGGCTAGCGACTTGGTAAGGTTAGCGACTTGCTTCAGAAATTGTTAGCGAGTTGTAGTGTAAATTGTTAGCGACTTGATACTAGCGACTTGGATCTTAGCGAGTTGTTCTTTAGCAACTTAACTGTGTCTACCGACTTGGACCTTAGCGACTTGCTCTTTAGCGACTTGACTGTGTAGCAACTTGGTGCACTAGCGACTTGTGTCTTAGCGACTTGGTGACTAGCGACTTGGTTCAAGAATTCATAGCGACTTGGTTGATTTTTGTTAGTAATACGGTTTTCTCTTGATTTAGTAAAATCCCGTGAAAGAATCTATTTCTCGGTTTAATCATAGAGTTATAAAATCCCGTGTAGTCTGTTAACATGTCTACCAAAGTACTTACAATTATCTCCATTCTTCGAGGATGTTCAAGCCTTTGGTTGGATACTAGATCCACCTATGCTTGATGGCGAATCTGAATCTTGGGCTAAACGAATCGATTGTCTTGTCTTGGAAAGGAAAATGGGGTCAACATTCTCAAATCCATTAATGAAGGACCTTATCGATTGAGACTACAAGAGACTTAATTGATACAATTGCAGATGGAACAATGATCTATGGAATTGATGGACCAAAGGCGTATGATGAGCTCAATGATAAGGAGAAAAGAGATTCGATCTCGACATCGGGGCCTCTAACATTATACTTGTGGTCTTCCAAAAGACATCTACAAGCTTATCAATCACAACATCAAGCCAAGGCGGTTTGGGATAATGTCAAGATGCTTCTCTTGAATCTTGAATTAACAAAGGAAGATAGGGAATCACAACTGTATGATGAGTTCGAGCACTTCAAGATGAAACCAGATGAGAGTGTCTATGAGTACTACGTGAGATTCCATAAGCTTGTGAATGACATGAGGAACATCAAAATGACCATGCCAAACATTCAGCTGAACTCAAAGTTTGTAAACAACATGAATCCAGAATGGCACAAATTTGTCACCGCTGTGAAGCTAACCAAAGGATTGAAGAATACAAACTATGAGCAACTGTATGCCTTTCTTCTTCAGAATGAGAGACATGCTATGTTTGAAAAAAGGATTCTTGAACAATTCAAAACCAACCAGGGAGAAACAAGTTCTTCAAATGATTCAACAGCCTTTTACACAAATGTTGGAATTACCACCAAAGCTTCTCAAGTTATACCCATGGGTAATGATAATTACAAGCTCATCCCTGATCCAACATATAAGCCTCCTGACCCAAACACATTCATGGAAAGCTTCATCACTCAACTCTCTCTCATGGTTAGTCAAAAACATGAACTCCCTCCCACACACCAACAATAACCTCAGAACTGCATCCAATCCACACAATCAAGCTATTGTCAGAGATGGGAAGGTTATGGTGCAACCAGTTCAAGAAAGACAGTATGAACAGGGAAGAGGTGGATTTGGTAGAAGATATGTGGCTAATCGAATTGTGGCAGGAATCCAAATTAGGGTCAAGCTAAGCCAATTAAGTGCTACAAGCTGTGGTGGTGATGGACACATAGCAAGGAACCGCACTTCTCCAACGCGCCTCAAAATTGAGTACTTCAAAGACAAGATGTTACTTGTGCAAGATCGGGATAATGAAGTCGTGTTGAATGAAGAGGAGCTGTTGTTTCTTGTTGAGGGCAATGCCAAGACATATGATGCGAGATGTGGATGAGCAACCAATTCGGAGATAGGTCATAATCATCGAACGCCTTTCAAGTCGCCGACGTGATGCATACGACTCGGCGTTGATGATGAACCTCACCGCATGAGACAATTTTCATGGCTAGCATTTCTCCAATGGTCTCTCCAAAGGTCTTCTCACCACGACAAGCTGGTCCATCCAAAGAATCAATCATCTCAAAGGTATTAAAACTATACGATGATGTTGATGAGCAAAAGATACATGACAAAGTACAATCAACTGAAACTTTTGAGTCGAGATATTGAAAATATGGGTAATATCAATGTTGTCCCATATGATCAATATGTGAAACAAAGTGAAAGTGAGGCTATACCAAGTGATGCATCTTCTTCAGTCAATGATGACTATGTTTTTATGAATACACCGCATGTGCCCCTAATGATTCTCGTTATCTACGGCGAATGCCTATAAAGAACAAGTTGCTATTTATGAACAGTGCTAAGTTTGAGCTAACTACCGTGAGCGTGAAATGGATGACCAAATCGTACAACTATTAGAAAAAGTAAATTTAGAGAAGAAGTATTAAAACAAGAGTTAAATTCCTTACATGAAAAGCTTTCTAAAGCGCTAAGCAAAAACAAGAACTTCAAGAAAATGTTAAAATGCTTAAGCAAGAATTAAGTGCTAAGGAATCAAAACTTTTAAATGATTTTCTAATCTAAAACCTTGAAAAACAAGCTTGAAAATAAGTTGTATGTACAAGGGAATGATAAGGTTTTAAAGGTACCTTTTGAGGGTCATTTAAGCCCTTATTCGATCACTTTTGTATCCGTTATTGCTTAATATCGTTCCTTTTCACTTTTAGGTCTCTTGAAGGCAAAATCTTTGGAATGATGCTTATTTGAGACGAAAAGCGCGAATATCTGAAGAAAATGGCCAAAGTCGAATCGAGACACTCAAAGTCTCTTGAAGGCTTTGAAACATAAAGCGGCGGCGTGAAACATAAGGCGCGTCACTGCATATCTGCGACGCCGTCGGGAAGGAAACCTGCTGACGGCTCGGAGGAAAAATTACATGTTTTCAAGGGACGACGTCGGGTTCTAAAGGAGTAGGCCGTCGTTACTCGGGCGGCCTAGATGCGACCAAGGCGGCGTCGAGGTGAAGGGGACGGCGTCACGGTCATAAGGTGGCGCCGTCGAAAGGTTTACGTGGCCAAGGCGAAACCCTAATGGCGGCGACACGGCGTCACGAAACATAAGGTGGCGTCGTCGCGATGTAATCTTATATATAGAATCCGAATTTTTCGGTTTTGTGTGTAGTCTTTTGGGTAAAACCTAAAACCGAACCAAGGCTTTCTTGTGCGGTATTTTAGGGTTCTAAACCCTATTATACATCAAGCTAAGTATTTACTTCATTAATTTAATTATGTCTTTGATTATTTGTGTGTATGCTTGCATGTTCTCCATGTCAAGCTAATTTATTTGTGTGTTTGCTTAGGGAATATGAAACTTAATTATTGAATATTGATTGGTTGATACTTATCTTAGTTGACTAATGATCTAGAGTCGCTAGATTATTAGTTGTGTATAATGCTTGAAATTTCTTTGTGAACTTTAGAATATAATTATCTAGGTAATTGTAGGATAAAGTATTCAAGGACAACCGTAGAGTAGGCGTCTATAAATCACTAGAGGATTTGTAAACAAGACCCTTTGGTAGTTTCAAAGAGTTAGGAAATAAGCACGCCCTATAGCCTTAGAATCACAACGCAACTAGGAATAAGGGCGTGACAAATCAACCATCAATAGGAGATAATTAAGGAGTAGTAAAACCTAAGTAAACACATCTTTAAACTATCATACGCAGTACACATCAAATTAGACATAGACTATCACAACCTTAGCTTAGATAATTAGATAATAGTAGAGTAATCGGTAGCAATACCAACCCCCAAATCAATACCGAGATTCGTACCTTTTCCATTTCTAAAAACATAAAAGATAAAAATAATCTTCCTCAACCTCAACCTTAGCGTAGTAACTTCTCACTAGCATTCCTATTCCCTAGAGAGCGATATCAATACCGTGGCTTACCTAATTACTACACTACAGCGATTAGGTTCTTTGCCTAGGGTGTTATAAAACTTGCTCGAAGAAAGGAAGTTTCCTTGACCCCGAGCGGCGTGTGGCGTTATCAAGTTTTGGCGCATTGCGGGAATAGAATAGCTAGTTAGTAGTCCACCTCGTTTAGGTTTCTTTGTGATTCCTATCAAGTAAATTTTTTCTCATTTTAGCTTTCTCTTAGTCTATCCCCTTCTTCGTGACCTTTGTTCGTAACACCCATCACTTTTCACCATGGAAGGTGACAACCAACCACCACTCATCAACCCACCACCAAATGACCGCCAAGAGCCCGTACTCTTGGTGAGTACTCGAGACCAAACCACCTAGGTTATAGGAACACCATTGAGCTTCCGACCAAGCCCAAACTACGGCCTGCGATCCGGCACCATCCGGTTGGTGCAAAGCGGATGTGCATTCCATGGACTTCGTTAGAAGATCCAAATCGACATCGAGGATTTCCTCAAAATTGTCGATTCCATCGACCTTGATGCTACTACTCGGGAGACCACGCGCTTGCGTCTCTTCCAATTCTCTCTACGGGACCAAGCTAGTAATTGGCTTGGCGACTTCCCGGCTCCATCTCAAGTTGGGATGATCTTACTTCGCTTCCTTGCTCAATTTTTCCCACGGGAGAACCACTAAGCTTAGGCGAGAAATCTTAACGTTTGACAACTCCAAGGTGAATCACTTTACAAAGCATGGACTCGATTCAAGGATCTACTCCGTGACTTCCCATCATGGCATCGATCTTTGGCTTCAAATCCAAATCTTCTATGATCATACCGACTTCATCACTCGACGATCCATTGATCGGGCGCGGTGGAAGGCTCGGCGACTTCAATGCGAGAGAAATCTTGGGACATTATAGAGGAGCTTGCGATCAAAGCTACGAAGATTGGAATGATTCTCACGAGACTCGATTAACGTAATCAGCGCCATATCAACCCGTCCAAATCCTCGACACCTCGAGGAACAATTGAGCTCCATTGAGAGAGGATTGATTATCTTATGGAAAGGCGAGAAAAGAGCCCCGTACAAATTCCTCGAGAGGCCGTCAAATTCGCCAACTCCACCTACCACCCACACCTCCTTGAGTCTCAAGTCGTGATAAAACCCAACTTCGAAAGGCGTTTCCGTTCTACTTCCCCATACCACTCTCACCAAGCTTCAAGGAACAAATGAGGAGTACATGGCGGCTCATACGGAAAGATTAGCGAGGTTTGAAGAGGAGGTTTATAGGCGAGAGAGAGGAGATGCAAGCAAAGATGGCGGAAATGATGAATTTGGTAATTGAGTTTACCAAAACAAAAGTTCGAAAAGGTGCTCGTGAAACAACGATTGCCCTCCACTTCATTTGTCATATTGTTTCCATTATGCCGAGAATGCAAAGGTTGAGGCGGGCGGGGAAGTAATAAGGAGGAGTCGGTGCATGACGACGAGCACGAGACCATTGAATACTACCTTAAGCACGAAATCAACAAGAAAACCATTGCAAACCAAGTAAACAACTTTAGGTACAATGAAGTTCTCAAGGAAGCCCTTGATGAAAAAATGGTGAAGAAGAGTATGGCGCCCTACCTATGGGACCCCTGTATGAGTTAGTTATAAAAACCTCTAACAAGGAAGCGTAACACCACGAGAATTTCGTAATACCGGTTAGCATAGGTGACATTGATAATATAAATGCCTTGGCGATCGGGGGTGATGTGAACATAATGCCATTATCAATCTATAATAAGTTAACTAAGGAGAAACCGGCCGATGCCGACCTTAGACTCTCCTTAGCTAATCACACTTATGTTCACCCGTAGGAGTCGCAATAGATGTTCTAATTGAGGTGGCTAACATTGTTTATCCGGTAGATTTCGTGATCGTTGATTTTGAAGAAGATAAAACATACCCTCATTCTTGGAACACCGTTTCTAGCTACCGCCAAGGCAACCATCAAATGCGGAGAGGGCGTCATGATACTCAGCGGAAAAGGGTATGCTAGGATACCCATCATCCCAAGATATCCTCTTAAAATCATGGAAATGATTACGAAGGAATCGGAAAAACCCTAGCCATAATGTTAAGAAAAGATGAATGGCGGGAAAAAGGGCTTAGAGATTTCATGGTCCAAGGATTGTATCGACGATGTGGAAACCCGATAATAAGTTAGGAAGCAACCCTTTCGGTACCTAAGGCACAAAAGGACTCTAAGAAATTTCTAAAAGGAGAAAAAGTACTTACATACAAATCAAGGAAAAGGGCAATACAAGGAAAGAACAACCCAAGATGGTTTGGGCTTTTCACGATTAAGAGACCAACTTAATGAAACCGTCACCATAATTGTGACAATGGCACGGAATCACGGTGAACATACAACGTCTCGCCGCTTCGATGAAGAAAATGAATGACGAAAAAAGCGGTGATGCAAAAGCGTAGGAGTAGGACTACGAGTCTAGCTACAAGACTCTTAAATAAAGAAAAGCGCTTCGTGGGAGGCAACCCATGCTTAATTGTTTGCTTGTTAGTGTCATATATCTTTTATTAATTGTTTGTCCTCATGTTTGAATTTGTAAAATGCTTTATTTTGTTTTAACCTCGTCTTAATTACATATAAAGGTATTTTACATAAAGGATAAGTGTAGGGAGGATTACACACGTTTTCATAAAGCGTGAACATGAGAATAACAATTAATTAAAAGATATATATGTTTGTTTGTTCGAGTCAAATGCTTGTATCGAGTCATAATGGATGTTTTGCGAAGTTTTCCATTCTAAAGATGCAAATTTTCGAATTTTTTCGAAAATCATGAGACCGGTTTTGTCGGGATAACTGTGGCGTCGAGATTGCAACAACGGCGTCGGGAAGGAATAAAACATCGACTTACTTTTCTCGTTTTACGAGCTACTTGTAAAATTTTGGAATTTTCGGATCTTAATTTTCAAAACAAATTACGTAAACATCCATTCCACAAGCATTATATCCTAGTTTAAATCGAGTCTTATGTATATTATTACCGCCGATTTTGCGAAGGTTTCGTTTGTTTTCTTCTAGTGTGCGGGTTTAGTTTGTCAAGAAGAAGTTACACAAGTTTGGAAGGAGCCTTTCACGCAAAAACTCTTCTTGGAAAGATTTAACCACCACTTTTACGGATCCTACCGAGCTAATCGGGGAGTATTAGTTTCTTTCGTTTTAATTACCTTCTATTATCATAACTTTGATACTTTCGGGAACATTGGGGACAATGTTCGGTTTAAGTGTAGGGAGGAAAATAAAGCAGGAACTTTGAAACTATGCTTATCCTTGACTATTTGCTTTGTCCAAGTGTATTTGTGTAATAAACCATGAGAAAATGTAGGTTAGGGTAATTTTAGCCAAATTTAAAATTTTTCATGACGTATAAAGTGGGCCATTAGTCTTAACAAAAGCGTCTCATGGATAGGAAGTTGCATGACTAGCACAAAACCCTTTACCACCTAAATTCCACCCAAAATGTGAGGATCGCCCTTAGATTAGTAGGAATTAAAGCATTCATCTTTAATGCTTAGAGTGTGAACCGGTAGTATATTAGATTCTAGAACTTGTTTTGTGATGCATTCGAGATCGCTAGTGAGACTACACTTGTGTAGTTAGGAATAACTAAATGATAAGAGGCATTAGGATAACCCTTGTTTAATACACGTAATATAATTACTTCTTCCACCTCGGTTGAGTAATTCCCCGCACCCTGCGTTGTACTCATCTTTAGTACACGATACCCTAGTTAACCCTCGAGCCTATCCTTTTCGCGGTTCTCGTGATGTTTCGGTTTTCGAATATCAATGAAAACATTGTTTACACCCCCTTTGAATATACACCCAAATCGCCTTAGCCTACCTTTATTGCACTCACTTTTAGTGCAAATTTATGTTATCACCCAAAACCCTTAGTTCAATTATCGGTTGCTTGCATGAGTTGCTAAGTCGAGTCATATCCTTTGTATCTGATTTTGGGATGATTGGGATTCATGGGAAAAGTTAAAGTTTATGAAACATAGGAAGAGAACGTTAAACTCAAATTCCTTTGTTTGCATAATAATGTACTCAAGTGTTTTGATCTTTTCAATTCGGGTCAAATTAGTGTTAGAGTAATAAAAACTCAAGTGTAGGGATGTGTCTATAAATCCCTATCATTTTGATGTACCGTAGAGGATGGTAGAGTAAAAGTGTATGCAAAAAAAAAAAAAAAAAAAAAAAAAAAAAAAAAAAAAAAAAAAAAAAAAAAAAAAAAAAAAAAAAAAAAAAAAAAAAAAAAAAAAAAATACGGGCTACCATCCTACATCTATCTTTTAAATTATGTTTGTTTATTTTCGTTGCCTAGAGTTTTAGAGTGTCGAGTCTTGGCTTTAGCGCCATTCTTCGTATACTTGCAACATAGAGATTTTGACTATCCACCACTAAATAGCCTATCCCACCAAACCCTTCATTTCCCTAGTAAGCCTAACATTACAACCCTTTAAAGACCTCTTTGATAGTCTTTCCTAGGTGCTTACGTAAGCGGCGGAGGTTTGATCTATTCTCAAGCCTATGGTAATCTATGTACTAGGACCGGTTAATGAGTGTTTATCTTCCATTTCCGATTTGTTATATTTCATATATACACCGAGAGAGATGTGAGTATCCAAACACCCCATGTGAGGTGCTAGTATGTAATTCCGTGCTTGTTATGACTTTCTTGGGGCTTATATGTGTTGTGGACCGTTTTGAATGGATGCTTCATGACCCCAACTTATAAATTAATTGGCTAAAAGCACATTTGCTTGAGGACAAGCAAATACCAAGTGTAGGGATATTTGATAAGGTTTTAAAGGTACCTTTTGAGGGTCATTTAAGCCCTTATTCGATCACTTTTGTATCCGTTATTGCTTAATATCGTTCCTTTTCACTTTTAGGTCTCTTGAAGGCAAAATCTTTGGAATGATGCTTATTTGGACGAAAAGCGCGAATATCTGAAGAAAATGGCCAAAGTCGAATCGAGACACTCAAAGCTGCTTTGAAACATAAGCGGCGGCGTCCTTTGCATATCTGCGGCGCCGTCGGGAAGGAATTTACTGACGGCTCGGAGGAAAAATTACATGTTTTCAAGGGACGACGTCGGGTTCTAAAGGGTAGGCCGTCGTTACTCGGGCGGCCTAGATGCGGCCAAGGCGGCGTCGGTGAAGGGACGGCGTCACGGTCATAAGGTGGCGCCGTCGAAAGGTTTACGTGGCCAAGGCGAAACCCTAATGGCGGCGACACGGCGGCGTCACGAAACATAAGGTGGCGCCGTCGCGGATGTAATCTTATATATAGAATCCGAATTTTTCGGTTTTGTGTGTAGTCTTTTGGGTAAAACCTAAAACCGAACCAAGGCTTTCTTGTGCGGTATTTTAGGGTTCTAAACCCTATTATACATCAAGCTAAGTATTTACTTCATTAATTTAATTATGTCTTTGATTATTTGTGTGTATGCTTGCATGTTCTCCATGTCCAAGCTAATTTATTTGTGTGTTTGCTTAGGAATATGAAACTTAATTATTGAATATTGATTGGTTGATACTTATCTTAGTTGACTAATGATCTAGAGTCGCTAGATTATTAGTTGTGTATAATGCTTGAAATTTCTTTGTGAACTTTAGAATATAATTATCTAGGTAATTGTAGGATAAAGTATTCAAGGACAACCGTAGAGTAGGCGTCTATAAATCACTAGAGGATTTGTAAACAAGACCCTTTGGTAGTTTCAAAGAGTTAGGAAATAAGCACGCCCTATAGCCTTAGAATCACAACGTGACTAGGAATAAGGGCGTGACAAATCAACCATCAATAGGAGATAATTAAGGAGTAGTAAAACCTAAGTAAACACATCTTTAAACTATCATACAGTACACATCAAATTAGACATAGACTATCACAACCTTAGTTTAGATAATTAGATAATAGTAGAGTAATCGGTAGCAATACCAACCCCCAAATCCAATACCGAGATTCGTACCTTTTCCATTTCTAAAAATATAAAAGATAAAAATAATCTTCCTCAACCTCAACCTTAGCGTAGTAACTTCTCACTAGCATTCCTATTCCCCAGAGAGCGATATCAATACCGTGGCTTACCTAATTACTACACTACAGCGATTAGGTTCCTTTGCCTAGGGTGTTATAAAACTTGCTCGAAGAAAAGGAAGTTTCCTTGACCCCGACAATGAAAGTCACTCGTGACAAAAACAATGAAAAGATAACTTCTTTACAAAAGGAAATTGAGAATCGAGAGTCGGAAATAGAAGCGCCACTTGTTTTTAATGAGAATGTTGCATCAAAGTCATCCTCGATCGCAAATATCTTGTGATTATTAAATACATTCCTCCTCATCTTAGGAATAATGAACACGTGTTTCACAACTATTGTGCTCACCTTAAGGATAGTCTAGAATGTCTCCGTGAGATTGTGGAAGAGGATTTTATAGATAAGCCTCTTGACAGTGAAATTAGGTTTGCGTGCATTCAAGCCAAACGATCTCAAGAACTGCTAGAATGTTTAATAGCAACATGTCCTAAATCCTTAGGTGCAAAAGGAAAAGCTGTGATGCCTTGTTCTATGCCTAGTGCCAAGCATACAAATCATTCTATGCCCAGTTTTAAGAAAGTGAACACTAATGTGCCTTCAAGTATCTCAGATCCCTGCACTTCTAGTTCAGGAATGCAAAAAGTAGCAAAACCAACTAATGTTCCAATTCCCTCTACAGGAGTAAGAAGTGACACCAAAGCAAGCGGGTCAAAGCCTCAAGGCAACACAAAGAATGATAGGACCTTGCATGCTAGGAATGTTCAGTGGAAGAAAGTAGAAGATCACCTTAGGGAGAATTTGAATAAGGCAGAATCGTGTTGATTCTAGTGTTAGCTCTAAGCGTACTATAATTAATCACGAATTCTACTACTTTGGCAAAACTTGTAATGATGATTGCGTGGTTTACATTACTAATCTTGAATGTTGTGTGAATGATTTGTCTAATGTTGTTAAATGCTTGACTAAAATTGTTAATGTTAAAATTCAAGCTAAAAAGGAAAAAGGCAAAAGCGAAAGAAAGTTAGAAAAGCAGTGGAAACCCAGGAAGGAAATTTAGTAATATAGGTTATCAATGGATACCCTTGGCCATAAGATTAATGTGTTGTGCCCTAAATTTGCTGAGTCAATGCCCACTAGAAAATGGATGCCTACTGGTAGAACTATTCCCTTAAGAAGTGAACATACTTTGAATAGGTCAAATATGGACACTAGTATTGCATCTATTTCTAATGATTCCATTGCTTCTACTTCTGATGTGCGTGTTCCAATCACTATTACTAACCAAATGGAACCCATTCTTGCATGGGGATCCTAATTATCTAGTTATCCATTCTTGTCTGTGTTCAACTGCAGATCGTTCAAATCGTTACGTGGTACACGGACTCAGTTGTTCCAAACATATATTGGAGACCGGTCACGGCTCATGAACCGTGAGTAAATTCATCGAGCTGTGAGATTCGAGCTTGATCATTTGGTGCTATTATGGGTTATGGAGATTACGTGGTTGGAGATAGTGTGATTTCGGGGTATATTATGTTGAAGGTCTTGGACATAATCTATTTTCATCGGACAATTACGTGACTCGATTTAGAAGTGGCCTTGAGAAAACATACTTGCTTTTAGAGAACTTGATGGTGTGGAACTTCCGGAGGAACTCGTGGTTCAAACCTATACACCATCTCTATCGAATATATGATGAAATCTTCACCCATCGCGCTTGTCAAAGGCTTCCAAAACTAAGTCATGGCTATGGCACCGTCGTCTCAATCACTTGAACTTTGGTACTATAAACAATCTTTCGAAAGGACTTAGTAAGAGGATTACTCAGTTAAAGTATGAAAATATCATCTTTGTTCGACTTGCCAATTAGGAAAAAGCACAAAATATGCCCACAAACCAAAACCCACAAACTCGATAATGGAAGTTCTTCATACCCTTCATATGGATGCATGCGGACCAATGAGAGTGCAAACGATAAATGGGAAGAAATACATTCTAGTAGTTGTTGATGACTACTCTCGATTTACTTGGGTAAAGTTTTTGAGGACAAAGGATGACACTCGGATGTCATCATCAAACTTATCAAACGACTTGAGTTCGACTCAACAATATTGTTAGAATTGTTCGACGAGACAATGGCACGAGTTTGTTAACAAAGACTTAATTCGATTTATGAAAATGTTGGAATCGGTCATCAAAGAAGTGTTCCATGAACTCCTCAGCGAGCGGTGTAGTTGAAAGACGCAATCGAACTCTTGTGGAAGCCGCAAGAACAATGCTAATTTATTCAAAGGTTCCAATGTTTCTATGGGTGAAGCCATTGCCACTGCTTGCTACACCCAAAATCGTTCCCTTATTCACACCTCTCATGGAAAAACTCCATATGAACTTGTCCATAAATGAAAACCTGATCTATCCTACCTTTGTGTGTTTGGTACGTTATGTTACCCAACTAATGACGGTCAAGATTTAGGTAAACTAAAAGCTAAAGCGGACATTGGAGTATTTGTAGGTTATGCACCAAACAAAAAAGGATACCGAATCTACAACAAGAGAACCCGAAATATCATGGAAACAATTCACATTACGTTCGATGGTGACGGTCAAATGGCTCCGGGACAATCCGATTCGGACCGCATTTCAACCTTTATCAAGTAGTCCTATCGGTTCTACTCTTGTTTCTAATCCTCACCAACAACTCCTTATGTACCTCCTTCGAAGATGATTTGAAGAAATTATTTGATCCAATATTTGATGAACACTATGAGTCAAGTGCTAATGATATCGGTTCCATCAGCGAGGTTGCCTCTATCACATCAATGAAGTTAACCCTTGGTTTCAATGTCATTAAGTCAAGAAGCACCTGCTGCGATCACTCTATCTCATCAACAAATCATCAATCAGCGAGTGTACACAATGGAAATGTTGTCAGCATTACAGATGATGAAAACCTTTTGCTCCTCTAGAAGATGAACCCTTTGAAAACATATTTGCTACGAGTCATCATCGAACCATCTTCTTCGGAGATATCAACTCTGGTACTTGGTTCCTCAACAACAACCACATGAACACCTCGGAAAATGGACACATGATCATCCATTGGACAACATCATTGGAAACCTTTCCGTCCGGTATCCACACGGAAACAACTTGTAACCGATGCCTTATGGTGATTCTCCAACTCCGTACTCTCTAAGATCGAACCAAAAGGCGTGAAAGCGCCATGAATGAAGGCAATGGTTCAATGCTATGCAAGAAGAAATTCATGAGTTTCATTGACTAGATGTATGGAATTAGTACTGCTCCAGTTGTGCGATGATCATTGCTCTAAAGTGGATCTTCAAAGTAAAACTTGATGAGCATGGTGATGTGTTGAAGAACAAGGCTCGATTGGTTGCAAAAGATACCGTCAAGAGGAGGGTATTGACTTTGAAGAATCGTTTGCTCTGTTGCTCGAATAGAGGCAATCGAGAATCTTCTTGGCTAATCTTTGCTAGTAAGAACATGGTAGTCTATCGGATGGATGTAAAGACTGCGTTTCTTAGAGATCTTAAAGAAGTCGTTCGTCGACCAACTGAAGGCTTTGTGAACCCGAGCATCCTACTCACATCTATCGTTTGAAGAAGGCTCTTTACGGTTTGAAGCAAGCTCTAGGGCATGGTATGATCGCTATCAAAGTTTCTTCTATCTATTGGATTAAACAAAGGCAGTTGATCCGACATTGTTCACAGAAAGTCGAGCAAACATTTAATTCACGTTCAAATATATGTTGATGATATCATTTTTCCTCAATCGACCCCAATGAATGTGACCATTTTCAAGTGAAATGGGTTCAAAATTTCAAATGTCAATGATGGGACAAATGTCATTTTCTTGGGATTACAAATTTCACAAAGTCCGGAGGCATTTTATAAATCAATCTAAATATGCAAATGAGATTTTAAAGAAATTTGGATTTGATTCTAGTGACCTGCTGACACTCCCATGATAGGCGTACTAAAGCGGATGAGGACCACTAAGGGATCATGGTAGACCAAATAAAATATCGTAGTATGATTGGATCACGATGTACCTCGCCGATGACCAGACATTACATTCGTTGTTTGCATGTGTGCTAGATATCGGGCTAAGCCTATGTTAGGAATTAGAAATTCCGGTATTAAAAAGTCGAGTCACCTCAAGTATATGTAATCGTTAGAAAGCTCGTAGTCGTAGTTATTTTAAGTTAAGTAGTACTTAGTTAAGTAACACCGTGGAGGACAGACGGGTCTTTACCCTTGTATGCACGATCCATGACCCGTTGTGTGGCGTTTTATTGTAAGACTATAAATACTCTCTACCTTCCAAGGTAGAGTTGGAGCTCATAATAATATTTTCTTTCTCTCACTATAGTTCCCAACTCTCTTCCTTTCTCTCACTAGAACTTTCTCTCTCTAACATACTTATCGCCTACTTTGATCATGGTTTAGAGTGTTTGTGAAATCCAATATCCTACAATTGGTATCAAGAGCCATGGTTTGATCACTCATCTTTCATGCTCTTTGTTTTGGTGGATTTCATAAGGTTTTGGGGTATTAAGGGTTTAGGAGAGTTTGATTCATTTGGACAAATTCTAGTGTTAAAGTTTGAATTTTGCTTGTACTTTTGTGTTTAGGATCATCATATGTGTTTATGTTTTGAATTGGAAGGCTTAAATCATTGTGGTTTGGTTGTTTTGGATTGATAAAGTGGTTATTTGTGAAAGAAGGACGAGCGAGTTGAGTCTCGGACTTGTTTTTCTTCAAAGCGAGTTGCTTTGTTATTTGATGCGAGTTGGTACATGCGACTTATTTGTTTAGCGAGTTGATATTTATCGACTTGGGTTCTAAGCGAGTTGTTTCTTTAAGCGACTTGAGATCTAAAGCGACTTAGCTATTTAGCGAGTTGTGTAGCTAGCGAGTTAATTTAAGCGACTTAGTGTTCAAGCGAGTTGATTGTGTTGCGAGTTGATACTAAAGCGAGTTGGCTATTTAGCGACTTGATTCATTAAGCGAGTTGATTGTGATGCGAGTTGATACTAATGCGACTTGGCTATTTAGCGAGTTGTTGCTTAAGCGAGTTGTGTATTTAGCTACTTGTTCATTTAGACTTGTTACTTCTTCGTGATACATTCTTACGGTTGTTCTTTTGGTTTAGTAAAATCCGTGAAAGAATCAATTTCGGTTTAATCAAAGAATAGTAAAATCCGTAGAATTTGTTATCATGGCAAACATCGTTCCTACGATTATCTCCGTCGATGGCGAGGATGTTCAAGCTGGCTGGCTCGGATACTAAATCCACCCATGCTTGTGAGCCGACTATGACTCTTGGGCTCAACGAATCAGTTGTCTTGTCTTGGAAAAGAAAATGGGGTTAATATTCTCAAATCCATTGATGAAGGACCTTACCGAGTTGAAACTACTAGAGATGTACTTGATCTCTTGAAGATGGAACTTTGATTTCTGGAATGGACGGACCAAAGATGTATGATGAGCTCGATGATAAGGAGAAGAAGAGATTTGATCACGGATATCCGAGCGTCTAACATTATCTTGCAAGGTCTTCAAAAGACATCTACAAGCTTATCAATCACAACACGAAGCAAAAGGCGTATGGGATAATGTCAAGATGCTTCTCTCGGTTACGAGTTAACTATTGAAGACCGAGAATCACGGTTATATGATGAATTTGAGCACTTCAAGATGAAACCGGATGAGAGTGTTTATGAGTACTATGTGAGGTTTCACAAGCTTGTGAATGACATGAGAAATATTAAGATGACAATGCCGAACATTCAATTTGAATTCAAAGTTTGTGAACAATATGAATCGAGAATGGCACAAGTTCGTCATACGTAAAGCTTACCAAAGGATTGAAGAATACAAACTATGAGCAACTCTATGCCTTCCTCCTTGAGAATGAGAGACATGCTATGTTTGAAAAAGGATTCTTAATCGGTTCAAAACCAACCGAGGAGAGACAAGCTCTTCAAATGACTCAAGCGCCTTCTACTCAAACATCGGAATCACAACCAAAGCCTCACAAGTCATACCCATGGGTAATGGTAATCACAAACTCATTCGACCCTATGTTCAAACAAGGCGATCTTTGATGCACACGTGGGAAACTTCATTAATCAACTAGCTCTTACGATTAGTCAAAACATGAACTCTCTTCCACACACCAACAACAATCTCGAGCGCTTCCAATCCACATAATCAAGCCCTTATCGGAGATGGGAAGGTTATGGTGCGGCCAGTTCAAGAACGACGATACGAACAAGCAAGAGGTGGGTGGTAGAGGTTATCTTGCAAATCGAGAAGAGGAAGGAATGGAAATCGGGGTCAAGCAAAGCCAATCAAATGTTACAATTGTGGAGGTGAGGACACATTGCAAGGCGCACATCACCAAAGCGCCCTCGAATCTTGAGTACTTGAGGATAAGATGTTGCTTGTGCAAGCTCGGGATAATGGGGCGACTTTGGATGAAGAGGAGTTGTTGTTCTTGGTGAGGAAATGCTAAGACATATGATGCGAGATGTGGATGAGCAACCAATTCGGAGATAGGCCATAATCATCGAATGCCTTTCAAGTAGGCGATTGTGATGCATATGACTCGATGTTGATGAAGAACCCTTTGCACAAACCATCTTCATGGCTAGCATTTCTCCAATGGTCTCTCTAAAGTCTCTTCATCACCACAAGCTCGTCCATCCAAAGACAAACTCATCTACGAGGTATTAAAATTATACGATGAAGTTGATGAGCAAAGATACATAACAAAGTACAATCAAGCTGTGTTTATTGAATCGGATATTGAAAATATGGGTAATATCAATGTTGTCCCATATGATCAATATGTGATACAAAGTGAAAGTGAGATTGTACCAAGTGATGCATCTTCTTTGTCAATAATGATTATGTTTTGATGAATTCACTTGCATGTGCCTCGATGATTACGTAATTTACGAACTAAATGCCTATAAAGAGCGTGTTGCTATTTATGAACAACGTGCAAAATTTGAGTTGACCACTCGTGAGCGGAAATGGATGACCAAGTGCGTACAATCATTAGAAAAAGTAATTTTAGAAGAAGTATTAAAACAAGAGTTAAATTCCTTGCAAGAAAAGCTTTCTAAAGCGCTAAGCAAAAACAAGAACTTCAAGAAAATGTGAAAATGCTTAAGCAAGAATTTAATGCAAAGGAATCAAAACTCTTGAAAGACTTTTCTAATCGAAAACTTTGAAAAACAAACTTGAAAACAAGTTGTACATACAAGGAACACCATTGATTGCTCACATGATCACTAAGCATAGAGTCTTAGCGATAAGCATAGCATTCCCTTGTTGAGGAACCAAATCAGAGGTCATTAAAAGGCTAGAAATGCTCATAAGGTTCTTTATGATGGCAAGGAAATCCTTAAACCTAGGCGAAACCTAGTTGCGTTGAGTGCTTGAGGAAGATAAGAAATCGAGATGAAGTCACTAGGAAAAGATGAACAAGAAATTAGATGATCCTAAATGTAAGAGAAGAAAATAAAGATCACACCCCATGATTACAAGAAGGAAAATTGGATTTCCTTGAACATGTTTAAGCCTCGGACATTGTTAACACCGAACAAGTGTTACGGAAAAAGGATTTAGATAAGCAAAAGCGAGAGAATCTAGTTGTAATGAACCCTCCCTTAGGAAAATGCCTAGAAGCGTGTGTATCCTCCTAATACACCAATGCATCTTGTTCCTAGAACAATTGCCACTAAAAGCAAGACCTTAATTAGTCAATATGTTATCTTTCAACTATTTGTTGATTTTGAGAAAACTTGCAAGAAAAGGATCACACCCTTAATTGCTATTCTATTTGTTGATTTTGAGAAAACTGTGCAAGAAAAGGATTCACACCTATTTGTTGTATTCTTGAAGGAGAAAGGGGCTTTGAGCAAACTAAAGAATGTTATTTAGCTGAAGTCATGCCTTTCTTTAAGCGCTAAAGATCATTTTGAAAGTCTTAAAAGGGAATGAACTTAGACATTAAAGAAATGGAAAAGGAGTTTGATGCAATGATAGTTGAGGTTAGTGACTATGAGCGAGCACTAAAATATAATGAGATTGAGAGGAAGAACTTGCATACATTAAATGAGACTCTTATTCTTGAATGTGTTGCTCAAGATATGTTTTCCTTTGCTACAAATTGTTCTATTAATGCTTCCCAATTTCATGAACTATCTTTGCACTGAAAGTCTCCCATGATCGTGTCATTGAGCTTGAAAAACTAATTACGAACTAAATGAGAAAATTGAGCTGGATGATCACGACAATTTGGTTAAACATTTTTCTAAACTAGAAGTTGAGCATTTTAATTTACAACTAAAATATCAACATCTTAAAGAAAATGTCAAAACTTCAAATATCAAGACATCCTCGGATGCTCGAGTTTGATGCGGTTTTCAAATTAACAAGCGTGATGAGCAGATTCAAGCTCATTGCAACACGATCGAGAAAGTTGAAAGCCCAAATCTCTCAATTAAAGGGTCAAGCGAACAATATGACGGGCTCCCAAATGCCTCCTCCTCTAGATTCTCGAATTCTCAAGCGTTTCATCTTCAAAACTTAGTAAATGCATTACAAAAGGAAAGCGAAAGTTTTCTAGAAGAAAATGAAAAGGTTAAACGTCATTTCAATGAGTTATTTGAATCTATAAAGGTCACTCGTAACAAAAATAACGAAGCGGTAGCCTCGTTACAAAAGAAATTGAGAATCTAAAGAGTCGGGTAAAGGGAAGATGCCAATGACCAATGGGAGAATGGTGTATCAAAGGTACATGTACGTAATAAATATGCTTTATGCGTGAAATATGTTCCTCCTCATCTTAGGAATAACAAACTTGCTATTCAAACATATTTCTCACATCTTAAGGACAACCTAGAATGTCTCCGTGAGATTGTAGAAGAGGATAAGTTAGAAAAACCGGATGATAATGCAATTGGCCATGCATGCTTATATGCCAAACGATCTCAAGAACTTCTAGAATGCCTAATTACAATATGCCCTAAAACCTTAGGTGAGCAAGTCAATCCCTTGATACCGTGTTCTATGCCTAGTGCCAAGCATGCAAGTCATTCAATGACAAATGTTATGAATGTGAACCTAATGTGCCTTCAAGCGATTCGGATTCAAATCTGTTAGTGCTAAGAATGTGAACTCGAGTGTGCCCTCTAGGTGTTCAAATCCCAGCAATTCAAGTGTTAAAAAGTTAATCTTAGTGTGCTGCATGTAGTTCGGATCGGCACATCTAAGCAGGTGAAGCAAATAGTAGCAAAACCAACTAATGTTCCCATTCCTCTACAGAGTGTCGGTGACATTAAAGCAAGCGGTCAAAGTCTCAAGACAATACAAGGAATGATAGGACCTCGCAAGCTAAGAATGTGCATTGGAAAGAGTAGAAGACCAACCTAGGAACTTTAAGTTTGAGCGAATAAAGCGAATCGTGTTGATTCTAGTATTAGCCATAGGCGTCTTGTAATTAAGTCGAATTCGATACTATTTGCAAACCTTGTAATGATGTCTGCTTGAATTACATTGCTAATCATGAATATGGTATGAATACTTTGTCTAATCTTGTCAAATCCCAGTGAATCTTGTCAATGAAAATTATCATGCTAAGAAGGCAAAAGGCAAAGGCGAAAGAAAGTTAGAAAGCAGTTGAAACCCGGGAAGAACATTTAGTAAGTTAGGCTATCATTGGATACTGTTGGTCATAAGACTAATCGGACAATGCCCACTAGAAAATGGATGCCTCTTGGTAGAACTATTCCCTTAAGAAGTGAGCACACTTTGAATAGGGCTATCTGAGACACTAATCTTGCATCTATTCATAATGATTCCATTGCCTTAATTTACGATATGAATGCTTCTATTTACGATGTGGGTGTTCCAACCATTGTTACTAACCAAATGGAACCCATTCTTGCATGGGGATCCCAATTATCGATTATCCATTCTTATGCGTGTTCAGCTGCGGATCGTTCAAATCGTTTTGTGGTACACGGACTCAGTTGTTCCAAGCATATATTTGGCGACGGTCACGGCTCATGAACCGTGAGCAAATTCATCGGAGACGATTAGATTCGGTAATGATCATTTCGGTGCAATTATGGGTTATGGTGATTATGTTGTTGGTGATAGTGTTATCTCTAGAGTATACTATGTGGAAGGTCTTGGTCATAATCATTCTCTGTTGGTCAATTACGTGATTACGATCTAGAAGTAGCCTTGAGAAAACATACTTGTTTTGTTAGAGAACTTGATGGTAAGGAGGCTGTTAAGAGGAACTCGTGGTTCAAATCTTTACACCATCTCTATCGATGATATGATGAAGTCTTCTCCAATCGCTTGTTGTCAAAGGCTTGAAAACAAAGTCATGGTTATGGCATCGTCGTCTCAATCACTTGAACTTGGCACCATCAATGATCTCTCGAGAAAGGACTTAGTTGTAGGTTTACCTAGACTAAAGTATGAAAAGGATCATCTTTGTTCGACATGCCAATTGGGAAAAAGCAAAAGTATGCCCATAAACCCAAACCTACAAACTCAATTCTGAAGTTCTTCATACCCTTCATATGGATTTATGTGGACCAATGAGAGTGCGAGAATATCTTTGGGAAGAAATATGTGTTAGTTGTGGTTGATGATTACTCTAGATTCACACAGGTCAAGTTCTTAAGGACAAAGGATGAAACTCGATATCATCATCAAACTCATCAAGCATTGCGAGTTCGACTTAACAAAACCGTCGAATTATCCGAGCAGACAATGGTGCGAGTTTGTTAACAAACAACTTAGTGAATTTTATGAAAGCATTGGAATCGACCATCAAAGAAGTGTTTCACGAACTCCTCAGCGAGCGGTGTAGTTGAAAGGCGAAATCGAACTCTTGTGGAAGCCGCTAGAACAATCTTGATTTACTCAAAGGTTCCAATGTTTCTACGGTGAAGCTATTGCCCTTGCATGCTACACACAAAATCGTTCCACGATTCACCTTGTTCATGGAAAAACTCCATATGAACTGGTCCACATGAAAACCTAATCTCTCTTTCCTTCGTGTGTTTGGTGCATTGTGTTATCCAACTAATGAGGGTCAAGACTTAGGCAAGCGAGAGCTAAAGCGAGACATTGGAGTTTTGTAGGGTATGCACCAAACAAAAGGGATACGAATCTACAACAAAAGAACCCGAAATATCATGGAAACAATTCACGTTCGTTTGATGGTGACCGGTCAAGCGGCTCTGGACAATCGATTCGGGACCCGCACTTCAAAAGCAGTCCCATTGGTTCATCCCTTGTTCCAAACTCTTCTCAAGAAACTCCATATGTACCTCCATCGAAGATGATTTAAAGAAATTGTTTGATCCTATGTTTGATGAACTTTATGATCCAAGTACTAATGAGGTGTCGATTCCTACAACAGAGGTGCTCATATTCACGTGAATGAAGTCAATCCTTGGTCTCAATATCATTAAGTCAAGAAGCGCTGCTGCTGATCCTTGATCTCATCAACAAATCATCATTCTTCAAATGTACATCATGGAACTGTTTACGGCATCAATGATGAAGTTAATCCCTTTGCTACTCACGAAGATGCTCCATTTGAAAACATATTTGCTCACGAATCTTCATCGAACCATCTTCTTGAGGAGACATCGACTCTGCTACTTGGTCCCTCAACAACTACCACATGAACACCTCGGAAAATGGACTCACGATCATCCATTAGACAACATCATTGGAAATCCTTCTCGTCCGGTATCCACTCGTAAGCGACACTCACGATGCCTTATGGTGCTTCTTTAACTCTGTACTCTCAAAGATCGAACCTAAAGATGTTAAAAGCGCTATGAATGAAGGCAATTTGGTTCAATGCCATGCAAGATGAAATTCATGAGTTTGATCGATTAGATGTATGGGAATTAGTACCGACTCAGTTGTGCTATGATCATTGCTCTTAAGTGGATCTTCAAAGTGAAGCTTGATGAGCATGGTGATGTTTTGAAAAATAAGGCTAGGTTAGTGGCTAAAGGTTATCGTCAAGAAGAAGGTATAGACTTTGAGGAATCTTTTGCTCCAGTTGCTCGTGTCGAGGCGATCGAGAATCTTCTTGGCTAATCTTGCTAGCAAGAACATGGTTGTTTATCGGATGGACGTGAAAACCGCATTTCTTAATGGAGATCCGAAAGAAGTGGTTTCGTCGTCGACCGACGAGAGGTTTTGTGAATCGAGCATCCTACTCATGTTTATCGCTTGAAAAAGGCCCTATATGGGTTGAAGCAAGCTCAAGGGCATGGTATGATACTTTGTCAAAGTTTCTTCTATCTACGGATTTAGCAAAGGCGATTGATCCTACTTTGTTCACCGAAAGTCGAGCAAACACTTAATTCACGTTCAAATTTATGTTGATGATATTATTTTTGCCTCGTGACCCAATGGAATGTGATCGTTTTCTAATGAAATGGGTTCAAAATTTCAAATGTCAATGATGGGACAAATGTCATTTTCTTGGGATTACAAATTTCACAAAGTCCGGAGGCATTTTCATAAATCAATCTAAATATGCAAATGAGATTTTAAAGAAATTTGGGTTTGATTCTAGTGACCTGTTGACACTCCATGATTGAGCGAACCAAGTGGATGAGGACCACTCGGGGATCATGGTAGATCAAGCGAAATATCGTAGTATGATTGGATCACGATGTACCTCACGGCTAGTAGACCGGACATCTTGTTCATTTGTTTGCATGTGTGCTAGATACCGAGGCTAAGCCTACTAAAAGCACCTTGAAGCGATTAAGCGGGTCTTCGGTATCTCAAGGAACCATCAATATGGGACTTTGGTACCGAAAGACACCGGTATGTCACTAACGACATATGCGGATGCGAGATCATGCGGTGTCAAGATACTCGTCGAAATGCGTCCGGAGGTGCTCGGTTTTGGGTGATAAGCTTGTGAGTGGTCTTCAAAAAGCAAATGAGTACTTCTATTTCCTCTAGAGGTGAATACATAGCCATGTCATCTTGTTGTGCTCAAATCTTATGGATGAGATCTCAATTATCGACTATGGCTTTGAATTCAACAAAATCCCTACATCTTGTGATAATAAAAGTGCTATTGCTCTCTCATGCAACAACGTTCAACACTCAAGAGCAAAGCATATCGACATTCGACATCATTTCATCGGGGAACAAGTGGAAAAAGGTGTGGTGGAACTCTATTTTGTGAGGTGCGAATATCGGTTAGCGAGACATCTTCACCAAAGCTCTTCCAAGAGAGCGTTTTGAGTTTATTCTTCCACGTCTTGGCTTGAAAAGCCTTCAACGAAACACTCAAGCGTCTTGAGGAGGAAGGCGAGGAGTAAAGGTCTATCTTCATCTATCTCTTGTATATATCTATTCGAAAATCAAAATACAAAATTATAAAACCTTCAAAATCAAATAGAAAAATATAAAACCTTCAAAATCCATAAAAATCGAAAAAAAATTGAAAAATCTTCAAAAATATTGTCAATTTGTTATGTTTTTTTTTTTTTCTCGGTTCGACAATATCTACGGTCTTTGTCTTGTCATTCAAAGAATGACACGGGACTTTAGATGTTGTTCGAATTCTTAAAAAAAAAAAAAAAA
This sequence comes from Chrysanthemum lavandulifolium, assembly GCA_022545495.1. Classification (NCBI taxonomy): domain Eukaryota; kingdom Viridiplantae; phylum Streptophyta; class Magnoliopsida; order Asterales; family Asteraceae; genus Chrysanthemum; species Chrysanthemum lavandulifolium. The sequence continues at coordinate 88,978,063 of CM040240.1, forward strand.
AAAAAAAAAAATCAAAAATTATTTTTTTGAGAAAGAGAAACAATGGTTTATTGTCATTTCGAGCGATAACCGCTTTTTAAAGAAAAAACGAGCCATTCTTTATCATGTTTTCAAAATTCCATGCTCGATTCTATAAACATTTATCTCTTTGAAAACTAAGCGCTTTGAAAAATAACTCGGTCTCTATTTTTGATAATCATCTGGACTTATTTGTCAAAATATCAATCTCTCAATCAACAACCTATGTCATTGATTGAGGGAGAATGATTTCAATTAAATTAAAAAGTTATTTGGCATTCAATTGTTTTCAAAAGATATACATGCATGTTTTATCAATGGAGTTTAAAGTCTTAAAATCCGATCCTTATCGATTAAAACGCTTTCATAATCAAGTCACAATTCTCCTTAAAAGCTTTCAAAATCAATTTAAATCTATAAGAGATCACAAATCTCAAATGATTTGATAATTGTGATCGGGGAGAATGTGTGATTTAAATTGGATTTAAAGCGATAATTCGGTAAATGGTTTTATAAGGATGTACAAGCTCTCCTTCCACATGTGACAAACGATTTCAAATTTTCCATGCACATGTTGAGGGGAGCATCTATCTTAAACCTATGATTTGAAGCGTGATCACTTATCTCAATGTGCGGGTTCCTCTAGTATGTGCAAAACTCTTTTCAAATCTCGAGGCACATATTGAGGGGAGCAAACTTATGAAAACCTCATCCTTCCCAAAATGCTTTATCTACTTGTCTTGATTAGGAAGTGATGTTGATATCTTTTAGAAAATGGTAATCAAAAAGTTAATTCTTCCTCTTGCCTCCGTGTGCAAAGCGATTTCAAACATTTGATGCACATGTTGAGGGAGCACTTGTTCTAAAAATATCAAAAACAATTCGGTACAAAATGTTTTGATAATATATCACAAGTATCTGGATTGATTTTCAAATGGTTTTCAATTGGTTCAAATGGCGGATGAACAATACCAAATAGACCGACCAAATTTACTTTATATGCGGTGATATAAGGATGATAAGGTTAGGTATTGGTTCCCATGATCCGCTTGAGCCGGAGGGATCTACCGAGGACAATCCACTAGTTAGTGTAGAAGTCCTTAGGTATGATGATAAAAGGAGAAAAGTGAGATATGGGAAGAGTGCGGATGAGGCAGGCAAGTCTTGGAACAAACCCAACAAGGTTCTTGCTATGAAGTCTCGGTAAGCTTGAAGGGTTGAAGAATTAAAAGAATTGAATGAGAAAGGGTGAAAACAAATAGCCCTCCATATATTCAACCTTAGGCGAAACCGGGTTCAATTCATATGCTCTTGATGGTAACATCGGTATTGAAGACAAGGCGTCATGGACCCGTGGCGCCTTGCACTAACTTCCCAAGCTACTCAAGTTCCTCTTAAAGGGCTTGTTTCATTCTCACGGGAACCTACATAATCTATCGACTTTCTCTTAGAGATTGTTGATATTGAAGAAGGAGACCCTCTCCTAGTCTCGACACGGGAACCTAATATGCACATGTTGAGTCTAGAGCCACGAGATCATCAATAAATCTCATTAGGACACTTTCATTGAAGACTCTGTTTCACACAATGTGGAAAAGAGATTTTATCTTGAGTCCTCGCATTATCCTTGTGGTATTGCGGAACATCGAGTGATATGCAAACATACTCACAATGAAGATGGAAAGCCTTACGGAGCCAACATCAAACAAGCTCACGGTGGGTGGCATGTGAGATCTATCAAATAGATCAACCATGTGACAAGCGAGCAGAAACAATGGGCGATTCAATCTTTTGAATCAATCTGGTTCGAGTTATGGATTGATGGATACCTTTGAAAAACCGGTCTTTGTGCTTAAAATTCTTTTCTTTAGCAAATCGACCGTGTACGGATATTTCAAATCAAAAGGTGTTTTATGATTGATAATTGATGTTCATTAAAACCTTCGTTGTATTGCAAAAACAATTTCTATTGAGCAATATACGATTGTTTTCAAATATCTTTTCATCAATCGGTGGATTTATATTCATTGGTTCACTCACTCCGTGTTGTCTTCTTTGAGGCGTTCGGTTTGAGAACGACTAGAGCATTGCGAAACCACTGTCAAGGAAATTCTTGAATTATACGATCACGAGGCGGTACTTGTCTTGATCAGCGGGGAACCGTGGGCGTGTACCTCAATTCAACGAAAGTGATCAAAGACACTTTCGTGCGATTTATTGCTAATTGTTGTATGCGGTCGTCCTCGTTTGCGGTGATCGAATGAAGCGGTCAATCCATAGCCGCATGCTCATTTATCACATTCATCTCAAAAGAAATCATGATTAGTGCATCAATGACTCGATATTTTCACTCCATGCTTACGCTTCTGCTGCGCCAATATCATGAATCAGCGAAAGCTTACGCTACTCGATGAGAAGATATCATGATCCGAATGTGAGCATGTCGGTCCGAAAGTCACAACATCACATAATACCAACACCACAATGGATGTCTCGAGAGATTTTTGTTGGTGATGATCTCAAAAGGCGGCTTTAAATCATTATCACGTGGATCGATAAAGACCTCCACTTGGATTAACCAAACATGCAATGAGAAGATTCAATGACTACGAGCTTGAACAAAGTACTACTTCAAGAATGCAAGAACAATTGTTAATGTAATATCGGTTTGTATTCTATGTAATTTTAGTACATGATTGAGGTGACCTCCTTAGGGAGATTGTTAGGAATTAGAAATTCCGGTATTAAAAGTCGGTCACCTCAAGTATATGTAATCGTTAAGCTCGTAGTCGTAGTTATTTTAAGTTAAGTAGTACTTAGTTAAGTAACACCGTGGAGGACAGACGGGTCTTTACCCAGCTGTATGCACGATCCACGACCCGTTGTGTGGCGTTTTATTGTAAGACTATAAATACTCTCTACCTTCCAAGGTAGAGAGTTGGAGCTCATAATAATATTTTCTTTCTCTCACTATAGTTCCCAACTCTCTTCCTTTCTCTCACTAGAACTTTCTCTCTCTAACATACTTATCGCCTACTTTGATCATGGTTTAGAGTGTTTGTGAAATCCAATATCCTACATCTATAAACAATTACTTACTATCTAATGAAATCTAATTGCTTTGAAAAATAACTCGGACTCTATTTTTGAAAATCATCTGGACTCAACGTTTGTCAAAAATATCTATCTCTCAATCAAAAACTTATGTCATTGATTGAGGGGGAGAATGATTTCAATTAAATCAAAAGGTTATTTGACATACAATTGTTTTCAAAAGATAATCATGCATGTCTAATCAATGGAGTTTAAAGTCTCAAAATCCGATCCTTATCAGTTAAAACGTTTTCATAATCAAGTCACAATTCTCCTTAAATTGGATTTAAACTGATATTTCGGTAGATAGTTTTATAAGGATGTACAAGCTCTCCTTCCCACATGTGTCAAACGATTTCAAATTTTCTATGCACATGTTGAGGGGGAGCATCTATCTTAAACCACAAAGATTTGAAACGTGATTAATTTATTTCAATGTGCAGTCTTTTCCTAATATGTGCAAAACATTTTTCAAATATCTATGCACATATTGAGGGGGAGCAAATATTTTGAAAACCACATTCTTTATATAACTACTCTTAGATGCAAGCCAACCCCTCAAAGATGAAAATTAGTTCTATTACAATGATGCTTGATGCAAATGTTGAGGGGGAGCTCTTGTTCTAAAAATATCCAAAACAATTTAGGTACAAAATGCTTTGATAATATATCACAAGTATCTGGATTGATTTTCAAATGGTTTTCAATTGGTTCCAATGGCAGATGAACAATACCAAATAGACCGACCAACTTTACTTTATGTATGGTGATATAAGAACGATAAGGTGAGGTATTTGTTCTCATGATCCGCCAGAACCGGAGGGATCTAACCAGGGACAATCCACTAGATAGTGTAGAAGTCCTTAGGTATATTGAATAAAAGGAGAAAAATGAGATATGGGAAGAATGCGGTGAGGCGAGCTAATCTGGAATAAACCCAACAAAGTTCTAGTTATGAAGTCTCGGTAAGCTTCTTGAAGGGTTGAAGAATGAAAAGAATTGAATGAGAAAGGGTGAAAAGAAATAGCCTCCACTTATTCAACCTTAGGCGAAACCGGGTTCAATTCATATATGCTCTTGGTGGTTACCAAGGTAACATCGGTATTGAAGACAATACGTCATGGACCCGGTGGACGACCGCACTTCAACTTCCCAAACCACTCAAGTTCCTCTTAAAAGGACTTGTTTCATTCTCACGGGGAACCGACATAATCTATCGACTTTCTCTTAGAGATTGTTGATATTGAAGAAGGAAACCCTCTCCCTAGTCTTCGAAATATGATCCAAATATGCACAATTGAGTCTAGAGCCACGAGATCATCTATAAATCTCATTAGGACACTGTCATTGAAGACTCTCTGTTTCACACAATGTGGAAAGAGAGATTATATCTTATGAGTCCTACGCATTGTCCTTGTGGAATTTCGAACATCGAGTGATATGCAAACATATTCACAATGAAGATGGAAAGCCTCGAGCCAACATCAAACAAGCTCCGGTGGGTGGCATGTGAGATCTATTCAATAGATCAACCATGTGACAACCGAGCAGAAACAATGGGGCGATTCAATCTTTGAATCAATCTCGTTCGGTAATGGATTGACGGATACCTTTGAAAAACCGGTCGTTGTGCTTAAAATTCTTTTCCTTAGCACATCGAATGTGTACTCATATTTCAAATTAAAGGTGTTTATGATTGATAATTGATTTTCATTAAAACCTTCGTTGTATTGCAAAAACAATTTCTATTGAGCGAAGACACGATTGTTTTCAAACCTCTTCTTATCAATCAATAAATCTCAATTATTGGTTCACTCACTCCGTGTTGTCTTCTTTGAGACGTTCGGTTTGAAACAACTAGAACATTTCGCGAAACCTGTCAAGGAAATTCTTGAATTATACCGATCACGTGCGGTACTTTTACTAATCAACGGGAACCATGGGCCGTGACTAATTCAACGAAAGTGATCAAAGACACTTTCGTGAACTTTATTGCTAAGCTGTTGTATGCAGTGCACGCACGGCGTTGCGGTGATCGTAATGAAGCGGTCAATCCATAGCCGCATGATCACACTACACATTCATCTCTAAAGAAATCATGATAAGTGCATCAATGACTCGATATTTTCACCCATGCTTCGCTTCGCCTGCGCCATTATCATGAATCAACGAAGCTTCCGCTACTACGATGAGAATATATCATGATCCGGAATGTGAGCATGTCGGTCCATAAGTCACAACATCACATAATACCAACACCACAATGGAAGAGTCGAGATTTATAATAGGCGATGATCTCAAAGTCGGCTCAAACTCATTATCACGTGGATCGGTTAAAGACCTCCACATTGATTATCCAAACATGCAATAATGAAGAATCAATGACTACGAGCTCCGAGCAAAGAACTACATCAAGAATGCAAGAACAAATTTAAATGTAATATATGTTTGTGTTCAATTTAATTTTGAGGTGATCTTGAGGTGACCTCCCTTGGGGAGATTGTTAGGATTTAGTAAATCCGGTTATTAAAGACTCACCACCTCAAGTATATGTAATCGTTAGAAAGCTCGTAGTCGTAGATTATTTAGTGTTTAGTAGTATTTAGTTTTGTAACACCGTGGAGGACAGACGGGTCTTTACCCACCTGATGCCCGATCCACGACCCGTAGGTGGCGATTTATGTAAAGACTATAAATACTCTCTACCTCCCAAGGTAGAGAGTTGGAGCTCATAATAAGATTTTTCTTTCTCTCACTAGAGTTCCAAACCTCTAACTTTCTCTATCTAAAACCATATTATACGCCTCTTTGATCATTGGTTTAGTGTGTTTGTGAAATCCAATATGTTACACTATTAGACAAAAAGTTCTCTGATCACAAAGATCCAGCAGATCCTTTGGAAAAGGGATCCGCCCAGTGTAAACCCAGGGTTCCGGCAACTGGGTCAGTCCAGTTCGGATTTTGGGTTATAATTCCGGGTTTTGGGTTATGGGTCATGGACTATGGGTCATGGGTAGCCAATATGATGTCGTGCATGATGCAATACATACTTTGGGTTATGGGTTATGGACTTTGGGTCATGGGTCATGGACTTTGGGACATGGGTCATGGACTTTACTCAATTTGATGTCGTGCATGATGTAATGCATATGAGCCATGGGTTTTGGTTCATGGGTCATGGGTTATAGGTTAAGATATACCCAACACATTTACTTACAATTATACTATTACAAACAAATACATAACAAACAAATGTAAGTAAGTAGTAAAAATAAATATAGTAACATGTAATCTTTAGATTTGTACTTGGGATAATTTTATGGTTGTTATCGACAAAATTTAAAGAGACCGGGAAGTATATATAAACTTTTTTACGGCTAATTTGTATTAACACATTATTTCTTTGATCCAATGTGTAATTTTTCAAATGACTCATTTAGAGGTCGTTCTTTATATCCCGTGTCTTTGTGCTATGAAGTCACACCCCGATTACCTTCCGTTACGATATTTTGGGTCATGATATATTAGTTATACATATTTTGTGCTAATAACTTTATCGATTATGTTTCTAAAAAATTCATGATGATATTTATACGAAGAATATTTTGTGTTTGTAATTGTATTATGCATGAAATGACTTCTTAACCCATGTTTTATTTTTATTGTATTTTTAATTCTATTTTATACCTGAAATTTTTGAAGGTTATAAAAAATTGATTTTGTTAATATAGTTTCTATATATAACTTATAAGTTTGTTAATATCATAAAACAAGTATTCAATAAAAAAAATATGTATCTTTTGCTTGAATTGAATGAATAAAGTGTAAGCATAATGTAATAAATTTACTTTTTCTTAATTGAATATTATGAGTATTTTATTGTGGGTAACTTTAATTTTTGATTTTTTATCGACTAATAACGATGGTAGACTAGGTCAGATGGTCACGATTACTTAGCCTTATGCATATTCGCTTTTAACCTGATAATCACAGTGTTAGTAAGCATCGAGCACGCATAAAGTGTTTCAACTATCTATATCTATACTACTTATAATACACGAAGGCACCTCACTCTTAATTTTAAGACGTACAAGAAATTAAGCATAATTTACAACACTTTAATGCACCCAATTTTCAGAATTACAACAAAGTAAGCATATTGTACAACAAAATAAAGCGTGGTATCATTTTGAGACCAAAATTCTATCAAACAACATTAATGCTATTAAAAACACTCATTCATAAAAAATTACAACTATTTAAGCACAATGTACAATAGCTGCAACCAATTTTCAGATTTACAACAAAATAAGCATAGTGTACAACAAAATAAGCATGATGTAATTTTCAGACTTACAAAATTCATGCTATTAAAGTGGTCAATGTTATTAATAACTATAATGACTACTACTTACAAGACAAGAAAAGAAACATAGTGTACAACACTTTAATGCACATAATTTTCAGACGTACAAGACAAGAAACATAGTGTACAACATAACACCACGTTAATGCTATTTAATGTAGTCAATTATTTAACTGGTCAATAAATACAATTAATACAGTTATTAAAACACCACTTACATAAGAAATACAAATTATCAAGCATATTGTACAACCAAATTAAACACAATTCTTGCATTAAATTTCACAACTACAAATAATAAAGCATATTATACTAATATACAAGCCCGAACGGGCAACGAGCCAAATGGGCTTGAGCCCGAGCAGACACGGGTGTGACAACTGGCAATTTAGGGAGTCTATTTTAGGTAACCTCATTACGTTAAACTAAACCGAGCTTTTGCCTTTAACACTATTTTTATAAACCATGACTTGATTTTACATCGTTTATTGGCTTTTACGGTTTATTTCACTATTGAATGACTTATCGTATAAGTTTTAACTCTATTTGGTATGCACTATTCGATTCGGCACTAGAAAAGCCTAAAATGAGAAATATTGTAACTTTTAGACCATAACTCGAAAATTGACAAATAAATAGTCAAAACTCGTGGAAAAACGTAAATAACGATGTTAGAAAGTCGAATGAACGACGTGGGACACTCGGGGGACAATATATGAGCTCGGGGAATGGGTAAACGGGATAGTTACGAAAAATTACGTTTTAACTACATTGGGGTGAGAATCATGCTACTGTTTTTGGACCGCGAAAACTATTTTGGATTTGCGTATATGCTTGACTGTTTAGATAGATGTGCGGTAGTTGTTGCCTTAGACTAGGGTAGCAATCCTAATTGCTATAAGCTGTTGCCTAGCTAAGAATAGACTTCTACCTCGACCTAGTCCGGGTTGGCAATTGTTCTAGATTTTGCCACGGCAGTCTTTGGACTAGAGTCGCTGGGCCCGAGTAATCCCTGGATGCGGGATATGTTTATAGTTGGTGATCCGGGTAGGATCGGTATTTATCTATCTTAGGTCTTGCATAGCAAATCAACTCCTACTTGTCCACTATGATTTTGTTGAACTTAAACGTATGAACTCACCAGCGTAAGCTGACCTTTTAGCATGATTTCTTAGGTATTTGAAAGATGTTTGGAATACGTGATTGGTGGAAGCTTGGCAAGAAGGCGGGGTTCAAGGATCATTTCTGACTCTGATAAACTCTGGGGACCTATTTTATAAATCATGTTTTGGGCCTAATAATTATACTTTTGGATTAAATGTTTTGAATACTTAAATTTGGGATTGGTTTTGAATGTTAAATGACTATCTTTTTGCTATACTTATGTGCGATGCCAATCCAATAGTAACGCCCATAAAACTTGATTAAGTCTTCTGCTGTACCGAGATTTGGGGGTGTTACAACGGGCCAACGGGTTCCAGCCCGAATGAGCACGGGCTGTACGAAATTCTTGATATTCGTAAATTTATTGTTAAAAAGACTACCTAGTTAAAAAGACTACCTAGTTAACTATAATCTATCATGGAATATAATAAACTAAAATACATTATTCATCGAAATTTTTTATTTCAGGGTACCCGCCGCTGCAACGTGCGGGTACCCTGCTAGTTAAGTATAATCTATCATGGTAGTCAATTGGAGTAAGACTACCTAAACTCCCGCGAATGTTCATCTATAAGAGTTCCCACGCTAACTTACTTTCCATAATCATATATTGACTAACCTAGGGATACGGTCGGCCTCTAGTCCTAATGGCAATCACCGTGAAGCTATGTTATCACGCATATCAACTATTATGATACAGATCACAAATCACATAAATAATTCTATAACCTACAATCTAGACAATAGCCAACATACTTCAAGCAAGTAAACAAACGCAATCGAGCACCATAGACGTAAATAATATCTAACAAAAATGCATGTAATCGAAGTAAACAAATCAAAATAACATGATATAGTTATAAACTTGGCTAACACCAAAGGGTGCACAAAATTTTTTAAACCTTAATATATAAACACATTTCAATGGACCGGATGCATAAATTTGATGTTTTTTTTTTAAAATTAACATTATATCATAAAAATTCATAAAAGTCCCGGGTATCCACGGAAACCCCGCTAGTTCCGTCCATGCTTAAGTGATCACATGATTGAAAACTAGCTGATGTTTTTGAATAGTAATCCAGGTGTTGCTTTTTATAATTAGGACACCTAAGCTAACAAAAATTATATATATATATATATATATATATATATATATATATATATATATATATATATATATATATATATATATATATATATATATATATATAGGTTATTAGTACGAAAAGTTTTTATAATGAAAAGAATGAGAAGGATGTGGAGATGACACGTGTCACCTTTGCCACATCATCATGCCACATCACCATACCTTGCCCCGCCCCGCCCAGAAAAAAAAATTCCGCCAAAAAAAAATTTTTGGGGCAAAAATTTTTCCGCCAAAATTTCCCAAATTTTTTATCGCATCACAATTATGAATTTAGTGCATCAAGCTTATAAATTCTTGCATCACGGTTATAAAATTCTTGCATCACAATCATGATTTAGTGCATTAATGTTATAACCTTCATTTTAGTGCATCATAGTTGATGCACTTAACTATTAACTATGATGCGGTAACTTATAATAAAGATGCACCAAAACTTATTAGTGCATTAAGGTTATAAGTTCTTTGCGTCACAATTATGATTTTAGTGCATTAAGGTTATAAATTCTTGCATTCTGATTATAAAGTTCTTGCATCACAATCATGATTTTAGTGCATTTAAGGTTATAACCTTGATTTTAGTGCATCAAAGTTGATGCTGTTGAACTATTAACTATGATGCGGTAACTTACCAATGGAGCGTTAGTCCGATGGTTGGAGCACTTGTCTTTGAGTCAATTGACCCAAGATAAAGTCCCATCCTTGGCATTTGCTTCATATAGGTACCACCTCGCATGGCTGTGGACACTTTGGAGAGACTTTGTGGAATAAGAGCTTGGGGTCCGAGTCTTGGCTCGTGCTCACTCCAGTTGGTGCCCCATTAGGCCGGGAGAGTTCAGGAGCTATTCGCTTGTGGGGTGGACAATGTTTGGTGCCAAAAGGCACCGGGGTCAGGTGTTCCGCCAATCTACACCTTTTGTGGAATGATGCACGTTAACTTATATAAAGATGCACCAAAACTTATTAGTGCATTAAGGTTATAAATTCTTGCACCACGGTTATAAATTCTTGCATCATAATCATGATTTTATTGCATTAAGGTTATAAATTCGTGCATCACAATTATGATTGTGATGCGATATTTCTAACTTGTGATGCGATAATAAATTTTGGCGGTAATTTTTTTTGCAAAAATTTTATTTTGGCGGGAAAATTTTTTTTTTTGGGAGGGTGGGTGGGGTGTGGGGTGGGGTGACACATGGCATGGTGATGTAAGAGAGTTGGCCACGTCGCTCATGCGTCTCGTTCTTTTCATTATAAACTTTCATTTAACCTCTATATATATATATATATATATATATATATATATATATATATATATATATATATATATATATATATATATATATATTGAGAAGATTTTTAGATTGAGAAGAAATATAGACCATTAAAATCAATTTGTTTTAATGCATTGTATAAATTCTTAATTTAAATAAAAAGGGTAAAATAGGAATTGAATAACTATAAAATTAATTTAAGAATCATTAAAGATTCCAATCAGTTATGGTTTCTAAAACTTCAGATTTGATCAAGCATGAGACGTTAGTTCTATCATTCATTCTTGTTTATGTTTTTTTGAATCGTTTATGTTTTTATTTATTTATTCCTAGATACTAATACAAAAATATAAAAACATCTTTAATGAAAAGAGGAAATTTAGAAATCCCAAACTACGACTAAAGAAATTCCTTTTTAGACGTATGATTCAATTTTATAAATGTAACATATATAAAGCATATATGTTTAAGTTTTGAATCATAGTATTTAGTCACTTTATAAAATAGTGAATCTTTAGCAAAACTAACTAGTTTTTAATAGTAGCTTCAAATATTTTAATCCAACACTCAAGTTGTTTGCTTGTTTTATATTTTATTATGAACCATTTGTTTACTTATGAATCATACATCATTTTTCTTGTATATAAATGATAATCAAGTTAGTGAATCACTAAAAGATTTATTTATGTTTTGTATCGAATCATTGGGATTAGTGAATCAATAGTGGTTTATTGGATTTTATTTTTTTTAATCACTGTATGCGGTTAAAAAAATGATGATATAATAAAATGAATCATATGACTAATAAAGTATGATTTAAGATCATTTGAGAACAAAAGATTATTTACATCTGGGGATCAACTCTCGCTTCATTTTTATTTGATCTAATCGATGAAATTAATCACAACAATTTAAAACCCACTTTTATCATTTTTTCAAATATTAATATCTTTCAAACCGTTAATCGTTAAGCGAAAAAAATATATCGTTCGACGAAGCGTTTAATTATCTTTCATAGATAAGACTTTGATATACTTTCGACAAAAATATTTTTTCGTATTTTTTTTTTTTTTTAAGTTTTTCGTTTTTTACGTTCTTGAATTTTGTTAAAAATCATATATGATAAAACACTAATTTGAATATCACATGTGATATTGGTGTAATATCATATATGATATGTAATATCACGTGTGATATTGGTGTAATATCACGTGTGATATTAATGTAATATCACATATGATATTACATATTATATATGATTTAACACTAATATCGCATGTGATATTCAATTTAGTGTTTTATCATATATGATTTTCTTCTGCAAATTTCGAGAACGTAAAAACGAAAAATAACGAAAAACGAAAAAAGCAATTTTTTCTTTTGAAAGTATATCAAAGTCTTCTATAGAAAGATAATTAATCTTCGTCATATAAGATAAATATTTTCACTAACGATTAACGGTTTAGAGATATTTAAATTATAAAAATATGTGAAATAATAAAATCTTTTAATCTCACCATTGATTCTTTTTAGATGGATGGTGGAGATGAGTCACTTGGTATGTGAGAAAAGTTTGGTATGTAAAATAACTCTACTTATCTTAATATTAAAAGGTTTTCATTACATGAATCATCACATTATTAAATAATAAAAAGGAATCACCAGTAATCTTAAACTTTTGGAAGTTTGGCTGAGAGGTGACGCAAAGAAAGAAAAAGAAGCGAATAAAAAAAGTGAATCAAATTCGTTCAAAAAAAAAAAAAAAGTGAATCAAATTGTCATTTTCTAATTAATATTTGAAACGGTGAAAAACGAAACGCATGCCATGATGGCTTGATGATTTGAGTGTAATGAAATACATAATTGTGAATACCCATCTTACCCTTGTCTGCTTTAATAAAATGAATGGCCAAGATTGTTCTCATTCTTTCAATCTAAAACTCTTACCAATCGATCAGGATATATATATATATATATATATATATATATATATATATATATATATATATATATATATATATATATATATATATATATATATATATGTCACATGTGAAGATTTTATTTTGAAAAATTTCGCGTGAAATTAAATTAACAGTATTAGAGATTTTTTTCACATGTGACAAAAGAAAAATCGAAAAAAAGTTTCGAAAAAAAAAATTCGCAAATTTCTAGGAAAATTTTTAAAAATTTTTTGAATTTTTTTTCAAAATGTTGGTTTACTAATATTAGCCATTAGATCAAAGCTAAAAAAAGATAAAATGAGTGGCTAAGATTGGTTAATCTTCTTACCATATTTAATGTTCTCACATGAATGCGCCTATATATATATATATATATATATATATATATATATATATATATATATGAGAGAGTTAACGTGAGATCAAACTTAAAGTTGTAAAAATAAGATCGTCTAAAAACTACTAAAACATTTATAAATAAAATTTTAGCAATAATACACATAAAATAATATTTTAATACAAATTAACATTTTAGCAACTAATAACCAAATGATACATGAGTTTGGATTAGCGATACACTGATACACATTACTCTAATAAATATTCTAAAATCGATACACATACTAAAACCGATACATTACACTTCTAATCAAAAGTGTATCACCTAGGTTTAAATAAATTTTAAAAGAAATCTATCGAAACTTTAACAATTTTAGTTTTAGTTAACAAAAATTATTTTTGTTGTAAGGAGAATGTCATTGTCAATTTTAGTTTGATCTCATTTTAACAACTTTAAGTATGATCTTATTTGATCTAGATTATATATATATATATATATATATATATATATATATATATATATATATATATATATATATATATATATATATATATATATATAGAGGAGGGTTAATGTAAGATCAAGCTTAAAGTTGTAAAAATAAGATCAAATCTAAAAACCACTAAAACATTTATAAATAACAATTTTAGCAATCATACAAAAAAAAATATTTCAATACAAATTAACATTTTAGCAACTAATAACCAAATGATACATGAGTTTGGATTAGTGATACACGATACACATTACACTAATAAATATTCCAAAACCGATACACATTAAACTTTTAATCAAAGTGTATCACCTAGGTTTCGTAAATTTTAAAAGAAATCTAATGAAACTTTAACAATTTTAGTTGTAGTAAATAAAAATTATTTTTATTGTAAGGAGAGTATCTCTTGTCAAATTTTAGTTCGATCTCATTTTAACAACTTTAAGCATGATCTTATTTGATCTAGATTCTATATATATATATATATATATATATATATATATATATATATATATATATATATATATATATATATATATATATATATATATATATATATATATATATATATATATATATATATATATATATATATATATATATATATATATATATATATATATATATATATATATATATATATATATATATATATATATATATATATATATATATATATATATATATATATAGTAAATCAAGTGAAGAAAATAAAATGTTGAATTTCATGTGTATGAACGTTTTACTAAATAAAGACATGTTTTACTAAACTAGCGAAGACTCACGCGGCGTTTAATGATGCGCGCTATACAATTAAAATATTCGGTCGATTTTTTTAAATCTATATTTTACAATACAATAGATATCTGACGGCGATAATTTTAGTTTTAAATCTTGTATGCAATAACAAAATTTTTTATATAAAATTGTAGATTATCCGCGTGATGTGGTGACAATAATGAGTTGGTAGTAGGTATATTGTAAGGTATAAGATAAAAGTAGTTGATAATAACCAGTGAATATAAATTATCATTAAATAATAACACCATAATGACTTTTAAAAATCACTTACAATATACTAAGAAAATTTAGTTCTCAAAAATAATGTTTGTTAAATTTGTCCCACATAGATGGATGATACAAGTAAAATATTACTTATAAAGATAAAGTAAAAATAAATGTTCAATAAATCATGTGGGTTACTTAAAAGAGTATAATTATTAATATTCAAATATATATACACATAATATATATAATTAGCACTTAGCACTTATTATAGTGCTTTAAAGTGTTGCAACAAATGCTATTATAGATGTACTTATTAAAATTTGCCATTATTAGCAAGTGTTGAATCTTAATTTTTTAAGTCTTCCTTTTTAGGAATGTCCCAAATGCTTTATAATATAGTATAGATAATTAGGACTTTACACCTTTGCATCCTTTACTTTGAAAAAACCGTCCGATTTTTATAAAACAAAGTTTTTAGTTTTTACGGTAAGTTTTATTAAAAAAAATTCCAAAAGGCGCATATGTTGATTCTCGAGGTACTCTTGCGATTTAATAATATTTTTTGAACATTTTATTTTAGTATGCATTTTTAAACTCTATTGATTTAACAATATCATTTTGGACGACTTTTATGGGCTAGCCGAACGGTGGTGACTCAGGTTCCCAGTTGAACCCGTTGGTCCATCCGTTTTTAAAACCATATGTACCATGAACTTGTTTACATATAAATTGCATGAAGATTTGTGTGTTTTATTAGTTTGTACAATATGTATAATAACAAGTATTTTTCATATTAGGGTGTTTTAAAAATAACATTTATTAGGTATTTATTGTGGGCGTTTTTTCTTATATTAAATTACTTTGTATTTTTTATTTACTTTTTTAAAACATGTCTAAAAAAAGTGCTTTAAAGTGTTGCAACAAATGCTATTATAGATGTACTTATTAAAATTTGCCATTATTAGCAAGTGTTGAATCTTAATTTTTTAAGCCTTCCTTTTTAGGAATGTCCCAAATGCTTTATAATATAGTATAGATAAGATTGATGATATTTAGCTCACAAGTTCAAAATGCAATGATTGAAAATGACTTAACAAAAACTTGAAAATGGTTTAATGCATTTGAACAACGCGTTGATAAAGGGATATTAAATGATCGAAACAATAGGTTGAGGAATAATAAACTATTAAAAATGGATATTGTTAAGAATAGATTTTTAGTTATAATAGGTTTAGAAATTAAGTGACCCGGTGCATGGAGATGCCCTTGTACGGAAGAGTTGAAGGGTTTGCATGCAACTTTAATTTGCATATTAAATGCTTTTTCATTCAACACAGAACTTGATATATTACAAAACTTCGTCTCTCTAGCAAATATATCAATCCAAGCGAGTACCAAACTCCACCACTAATTCAGCTTAAGTTATAAATTAGCGGATTTTTGAACTCTATATTTTTCTAATCAGGGGTAGAGCCTTACCCAAATTCTTAGCTTTCAAATTTGAATAGTCTTTCCCGGTCAAAAACTTGAAACAAGGGTTCTCAAAACTAGATGAAGGAGACACAATCGACTCAACCGGAGGTCCATGAAAGTATGCAACCGATATTCTTTGCTTTGTCTGGTTCACCACAGCTCGATGAAGAGGGACCAGAAAAGTTGCATTAGAGAATATATGCAAAAGGTCACCCACATTCACCACAAATGCGCCATCAACGGGATTCACCGGACTCCATCCTAACCCTTCAACAAATATTTCTAGACCATTTACGCCACTTTGGTGCAAAAGGGTTAGAAGAAGGGAATCTTTGTGTGGTGCAAGACCGATGGT
Organism: Chrysanthemum lavandulifolium; assembly: GCA_022545495.1. NCBI lineage: Eukaryota > Viridiplantae > Streptophyta > Magnoliopsida > Asterales > Asteraceae > Chrysanthemum > Chrysanthemum lavandulifolium. The sequence continues at coordinate 88,994,761 of CM040240.1, forward strand.
GTAGCTAGGGTTGCAATTGGGGCAAGACGGGTACGAGTTAAGTTGAAAAGCAGCTTGAGAGTCATTAGCTGAAATAACCCAATTCATTTCTTCTTGTGCTACATTTAATGTTTTAAGCATTAGATGCAAGAGCTTGTGGGTAAGCAGTTTCATTTCGTTTTGGTAAGCATCCATCGTTTCACTACAATATTCATCAAGTAATAAATACATGGTTTTAAGCCATACAATGTACATGTACTTTCTTAAATATACCGTTATAGTACGTGTATTCTGAATATTACTCGTGAAATATATGTTAACTTTCATTTTTGTATAATGTGATACCTGGGTGCATAGGCGGAGCTATGTATAGTTTGGGGAGGGTGGTGGCCCCCGTAGAAAAAAATTTAGTAGTGCACTTTTCATGCTATTTGTATGCTAAATTCTTATATTATACTTTTTGTCTCTCCTAATAAAGAAGAATTATCTTAACGGCCCTCCCAGAATTTATGTTGTAGCTCACTTGATGCACGGATGAGCAGTAAAAGCGGCTAAAGTTTTTTTTTTTTTTTTTTTTTTTTTTTTTTTTAGAAAAGCGGTCCTTTGCGATTTGCTTATTTGGAAAAATACGTCCTTTATGATTTTTTTTCTTTTGAAAAATAGGTCCTTCTGATTTTTTGCAGAATAGGTCATTGTGCATTCTTTTTCCCTGTTGCAAAACTTCTTTTACAAAATTGGTCCTTTTTCAAAATCTAAAAAAGAAGTTGAGAAAGAGTTATGCACCAAGGACTAAAATTGTACAAGGACCTATTTTGCAAAAAAAATAAAATCAGAAAGGACCTATTTCGCAAAATAAAAAATTCACAAGGAACCTATTTTGCTAAAAAAAATCACAGTTTATCCGGTTTACCGGTCACCCATTTATCAAATTGGTATAAATATAAAAGTTAACGTACTCCAAAGTAATATTTTGAATACACGTATCATAAAGGTACATTTAAGAAAGTACAAGTTTATTGTGTGACTTAAAGTTAGTCACGTAATAAATGAACAAAATATATACTTTCCAACAAAATATGATCGTAAACATTTTAATGCAAAGATGGTTGGTATACAATATTCAGTCTAAAAGTGAAGAGTTTATGATATTTTAAATGAATTGTTGTGTGAATACACTGTATAGTGTATGCATGTTTTTTGAACACTACGTATGCATGAATTTGCATGTTGGATTGTGGTCAAAGACCTAAATTTCATTTTTAGAATTTTTTTCTTAATGTCTTTTAATAAATTCACAAGAATTAAATATTAAACTTACCAAAAAATTATGGTAATCATGTGGCCAAAGAACCTTAGCATCATCAACACAAGAACCCCTAATACTGAACCCTTCATGCCACATACACTTGTTGAAAAATCATGATATCGGAGCCGAACCATAACCAGTAGCTCCAGTGGCTGATCTCAAGACCTTGTACTTCTCATCGGTTGGGAGACCAAAAAGCCTTCGTGATTGAGACTCGACTTCTTTTATAAAGGCTAAGGGTACTAGATGGTTAATGACTTGAAACATGCCCCATGTTTTACATGCTTGACCTATAAGATCCATCGCATTAGGATCACTGAGATCAATGACTGGGAACAATGCTTCTTGAGGATCTTGAGTTTGAATATTTTGTTGGGGTTTATCGGATTGAGACCAAATGTGGGATTCTGGCACCCCGTCAATCGAGTCAAAGTCGAGTGGGGTGATATGGTGAGAGTTCATTGGTGCATTTTTGTAGGCTTCTGAGAGAGTTGTCATGATCACACAGATTTTGAATCACTTTTGTGATAACGAATAGAAATCAAAAGTGAACCTTAATTTGTACAAGGTGGTGTATTGGATCTTGGTGTATTGTTCAAGTTAATATACAAGCCTTATACCTCTTCACATTAAACAAATTTCATCTTGAATAGTTAACCATAAATGCAATTTAATTGTTATTTCCTAGCTTTAAGTTTACTTTATTTTTATAATATCATTATGTATGTGACAAAGACAAAGTATATTCATATCATTCTAAGTATTGTAATTAGTAGTTTTTATTAATGTCTATACTAAAACCAGGGGCGAAACTCTTTGAGGGCAAGGGAGGGTCCTGACCCCCCTAAAATTTACGGCACCTAGTGTAAATATTATAGGTGTTATGGGTAATTTAGTTAAAGTTACAAGCAAGTCTCCGATTCAGGCCCCCAAAATAAATTCGGCCCCCAAAAATTAATGGTCAAGTTCCGCCACTGACTAAAACTACTATCATCCTATTATGTATTTAGTTTAATCTATACTACTATAAAGTTGAACCCCTTAATTAAATGTGCAAGAGTGATTGTGCACAACAATTTGTACGGTACAATCCGTGTAAAGCCATATGATTGAATTTCGAGTATTGAAATATGTAAACTTCAATGAAGGCGTCTAGCTTTAGGAGACGAAAAGTTCCCAAAATCCTAAGTTCAAAGGATAAAAATCAATAATGCCATGAATGCGAAGCTCAACAATCTTATTAGTGGTTACATGAATACATGATTTGGTACAACATATGCATTGGAACACACAAGAATGCAATTATGCGCCTTAAAAAGCGAATCACTTATCAATTACATATCTCTTAAATGGAGACTCCATAAATGAGGCATGAAGACCAATAGGAATAAAACCAACAAGGTCCATTACGTGTTATCATGGTCTGCACAAGTTGGATGATCAAATGGTGAGTTGTTCCTAAGCAATTGAATCTTGAATCAACTAGTACCATTGTGGTGTTGTTGTGTAGAATGTGGGATGTAAATCGCAGCGAGCTGTACTTGAGCACCCGATTTCTTGGTGTCTCGATGCAAAGGTATATGCATATATACCTCCCAATACGAGTTATAAGAATAGACAATAAAGGATAAAAAATGTATGTATTATTTAACAACAACTTTTAACATGGTTACATTGCAGGTAATGTTATCCATTGTACCGCCAAGGCAACCGTGGCTCACAATTTCTTGAGGTTAAAAGAGGGGGTGTTTACACTGTTAAAAATTTTGTTGTCATGCATAACAAGGAAGACTTTAGAGTTAGGAAGGATGATACCTTTATGATAGAGTTTGATGGATCAACGTCAATAAGAAAATGCTTGGTTGTATCTGAAGGGTTTGTCAGGCATCCTTTTCAGCTGGTGGATTTAGATCAATTCAAGTCTACGGATAACAAATATCTCATTGGTAATTTACTATTTTGTATGTTTGTTCAATTAAATTTCTCTTAAATAGTGTCGCCATAAAAATTGTTACCTCTTAGATGCCGCAGGTTATCGACGAATGTTGGAAGGATGAATCATACAAGCGAGGCTAAAAACATTGATTTCTACGACCAATCAAAGTTCGTATTTATGTTATTTGCATTTGATCTTGACAAATTTATAACTTTTCTTTGGCCAATATGTGTTAAGAAACTAACCGTTTGTTTATTTTTCCCGTGACATCGAGGTCAATCAATACGGGTGACTCTATGGGAGGCTCACGATATGTTGATTGAAAAGAAATCAAAGCAGACATGCATATCTTGTTGTTGTGGTGGCGATCCACATCCGCAAAGCATTATAACGATGAGTCGACTTGGGCTATTTACCTTTTCCATAGTAGACACCTTTATCATGCTAATTTGGTTTTTAATTTTACCTCTCAGATAAGCTCTATTTATCGAGTAGTTCAGCCACAAAAATACTAGATTCTGTTGACATCCCTGCAATCAACGCATTGAAAAAAGACGCCGGGTAGGAAATTGTTTGAATATAAAATTTATAATTGATACGATTCGAACTGTTATCAAATTACCAAGATCTTTTACCTGTTTGCTAAAAGTGTTGTGTCTTCAACAACATATTTGGGTGCACACATCTCTGAACCCAAAGATGGGACAATAGAGAATCTGCTCATGTGGGCCCGCATGATCGGAAAAATGATGTCATTTCTTTTTCCCGTCGACTATGTAGCCTCCTTAAAGCGCATGATATTGATATATTTTATTTATGCAGTCCGCGACTTTCCTATGTAAAGCCAAGATTGATGATGTGCGCACTAGAAAGGGATGGAATTTTCCGTCATGTGGAGGTGACAACTGCAAGAAAGGAGCTACTAGGAAGGGTGGCCGTTTTTGGTGTGATTCATGTGAAAGGCCAATCGAATACCCTGTGATAAGGTACTATTATGTTTGTGACTCATATGTTAGACATTTGTATACAATATATATAATTATTGACATTTATACTAACTATCCGCTACATGCTCTTTGCAGGTACCGCCTTGAGCTTGGTATCTCGGATGATACCGGCAGTACTGTGGTGGTCCTTTTTGATGAGGCCTCAGTTAACTTGATAAAGTTTCTAGCTTCGGCATTATTGACGGACGATAAAGAGGTACATCTGAAATTTTAGTGTTTATTTGCACCCTACTCCCATGCCCCATTACTCATGATTTGATATCACGAGTTTCGATGATCACGCTAACTTGCCTTCTCCCATACTCGATCTCATTGGCACAACACACCTATTTGAAATCAAAAGTCATACCTATTATGAGTATGGGAAGTTTGAGAGTTTTACGTGTTGGGCGGTGGACTCACCTCATCCGTCTATTGAAAGCGAAGCTCAAGCACCCTTGATAATGGCTGATGGACCGGTTGAATCATCCAATACATTAACCCGACTTCATCTGTCGTTACACCGTCCAAACCTAAAGAGGATAAGAAGAAAAATAGGTAATCAAAGGCTGTAATATTTGTCTCCCAAAAATGTCCTATAATAACAATGTTCGTTCCTTTAGGACTTTTGCTAATGCAAAAAAAAACATACTTGATAAGCATGGTTTTGTTATTTTCAGAGTGGACCCTGAAGATTCAGACGTTGATGATGAACTTATGCCTTTGGCTGCTGGGCAAGATACTGGGACTATCAATGCAAATAGCAAGCCGATTGCGCCATCGTCCTCATCGTTCAAACGGTTGCTCAAGTCTACCCCTGCAGATGATAAGAAAAAAAAGAGGTCATCACGACATACGCCGTTTTGTGACTACATAAATACCAAACATTTTAACGGTTTTACCTTAAACCTATTTCTTACATAATGAGCTAACATGACAAACATTGTTCGAATATTTTCGGGCGGATATTGAACATCGGGCGTGGATATTGAACTTATATCGTAGATGGTGACCCGGGATGGTGAGGGCGACACCACAACCGACAAGAAGAAAATGAGGCAGTAAGCACATGTTGTATACCATATTTGGTCGACTATGGTTTTATATCGCACTTATTAATACAACCCTCTTTGTATATTTTGTGGTCGGGTTTGTCATGGAAGATTCAGAGTGACCACAGAGCAATTTGTGCCGAATAAACCTTATCAAAATAAAAATTATAGCGTGAATAATAGACCGGATTAAACCGATTTTGGGATCCTCTGTTTTTGCATTTGAAAGGCACACACTATTATGTTTTGTTGCATCGATTTTATTTTGCTTTGATAATTTATTTTACATTACGTCATGCAAAATATTGTTTCTTTTCTGCTTGATTTGGTTTGGTACATCCAATATGAGCCGGAAATGATAGGGACACTTTCCACAAGATACCAAATGAAAATGCCTGTTAACAATTATTGTCAAAAAAACAGAATTTGGGCAAATAACTATTACAAAAACTGATGAATTATATGGAATACCATTGGTTACCACTGCCTTTAAAAGTCCAACAATATCTTATTTCCATATTCATACAGTAATCACATGGGGTTCAATATGGAAATCGTATCACAATACTTACACATGCCAATCTCACATACTACAAAGGCATCAAACCCGCATAATCCATATTATAAAAATAACTTGGATGATCAAGATATTGAAGATGTTTATGCTACTTACTACATTGAACAAGATTGTATGAAATTGTCTTTGGATCATCCCCAACAAACTAGACATTACATGCTAGATTATGATATGTAAAGCTTTGTGGTTATGGTATTTTAAGTAATTACCAGTGTTAGGTTATGATTGGGGTTGGCAAACAAAAAATTGTGAATGTTTAGATATGATATTTCATCGCCATTTATTATTAATTACATGGGTTTCCAAAACTCTTTCTATTTATATGGTTTTATGTCCTATGATACATCTATTTAATTTCCATGTAAATTATTTCATTTAACCATAACAGTTGTCTTATAAATAATTGCGTTATAACGATGAAGAGTATTACGTGTTCGAGATAATTTGTAAATATAATGTATTATGGTGTAATCATATATAACTCAACTTTATACAACTATCGCTCACACCATTTCACCCACACTTTAATACATGTCTAAAATGTTTTCCGCCAATTGGTTGTCAAACCGACCACAAACCGACTTCAAATTCCAATCGTATAAATCACCATATTAAGAGTAGTTTTGTAGATCGGCACTTTTGAAATTCATGTAGACGATACTTTAATTTAAATATAGCAGTTTGAATCAAGTTGTGAGTATAAGTAACCAATGAGTGACCAAATGAAGTTGAGTTATGTTTTTTGAAAGTAGACTAAAACACACTCATACTAGGCTTTTTAACCAAATTATTTCATAAAGCTTAGTATCATTATTAAAACTCAATAAGAATCTATAATACATATAGAGACTTACCATGAACTATAAGTATCGGCCTTTTCATTGTACACCACACTTATTGCATCAGTTAAGCAGTAGAATCCCAATAGGTGATATACTAAACTTATTCATTCATTATCTTGCCAAATCTGCAATATGATATGTTGCAAAGATTAATCAGGTCCTTCAAGTATTAAATGGATACAGGTACATTTGACTTTTACAAGTTTACATACCTAGCGATTATGTATGTGATTAAAGCTGTATTTGTCTTTGCGTTGCAGGGTCACACGCTGAACATTCTGAAACTCCATCCCTGTCAGACATATTGAACAAAACTTTGTTTATTCATTCAAGAACAATTATCAATGGCGTTGGAAAGATGCGAGTTTACGTGGTTTCTGGATGACACAAAATGTTGGACCATTTCTGAGTTCGTCTCATTTATAAAACTTGACTTACATTATGCAATTACAACAAACGCAATAATGCGTACCTACTTTTGCATTATCAACATACTTTGTTAGGACAAGAATCACACTTCATTGGCACTTTGACAAACACCTGCCATGAACCAAATAGCTTCGACCTCCAAAATCCCTTTGTTTATAAAAAGAAGATCGGCGGGTAATTAGTACTAAAGTTGCGAGTTTATCGATTTCATAATATTGAATATTACCGTAATGGTTATTCCTATAGGAACACTTTCTCATCGTGCAGCTAAAAAAAATCCCACATGGAGCTGCACATGCATCTGCAGGTAATTAAACATTTTATAAGTCTTGCATCATGTTAGTTAACTTATTATAATGTTGTTCTTATCCATGATATTGACCTTTATTCGCAAGGTATTCCTGTGGTGTACCATGATATTTGCCCTCCAACATTTGAATGTCAAAATTGCAAGGCTGTTATGCGGTACCAGGAAAGAAGTAACGTAACAAAAACCATTGTCAACCCAACTTTCTCTGTTTGCTGCCAAGGGGGAAAAGTGCTTCTTCCGATATATAATGAAACACCTTCGCCTCTTTATGAGCTTATGGACTACAACACTCCTGCAAATTCAAGTTTCAAAGAACAATGTTGGATCGATATACTTTAATCAAACTAACTTTAACTAGCTTGTTAAGGTTTAATAACCTCGGATAAATCCTAAGTTATTAACAAAGAAACACTGAGCAATCTTTATCAAGTACGCGGAATTTACTTAACAAAGCTAAGAAGAATAACTTTTATTATAAACTCTAAATCTGCTTATTATGCAGATACACTAATACAACTCTAAGATAATCGAACTTATTTCTAAAACACTAATTCGTAAACTCTAAAACTCTTTTTGGAATCGTACATCTAATGCCAATCTAGGAGTCCTTTTATAGGCTCAAGGATATCCTAGTCGGTTTACAATTTGTAACCTTGTACGACAAGTAATCTAAACACGAATACAATTCTTTCCATAACGAATATAACAGTTCTTTGTTCTTGCAAGACTTTGACTTAGTAGTGCGATACTTTGATTTTATCTTTTAGCAATGCTTTGACTCTTTGACTGCTTCCGGTGATTTGCGACCACAAGATACTTTCATGTCTTGATGCTTTCATATCTTGACACTTTCATATCCCAACAATCCTCCCTAACTTGAATTCTACTTGCTTGACTTCAAGTTCCTTTATGAATATGTCTTTAATATCTTCATCTTTAAAAGCGGATTGTTTCTTAGTCTCTAGATTTTATCTCAGTAGCATCCGTGCTTGTCAAAGTATCCCTTAGAATTGTTTTCTTCACAATGACATCCATCCAAGCTCCATCTTTTCAAACAACACAAAGCAACATATGACAAATTGTACATTAATTGGTTTAAGTTGCATACTATTCTCATCACTTCCAGTGAATCATTAAAAATTTAATGGATTTAGATCTCTTTACCAAAGCCATTATCTCGAGTAGCCAAATGTTTTGGTGTGTAAGACCATGGTACATTGATAACCATATGATTTTAGCAAACCACCGCTATCAACAGATTTGATTTGTCTTTACCAAAAGTCGCCCTTTTGGACTAGTTAGTTCTTCTATCTAATGGTGAACTAATTACCAATAATGGTTTTCCACGACCTTTACCAAGCCATTTTCTTGTGGGCTAGCCAACTCTTCACATTACGATATGGTGAGTTGATTACCATCCAACTTATTAGCAAGTTGTCAACTAAAACGGTTTGATATATCTTTACCGAGCCGTTTGCTCATGGATTAGTCAATCCTTTTGTAACCATGGTGGATTGATAACCTATTGATGTTATCATCACAAAAACCATTTATTCAACCTTTAAAATATTTATTAATTAGCAAAGGTTTCTTCTAAAATGCATTTAACTCGGTTTATTTCGCAAGCAAGAACTTTGATGAAAGTCTTGTCGATCGTGATACTTTGAATAAAAATCTTGATATATCAAAAGTATTTATTCAAATAAAATTCATACCGTTATTGATCATTCTCACAATAGTAGTCCGGTTGATAAATAAGTTGATAACCATGCAAGCGGTTCATTATCCTCTTCTACTTCCAATCCATGCTCTAGCATTCTTCTCATGAGCTCAACTGTGAGAGGATATCTTCTTTACGCAAACATGTGTATCATTGTTCCATTTTCCACTCTAAAACATGAACTCGGACTCTTCAAAGAATCTCCAAAGAAACAATTTCCAGCTTTCTTGATTCTTCCAAATATCATCGGTGCTATCTTCTTCAGTTTCCCATGTAGTTATGAGATCACCATGTAATACTAAACCAATCCCTTCTAATGGATTTTGTTCAAAGTAAGCTTTAACCACATGATATAAATAGAATAGATCTACTCTATCTATAATGTGCAGTAAGTCCCACAGCCTTTTAAAAACTTTGAAGCTTTCATCTTCTTTATGAAAAATCATGTAATCTCCATCCTTGGATTTTACAACTTCAAAAGCACTAATCTTTGATCTGTTCATCTTCATGTCATCATCTTCCTTTGTATAATCAAAATCTATCACTCTGAGATAATTCTTTAATTCATCACTAGTCTCAGATCTTAATTCAACTTTTCTTTCTTTGAAAAGCGAACATCTGTAACCAGCTTTTTCTTTTTCTTTTAAGCTCTTCTTCCTTTCACCTTCAGGTCAATGAGCTTCTTCTCTAAAGTCTTTAATGTCAATAACACTCTTCTTATAAGCTCATTTCAAAGATCATAGAGTCTTTTCATATCAACATAATTTAGCTTCGCAAACCTTTATATCCACGACCTTTCAAATAAGCCATCATAGCATTCCTTTCTTTAGCTAAATTAGGTCTTCTTGACATATATCTAACGAGAGTAGGTGACGGTAATAGTTCGTGATTTGACATCTAATTCATCTTGTACTTTTGAGTCGCTTTATTCGAGCTTGAGCTTCTCGATCTTTTCTATCTTTAGCATTTAACTCTTCTTGAACTCTTCTAGCTGCAGCTTCATTCCTAGCAACTTCAATTTCTCTAAGTTCTGCTAAAGTTAACTTTTTCTTCTTTGTTTCAACCAGAACACCCTTTCCTTTATCCTTAGGATCAATTGCAGGTTGAGAAGTTCTTTGTTGTTCTTTTTCTTGTACATCTCTAATAGTAACACCACCTCTAGGTTGTGACAAATCTCCTAAAATTGTAGCAATGAACTCATCATCACTTGCAGAATGAATAGGTTTGAATGTAGCTTCCTCCTCTTCTTGTATAACAGTTGTAGAAGGACCAGCTTCTTCTTCAAAATTCAATACCCTTGGTGTTATTACCTCTTGCCTAAAAGTATCTTGAAAAGCAACACTTGGATGATCGACCTTATCCTTGAACTTGAACATGTTCTTCTTGTTCCTCGAAGATCTGAATTAATCTTTCTTGATTACCTTTAGGTTCTTTCTTCTTTGTAACATCTTCTTTCAAAGTTTCTTTTCTAAATTCCTCCCAATTTGTGAGAAGATGGTTGATGAACTGTTTGGCGTTTGTGTTTCCGAGTCTGCTTTTGCGCCTTCTTCTTGTTTTTGACCCAGACACGAAATTCTTTAATCAAAGGCCAGACAAAAGTTCGTAGCCTTTTAAACTTGATCTTCAATTTCTTCATCTGCTTAGCTTGACCTCAGTAGTCTTTTTCAACAACCGACTCCTTGTCAAAACATAGTTATCAATGTGATTTCATCGGGAGGTATGGTATGTGAAGCCTCTCCTTGAATAGGTGAATGTTCCTCGATTGAGAAGGAGAAGCAGATCCTTGTGGAGATGGAGAAGGTGATCTTAAAACTTCTTCTTGAACCTCGGGGCTTGACAAAGCAAGAACTGTGGAGATTCGGTACCTTCATGTGAGCAAGGTGCTGAGATCGATACCTTGTGCGGATCACAGTACCTTCGAGATCTGATACCTTTACTTGTCGCATCATCTTCATCATCACTCTAATGACTGAACAACTTCCATCATAGAAGTAGTTAATGGGGTATCTGGACCTCTAAATAGATCACTTCTTCTAGCCATAAAAGTAAAATCTTGGATTGTTGAACAATAATAGGCAATAAGATGTAGGTTTTGGCACATCGACAAGTTGCTTGTTTAAGAAAACTGTATAAACCTTGGGTACATTAGCCAAGTAGATCCATGTGAGATATGTGAGAGCATCCCATCCAAGATTAGCCTTGAGAAGTTAAAAACCCGATCCGTAGCTAACTTGACCATAGCGATGCTATATTGGACCCGACTGCTCCTAAGAAGTACTCTTAGCACTTATGCAATGTAGCAACTCATGAACCAAAAATTTCCATTGAGGACAAAACAAGCATTTTCGAATGTTTGTTACATAAAGAACCTTCATAACCAATATGCCCAAAAGTTTCCCAAATCAATTCCTTGGCAAAATGAATAGCACCATCATTATCATTCAACAAAGAAATCCTCTCTAATAGATGCTTGATAATCTTCACAGTTCTTCTAACAAGCTGTAGCCCTAATATAAAATTCTTCATTCTCCATGTTTTCTCTTGCAAGAGCCCAAAATTCTTGAATCCAAGGTTCAATAATATCCGGCTCCACTAAAAGAGCATAAGCGATTCTGACCCGTTTAAAAATCAATAATATCGTAAAGCTTGCGTTATCTTTGGTCTTGTCTAAATTAAGCTACCATATTGTGCTTTGAAGCAGTGAGGGTCGATTCGCCATTGGTGATTATCTAAGCACAAATTGAATTTGAATAAGAATGAGAGAAAGATGGAAACAATGCTAATGTAATAATATAAGAGGAAAATCGGAAAGTAGTTATTTAGAGGTGAGATTTTTAAAAAATCAACGCCAAAATAAAATAACCGTTAGCATTAATTACCCTCAATATAACCGTTGGAACAAGACTTTAATACGACGATCAAGATTTTCCACGTATACGATACTTTCCCAAAGCGCAAGCTTTCGGGAAAAAATGCTTTGCCAAATTCCTCCATAGAAACTAAGTATATACAAGTAGCCTCCCTCGAGCAATACAGGACTATACTAACATCTTATAGTCCTCCCCTCAAACGAAGCTTAGTAGTTAATCATGCCAATACTCACCACCAAGTGATTGAATCTTGAAACATCAAAGCCTTTGGTGAGTAAATCAGCGACATTGTCATCTGTGTGAACCTTAACAACAATAATGAGCCTGTGCTCATAACAATCTCTGAGCCTAATCTGAATATGCTTGGTCTTGGAATGATAAACTGGATTCTTCACAATACAAATGGTACTCTCATTATCAATATTGATAGGAGTATTTTTGAAATTGAACCCATAGTCCAAGAGTTGATTCGCATCCACAAAACTTGTCCACAACAACTCTGCAGGCTACATATTCGACTTGATAGATGATGTTGTCGCAATTGTACGCTTCTTGCATTGCCGGGAGACTAACCTTCTTCAAGATATTGGCATCCACCGTTGTTGATCTTCTATCATAATTATCACCTGTATAATCACTATCTCGAAAAGCTTCTAAGTGAAAAGGTGACTCTTTTGGATACCACAACCCCAACTTAGGTTGTTGTTTCAAATAATGAGAAAATTCTTTTTACTACATTCATGTGAGAGATCTTTGGTGAGACTTGATATCTTGCACATAGACAAGCTGCAAACATGATATCGGGCCTTGATGCGAGAAGATACATAAGAGAGCCAATCATTGATCATATAACTTGACTTCAACAGGTTGTCCACTTCATCTTTGCCCAATGAATTGATAGATTTAATCGGTGTAATAATGACCTTCATATCATCAAAATTAAACTTCTTAAGTATGTCCGTAACATACTTGTCTTGGTGATAAAAATTCCTTCCTTTGACCGCTTAACACGAAGTCCCAAAAGAAAGTTAACTCTCCCATTGAACTCATTTGAAATTCCTCCGCATCATTGCTCAAACTCCTTAACCATGGACTGTTTGGTAGCCCCAAAGATGATATCATCAACATAGACTTGAACTAACATGATATCCTTCTTGTCTCTCTTGATAAACAAAGTCTTGTCTATAGCTCCCTCCCGTATCCATGTTGTAATAAGAATGTAAAGCCTCTCATACCAAGCTCTAGGTGCACGATGAAGGCCATAAAGAGCCTTAACCACCTTATAGACTTTGTTTGGGTGTTTAGGATCTTCAAAACACGGAGGTTGTTTCACATACACCTCTTCCGTAATAGTACCATAGATAAAGGCACTCTTGACATCCATTTGGTAAACACGAAACCCATGTATGAAGCAAAAGCAAGAAATATTCTAATAGCTTCAATCCTTGCAACAGAGCAAAGACTTCATCATAATCTACACCTTCTTTATGTCGTAGCCACGAGCTACTAACCTTGCCTTGTTTTTGATAACATTGCCTCTTTCATCTCTTTTACTCTAAAACCCATCTTGTTCCAATAACTCTCTTCCCATACGGAAGATCGAGATAAAACCAAACTTCTTGAAGTTTAAATTTAAGAAGTTCCTCCTGCATAGCTTCAACCCTTTCTTTAGTCAAAGCTTGAGCAATATTCTTGGGTTCCTCTTGAGAGATGAAACAAGTAAATAAGCGTGTTTGATGGTCCTTATGATTCACTGTTTTGTTTATAGACAAAGCTAAGTAAAGCATTATGAGGTTTTGTGAAACCCTTAGCTATGTGTCTTGTTATAACTCAAGTAGAAGGACCAATGATTTGATCGATTGGATGATTCTTATGAATCGTAAGATTGGGCGTGGAACTTCATATGCATCATCCAGTTAGTATAATCGGACCTTCATTGGAATCGAGAAAATACCTTCATCTTCAAGCTCATCATCGGTTTCTTCTAATCCGGGCATGGTAGGATCATCCAAATCATCTAATCTGCATCAGCGAGTGCAAGAAGACTTTGGTTGAAAATCTTGTCTAAAGTATCTTGAGAGTATTTTGCGTCTTGTTCTTCTTTGCCTCTTCATAAGCTCTCCTTTGTTCATCGATGTAAGAATGTGCTAATACATCTTGAAGAAGCATCCGATTAAGTTCCTCTTGAATAGATTGATCCTCGCAGATAATGAGGATTGTGGTGCAACAAGATCTTGTGTTTTGGAGAATCAAGACTTTGCTTAGGAACATCGAGATTTTGTTTTGGACTTATAGGATCTTCATCAGGAACAACATTAGGTCTAATATGAACTCCATGAACAACATATTGTAAATCTTCTCCATTGTGCATAGGTTGATTTTCTTCTCTAACAAGTACATAATTCATTGAAGGAGTTAAAACCTCAAGATCAAACATCCAATCAGGACCTTTACCTTTCTCAGTGTCTTGATCTTCTAAAAACTCAACATGAAGACAATCTTGAAACTTCTTAATAACTCTGTTGTATACTCTAAAGCCTTTACTGTTAGTGCAATAACCCTATAAGTATCCTTCTTCTGATTTGCCATCAAACTTCCCCAGATTATCAATGGTATTTAAAATAGTAAGAGGACATTCAAAAGGCTTCATGAAATGAATGTTGGGTTTATTGCCCATCGACAATTCATAGGGTGTCTTCATCTCGTGGTTTGGTGACGAGACTCATTAAGTATATAGCATGCGATGTTCGATGACTCCTCGCCCAAAATTGAATAGGTAGATGGGAATCGCTAGCATTGTCCTTGTTGCTTCAATCAAAGTCCTATTCTTCCTCTCTCGCAACACCATTTCTTTGTGGTGTTCTAGCAATACTAAACTCCTCTTTATGCCTTTATTTGCACAAAAGTCATCCATAGGCTTGTTCTTGAATTCGGTTCCATTATCACATCTAATACCTCTAACCTTGAGTCTTAATTGGTTTCAAGTGCTATAATCGATTAATCGAATAGCATCAAAGGTATCATCTTTAAAACCCAAAAAAAACCCAACGAATCATCGCAATCATCAGAACCACCAAACGGTACTTTTCTTATTTAAACTTGCCACGAGACAGGTCCAAATAAATCCATATGTATGACTCAATGGTTCTCTAATAGTTCTTTCCTCAAGCTTCTTGCAGAAGCTTTATGTTGTTTACCCTTCTTGCATGCCAAGCATGATTGATCATTCTTGTAAGTCTTTGAAGGTAAACCTCTAACTAGATTGCCTTTGACCGGTTTGTTGATATTCTTGAAATTAACATGGCCCAATCTTCTATGCCATTGATGTGCCTCTTAGGATGTTGCTTTAGCCACCAAACATGTGGCTCTTCCATAAGAATGTAGACTCTTCATATCTAAGCTATACACATCATTAGTCCTTGGTACTCTAAGTACTACCATGTCATCATCAACGGGTTTAAAGTCGAGGAAAGGATGAGACATTACGTGTTAGTGAATAACACATGATGCTTTTATCACAAATTTGAGAGACCGAGCAAGTTGAACTTAAGATCCTTCACATATCTAACATTCTCAAAGTCAATAAGCCACCTTTGATAGTTCCTTTGCCAATAATCTTTCCTCCATTGGGATCATTCCCAAACGCAACTCTTCCTCCACTAATATTTCTAAAATCGACATGAATCTCTTTGTCTCTGTCATACTTCCGAGCAACCACTATCCACAATAAGATGATCTTTAAGCTCCTCTTCCGGGTTGCCCGCACACAAAGAAAAGAGTTAGTGACTTTTAGGAACCCAAGCCATTACTGACTTGTGTTCCTTGTGGAGTTACAAACTCAAATTCTTTGAGTATGTAATTCCACTATCTTTTAAATGATGATCCAAAATTATCTTTTGATCTTTAACATGTGGATTTTCAAAACTTTACGGTTTTCAACATAAATCTCTTTTACAAGATTATTAGCTTTTTCTTGTGTCACAAAACATCGATTCACTTTTGTTGAAAGTCTTGTTTGTCTCTCGGTATTCTTTCCTTCTAACCCATTATGGTTTAACACGTGGTTCCTGTGATCTAGATCCCTATGTGAATTGTAATACCTTCTAGGTTGATAGTGAGATCTCCTAGGATTCCTATTCCAAGTTGTGTGATCGGTACTTGTTTCGAGCAACTTTGGAAAATCTTGTGAGATCTTGAAGGTTTTGAAAAAGGTCTTCTCTGATGTGGGTATCTGTGATCTGGTGTGAAGTTTCTGTGATTCATCCTTTTTGAATTATTCCAAACTGGTTTGTGTTCTCTAGGTTTGTGGTTAATAGGTCTGTTCTTTGGAAATTTGCTAAGGTATTCTGAGTGTCGATCACAATCTTTGATTAAGTGAGTAGAACTATAACACACAAAGCATAGTTTTTGACCCATATGTCTAAAGTGATTTCTTCTATGTCTATGCCCAAAATTATTTTGCCTTCTTGGTGAATGATAAAATCTGTTTTGACCAAAGTTATCCCCAAAAGGTTTAGCAGTACTGTTTTGAAAAGGTTTTGCGAAGTATCGCTTGTTGAGCAAGACTTTGTTTTAAAGGTACCGCTTAATTTTGAACATTATTTTCAATGACTTCTTTGGGTTTTTCGGACCTAGATTGAGCTACAAGCTTCTTCCTAAACTCTAGACTATCTACTCCAAAGCGAGAAACATCGAGGCTAGAGGGTTGATGAATGCCGATGGGATGAGGAACATCATGATAACCATTGTCTTTCTTATACTCGGTGGTGGTTCACTTATTGATCTCTCATTACTAGATGTATCTACATAGTTAATGAGTTCATCATCACTAGTGGTTATGTCCTCAAAATCACCATCATCCCGATCACTAGGTTGTTTTTCTTCTATTTGACTAAAATCCATTCCAAATCCTAAGCACGTTCTAATGTAAGCCCTTCTGCTTTTTCAACATAAGCAACATGGGACAAACCGGACTCTCCCAAGACAAACTTAGCTAACAATTCATCTCTTTCCTTAGTCAATTTCTCAATTTCAAGAATTTCTTTGTTTAGTTTCCATTCACTAAGTTTTAAGCGATAGTCCTGTTGTTCATATTTTCACCAAGCCATTTCATTATTTTCATGAGTTAATATTTTGGCTTCCATAGACTCTAAAGTGATTTGATAACCTGCTACCTCGGACCTAGCCCTAACACAATTATCTCTTTCAATCACATAATTGTTAAGTAATTTTAGATAGAACTCATAACAGTTTGAGCATACCTCGAGATAGGAGGCGAGTTGGTGAAGTAGCCACCATAGCAAGAAGAGCAGGATCATCTTCACTTTCTTTGCTCCAATCAAATCCTCCAAAGCCATCATTAGATTCCAAAGCGGCATGTTGAGTTCTTCTTAAAAGCAGTGCTCCAGTCCAACGCTTCCTTGTGTCTTCAATGTATCTTCCATTCGCTACCATACGATAAGTCACGGTTCATCATCAAATTCTTCACTCGAGTCAACTTCGATAACTTCTCTTGAGCAACCAAAGCCTTTGTTTGATTATTGGAATTTCTTTGAGCTCAAGTTTTGGCTTCTCGGATGTTACATTTGCTTGATACTTAGCAAACCCGCACTCCTGCAAGTGACCGATCTTTTGACAATTGAAGCATTCAATTTGTGATTTGTCAAAAGTTATTCCTTGTTTTGGTTTGAAATCAATACTTTTGCTGTCTTCTTCATGTACTTTTGATCCTTGCGGTGATCATAGCAACTTGCCACGATATCAATTTCTTCAAGTGCATCTTCTTGATATGCTAGATCCTCTTCATAAGTGACAGTAAAAGGCGGCTTGTTGTGCAAAGAAGGAGCACACAACTTCATCTCGAGTGCAAAGTGGTAGATGGTGGGGCTCTTGAGCATATGAAGGGGATTGTAAACAACGGATGCTGAGAAACGATTACTTTGAGGAGAAGCGTACTTTTGGAATCACTCTTCTTTTCGAGATGATAGAAAAGCAATACTATGAGATTTGGAATTGGGTTGACCACTCATCTCATGTTCATACACCTTGATTGATGATAGAGATCATCAAAGTCCATAACATCAATCCTTGTTGTCCTCGATCATAGTAGCAATCACATGCCATGTAGATGGCAAGCTCCTAGAAACTTTAAATTAGCATCCTCAGTGACATACGCATTGTATAACTCCAACATGTTGAGGAGATTTTGAAATCTATCATATGACATCAAGATTCTCTCTTTCACCTGCTGTAAAGTTTCAAACTGTTGCTTGACAAATTTACATGCATCTTACGAGAGGCTTCATTCCCTCAAATCTGGTCTTGAGAAGCGTACCCAGCTGTCTTAGCATCTTTAGCATCATGAAATTTGAGAAGATGACCATATGGGATGGCGGATAAGAGAATGTTTAGAGCCTTTTCTTGATTCCTTAGGGTTCTTCTTTGGTAAGGCGCCTTTGGTGCGAGTTGGTTGTCGAGAATATTGATGGGTTCGATAACAACTTCATTCCATTCACAATTACATTCCATAGAGCATGAGTGCGTAATGGCAATATCTTGTCTCATCTTCATGCACCGAGATCATATTCTCCTTCTTGATTATTGGAATTACGGTGAGGTGATTGAGGGTGGTGGAGCGACTTGATCGACATCTTGAATTTTGTTGAAGTAGGATTTCTTCCTATGGGTAATTTAGTTAAAGTTACAAGCAAGTCCCGATTCAGCCCCAAAATAAATTCGCCCCAAAAATTAATGGTCAAGTTCGCCAACGACTAAAACTACTATCATCCTATTATGTATTTAGTTTAATCTATACTACTATAAAGTTGAACCCCTTAATTAAATGTGCAAGAGTGATTGTGCACAACAATTTGTACTACAGACAATCCGTAAAGCCATATGATTGAATTTCTAGTATTGAAATATGTAAACTTCAATGAAGGCGTCTAGCTTTAGGAGACGAAAAGTTCCCAAAATCCTAAGTTCAAAGGATAAAAATCAATAATGCCATGAATGCAGAAGCTCAACAATCTTATTAGTGGTTACATGAATACATGATTTGGTACAACATATGCATTGGAACACACAAGGGCTGCAATTATGCGCCCTTAAAGAAGCCGAATCACTTATCAATTACATATCTCTTAAATGGAGACTCCATAAATGAGGCATGAAGACCAATAGGAATAAAACCAACAAGGTCCATTACGTGTGTTATCATGGCTGCACAAGTTGGATGATCAAATGGTGAGTTGTTCCTAAACGAATTGAATCTTGAATCAACTAGTACCATTGTGGTGTTGTTGTGTAGAATGTGGATGTAAATACCGCAACAGCTCCTGCATTGATAACCGATTTCTTGGTGTCCGATAAAGGTATATGCATATATACCTCCCAATACCGAGTTATAAGAATAGACAATAAAGGATAAAAAATGTATGTATTATTTAACAACAACTTTTAACATGGTTCATGCAGGTAATGTTATCCATTGTACCGCCAAGGCAACCGTGGCTCACAATTTCTTGAGGTTAAGAGGTGTTTAATCGTTAAAATTTTGTTGTCATGCATAACAAGGAAGACTTTAGAGTTAGGAAGGATGATACCTTTATGATAGAGTTTGATGGATCAACGCCAATAAGAAAATGCTTGGTTGTATCTGAAGGGTTTGTTGCATCCTTTTCACCGTGGATTTAGATCAATTCAAGTCTACTGGATAACAAATATCTCATTGGTAATTTACTATTTTGTATGTTTGTTCAATTAAATTCTCTTAAATAGTGTCGCCATAAAAATTGTTACCTCTTAGATGCCGCAGTTATGCGACGTAATGTTGGAAGGATGAATCATATGAAAGGTGCTAAAAACATTGATTTCACCGACCAATCAAAAGTTCGATTATGTTATTTGCATTTGATGTCGACAAATTTATAACTTTTCTTTGGCCAATATGTGTTAAGAAACTAACCGCTTGTTTATTTTTTCCCGTGACATCGAGGTCAATCAACACGGGTGACTCTATGAGGCTCCGATATGTTGATTGAAAAGAAATCAAACAGACATGCATATGCGCTTGTTGTGGTGACGCCCACATCCGCAAAGCATTATAACAAAGGAGTCACTTGGGCTATTTACCTTTTCCATAGTAGACACCTTTATCATGCTAATTTGGTTTTTAATTTTACCTCTCGATAAGCTCTATTTATCGAGTAGTTCACGCCAAAATACTAGATTCGTTGACATCCTCAATCAACGCATTGAAAAAAGACCGGTAGGAAATTGTTTGAATATAAAATTTATAATTGATACGATTCGAATCATATCAAATTACCAAGATCTTTTACCTGCTTAAAAGTGTTGTGTCTTCAACATATTTGGGTGCACACATCTCTCGAACCCAAAGATGGGACAGAGAATCATCATGTGGGCCCGCAACGGAAAAATGATGTCTGCTTTTTTCCGTCACTATGTAGCCTCCTTAAACGCATGATATTGATATATTTTATTTATGCATCCGCGACTTTCCTATGTAAAGCCAAGATTGATGATGCGCACTAGAAAGGGATGGAATTTTTTGGAGGTGACAACGCAAGAAAGGAGCTACTAGGAAGGGTGGCCGCTTTTGGTGTGATTCATGAAGGCCAATCGAAACCTGTGATAAGGTACTATTATGTTTGTGACTCATATGTTAGACATTTGTATACAATATATATAATTATTGACATTTATACTAACTATCCGCTACATGCTCTTTGCGTACCGCTTGAGCTTGGTATCTTGATGATACCTGCAGATGTGTGGTCCTTTTGATGAGGCCTCGCTAACTTGATAAAGTTTCAGCTTCGGCATTATTGACGGACGATAAAGAGGTACATCCGAAATTTTAGTGTTTATTTGCACCTACTCCCATGCCCCATTACTCATGATTTGATATGCGAGTTTCGATGATCACGCCTAACTTGCCTTCTCCCATACTCGATCTCATTGGCACAACACACCTATTTGAAATCAAAAGTCATACCTATTATGAGTATGGGAAGTTTGAGAGTTTTACGTGTTGCGGTGGACTCACCTCATCCGCTCATTGAAACCGAAGCTCAAGCACCCTTGATAATGAAACCTTGGACCTTGAATCATCCATACATTAACCCTTTTCATCTGTCGTTACACCGTCAAACCTAAAGAGGATAAGAAGAAAAATAGGTAATCAAAGGTCGTAATATTTGTCTCCCAAAAATGTCCTATAATAACAATGTTCGTCCTTTAGGACTTTTGCATGCAAAAAAACATACTTGATAAGCATGGTTTTGTTATTTTCGTGGACTCAAGATTCAGACGTTGATGATGAACTTATGCCTTTGGTCTGGGCAAGATATCGACTATCAATGCAAATAGCAAGCCGATTGCGCCATCGTCTCATCGCTCAAACGGTTGCCAAGTCTACCCTCAGATGATAAGAAAAAGAGGTCATCACGACATACGCCTGCTTTGTGACTACATAAATACCAAACATTTTAACGGTTTTACCTTAAACCTATTTCTTACGCAATGTAGCTAACATGACAAACATTGTTCGAATATTTTCGTGGCGGATATTGAACATCCGACGTGGATATTGAACTTATATCTCAGATGGTGACCGTGATGGTGAGGACGACACCACAACCCGACAAGAAGAAAATGACGGTAAGCATGTTGTATACCATATTTGGTCACTATGGTTTTATATCTCACTTATTAATACAACCCTCTTTGTATATTTTGTGGTCGTTTGTCATGGAAGATTCAGTGACCGAAATACTTAATTCCGAATAAACCTTATCAAAATAAAAAATTATGACGTGAATAATAGACCGATTAAACCGATTTTGGGATCCTCTGCTTTTTTCTGCTTTGAAAGGCACACAATGTTTTGTTGCATCATTTTATTTTGCTTTGATAATTTATTTTACATTCAATGCAAAATATTGTTTCTTTTTCGCTTGATTTGGTTTCGTGTACATCCAATATGAACCGGCAAATGATAGGGACACACAAGATACCAAATGAAAATGCCTAACAATTATTGTCAAAAAATGTAATTTGGGCAAATAACTATTACAAAAACGATGAATTATATGGAATACCATTGGTCACCACCCTTTAAAAGTCCAACAATATCTTATTTCCATATTCATACAAGAATCACATGGGGTTCAATATGGAAATCGATCACAATACTTACACATGCCAATCTCACATACTAAAGGCATCAAACCCGATAATCCATATTATAAAAATAACTTGGATGATCAAGATATTGAAGATGTTTATGCTACTTACTACATTGAACAAGATTGTATGAAATTGTCTTTGGATCATCCCCAACAAACTAGACATTACATGCTAGATTATGATATGTAAAGCTGTGGTTATGGTATTTTAAGTAATTACCAAGAAGGTGATTGGGTTGGCAAACAAAAATTGTGAATGTTTAGATATGATATTTCATCGCCATTTATTATTAATTACATGGGTTTCAAAACTCTTTCTATTTATATGGTTTTATGTCCTATGATACATCTGTTTAATTTCCATGTAAATTATTTCATTTAACCATAACATTGTCTTATAAATATGTTATAACAAAGGAAGAGTAGTTCTTCGGATAATTTGTAAATATAATGTATTATGGTGTAATCATTATATAACTCAACTTTATACAACTATCTCGCTCACACCATTTCACCCACACTTTAATACATGTCTAAAAATGTTTTCCGCCAATTGGTTGTCAAACCGACCACAAACTTCCCAAATCAAATCATATTAAGAGTAGTTTTGTAGATCGGCACTTTTGAAATTCATGTAGACGATACTTTAATTTAAATATAGCAGTTTGAATCAAGTTGTGAGTATAAGTAACCAATGAGTGACCAAATGAAGTTGAGTTATGTTTTTTGAAAGTAGACTAAAACACACTCATACTAGGCTTTTTAACCAAATTATTTCATAAAGCTTAGTATCATTATTAAAACTCAATAAGAATCTATAATACATATAGAGACTTACCATGAACTATAAGTATCGGCCTTTTCATTGTACACCACACTTATTGCATCGCTACATAAGAGAACCCAATAGGTGATATACTAAACTTATTCATTCATTATCTTGCCAACTGCAATATGATATGTTGCAAAGATTAATCGTGTCCTTCAAGTATTAAATGGACAGTACATTTGACTTTTACAAGTTTACATACCTAGCGATTATGTATGTGATTAAAGTCGATTTGTCTTTGCGCGTGGTGGTCACATCAACATTCGAAACTCCATCCCCGCGGACATATTGAACAAAACTTTGTTTATTCATTCAAGAACAATTATCAATGGCGTGGAAAGATGCGAGTTTCGTGGTTTACTGATGACACAAAATGTTGGACCATTTACGTGTTCGTCTCATTTATAAAACTTGACTTACATTATGCAATTACAACAAATCGCAATAATGCGTACCTACTTTTGCATTATCAACATACTTTGTTAGGACAAGAATCACACTCGGAGGCACTTTGACAAACTCACCTAACCAAATAGCTTCACCTCCAAAATCCCTTTGTTTATAAAAAGAAGATCGCAGTAATTAGTACTAAAGTTAGTTTATCGATTTCATAATATTGAATATTACCGTAATGGTTATTCCTATAGGAACACTTCTCATCGCACTAAAAAATCCCACATGGAGTCGCACATCACCGGTAATTAAACATTTTATAAGTCTTGCATCATGTTAGTTAACTTATTATAATGTTGTTCTTATCCATGATATTGACCTTTATTCGCAAGGTATTCTGTGGTGTACCATGATATTTGCCCTCCAACATTTGAATGTCAAAATTGCAAGGCTTATGCGGTACCGTGAAAGAAGTAACGTAACAAACCATTGTCAACCCAACTTTCTCCGTTACGCCAAGGGGAAAAGTGTCTTCCGATATATAATGAAACACCTTCGCCTCTTTATGAGCTTATGGACTACAACACTCTCGCAAATTCAAGTTTCAAAGAACAATGTTGGATCGATATACTTTAATCAAACTAACTTTAACTAGCTTGTTAAGGTTTAATAACCTCGGATAAATCCTAAGTTATTAACAAAGAACACCGAGCAATCTTTATCAAGTACGCGGAATTTACTTAACAAAGCTAAGAAGAATAACTTTTATTATAAACCTAAATCGCTTATTATGATACACTAATACAACTCTAAGATAATCGAACTTATTTCTAAAACACTAATTCAGAACTCTAAAACTCTTTGGAATCGTACATCTAATGCCAATCTAGGAGTCCTTTTATAGGCTCAAGGATATCCTAGTCGGTTTACAATTTGTAACCTTGTACGACAAGTAATCTAAACACGTATCACAATTCTTTCCATAACGAATATAACAGTTTGTTCTTGCAAGACTTTGACTGAAAAGATTTTGATTTTATCTTTTAGCAATTTTGACTCTTTGACTGCTTCCGATTTGCGTTTTACAAGATTTCATGTCTTCAAGACTTTCATATCTTCGAGACTTTCATATCCCAACAATCCCCTAACTTGAATTCTACTTGCTTGACTTCAAGTTCCTTTATGAATATGTCTTTAATATCTTCATCTTTAAAACGGATTGTTTCTTAGTCTCTAGATTTTATCTCGTAGCATCCGTTTGTCAAAGTATCCCTTAGAATTGTTTTCTTCACAAAGATCCAAGAAGCTCCATTCAAAGAACACAAGAACATATGACAAATTGTACATTAATTCGGTTTAAGTTGCATACTATTCTCATCACTTCCAAGTGAATCATTAAAAATTTAATGGATTTAGATCTCTTTACCAAAGCCATTATCTCGAGTAGCCAAATGTTTTGGTGTGTAAGACCATGGTACATTGATAACCATATGATTTTTAGCAAACCACCGCTATCAACAATGATTTGATTTGTCTTACCAAAAGTCGCACTTTTGGACTAGTTAGTTCTTCTATCTAATGGTGAACTAATTACCAATAATGGTTTTTCCACGCCTTTACCACAAGCCATTTTCTTGTGGGCTAGCCAACTCTTCACATTACGATATGGTGAGTTGATTACCATCCAACTTATTAGCAAGTTGTCAACTAAAACGGATTTGATATATCTTTACCGAGCCGCTGCTCATGGATTAGTCAATCCTTTTGTAACCATGGTGGATTGATAACCTATTGATGTTATCATCACAAAAACCATTTATTCAACCTTTAAAATATTTATTAATTAGCAAAGGTTTCTTCTAAATGCATTTAATCGTTTATTTCAAATGTAACTTTGATGAAAGTATCGTTCGATCAAGAAGATTTGAATAAAAGTACCGATATCAAAAGTATTTATTCAAATAAAATTCATACCGCTTATTGATCATTCTCAAGAATAGTAGTCCAGTTGATAAATAAGTTGATAAACCATGCAACATTATCCTCTTCTACTTCCAATCCATGCTCTAGCATTCTTCTCATGAGCTCAACTGCGAGAGGATATCTTCTTCGCAAACATGTGTATCATTGTTCCATTTTCCACTCTAAAACATGAACCTGCTTCAAAGAATCTCCAAAGAAACAATTTCCGCCTTTCTTGATTCTTCCAAATATCATCGCTATCTTCTTCGGCTTCCCATGTAGTTATGAGATCACCATGTAATACTAAACCAATCCTTCTAATGGATTTTGTTCAAAGTAAGCTTTAACCACATGATATAAATAGAATAGATCTACTCTATCTATAATGTGCAGAAGTCCCACACCTTTTAAAACTTTGAAGCTTTCATCTTCTTTATGAAAAATCATGTAATCTCCATCCTTGATTTTACAACTTCAAAAGCACTAATCTTTGATCCGCTCATCTTCATGTCATCATCTTCCTTTGTATAATCAAAATCTATCACTCGAGATAATTCTTTAATTCATCACTAGTCTCGTATCTTAATTCAACTTTTCTTTGAAAACCGAACATCTCAGAACTTCGCTTTTCTTTTCTTTAAGCTCTTCTTCCTTTCACCTTCAAATTCAATGAGCTTTTCTAAAGTCTTTAATGTCGCTAACACTCTTCTTATAAGCTCGTCAAAGATCATGTAGTCTTTTCATATCAACATAATTTAGCTTCCAAACCTTTATATCCACGACCTTTCAATAAGCCATCATAGCACTTTCTTTAGCTAAATTGTCTATTATCATCTAGTATTTTAACTTGAACTTATTATTGGCTTCTAGTAATCACTTGATTTCTCATGAAGAATTTTTTTAAACTTTAACACCCTTTCCTTTATCCTTAGGATCAATTGCGTGTTGAAGTTCTTTGTTGTTCTTTTCTTGTACATCTCTAGTAACACCACCACCTAGGTTGTGACAAATCTCCTAAAATTGTAGCAATGAACTCATCATCACTTGCGTAATGAATAGGTTTGAATGTAGCTTCCTCCTTCTTGTATAACAGTAGAAGGACCAGCTTCTTCTTCAAAATTCAATACCCTTGGTGTTATTACCTCTTGCCTAAAAGTATCTTGAAAAGCAACACTTGGATGATCGCACTTGAACTTGAACATGTTCTTCTTGTTCAAGATTCCAATTAATCTTTTCTTCAAGACCTTTAGGTTCTTTCTTCTTGTAACATCTTTCAAAGTTTTTTCTAAATTCCTCCCCAATTTGACAAGTAAGATGGTTGATGAACCTCTGATGCTTGGTTTCCGAGTCCGTTTTGCCTTCTTCTTGTTTTGACCCGCACACTAAATTTTAATCAAAGGCCGACATAAAAGTTCGTAGCCTTTTAAACTTGATCTTCATTTCTTCATCTTATTAGCTTGACCTCGAGTCTTTTCAACTTAACCACTCCCTTGTCAAACATAGTTATCCAAATGATTTCATCGAGGTATGGTATGTGAAGCCTCTCCTTGAATAGGTGAATGTTCCTCCGATTGAGAAGTGAATGCATCCTTGTGGAGATGGAGAAGGTGATCTTAAAACTTCTTCTTGAACCTCGTGGCTTGACAAAACAAGAATCTGGAGATTCAAGACTTCATGTGAAGCAAGACGGCAAGATGCGTGACCAGTGCATGTGAAGACTTTACGCGCACCTTTACTGTCGCATCATCTTCATCATCGCCCTAATATTTGAACAACTTCCATCATAGAAGTAGTTAATGGGGTATCTGGACCCTAAATAGATCACTTCTTCTAGCCATAAAAGTAAAATCTTGGACCTGTTGAACAATAATAGGCAATAAGATCAGAGGTTTTGGCACATCGCAAGTTGCTTGTTTAAGAAAACCGATAAACCTTGGGTACATTAGCCAAGTAGATCCATGTGAGATATGTGAGAGCATCCCATCCAAGATAGCCTTGAGAAGTTAAAACCCGATCCGTAGCTAACCCAACCATAGCGATGCTATATTGGACCCGAACGCTCCCGAAGTACTCTTAGCACTTATGCAATGTAGCAACTCATGAACCAAAAATTTCCATTGAGGACAAAACAACTGTCAATGTTTGTTCAAGAACCTTCATAACCAATATGCCCAAAAGTTTCCCAAATCAATTCCTTGGCAAAATGAATAGCACCATCATTATCATTCAACAAAGAAATCCTCTCTAATAGATGCTCAAGAATCTTCACAGTCTTCAACAACTCAGAGCCTAATAATGGTACCAAAAACAAATGTAGTCATCTTTACAATGTAGGACATTGACCAAAAAAAATTAGTCATCATTATTATGTAGTCATCTACAGTAGAAATGAAGAAGCAACTTTGGCAGACAATGAATGCGGTGGTTATTAATTTGCGAACCATGCAAATTTGCATAACGAAACCCACGTAAACATTACCCGACAAGGTTACAACAACATTACGCAACAAGAATTTATCTCCGACCTACGATTACAAATCTTATGTTAACATCAATTGCAATATCTTACATGTAACTACTTGCATACAATATTACGTAAAAAAACGTATACATTCAACCCTTACCCAATCGGTGCAACGCACGGATTTATGTAGCCTCGTATTACAAATATTTGAAAAAAAACATTTCTTAAAGATGAAATGCAATTTATTATTCTGAATAATTAAGTGTGTTCACATCACTCAAACATTTAATTGATCTTTTTTCATTAATAAATATAGTTAAATTAAAATCATCCATTTATGTTTTTATAATATCATTATGTATGTGATAAAGACAAAATATGTTCATATCAATCTAAGTATTTAATTATTAGTTTTCATTAATGTCTATACTATAATTACTATCATTCTATTATGTATATAGTTTTATGTTACAAATATTTGAAAAAAATAAAAACATGTCTTAAAGATTAAATGTAATTTATTGTTCTGAATAATAAAGTGTGTTCACATCACTCAAGTATTTCATTGATCGTTTTTCATCAATTTATTTTAACGAGTCATTCTGACCCGTGCGTTGCACACGGACTAATCTAAATATGGAAGGCGTGATGCTTGTGACAATTTTATCCCTATTTGATTTACGTTTGCATAATTTTGGTTTTAGTTTTGGCTATTTGATTGGACTTAGCAATTATGTAGTAAATAATGACTATTTAAAATAGTCTTTTCAATTGCACTTTTTAAATTCGCATAAGTTACATAAGCGAGTATTTGCCTATTTATTTGGCACTATTATCATGCTTAGATGTGAAAAAATTTGTATTATGATATAGTGGCACAATTTCAAATGCTAGAGAACTTGATCAGTCTTTCGGGTTCTTCTAAATTGAATGATTCCATGCGTATGTGTTTTATTCAGCAGGCTGGCGAAGATGATGCGTTGTAAAATTGCTTATTGCTGATTGTGAGCAATTGAGGATGATAATGGCAAGAAACCGAGGTATGATTGCGAATATGGAAGCCCTAGGTAATGATGTAGTTGCTTTGGATGCGCTTGAAGCGCTACGGAAAACTCAGGAAAGACATCGGGAATTACTTCATTATTTAGCAAACTTATTTTTTGAAGCAAAGGCAGGTGTTCGTGTTGAAGAAGGAAATGCTATGAAGATGAATGAATATAATTAGATGTTTGGTTATTATCATATCTAAAAAATAAGCTTAAATAAAGTTTTAATTTAAATAAACTTCTGATAGGGATTGGAGAGGAGTGCAGCAAACTAAGGGCTAATATTGAGAAGACTGAGCAGACTGTGAAAGAGGGTGAGACTTTTGGTCTGTTACGTGACGTGGCTATAGATATTGTTCACTGTTTGGGTGAGACGATTGAAAGGGAGCGTAAGAGGCTTGAGGATTTTACTGGAATCCTAACTGAAGCTTGTGATGGCATCAGGTTAAAGAAGCACCACGTTGCCCTCATGCAGTTCCATGAAGACAGTGGAGATGTTTAGGTTGTGCTGATGTGTGTATGTTCTTTTTGGTCCTTTGATAAGGATTTAAAACATACATTTTTAGGGGGTTATTTAAGCCCTAAATCAATACATTTTATATCCATTACTACTTAAAATCGTTCATTTTCACATTTTAGGTCTTTTGGAAGCAAAATGTTGTAATTAAGCACTTTTGGACGAAACAGAGCGAAAACATGAAGAAAACGACAGAGTCAAGAATCCAAGGCTGTTTTATACACCTGACAGCGTCCCAACTCATGGGGCGACGCCGTCGCTCACAAGGTTTTCTAAAAAGTCTCAAGCGACGGCACAGGTCAATTTTTGGTTTTACAATGATACGCGTACAACGCACTGATAACGCTTAATATGAGTATGTTTTTAGTAGCGTTATTGTTGGTTTTGTGTATGATAATTGGATATATTTACTCATAACTGTTTTAAAAGTGCAAAAGATGCGTATTTGTATGTGAATGTAGCCAGGTATCACAAAAGATGAAGAAATGAATATTTCATGCACATTTGGACAATCCCGAGGAAGGAAGTCAAGTAAGGAAGCTCTTGGACTCAATGATTAGGAAGCGCAATGATTTCTAAGTGTCTACAACAAGTAAAGATCAAGTTTCATCTTAGAAATCAGCAGCGAAAGCAAAGAAAAAGGCGCGAATCAAGAAAAGTTAACGAAGTCAAAATTGGGTGTATGAGACTCACCGATCGGTTGGAGCCCCGCAACCGATTCGGCTGGGCTAATGGTCAAAACGCAACCGGATCGGCTGCATCGCAACCGATCCGGCTGCGAACCCTGGAGTTACACCTTTTGTCATTTAATGTTGCCTTAATTTCCATTAATCATTAGAGGCCAATCATTTCCAGTTAATAACTTGCAAGGGACGTTTTTAGCCTGATAGTTAAGGGTATTTAGCTATAAAATGAACCTAGACTTAGTAGTCTAGGTGTGACACAACCAAAAGTGTAATAGTTTACACCAAATCTATTACCAACCCTTATTATTCATCCCAAAAGTCTTGTAATTACTGTAAAACGTCCAGGAGGGTGGAGAGACGAATTCTAATCCATTGTTTGATCATTCGGAGTTGTACGGTTAGGCTAGAAGATTGGAGGCGTGTGGTTGCTATATTCTATGATTTCTAATTCTTGTAATCCAAAAGCTTAGGTATTCTATGGAACTAGTTATGAATTTCTATTCTATTGAGTTATTTGAATTACCTTGTTACTACTTGTGTTTTGTTATGATTGTCATGGAGTAATTCTTGAATATACTTATGTGTAGGGATGTAGGAAATCATAGTAGTGTTCTTATATGTGATGCATGTAAATGATCTTGTTTAAATGAGTTTGTTGGAAAACTACTAGTCTTGTTTGATTTGTTGGTAAAACATGTTTAAGAAAAAGGACCGAAAGGATTTCTCTTGTGTTTTATTCCAAAAAGTTAAGTGACAAACTAGTATGGGGATATGGTGATTGACACCCACCGTGTTTACTTATTAAAACAAGACTAGAAACATTTTTATCATGAAAGGTCGAAAGATTCGTAGGAACAAGTTTAATAAGAACCTTTTACAAACAAATGGATTTTCTAAAGGATAATCATTAGGATAAGGACCAAAAGGATTACCTACATGTTATTGTTCTTAAAATGATTTTACAAAACATAAACCATGGGTTGGAAATCATTTGCTTATGATTTGTGCATCACATCAAGAGTTTACACCAAGCCTTCATGAACACTTTCTATGATTTCCTATAGACTTCACACAAGTATATGTTTCTTAATATTGATTTTCACTAAACCATAATTTTGAGGAAGCCTTGACAAGCTTTCTTGTTACGAATATTTTTAAGACAAATTAAAAGCATAAATCTCTTGGAGCGATCTCGACTTACCCACCTTTGCTATCATGACAGTATACTTGCTCGTATGTGTTTATAGTAATAGCCGGATAATTCGTGTTTATAAATTTTAAAACTTGCACACGGTAAGCACATCACGCGTTCGGGTCAAAGGAAACTTCCTTTTTCTTGAGCAAGTTTTCAACCACCTAAGCGATGAACCTAATCATTGTAGTGTAGTATTAGGGTAAACCTCGGGATTGATATTTTCTCTAGGGGAATAGGAATGCTAGTGAGAAATTACTACGCTAAGGTTGGGGTTGAGGAATATTATTTTTTATCTTTTTTATATTTTTTTAGAAAATTGAAAGTACGATCTCGGGGTATTGGATTTGGGGGGTGGTACTTCTACCGATTACTCTACTATCTATTTATCTAATTAACTAAGCTAAGGGGTAGTCTATGTCTATTGATGTGTGCTCGTATGATGATTAAAAATGTGTTTACCTAGATACTATTACTCCATAGTTATCTTTTATTAATGGTTGAATTATCACGTCGTTATTCTTAATGCGTTGTGTCTTCTAAGGTCGTAGGGCATGCTTTTCTCCTTAACTCTTTGAGAATACCTTTAGGTTATTGCCTACAAAATCTCTAGGATTTATAAACTAACTCTAAGGTTATCTTTGGATTTTTAGCCTACAATTACTCTAGGTGATCATAAACTAAGGTTCACAAAGATTACTCAAGCATTAAAAACACAACGATGGCCTATTGCAATCCTAAGCCAATTACAATTAAGATAAGTGACAACCAATCAATAACTAATAACTAAGTTTCATGGATCTAGGCAAACACACAAGTAAATTAGCCGGACATGGTAAACATGCAAGCATACACACATACAATCGAAGACATACTGAAATCAATGAAGTAAATAAATTATCTTGTTGTAAAATAGGGTATGAGAACCCTAAGATACTGCCCAAGACAAACCAAAATCGTTTTTAGGTTTTTACTCCACAAATCTCCCTCTCTAAAAGTCTGAAAATCGAATTCTATATATAGAGTTACAACTGCGATGGCGTCACTCTTTAATTGTGACGCCGTTGGATCGCCGCCATTAGGGTTTCGTCTTGACCAAGTCAACTTTGGGACGACGTCACGTTGTGGTTGTGACGCCATAAGCTTCAACTTCTGAAGCCGTCTAAATCTGGATCTAGGCCGTTTGAGTCGTGACGCCCTACTCATTAAAGCCTGACGCCGTCAGGTACAAAATAGCAATTTTACTCTGGTATGTCGCAATTAGAGGACGGCATCGCCTTTATCTCGTGACGTCGTTGTGCACTTCCGGACTTGAGTGTCTTGATCTTGACTTTAGCCATTTTCTTCACATATTCACGCCTTTTGTCCAAATAGGCATCATTCTAGCATTTTGCCTTCAAGAGACCTAAAAAGTGAAAAATGAACGAAATTAAGCAGTAACAGATATAAAAGTGGGCGATTAAGGGCTTAAATGACCCCTCAAAAGTGTACATTTTAAATCCTTATCATACAACATGACGGCGTCATGCCTTATTTCTGGAGGGCGTCTCCCTTTATTTTATACCAGACGACCAAGACCCATTCCAAGACGACGTCCTTATTGAAGCCAGAAAGCATCACACTTCCTTAACTGATGCCATCCCAACGATGACTTAGGCCGAACGAAACCCTAATGACGGCGACCAGACGGCGTCACCATCAAAAGGCGACGCCGTCACATGTGTATATCTATATATAGACTTTGAATTTTCTAAATTTGGTGTGTAATATTTTGGAGAGCAAACCCTAGTTCGTTCATAGTACAACTTGAGCAGTATTTTAGGGTTCTAAACCATTCTTTACACTCAAAGATAAGTTTGTTAATCCATTATATCACCACGTTTATCCTATGATCAATTGTTTGTATGTGTGTATGCTTATCTATCATGAGTAGCTAAATTATTATTGTGTTTGCTTAGATCTATGAAACCTAGTTATTGATTATTGTTAGGTTGTCTCTTGTTTTAATTGGTAGACGCTAGAGTAAGGAAAACTGACTTCTTTTTTAATTGTTACAAGCTTGAACATCCTAAATAGAAAAAAGCTTAAGAGTGCACTTGAGCCATCATTATTTTTATTGCGTGAGTTGTAGCTTTAGGATAATAGAGTGTCGGGGGACATACTACGGTACTTAGCAATCTCGGATATGCAACCCTTATGACTAACACGAAATACAACGCACCAATTAGAATGAGGATGTGACAATTCAACCGACCAATAAGAGATAACTAGGGAGTAAGAAAATCTAAGTAAACACGCTTTTAATTATTATAAGAATACACCAATCAATCCATAGCTTATTTTCTTATTTTCATTAGTTTTTAATTTAAATTATTAGTAGTTAAAATTGGTAGAAGTACCACCCCCACTCCTGAACCCTGAGATTTTACTTGTTTTCTAAAAAATATAAAAGCTAAAAAGAATCACCTTCAACCTCACCTTCTCATCATATATCTCTACTAGCATCTCTATTCCCCTAGAGAACGATCAACCCCTGGGTTTACCCATACTACACTGCAACGATTAGGTACACTGCCTAGAGGGTTGTAAAGCATTCTTGTAGAAAAGGAAGTCTTTTGACCCCGAACTCATGCATCAAGTTTTTGGCGCCACTGCAGGGGAATAGAATAGCTACTTAGTTTTCTATCTCGATTAGGTCTACTCACTTGGTTCCTATCATGTGTGCTTTTTGTTTTCTTTTTCTTAGCTTTCTTTTAGTGTATCCCCCTTCTTTGTGTTTTTGTTCGCAGCCTTGTCACTTTCCGTCATGGTAGTTGATAATCTACCCAAAAACAATCCACCACCACATCATCCATTACCACCACCAAACCACTCACCACAAAATCCACCACTTGATCGAACCTATGCTAACCAACTTCGCGCTCAAATTTGTAGTGAAATTGGGGAACTTAGGAAATTGAATAGGATTATTGAGAGCGCACTTGAGAATGCACTTGAGGAGGCAACTAGTACATTAGGTAGCAATTCCACTAAAAGTGATGATTCGGATGAAGAACTTGAGGAAGGAGATTATAGGGTACTAGAAATTATGGAGGGTAATGGGGAAGAAGAACTTAATGAATAATTTGAGTCATACCCCAATGCAAAAGAAATTTCCTATCATTATAACGTAATTAATAAACCGCAACCATCTTTCATCCCGTGCATAAAAAAGGGTGACCCTAGGAACATTAAGATCCCATGCATGATTGGCTACTTATATATGGATCACACCTTCATTGACTATAAGGCTCCTATGAACATCATGTCTAGGGTCTATTACAATTGGATCATGAGTGAGAATCTAGGACCTAGGAAGGATCCCTTTTGCCTTAAGAAATTGAGTAACTTTGTTGGGAGAGATAGAGGATTGCATGTCTTTGTAGGTAATTTCACATATAGGTGTGATTTCATGATCTTGGAAGATGTTAGAGGTATCATTGATGGATTCTTAGGAGAGGTAATACTTGGGAAACAATTTATTGAAGAGTCCATGATGATTTATAACCTAGAGGAAGGGATAGTGAAGTTTTTAAATGGAACTCAATGTGTTAAATATGTAATTCCTTGCAAAAATAAAAACTTCAAGGGCATTGAAGAGTTAGATGTGGATAATATACCGACTTTTGAGGTTGAATGTGAAGATAAGGTTTACTACACTGATTGTCTAAAGCTAGGCCCTAAATATATTCGTGATGACGGAAGAGTCAAAACATTCGAATGGGCATTTAAGATATGTAGGACGTAGGGCATGACTTCGAGTCTAGCTACAAGACTCATATATAAAGAAAAGCGCTTCTTGGGAGGCAACCTGTGTTTACTTGTTTGTTTTTCATTCTTGTTTGTGTGTTTCGTATTTCTTTTTCATTATTGCTTAATTCTCATGTTTGTTTTGTGAAAATGCATTATTTTGTTTTTAATATTGTCTTAATTGCATATAAAGGTATTCTACAAAACGATAAGTGTGGGGAAGATCACATATGTTTTTTTTGAACTTGTATGAAATGAGAACAATAATTGGATTTGTATATATTTGTGTGTTTGTTAGAGTCAAATACTTGTATCAAGTCATAATGGATGTTGTTGGGATTTAGAAAATCCAGTAGTTAAAGACTCGATCACCTCAAGCATATGTATTTGTTAGAAAGATCATAGCAGTAGTCATTTAGTAATAGTTAGTAGTTAGTTAAGTAACACCGTGGAGGACGAACATGTCTTTACCCACTGTATGCCTGATCCACAGCCCGTAGGTGGCGTTTCATATAAGACACTATAAATACCCTTTGCCTAGCAAGGGAAAGGGTTGGAGCTTCATAATACATTTTTCTTTATCTCACTAGAAGTTCCCATTTCTCTCCACTTTCTCTCTCTAGCTCAAACCTCATTCAAATCCATGTGTGCTTGATTGTGTGTTTGTGAAAACCAATATGTTACAAATGGTATCAAGAGCCATGGTTTTATCATCTACTTCACATGTTCTTGAATTCTTAGTGGTTTTCATAAGTTTTTGGGTTTCAATGAGTTTAGAGATACTTTCACCATTTTGATCTTATTTAGTGTTAAAGTTTAGATTTAGATTGTGCTTTTGTGTTTAGAATCATTATTAGTGTTTAGGTTTTGGTCTAGAAGGATTGGTTCATCTTAGTTGTAGTGTTTTTGATTGGAAAAGTTTGGTTTTTGAAGTGTTTCATGAAAGCGGTTTGACTCTCGGACCTATATTCTTGTATGCGGTTTGATAGTGTTTGACTGCGACTTGATGCTTCTTTTATGCAACTTGATCTGATTTCGTATGCGACTAGACCATTACTCGCTGCAATTTGTTAGTTAGTTAGTAAGCGATTTGATCAAAGTGTGCGATTTGATTCCTTTTGTGCGGTTTGAGTGATAAAACAAAGAGACAAAAGTACAAGTAGTGGGAGTACTATTGTCTCCTTGAGGTTTGTCAAAATTGTGGGGATTGTATTAGGCGGTTTGATAGTCTACGATTTTTCCATTGCAATTTGACTATAAGGTGCGATTTGTCTTAAGTGGTTTGACATAAAGCGATTTGATAGAAGCGACTTGGTAATTCTGCGAGTTGATTGTAGCGGTTTGACATCAAGCGATTTGATTGAAAGCGACTTGGTAATTCAACGGTTTGATTGAAGCGGTTTGATTTACTGCGACTTGTCATTGTGCGATTTGTCACTCTGCGGTTTGACTATTGTGCGACTTGTTATTTATGCGATTTGACTCTTGAGATTTGTCATTTCTTGGTATTAAAGTTTAACGGTTTTCTCTTGATTTTTAGTAAAATCTCGTGAAAGAATCTATTTCTCGGTTTAATCAAAGAGCACTAAAATCTCGTGTACTTAGGAATCATGACTACTATCATTTCTTCCGTTGCTGATGACGTTTAAGCTACAGAGTTTGATACTCGTCCTCCCATGCTTGATAGAACCGATTATGACTCTTGGGACAAAGAATCAGACTGTATTGCTTGGGAAAAGAGAATGGTGTTAACATCCTTAAGTCAATTGATGAAGGACCATTTCAAATTGGAACTACGAGGGATATTCTCGAAATTGCAGCTGATGGAACGGTAGTTTTAGGGTTGGATAGACCAAGAATGTATGATGAGCTTGATGAAAAGGAGAAGAAGAGATATGATGCTGACATTAGAGCTTCAAACATTATACTTCAAGGTTTACCAAAAGATATTTACAAGCTGATCAATAACAATACTGAAGCTAAGGCAGTTTGGGATAATGTCAAGATGCTTCTCTGTGGTTCAGAACTGACAAAGGAAGATAGAGAGTCACAGCTATATGATGACTTTGAGAACTTTAAGATGAACCCAGGGGAAAGTGTCACTGAATATCATGTGAGGTTTCACAAACTTGTGAATGATATGAGGAATATCAAAATGACAACGCCAAATATCTAACTCAATTCCAAGTTCGTGAACAACAAACCCTGAATGGCACAAATTTGTCACTGCTGTCAAATTGGACAAAGGATTGAGGAACACCGACTATGAACAACTGTATGCTTACTTACTCCAACATGAGAAACATGCTGCATTTGAACGTATGATCATGGAAAAGTTCAACTCTAACTCTAATGTTGCTGCTGCAAGTTCTTCAAATGATTCAACTGCATTTCTATCAAATGTAAGGATAAGTACCAAAGCATCAAAAGTCATACCTACTGAGGATCACAATCACAAACTTATTCCTGATCCAGGATATAAGCCATCTGACATGTTCATTGAAAACCTTGCTAATCAACTGGCCCTAATGGTTCAACAAAACAGAAACTTCATTCCCCACACCAACAACCATCTCAGAACTGAATATAATCTACATAATCATGCTACTGTTAAAGAAGGAAGAGTTGTGGTTCAGAACGTGCAAGGCAGGGAGAATGCGTATCTACCACATAATGCACAAAGGAATGTTGGAACTGGAGCTGGTTGTGTGGGTGTTCAGAACAGAGGAAGGATCATTGGTTAGGGTCAAGGGAAACTAGTTAAGTGCTACAACTATGGAGGGAAAGGACACATTTCTAGGAGCTGCACTCATCCAAAATGTCCACAAAATGCAGAATACTTC
Source organism: Chrysanthemum lavandulifolium (assembly GCA_022545495.1). Classification (NCBI taxonomy): domain Eukaryota; kingdom Viridiplantae; phylum Streptophyta; class Magnoliopsida; order Asterales; family Asteraceae; genus Chrysanthemum; species Chrysanthemum lavandulifolium. The sequence goes on from CM040240.1 coordinate 89,032,700, forward strand.
AGGGATAAGATGCTGCTGGTGCAAGCTCAAGATAATGGAACTGTGTTGGATGAGGAAGAGTTGTTGTTTCTTGCTGAGGGGAATGCCAAAACATATGATGCAGATGTGGATGAACAACCGGTGCATGGTGTGGCTCAAAACAATCCCAATGTCTTTCAAGTTGCAGATTGTGATGCATTTGACTCTAATGTTGATGATGAACCAATGGCACAAACCATCTTTATGGCTAACATCTCTCCAATGGTCTCTTCACCTCAACAAGCTGGTCCCTCCAAGGAATCTATCATATCAGAGGTACTAAAACTATACGATGTGGTTGATGTGTAAAAGATTGAAAATGAAGTACAATTAACATAAGTCATTGAATCAGATATTGAAAATATGGGTAATAGAAATGTTGTCCCATATGATCAATATGTGAAACAAGATGAAAGTATAATTATACCAAGTGATGCATCTTCTGTCATCAATGATGAATATGTGTATGATGAATACACTGATTATGTGCCTGATGATTCCATGACCACTAAGCTAAATATCTATAAAGATCAAGTTGCCATCTATGAACAACGTGCTAAGTTTGAGCTGACTACCCATGAGCAGGAGATGGATAGCCAAATGGGTACACTTATCAGACAATGTAACTTAATGGAAAAAAACATTAAAACAAGAGTTAAATTCTTTACAAGAGAAACTTAATAAAGCTGTTAAGCAAAAGTAAGAACTTCAAGAAAATGTAAAAGTGCTTAAGCAAGAATTCAATGCTAAGGAATCAAAACTTTTAAATGATTTTTCCAACCTTAAAACTTTGAAGAACAAATTTGAAAAAAAGTTGTACGTACAAGGCAACACCATTCAAACTGCTCACATGATCACTTAGCATAGAGTATTAAGTGGTAAGCATAGTATTGGCCTTATAGAAGATCCCAATCATGCGTATCTTAAGAAATCGAAAAGTGCTCACAATGTGATTTATGATGGTAATGAGATAACTAAGCCTAGACAAAAGCCAACTTGTATAAAGAGCACTGAAGAAGAAAAAGAGTTAGAAGATGCATCTAGAAAGAAAATGGAAAAGAAATTAAAAGATGATCCTTTGTGTAAGGCTCAGAATATAAAATTTAAAACTCCCAATTACACTAATGAAAACTGGATAGCCTTCAATAAGTTTAGACCTCAGACTCAATTAACCCGTGAACAAGTGTTTTGGAAATTAGATATCAAATAGAAAAAGACTGAAGAACTTGTTGAAAAGAATCCTCCCTTTAGGAAATTACCTCCAGCTACAGTGTATCCTCCAAATAGACCAATGCATTTAGTGCCCAGAAATCTTCTCACTTAAAGTAAAACGTTAGTTAGCTTATATGTAGTTTACCAACTATTTGTTGACTTTGAGAAAACGTGTAAGAAGAGGATCACACCAACAGGAATTACTGATGGGGAAAGAGGTTTTGAGCAAATTAAAGAATGTTATCTAACTGAGGTCATTCCATTCTTTAAAAAACTAAAAGAACAATTTGAAGGTATTAAAAAGGCCATAGATACGGAAGTTAACGAATGAAAAAGATGTTTAATGAAATGGAAAACGAGGTTAATGAATATGAATGTGAGCTTAAAAGTAATGAGATTGAGAGGAAGAATATACACATCCTTAATGAAAATTTGATTTCTTGATGTATTGCTCAAGATGTGTTTTAAACTGTCACGAATTATTCCATTACTGCTTCTCAATTTCATGATTTATCGATTGCTTTGAAAGTCTTACAAGATCATGTCAATGAGCTTGAAACCAATAATTCAAAATTGCATGACAAAATCGAAAAGGATGATCATGATAACATGGTCATGCATTTTTCTAAACTAGAAGTTGAATATCTTGATTTACAATTAAAATATCAACATCTTGAAGAAAGAATTAAAACCTGTGGAAAACTAGAAGTGGGGTTGAATAGTTTTACCAATTTAAAACTTCCTTTTAAATATTTAGATCGACTTATGTCAATCTATTTGATTGTTTATGTTGGACGTTGATAGATAGATATATAAACGTGTAATGAAAGATAAAGAGTAAGAAGCACATCACCACGACACAAGTATTTATAGTGGTTCGGCAACAAGGACACCTTCCTTGCCCTACTCCACTCCCGAGTCACCTACTCGAGAGTTCGTAAACACTACACCAACTCCTTATGGCGGAGAAGCCTTCACGTCGCTTAACCTTTTTCGGTACAAAGCTAAATACCGAGTTCTTTCACACCAAGGCGAACCACACCTAATCACAACATCGCCTACCCTTTATACGGTGCTAGGCTAACCACCGAGTTCTTTCACACCTTAGGAGAACTAATCCTTCACAACGTCGCCTACCTTTTATTAGGTACTAGGCTAAGCACCTAGTTCTTTCACACCTTAGGTGAACTACACCTTCACGACACAACACCTAATCTCAAGGAGATCTACTCCTTGTTACAACACCATCAAGGATATCACCATCCTTGTATATAAACAAATACATATATGTATAACGATGCACCTCATCGATTATACGACCTAGGCATTCTTCCCAAATGCTACTTGATTTGATTCTTTGGCATCCTTCACTAATGCCTTTGACACAACTCTTGGCACCCTTCACTAATGCCTTCGTCTTGACACCTTTAGCATCCTTCACTAATGCTTTGACACGGATGATGAGCACCTTTCACTAATGCTTTCATCTTGACACTTTCGGCATTCTTCACTAATGCCTTCAACCCAACATCTATGGAGAAAGGAAGAACTATCAACAAGATAACCTTAGTAGTCTTGATGATGACGAAGCATGACAACTCATGGACTTTGAGCTTGCACGTCTTCAAGAGGTGGTGATATTTCCTTTAAGAGGAACCTAGTAGATCACACAAAAACAAAAGACAAACTACATAGATCACTTAGATCTGAGATTAGAGGGTTAGAATACTTTGGGGAAGTATATGTAAAAAGCACACTTAGAGAGGAAGAAATGGCTCTCTATTTATAGAGGAAATTCTCTTGTTTCCCGGATCCCACGGATCCCTACCACAAGGGATCCGCTAGCACAAAGCTAGGGATCCGTGGTCCGCTCCTCTTTGCCCATGGGTATTTTTGGTTATGGGTCATGGGTCATGGGTTATGGGTTGATCCATGGTTTTCTTTCTAAATACAATGTATCTTAAGGATACAATGAACTTGGTTAAGTGGTATATATAAAACCATGGGTTATGGGTCAAAACCATTTGCTAGTATTTACCCATTTAGTATATACTTGTATTTACCCAATTTAACATACACTTAGTTTTTACCCATTTTAGTATACTTAGTTTAAGTATATGTTTAACCCAATATGTAAACACTAGTTGTTGTACATATTTATTTAAATCATAAAATCACTTATACTTGTTTTAGTGTTTTATGTGAAAGCGTAAGTGTGTTAGAAAACTATTAACTCAAACTATTTAGTACTCTATTTGTTTCGTTAAAATGATTTTATATTTGTTATCGATAAAACATTAGAAGATCATAAAATATAAATAAACGTTTTCACGGCTTATTTGTATTAACAATATCCCCCTTTTTGTTGATGACAAAACATAAAATTATTTTAAGGAAAAATCTAAAATTTGTAAAAGTTTGAATTTGTAGTTTTTACTTTCTTCTCCCCCTTTTTATCGAAACAAAAAGTGTTAAAAGAAACTAACACAATTTTTACAAGAAAGTTATGTAAAAATGTAAAGAGAGTAAGTGACGGGAATGGTACTCGTCTTAACTCCCCCTTGACGAGTCCATCCCTATGTAAGGGCGTCAAGGACATAACGTAAAATAAACTAATTGTGTTTGAAATTAAGTTTGCAAATGGTTCGTCTAAGTGACGAGAACGTGCTCCCCTTTGAATATTGCAATTTTGCAATGGGGTGTCATGAAGTGTAACCCAAAATTGGATTAAGTTTGCAAATGATTTTTGCAATGTCGTTTGACACAAAGCTCCCCCTAGCTTTATGGTGTCAATATCTTCATGTGTATTTTGAATAACTACAAAACAAAGGTTAGAAAAACAAGAGTATAGTGCATAATTTCCTGAAAAAGAGACTCAAGTTAGTATAAATTTGTGCTCCTGTACCACGGATCCCACGGTTCCCTTTAAGGAGGGATCCGTCTAGTTATCTGGAAGGATCAAGCTATCTCATTGACAGTATCTTGATGAAGAAATGTCAAGGAATGCTATTTTTGAGAAAATGAGATACATGTACCATATATCAAGCACAACAAAGATAATCATAGCATATAAGTATTCATTCAATAAAACAAGAGATACACATCCAAATCTCTAAAAACTGAGAGAATGAACTATAGCCATAGAAGCACTACTAATGCTAATGAATTACCCCAAATTTTTGATTCAACTAAAATCTTTAATGATGGGATGAGTTATCCTAAACATTCTCAGTTTGAGTTTGTAGTTCATGTATTAATACATCTAGTTCATGTTTCAATCTTTCAACATGTTTGCAATGATCGCACTCTTTGTCATGGTTTTGAGTTTCTTGAAGTGGAGGTTCAAGTGAAGTGGGTTGAGGATCTTCAAATGATTGTGTGGTGGATCTAGGTACTAATGAAGTAGGTTGAGTTGTGGAGGGTATAGTAGAATTATGTGATGAAATCCTAGTGGAAGCACTCTTCTTGTGAATTAGTTTGATTGGTTTTCTTAGTGTGGGAGAGATCCTAGTTTTGGTGGACTTACCCGAAGGTGATTTGGTTGAGGAAACTTCATGCATGATTCTAGCAAGTTTCTTGGGTGGTTCTTGAGTGGATGAGTTAGCACTAGGAGCCTTAGTCATAGTGATGGTGCTAGTAAGAACTCCTTTAGTTGCTGATTTTGAGATGTGATTTGAGAGTGGTACCTTAATTCTAAGGTTGTTTGGTTTATAAAGGGTAATTTGAATTAGGAAATTAAATTCTTGGCCATTTGAAGGGCTAGGCATGCTTTTGTGGTTTTGATCAGTTCTATGAGGATAATTAATGAATGCTAAAGGCGTTTGGAGACCCAAAAGGTGACTTGAATTCAAATATGGAGCTGGTTTATGCTCTCTGTATCTATGGATCCCACGGATCCCTCTCCGTAGGGATCCGCCTGGTTAAAGACCAGGGATCCGGTTGTCAGACAAGGACTAGGTGAAATTATTATGCTGTTGTAAGGTTAGTTTAATCATGGATAGACTTAATTTTGAAGTCTTTAGCTGTTGGATATCTCAAATCCTTAATCCTAACAAGTAATTGTGCCTAATCATGGTTTTGACCAAGAAAATTTGACTTTGGGTAGTCTAACTATATGTTTGAGGACTAAAGTATTCTTGACAATGTGAGTTATAAAGGGAAGAACTTTGCAATTGTATTTAAGACTTAATCCACTAATGTTCTTGGAAATGTAATATGCACAAGGTTGAGATTCAGAGTTTCACTGATCTACGAACTCATTTAAGATGAGTTGAAGTGTTTAAGTTAGGAAGATGAGTTGAAATGATTGTTTTAGCAATGTTTTGACATAAACTGTCACCCGGATCCCACGGTTCCCTCCTTGAAGGGATCCGTCTAGGCTAATCCTAGGGATCGGCTCTCGTGATTATGAAAGGTTTGATATGAGGTTTCTAGGAGCTAAAGCCTATCTCATTTTGAATGTTTCAGTTCTCCTAAGGGTTTAGGAAGAAAGGGTACTTGAATGATCAAAGGTAATAAGTGTTATAGCAAATGATTGCTTCTTATGGAAAGAGGATGGGACAAGATGACTACCAATGGATGTCCAAGGATAACACTAAGAGTTATATATGTGTCAAGTCATAATAAATGATCCTAGTGATCAGATTTAAGCTTGAGGTGATATTTGGATAAATTCTTAAAAATCATAAGAATTGAAAAACTAATCTTTATCTTTCTTTGAGATAGAAATGACTAGAGGTAATAAATAAATTTTTTTTTTGTCCTCTTTAAGTGTTTTGAGAGATGAGAAATAGTTTGTGAGTAGTTGAAGCGGAAATATGGTGAGTTTTGATGTGTTGATAAATCAAGAGGCATTTTGACTAAGATTTGAAGTAAGCCTTTAGTGAGTCTAAGCCTTTCTCATCCTTGAAATAGTTCTAGTTGGGTTCCAAAAACATATGCTTAGCTAATGTGAAGTTTATCTAGAAAGCAATATTGATGTAAGAAAAGCTGTATTGCTGATCTGATGACACGGATCCCACGGTTCCCTCAAGGGAGGGATCCGGCTAGGCTAATCCTAGGGATCCGGCATCTGCAGATCAGAACCTATACAGAAAAGATGTGCAGATTTTGTACCCTATTAAAACTATAAAACAAGCAATAGGAACAAGCAAGTCATCATAAAACATCACTCATAAGATAAAGAAACAATATCCAAAATACCATAAACCAAAAAATACTAAGGAGAAATCATTCAAACATAAAATAAATGAAACTAAGCACATTCCTATTTTCTCTTTCGTCAATTCTTCCTTTTCCTTTTGATGACTTAGTGAGGTTATGCGAGGTTTTGAATCATGCCTCTTATTTGTTTAAATTCAGCGGTCTCGTTTGGAATGGTTGGAAGTTGTTTGTGGTATTCAAGGATTTCCAATTTGATGTTGGATACGGGTCGATGTCTTCCTCATCTTCTTCTTCTTCTTCTTGATCGAGAGTCCGAGAGAGCTTCAAGTTTTCTCCATTGACCATGAACCGTTTAAAGGGTTGTTTGGTAAGAGGTACCATGACGTGATCGGAAAGGTAATGATCATCGTTGATAGGGGATGGTTGCAATGCACTAACATACTTACAAAGTCGTGTTAGGAGCATACCATATGGGAGTACCATGTTGGAAGCTTTGAATACCCCAGCCATTCTCCTTACCATGTAGTAGGCAAGATTAAATGGCCTTTGATGGGTAACACAATTGATCATTTGCACAAGACATGCGTTTGGATGATCTTTGTTTCCAACTAGGCTAATGATGTTTTCCTAAGTTTCTTCCATTTTCTAAACATGGGATGCATTTGAAAAGTTCCATTTAAAGGGATCACGGTGAATGAGATTTTTGTTACGATCTTAATGGGATTGGTCGGTCCTAATTTTAAAGATAGTATCACGAATGGTTTCGGGATCGTCGAGAGGAGTGTTATAGAGAGGCTTGGGATCAAGTGCATGGTTTTGAGAGTTAATTGCCCAATCTTGAGAGTACATACAAATTCCCTCACAAGGAATGCGAAGAATTTGAGCAAAGGTGTTGAGAGGAAAAATAAAGTTTTGTTTGTTGATGATGAAGGCGATTGAGATGCTATTGTCGGTGTTTCTAATGATCCTAAAGCTTTTGTAAAATTCAAAAATGAAGACCGGACAAATTTGTTCATCTATGTCAAGGAGACAATCAAAATTGATTGTCGAGAAAACTTGACGAATGTCGGTATCTTCAAGGAAACATTCCTTGACTACACGACCTTCGTGGATAAGTCATTTCACAAGGCTTTTGAATATTTTACGGTCGGTTTTGGTCAATCCCCTTTTACGATAGTAGTGAGTAAGGTAATGGACGGTGTCATGGTGATCTTGTTGAGTGGCTTTGGGCATGGTTGTTCCTAAAAATACAAATTTTCAATTAAGATAAATTAGTTGGAATGGGTTTATGGTGTTGATTTGTATTAACAATGTTGTGAACACAAAGTGATTTTGTTAAAATCCCCCTTTTCATGATTAGTTTGAAAAAACCTAATTGGGTTAATTGATTAGATATTAAGAAACCATAAACCCTAGGATGAGGATGATGAAAGTTACAACAAGTTAATGTAATTACTTACAATGGTGTTCTAGGAGGGGATACTTGAAAGTATGGAAGCCAAAGAGGATGAATTTTGTAGCTTGGTCGTTTTTGTTTTGTGTGAGTAGAGGAAAAACAATCGGTGGTGAATTTTGAAAGCGTATAGCTGAGTTACATTTCTGGTTCCCAGAATCCTTTATCTTTGGGATCAGCTAGTACAACTAGGGATCCACTCTTGTGGACATAAAGGGGTTGTTTTGACATTATTTTTGTAGTAGGCTTATAAATTAGCTTACTAAAAGATAGTTCGGAGGTATTAGATGAAGATTGTTTTGGATGATGACTTTTGATGAATCACATATCGAAGGTTCATATGTGATGACGGCGTTAGTTTGATGAATCAAAAGGAGTATTATTCCGATGATGAAAAAGGCGAAAAAGTGACGAAGAGACTTCTAATGATGTTAGAGATAAATAAGCAAAGAAAACTTATGAAACATAAATTGAACTCATGTAACCTATCTAATGAAAAGTAAAACATACCTCTAGGCTTCTTGGTTTGGCATAATGCCAAAGATACTTCATGAGCTTTTAAAGTAATCCTTTGTACTTGGTGTCGTGAGTTGTGATTACTTTTAGATCCTTCCTTGAATGTTGACTTCATTATTCTTTGAATGAAGATTTTTGAGAGATTCTAGCATGAAAATTTCTCGGAACAAAAGTTGTTAGAGTCATCTATCAATGTCCAACAAAATGATTTAAAAAAATATGACCAAAAAATCCTTCTTTGTAGTTTTCAAACATACGGATCGTATCAAGTCTTTAAAGTACAACATACTTTAAGAAACTTGGTATGAAGCTCGATGCCAATTGTGGAAAACTAGAAGGGGGTTGAATAGTTTTACCAATTTAAATCTTCCTTTTAAATATTTAGATCGACTTATGTCAATCTATTTGATTGTTTATGTTGGACGTTGAAAGATAGATATATAAATGTGTAATGAAAGATAAAGAGTAAGAAGCACATCACCACGACACAAGTATTTATAGTGGTTCGGCTACAAGGACACCTTCCTTGCCTAATCCACTCCCGAGTCGCCTACTAGAGTTCGTAAACACTACACCAACTCCTTATGGCGGAGAAGCCTTCACAATAAACAACCTTTTTCGGTACAAAGCTAAATACCGAGTTCTTTCACACCAAGGCGAACCACACCTAATCAATGGCGCCTACCCTTTATACGGTGCTAGGCTAACCACGAGTTCTTTCACACCTTAGGAGAACTAATCATTCTGGCGTCGCCTACCCTTTATTAGGTACTAGGCTAAGCACCTAGTTCTTTCACACCTTAGGTGAACTACACCTTCACGACACAACACCTAATCTCAAGGAGATCTACTCCTTGTTACAACACCATCAAGGATATCACCATCCTTGTATATAAACAAATACATATATGTATAACGATGCACCTCATCGATTATACGACCTAGGCATTCTTCCCAAATGCTACTTGATTTGATTCTTTGGCATCCTTCACTAATGCCTTTGACACAACGCTTGGTACCCTTCACTAATGCCTTCATCTTGACACCTTTAGCATCCTTCACTAATGCTTTGACACGGATGATGAGCACCTTTCACTAATGCTTTCATCTTGACACTTTCGGCATTCTTCACTAAAACCTTCAACCCAACATCTATGGAGAAAGGAAGAACTATCAACAAGATAACCTTAGTAGTCTTGATGATGACGAAGCATGGCAACTCATGGACTTTGAGCTTGCGTCTTCAAGAGGTGGTGATCTTTCCTTTAAGAGGAACCTAGTAGATCACACAAAACAAAGACAAACTACATAGATCACTTAGATCCGAGATTAGAGGTTAGAATACTTTGGGAAGTATATAAAAGCAGCAGAGAGGAAGAAATGGCTCTCTATTTATAGAGAAATTCTCTTCTGTTTCCCGGATCCACGGATCCCTACCACAAGGGATCCGGCTAGCACAAAGCTAGGGATCCGTGGTCCGCTCCTCTTTGCCCATGGGTATTTTTGGTTATGGGTCATGGGTCATGGGTTATGGGTTGATCCATGGTTTTCTTTCTAAATACAATGTATCTTAAGGATACAATGAACTTGGTTAAGTGGTATATATAAAACCATGGGTTATGGGTCAAAACCATTTGCTAGTATTTACCCATTTAGTATATACTTGTATTTACCCAATTTAGCATACACTTAGTTTTTACCCATTTTAGTATACTTAGTTTAAGTATATGTTTAACCCAATATGTAAACACTAGTTGTTGTACATATGTATTTAAATCATAAAATCACTTATACTTGTTTTAGTGTTTTATGTGAAAGCGTAAGTGTGTTAGAAAACTATTAACTCAAACTATTTATGTACTCTATTTGTTTCGTTAAAATGATTTTATATTTGTTATCGACAAAACATTAGAAGATCGTAAAATATAAATAAACGTTTTCACGGCTTATTTGTATTAACAAAAACTTCAAAAGGCAAGATGTCTTCGGATGCTCCTGAGTTTGATGCGTTGAAAGCTCAAATTTCGTAATTTAAGGGTAAAATGAGTGAAGTGACTGGCTCCTACATGCCTCCTCCTTTAGATTCTCGGAGTTCTCAAAATTCCCATCTTCAAAACCTCATTGATGTATTACAACATGAAAATGAGTGTTTTCTAGCAGACAATGAAAATGCTAAATTGCATTTTAAAGAGTTACATGAATCAATTAAGGTCACTCATGACAAGAACAATGAAAAGATAACGTGTTTGCAAAAAGAAATTGAGAATCTGAAGAGTCAGGTAAAAGGGAAAATGCCAATCACCAGTGGTGAGAATGTTGCACCAAAGGTGCCTGCTTGTACTAAATATGTTGTGACTGTGAAGTATATTCCTCCTCATCTTAGGAATAATGAATTTTCATTTCAAACATATCTTTCGTACCTTAAGGATAGTCTAGAAAGTCTCCGTGAGATTGTAGAAGAGGATAAGAAACCACTTGATAATGCGGTTGGGCATGCATGCTTATATGCCAAACGATCTTAGAAACTCTTAGAATGTATAATTGCAACATGTCCTAAATCTGGTACTAGGAAAGATAGTGTAGTTATGCCCAGTTCTATGCCTAAAGTCAAGCATGTGACCTTTGATGTGCCTCTTAGATCTCAGATCCTAGCAGTTCTAAACCAGAGCAAAAAGTAGTAAAACCAACTAATATTCTCGTCGTTCCTTCTATAGGAGTAATCAGTGACACTAAGGTTAGTAGGTCAAAGCCTCCAGGCAATACAAAGCAAGATAGGACCATGCAAGCCAAGAGTGATCAATTGAAGAAAGTAAAAGACCACCCTAGGAATAATAAGTTTTTGTTGGATAAAATGAATCGTGTTGATTCTAGTATTAACTATAAGCGTATTGTAATTGATTCGAATTCTCCTACCTTTTGCAAAACATGTAATGAATGTTTGGTTTCTGGAAAATATCATGAATTTGTTGTGAATGATTTGAGAAATGTTGTGAAATCTCTAGTTAGAATTATCAGTAATGCTAAACAGGTTAAGGAAGTCTGGAAGCCTACAGGGAAAAGGTATAGCAATTATTGGAAGCCTATAGGGAGAAAATTTAGTAATGTGGGTTATCAATGGAAACCTACTGGCCGTAAATTCAAAGTCAATGAATTCTACCCTAAGAAGTCTAGATCTATGCCCACTAAGGAATGGAAGCCTACTGGTAGAATCATACCTTTAAGAAGTTGTCACACTTCACATAGGTCCACTGCCTCTACTAGTCTTGCTTCCACCACTAATGACGTCATAGCTTATAAAACTGTTATAGGTGTTCCAATTGCATGTACTAACCAATCGGAACCCATTTTCTCATGGGGATCCAAAGTTTCTAGTTATCCATACTTATCTGTGTTCAAATGCAGGTCGTACAAATCATTCTTTGGTATTTGGACTCAGGCTGCTCAAAGCATATGACTGGAGATCACTCACGGCTCAAGAACTTTGTGAATAAGTTAATCGAAACTGTTAGATTTGGGAACGACCATTTTGGGGCAATTATGGGTTATGAAGACTATGTGTTTGGAGATAGTGTGTCTCCCGAGTATATTATGTGGAAGGTCTTGGTCATAATCTGTTCTCTGTTGGTCAATTATGTGATTCTGATTTTGAAAGGGCCTTCAGAAAGCACTCTTGCTTCGTTAGAGAATTAGATGGTGTTGAAATTTTAAAGGGAACTCGTGGCACTAATTTGTACACCATCTCTATCGAAGATATGATGAAGTCTTCTCCAATTTGCCTGTTGTCAAAGGCTTCTAAAACAAAGTCATGGTTATGGCATCGTCGTCTCAATCACTTGAACTTTGGCACCATAAATGATCTTTCTAGAAAGGACCTCGTAAGAGGCTTGCCCCGATTGAAATATGAAAAGGGTCGTCTTTGTTCAGCATGCCAATTGGGCAAAATTACTAAGTATGCCCATAAACCCAAACCTGCCAACTCTAATATGGAAGTTCTTCATACTCTTCACATGGATTAGTGCGGACCCATGACAGTGCAAAGTATAAATGGGAAGAAATATGTGCTAGTCGTTGTTGATGACCACTCTCGGTTTACATGGGTTAAGTTTTTGAGATCAAAGGATGAAACTCCCGACGTCATCATCAAACTTAATAAACAATTGCAAGTTCGTCTCAATAAAACAATTAGAATCATCCGAACAGACAATGGAACTGAATTTGTGAACAAAGAACTAAGTCATTTTTATGAAAGAATTGGAATTAGCCATCAAAGAAGAAATCGAACTCTTGTTGAAGTTGCAAAGACTATGCTAATCTATTCAAAGGCTCCAATGTTTCTCTGGGCGGAAGCCATTGCCACTGCATGTTACACCCAAAATCGTTCCCTAATACATACAACTCATGGTAAAACCCCATATGATATAGTTCACAACAGAAAACCAGATCTGTCATTTCTTCTTGTGTTTGGAGTTTTGTGTTATCCAACTAATGATGGTCCAGATTTGGGAAAATTGAAAGCTAAGGCTGATATTCGATTTTTCGTTGGTTATGCATCGAATCGTAAGGGTTACCGAATCAACAACAATAGAACCCGAGACATTATGGAAACTATTCATGTTACGTTCGATGAGCTGACTGAGCAACTGGCTCCTGGACAATCCAGTTTTGGACCTGCATCTCAACTTTTGTCACCTGGACCCATTAGTTCAGGTCTTGTACATAATTATTCTCCTGCAGTTCCTTATGTTCCACCATCAAAAGAAGATTTGTAGAAATTATTCGACCAAATGTTTGATGAATACTATGAGCGTCCAGCTGATGGTAATTCTGCTCCACCAACTGTAGTTGCTCCTATTCCATCCAATACAAATGGCTAATCCATTTCGCTGTCTCTATCACAAGAAGTGCCATTTACCGATCATTCATTATCATCTTCGAATCCTCAATCATCTTCTGTGGATCAAGGAAATGCAGCTGCGAATTCTTTTGGAGACAACCCCTTTGCAACTCCCGAAGATGCTCCATTTGAAAACGTATTTGTCCCTGAACCCACACAAGAAACATGGGGATCCTAACTCTGCTACATCAGTTCCTTACCAACAACCACATGAACATCTCAGAAAATGGACACTTGATCATCCATTTGATAATATCATTGGGAATCCTTCTCGTCCGGTATCTACTCGTAAACAACTTGCCACTAATGCCTTATGGTGCTTCTTCAACTCTGTACTATCAAAGATCGAACCTAATGTTGTCAAAACAACAATGTCCGAGGACAGCTGGTTTAGTGCTATGCAAGATGAAATCCATGAGTTCGATCGTCTTGATGTATGAGAATTGGTGCTTGCTCCAGATTATGCTATGATTATTGCTCTTAAGTGGATCTTCAAAGTAAAGCTTGATGAACACGATGATGTTCTGAAGAATAAGGCAAGGCTAGTGGCTAAAGGATACTTGATGCGCGTACGAAGGGCGTTCGGGGTCAAAGGAACTTCCTTTTCTTCGAGCAAGTTTTTCAACCACCTAGGCAGTGAACCTAATTGTTGTAGTGTAGTATTGGGTAAGCCTCAGGGATTGATATCATTCTATAGGGGAATAGGAATGCTAGTAAGAAATATATTACCAGAAGGTGGGGGTTGAGGATGATTCTTTTTTTACTTTATCTTTTTATTGGTTTTTTAGAAAGCTAAGGTAAATATCTCGGGGCAATTGGTTGGGGGGTGGTACTTCTACCGATTACTCTACTTATCTACTTATCTAATTTATCAAATTACTACGGGTAGTCTTATGTCTAATTGATGTGTGCTCGTATGATGATTAAAAATGTGTTTACCTAGATACTATTAGATCCTAGTTATCTTTTATTGGTCGGTTGAATTGTCACACCTTATCTTAACGCGTTGTATTCCTAAGGTCGTAGGGTATGCGTAGTCTCTAGTTCTTTGAGGTTATCTCTCGGGCATGACATACGAAATCGGCAAGCCTAGGCTATTTCCTTCATAAGCCACACATTCATAAATCAAACTAAAGCATTAAATACAACGAATGATGCCTAGTTGCACTCCTAAGCCAATTTACAATTAAGATAAGAAACAACCTAACAATAATCAATAACTAGGTTTCATAGATCTAAGCAAACACACAAGAAATTTAGCTAGACATGGTAAACAAGCAAGCATACACACAATCAATCGAATAAGGGATAGATATAATGCTACTTTGGATTAAAATACTTATCTCGATGTATAAAATAGGATATGGGACCCTAAGATACTGTCCAAATCGGAATACAAACGAATTAGGGGTTTTCTCCAAAATTCTACCTCCTTAAATGCAGAAAAATCGAATTCTATATATAGATTTACAAGTGCGACGGCGTCACCTTTTGCATGAGACGCCGTCAGCTCGCCGTCATTAGGGTTTCATCTGGGCCAAGTCATCGATGAGACGGCGTCACCTTAGATATGTGACACCCTCAGTCTTCAGTTGGGACGTCGTCTTGATTATGGATCTGGGCCATCTGAGTTGAAAACTGTGAGTGACGCCCTCCTTCTTTACATTGTGACGCCGTCAGGTTATATGAACAAAATTTCCACTGAGCCGTCTGGTGTATATTTTGATCAAGTCTTTATAGAGGGACGGCGTCGCCCTTTAATTGGGACGCCGTCAGGTACTGTTGATCAGCTTTGAGTGTCTTCGATCTTGACTTTGCCATTTTCTTCATGTATTTGCTTCTTTTCGTCCAAATATGCTTCATTCCAGCTTTTTGCTTCCAAGAGACCTAAAAAGTGAAAAGCAACGAAATTAAGTAGTAACGAATATAAAAGTGGTCGATTTAAAGCTAAAATGACCCCCTAAAGCATACGTTTTAAATCCTTACCAAATATCCCTACACTTGGTATTTTCTTGTCCTCAAGCAAATGTGCTTTTGGCCAATCAATTTACAAGTTAGGGGGCATGAAGCATGGGTTTAAATTAATTCGTAACAAGTAAAAGCACCGCAATAGTCATAACAAGCACGGAAATTATACACTAGCACCTCACAAGGGGTGTTTGGATTCTATCATCTCTCGGGTTTATATGAAATATAATAAATGGAAATGGAAGATAAACACTCATTACTTGGCATAGTACATAGATCACCATAAGCTTGAGACTAGATCAAACCTCCACCGCTTTGGCGTAAGCACCTAGGAACAACTATCTAAGAGGTCTTTACAAGGGTTGTAACGTTAGGATTACGGTAGGGAAACAAAGGGTTTTGTTGGATAGGGGATATTTAGTGGTGGCAAGTCAAAAATCGTATGTTACAAGCATGAAAAGCGTGGCGTTGCTAAGCCAAGACTTGACTCACTAAACCCTAGATAACTTGAAACAAACAAACATAAATTTAAAGACATAAACATAAAGATAGATGTAGGATGGTAGCCCATATGTTTTTTTTTTCACCATTTTTTTATCACTCTCTTTTTTCGATTTTTTTTCATACATTTTTACTCTACCATCCTCTACGATAACATCAAAATATAAGGGATTTATAGGAGCATCCCTGCACTTGAGTTTTTATTTCTCTAACACTAATTGACCTGATTTGAAAAGATCAAAACACTTGGAGTATTTAATTACGTACACAAAGAGAATTTGAATTTCTCGTTCTTTCCCGTTACTCCATAAAATATTACTTTTACCCATGAGTCCCAATCGTCTCAAAACTGTGTACAAAAGATATGACTCGACTTAGCAACCATGCAAGTAACTAGATATTTGAACTAAGGGTTTAGTAATGATAACAATAATGCACTAAAGGTGAGTGCATATAAGGTAGGCTAAGGCGATTTGGGTGTACATTTAGGGGTGGATTGTAAACAATGCTCTTCATTGATATTCCGGAAAACTAAAACATCACGAGAACCACGAAAAGGATATGCTATGAGGGGTTAACTAGGGGTATCGTGTACTAAAGATGAGTACATCACAAGGGTGTGAGCTAATTACTCAACCGACGTGGAAGAAGTAAATATAATACAGGTTTCAAACAAGGGTTATCCTAATGCCTCTTTTCACTTAGTTATTCTTAACTATACAAGTGTAGTCTCACTAGCGATCTCAGAATGCATCATAAAACAAGTTCTAGAATCTATTATACTACCGGTACACTCTCTAAGCATTAAAGGTGAATGATTTTATTCCTAAAGATCTAGGGCGAACCTCGCATTTTGGGGTTGAATTTGAGTGGTAAGCGGTTTTGGTGCTAGTCATATAACTCCTATCCATGAGGCGCTTTATTAAGACTAAAGTTTAGCTCGTACATGTCATAAAAATTTTAAATTTGGTGCTAAAATTTCCTAACAAATATTTCTCATAGTTTATTACACAAATAACCAAGGACAAGACAAATAATCAAGTGAGTGAATAGTTTCGAAGTTCCCGGTTTATTCTCCCTTCCTACACTTAAACTGAACATTGTCCCCAATGTTCTTCGAAAATCAAAGTTATGATAAAGGAAGGTAAGTAAGGAAAATAAACTAGTACTCTCCTGATTAGCTCGGTAGATCCGTGTGAGGTTGCGGTTAAATTCTTTTCCAAGAAGAATGCATAAGTGATAAGCTCCATTCAATTTTTTGTTTCTTCTTCTTGTCAAATATAACCTGCACACTTCAGAAAACAAATGAAACCTTCACCTAAAATCGGTGGTAAAAGACACAACTACACTAGAAAGCAAGTAAGATATAATGCTTGTGGAATGGATTTCCAAAAATTTATAAGTAGCACTGAAAACAAAAAAATTTATAAACTGTTTCTGCTTAACCTGACATCTTCAGGCTTAAATCCTGCCGCCATCAGGTTGTCTTGACAAAAACTGGTCTGCTGCGTTTTTCTGGAAAAATTACATCTTTGAAACCTAGAAAAATTCCTGCAAAACATCCATTATGACTCGATACAAGCATTTGACTCTAACAAACACACATATATATCAATTTCACTAATTGTAATTCTCATGTTCATGTTCTTCAAAAAACGTATGTGATCTTCCCTACACTTATCTTTCTGTAAAATACCTTTATATGTAATAAAGACGAGGTTAAAGACAAAATAAAGCAGTTTCACAAAATCAAACATGAGAATAAACAACAATGAAAAAGATATACGACACACAAACAAGCAAACAATTAAGCATGGGTTGCCTCCCACGAAGCACTTTTCTTTATTTATGAGTCTTGTAGCTAGACTCGAAGTCGTGCTCCTGCGTACCTATGTAAGTAAGTTTATCCTCAAGAATGTCATAGGGATCAAACTTATCTTTTAACTTCCTATTGGTATGCTTAGTCCTGTATGCCTTTTCAAACTGTTCTCCATCAGGATCATAGATTGTCATCCTAATGTGCCATTCTCCATTTCCATCACTAGGTGGTCTATCCTAACTCCAATTATGCTTAGGCTTCTCACTCTCAACTTTCCACTTATTCATGTTAAGATTAATGGGCAAGGTTCCTAGGAACTAGGTCATCTTCCTAAACACCAAGGTATCCTCGAACGGGTTCACTTCAATGTCCCTAGCTAATTGTTGTTCATGGATTGTTGAGTTACTTACGAAGGTCTCTTCTAGATAGGATGGTCGTTGAGGACCTACAAAATCTCCATTAATCCAAGGTCCATATCTAGATGATTTTTTATCCAACATGATCTCATAGGGAATTTGTTCATCCTCTTTGTAGTAGATATGCTTCTTGACATCGTAAATTGACCTAGCACTCCCTTCTCCTACCACTATCTTAGACATATTACAATCAATTATGGCACTAGCGTTAGCTAAGAATCCTCTTCCTACTAACAATGGGCATGTCGGGTCTTTATTCATGTCTAGCACATGGAAATCCACCAAAATAGTTAATCGACCTACGTGCACTACCATGTCCTTAATTATTCCTACCGGATATGGCTTCTATGGAGGGACAACGGAAGAAGATTGATGCTTGATCCTAAGTCGGCTAATGTGTCGAAAGATTTGGAGTTTCCAATTCTATACGGAAGAATGAATAGCCCGTGATCATCTAACTTCTTAGGTAACTTGTTTTGCACAAATGCGGACCCACGTTCTCCTAATTTTAGTTCTTGCTCATATTTTTCTTTTAAAGCTTTATAATAAGGCGCATGAGTCAAGACTTCAAGAACCGGTTTTTCTTGGTGGAGCTCCTTACACTCCTCTTCTAGATTAGGTTTGGGTTCTTGGTTGATAGGTTTCTCAAGAGTTGGATGGACCGTTGGTTCGGGTCCTTGGTATCTCATGACGGATCACTTGGAACCCGTGTTGATGACGTTGACCGAGTGGACTTTTGGGTGTGAAGGGCATGGATATGAACTCTCCCATGGTGAGCAAGAACATGAAGTCGATAAAATCGAATTCACTTTTGGATTCTTTATAGTGTCACTTGGGAGTGCTTTAATCTCCCGGTCATTGAATGCTTTTAAGAGGGCGTCGAGCTTGGTTGTCATCTCGCTTTGTCGTTGCTCTAAATCGGCTTCAAGCTTAGTCAATCGAGCTTCTTGAGATGACATGGATTTGGAAACCATTGCTTCAAGACTAGTGGAATTCCCGGTGTTTGGAGGGTTGTTGTAGGAGATGTAGTTTGGTTGCGACCTATTGGGTGGACTAGATGAGTTATTTTGGGATGGGTTCAAGTTTTGGCTCCACCTAAGGTTAGGGTGATTTCTCCAAGAAGGGTTGTAGGAATTTCCTAAGTTATTTTGCTCTGGCTTGAAAGTGTACCACTACTCTCCCGCTCCATTGGTACGCGTGGAGGCATAGTACGCAAAAGCTTGTTCGGGGAGTCTTGTGCAATCACGAGTGTCGTGGGGACCACTACATAATTCACAATGTAGAGTGATTTTGTTCACTTGACATGAGGACTTAGGATTCTCGTAGGATCTCATTAGAAATTTGACTTGATCTTCAAGTTCGAGCATCTATGTTGGAAGTTTGTGAGTCAATGGAAGGCAAGGAGATTCCTTGAAGGTTTGGGCAACTCACGGGGTCATTCCAACATTCATTGTCATAGAGGCAAGGTCCTCTATTGTACCCACGATTCTTCCGCGGTGAGTTCACAAAGTTTGCCACCGACCGCTTGCTTGATGGTTTGCCTAGTTGAGATGTTGACATGATCGTAAAGATTTGGACTTGAAGCCAAAGATCGATGCCGTGATGAGGGAATTTATAGAGTAAGTCCTTGAATCGAGTCCACGCCTCGTAGAGAGTTTTCCCTTGACGTTGTTGGAACATCAAGATGTCATTCCTAAGTTTGATAGTTCTCCCTGGTTGGAAAAATTGGGCGATGAAGCAGTGGTGAGATCATCCCAACTTGAGATGGATCGGCGGGAAGTCGCTCAAGCCAATTACTAGCTTGGTCGCGTGAGAGAATTGGAAGAGCCAAGCGCGTGGTCTCCCAGTGGTAGCATCAAGGTCGACGAGTCAACAATTTTAAGGAAGTCCTTGAGATCTTGGTTAGGATCTTGAACGAAGTCCATGGAATACACATCTGTTTGAACCAACCGGATGGTGTTGGATCGCGGGCCGTAGTTTGAGCTTGATCGGGAGCTCAATGGGTTCCTATAGCCTTGATGGCTCGGTCTAGAGTATTCACCAAAGTGCGACCTCTTGGTGGGTTAATTGTGGTGGGTCGATGGGATGTGGTTGATTACGTGGTGGGTCATCACCTTCCATGATGAAAAGTGATGGGGTTACGAACAAAGTCACGAAGAAAGGGGATAGACTACAAGGAAGCTAATGAAAATGATAAAAAATGTTACTTGATAGGAATCAAGCAAGGGAACCTAAATGAGATAAAGATCTAACTAGCTATTCTATTCCTCGGCAGTGGCGCCAAAAACTTGATCTTGCGTCTGAAGCGCATTCGGGTCAAAGGAACTTCCTTTTCTTGAGCAAGTTTTCAACCACCTAGCGATGAACCTAATCGTTGTGGTGTAGTATTAGGTAAGCCTCGGGGATTGATATCGTTCTCTAGGGGAATAGGAATGCTAGTAAGAAATATATTACGAGAAGGTGGGGGTTGAGGATGATTCTTTTTTTTTTTTTATCTTTTTATTGGTTTTTTAGAAAGCTAAGGTAAATATCTCGGGGCAATTAGTTGGGGGGGTGGTACTTTTACCGATTACTCTACTTATCTAATTATCTAATTTATCTTATTACTACGGGTAGTCTTATGTCTAATTGATGTGTGCTCATATGATGATTAAAATAGTGTTTACCTAGATACTATTACTCCCTAGTTATCTTTTATTGGTCGGTTGAATTGTCACACCTTATCTTCATGCGTTGTATTCCTAAGGTCATAGGGTATGCGTAGTCTCTAGTTCTTTGAGGTTATCTCTCGGGCATGACATACGAAATCGGCAAGCCTAGGCTATTTCATTCATAATTCACACATTCATAAAGCATACTTAAGCATTAAATACAACGAATGATGCATAGTTGCATTCCAAGCCAATTTACAATTAAGATGAGAAATAACCTAACAATAATCAATAACTAGGTTTCATAGATCTAAGCAAACACACAAGAAATTTAGCTAGACATGGTAAACAAGCAAGCATACACACAATCAATTGAATAAGGGACAAACATAATGTTACTTTGGATTAAAATATTTATCTTGATGTGTAAAATAGGGTATGGGACCCTAAGATACTGTCCAAATTGGACTACAAATAAATTAGGGTTTTTTCTCCAAAAGTCTACCTCCTTACATGCAGAAAAATCGAATTCTATATATAGATTTACATGTGCGACGGCGTCACCTTTTGCATGGGATGCCGTCAGCTCGCTGTCATTAGGTTTTCGTCTGGGCCAAGTAATCGATGGGACGACATCACCTTAGATATGTGACGCCGTTAGTCTTCAGTTGGGTCGTCGTCTTGATTATGGATCTGGGCCATCTGAGTTGAAAATTGTGAGTGACGCCCTCCTTCTTTTCAACGTGACGCCATCAGGTTATATGAACAAAATTTCCAGTGAGCCGTTTGGTAACACCCCAACCCGATAAGGGTAGAAGTATCACATTTATGGAGTCAAATCGAACAATACATATAAACCATGCAAGCGGAAGTCTTATAATAATAATCAAAGGATAACAAGTCAACACGACTTGAGCAATTACAAAAGTTCCAAAAGATGTCCAAAGGAAAATGAAGCGATACAAAGTCTAAGTCTCAAAACAATTAACAATGGTAATCAAAGTCTAAGATAACTAAGGCAAGTCCTCAAAAGCATCCTACTCTCAATCCCAAGAAAAGCCCGACTCCTAGCTTAATAACTGCCGGGAAAAGAAATGCGGTGAGCTTAAAAAGCCAGTGAGCGGATATAACAATACAAAAGCAACAATAGAACCAAAGGCTAGATAAATAAGATAAGAAGGATATGAAGCAATATAGAGTAGGTAAATGAAACAAAAGAAAGGAAGGTCAGTTTTCCACCACGAGCCAACAAAACAAACCAAATCAAATCATATATCATAGTATTCTATAGTAACCATTGTATTGGAGGGTGACCTCGGAATACCAAACCAATAGGAGGAGACCTCAAGTAGCCAATGGGTGATCGGCTCCCAAAATGTGAGGGTGTATTGCACACACGCACCACATCACCAAAACAATATATCAATATCAATACAATACAAATCTAGGATGCATCCATCGCCCTTGCAAAACAATAGTGGCCATACAATATATCCGAGCGCGCATAATCAATACAAAATGGGACGGTGTGGAACATCACTCATCCTTGAGTCATGCCATTGGTGCATCAATGACACGGACATGGAACCCCATGCCTAGTTAATGACTCGGTATCAAGCGACGGTCAAAGTGTATAGTATAGAGTTCAATCAATATCAAAGGTCCAATATTAGCGATTCACAAATCAAATCAATAGTCCAATATCAATGGTTCAATTATCAAAGGTCCAAATAGCAAAGGATCAATATCAAAGGTTCAATAGCAAAGGGTCAATAGCAAAGGTTCAATATCAAGAGAGCAAAGGTTCAATATCAAATTGGCAAGAGATCAAAGATGCAAAGAGATCATGAGAAACCTTATGAGAAAGGTCGAATATCGTACCTTATTGAAGCAATCAACAATGAAAGTAAAGTCAAGAAAGGAGATCAATCACGCATACGAACCTATATGAATTAGATAACGTTCTATAAGAATCGAAACACTCGATTAAGGCGGCTTTCCATTTTAGCAGGTTTCCACTTTAGTAATCTTTCCATTCTAGTAGCTTTCTATTCTAGGCGGGTTTCCCTAATTAGCAAGTTTCCGTATTAAGTAAGTTTAGCCATTTAGGATGCATTTTGAAAACATATTAGGTTAAGTGAGTATTTATATACTTTAAGGATTATCTAAGCCAAATTACACAAGTTTGGGATTCAAAGTGTAAATATTATAAAGTGTAAGGTTTTAATAGTAATTATATCTAGTTCATATGTTTTACTCATTTAGCCCTTATAGTCATTACATTTACCAAGCAAACCTTTTATTTTGAAGATTGCGAATTTAACATAGAAGTTTATATCACTAGTACATGAACCCATAACAACCAACATGATACCCTACCTTTTGGTTTCATTCAACACTTTATTACTAATTCATATATTCATGTTTTATATTCCTTAAGCATGGAACTAACAAAGAGAGCATGTCGTGAAGGTCCCACATCGATTAAAATCAAGACATATAGTGCACATGAATACGACCCAAATAGGTTCCTTTTATGATTTCATGCAAGCCTTACACAAGATTAGTTTTTATTTAGATGTAATATTTTACAAGCATGATTTATAGGTATTAAAATGGCAAGGAAGGGCTGCCCATACCCGACCAACACCATACAAGCGATTCATGATTTGACCTATAACAATCTTTCATTATTTCATGTGGTCCAAACTTAGGTTAATTTGCTTAATATAACGATTTAGCGACATGATATTCTAGTACAAAGCATGCGTATGATGATACAATAGTCAAGACTAGACCATGAGAAGAAAGAAAAGACGAGACCAGGTGCAATAAAATCGACTTATACACAAGTTTCTCATGGTCATTAGTATAGCATATCATTAGGTTCATATTAATCATTTGTGTTGCCTTTTAAATGACATATATACAGGTTCATCTCGTGGTTTTCTTTTTTTTTCAATATATAAGAGGCATGTTTTAAGCATGACCATGCGCATGACATGTAAGGTAAATGACCAGATGAAAGGAAAAAAAAGAAAAACGAGGGCGTATCTTGTGGTACCTTTTTAGCGTGACAAATAGGAGAGGACAATGGACCAAAACTAAGAAATCAAACGCCCTTTTTGTGCTCCTATCCCACGAGCAGCAGCGATGAGAAAAACCCACACCGAAAACAAGTCAATACGGATTTATACATGCGAATTCAGCCTTGAAAGAGGTTTCGAACTCACCTTTGGCCTGCTTCTTTGTGTCGACAGGAAAAAACAAGGATGGAGGATGGAGAAAGATGTGTGCCGTATAATTTATTAGAGGTATTAGGGTTTTCTCCTTTTTATTTTTAGGTCTACATTGAATGAGATATGGTGGCATTTAAGGAGGGATTTGGACGTGTGATTTGGGGCCAAGAAATCAGGGAGGGACGTTTTATGGGAGCCGATTCATTAGGAGATTTACACAATCAAAACTTAATCATTTTACCTTACCAAAATACTCTAACACATTTAATTAAATTCTCAATTAATTAGATGTATTACATTTAAATGTGCTATCCCTATTTTGTAAGTTAATATGATATTTTTAATTTCAAATGTCTCATAGAAATTTTATTTTCATAAGTATTTGACGAGCTCGTTACTTATTTTACGTATAGTTAGATTAGGGGCATTATGGTCATTTAACGCGTTTTAGATTTTAGGGTTTACAACTCTTCCCTCTAAAAGAAAATTTTAGTCCTCGAAAATTGAAAGGAAACAAGCAACAAGCGAAGACATAACGGATGATGAAAAGAAATGCGGATAACTAGCTCGCATAGATTCCTCGGTCTCCCGGTAGCTTCACGCTCGGGTGATTCTTCAAAGAATCTTAACAAACGGAATTACTTTGTTTCTCATGACTCGATCTTGCCGATCCAAAATAGCGGGTTCCTCCGAAAGAGACATATCGGTGAATCGATCAAATGGATATGAGGCTACATGCAAAGGATGGTAGTGGTATCCTCAAAAGAGATACATGAAAAGCGTCGTGCACATGCGATAGCTGCGGCGGAAGAGCCAAGCGATAAGAAACCTCTCCGATCGCTCGAGAATCTCAAGCGGCCCAATAAAGCGAGGTGAGTTTCCTTTAATTCCAAAACGTTTAACACCGAAAAGCGACACTTTCAAAATACCCGATCACTAACACGAAACTCCAAATCACGGCGATGTTTATCGCATAACTCTTTTGCAGCGTCGAGCCTCCTTCAACTTCTCCCAGCAGCGCCACCTTCTCATTAGTGATCTCAATAATCTCGGGCCCTCGATCAAACGCTCACCTACTTCGTCCCAACAAATAGGTGCTCTACATTTCCTCCCATATAACAGTTCATAAGGTGCACCTTGATGCTAGCATGCCAACTATTGTTGTGGCAAACTCCACCAAGCATAAATACTCATCAACTCCCTGTCCACTCTAAAGCACATGCCCGCAACATGTCTTCTAATGTACGAATGGTCTCTCCGGTGACCATCCGTGCGAGGATGAAGCGCCAATCTTGAACTTAAGGCGGTACCCCAAGCCTTATGCAAACTCTTCCAAAAGAGGCGTGAAACGAGGATCTCTATCGACACAATCATTTGTTGGAGTACCATGGAGTCGAGCGATTTCTGTGAAAGATCTCTGCCAACTTACTAACACTATCTCGATGCGAATGGGTAAGAAATGAGCGAGACTTGGTTAGTCGATCAACGACCACCCAAATCGCATCATGTCTTTTTCGAGTGAGAGGCAAACCGGTGTGAAATCCATAGAAATCTCTTCCCACTTCCAAGTAGGAATCTCCAAAGGTGAAGTAACCCACTAGCTCGTGATGCTCTATCTTGACCTCACGACATGTCATACACCTAGAAACATACAAAGCCGCATCCTATTTCATGCCACTCCACCGAAATCTTGCTTAAGATCTCGGTACATCTTAGTAGAACCGGATGAATAGTGAATGGAGAGCGTGAGCTTGAGACAACACCGTCTCACGCAAATCGGGATCATTCGAACACAAAGCGGTCACCAAACCATACCACCCCGAACTATCAACCCGAAACTCCGATTGTTTCCGCTTCATCAATGTTACGAACAATAGACCAAAGCTTACCGTCATCCTTACGAGCTTCCTTGATCCATAAAATGATGTTGGACTCCACCTTCATACTAGCCCAATAACCATCATAACCCGGAAACAAAATTCCACATCCATAAGCTCAAGATCGTGAAGAACCACGGGTTCAATCTCCAAACTAGCAATCATACCGACTTTCGACTTCTTGCATCGACAACCACATTAGCCTTACCGGATGATCTTTGGATGTTCGTGTCGTAATCCTTAAACTCTAGCCATCTCCGCTATCTCATATTGAGCTCCTTTTGTGTGAATATATACTTTAAACTTTTGTGGTCGATAAAGATATCACACGACTACGTCAGTACAAGTAATGCCTCCAAATCTTGAGGGCAAAACAAGCTGCATGACCAACTCCAAATCATGCGTGGGATAATTCTCCTCATACGATTTCAATTGTCTCGAAGTATAGGCAATCACCTTACCGTCTTTGCATCAATACACAACCCAAACCTTTCTTAGGCAGCGTCGCTATAAATCGAAAACCTCTCGGAACCCGATGGAAGTGTCAAAGCAGTAGCGATAACCAACCTCCGTTTCAACTCCTCAAAACTACATTCACGCTCCTCCGTCCATTCAAAATTTTCCCTTTCCTCATCAATTTCGTCAAAGGTAACGCCAATTTAGAAACCCTCAACAAAGCAGCGGTAATAACTGCAAGCCCTAGAAACTCCTAATCTCAAGTCACGGTAGTAGGTCTCGGCTATTTTGTGATAGCCTCTACTTTAGATGTGTCCATCTTGATACCATCGTGAGACACAACGTGACCAAGAAAAGCAACAGCTCACCCGAATTCACACTTAGAAAATTTTGCATACAACCTGCGTCGAAGAATCTCCAATACGATCTGAAGATCTTGCTGCGTGCTCGACCTCACTCTTAGAATACACAAGGATGTCATCGATGAAGACGATTACAAATTTATCAAGGTACTCGTGGAAAACACGATTCATAAGATCCATAAAGGCGGCGGGCGCATTAGTCAAACCAAATGGCATAACGAAACTCATAATGGCCATAACGAGTACGAAACGCGGTCTTAGGAACATCTTGCTCCTTCGCGTAATTGATGATAGCGGACCTCGGATCAATCTTAGAGAAAAATTTGGCGCCTTGCAATTGGTCAAACAAGTCGTCGATGCGAGGAAGGGATAACAGTTACGGATAGTGATACGGTTCAGTTCGCGGTAGTCAATACACAATCTCATACTCCCATCTTTCTTCTTAACAAATAATACAGGTTCACCCCAAGGTGAAACACTGGGTCTAATAAAGCCGTTCTCCAAAAGTTCCTGCAATTGTTCTTTCAACTCTTTCAATTCAATCGGCGCCATACGATAAGGAGCTTTAGATATAGGTTCAACACCAGGAATCAAATCAATGCCAAATTCAACTTCCCTAGCCGGAGGAATGCCAGGAAGTTCATCAGGAAAAACATCAGAGAATTCGCGCACAACCGAAAGACTTTCAATAGTCGGAACTTCCAAAGAAGTATCTTTGATGGATGCCAGAAAACCAAGGCAACCATGAGAAATGAGAGTGCGGGCTTTCATAGCCGAGATGATCTTAACCGACTTGAGTGGTTGAGCACCATGGTATACAAAATCAGGATGATGAACATTACCGAAGATAAAATTACGAGCATGACAATCAATAGTAGCCCTATGCAAGGCCAACCAGTCCATACCCAATATAATATCAAATACAGACATATCCAAAGGAAGAAGATTAGCCGAACGAATACCATCATCGAAACGTAGAGGACAGCTCACATATTCATGGTTAATAAGTACATGTTTTTTCATAGGGGTTGATATAGATAAATGATTCATTAGTGGTGTTGGAGATAATTTGAGCTTCTTAGCAAAGTTTTTCGATACGATAGAATGTGTCGCGCCAGTATCAAACAAAACAAAAGCGGTGGAATCACCAAAATAAATAGCGCGATAATAGTACTGGCGCCTTATGCGCACGATCTCGGTATTGAATACACTCGTCCAGTGGTGGGAGGTGGTTTGATGGAGTAACCGATGCCTGCTTGGGACAGTCCTTCACCCTATGATCTGTCTCCCCACAATGATAACAACCTCCGGTAATCCTCGACGAAAACAGGTGCGCCTTACCACGCGTAACACACTTTGGAGGAGGAGGTAGCACCTCGAAGTCCTCCTGCGAAGAAGATGTTGCTAAGCGATCATGATAAGTCTTTGCGAGATGGTGATCCCGATCTTTGTCTCAAAGCGCCACTCGACCCGACGATCATCACCCGATCTATCAAATCTCGTGATTGCCCTGTCTCGAATCATAGCTACGGTCGTCATCGACCTCTAGCTCCCCATGCACGATCTGACGACCCTCGATCGGGCGTGGTCCCGGCGACCCTGGAATCCACGAGTATGGTCCTGTCGACCCGAGAATGAATCGATCCCCATCTCTGTTCCTCTTGTTGTAACCCTGTTCCTCATGCAATAACTCTATGTTGGGCGACATCCATAGCTATGACCACCTCTGCATACTCGGTATTAATCACCCTATCCAACACCCTTCTTTAACCCCCATTTGAACTTACGAGCACGACGACGAGCATCTCCGACAATGAAGTGCCTACAAACCCAACCATCCTCATAAATCGCTGCATATACTCGTGAGAATTTTCCTTCTCCGGTGATGTATGGCTTCATACTCCCTGCGTATCATTCATTGTTACGACTCGGGAAATCTTGTTTGTAGAAGATGTCCTCAAGGTATTCAAGCACAAGTATCAATGAAGTTCTCTTCTTTGGACAAGATATAGGCCTTCCACGGTTTAGGGCATCACCCTCAAATTTGAAAGTAGCAAGCGGGTTTCACTCTCATCACGCAACCGAGCACATTGAAAAGCTTTTCCATGTGCGTAATCGATCCTCCGCATCATTAGATGAAAGCGCCGAGCGAAAAGTGAAGTGGCTTAAGTTTGTTAAGCGCTCGATCCATACATGAATGGGTGTGGTAGGTTAGCACCCCACCATTATCCCCACGAAGAGCTAGCACCATTCGAGCGTTATTAGTGATGGTAGCCACTATCCGGGCATAGCGATGGCGAGCCCGTGCAATCAAAGCTCGAGTTAGGATGTCCATCCCGTTGTCGTCATGGTTCCTTGAGTTTGGACCATCGAAGAGTTCATTAAGCGATTAGCAAAGGTTAGGAAATAGGATGAAGATCATGAGCGGAAATGGCGATAATGAACCTAGAATCTACCCAAACCTCACCAAATCAAAACTTAAGCTCTACGGGTTAGCGCTTAGGGTCCATATGTCACGGTCCCGACTACAAGTCATAAACACAGGCTCGATACCATAATTGTAACACCCGAACCCGATAAGGGTAAGTATCACATTTATGGAGTCAAATCGAACAATACATATAAACCATGCAAGCGGAAGTCTTATAATAATAATCAAAGGATAACAAGTCAACACGACTTGAGCATTACAAAAGTTCAAAAGATGTCCAAAGGAAAAATGAAACGATACAAAGTCTAAGTCTCCAAAACAATTAACAATGGTAATCAAAGTCTAAGATAACTAAGGCAAGTCCTCAAAAGCATCCTACTCTCAATCCCAAGAAAAGCCCGACTCTAGCTTAATAACACCCTTGAGGAAAAGAAATGCGGTGAGCTTAAAAAGCCAATTGAGCGGATATAACAATACAAAAGCAACAATAGAACCAAAGGCTAGATAAATAAGATAAGAAGGATATGAAGCAATATAGAGTAGGTAAATGAAACAAAAGAAAGGAAGGTCGAGTTTTCCACGAGCCAACAAAACAAACCAAATCAAATCATATATCATAGTATTACATAGTAACCATTGTATTGGAGGGTGACCTCGGAATACCAAACCAATAGGAGGAGACCTCAAGTAGCCAATGGGTGATCGGCTCCCAAAATGTGAGGTGTATTGCACACGCACCACATCACCAAAACAATATATCAATATCAATACAATACAAATCTAGGATGCATCCATCCCCCGCAAAACAATAGGGTCCATACAATATATACGAAGCGCATAATCAATACAAAATGGGGACGGTGTGGAACATCACTCATCCACACTGAGTCATGCCATTGGTGCATCAATGACACGGACATGGAACCCCATGCCTAGTTAATGGCTCGGGTATCAAGCGACGGTCAAAGTGTATAGTATAGAGTTCAATCAATATCAAAGGTCCAATATTAGCGGTTCACAAATCAAATCAATAGTCCAATATCAATGGTTCAATTATCAAATGTCCAAATAGCAAAGGATCAATATCGAAGGTTCAATAGCAAAAGGGTCAATAGCAAGGTTCAATATCAATAGAGCAAAGGTTCAATATCAAATTGGCAAGAGATCAAAGATGCAAAGAGATCATGAGAAACCTTATGAGAAAGGTCGAATATCATGCCTTATTCAAGCAATCAACAATGAAAGTAAAGTCAAGAAAGGAGATCAATCACGTCACGAACCTATATGAATTAGATAACGTTCTATAAGAATCGAAACACTCGATTAAGACGGCTTTCCATTTTAGCGAGGTTTCCACTTTTAGTAATCTTTCCATTCTAGTAGCTTTCTATTCTAGGCGGGTTTCCTAATTAGCAAGTTTCAGTATTAAGTAAGTTTAGCCATTTAGGATGCATTTTGAAAACATATTAGGTTAAGTGAGTATTTATATACTTTAAGGATTATCTAAGCCAAATTACACAAGTTTGGGATTCAAAGTGTAAATATTATAAAGTGTAAGGTTTTAATAGTAATTATATCTCGTTCATATGTTTTACTCATTTAGCCCGTATAGTCATTACATTTACCAAGCAAACCTTTTATTTTCGAAGATTGCGAATTTAACATAGAAGTTTATATCACTAGTACATGAACCCATAACAACCAACATGATACCCTACCTTTTGGTTTCATTCAACACTTTATTACTAATTCCTATATTCATGTTTTATATTCCTTAAGCATGGAACTAACAAAGAGAGCATGTCGTGAAGGTCCCACATTAGATTAAAATCAAGACATATAGTGCACATGAATCGACCCACATAGGTTCCTTTTATGATTTCATGCAAGCCTTACACAAGATTAGTTTTTTACTTAGATGTAATGTTTTACAAGCATGATTTATAGGTATTAAAATGGCAAGGAAGGGCTGCCCATACCCACGACCAACACCATACAAGCAGATTCATGATTTGACCCATAACAATCTTTCATTATTTCATGTGGTCCAAACTTAGGTTAATTTGCTTAATATAACGATTTAGTGACATGATATTCTAGTACAAAGCATGCGTATGATGATACAATAGTCAACACTAGACCATGAGAAGAAAGAAAAGACGAGACCAGGTGCAATAAAATCGACTTATACACAAGTTTCTCATGGTCATTAGTATAGCATATCATTAGGTTCATATTAATCATTTGTGTTGCCTTTTAAATGACATATATCTGAGTTCATCTCGTGGTTTCTTTTTTTCAATTTATAAGAGGCATGTTTTAAGCATGACCATGCGCATGACATGTAAGGTAAGCGACGGATGAAAGGAAAAAAAGAAAACGAGGCGTATCTTGTGGTACCTTTTAGCGTGACAAATAGGAGAGGACAATGGACCAAAACTAAGAAATCAAACGCCCTTTTGTGCTCCTATCCACGAGCGAGCGATGAGAAAAACCCACACGAAAACAAGTCAATCACGGTTTATACATGCAATTCAGCCTTGAAAGAGGTTTGAACTCACCTTTGGCTCGCTTCTTTGTGTCGGCGGGAAAAATAAGGATGGAGGATGGAGAAAGATGTGTCAGTATAATTTATTAGAGGTATTAGGGTTTTCTCCTTTTATTTTAGGTCTACATTGAATGAGATATGGTGGCATTTAAGGAGGATTTGGACGTGTGATTTGGGGCCAAGAAATCGGGGAGGACGTTTATGGGAGCCGATTCATTAGGAGATTTACACAATCAAAACTTAATCATTTACCTTACAAAATACTCTAACACATTTAATTAAATTCTCAATTAATTAGATGTATTACATTTAAATGTGCTATCCATATTTTGTAAGTTAATATGATATTTTTAATTTCAAATGTCTCATAGAAATTTTATTGTCATAAGTATTTGACGAGCTCGTTACTTATTTTACGTATAGTTAGATTAGGGGCATTATGGTCATTTAACACGTTTTAGATTTTAGGGTTTTACACGTTTGGTGCATATTTATATCAAGTCTTTATAGAGGGACGACGTCGCCCTTTAATTGGGACGCCGTCAAGTACTGTTGATCAGCTTTGAGTGGCTTCGATCTTGACTTTGCCATTTTCTTCATGTATTTGCTCCTTTTCGTCCAAATATGCTTCATTCCGACATTTGCTTCCAAGAGACCTAAAAGTGAAAAAGGAACAAAATTAAGTAGTTGATAACGCTACACGCGTCGTTCGGGGTCAAAGGAACTTCCTTTTCTTGAGCAAGTTTTATAACACCCTAGGCGGTGAACCTAATCGTTGTAGTGTAGTAATTAGGGTAAGCCACGGTATTGATATCGTTCTCTAGGGAATAGTGTCGTTAAGTTGAAGTGTCGTCGATTTAAGTCTAAAGGTGAGGATGATTATTTTTGTATTTTTATATTTTATGAAATGGAAAGGTACAAATCTCGGGGTTTGGTTTGGGGTTGGTATTTCTACCGATTACTCTACTTATCTAATTAACTAAGCTAAGGATAGTCTATGTCTATTGTTGTGTGCTCGTATGATGATTTAAAGATGTGTTCACTTAGGTTTTACTACTCCTTAATTATCTCCTATTGATGGTTGATTTGTCACGTCCTTATTCCTAGTTGCGTTGTGATTCTAAGGCTATAGGGCGTGCTTATTTCCCTAACTCTTTGAAACTACCAAAGGGTCTTGTTTACAAATCCTCTAGTGATTTATAGACGCCTACTCTACGGTTGTCCTTGAATACTTTATCCTACAATTACCTAGATAATTATATTCTAAAGTTCACAAAGAAATTCCAAGCATTAAGTACACAACGAATAATCTAGCGCACTCTAGATCATTAGTCAACTAAGATAAGTATCAACCAATCAATATTCAATAATTAAGTTTCATATTCCTAAGCAAACACACAAATAAATTAGCGGGACATGGAGAACATGCAAGCATACACACAATCAATTAAACATAGGATAGACATAATGATAAATTGAATATATGGATTAAGATATAATCAACAAACCATTACAAGATGTTTTGGAGTGCTTGAAACCTTCAAAGTTCTTGGAAAACACCTATCTAAACCACGGAATCGGAGTTAGGGTTTAGAGCCTACAAAAAGTGAAGTTATAATGTTGTATTTATAGGCGATTTTACGTCGGCAAAGAGTGACGGCGTCACACTTATAGAGTGACGGCGTCACAACCATTTCGACAAATTGTAGATTTTCTCGTTCCGATCGCGTGGGCTTTTGAACCACCTAAATCCGAGTTCGTATGCCAAAGTTATGGCCAAAACAATATCAACTACTTGATGCGCATCTTGAGATAGTCTTGATCGACTTGTGACATCATTAGGGTTTCGTCTTGGCCAAGTTAATCATCGCGGCGTCACCTTATGGTGTGCGCCGTCCCTCGACTCTCGACTGTCTTGGCGCATCTAGGCCGTCGAGTAGCGACGGCCTACTCCTTTAGAACACGGCGTCGTCCGCGAAAACATGCAATTTTTCTTCCGAGCCGTCATAAAATTCCTTCCGGCGGCGTCGCGGATATCTTGATGGCGCCGTCGCCTTATGTTTCAATGACTTTGAGTGTCTCGATTCGACTTTGGCCATTTTCTTCGTATATTCGCGCCTTTTCGTCCAAATAAGCATCATTCCAGCATTTTGCCTTCAAGAGACCTAAAAAGTGAAAAGGAACGATATTAAGCAATAACGGATACAAAAGTGATCGAATGAGGGCTTAAATGACCCCTCAAAAAGGTACCTTTTAAAACCTTATCAAATATCCCTACACTTGGTATTTGCTTGTCCTCAAGCAAATGTGCTTTTAGCCAATTAATTTATAAGTTAGGGGTCATGAAGCATCCATTCAAAGCGGTCCACAACACATATAAGCCCATAAAAGTCATAACAAGCACGGAATTACATACTAGCACCTCACATGGGGTGTTTGGATACTCACATCTCTCGGGTGTATATATGAAATATAACAAATCGAAATGGAAGATAAACACTCATTAACGGTCCTAGTACATAGATTACCATAGGCTTGAGAATAGATCAAACCTCCGTCGCTTTGGCGTAAGCACCTAGGAAAGACTATCAAAGAGGTCTTTTAAAGGGTTGTAATGTTAGGCTTACGGTAAGGAAATGAAGGGTTTGGTGGGATAGGCTATTTAGTGGTGGATAGTCAAAAATCTCTATGTTGCAAGTATCTGAAGAATGGCGTTGCTAAGCCAAGACTCGACACTCTAAAACTCTAGGCAACGAAAATAAACAAACACAATTTAAAAGATAGATGTAGGATGGTAGCATGTATTTTTTTTTTTTTTTTTTTTTTTTTTTTTTTTTTTTTTTTTTTTTTTTTTTTTTTTTTTTTTTTTTTTTTTTCATACACTTTTACTCTACCATCCTCTACGGTACATCAAAATGATAGGGATTTATAGACACATCCCTACACTTGAGTTTTATTACTCTAACACTAATTTGACCCGAATTGAAAAGATCAAAACACTTGGAGTACATTATTATGCAAACAAAGGGAATTTGAGTTTAACGTTCTCTTTCCTATGTTTCATAAACTTTAACTTTTCCATGAATCCCAATCATCCCAAAGCGTATACAAAGGATATGACTCGACTTAGCAACTCATGCAAGCAACGGATAATTGAACTAAGGGTTTTGGGTGATAACATAAATTGCACTAAAAGTGAGTGCAATAAAGGTAGGCTAAGGCGATTTGGGTGTATATTTGGGGTGGAGTGTAAACAATGCTCTTCATTGATATTCGGAAAAACCGAAACATCACGAGAACCGCGAAAAGGATAGGCTCGAGGGGTTAACTAGGGGTATCGTGTACTAAAGATGAGTACAACGCAAAGGGTGTGGGGAATTACTCAACCGATATGGAAGAAGTAATTATATTACGGTATCAAACAAGGGTTTATCCTAATGCCTCTTATCATTTAGTTATTCCTAACTACACAAGTGTAGTCTCACTAGCGATCTCGGAATGCATCACAAAACAAGTTCTAGAATCTAATATACTAGGTTCACACTCTAAGCATTAAAGATGAATGCTTTAATTCCTACTAATCTAAGGCGATCCTCGCATTTTGGGTGGAATTTAGGTGGTAAGGGTTTTGTGCTAGTCATGCAACTTCCTATCCATGAGGCGCTTTTGTTAAGACTAATGGCCCACTCTTATCGTCATGAAAAAATTTTAAATTTGGCTAAAATTACCCTAACCTACATTTTCTCATGGTTTATTACACAAATACACTTGGACAAAGCAAATAGTCAAGGATAAGCATAGTTTCAAAGTTCCGTTTATTTTCCTCCTACACTTAAAGCGAACATTGTCCCCAATGTTCCCGAAAATATCAAAGTTATGATAATGGAAGTTAATTAAAAGCGAAAGAAACTAATACTCCCGATTATCTCGGTAGGATCCGTGTAAAGTGGTGGTTAAATCCTTTTCAAGAAGAATTTATGCGTGAAAAGCTCCTTCCAATCTTATGTAACTCCTTCTTGATAAATTAAACACGCACACTTGAAGAAAACAAACAACCCAACGCATCAAATCGAACAAAGAAAAATCACAACAAGATGTAATTCGGACTTAAATAAGATATAATGCTTGTGGAATGGATGTTTGCGATTTTCTAGAAAATTAAGACACGGAAAATTCCAAAATTTATAAGTAACCTGACGCGAAAAAGTTAGAAGTTGTTTACGCTCCTTCGGCCGTCGAGTTGAGATCTGACGCCGTCGGTTATCTTGACGAAACTGGTGCGATTTTACGGAAAAATTTTGGAACATTTTTATCTTTAAAATCGGAAAAATTTCCTACAAAACATCCATTATGACTCGATACAAGCATTTGACTCGAACAAACACACATGTATATCTTTTAAATAATTGTAATTCTCATGTTCACGTTTCCTTTGAAAGCGTGTGTAATCCTCCTACACTTATCCCTTATGTAAAATACTTTTATATGTAATTAAAGACAAAATAAAGCATTTTACCAATTCAAACATGAGAATAAGCAATTAATAAAAGATATCGACACACAAATGAAAATAAAATCAAATACACATGGGTTGCCTCCCGAAGCGCTTGTTTTGTTCGAGTCACGAGCGACTCTACCCTTATTTAACGAGATAAAGGGAAGTTTTCCTACACTTAAGTTTAAGTGCGGGTGATAGTAGCGATACACACCCTTAGGGTGGAAATTTGATACGTGAGGAGAGGGTGATGGGTGATTTAAATGCTCAAAGGGTGTGCTCCATTCATTATAATCTTACCTAAGTCTATTGGTGTAGCGGGTGAATCAAATCTCCTCCTAAAATGGATCATCTTCTATCAACTTCAAAAGATTCTTAGTTAAGGATCCATCTTGACCTAATAAACCGGTTTAAACCCATAGTGTTTCTTGTTATCAACCATGAATGGGTGATATAAGTGTGTAAGGTCATGGGTTACTCTATTTTAGCTTCCACTCTACATGGCCTAGAATTTTCCACCTTTATCAAGCAACTACCGGACTATCTATTTTGATGGGTGGATTGGGGCTAATTCAATTCAAGATTCACATCTAAAGGCGGAACATTGGGTAAGGTTTTTGGTTGAGGCTCGGTTCATCAAAATTAGGAACTTCCCTAGGACTAAGAGAGGTCATGACAACAAGCATCTAAACCTACATTCTCTAGTGGCGTTTGGTCCAAGGTTCTCTATCAATCGGGGCTCCTATAGTCTCTTCTACTTCTTAGGGCAAGTTATAGGTGATGTGTATTCCTCAGTGATGGTAGGGCTTGTGGGTTTGGAGTTTCCACCTTTTCTCCATTATATCTAGACCTACCAAATGTTCATGTGTTTTAGTATGATCGACCAAAATACACTCTAAGCATCTCAAATCCTTCTTTAGCCATTTCAAATTCTTGGTCCGATTCATAAGAATTATTCTCAAAAATTTGATCATTATGTTCTATTTTCCTAAAGGTTCCTCGCGTGTCATATGCTTTGAAATCTATCCACGCATGCAACTAAGCGGTTCAACTATAACCATCTCACAATCTTGTTTGGGCTTAGGTTCCATGTTCTTAAAAACTAGGTCTTTTTGATCATGGTGCCTAAGATCATTCAATTGATGGTTTATGCATAGGAGGCTTTTACGAAAAATTCTCGGATGGTGTCACTAAAGGAGTTGATCGATAATGATTGTTGAATAGAAGCCACACAAGTACAAAATGTATCAAATCCATCCAACCTTACACCCATCTCCTTTTGGATATCTCTAAGTTCACTCACAAATTCATTAGAACAATTAAAACCAAACCAATCTGCGAAATTCAAGCTGTTCCTCATTTGTTAATGATGCAAATGCAATTTCACTTGCCATAGCGACAAATGAAAAGGGTTTCTGAACACAAACACGAAGAAGGGGATAGACTACAAGGAAGCTAATAAAAAAAAAAAATCTCACTTGATAGGAATCTTGTGAGTAGACCTAAGCGAGATAGAAATCAAGCCTAAACAATAACTATTCCCGGCGTGGCGCCAAAAACTTGATAACGCTACTGCGCGTCGTTCGGGTCAAAGGAACTTCCTTTTCTTGAGCAAGTTTTATAACACCTAGGCGATGAACCTAATCGTTGTAGTGTAGTAATTAGGGTAAGCCACGGGTATTGATATCGTTCTCTAGGGAATAGTGTCGTTAAGCTGAAGTGTACGTCGATTTAAGTCTAAAGGTGAGGGATGATTATTTTTTGTATTTTTATATTTTATGAAATGGAAAGGTACAAATCTCGGGGTTTGGATTTGGGGGTTGGTATTTCTACCGATTACTCTACTTATCTAATTAACTAAGCTAAGGATAGTCTATGTCTATTGTTGTGTGCTCGTATGATGATTTAAAGATGTGTTCACTTAGGTTTTACTACTCCTTAATTATCTCCTATTGATGGTTGATTTGTCACGTCCTTATTCCTAGTTGCGTTGTGATTCTAAGGCTATAGGGCGTGCTTATTTCCCTAACTCTTTGAAACTACCAAAGGGTCTTGTTTACAAATCCTCTAGTGATTTATAGACGCCTACTCTACGGTTGTCCTTGAATACTTTATCCTACAATTACCTAGATAATTATATTCTAAAGTTCACAAAGAAATTCCAAGCATTAAGTACACAACGAATAATCTAGCGCACTCTAGATCATTAGTCAACTAAGATAAGTATCAACCAATCAATATTCAATAATTAAGTTTCATATTCCTAAGCAAACACACAAATAAATTAGCGGGACATGGAGAACATGCAAGCATACACACAATCAATTAAACATAGGATAGACATAATGATAAATTGAATATATGGATTAAGATATAATCAACAAACCATTACAAGATGTTTTGGAGTGCTTGAAACCTTCAAAGTTCTTGGAAAAACACCTATCTAAACCACGGAATCGGAGTTAGGGTTTAGAGCCTACAAAAGTGAAGTTATAATGTTGTATTTATAAGCGATTTTACGTCGGCAAAAGTGACGGCGTCACACTTATAGAGTGATGACGTCACAACCATTTTTCAACAAATTGTAGATTTTCTCGTTCGATCGCGTGGGCTTTTGAACCACCTAAATCCGAGTTCGTATGCCAAAGTTATGGCCAAAACAATATCAACTACTTCGCGCATCTTGAGATAGTCTTGATCGACTTGTGACATCATTAGGGTTTCGTCTTGGCCAAGTTAATCATGCGACGGCGTCACCTTATGTCCGTGTGGCCGTCCCTTGACTCTGCGCTGTCTTGATTGCATCTAGGCCGTCCCGAGTGACGGCCTACTCCTTTAGAACTAGGCGTCGTCCGCGAAAACATGCAATTTTTCTTACGGCCGTCGCAAAATTCCTTCCCGACGGCGTCGCGGATATCGATGCGCCGTCGCCTTATGTTTTGACTTTGAGTGTCTCGATTCGACTTTGGCCATTTTCTTCATATATTCGCGCCTTTTCGTCCAAATAAGCATCATTCCGACATTTTGCCTTCAAGAGACCTAAAAAGTGAAAAGGAGCGATATTAAGCAATAACGGATACAAAGTGATCGAATGAGGGCTTAAATGACCCTCAAAAGGTACCTTTTAAAACCTTATCAAAATCTAAATATGCAAATGAAATTTAAAGAAATTTGGATTTGATTCTTGTGACCATTGATGAGTCCATGGTGGAGCGAACAAAGTCGGATAAGGACCACTCGGGATCCCGGTTGACCAAAAAATATCGTAGAATGATTGGATCCTTGATGTACCTCACAACCGATGGACCGAGATATTACATCGTCATTGTATGCATGTGCTAGATACCAAGCTAAGCCTACCAAAAGGCACCTTGAAGCGGTTAAGCGGGTCTTTCGGTATCTCTAAAGAACCATTAACATGGGACTTTGGTATTCGAAGGACACCGGTATGTCACTAACAGCCTATGCAGATGCTGACCATGCAGGGTGTCAAGATACTCGTCGAAGTACGTCAGGAGGTGCTCAGTGTTTGGGTGACAAGTTAGTGAGCTGGTCTTCAAAGAAACAAATGAGTACATCCATATCCTCTACAAAGACTAAATACATAGCCATGTCATCATGTTGTGCTCAAATCTTATGGATGAGATCCTAATTATCTGACTATGGCTTTGTATTCAACAAAGTTCCTCTGTATTGTGATAACAAAAGTGCCATAGCTCTCTGATGTAACAATGTCGAATACTCAAGAGTAAAGCACATTGACATTTGAAATTATTTCATCGAAACAAGTGGAGAAAGGTGTGGTTGAACCTGAATTTCTTGAGGTGAATATCACCGCGACATCTTCACTAAAGCTCTTTCTAGAGACCGTTTTGAGTTTATCCTCCCGACTTAGCCTAAAGAGTCTACAACGGAAACACTCAAGCGTCTTCGGAGGAAGAAGAGGAGTAAAGCGTGTCTTCATCTATTATTTGTAAATATTCTTTCAAAAAGCAAAATACAAAATTTAAAACCAAAAAGAAAATAGAAAAATATAAAATTTTCAAAACCCATAAAAATCGTGAAAATCTTGAAAAAAATATATATATATATATATATATATATATATATATATATATATATATATATATATATATATATATATATATATATATTTTCTCAAGGCATATCTTACGGTTACATCTACGGACTTAGAGATGTCATTCAATAATAACAAGGGTCTTTAGATGAAGTTCGAAGAAGTTAAAATATTATTTTCTAAAATTGTTTAAAAAATGAGATGGAGAAAATGTTGGCTTCTTGTCATTTCGTGACAATAACCCGGCTTCAAATAATGGCTTGCATTTATTTGAGATATGTAGCTTTTAAAGAAAGGATCGAGCCATGCTAAATTATTTTAAAATCTCATGCTCGTTCCTAAAAACAAAGTTCATCGGAGAGCATTTTAGCCAAAAGACAAATGTTTCCTCCCAAATGTTTTTCCTTCTATAGATTCTTCTAATGAAAACAAAATTGCTTTGAAAATAACTAGGTCTTAATTTTGAAAATCATCTCGGACCTATCTCATTGTCAAAATCTCTATCACTCAATCAACACTTTGGTCATTTTCAAACAATTCAAAAGGTTATTTTCAAACAATTGGCACTAAAAGGAGCAAGGTCTATATTCATTAATCAAAAGAACATTTTATCCACAATTGGATCAAGACCATGCTAAAATTAAGTTTTCATTTCAAATGGTACACAAGATGAAAATTTTACATATGGTACTGAGCATGTCGATCAATGGAGATTAAAGTTTCAAAATCTGATCCGTATCAGTTAAGTGTTTTAAAAGCAAGTCACATTTCTCCTTAAAAAGTTTTCGAAAACAATTTAAATCAATTGGGATCACAAATCTCAAAGGGTTTGAAAATTGTGATCGAAGGAGAATTTGAGATTTAAATTGGAAATAAACTGATAATTTGATAAGTGGTTTTAGAAATACAATAACTGGCACTCCTTCCTACATGTGCCAAACGATTTCAAATTTTCCATGCACATGTTAAGGGGGGGCATTTTATCTTAAAACAAAAGAATTGAAACGTGATTGATTTGTCTCAAAGTGCGGGTTCTCTCTATATGTAAAACCTCTCGAATCTCGATGCACATATTAAGGAGAACAATCAAAGAAAATCACATCCTCCCAAAATGTTTTATCTAAAAGTATCTAAATATTGGATTTGATCGGGAGTGATGATGATAATTTTAAAAAACAATTTCAAGAATTTGAGCTTTTATTCAAATCTAACCGTTCATTGGATTCATCCTCCATGTGCCAAAATGATTTCAAATACTTAAAGCACATGGTGAGGGAGAGCATTTCTAAACGATAAAAAACAATTAAGGTACAAAATGATTTGATTTTATATCACAAGTACCTTGATTAGTTTCAAATGGTTTTCATTTGGTTTCGAGGTGGAAAGAACAACACCAAAAGACCGACCAATTTACTTTATGCATTGGAGTTAAAAAGATGGTTAGGTTAGGTATTCTTACCATGATCCCTTGAGCAGGAGGGATCTACCGAGGACAATCCACTAGTTAGTGTAGAAGTCCTTAGGAATGATGTAAAAGGAGAAAATGAGAATATGGGAAGAGTGCCGATCGAGGCAGAGCTAGGACTGGAACAAACCTAACAAGGTTCTAGTTATGAAGTTTCGGTAAGCACTGAAGGGGTTGAAGAATGAAAAAGAAATGAAAAGTGAAAAGGGTAAGAAGAAATAGCCCTCCAATAATTCAACCTTATGGCAGAAACCGGGTTCAATTCAAATACTACTTATGGTTTCTAAGGTAACATCGGTACTGAAGACAAGACATCATGGACCCAGTGACGCATTACACTAAACTTCCCAAGCCACTCAAGTTCTCTTAAAAGGACTTTTTTTTTCATTCTAACGAGGAACCTACATAATCTATCAACTTTCTCTTAGAGATGGTTGATATTGAAGAAGGATACCCCCTCCCTAGTCTCCGAAATAGGAAACCAAATTTGAAAAATTGAGTCTAGAGCCAAGAGATCATCACACAAATCTCATTAGGACACAAAATTAATGAAGACTTGTTGTTTCACACAATGTGGAAAGTAAGATTATATATTGAGAATCCTACGCATTATCCTTGTGGTATTTCCAGAACATCCAAGTGATTTGTAATAAGTATATTTTGTCATAATATACTTAGAATTGTTGAAGGACCAGCTTCCTCATCAAAATTCAAAGTTCTTGGTGTAATCATTTCTTGTCTATGAGTTTCTTGAAAACCAGCACTTTGATCAGTGACACCTTGATCATCGATACTTTGAACACCGGTTCTTTGTAATTACATTCTTTCGGGCTCGGTCTTTCAATATTGCCTTGTGCTTCAATACTTTGAACTCCGGCATCTTCTTTCAAATTCTCTTGCTCTAAATTCCTCCCAATTAGACGTAAGATTCGATGAGCCTTTTACTGTGAAGCCTTCTTAAAATCTAAGGTTAGGGTGATTTCTCCAAGAAGGGTTGTAGGAATTTCCTAAGTTATTTTGCTCTGGCTTGAAAGTGTACCACTACTCTCCCGCTCCATTGGTACGCGTGGAGGCATAGTACGCAAAAGCTTGTTCGGGGAGTCTTGTGCAATCACGAGTGTCGTGGGGACCACTACATAATTCACAATGTAGAGTGATTTTGTTCACTTGACATGAGGACTTAGGATTCTCGTAGGATCTCATTAGAAATTTGACTTGATCTTCAAGTTCGAGCATCCTATGACTGGAAGTTTGTGAGTCAATGGAAGGCAAGGAGATTCCCTTGAAGGTTTTGGGCAACTCACGGGGGTCATTCCAACATTCATTGTCATAGAGGGCAAGGTCCTCTATTGTACCCACGATTCTTCCGCGGTGAGTTCACAAAGTTTGCCACCGGCCGCTTGCTTGATGGTTTGCCTAGTTGAGATGTTGACATGATCGTAAAAGATTTGGACTTGAAGCCAAAGATCGATGCCGTGATGAGGGAATTTATAGAGTAAGTCCTTGAATCGAGTCCACGCCTCGTAGAGAGTTTTCCCTTGACGTTGTTGGAACATCAAGATGTCATTCCTAAGTTTGATAGTTCTCCCTGGTTGGAAAAATTGGGCGATGAAACGAGTGGTGAGATCATCCCAACTTGAGATGGATCTGGCGGGAAGTCGCTCAAGCCAATTACTAGCTTGGTCACGTAGAGAGAATTGGAAGAGACGCAAGCGCGTGGTCTCCCGAGTGGTAGCATCAAGGTCGACAGAGTCAACAATTTTAAGGAAGTCCTTGAGATGCTGGTTAGGATCTTCGGAACGAAGTCCATGGAATGCACATCTGTTTTGAACCAACCGGATGGTGTTGGATCGCAGGGCCGTAGTTTGAGCTTGATCGGGGAGCTCAATGGAGTTCCTATAGCCTTGATGGCTCGGTCTAGAGTATTCACCAAGAGTACGACCTCTTGGTGGGTTAATTGGTGGTGGGTCGATG
Source organism: Chrysanthemum lavandulifolium (assembly GCA_022545495.1). NCBI lineage: Eukaryota > Viridiplantae > Streptophyta > Magnoliopsida > Asterales > Asteraceae > Chrysanthemum > Chrysanthemum lavandulifolium. The sequence continues at coordinate 89,076,236 of CM040240.1, forward strand.
GGATGTGGTTGATTACGTGGTGGGTCATCACCTTCCATGATGAAAAGTGATGGGGTTACGAACAAAGTCACGAAGAAAGGGGATAGACTACAAGGAAGCTAATGAAAATGATAAAAAATGTTACTTGATAGGAATCAAGCAAGGGAACCTAAATGAGATAAAGATCTAACTAGCTATTCTATTCCTCGGCGGTGGCGCCAAAAACTTGATCTTGCGTCTGAAGCGCATTCGGGTCAAAGGAACTTCCTTTTCTTGAGCAAGTTTTCAACCACCTAGCGATGAACCTAATCGTTGTGGTGTAGTATTAGGTAAGCCTCGGGGATTGATATCGTTCTCTAGGGAATAGGAATGCTAGTAAGAAATATATTACGAGAAGGTGGGGTTGAGGATGATTCTTTTTTTTTATCTTTTATTGGTTTTTAGAAAGCTAAGGTAAATATCTCGGGGCAATTAGTTGGGGGTGGTACTTTTACCGATTACTCTACTTATCTAATTATCTAATTTATCTTATTACTACGGGTAGTCTTATGTCTAATTGATGTGTGCTCATATGATGATTAAAATAGTGTTTACCTAGATACTATTACTCCCTAGTTATCTTTTATTGGTCGGTTGAATTGTCACACCTTATCTTCATGCGTTGTATTCCTAAGGTCATAGGGTATGCGTAGTCTCTAGTTCTTTGAGGTTATCTCTCGGGCATGACATACGAAATCGGCAAGCCTAGGCTATTTCATTCATAATTCACACATTCATAAAGCATACTTAAGCATTAAATACAACGAATGATGCATAGTTGCATTCAAGCCAATTTACAATTAAGATGAGAAATAACCTAACAATAATCAATAACTAGGTTTCATAGATCTAAGCAAACACACAGAAATTTAGCTAGACATGGTAAACAAGCAAGCATACACACAATCAATTGAATAAGGACAAACATAATGTTACTTTGGATTAAAATATTTATCTTGATGTGTAAAATAGGGTATGGGACCCTAAGATCTCATCAAATTGGACTACAAATAAATTAGGGTTTTTCTCCAAAAGTCTACCTCCTTACATGCGAAAAATCGAATTCTATATATAGATTTACATGTGCGAAGCGTCACCTTTGCATGGGATGCCGTCATTTCATCATCATTAGGTTTTAAATGCGGGCCAAGTAATCGATGGGACGACATCACCTTAGATATGTGACGCCGTTAGTCTTCAGTTGGGTCGTCGTCTTGATTATGGATCTGGGCCATCTGAGTTGAAAATTGTGAGTGACGCCCTCCTTCTTTTCAACGTGACGCCATCAGGTTATATGAACAAAATTTCCAGTGAGCCGTTTGGTAACACCCCAACCCGATAAGGGTAGAAGTATCACATTTATGGAGTCAAATCAGAACAATACATATAAACCATGCAAGCGGAAGTCTTATAATAATAATCAAAAGGATAACAAGTCAACACGACTTGAACAGTACAAAAGTTCCAAAAGATGTCCAAAGGAAAAATGAAACGATACAAAGTCTAAGTCTCCAAAACAATTAACAATGGTAATCAAAGTCTAAGATAACTAAGGCAAGTCCTCAAAAGCATCCTACTCTCAATCCCAAGAAAAGCCCCAGCTCCTAGCTTAATAACCTGCCGCAGGAAAAGAAATGCGGCTGAGCTTAAAAAGCCCAGTGAACAGATATAACAATACAAAAGCAACAATAGAACCAAAGGCTAGATAAATAAGATAAGAAGGATATGAAGCAATATAGAGTAGGTAAATGAAACAAAAGAAAGGAAGGTCAGTTTTCCACCACGAGCCAACAAAACAAACCAAATCAAATCATATATCATAGTATTCTGTAGTAACCATTGTATTCGGAGGGGTGACCTCGGAATACCAAACCAATAGGAGGGGAGACCTCAAGTAGCCAATGGAGTGATCAGCTCCCAAAATGTGAGGGGGTGTATTGCACACACGCACCACATCACCAAAACAATATATCAATATCAATACAATACAAATCTAGGATGCATCCATCGCCCTGCAAAACAATAGTGGCCATACAATATATCCGAGCGCGCATAATCAATACAAAATGGGACGGTGTGGAACATCACTCATCCACACCGGAGTCATGCCATTGGTGCATCAATGACACGGACATGGAACCCCATGCCTAGTTAATGACTCGGTATCAAGCGAGTGTCAAAGTGTATAGTATAGAGTTCAATCAATATCAAAGGTCCAATATTAGCAGTTCACAAATCAAATCAATAGTCCAATATCAATGGTTCAATTATCAAAGGTCCAAATAGCAAAGGATCAATATCAAAGGTTCAATAGCAAAAGGGTCAATAGCAAAGGTTCAATATCAAGAGAGCAAAGGTTCAATATCAAATTGGCAAGAGATCAAAGATGCAAAGAGATCATGAGAAACCTTATGAGAAAGGTCAGAATATCTGTACCTTATTCGAAGCAATCAACAATGAAAGTAAAGTCAAGAAAGGAGATCAATCACGTCGCCCTGAACCTATATGAATTAGATAACGTTCTATAAGAATCAGAAACACTCGATTAAGACGGCTTTCCATTTTTAGCAGGTTTCCACTTTTAGTAATCTTTCCATTCTAGTAGCTTTCTATTCTAGGCAGGTTTCCCTAATTAGCAAGTTTCCGTATTAAGTAAGTTTAGCCATTTAGGATGCATTTTGAAAACATATTAGGTTAAGTGAGTATTTATATACTTTAAGGATTATCTAAGCCAAATTACACAAGTTTGGGATTCAAAGTGTAAATATTATAAAGTGTAAGGTTTTAATAGTAATTATATCTCGTTCATATGTTTTACTCATTTAGCCCTTATAGTCATTACATTTACCAAGCAAACCTTTTATTTTCGAAGATTGCGAATTTAACATAGAAGTTTATATCACTAGTACATGAACCCATAACAACCAACATGATACCCTACCTTTTGGTTTCATTCAACACTTTATTACTAATTCATATATTCATGTTTTATATTCCTTAAACGCATGGAACTAACAAAAGAGAGCATGTCGTGAAGGTCCCACATCAGATTAAAATCAAGACATATAGTGCACATGAATACGACCCAAATAGGTTCCTTTTTATGATTTCATGCAAGCCTTACACAAGATTAGTTTTTTATTTAGATGTAATATTTTACAAGCATGATTTATAGGTATTAAAATGGCAAGGAAGGGCTGCCCATACCCACGACCAACACCATACAAGCAGATTCATGATTTGACCTATAACAATCTTTCATTATTTCATGTGGTCCAAACTTAGGTTAATTTGCTTAATATAACGATTTAGCGACATGATATTCTAGTACAAAGCATGCGTATGATGATACAATAGTCAAGACTAGACCATGAGAAGAAAGAAAAGACGAGACCAGGTGCAATAAAATCGACTTATACACAAGTTTCTCATGGTCATTAGTATAGCATATCATTAGGTTCATATTAATCATTTGTGTTGCCTTTTAAATGACATATATCTGAGTTCATCTCGTGGTTTTCTTTTTTTCAATATATAAGAGGCATGTTTTAAGCATGACCATGCGCATGACATGTAAGGTAAATGACCGATGAAAGGAAAAAAGAAAAAGCGAGGGCGTATCTTGTGGTACCTTTTAGCGTGACAAATAGGAGGACAATGGACCAAAACTAAGAAATCAAAGCGCCCTTTTGTGCTCCTATCCCGAGCGGCGATGAGAAAACCCACACGAAAACAAGTCAATACGGATTTATACATGCAATTCACCTTGAAAGAGGTTTCGAACTCACCTTTGGCACGCTTCTTTGTGTCGACGGGGAAAAACAAGGATGGAGGATGGAGAAAGATGTGTACGTATAATTTATTAGAGGTATTAGGTTTCTCCTTTTTATTTTAGGTCTACATTGAATGAGATATGGTGGCATTTAAGGAGGATTTGGACGTGTGATTTGGGGCCAAGAAATCGAGGAGGGACGTTTTATGGGAGCCGATTCATTAGGAGATTTACACAATCAAAACTTAATCATTTACCTTACTAAAATACTCTAACACATTTAATTAAATTCTCAATTAATTAGATGTATTACATTTAAATGTGCTATCCCTATTTTGTAAGTTAATATGATATTTTTAATTTCAAATGTCTCATAGAAATTTTATTTTCATAAGTATTTGACGAGCTCGTTACTTATTTTACGTATAGTTAGATTAGGGGCATTATGGTCATTTAACGCGTTTTAGATTTTAGGGTTTTACAACTCTTCCCCTCTAAAAAGAAAATTTTCGTCCTCGAAAATTGAAAGGAAACGAAGCAACAAACGAAGACATAACAGATGATGAAAAGAAATGCGGATAACTAGCTCGCATAGATTCCTCGGTCTCCCAGGTAGCTTCACGCTCTGGGTGATTCTTCCAAAGAATCTTAACAAACGGAATTACTTTGTTTCTCATGACTCGATCTTGCCGATCCAAAATAGCTTCGGGTTCCTCCGAAAGAGACATATCAGGCTGAATCTGATCAAATGGATATGAGGCTACATGCAAAGGATGGTAGTGGTATCCTCAAAAGAGATACATGAAAACGTCGTGCACATGCGATAGCTCATGGCGGAAGAGCCAAGCGATAAGAAACCTCTCCGATCGCTCGAGAATCTCAAACGCCCAATAAAACGAGGACCGAGTTTCCTTTAATTCCAAAACGTTTAACACCGAAAAGGCGACACTTTCAAAAATACCCGATCACTAACACGAAACTCCAAATCACGACGATGTTTATCTGCATAACTCTTTTGCCGCGTACGAGCCTCCTTCAACTTCTCCCTAGCAACTGCCACCTTCTCATTAGTGATCTCAATAATCTCAGGCCCCTCAATCAAACGCTCACCTACTTCGTCCCAACAAATAGGTGCTCTACATTTCCTCCCATATAACAGTTCATAAGGTGCGACCTTGATGCTAGCATGCCAACTATTGTTGTAGGCAAACTCCACCAAGCATAAATACTCATCCCAACTCCTCGTCCACTCTAAAGCACATGCCCGCAACATGTCTTCTAATGTCTCGAATGGTCCTCTCCGGTCGACCATCCGTCTGCGAGGATGAAAGCAGATCTTGAACTTAAGGCGAGTACCCCAAGCCTTATGCAAACTCTTCCAAAAAAGAGACGTGAAACGAGGATCTCTATCTGACACAATCGCTGTTGGAGTACCATGGAGTCGAACGATTTCCTGCTGAAAGATCTCTGCCAACTTACTAACACTATCTCCGGTACGAATGGGTAAGAAATGAGCAGACTTGGTTAGTCGATCAACGACCACCCAAATCGCATCATGTCTTTTTCGAGTGAGAGGCAAACCGGTGACGAAATCCATAGAAATCTCTTCCCACTTCCAAGTAGGAATCTCCAAAGGCTGAAGTAACCCACTAGCTCGCTGATGCTCTATCTTGACCTGCTGACATGTCATACACCTAGAAACATACAAAGCCACATCCTATTTCATGCCACTCCACCAGAAATGCTGCTTAAGATCTCGGTACATCTTAGTAGAACCCGGATGAATAGTGAATGGAGAACTGTGAGCTTCAGACAACACCGTCTCACGCAAATCAGGATCATTCAGAACACAAAGCCGGTCACCAAACCATACCACCCCAGAACTATCAACCCGAAACTCCGATTGTTTCCCTTCATCAATGTTCTGAACAATAGACCAAAGCTTACCGTCATCCTTCTGAGCTTCCTTGATCCGCAAAATGATGTTGGACTCCACCTTCATACTAGCCCAATAACCATCATAACCCCGGAAACAAAATTCCACATCCATAAGCTCAAGATCGTGAAGAACCCCGGGTTCAATCTCCAAACTAGCAATCATACCCGACTTTCGCCATCGCATCAAGAACCACATTAGCCTTACCGGATGATCTTGGATGTTCGTGTCGTAATCCTTAAGCTCTAGCCATCTCCGCTATCTCATATTGAGCTCCTTTTGTGTGAATATATACTTTAAACTTTTGTGGTCAGTAAAGATATCACACGACTCGCCGTACAAGTAATGCCTCCAAATCTTGAGGGCAAAAACAACTGCAGCCAACTCCAAATCATGCGTGGGATAATTCTCCTCATACGATTTCAATTGTCTCGAAGTATAGGCAATCACCTTACCGTGCTGCATCAATACACAACCCAAACCTTTCTTAGACGCGTCGCTATAAATCTGAAAACCTCTGGAACCCGATGGAAGTGTCAAAACAGGCGCAGTAACCAACCTCCGTTTCAACTCCTCAAAACTCTGTTCACGCTCCTCCGTCCATTCAAAATTTTCCCCTTTCCTCATCAATTTCGTCAAAGGTAACGCCAATTTAGAGAAACCCTCAACAAAACGACGGTAATAACCTGCAAGCCCTAGAAAACTCCTAATCTCCGTCACAGTAGTAGGTCTCGGCTATTTTGTGATAGCCTCTACTTTAGATGTGTCCATCTTGATACCATCAGCAGACACAACGCGTGACCAAGAAAAGCAACTTGGCTCACCGTAATTCACACTTAGAAAATTTTGCATACAACTTCTCGTCGAAGAATCTCCAATACGACATTTAAGATCTTGCTCGTGCTCACCTCACTCTTAGAATACACAAGGATGTCATCGATGAAGACGATTACAAATTTATCAAGGTACTCGTGGAAAACACGATTCATAAGATCCATAAAGACGGCGGAAGCATTAGTCAAACCAAATGGCATAAACGAAACTCATAATGGCCATAACGAGTACGAAACGCGGTCTTAGGAACATCTTGCTCCTTCACACGTAATTGATGATAGCCAGACCTCAGATCAATCTTAGAGAAAAATTTGGCGCCTTGCAATTGGTCAAACAAGTCGTCGATGCGAGGAAGGGGATAACGGTTACGGATAGTGATACGGTTCAGCTCGCGGTAGTCAATACACAATCTCATACTCCCATCTTTCTTCTTAACAAATAATACAGGTTCACCCCAAGGTGAAACACTGGGTCTAATAAAGCCGTTCTCCAAAAGTTCCTGCAATTGTTCTTTCAACTCTTTCAATTCAATCGGCGCCATACGATAAGGAGCTTTAGATATAGGTTCAACACCGTGAATCAAATCAATGCCAAATTCAACTTCCCTAGCCGAGGAATGCCGAAGTTCATCGGGAAAAACATCGAGAATTCGCGACAACCGAAAGACTTTCAATAGTCGGAACTTCCAAAGAAGTATCTTTGATGGATGCCGAAAACCAAGGCAACCATGAGAAATGAGAGCGGGCTTTCATAGCCGAGATGATCTTAACCGACTTGAGTGGTTGAGCACCATGGTATACAAAATCGGGATGATGAACATTACCGAAGATAAAATTACGAGCATGACAATCAATAGTAGCCCTATGCAAGGCCAACCAGTCCATACCCAATATAATATCAAATACGGACATATCCAAAGGAAGAAGATTAGCCGAACGAATACCATCATCGAAACGTAGAGGAGAAATTTCACATATTCATGGTTAATAAGTACATGTTTTTCATAGGGGTTGATATAGATAAATGATTCATTAGTGGTGTTGGAGATAATTTGAGCTTAGCAAAGTTTTTCGACACGATAGAATGTGTCGCGCCAAGATCAAACAAAACAAAAGCGGTGGAATCACCAAAATAAATAGCGCGATAATAGTACCGACGCCTTATGCGCTCGATCTCGGTATTGAATACACTCGTCCGGTGGTGGGAGGTGGTTTGATGGAGTAACCGATGCACCTTGGGGCAGATCCTTCACCCTATGATCCGTCTCCCCACAATGATAACAACCTCCGGTAATCCCACGACGAAACACGGTGCGCCTTACCACACGTAACACACTTTGGAGGAGGAGGCAGCACTCGTAAGTCCTCTCTGCGAAGAAGATGTTGCTAAACGATCATGATAAGTCTTGCGAGATGACCGATCCCGATCTTTCTCTCGAAAGCGCCACTCGACCCGACGATCATCACCGATCTATCAAATCTCCGCTGATTGCCCCGCTGTCTCGAATCATAGCTACGGTCGCATCGACCTCTAGCTCCACAGCACTGATCCCGACGACCCTCGATCGGGCGTGGTCCCAGCGACCCACGGAATCCACGAGTATGGTCTGTCGACCCGAGAATGAATACGATCCCCATCTCTGCTCCTCTTGTTGTAACCACTGTTCCTCATGCAATAACTCTATGTTGGGCAACATCCATAGAATCGCAGACCACCTCTGCATACTGTTATTAATCACCCTATCCAACACCCACTTCTTTAACCCCCATTTGAACTTACGAGGCGACGACGAGCATCTCCGACAGAAGTGCCTACAAACCCAACCATCCTCATAAATCGCTGCATATACTCGTGAGAATTTTCCTTCTCCAGCTGATGTATGGCTTCATACTCCTCTAGCGTGTCATCTTTATTACGACTCGTGAAATCTTGTTTGTAGAAGATGTCCTGAAGGTATTCCAAGCACAAGTATCAATGAAGTTCTCTTCTTTGGACAAGATATAGGCCTTCCACCAGTTTAGGGCATCACCTCAAATTTGAAAGTAGCAAGCGGGTTTTCACCTCATCACACAACCCAAGACATTGAAAAGCTTTTCCATGTGCGTAATCCGATCCTCCGCATCATTAGATGAAGCCGAGCGGCGAGGAAGTGGCTTAAGTTTGTTAAAGCGCTCGATCCATACATGAATGGGTGTAGGTAGGTTAGCACCCCCACCATTATCCCCACCAGAAGAGCTAGCACCATTCCGAACGTTATTAGTGATGGTAGCCACTATCCCGGGCATAGCAGTGGCCAGAGCGCGTGCAATCAAAGCTTCGAAGTTAGGATGTCCATCCCCGTTGTCGTCGCCGTTCCTTCGAGTTTGGACCATCTGAAGAGTTCATTAAACGATTAGCAAAGGTTAGGAAATAGGATGAAGATCATGAACGGAAATGACGATAATGAACCTAGAATCTACCCAAACCTCACCAAATCAAAACTTAAGCTCTACGGGTTAACGCTTAGGGTCCATATGTCACAGGTCCTGACTACAAGTCATAAACCTGGGCTCTGATACCATAATTGTAACACCCGAACCCGATAAGGGTAGAAGTATCACATTTATGGAGTCAAATCAGAACAATACATATAAACCATGCAAGCGGAAGTCTTATAATAATAATCAAAAGGATAACAAGTCAACACGACTTGAACAGTACAAAAGTTCCAAAAGATGTCCAAAGGAAAAATGAAACGATACAAAGTCTAAGTCTCCAAAACAATTAACAATGGTAATCAAAGTCTAAGATAACTAAGGCAAGTCCTCAAAAGCATCCTACTCTCAATCCCAAGAAAAGCCCCACTCCTAGCTTAATAAACCCGCAGAAAAGAAATGCGGTGAGCTTAAAAGCCCAAATGAGCGGATATAACAATACAAAAGCAACAATAGAACCAAAGGCTAGATAAATAAGATAAGAAGGATATGAAGCAATATAGAGTAGGTAAATGAAACAAAGAAAGGAAGGTCGAGTTTTCCACCACGAGCCAACAAAACAAACCAAATCAAATCATATATCATAGTATTACAGAGTAACCATTGTATTCGGAGGGTGACCTCGGAATACCAAACCAATAGGAGGGAGACCTCAAGTAGCCAATGGGTGATCGGCCCCAAAATGTGAGGGTGTATTGCACACACGCACCACATCACCAAAACAATATATCAATATCAATACAATACAAATCTAGGATGCATCCATCGCCGCAAAACAATAGGTCCATACAATATATCCGAAGCGCATAATCAATACAAAATGGGGACGGTGTGGAACATCACTCATCCACACCGAGTCATGCCATTGGTGCATCAATGACACGGACATGGAACCCCATGCCTAGTTAATGGCTCGGGTATCAACCGATGTCAAAGTGTATAGTATAGAGTTCAATCAATATCAAAGGTCCAATATTAGCAGTTCACAAATCAAATCAATAGTCCAATATCAATGGTTCAATTATCAAATGTCCAAATAGCAAAGGATCAATATCGAAGGTTCAATAGCAAAAGGGTCAATAGCAAAGGTTCAATATCAATAGAGCAAAGGTTCAATATCAAATTGGCAAGAGATCAAAGATGCAAAGAGATCATGAGAAACCTTATGAGAAAGGTCAGAATATCTGTACCTTATTCGAAGCAATCAACAATGAAAGTAAAGTCAAGAAAGGAGATCAATCACGTCACCCTGAACCTATATGAATTAGATAACGTTCTATAAGAATCAGAAACACTCGATTAAGACGGCTTTCCATTTTTAGCAGGTTTCCACTTTTAGTAATCTTTCCATTCTAGTAGCTTTCTATTCTAGGCAGGTTTCCCTAATTAGCAAGTTTCCGTATTAAGTAAGTTTAGCCATTTAGGATGCATTTTGAAAACATATTAGGTTAAGTGAGTATTTATATACTTTAAGGATTATCTAAGCCAAATTACACAAGTTTGGGATTCAAAGTGTAAATATTATAAAGTGTAAGGTTTTAATAGTAATTATATCTCGTTCATATGTTTTACTCATTTAGCCCGTATAGTCATTACATTTACCAAGCAAACCTTTTATTTTCGAAGATTGCGAATTTAACATAGAAGTTTATATCACTAGTACATGAACCCATAACAACCAACATGATACCCTACCTTTTGGTTTCATTCAACACTTTATTACTAATTCCTATATTCATGTTTTATATTCCTTAAACGCATGGAACTAACAAAAGAGAGCATGTCGTGAAGGTCCCACATTAGATTAAAATCAAGACATATAGTGCACATGAATACGACCCACATAGGTTCCTTTTTATGATTTCATGCAAGCCTTACACAAGATTAGTTTTTTACTTAGATGTAATGTTTTACAAGCATGATTTATAGGTATTAAAATGGCAAGGAAGGGCTGCCCATACCCACGACCAACACCATACAAGCAGATTCATGATTTGACCCATAACAATCTTTCATTATTTCATGTGGTCCAAACTTAGGTTAATTTGCTTAATATAACGATTTAGTGCGTTCGGGGTCAAAGGAACTTCCTTTTCTTGAGCAAGTTTTATAACACCCTAGGCGGTGAACCTAATCGTTGTAGTGTAGTAATTAGGGTAAGCCACGGGTATTGATATCGTTCTCTAGGGAATAGTGTCGTTAATTTGAAGTGTCGTCGATTTAAGTCTAAAGGTGAGGATGATTATTTTTGTATTTTTATATTTTATGAAATGGAAAGGTACAAATCTCGGGGTTTGGATTTGGGGTTGGTATTTCTACCGATTACTCTACTTATCTAATTAACTAAGCTAAGGATAGTCTATGTCTATTGTTGTGTGCTCGTATGATGATTTAAAGATGTGTTCACTTAGGTTTTACTACTCCTTAATTATCTCCTATTGATGGTTGATTTGTCACGTCCTTATTCCTAGTTGCGTTGTGTTTCTAAGGCTATAGGGCGTGCTTATTTCCTAACTCTTTGAAACTACCAAAGGGTCTTGTTTACAAATCCTCTAGTGATTTATAGGCGCCTACTCTACGGTTGTCCTTGAATACTTTATCCTACAATTACCTAGATAATTATATTCTAAAGTTCACAAAGAAATTTCAAGCATTAAGTACACAACGAATAATCTAGCGCACTCTAGATCATTAGTCAACTAAGATAAGTATCAACCAATCAATATTCAATAATTAAGTTTCATATTCCTAAGCAAACACACAAATAAATTAGCGGACATGGAGAACATGCAAGCATACACACAATCAATTAAACATAGGATAGACATAATGATAAATTGAATATATGGATTAAGATATAATCAACAAACCATTACAAGATGTTTTGGAGTGCTTGAAACCTTCAAAGTTCTTGGAAAAACACCTATCTAAACCACGGAATCGGAGTTAGGGTTTAGAGCCTACAAAAGTGAAGTTATAATGTTGTATTTATAGGCGATTTTACGTCGGCAAAAGTGTGGCGTCACACTTATAGAGTGATGGCGTCACAACCATTTTCAACAAATTGTAGATTTTCTCGTTCGATCGCGTGGGCTTTTGAACCACCTAAATCCGAGTTCGTATGCCAAAGTTATGGCCAAAACAATATCAACTACTTCGTGCGCATCTTTGAGATAGTTGATCGACTTGTGACATCATTAGGGTTTCGTCTTGGCCAAGTTAATCATCGACGGCGTCACCTTATGTGTGTGCCGTCCCTTCGACTCGGCGCCGTCTTGGCTGCATCTAGGCCGTCCGAGTAGCGACGGCCTACTCCTTTAGAACTGGCGTCGTCCTTGAAAACATGCAATTTTTCCTCGAGCCGTCGCAAAATTCCTTCGACGGCGTCGCGAGATATCTTGATGGCGCCGTCGCCTTATGTTTCAATGACTTTGAGTGTCTCGATTCGACTTTGGCCATTTTCTTCGTATATTCGCGCTTTTCGTCCAAATAAGCATCATTCCGACATTTTGCCTTCAAGAGACCTAAAAGTGAAAAGGAGCGATATTAAGCAATAACGGATACAAAAGTGATCGAATAAGGGCTTAAATGACCCTCAAAAGGTACCTTTTAAAACCTTATCAAATATCCCTACACTTGGTATTTGCTTGTCCTCAAGCAAATGTGCTTTAACCAATTAATTTATAAGTTAGGGGTCATGAAGCATCCATTCAAAGCGGTCCACAACACATATAAGCCCATAAAAGTCATAACAAGCACGGAAGTACATACTAGCACCTCACATGGGGTGTTTGGATACTCACATCTCTCTCGGGTGTATATATGAAATATAACAAATCGAAATGGAAGATAAACACTCATTAACGGTCCTAGTACATAGATTACCATAGGCTTGAGAATAGATCAAACCTCCGTCGCTTTGGCGTAAGCACCTAGGAAAGACTATCAAAGAGGTCTTTTAAAGGGTTGTAATGTTAGGCTTACGGTAAGGAAATGAAGGGTTTGGTGGGATAGGCTATTTAGTGGTGGATAGTCAAAATCTCTATGTTGCAAGTATACGAAGAATGGCGTTGCTAAGCCAAGACTCGACACTCTAAAACTCTAGGCAACGAAAATAAACAAACACAATTTAAAAGATAGATGTAGGATGGTAGCAGTATTTTTTTTTTTTTTTTTTTTTTTTTTTTTTTTTTTTTTTTTTTTTTTTTTTTTTTTTTTTTTTTTTTTTTTCATACACTTTTACTCTACCATCCTCTACGGTACATCAAAATGATAGGGATTTATAGACACATCCCTACACTTGAGTTTTATTACTCTAACACTAATTTGACCCGAATTGAAAAGATCAAAACACTTGGAGTACATTATTATGCAAACAAAGGGAATTTGAGTTTAACGTTCTCTTTCCTATGTTTCATAAACTTTAACTTTTCCATGAATCCCAATCATCCCAAAGCGTATACAAAGGATATGACTCGACTTAGCAACTCATGCAAGCAACGGATAATTGAACTAAGGGTTTTGGGTGATAACATAAATTTGCACTAAAAGTGAGTGCAATAAAGGTAGGCTAAGGCGATTTGGGTGTATATTTGGGGTGGGGTGTAAACAATGCTCTTCATTGATATTCGGAAAAACCGAAACATCACGAGAACCGCGAAAAGGATAGGCTCGAGGGGTTAACTAGGGGTATCGTGTACTAAAGATGAGTACAACGCAAAGGGTGTGGGGAATTACTCAACCGATATGGAAGAAGTAATTATATTACGGTATCAAACAAGGGTTTATCCTAATGCCTCTTATCATTTAGTTATTCCTAACTACACAAGTGTAGTCTCACTAGCGATCTCGGAATGCATCACAAAACAAGTTCTAGAATCTAATATACTACGGTTCACACTCTAAGCATTAAAGATGAATGCTTTAATTCCTACTAATCTAAGGCGATCCTCGCATTTTGGGTGGAATTTAGGTGGTAAGGGTTTTGTGCTAGTCATGCAACTTCCTATCCATGAGGCGCTTTTGTTAAGACTAATGGCCCACTCTTATCGTCATGAAAAAATTTTAAATTTGGCTAAAATTACCCTAACCTACATTTTCTCATGGTTTATTACACAAATACACTTGGACAAAGCAAATAGTCAAGGATAAGCATAGTTTCAAAGTTCCGTTTATTTTCCTCCTACACTTAAAGCGAACATTGTCCCCAATGTTCCCGAAAATATCAAAGTTATGATAATAGAAGGTAATTAAAAGCGAAGAAACTAATACTCCCGATTAGCTCGGTAGGATCCGTAAAAGTGGTGGTTAAATCCTTTTCAAGAAGAATTTATGCGTGAAAAGCTCCTTCCAATCTTATGTAACTCCTTCTTGATAAATTAAACTGCACACTTGAAGAAAACAAACAACCCAACGCATCAAATCGAACAAAGAAAAATCACAACAAGATGTAATTCGGACTTAAATAAGATATAATGCTTGTGGAATGGATGTTTGCGATTTTCTAGAAAATTAAGACACGGAAAATTCCAAAAATTTATAAGTAACACTGAAAACGAGAAAAAGTTAGAAGCATTTACGCTCCTCTGGGCCGTCGAGTTGAGATCTGACGCCGTCGAGTTATCTTGACGAAGCGGTGCGATTTTCGGAAAAATTTTGGAACATTTTATCTTTAAAATCTGGAAAAATTTCCTACAAAACATCCATTATGACTCGATACAAGCATTTGACTCGAACAAACACACATGTATATCTTTTAAATAATTGTAATTCTCATGTTCACGTTTCCTTTGAAAGCGTGTGTAATCCTCCTACACTTATCCCTTATGTAAAATACTTTTATATGTAATTAAAGACAAAATAAAGCATTTTACAAATTCAAACATGAGAATAAGCAATTAATAAAAGATATCGACACACAAATGAAAATAAAATCAAATACACATGGGTTGCCTCCCAAGAAGCGCTTGTTTTGTTCGAGTCACGAGCGACTCTACCCTTATTTAACGAGATAAAGGGAAGTTTTCCTACACTTAAGTTTAAGTGCGGGTGATAGTAGCGATACACACCCTTAGGGTGGAAATTTTGCTACGTGAGGAGAGGGTGATGGGTGATTTATATGCTCAAAGGGTGTGCTCTATTCATTATAATCTTACCTAAGTCTATTGGTGTAGCGGGTGAATCAAATCTCCTCCTAAAATGGATCATCTTCTATCAACTTCAAAAGATTCTTAGTTAAGGATCCATCTTGACCTAATAAACCGGTTTAAACCCATAGTGTTTCTTGTTATCAACCATGAATGGGTGATATAAGTGTGTAAGGTCATGGGTTACTCTATTTTAGCTTCCACTCTACATGGCCTAGAATTTTCCACCTTTATCAAGCAACTACCGGACTATCTATTTTGATGGGTGGATTGGGGCCTAATTCAATTCAAGATTCACATCTAAAGGCGGAACATTGGGTAAGGTTTTGGTTGAGGCTCGGTTCATCAAAATTAGGAACTTCCCTAGGACTAAGAGAGGTCATGACAACAAGCATCTAAACCTACATTCTCTAGTGGCGTTTGGTCCAAGGTTCTCTATCAATCGGGGCTCCTATAGTCTCTTCTACTTCTTAGGGCAAGTTATAGGTGATGTGTATTCCTCAGTGATGGTAGGGCTTGTGGGTTTGGAGTTTCCACCTTTTCTCCATTATATCTAGACCTACCAAATGTTCATGTGTTTTAGTATGATCGACCAAAATACACTCCTAAGCATCTCAAATCCTTCTTTAGCCATTTCAAATTCTTGGTCCGATTCATAAGAATTATTCTCAAAATTTGATCATTATGTTCTATTTTCCTAAAGTTCCTCACGCGTGTCATATGCTTTGAAATCTATCCACGCATGCAACTAGGCGGTTCAACTATAACCATCTCACAATCTTGTTCGGGCTTAGGTTCCATGTTCTTAAAACTAGGTCTTTTTGATCATGGTGCCTAAGATCATTCAATTGATGGTTTATGCATAGGAGGCTTTTACGAAAAATTCTCCGGATGGTGTCACTAAAAGGAGTTGATCACGATAATGATTGTTGAATAGAAGCCACACAAGTACAAAATGTATCAAATCCATCCAACCTTACACCCATCTCCTTTTGGATATCTCTAAGTTCACTCACAAATTCATTAGAACAATTAAAACCAAACCAATCTGCGAAATTCAAGCTGTTCCTCATTTGTTAATGATGCAAATGCAATTTCACTTGCCATAGCGACAAATGAAAAGGGTTTCTGAACACAAACACGAAGAAGGGGATAGACTACAAGGAAGCTAATAAAAGAAAAAAAATCTCACTTGATAGGAATCTTGTGAGTAGACCTAAGCGAGATAGAAATCAAGCCTAAACAATAACTATTCCCGGCGCGCGCAAAAACTTGATAACGCTACGCGCGTCGTTCGGGGTCAAAGGAACTTCCTTTTCTTGAGCAAGTTTTATAACACCTAGGCGATGAACCTAATCGTTGTAGTGTAGTAATTAGGGTAAGCCACGGGTATTGATATCGTTCTCTAGGGAATAGTGTCGTTAAGTGAAGTGTCGTCGATTTAAGTCTAAAGGTGAGGATGATTATTTTTGTATTTTTATATTTTATGAAATGGAAAGGTACAAATCTCGGGGTTTGGATTTGGGGTTGGTATTTCTACCGATTACTCTACTTATCTAATTAACTAAGCTAAGGATAGTCTATGTCTATTGTTGTGTGCTCGTATGATGATTTAAAGATGTGTTCACTTAGGTTTTACTACTCCTTAATTATCTCCTATTGATGGTTGATTTGTCACGTCCTTATTCCTAGTTGCGTTGTGTTTCTAAGGCTATAGGGCGTGCTTATTTCCTAACTCTTTGAAACTACCAAAGGGTCTTGTTTACAAATCCTCTAGTGATTTATAGGCGCCTACTCTACGGTTGTCCTTGAATACTTTATCCTACAATTACCTAGATAATTATATTCTAAAGTTCACAAAGAAATTTCAAGCATTAAGTACACAACGAATAATCTAGCGCACTCTAGATCATTAGTCAACTAAGATAAGTATCAACCAATCAATATTCAATAATTAAGTTTCATATTCCTAAGCAAACACACAAATAAATTAGCGGGACATGGAGAACATGCAAGCATACACACAATCAATTAAACATAGGATAGACATAATGATAAATTGAATATATGGATTAAGATATAATCAACAAACCATTACAAGATGTTTTGGAGTGCTTGAAACCTTCAAAGTTCTTGGAAAAACACCTATCTAAACCACGGAATCGGAGTTAGGGTTTAGAGCCTACAAAAGTGAAGTTATAATGTTGTATTTATAGGCGATTTTACGTCGGCAAAGAGTGATGACGTCACACTTATAGAGTGATGACGTCACAACCATTTCGACAAATTGTAGATTTTCTCGTTCGATCGCGTGGGCTTTTGAACCACCTAAATCCGAGTTCGTATGCCAAAGTTATGGCCAAAACAATATCAACTACTTCGTGCGCATCTTGAGATAGTTGATCGACTTGTGACATCATTAGGGTTTCGTCTTGGCCAAGTTAATCATGCGACGGCGTCACCTTATGTGTGTGCGCCGTCCCTTGACTCTGCGCCGTCTTGGCGCATCTAGGCCGTCGAGTAGCGACGGCCTACTCCTTTAGAACGGCGTCGTCCGCGAAAACATGCAATTTTTCCTCGAGTCGTCATAAAATTCCTTCCGACGGCGTCGCGGATATCTTGATGGCGCCGTCGCCTTATGTTTCAATGACTTTGAGTGTCTCGATTCGACTTTGGCCATTTTCTTCGTATATTCGCGCTTTTCGTCCAAATAAGCATCATTCCGACATTTTGCCTTCAAGAGACCTAAAAGTGAAAAGGCGATATTAAGCAATAACGGATACAAAAGTGATCGAATAAGGGCTTAAATGACCCTCAAAAGGTACCTTTTAAAACCTTATCACTCTATTTTTGAAGCAAGCTCCTAGCGCATGGTACAATACGCTGTCAAAGTTCCTTTTGGCAAATGGATTCAACAAAGGAGCAGTTGATCCTATATTGTTCACCAGAAAGTCATGAAAACACTTAATTCATGTTCAAATCTATATTGTTGATATTATATTTGCCTCGACCAACCCTAATGAATGTGACCGATTTTTAAAGGAGTCGGGCTCTAAATTCAAAATGTCAATGATGGGACAAATGTCATTTTTCTTAGGATTACAAATTTCACAAAGTCTCGGAGGCATTTTCATTAATAAATCTAAATATGCAAATGAAATTTAAAGAAATTTGGATTTGATTCTTGTGACCCTGTTGACAGTCCCATGGTGGAACGAACAAAGCTGGATAAGGACCACTCAGGGATCCCGGTTGACCAAAAAAAATATCGTAGAATGATTGGATCCTTGATGTACCTCACAACCAGTAGACCAGATATTCTGTTCGCTGTATGCATGTGTGCTAGATACCAAGCTAAGCCTACCAAAAGGCACCTTGAAGCGGTTAAACGGGTCTTTCGGTATCTCTAAAGAACCATTAACATGGGACTTTGGTATTCGAAGGACACCGGTATGTCACTAACGACCTATCTGAGATCTTGACCATGCAGGTGTCAAGATACTCGTCAAGCACGCGGGAGGTGCTCGGTGTTTGGGTGACAAGTTAGTGAGTCGGTCTTCAAAGAAACAAATGAGTACATCCATATCCTCTACAAAGACTAAATACATAGCCATGTCATCATGTTGTGCTCAAATCTTATGGATGAGATCCTAATTATCTGACTATGGCTTTGTATTCAACAAAGTTCCTCTGTATTGTGATAACAAAAGTGCCATAGCTCTCTGATGTAACAATGTCGAATACTCAAGAGTAAAGCACATTGACATTTGAAATTATTTCATCAGGAAACAAGTGGAGAAAGGTGTGGTTGAACTGAATTTCTTGAGGACTGAATATCAGCTGGCAGACATCTTCACTAAAGCTCTTTCTAGAGACCGTTTTGAGTTTATCCTCCCACGACTTAGCCTAAAGAGTCTACAACCGGAAACACTCAAACGTCTTCAGGAGGAAGAAGAGGAGTAAAGGCGTGTCTTCATCTATTATTTGTAAATATTCTTTCAAAAAGCAAAATACAAAAATTTAAAACCAAAGAAAAGAAAATAGAAAATATAAAATTTTCAAAACCCATAAAATCGAAAATCTTGAAAAACTAATATATATATATATATATATATATATATATATATATATATATATATATATATATATATATATATATATATATATATATATTTTCTCAAGGCATATCTTCCGTTACATCTACGGACTTAGAGATGTCATTCAATAATAACAAGGGTCTTTAGATGAAGTTCGAACAGAAGTTAAAAATATTATTTTCTAAAATTGTTTAAAAAAAATGAGATGGAGAAAAATGTTGGCTTACTGTCATTTCAGACAGTAACCCGGGCTTCAAATAATGGCTTGCATTTATTTCAGACTGTAACGCGCTTTTAAAGAAAGGACTGAGCCATGCTAAATTATTTTAAAATCTCATGCTCTGTTCCTAAAAACAAAAGTTCATCAGGAGCATTTTCGCCAAAAAGACAAATGTTTCCTCCCAAATGTTTTTCCTTCTATAGATTCTTCTAATGAAAACAAAATTGCTTTGAAAATAACTAGGTCTTAATTTTGAAAATCATCTGGACCTATCTGTTGTCAAAATCTCTATCACTCAATCAACACTTTGGTCATTTTCAAACAATTCAAAAAGGTTATTTTTCAAACAATTGGCACTAAAAGGAGCAAGGTCTATATTCTGTTAATCAAAAAGAACATTTTATCCACAATTGGATCAAGACCATGCTAAAATTAAGTTTTCATTTCAAATGGTACACAAGATGAAAATTTTACATATGGTACCTGAGCATGTCAGATCAATGGAGATTAAAGTTTCAAAATCTGATCCGTATCAGTTAAGTGTTTTAAAAGCAAGTCACATTTCTCCTTAAAAAGTTTTCGAAAACAATTTAAATCAATTGGGATCACAAATCTCAAAGGGTTTGAAAATTGTGATCGAAGGAGAATTTGAGATTTAAATTGGAAATAAACTGATAATTTGATAAGTGGTTTTAGAAATACAATAACTGGCACTCCTTCCTACATGTGCCAAACGATTTCAAATTTTCCATGCACATGTTAAGGGGGAGCATTTATCTTAAAACAAAAAGAATTGAAACGTGATTGATTTGTCTCAAAGTGCAGGTTCTCTCTAATATGTGCAAAACTCTCTCGAATCTCGATGCACATATTAAGGGAGAACAATCAAAAGAAAATCACATCCTCCCCAAAATGTTTTATCTAAAAGTATCTAAATATTGGATTTGATCGGGGGAGTGATGATGATAATTTTAAAAAACAATTTCAAGAATTTGAGCTTTTATTCAAATCTAACCGTTCATTGGATTCATCCTCCATGTGCCAAAATGATTTCAAATACTTAAAGCACATGGTGAGGGAGAGCATTTCTAAACGATAAAAAACAATTAAGGTACAAAATGATTTGATTTTATATCACAAGTACCTTGATTAGTTTCAAATGGTTTTCATTTGGTTTCGAGGCGGAAAGAACAACACCAAAAGACCGACCAATTTACTTTATGCATTGGAGTTAAAAAGATGGTTAGGTTAGGTATTCTTACCATGATCCCGCCAGAGCCGGAGGGATCTACCCAGGGACAATCCACTAGTTAGTGTAGAAGTCCTTAGGAATGATGTAAAAAGGAGAAAATGAGAATATGGGAAGAGTGCCGACTGAGACAGAGCTAGGACTGGAACAAACCTAACAAGGTTCTAGTTATGAAGTTTCGGTAAGCACTGAAGGGGTTGAAGAATGAAAAGAAATGAAAAGTGAAAAGGGTAAGAAGAAATAGCCTCCAATAATTCAACCTTATGGCGAAACCGGGTTCAATTCAAATACTACTTATGGTTTCTAAGGTAACATCGGATCAAGACAAGACATCATGGACCCAAAGGACGCATTACACTAAACTTCCCAAGCCACTCAAGTTCTCTTAAAAGGACTTTTTTTTTCATTCTAACGAGGAACCTACATAATCTATCAACTTTCTCTTAGAGATGGTTGATATTGAAGAAGGATACCCCCTCCCTAGTCTCCGAAATAGGAAACCAAATTTGAAAAATTGAGTCTAGAGCCAAGAGATCATCACACAAATCTCATTAGGACACAAAATTAATGAAGACTTGTTGTTTCACACAATGTGGAAAGTAAGATTATATATTGAGAATCCTACGCATTATCCTTGTGGTATTTCCAGAACATCCAAGTGATTTGTAATAAGTATATTTTGTCATAATATACTTAGAATTGTTGAAGGACCGCCTTCCTCATCAAAATTCAAAGTTCTTGGTGTAATCATTTCTTGTCTATGAGTTTCTTGAAAACCAAGACTTTGATCATGAGACCTTGATCATCGCATTTTGAACACCGGTTCTTTGTAATTACTCTTCGTGCTCAAGATTTCAATATTGCCTTGTGCTTCAATACTTTGAACTCAAAGATCTTCTTTCAAATTCTCTTGCTCTAAATTCCTCCCCAATTAGACGTAAGATTGCCGATGAGCCTTTTCCCTGAGAAGCCTTCTTAAAATGCTTTCTTCTTCTTTTCACCTTGACCCATAATCGTGATGTATTACTAAAGGCCGCATGCACTTCTTAAGTCTTCTAAACTTGATCTTCAACTCGTGCTATTCATGCACTGAGCCTCGCTTGTTTTCTTCAACTGACTAGCTCCCTTGTGAAAATATAATTATCCAGCACTAAACCTTCAAGGGGTATAGTAGCTGCATCTCCTCCAGAAGATGATGAGGGAACATGGATATCTGGTTCTAACACAATAGGTAAAGTATGATGATGAGATGAGGTAGGAGAAACTGCAGTACCTTTGTTGACATAAGTACCTTGAGAAGCAGTTCCTTGAGATGCAGTACCTTGAGAAGCAGTACCTTGAGTTGTAGTAGTACCTTTTCTTTCATCACTAGATGCAGCCTCATCTCGAATTGCTTGAACAATTTCCATCATTGATGTAGTTAATGGAGTATTCCTTCCAGTAAACAAATCACTCTTCCTTTCCATGAAGGTGAAAATCTTGGCTGGTTGTACCACAACTGGTAATAAGCTTGAAGGTTTTGGTACATCTTGAAGTTGTTTATTCAAGAAAACTTGAATAAATCTTGGATACATCAACCAGCGTGATCCATGAGAGATGTGAGATAGCATACCATCCAAAATTAGCCTTGAAAAATTGAAAATACGATTTGTAGCCAATCCCACCAATGCAGATGCGATGTTAGAACCAAACTGATCCCATGAAGTACTCTTTGAACTGATACAATGAAGAAGAACATGAACCAAGTACTTCAAATGTGGACTAAATAAGGGCTTCTTGAATGTCGTTTCTGTTAAAGACCCTTCATATCCAATATCACGCAACGTATCCTAAAGAAGTTGTTTATCAAATCGAACAGCTCCTTCTGCATCATCAAATAATAAGTCTTCACGAATTGATGTTTCAGTAACTTTCACAATCCTGCCAGCAACTTTAGATTGAATATACGAATCATCATTCTCCATGTGAATCCTAGCAGTTGCCCAAAACTGTTGAATCCAGGGCTCAATGATATCTGGTTCAACCAAAAGTGCATAACTAATTGGAGACCTCGTGAGAAAATCAATGATGTCATAGAATGCGACATTAGAGTCAGTTTTATCCAAATTCGCCACAATGTTGTGTTTAGAAATGATGTTTCGGTTCGCCATTGATGATTGTAAAAGTGAGTGATTTGATGAATAGATAATTGTTAGAGAGAGAGAATATGGAAAAGATTGATAAGAATAAAGATGAGAGGGAAAATTGAAAAGTAGTTATTTATAGGTGGGATTTAAAAAATCACAGCCCATAATAACAAAGTTACCGTTATTTGAATTTTACTCCTCTTTTTGACCGTTGGAACAAGACGTTGATAAGACAAGCGGTTCTTTCCACGTGTGCAAGATACTTTCAAAGCGTTACTTTTCAAAGCGATACTTTTATAAAACAAAACAAAGAAGATGCTTTTC
This sequence comes from Chrysanthemum lavandulifolium, assembly GCA_022545495.1. NCBI lineage: Eukaryota > Viridiplantae > Streptophyta > Magnoliopsida > Asterales > Asteraceae > Chrysanthemum > Chrysanthemum lavandulifolium. Next base: position 89,099,432 of record CM040240.1, read on the forward strand.
CATCCTCTCTCTATAATGACAAAACTCCAAATAGGCATTTTATTGCCTCCCCTTAAGCAAAGCATATGACTGTCTAACTAACTAACTAATCAGTCCTCCCCTTAAATGTAGCTTAGTAATTAATCATTCCAATACTTACCACCAAGTGATTAAATCGTGAAACATCAAATCCTTTGGTGAGTAAATCAACTACATTATCATCTGTGTGAACCTTGACAACATTAATGAGCCTGTGCTCATAACAATCTCTGATGAAGTGATACCTAATCTGAATGTGCTTGGTCTTGGAGTGATAAACAGGATTCTTCACAATGCAAATCGTACTCTCATTATCAATGTTGATAGGAGTATTTTTGAAGTTGAACCCATAATCCAAGAGTTGATTCTGCATCCACAAAACTTATCCACAACAGCTTGCAGCAGCCACATATTTTGCTTCAGTGGATGATGTTGCTGTAATAGTTTTCTTCTTACATTGCCATGAGACTAATCTTCTTCCAAGATATTGGCATCCTCCAGTGGTTGATCTTCTATCATAGTTGTCACCTGCATAATCACTATCTGAAAAAGCTTCCAAGTGAAAAGGTGAATCCTTTGGATACCACAACCCCAACTTAGGTTGTTGTTTTAAGGAACTAAAAATCCTCTTCACTGCATTCAGATGGGAAACCTTAGGTGAGACTTGATATCTTGCACATAAACAAACAACAAACATGGTATCAGGCTTAAAAGCAGTTAAGTACATAAGACAGCCAATCATATCTCTGTACAACTTGATTTCAACAGGTTGACCATCTTCATCCTTGCCCAATGAGTTGATAGACTTGATAGGTGTAGTGACTGACTTCATAGCATCGAAATTAAACTTCTTAAGAATGTCAGAGACATACTTGTCTTGACTTATGAAAATTCCCTCCTTTGACTGTTTAACTTGTAGCCCCAAAAAGAAAGTCAATTCACCCATTGAACTCATTTGAAACTCAGGTTGCATCAGCTGCTCAAACTCCTTCACCATGGTCTGTTTTGTAGCTCCAAAGATGATATCATCTGCATAAACTTGAACTAGCATGATATCCTTCTTGTCTCTCTTGATAAACAAATTCTTGTCAATGGCTCCCCTCCTGTAACCATGTTGTAATAAGAAAGTAGATAGCCTTTCATACCAAGCTCTAGGAGCTTGATGAAGACCATAAAGAGCTTTAACAACTTTGTAGACTTTGTTTGGATATGTAGGATCTTCAAAACCAGGAGGCTGTTTGACATAGACCTCCTCTGTAATAGTGCCATAAAGAAAAGCACTCTTGACATCCATTTGATAAACCTGAAAGCCCATATATGATGCAAAAGCAAGGAATATTCGTATAGCTTCAATCCTTGCTACAGGAGCAAACACTTCATCATAATCTACTCCTTCTTCTTATCGGTATCCTTGTGCAACTAACCTTGCCTTGTTCTTGATGACATTCCCTCTTTCATCTCTCTTGACTCTGAAAACCCATCTTGTACCAATAACTTTCTTGCCATCTGGTAGATCACATAATACCCAAACTTCAGGAAGTTTGAATTGAAGAAGTTCTTCTTGCATAGCTTCAACCCAACTTTCTTTAGTTAATGCTTCAGCTATATTCTTGGGTTCTTCTTGAGAGATAAAACAAGTAAACATGCATGTTTGATGATCCTTATGATTTAGCCTGTTTTGTTTGTACACAAATCTAAGTAAAGCATTGTGTGGTTTAGAAAAACCCTTAGCTTTGGTTCTGGTAGGCACTCCAGAATTAGAGGGTCCAATGATTTGATCAGTAGGATGATTCTTATGAATTCTTAGGATAGGAGTCTGTGGAACTTCAAAATTATCACCCAAATTTGTGAAATCAACATCTTCATTAGAATCTGATAAAATACCTTCATCTTCAAATTCATCATCAGTGTCTTCTAAGCCAGGCATGGTAGGATCATCCAAATCATCCAAAGTGCTTTCAGCAGTGCGAAGATACTTTGATCCAAAATCGTGATCAAAAATCTTGTAAAGGGTGTTACGTAGACTTACCCTTTTCTTTGCTTCTTCAAAAGCTCTTCTTTGATCATCATCAAAAGATTGTGCTACTACATCTTGAAAAGCGAGGTTATTAAGTTCATCTTGTATAGCTTGATCTTGACGAGATAATGAAGACTTTGGTTCATCAAGACTTTTCTCCTTCTCGATGACTATAGGTTCTTCATCGGGAACATCATCGGGTCTAATGTTGACTCCATGAACAACGTCAGTAAATCATATTCCTTGTGATCTACTTGATTTTCTTCTCTAACGGTACATAATTCATAGAAGAGTCAAAACCTCAAGATCAAACATCCAATCGGGACCTTTGCCCTTCGATTTTCTTGATCTTCTAAAAATTCAACATGAAGACAATCTTGAACTTTCTTGGTAACTCATTGTACACTCTAAATCCTTTCTTTGTTGGTGCGGTATCCCAATAAATATCCTTCTTCCGACTTGCCATCAAATTTTCCCAGTTATCAATTGTATTGAGAATTGTTAGAGGCATCAAAAGGCTTCATAAATCAAATGTTGGGTTTGTTTCCCATCGAAACTCATAAGGTGTCTTCATCGAGGTTTATTGAGTGATACTCTATTCAACACATAGCAAGTAGCACTTACAGCTTCAGCCTAAAATTGAATAGGTAATAAGGAATCTGCAAGCATTGTTCTGGCTGCTTCAATTAAAGTTCTGTTCTTTCTCTCTGCAACACCATTCTGCTGTGGAGTTCTAGCAATACTAAACTCCCTCTTGATCCCTTTCTTAGCACATAATTTATCCATAAGCTTGTTCTTGAATTCAGTTCCATTGTCACATCTAATACCTCTTACTTTGAGTCTCAATTGATTTTCAAGGGCTATTATGAGATCATGAATAGCATCAAACATTTCATCTTTAAAACCCAAGAAAAGACCCAACTAAATCTCGCAATCATCATCACAACCAGACAAGACTTCTTCTTGTTTAGACTTGCAATGAAAACAGTCCAAACAAATCCATGTGCAGTGACTCAAAGGTTCTCTAATATTTCTTTCCTCAAGCTTGCATGAAGCTTTATGTTGTTACCCTTCTTGCGCCAAACATGAGTGATCATTCTGTATGTTTTGGAAGGTAAACCTCTAACTAAATTGCCTTGGTACTCTCGGTACTACCAAGTTATCATGAACAAGCTTGAATTCGGGGAAAGAATGAGACATTACGTCGTTGAATAACAGGGGTGCTTCTTGTCACAAATCGAGAGATCGACAAAGATTGAATTTGAGCTCCTTCACATATCTAACATTATCAAAGTCTATACTTCACCTTTGATGGTTCCTTTGCCGATTATTCTTCCTCCACTAGCATCATTTCCAAATGCAACTCTTCCTCCACAATAGGATCTAAAATCGTGAGAATCTCTTTGTCTCTATCATGCTTCGAGCAACCACTATCCACAATTAGATAATCTTTAAGCTCCTCTTACGGGTTGCCACATACAAAGATAAGCGAGTTAGTTAATTTTAGGAACCCAGCCATTCTTGACTTGTGTTCCCTTGTGGAGTTACATACTTGAATTCTTTAAGTATGTAATTCCTACTATCTTTAAGCACATGATCAATTATCTTTGGTTGTTCAAAAACTTGTGTTGGTTTTCAATAAAAATCTCTTTTCATCCAAGTTTTCCTTTTATTTTCAACAAAAGTTTCGATTCACTCACACTTCTTTGAAAGACTTGTTTGTTCCCCATCGGCACTTTCCTTCTTAACCCATTTGGTTTTAACACGGTGTAGAGTTCCTTGATCTAGTTACTTTCTTTGAGTTGTGCACCGCTAGATTGATAGTAATTAGATCTCCTAGGGTTCCTATTCCAAAAGTGTTTGGTGGCCCGAGCGGTACTTTGAGAAGGTGCGGGTTTTGGCTTAACGGTGCCTTGAAAGTGTTTGAAAAAGGTCTTCTCGGTAAGGGTACCTATAGTCTTGTGAGAAGTTGCTATGGTTAACCCTATGTGAATGATTCTAGACTGGTTTATTCTCCCTAGGTTTTTGGTTTGCAGATCTGGTCTTTGGGAAGGTACTTAAATAATCTGAGTGAAAGTCACAGTCCTTGATCAGATGATCAGGACTATAACAAACAAAACACGATTTTTGATCCATACTTCCAAAATTTCTTCCTTTAGGTCTGTGATTAAAAGTATCTTGTCTTTTTGGTGAATGATGAAAACTATTTTGACCAAAATTATTCCAAAAAGGTTTAGCAGTATTTTGAAAAGGTTTTCATAAAGGTACTGCTGATCGTGCAGCAGTAATTTGAGTTAAAGGTACTGCTTGACTCTTAACTTCATGAACCTTAGGTTTTTCAACAGTTTCTTTTGGGGTTTCAACACTAGATTTACTTGTAAGTTTCTTCCTAAACTCTAGGTTGTCTACTCCAAAACGAGAAACATCTGCCCTAAGTGGTTGAAAACTACCAATGGGATGAGGGACTGCATGATAACCATTGTCTTTCTTAAATTCTGGAGGTGTTTGACTAATTGATTCCTCATCACTAGACGTGTTATCTACATAATTAATGAGTTCATCATCACTAGTTGTTACATCCTCAAAATCAAGTTTGGTTCTCATCACTAGGTGGGTTTTCCTCTATGCTACTAAAGTCCATACCAAATCCTAGTCCAGTTCTAATGTAGGCTCTTCTCTGTTTTTCAACATAACTAACATGAGAAAGACCAGATTGTCCCCAAGCAACAAACTTTTCTAGCAATTCATCTCTCTCCTTAGTCAGCTTTTCAATCTTAGAAATCTTACATCCTAACTTCCATTCACTTAATTTTAACTGATAATCCTGTTGTTCATACTTTTCTGCCCAAGCCATTTCATTATTTTCATGTGTTATTATTTTGGCTTCCATAGACTCTAAAGTGATTTGGTAACCACTACTTGACCTAGCCCTACTATAGTTATCTCTTTCGTTACATAATCATTAAGCACTTTTGATAAAAATTATGACACTTAGAGCATACCTCGAGATAGGGGTAAACTTGATGAAGTAGCTACCATAGCAAGAGAACATGTTCATCTTCCGTCTCCATGCTCGATCAAAGCTTCCTAGACCATCTCGGGTTCCAAAATAGCATGTTCGGGTTCCTCATTGAAGGCGTGCTCGATCAAACTCTTCCACCGATTCTTCCACTACAACCATACAATAGGTTATTGGTTCATCATCAAACTCGTTACTCGGTCAACCTCGATAGATTCTCTTGAGCAACCAAAGCTTTTGTTTGAGCAGAATTTCCTTTAGTTCAAGCTTAGGTTTCTCGATCATCTGTTGCACGATATTTAGTAAACTTGAACTCCTTACAAAGTGTCCAGTCCTTTGACAGTTAAAGCATTGAATCTTGGATTTGTCAAAAGTGATACCCTGTTTGGGTTTGAAATCGATGCCTCTTCCTATTTTCTTCATAAACTTCTTGATCCTTGCAGTGATCATAGCAACTTGCCACCTGATATCAATTTCTTCAAGAGCATCCTCTTCAATCTGTGACAAATCCTCTTCATAAGTAACAGGTAAAGTGGCTTGGTGAGAAAAGAATGAGCATACGACTTCATCAGAATGGATAGTGTTTGTTGGTGATGATGTGGGGTTGGTCATGGTTGTGATTGAATGAGCAGGATATGCAGTACTTTGAGGAACAATACTTTGAGTAGGGTAAGCAGTACTTTTAGTGGAAGTACTGCCTCTCTTTTTAGATGACACAAAAGCTATACTATGAGACTTTGAACTTGTTTGGCCATTCATCTCATGCTCATACACCTTCAGATGGTTGTAAAGATCATCAAAGTCCATAGTATCCAATCCAGGTTGTCCTCTGATCATTGTAGCAATCACATGCCATGTCGATGGCAAACTTCTTAAGAACTTCAGATTGGCATCTTCAACATATACCTCTGCCTTGTATAACTCTAGCATGCTGAGGAGATTTTGAAATCTATCATAGGCAGCATCAAGACCTTCTCTTTCTGTGATGAAAGTTTCAAGCTGTTTCACATGATTTTGTGCATCTTCTTGGAAGCATCATTACCTCAAACCTTGTCTTGAGAGCAGCCCATAACTGTTTAGCATCCTTAGCATCATGAAACTTGAGTAGGTGACCATCAGGTATAGCAGACAATAGTATGTTGAGGGCCTTCTCTTGATTTCTTATTGTAGCAGCAGGTAAAACGGCCTTAGGTGGTTTAGGTTGTCCAGGAATCTCTATTGGTTCTGCAACAACTTCATTACCATTGACAATTACATTCCATTGTGCATGGTTTGTAATGACAATGTACTGCCTTATCTTCATGCTCCATAGATTGTACTCTCCCTTTTTGATGATTGGTATTCTGAGTGAGGTGATGGATGGTGGTGGTGGAGCTTCAGTCGACATCTTTAGGATCTGTTGTTAACTAGGTTTTAAGGTTTTCTTCTTAGTCAGAGTTTCCACACAAGCTCTGATACCACTTGTTGGATCGATGTACTCTAACCAAGCTAACTTATATAGCTTGTTAAGGGTTTAATAACCTCGGATAAATCCTAAGTTACTAACAATGAAAACTGAGCAAACTTTATTAAGTATGCAGAATTTACTTAATAAAGCTAAGAAGAATTAACTTTTAACATCAACGATTTTATTAATACTTAACAGAGCCAAAAATTGTTAGAAATTATATTTGAGTTGATTATGACAAAATATGAAAGATGAAGGAATTATGAAGACAAAGAAACACAAGGGACTTACTTGTTAATGAAGACTTTATTATTTAGTCCCTAGTAGTCAATTGTAACCCTAGACTCTCTAGTATATAAAGAGAGGCAGGGAATTAGATTAATTGTGTGTCAAGATGTGAACACCAAAGGTGTGTGTGTGTTTAGCCTAGGTGTTAGGGAAGAACGCCTAGGGTATTAGTTAGTCGATTAATAGTTTAGAGATGATGACGAAGAACTTTATTAATAATAACAAACGATGTTTTCTTATTCCGTTGTGCATTATAATCGTTGTTATTGTTATCCTCTAGAGCTCATGAACGATCTTATCAATTGGTATCAGAGCGGGGAGCTCTTGATATAGGGATCTACAAGGTTTTTCGAAGAGAAAGATTGAAAAAATTCGAGTTTGAAAATTTTCGTAAGGATAATACAACACTGTTTTGTAACGATCATAACTTTTTCGTTAACCGTTGGATCGTGATGAAATTTTAGGTGGATGTTCTCTATATAGCCATCTAACTTTCCGCTGAAGGGATCTTCGATCTGAGCTTTCAATCAAAAGATATTCACTGTCGAAGTTGGCTGCTGAAGGAAAGTGACTTTTTTTATGAAAATCGAATTTATAAGGAAGTGAATGTTATCATTATATGTGACGTAATTTATATCATTGATTGGTGGGGCTATCATGTTAAGTGCATGTGGATAATTTGCTGCTTCAATATCATACCTCATATCACTTAATTGTAAGCAAATACATTGGTGAGTTTATTAAATTGGTCAAGATTGATATTGGTTATGCCAGTACTGATTTATTAATTGTGATAGTATATTAAATTGATGTGTCGACTTGTGCAAATAGTGAGATGAAGGTAGTTTTTGTTTATTATATCTCGTAGTACATTAAAAGGATTTGTCATCAGCTCAAATATGTATGGGATTATTCTATTGTTCCGTGGGTCGACATTTAATAATGCAAGGAAAGGCAAATTCAAGGATTTTGATATGGTGATGGTTAATTATTGTGTAAAAGAACTTAAAAAGGGAAAGATGAAAGTACTATTTGGATTAAAGTACTGCTTGGAGGATTCAAAGTACTGTTCTACGCAAAGTACTGCTTGGACAAAGTACTGCTTGGAGGTTTCAAAGTACTGCTGTTAGGGTTTATACAAAGTACTGCTCTGCCATGACAAATGCAAAGTACTGCCATGACAGATGAAAGACTAAGTACTGCTGGATATGGTATTGTTTTGCTGAATGAAGTGATCACGTACATGTGGAGATATCAAAGTTAAGGTATACTGGTCTCCAATATTTTTAACATGAATATTCTAAAGAGTAGCTGGCGTATGTGAATGGTTGAAGCACATGGGATGGGACCTACGAGTTTATAGTCTACTGTTAGTACTCGTATTATGTGATTGGTGATTATTGTTCCCACGTGCTACTATGGGTCAATCAATTTGTTTGACTATTTGATGGTTTATGTTTTACTTGATGTGGGACTGTCGTTTTTACATGGATAGTAATGGTCACATTAATATTGATGGTTTCGAGGAGTCTTCTCATATAAATATTGCTCGATATTGGACAAAGAAGGATTTCTGGTTCTCGTATGGTTTTTGATTTAAGGGGAAGTCGAGCATGATAAGTTTGAAGTATGGAGATGGTTTTACACACACTATTTAGATATTTTTTTCTGGATGAGTTGGAAACACACACTAAAGTTTGGATTTGAGGGGAAGTTGTTCAAAATTTGGTTTTGGCTTGATTATCGAACGACACAAGTATGATGTTTTGGATTTTGAGTTTTTGGTTGTGACCTGATGTTCATGAATCAGGTTCAAGATAAAGAACTATTCTTCATGCTACTAATGCTTGGTCACAAATACTATTGTAGTCATCTTTATTAGTATTCTAGCAGGTACTATGTTCTTCATGGCTGGAACTACAACGTATTGGTGATCATGGTGATTAGTTATTCGACAAGTTCTTATGGTTATTTACATGCATCATTCGAGGGGAAGGTTTTTACTACTACTTGTTAGTATTTGTACTATTGGTTCAAATTTCTATTGCCTTAATTTCATTTTTAGTTGCGGAAAACTTCATGGAGGGTATCTTGAGGCATTGGAAAGATGGATTAGTCGTATGATATTGGTTCGTGGTAGTTGGAATCAAAGTTGCTTCTACTTAGCGTCTCCTAGTGGATTATGACAAAAAGGGGAAGAAGGCATTACATAGAAGATTTGCAACTTGAAGATTCTTGGTGATATTGCATGTTTAAGGGGAAGTTCTTACCTTTCATGACATCTTAACTTCAGGGGAAGTTCGTGCTTATTTGGTTTTGTCATTATCAACTAGGGGAAGATTGTTAGGAATTATATTTGAGTTGATTATGACAAAATATGAAAGATGAAGGAATTATGAAGACAAAGTGTGACAACTCGTACTTTCAGGTCATTTCTCAAAACAATTCATGCTTCACAATTTCATCAATTATCGTAAACTAGGTTTGCGTGTTCCAAATTCGCGTAACCTTAATGGTTTAGCGGCGAATTCATGATCATATCATCACGGACATTTCATATAGACTAAGTTTAGTCTACATATCATTAACATCATTTTCATCATGTTAGTTCATTCATGATTTTGCATTTCACCTTAAACGCGTAAAATTTCATATTAAATAAACGTTATCGCGTAAGTTATTATTTTGAACATTTAATCCGATACTTCCAAAAATTATCCCGACATATTTTATACTTACATTTAGTTTATAAAAATAATATTATGAGTTTACCCAGTGTTTTAAATTTATTTGGTATATAAATTGTTAAATTTATATTATTACGACGACTTTCTTAAAAACTACACGATAATTATGATATCACTCAAATTTTACAAGAAACATATTTTACACGTTAACCGTTTCCAACGTGTAACTGAAATATTCCAATTCACATTTTAAAACGTAAATAAAATACCGAAACTTCCGAGGAAGTTCACGTTTTAACTTCCCACTCTTTTCTACTATCATAGTGTCACATTTTATGCAATGATACACAATCCAACTCATTTTATACGTATTTTGTATATACATTTCTCGATATGGACTTATTTCCATTCAATTAGCAAACCAGAGTTTTTCAGACTGATTAAATAATAAATTATAATTATTATTCTCAAAGTTTCGCTTTCGAACTTTCTTAAAACTAATTGAGCTTGAAAACAAAAGGATATCTCATTAAACATGAAAACTTCGCACTAAACGAGCCAACGCAACCTAAAACTCATAAATCAAATTGATTTACTAATTTATTTAAATTCAGAAATACTATACCTCTTAAGTCTAAGTAAAATAAAAACAATTACCTACTTCCACTAATATTACTATACATAAAATGATTTCATCTTACACAATGTGCAAAATGCCAAACCCACTCTCTTCACTCTCTTTTTGTACACTACCGAAATACCACATAGTGAAACCATGCATTTGCTTGTTTTTGATCACATACCACATTGTATTTCTAAAATGTAAGAGCATTGAATGCATGAGCCATACTCCTTTCCTTAATCCAAGCTTACACTTGTACCTTTGATCCAAACTAATACACTAACTTTTAATGTGAGCAAGTCTTCTTTTGCACTTCTCCTTTAGCGTATACAAACCTCACACACTTAACATATTTCTTTCCTTTTTCTTTTCATGTGAAGACAAGTAAGTACCACAAAGATAGAACATAATATTACATAAACTAGTACAAAAGCCATGTGATTTCTTTTCTCTTCTTTCTGTCGTGCGAGCAACAAAAAGAACCCCACATCCTTATTCATTTTCGTTGCAAATGAAGGTAACCCAACAAGGACCCTACATGTACTTGTATAAATTGTATAAAATCTACTCATTTCCTGTCACACCCCCAATTTACCTGTTTTGCGGAATGGAATTCACGGGATAGTATCATAGCACCACAATCACAGTTATATTGAGCGACCTAAAGTGTCGTTTTAAAACACATCGTTTGATATTAAATAAAAACGTTCAGAGTTACAACATAGGTCCCAAAAGTTTACAAAGTTTGCGGAAATATAAAAATAATACAAGTCCAAACGATGGTTTTGAAAGAAAGTGCCATAATGTACAATGAAGTAAGTCGGCCTTGTGACTCAAAAGGTGGTTCCTTAACCATGCCATGATGATAATGCCTTAGTTACACGAAAATACATTGCTAAAGCGGGTCAACAATAATGTTGGTGAGAATTCATAGGTTTATGTAAATGTTTTATACGACTACACGCAAGTATAGATCGAGCATGACAATCATGTCACGTAAAATGTTACAGGCATGACAATTATGTCACGTAAAATGTTACAATTGCTATAAGCCCATGACACGAAACTAGGATGTTCATAATGTAGGCCCCAAAAGAGTGTTTGCGGACAACTCAATAATGTTATTAAATGAGATGCATCCGTATGACTAGTTGGGATTCACCAACCCGGATGGGCGTCACCTCGATAGATCTATCCACTCACCTCGCTTCTAAGATTAACGGTTCATGTTCGTAAAGGGACTTTCAATTGGCAATGCGGTAACTTAAGCAATGTAAATGAATTTAACATACTTGGTATCGTAATAAAATGTTGTGCAATGTATTCTCCCCCGTAGGTTTGAAATGAAGTAAAAACTTGAATAAATCGGGGCTATGAAAACTCACTTGGTAAACTGGTATGATGACAAGAGTGAGTACACTGAGGTATATCGGGATGCTTTAACCGGGACCTATTACGAATGATATGATATGTAATGAGTTGCAATGTAATGTTATGCATGCATTTCGTATGTCATTTATACCATTTGCGAGTTTTGAAAAATAATAATACTTATCGTCGAAAAATACTCTTTTTGACGTCTTGACCATTCTTAAATCACTTTATAAGTATTTACGTCAAAATGTCATCCTACAATGGTTTCGTAATGATTTATAGTGAAATTATCACTTTTCGTCGTAAAATAAAGTCGTCGGAAATTTCATGAAATTGACAAAAATGGCTCCGAAAAACTAGTCGTAAAATGGTGTGCGTTGATCGTTAAGAAACGAACTCGACAGTTTTAGAAAGTTTGTATCAAAATCTAAAAGTTTCAGTTCAGGAGTTTTCGACATAAAGGTCTCGAACATAAAGATAATAAGGGTTAAAGATGGTGGTTTTGTCTAATTGTTGTGTAAAAATGAGTTTCGGCCAATTTTAAGCATCCGTAAATAATTTATTAAAACTCCGCTATACAAACGGTCGATTGTTTTGAAAAATATGCTTGGTGATCTTGATTTTATTAGAAGATATTTTGTTCCAAAAAGTTCCACATCATTGATAAAAACAGCCTCAAACATGGTCGATTCAGCTACCGTAACACTTGTATCGTAAAAATAATATAGTTTTTCAGAAAATAATAGTTACGGCAATTTTATGAAAACGTGCATATCTTTGTCGTTTCAAATCCGTTTTCTACGTATAATACGTCCTTAGCTTCGTATCGAAGTATACTAATATATTTTTGACAAGTCGAAATAATTTGTGAAGCTTAAGGCTCGTTTTGACTCGAACAAAGTAAAAACATGTTCTGAAATTTCGAAAATTATATATTCGTTGCCAAACTTTAAAAATTCATAACTTCTTCGTTATAACTCCGTTTTATCCGTTCAAGCGACCACGGATTCGTTTTAAAGTATATTTTCTAAATATCAAGGCCAAAAAGTCGTGCCTACAGTCGGATTTTCCAGAAAATCAAAACAAGGACAGAACATATTTTATACGTATCGAAAATAGTTTTCTCGTACTAAACCTATTCTAATCCCTTCAAATCAACTCCAAAGCTAGTCTAATCCTACCATACACCTTCTTAGGGTGTCATGGGTTCCTAAACATCATCAATACCAAAGTATACCAAGGGGATAATTATAGGATGACCATATATATATATATTTCTAAAAATCATGTAAAAATGGTATAAATCACATATGTCTTGCATGTTTGTACCAAAGATGAAAAGATACATATGAAATGAAAAGGAAACATGAAAAATGAAAGAAACATGCTTACTAGTGAATATGATGAGGTGCAAGTAACAAGGTTAAACCTAAACACTCTTGGTTTTTATTTCAAAACCTTATAAAGAGTATTAACTAGATTGTATAAAACACTTGGACTTGAAAATCTTTGATCCCTTGGTGATTTCTTTGTGTGACCGGTTTTGAGAAGCAAGAAACAAAGGAGAGAAATATTTTTACAACCACTTGATAATAATGTGAAGTATGAGAAAAATAATGGAAGTAGACTTTATGTATAAGTGTAAAAACATGTAATTAATGAACCATACTCATTTTAATGTCTCCCCTCCCCCTTGGTCGGCCAAGGGGGGAGGTACTAGATATTTTATTTTTTTATTTGTATATACTTGTGTATAATTTGTAATAAGTGTAAGAAAGATGTGTAGGTAAAAATAACTTGTAGAGTAAATGGTACTTTTAGGTACAAGTAAAATTTTAATAGATCAAAATAGAGTACAATGATATTATAAAAATTGTAAAAATACATTCCTTGTGAAATTTGAGTGATATAAAAATTTTCGTGTAGTTTTTAAGAAAAACGTCGTAATACTATAACTTTAACGATTTATGTACAAAATAAATTTAGAACACTAGGTAAACTCAAAATATAGTTTTTATAAACTAAATATAAGTATAAAAATATATCGGGATCATTTTTAGAAGTAACGGATTAAATATTCAAAATAATAACTCACGCGATAACGTTTATTTAATATAAAATTTACGCGTTTAAGGTGAAATGCAATGTCGTGAATGAACTAACATGATGCAAATGATGCTAATGAAATGTAGACTAAACTTAGTCCATATGAAATGTTCGTGATGTTATGATCATGAATTCGCCGCTAAACCATAAAGGTTCTGCAATTTGAAACACGTAAACCTAGTTTACGATAAATGTTGAAATTGTAAGGCATGAATTGTTTGAGAAATGACACGAAGTACGGGTTGTCACATTCGCCCATCAAAAAATTGATCCACGAATTGATCGTTATTAGGTTCTCTGATGTCATCGGTGAAAGGTGAGGATATATGAGTCGTATCGGTTCGTCCAGTGTTTTTCTAAATCGTACCACGCCTTTCCAAGACGGGTCCTTGTGCATAATTTGTTGCCCACTTGAGATTCTAATGGTTTGCGACTTATGGAACATACTTCCAATATTTTGCGTTGTACACCGACGTAGCTTATCTAGCCATATGTTGTTATTTGTAATTGATTTTTGATTTGTATGATCTCTTTGTTGTTTCATAAATAACTCATTGATTAGTGAGTTAGACTTTCCTGATTTCGGCCCGTAATTAAGTGTTTGACACCTCAACCATATAGTTTCTCAATTGGTGCAGTCAATAGGTTCATGAGTTAACTATTGTTGTAAAGAAACTTGTCGATGAGGAATTATTTGCCTAACCATTTCTAGAAAGTTACACTGGCTTGAGCATATAATCTAATGTGGGAATTGCTCTCTAGCTCTAACCATTGGTGAGGATAGTGGTGATAATCATGTCCTAGTAGGTTCCATGGAAATCTGAGAAATGATTATCGGCGATCTAAGGTAAATCGAATAGCTTATAATAGGTACAAGCGGAATTGATACTACGTGTCTCGTGTTAGATTTCAAATGTTAAATCATCGAAAGGACCTTATTGAAAAGAATAGATTATAGTTACGATTGTGATTCCTCGCGTTTCTAGTCCTATCGAATGTCATGACCTGAGTCTTACTTGCCTAAGGTGCTTAGTCTCTATGACTAAAATGTTTATTGTTTGATTATCGAAGTGTTTCCATGCTCCATGTTGTAAAGTCACAAACCTTAAATATTTAAGTGAGGTGGTGTAGTGGTTGGTTTTCAAGATTTGTTCCGATATTGAGTGCTTCCAAAAATAGTTCATCACTAATATTGTTATCATGCTAGCAAGAAAATAGATATCAGTTCAAACTATGTCGAAGAATGTTTGTTCTAGTTTCACTTGTAGATGGGGAGTCATTGATTGTCCGACATGTTCAAACCTGTGGCATCTCTTGATATAGAAGTGAGGTTACTTGGAATTTCTAGAGAACACAATGCCTTAGGGGAAGTTTATATCGATAACCTTAATTTAACCAAATTTTCCTTTAAGGGACACTCATTGTAGGAAAGTTCACCTATTGTTGAAGCTATGTTTAGTGAAATGTTCTGTTGTCTCGATTAGAATATTTGGTTTATCCCTATAGTGTTGCTTAGTGTGTATTCGATTAGTACTAAGTCTTGTAACTCGGTCTAGTTAGTACTTATGAAATGGTATAATTTGGATTCTAATCCAAAATAGTGGTTCGAAATGTCTCGTGATGTCTTAAGATTTTTGTTGAGTTTTGAATCATCCTACCACCTAGTTCTAGTCCTTGTTGGTAATTCCAAATCCTTTCATTGTTTTCTTGTATCGAGGAATCCTCCTCACGGATGGTATAGGAAGTCGTTCCTAAAAAAAAAAAAAAGTCATTCGTCAAATCCTAACTTATCAGTTGAGTGAGAGATAAATGGCGTAATCATCTATAGAGTGTTAACAAAAAGAAATGTTTATGCACGATTTATCTGATTATAAAACTTTGCTTTTAAATGAGAATTGTTTTAGGAGATTTGAAATGATGCTTGTTACTTTCATGACATAATTCTTCCTAAATTATACATGGGTGATCAGGCCATGTATAATCCAGGACAAATGATGTGATGCTTGGTTTTGTTGAAATGGTATTATGTTCCTCCGAAGTTTTAGATGGTATTCAACGTTTTGTTTTGTAAAAATAATGGCTCAATGATTTTTTTTTTTTTTTTTTTTTTTTTCGGAGTAACATGAAAATCGTTTCGCATGAGGATATTAAATAGTTGATGAAATGACTGAAACCAATTGATAAGTTGGTAATAAAACAACTTGCGTTTAGACTTTATGAAACAACGTTTCTAAGATGGTGATAAAATAGTTTGAAATAAAATCAAGTGAAATAATTTCATGAAATAGTAGCAGGATAATTTGGAATAAAATTTGTTGGATGGTTTGTAGGATACATAGGAGAACCTTATCGAGTAGTAATAGTCTACTAATTGGTCGAGAATAAAGTTGGCCTAACCCCTAGTAAGATAGTGATGTATCGTCGTGAAATGATGGAAAATTGGGCAATTTGGAGTAAGGAATGAAATAAACAAGGTGGTGATTATCGTAGAGATAATAAATGATGAGGATTACATTAGCTAGAAAGGTACTTATTATTTATTCCTGTTGGTAGTCTAATCGTGTTTCAAGTGCAGGAGCAGTAGGCGATCTAACAACAATAGTCCTAGAACTCTCACAGTCCTCAAACCTATGGGATGGTGTAGTGTCTAAAGTCCTAGTGGTAGATGGTAATGGTGTGTCAAATCATGCACGCTTCCCAAGCTGCAAGTCAGGTGTATGAGTATCGTGTATGAGATGTGATGGTACGGATGGTGCTCGAAATGATAATGATGATGGTGGAATCCTTGTGGTGAGTTAAGAAAATAGGTTCATTAGGACTAGGCCTATAAGTTCTACCCAATGGTATGATCTGTCCCAACTGAGTGATAAAAATTGTCCTGATCCTACAGTGAATCAATAGTGATCATGATGGTGTAGTTGCAACTTCGTCCTCCTAAAAGGTCTCAGTGTCATGATCTGATGTTATCGGTGTTGAGTCAACTGATGTTAAAATTGTGATAGGGAATAACAAGGCATTCTCCATGTCAAAGTGATGTGAGTATAATGGGATGGGTATTTGAAGGCATCTATGTGACAACCACTGTGAAATGAAAGTGAATAACTCGAAAAATGTACGTATAAATCGCATGCATAGTGAACACGCACTTATGATGAAATGATGAGATGCTATGATAATGTAGTTATAGTCTAGGGTCAATGATGCAACCTAGTTCTCTATAACTGTAGCTCTGATACCAATCTGTCACACCCCAATTTACATTTTGCGGTGGAATGGAATTCACGGGATAGATCATCATAGCACCACAATCACAGTTATATTGAAGGACCTAAAGTGTCGTTTAAAACACATCGTTTAATATTAAATAAAAACGTTCAGAGTTACAACATAGGTCCCAAAAGATTACAAAGTTTGCGGAAATATAAAAATAATACAAGTCCAAACGATGGTTTTGAAAGAAAGTGCCATAATGTACAATGAAGTAAGTCGGCCTTGCGACTCAAAGGTGTTCATAACCATGCCATGATGATAATGCCTTAGTTACACGAAAATACATTGCTAAAGCGGGTCAACAATAATGTTGGTGAGAATTCATAGGTTTATGTAAATGTTTTATACGACTACATAGTATAGATCGAGCATGACAATCATGTCACGTAAAAATGTTACGAGCATGACAATTATGTCACGTAAAATGTTACAATTGCTATAAGCCCATGACACGAAACTAGACTGTTCATAATGTAGGCCCCAAAGAGTGTTTGCGGACAACTCAATAATGTTATTAAATGAGATGCATCCGTATGACTAGTTGGGATTCACCAACCGGATGGGCGTCACCCTCGATAGATCTATCCACTTACCCTCGCTTCTAAGATTAACGGTTCATGTTCGGGTAAAGGGACTTTCAATTGGCAATGCGGTAACTTAAGCAATGTAAATGAATTTAACATACTTGGTATCGTAATAAAATGTTGTGCAATGTATTCTCCCGTAGGTTTGAAATGAAGTAAAACTTGAATAAATCGGGGCTATGAAAACTCACTTGGTAAAGCGGTATGATGACAAGAGTGAGTACTTGAGGTATATCGGGATGCTTTAACGGGACCTATTACGAATGATATGATATGTAATGAGTTGCAATGTAATGTTATGCATGCATTTAAGTATGTCATTTATACCATTTGCGAGTTTTGAAAATAATAATACTTATCGTCGAAAAATACTCTTTTGGCGTCTTGACCATTCTTAAATCACTTTATAAGTATTTACGTCAAAATGTCATCCTACAATGGTTTCGTAATGATTTATAGTGAAATTATCACCGTCGTAAAATAAAGTCGTCGGAAATTTCATGAAATTGACAAAATGGCTCGAAAAACTAGTCGTAAAATGGTGTGCGTTGATCGTTAAGAAACGAACTCGACAGTTTTAGAAAGTTTGTATCAAAATCTAAAAGTTTCAGTTCAGGAGTTTTCGACATAAAGGTCTCGAACATAAAGATAATAAGGGTTAAAGATGGTGGTTTTGTCTAATTGTTGTGTAAAAATGAGTTTCGGCCAATTTTAAGCATCCGTAAATAATTTATTAAAACTCCGCTATACAAACGGTCGATTGTTTTGAAAAATATGCTTGGTGATCTTGATTTTATTAGAAGATATTTCGCCCAAAAGTTCCACATCATTGATAAAACAGCCTCAAACATGGTCGATTCATTTCCGTAACACTTGTATCGTAAAAATAATATAGTTTTCGAGAAAATAATAATTCGGCAATTTTATGAAAACGTGCATATCTTTGTCGTTTCAAATCCGCTTTCACGTATATCGTCCTTAGCTTCGTATCGAGTATACTAATATATTTTGACAAGTCGAAATAATTTGTGAAGCTTAAGGCTCGTTTTGACTCGAACAAAGTAAAACATGTTGCTGAAATTTACGAAAATTATATATTCGTTGCCAAACTTTAAAATTCATAACTTCTTCGTTATAACTCCGCTTTTATCCGTTCTGCCGCCACGGATTCGTTTTAAAGTATATTTTCTAAATATCAAGGCCGCTTGAGCGGATTAAAACGGAGCTATAACGAAGAAGTTATGAATTTTCAAGTTTGACGACTAAATATATATATTCGAAAATTTCAAGAAACTGCTTTTTGTTTTGTACGAGTCAAAAACGAGTCTTAAGCGTTATAAATTATTTTGACTTATCAAAAATATATTAGTATACTTTGATACTAACTAAGGACGATAATACGTAGAAAGCGGATTTGTAACAACTAAATATACACGTTTTCACAAAATTGCCGTAACTTTATTATTTAAGAAAAACTATATTATTTTACTAGACAAGTGTTACAGTAAACAAGTGACCATATTGAAGGCTATTTTTAACGTGGACGTAGCACTTTTTGTAAAGAGATGTCTTCTAATAAAAGTGAGATCACCAAGCATATTTTCCAAAATGACCAATTGTTTGTATAGCGGAGTTGTAATGAATTATTTACGGTTGCTTAAACTTTGCCGAAATTCACTTTTAAACAACATTTTGGACAAAATCACCAAACTTAACCTATATTTTTCTCTATGAACGAGAACTCTAGGATAAAAACTTAAATGCCAAAACTTTGAGATTATGATACAAGCTTCCCAAAACCGTTGAGTTCGTTTCCTAACGTTCGACGTACACCATTTTACGACTAGCTTTTCGAGGTCATTTTAGTCACTTTCATGAAATTTCCAACGACATTATTTTACGACGAAAAGTTATAATTTCACAATAAATCATTAAGAAACTATTGTAGGATGACATTTTGACGTAAATACTTGCAAAGTAATTTAAAAATGGTCAAGAAGTCAAAAGAGTATTTTTCGACGAAGAGTATTATTTTCAAAACTCACAAGTGGTATAAATATCATCCGAATTGCATGCATAACATTGCATCATAACTCATTACGTATCATAACATTCACAATAGGTCACGATCAGAGGTTGCGCCTCATTTCAGTATTGCCATTATATCATCATAATCATTGCAACATGTGAGTTTTCATAGCCCCGATTTATTCAAGTTTTTACTTTATTTCAAACCTACGGGGGAGAATACATTGCACACCATTTTATTACGCTACCAAGTATGTCAAATTCATTGTATTGCTTAAGTTACCGCATTGCCAGTTAAATGTCCCCATTTCATAAGCATGAACCGTTAATTTCCTAGAAGCGTGGGTGAGTGGATAGATCTATCGAGGGTGACGCCTCCATCCGGGTTGGTGGATCCCAACTAGTCATACGGATGCATTTCATTTCATAAACATTATTTGAGTTGTTTGGCAAGACACTCTGTTGGGGCGAACATCATGAACAATCAGAGCTTCGGTGTCATGTGCTTAAGCAATTGTAACAACATTTTGTGACAGCATTGTCATACATAATTTATACTTGTGGTAGTCGTATTAACATTTACATAAACCTATGAACTCACCCACCTTGTGTTGACACTTTTAGCAATGTATTTTCAGGTAACTAAGACCTTCACTTCATGGCATGCATTTGGACACATCATGAAGTCGCGATGACGACTCGTCTCACTTGGGTTTTACGCACTTTAAAACATCGTTTGAATTGTAACAAACTTATTTCCGCACAAGTTGATTTTCATTTGGGACCTATACTTTGTAAACTCTGATTGTTTTATTAAATCAAACGATGTTCTTTTCAAACGTCACTTTAGGTCGTTTAATATAACTGTGATTGTGATGCTATGACAGTCAATCCCCAGGAATTCCATTCCGCTGCAAAACAGGAAATTTGGGGGTGTGACAGATTGGCATCAGAGCCTCGGTTATAGAGAACTAGGTTGCATCATTGACCCTAGACTATAACTACATCATCATAGCATCTCATCATTCCATCATAATACATAGTCACTATACATGCGGTTTTATACGCACATTTTACGAGTTATTTACTTTCATTTCAAAAGCGATTGTCACATAGATGCCTTCAAATACCCATCCCATTATACTCACATCACTTTGACATGGAGAATGCCTTGTCATTCCCTATCACAATTTTTACATCAGTTGACTCAACACAGATAACATCAGATGATGACACTGAGACCTTTTAGGAGGACGAAGTTGCACCTACACCATCACAATCACTCTTGATTCACCGTAGGATTATGACAATTTTTATCATTTTGTTGGGACAGATCATACCATTTGGTAGAACTTATAAGCTTAGTCCTAATGAACCTATTTTCTTAACTCACCACAAGGATTTCCATTATCATCATTGTTATCATTTTTATCATTATCATTTTGAGCACCATCCGTACCATCACATCTCATACACGATACTCGTACATCTGACTTGCAGCTTGGGAAGCATGCATGATTTAACACACCATTACCATCTACCACTAAGACTATAGACACTATACATCTCATAGGTTTGAGGACTGTGAGAGTTCTAGGACTATCGTTGCTAGACCGCCTACTGCTCCTGCACTTGAAACACGATTAGACCGTCGACAGGAATAAATAATAAGTACCTTTCTAACTAATGTAATCTTTATCACTTATTATCTCCACGATAATCACAACTTTTGTTCATTTCATTCCTTATTCCAATTGCACAATTTTCAATCATTTCGGGATGATACCTCACTATCTTACTAGGGGTTAGGCCAACTTTAATTCTTGACCAATTAGGAGACTATTACTACTCGACGAGGTTCTCCCATGTATCCTACAAACCATTCCTCAAATTATATTTCAAGTTATTTTGCTACCATTTCATAACATTATTTCACTTAAATTTATTTGAGCTATTTTATCACCATCTTAGAAACGTTGTTTCACAAAGTTTTAACGCAAGTTGTTTTATTACCAACTTATCAATTGGTTTCATCATTTTATCAACTATTTAATATCTTCATGCTAAACGATTTTCATGTTACTCGAAAAATCATTGAGCCATTATCTTACAAAACAAAGCGTTGAATACCATCTAAAACTTGGAGGAACATAATACCATTTCAACAAAACCAAGCATCACATCATTTGTCCTTGATTATACATGGCTCGATCACCTATGTATAATTCGGGATGAATATGTCATGAAAGTAACAAGCATCATTTCAAATCTCCTAAAACAATCCTCATTCAAAAGCAAAGTTTTATAATCAGATAAATCGTGCATAAACATTCCTTTTTGTTAACACTCTATAGATGCTTACGCCATTTATCTCTCACTCAACCGATAAGTTAGGATTTGACGAATGACCTTTTTAGGAACGACTTTTTATACCATTTACGAGGAGGATTCCTCGATGCAGGAAAACAGTGAAAGGGTTTCAGAATTTCCCACAAAGACTAGAACTAGGTATTAGGATGATTCAAACTCAGCATAAAGCTTAAGACATCATGAGATAATCTGAACCACTACCTTTGGACTAGAAGCCAAATTCTAACATTTCAAAAAGTGCCAGCTATACCGAGTCACAAGATTTAGTACGAATCGAATACACACTAAGCGACACTATAGAAATAAACCAATCCTCCTAATTGAGACTACAGAACATTTCATTAAACAAGGCTTCAACAATATGTGAACTTCCCTACAATGAGTTTTCCTTAAAGGAAAATTTAGTTAAATTAAGGTTATCGATATAAACTTCCCCTAAGGCATTGTGTTCTCTAGGAAATCCAAGTAACCTCACTTCCATATCAAGAGATGCCACAGGTTTGAACATGTCGGACAATCAATGACTCCCCATCTACAAGTGAAACTAGAACAAACATTCTTCGACATAGTATGAGCTGATATCTATTTTCTTGCTAGCATGATAACAATATTAGTGATGAACTATTTTTGGAAGCACACAATATCGGAACAAATCTTGAAAATCAACCACTACACCACCTCACTTAAATATTTAAGGTTTGTGACTTTACAACATGGAGCATGGAAACACTTGATAATCAAACAATAAACATTTTAGTCATAGAGACTAAGCACCTTAGGCAAGTAAGACTCAGTCATGACATTCGCTAGGACTAGAAACGCGAGGAATCACTGGCTGTACCTATAATCTATTCTTTTCAATAAGGTCCTTTCCGATGATTTAACATTTTAAATCTAACACGAGATCGTGGTATCAATTCCGATTGTACCTATTATAAGCTATTCGATTCACCTTAGGCTGGCGGCGGTCATTTCGAGATTTCCATGGAACCTACTAGCACATGATTACCGCCTACTATCCTCACTCAATGGTTTGAGCGAGAGAGCAATTCCCACATTAGATAATATGCTCAAGCCAGTGTGACTTTCTAGAAATGGTTAGGCAAATCATTCTCCATCGACAAGTTTCTTTACAACAATAGTTAGCTCATGAACATATTGACTACACCATTTGAGGCACTGTAAGGTTGAGGTATCAATCACTTATTCACGGGTTAAAATCAGGAAAGTCCAATTCATTAGTCCATAACTCATTCATGAAACAAACAAAGAAGTCATACAAATCAAGAATCAGTTACAAGTAACAACATATAGCTAGATAAGCTACATCGTTATACGATGCAAATTTTGGAAAAATGTCCCATAAGCCGCAAACCATTAGAATCTCAAGTGGGCAACAAATTATGCTCAAAGACCGTCTTGGAAAGGCGTTGTACGATTTAGAAAAACATTAGACGACCCAATGTGACTCAAATACCCTCATCTTTTCACAAGTAACATTGTAGAACCTAACATGGACTGAATCCAGGGACTGAATTCCTTTTTGGATGGGCGAATGTGACAACTCGTACTTTCAGGTCATTTCTCAAAACAATTCATGCTTCACAATTTCATCAATTATCGTAAACTAGGTTTGCGTGTTCCAAATTCGCGTAACCTTAATGGTTTAGCGGCGAATTCATGATCATATCATCACGGACATTTCATATAGACTAAGTTTAGTCTACATATCATTAACATCATTTTCATCATGTTAGTTCATTCATGATTTTGCATTTCACCTTAAACGCGTAAAATTTCATATTAAATAAGCGTTATCGAGTAAGTTATTATTTTGAACATTTAATCCGATACTTCAAAATTATCCGACATATTTTTATACTTACATTTAGTTTATAAAATAATATTATGAGTTTACCAGTGTTTTAAATTTATTTGGTATATAAATTGTTAAATTTATATTATTACGACGACTTTCTTAAAAACTACACGATAATTATGATATCACTCAAATTTTACAAGAAACATATTTTACCGTTAACCGTTTCCAACGTGTAATCGAAATATTCAATTCACATTTTAAAACGTAAATAAAATACCGAAACTTCCGAGGAAGTTCACGTTTTAACTTCCCACTCTTTTCTACTATCATAGTGTCACAGTTTATGCAATGATACACAATCCAACTCATTTTATACGTATTTCGTATATACATTTCTCGATATGGACTTATTTCCATTCAATTAGCAAACCGAGTTTTCGGATCGATTAAATAATAAATTATAATTATTATTCTCAAAGTTTCGCTTCGAACTTTCTTAAAACTAATTGAGCTTGAAAACAAAGGATATCTCATTAAACATGAAAACTTCGCACTAAGCGAGCCAACGAACCTAAAACTCATAAATCAAATTGATTTACTAATTTATTTAAATTCAGAAATACTATACCTCTTAAGTCTAAGTAAAATAAAAACAATTACCTACTTCCACTAATATTACTATACATAAAATGATTTCATCTTACACAATGTGCAAAATGCCAAACCCACTCTCTTCACTCTCTTTTTGTACACTACCGAAATACCACATAGTGAAACCATGCATTTGCTTGTTTTTGATCACATACCACATTGTATTTCTAAAATGTAAGAGCATTGAATGCATGAGCCATACTCCTTTCCTTAATCCAAGCTTACACTTGTACCTTTGATCCAAACTAATACACTAACTTTTAATGTGAGCAAGTCTTCTTTGCACTTCTCCTTTAGCGTATACAAACCTCACACACTTAACATATTTCTTTCCTTTTCTTTTCATGTGAAGACAAGTAAGTACCACAAAGATAGAACATAATATTACATAAACTAGTACAAAAGCCATGTGATTTCTTTTCTCTTCTTTCTGTCGTGCGAGCAACAAAAAGAACCCCACATCCTTATTCATTTTCGTTGCAAATGAAGGTAACCCAACAAGGACCCTACATGTACTTGTATAAATTGTATAAAATCTACTCATTTCCTTTCTCATATATATGAAAATACACATATTACACTTCAATTCACACAAAGCAATAAACACTCTCACTCATTTCCCTCTACTGTCAAGCCAAGAAAGGAAGTGAAAGAAGTATTTTTGGCTCTTAAAATCAAAGATTTAAAGGGTACTTAGATTTATTTTAGCGACGAGTTACGTTTTGGAAGTTACGGGTTACTAGTTTTATTCCTTTGGTTCTTGTTCAATCACTCGATCACTCCTCATTCTTGTAAGCATATCATCTTCATTTTTCATCTTTCATTATCATTTCATAGTTATTTCATCATATTTGAGCAAAACATGCAAGACTTATGGATGTTTATACCACTTTTCACATTGTTTTTAAGAGTTTTATATATATAAGTCATCCTATAATTATCCCTTGTATTATATCACTCTTGGTGATGTCTAGGAACCCATGACACCCTAAGAAGGTGTATGGTAGGATTAGAATAGCTTTGGAGTTGTTTTGAAGGGATTGGAATAGGTTTAGAGCGAGAAAAACTCTTTTTGACAAGTCGTATAAAGGGTCTGATCTTATTTTGTAAATCTGGAAAAACCGAAAGTAGACATAAAACTTTGGCCTAGATATTTAGAAAATATACTTTAAAACGAATCCGTGGCGCTTGAGCGGATTAAAACGGAGCTATAACGAAGAAGTTATGAATTTTTCAAGTTTGACGAAATATATATATTACGAAAATTTCAAGAAGCTGTTTTTTGTTTTGTACGAGTCAAAAACGAGTCTTAAGCGTTATAAATTATTTTGACTTATCAAAAATATATTAGTATACTTTGATACGAAGCTAAGGACGTTTAATACGTGAAAGCGGATTTGTAACAACTAAAATATACGTTTCACAAAATTGCCGTAACTTTATTATTTAAGAAAAACTATATTATTTTTACTAGACAAGTGTTACAGTAAACAAGTGACCATATTGAAGGCTATTTTAAACGTGGACGTGGAGCTTTTTGTAAAGAGATGTCTTCTAATAAAAGTGAGATCACCAAGCATATTTTCCAAAATGACCAACCGTTTGTATAGCGGAGTTGTAATGAATTATTTACTGGTTGCTTAAACTTTGCGAAATTCACTTTTAAACAACATTTTGGACAAAATCACCATACTTAACCTATATTTTCTCTATGAGCGAGACCTCTAGGATAAAAACTTAAATGCCAAAACTTTGAGATTATGATACAAGCTTCCCAAAACCGTTGAGTTCGTTTCCTAACGTTCGACGTACTCCATTTCGACTAGCTTTTCGAGGTCATTTTAGTCACTTTCATGAAATTTCCAACGACATTATTTTACGACGAAAAGTTATAATTTCACAATAAATCATTAAGAAACTATTGTAGGATGACATTTTGACGTAAATACTTGCAAAGTAATTTAAAAATGGTCAAGAAGTCAAAAGAGTATTTTTCGACGAAGAGTATTATTTTCAAAACTCACAAGTGGTATAAATATCATCCGAATTGCATGCATAACATTGCATCATAACTCATTACGTATCATAACATTCACAATAGGTCACGATCAGAGGTTGCGCCTCATTTCAGTATTGCCATTATATCATCATAATCATTGCAACAGGTGAGTTTTCATAGCCCCGATTTATTCAAGTTTTTACTTTATTTCAAACCTACGGGGGAGAATACATTGCACACCATTTTATTACGCTACCAAGTATGTCAAATTCATTGTATTGCTTAAGTTGCCGCATTGCCAGTTAAATGTCCCCATTTCATAAGCATGAACCGTTAATTTCCTAGAAGCGTGGGTGAGTGGATAGATCTATCGGTGGCGCCTCCATCCGGGTTGGTGGATCCCAACTAGTCATCTGGATGCATTTCATTTCATAAAATTATTTGAGTTGTTTGGCAAGACACTCTGTTGGGCGAACATCATGAGCAGTCGAGCTTGATGTCATGTGCTTAAGCAATTGTAACAACATTTTGTGTGACATTGTCATACATAATTTATACTTGTGGTAGTCGTATTAACATTTACATAAACCTATGAACTCACCAACCTTGTGTTGACACTTTTAGCAATGTATTTTCGTGTAACTAAGACCTTCACTTCATGGCATGCATTTGGACACATCATGAAGTCGCGATGACGACTCCCTCACTTGGGTTTTACGACTTTAAAACATCGTTTGAATTGTAACAAACTTATTTCCGCACAAGTTGATTTTCATTTGGGACCTATACTTTGTAAACTCGATTGTTTTATTTAATCAAGCGATGTTCTTTTCAAACGTCACTTTAGGTCGTTTAATATAAGCTGTGATTACGATGCTATGATGATCAATCCCGTGAATTCCATTCCACGCAAAGCAGAAATTTGGGGTGTGACACAAAGAAACACAAGGGACTTACTTGTTAAAGAAGACTTTATTATTTAGTCCCTAGTAGTGAATTGTAACCCTAGACTCTCTAGTATATAAAGAGAGGCAGGGAATTAGATTAATTATGTGTCAAGATGTGAACACCAAAGGTGTGTGTGTGTTTAGCCTAGGCGTTAGGGAAGAACGCCTAGGGTATTAGTTAGTCGATTAATAGTTTAGAGATGATGACAAAGAACTTTGTTAATAATTACAAACGATGTTTTCTTATTCCGTTGTGCATTATAATCGTTGTTATTGTTATCCCCTAGAGCTCATAAACGATCTTATCAATAAATAATGCACGTACGTCTAATGCCAATCTAGGGGTCCTTTTATAGGCTTAAGGATAACCTTAGTCGGTTTACAATTACAAACCTTGTACGTCAAGTAATACTATACTATTCTTAAAACATTCTAGAATTACAAGATAATCCTTAACGATTTTGCATATCAGTCCTTTAATCATGCAGTACTTTGATGAATCGCGCAGTACTTTGACTTCATTCTTTAGCAGTACTTTGACTTCATTACTTTAACTCTTCAGCACTTTAACTTTATATATCCCAACAAATATTCACAATGAAGATGGAAATCCTTCTAGAGCCAACATCAAACAAGCTCTTGGTGGGTGACATATGAGATCTTTCCAAAAGATCAAGCTTGTGACAACTGGATAGAAACGATGGGGCGATTCACTCTTAAATCAACCTTGGTCCAGGAAATTGATTGATGGATACCTTTGATAAAACCATTCGATGTGCTCAACAATTCCTTTCTCTAGCGCATCGAATGTGTATTAATTTTCAAAATCAAAAAGGGTATTTATGATTGAAACTTGATTTTTTTTCTAAAACCTTCGTAGTATTGCAAAACCCTTTCTTTTAAGCAATACGCGATTGTTTTTCAAATCATTATTCATTTATCAGTGAATCTCAATTTGCAGGTCCACTCACTCTGTGTTGTCTACTTTAGGACGCTCAGGTTTGACAACAGCTAGATTAGCTGCGAAACCCTGTCAAGTAGATTCTTTGGAATTCTATCTGATCACAGGCAGTATTCCTACTGATCAACGGGGAACCATGGTTCTTGCAACCGTATTCAACAGAAGTGAACAAAGACACTTTCGTGTGTTTTATTGCTAACTGTTGTTTGCAGGAACATCGAACGGTTGCAGCTGATCAGAATTGAGAAGTCAATCCATAATCGCTTGCTCACACACCACACTCATGTCTAAAGAAATCATGAAAAGTGAACGTCTACACTCTTCTACTCTGATATCATCATAAGACGTTTGCTTTCACTCTAACACCATCATGCTATGCCTCTGCTACGCTAATGCAAACATCATGATCCAAAGAAGCTTTCACAACTCTGATGGAAAGATGTCATGATCCAGCAATTTGAGCATGTCAGTCCAACATCACAAACATCACATGAAGGCAACACAAAGGATGAGTCAAGAGATTTACTGTGGCTGATGATCTCTAAGAAGGCTCAAAGAACAAATAATCTGTGGATCATTTAAAGACCTCCACTTGAATTACAAAACATGTGGAACATGAAGAATCAAAGAATACGAGCTACAAAGAACTTAATCAAGAATTCAAGAACACACAAAATGTAATTTTTGTTTGTAATTGAGGTGACCTCCCTTAGGGGGAGATTGTTGGGATTTAGAAAATTAGGTAGTTAAAGACTCGGTCACCTCAAGTATATGTATTCGTTAGAAAGATCATAGTTGTAGTCATTTAGTAATAGTTAGTAGTTAGTTAAGTAACACCGTGGAAGACGGACGAGTATTTACCCACTGTATGCCTGATCCACAACCCGTAGGTGGCGTTTCATGTAAGACACTATAAATACCCTTTGCCTAGCAAGGCAAAGGGTTGGAGCTTCATAATACATTTTTCTTTATCTCACTAGAAGTTCTCATTTCTCTCCACTTTCTCTCTCTAGCTCAAACCTCGTTCGAATCCATGTGTGCTTGATTGTGTGTTTGTGAAAACCAGTATGTTACAGATGTTTTGCAGGAATTTTTCTAGGTCTTTAAAGAAGTAATTTTCCAGAAAACGCATCATACCCTTTTTGTTAGAACAACCTGACGGCGATGGGACTAAAGCCCGACAGCGTCAGGAAATGTATAAACAGATTCAAAGTTTCATTTTTTGTCTAATTTATAATTTTTGGGAACTTCCAATTCTTATTTTTCTAGAAAATCTGCAAACATTCATTCCACAAGCATTATATCTTACTTGCTTTATAGTGTCGTTTGGTTTTATATATAGTTTATACCGCCGATTTTACGCGAGGTTTCGTTTCATTTTCTTATAAGTGTGCAGATTATTAGACAATAAGAAGAAGTACATGATGAAAGCAACAATTATTACTTGCTCATTCATCTTGGAGGAGGATTTAACCGCAACTTTATACATATCCTACCGAGCTAATCAAGGGAGTATTAGTTTCTTTCTCTTTTCTTAATACAAATACGGTCTATAAACGTTATTTATATTTTATGATGGGTTATGGTACACAAAAGTTATTAAAGTTTCTTAAAAATTTTTCCTAAGTTGCTAAAGTTTCATTTTATTCACTTAGGTTACAGAACTTTTGGAAGCATACATTTCAATAATTTCAGTGTTAGTCTGATTAACCCAAATGTATTTTTTTAGATAAGTTTAGTAACCTGAGTGAACAAAGTTTCAAAGTTTAGTAACCTGAAAGTAATTTTTCATAAGTTCAGTAACCTTAATGAATAAAGTTTCAAAGTTCAGTAACCTGAGTGAACAAAATGAAACTTGAGTAACTTAAGACAAAATTTTAAGAAACTTAACTTTTTTGTACCATAACCCTTTTATGATCTTTACCTATTTTTTGTTAACGACAAAAGTAAATTTAATTTTTGTAAAGCATAAAGTTTGTCAAGATTAATAGATATTAAAACAAGCTTTTCCTTAAATAATATCTTCATCACTCAAGCATTTATATTTTGACTAGTCATATATCAATTAACTTTGTTGTTCCTCTAAACCATAATGTATGTTAACATTTTTAGATCAAACATGTTTTAGTTTCTTAAAACAATGCATTACATATTTATTTACATTTAAACATATTTCTTAAAATAAAAAACAACAAATGACATCATGTGGTGCATCATTAAAATCTCTAGAGGATTTCATAAGATATCTTGTGTGGATTTGGATCTACATATCTTACATGATCTAGGTTGAATTTGGTTGACTTTGGTAAGATTTTGGTAATCTTGCTGTCAGACCCCAGCGACACCAAAAGTTAACACGGGCGGAACCAATTTTATGGTTCCGTG
Source organism: Chrysanthemum lavandulifolium (assembly GCA_022545495.1). Classification (NCBI taxonomy): domain Eukaryota; kingdom Viridiplantae; phylum Streptophyta; class Magnoliopsida; order Asterales; family Asteraceae; genus Chrysanthemum; species Chrysanthemum lavandulifolium. The sequence continues at coordinate 89,130,027 of CM040240.1, forward strand.
GTGACTGCAGAATGTTTTGGCTATAAATATTAAGCCAAACCAAGTTTTTTTCTCATCCATTTCTAGCATAATCACACACATTCCTTCTCTCTAACATTTCTAACTCAGTTTCATATCATTGTAGTGATCCTCTTTTGTAGCAAAGAAGATCAAGGCATATTCAAGCTTCAACAAATAGTTGGAAGTCTTGTTTGTTTTGTTGTTGTATGATCTAGTCTTGTTCATACATCATTGTTATACCAAGCCATCATAAACTTGTGAGTGTGAGTGGTTAGTATTTTAGTTCTTAAAATACATTGTTTGTGGGAGTGGTTGTACCCTTGGAAAAGAACTCGACATCTAGCTTAGTGTCAGAAATAGTGTGTAAGTGAAGTGTAAAGGTTTCTCCACCGGTGAAAGGAGCATGTTGACTAGTGAAGTTAAACTCTCGAGTTGGAGACTCGGGGAATGGAGTAGGGCAAGGAAAAAGAGTCATTGTAGACCGAACCACTATAAACAACTTGTCGTGGTTTGATTGATTCTTTCTCTATTTACTCTTTATATACTGCTTGCATCTTGTTTGATATCCTTGATCAATATCAATTGATCATTACAATAAGTTTCAAAACAATGATTTTAATCGGTAAACTATTCAACCCCCCTTCTAGTTTTCCACAATTGGTATCAGAGCCTCGTTGCTCAAGAATTTCTAAAATATATTGTATTTTATAAACTTGAAACGATTCATGGATTCCAAAAACTATAAAGAAGGGCAATTAATGGAAAGACCACCACTCTTTTAAACCAATGGATTTATCTATTCGAAAAACCGTTTTGAAACATATGTAAAGTCAAAAGATATTGATCTTTGGTTTGTTATAATTAAAGGAGACTTTAGTCCTACAACAAAAAGATATTTCTAGTGATGATCAAAAGATATTAATAGCTAAAAATAATGAAGCTAAAATGATGCTTTATAATACTTTACCTAGAAAATAATATGAAAGAATTTTTATGTGTAAAACCGCAAAAGAGATTTGGGAATCCTTGATTATTACACATCAAGGAAATTCACAAGTCAAGGATAACAAAATTGATCTTCATGTTCAACAATATGAACAATTTGTTATCCCTAAAGATGAAACGATTGATTGTGGATTTGCACGCTTTAATACTATTATTACTTCTCTTAAAGCACTTGATGAAACTTTTCGTAGTAAGAACTTTGTAAGGAAATTTCTTAGAGCACTCCATCCGAAGTGGAGAGCAAAAGTAACGGCTATTGAGGAATCAAAAGATCTCTCAATAATGTCACTTGACGAGCTAATTGGAAACCTCAAAGTATACAAAATGGTGATGGAGAAAGATTCAGAGATCATCAAAGGAAAAAGAGAGAAAGTCAAATCCGTTGCTCTAAAGGTAAGAATGGAATCTAGTGATGATGACAAATCTTGCTCCGGTAGTGAAGATGAGGAGTATGCTATGGCCGTTAGAGATTTCAAAAAGTTGTTTAGAAGAAGAGGAAAGTTCGTAAGGCAACCCCGAGATGAAAAGAAGCCATTCCGAAAAGACTGAGATGACAAAAAGGGAAAAGGTGAAAGGAAGTGCTTTAGATGCGGTGATAAAAGTCATCTAATAGGAGATTTCTCCAAGCCACCTAAAAGCAAAACGCAACGAGCTTTTCTAAGTGGTGCTTGGAATGATAGTGAGGATGATGAATAATCAAGCAAGGATGAGACTGCTCTAATGGCATATGAATCAAATGAGGTACATTCTGACTCATATTACTCTTCTATTGATGATGACACTTTTCAAAAACACTATAATTAATTGTGTGAGCTTAGCCTAAAAATCATAACTAAAAACAAGTTTTTAAAGACTGAAAAGGAACTTTTAGAAAATCAAATTTATGAGTTAAAAGAAAAGGCAAAACGATTAGAAAAAGGGAAAGCAAATGACGATGATTGCAAATTATGTCAAGAGCTTAGTCTTGAAATAGAAGCTAAAACTCACACAAGAAGTTCTTATCAAAAATAAATCTAAATTTAAAAGATTTAAAAAAAATATTGCTTGTGCCGATGAAATAGTAAGAATTCAAAAAGTACCAGGAAACATGAATGGACTAGGTTTTAATGAAGTACTAATTCCAAATAGTCAAACCAAAATGGTCAAAAAAGACAAACAAACAGTCAAAACTGGTGCAGTACAGCATGGACCAGACGGACCCAAAAATAGGGTTCCGTCCATTGAAAAATTTGGTGTCGTGGCATCTGCAGTAGGACAGAATGTTTGCAAAATGGACCGTAGTGAATTTGTCAAGGTAACAAAGAAAACCAAGGATATTGTTAAACTAAAACCTTTTGTTACATTAGAAGTAGGACTTGCTAGAAATGAATATAGATCTAAAACTACTCAACAATGGCCTAAAACACCTTTTGCCAAACGCCCCTTTCCCAAGAGCGACTACAACATACAACCCAACTATCAACATGCCGGTTGGAATCAAAACTTCCTTAAACCATATCAAACTCCAAATTACATACCATGGAACCCTTACCCATCATTTCCGTACATGAACCAAGTAAATGGTATGTTTAACCCAAACGGACCCATGAGATATTAGGGACCAAACGCTTGAGTTATTTTTGTCATAGGTATGCTTGAAAGTTGGATTAGAACCTAATGAATGGATAAAAGATAGTGGATGCTCAAGACACATGACGGGCAACAAAAGCCTCTTCTCAACAAACCAAGAGTATGACGGAGGTAATGACACTTTTGGTAGCAATCTCAAAAGGAAAATCATTGGCAAAGGTACGATCACTCATAACTCTCTAACTATTGAAAATGTTGCTCATGTCAATAGGTTAGGATTTAATCTATTTAATATTAGCCAATTATGTGATAAAAAGTATAAAGTACTATTTGAAGAAAATGGTAGTAAAATACTAAAAGATGGTATCACCATAGCTAAAGGAGTTAGGAAAAATAACATATACGTCATGAAAATAGATAAAACATCTAATGACAAACTTTTCCTAACAACCTTAGATGATAACTCTAATCTTTGGCATAGACGATTAGGTTACGTTAATATGAGACTCATCAAAAACTTATCCTCAAAAGAGCTAGTTAGAAACCTACCAAAATTAAAATATGACCAACATTTTTGCGACGCTTGCAAAATTGGCAAACAAACTCATAGTAGCCATAAGGCTAAAAACATGGTGTCCACATCTAAGTGCCTAGAGCTTTTGCAAATGGTCTTGTTTGGTCCAGCCGCTATAAGAAGTTATGGGGGCAACCTATACACTGTGGTCATAGTAGATGATTACTTAAGGTTCACTTGGACATTATTTTTGAAAACTAAAAATGAAGCTTTTGATAAATTTGAAATACTTAGTAAGAAAATTCAAAATCAACTAGGTATCAACATTGTGTCCATTTGGACGGATCATGGCCGCAAATTTAACAATGAAACACAATTTGGAAACCTTTGTGATACAAATGGTATAACACATAACTTCTCGGCTCCTCGAACACCTCAATCTAATGGAGTTGTAGAACGTAAAATTATAACTATTCAATAAATGAGTAGAACAATGCTTAATGAACAAAACATACCTCAAAAGTTTGTTGCAACGTCGTTGATACTTCTACATACATTTTAAAATAGAGTTCTAATACGTCCTTTCTTGAACAAAACACCATATGAATTATCCAAAGGCAAAAAGCCGACTTTAAGATATTTTAGAGTGTTTAGGTGTAAATGTTTCATTCTTAATACCAAAGACTATCTCACCAAATTTGACCCAAAGTCTTATGTAAGTGTATTTCTTGGTTACTCACGAACTATTAAAGCTTACATAGGTTTAAACAAAGAAACAATGAGAGTCGAGGAATCGTTGAACATACCATTCGACGAAATTCCACCTCCTTCTAAGACATCACCTTTGGTAGATGATGACTTAGTTGAAAGTCAACTTGTAGAAGGTCAAGAAATAATTTAAAATGACAAGGAAGATGAACAATTAAATAATGAAATTATACACATCAAAGAATCCAAAAGTCATCCTTTAGAAAAGGTCATATGACAACTAAATCAAAGAACGTTAATATCACAAGCCCAAAATCTGTTGGAATCACTCCTAAATTCTATTTCAAGTGTTTGTAATCAATATGTAATAGTGTGCTTGATTAGGCTTTTATGTTTGTAATTAAGGCAAGGCTTATGTAGAAAGCCCATAAGCCTTGACCCAAGCCCAATAAGGAATGGAAGGGAACTTGCATGTTGCCCTAGTTCCTTCCCTATAAATAATATTGTAAACTCCCATTTGGGAGTTGGTTGTTCATTTCACTAATAAACCTACGCCTAAACTCTTCTTATATTCGTGTGTATGTTTGTGAATTGTTCAACCGATCACTTCTTCATCTCTATTTCTTATATTGATGCTTGTGTTACATAAATGGGAACCTAACAGTGGTATCATTCGCCAAATAGTTGGGTGAAACGATTTTGTTTTTGAAGTTTTTAGTATACGCGTGGGATTCTCGTGTTACAACTTTCATACGCTTAAAAACTTTATTTTTTACACTTTAAAACTCAAGATTCTTGTACTTTAAAGGTCATTTGGTGATAAAGTTTAGGTTTTTGGCAAAATTTTTGAAACTTTAAAGGTCATTGTTTTTGAGCTTGGTTTTAATCGTGTGGTCATTCCTACGCGTAAGGTGAAAACAAGTGTTGAATCATCAAGTTTCACATTTTTGTGTTATTTTGGTGATATTGAAGCTTTTTCATCCTAAAAATCTGGTTTATAAACACTTGTGGACAGAATAATCAGTTTTGGTAGTTTCTACGCGGAGCAAAACCCTAAGTTTACGCGTAAGCTCCAAAAGGTTTGATCTTCAGTGCTATTGGTTTACTTAGTGTTTTCTTGCTAGGATAAGCCTGAAAACACTTCGACTTTAGATATCTTTTACACTGGTATAAATGTAAAGGATTTTTTGGACAAAACCCTAGTTTTACGCCTAAGCAAAGCTCTTACGTGTAGCATTCTCTCTGCCAAAGCAATTTCTTACGCCTAAGCACAGTCTTACGCATAAGCTAATCTTACGCATAAGAATTCTACTTCTAAGCCTTTGTTTACGCATAAGCTATGTTTTTCCTCAAGTTTACGCTTAAGCTATCACTACGCGTAACTTCATTTTTTACGCGTAAAGATTGGTTTTACGCATAAGGTTTTCTCTACGCCTAAGCTGGTTTTCTACGCATAACGTTACTTCATCAACTAAGTTTCATTCGACTACAAAGGTCCATCATCAACACAAGTTTCAAGATGTCTCAACCACCATACTCTAACTATTTTCCTCATATGTATCCTCAACAACAACAACAACAACTCTATCAACAACAACATCAATTTCAACAACAATTTCCTCCAGGAGCAATTCCACCACAAATGATTCAACTACCACCTAGTCTACAAGTACAACCTTACACAAACTTTCAAAATCTGCATCCATCCAAGTATGCTATGAAGGAACCGTCTTGGTTTGCAAAGATGTGTGAAGCTTTAAGTAGCCAACAATCCATTCATGAGACTGGATCACTTGATAGACCTCCAATGCTCACTCCCGGAAATTACGATCAATGGGTGATAAGGTTCTTTAGGTTTTGTGATCTAAAGAAGCCACATGGAAAGTTCTTGAAGAAGGTCATCCTTGAAGGTCCATTTCAGATGCCTACTATCATTGTACCTGGAGATCTGAATGCTAATCCACCAAGAGATGATCTCACCAACGTTGTCGGTCTTGATCAACTTACTACTGACCAACATCTACACATGGAAGTCGATGAACTTGCAATGCAATATATCCTTTTGGGGTTACCCAATCCGATACTTCGTAGTGTTGATGCTCAGAAGACTGCTAAAGCAATGTGGGAGCATATTCATCTACTTATGGAAGGCACATAACTCAATCAAGAAGACATGGAATCCAAAATCTACTTAGCATATGAACACTTCATGATTGTACCAGGGGAGACATTAGAGTCATATCATCATTGATTCTCATACATCATCAATGACTTGGAATAACATAACATCATTATGCCAAGAATTGCAGTCAACAAAAAGTTCCTAAGTAGTCTTGGTCCTGATTGGGAAAAGTATGTTATCTTCATCCGTCAAGCAAAGAATCTTCATCATGCTACATACGGATTATTGTATGACTATTTGAAGCCTCACCAAAAGGAAGTTGACAGAGAAAGAGTCATCCGTGGAGCTCCTGTTTCACCTTCACTCCCGGATAATCAGAATCTTGCATTGTGGGCTCAAGCTTGTTATCCTCAATTTCCAACCTTGCAAAATGTATTCACAAATCCTCCACAACCAACTGCCACAATCACACCATATGATCCGTCACAGCAACAAACTTAAGAAACTCAATTGGTTCCATACAACAACAACAATGATCAAGCACTTTACAGTGAATCTAATGAGGATGCAGAAGCTTTCGATGCATTGCAACAAGGGTTTGTCATGATTGCTAGAGCCTTCGGCCGATATTCAAACAAATCCAACAATCGCATTCGTACCTCATCAAACACAAGGAATCAGGCTGTTGTCAACAATGGACGTGTTGAAGTTCAGAATCGTGGTAATGTTTGTCAGATGGGTAGTGGTCAAGGGTTTAATGCTAATGGAAGGAATAACATGGGTGCTCCACAACAACGAGCTCATGTGGTTGAAAAGGGAAATGCTCAGACTGGGGTTAATGGTCTTCGTTGTATACCTGTAATGAGAAGGGTCATCTAGCTAATGCATGCCCAAAACCGAGGACAAGAGGTAGCGCTTATCACAAAGAGGCTTTACTCTTGGCTCTCAAGGATGAAGCTGGTGGAACTCTTACCAACAAGGAACAGAGCTTCATGGCAAATGCAGATTCAGATGATGACATGGAGGACTTGCAGGCTAATGCAGCTGTGATCTTAATGGCTAACATGCAAGAACTCTACATGAGTGACACAGGCCCAATGTATGACACTGACGACTTATCTTAGGTATCGGATCACACTATATTCATTTCTGATCTGATATCTCCGCCAACATCTGCATCTGATGTGGCTCAGAGTGTTCAACATGAGCCGTCTACATCTCATTCCGATGATAATCAAATAGATCCCGTAGTTATATTTGACGATCAAGATGACCTTATGGTTAATAATGAAAATTAAGTTGACTCCGTGGTTATATTTGAGGATCTAAATAATGATCATGTAGAGACTCACGTTGAACAAGCTGAACCTATGTCTAATCCAGATATTGAGCTCATGACCTTAATTACGGACCAAAAATCTCAAATGGAAAAATGCCTTAACATCATTCAACAATTAAAGGATTAAAATGAACTGTTAACTAAGGATAATGAATGCTTAAAGTTCCAACTCAACATTTTTCAAACAAAAGAGAAACGAAAAAAATGTTTTGAAGTCACATTTGCTAAATCCTATCAAAATGAAAAATCTTTGGAAAAACATATATGTGATCTAGTTTCATCTAAGAATGGTTTGTTGTCTCAAATAGAACAACTGAAATTTGAACATAAACAACAACTTAACGCTCTTACTGTGAAAACTCAAAAAGCCAAGTCTGAGTTGTTAACTTGTCAAAAACAGTTTTGTGAATACAAAAAGCATTCCACGAAACGAATAGATGACTATCTTGAAGAAATTGTCGACTTACAAAACAAAATCAAAGAGTTTCGAAATGTTGTGTATAAACATGGTGAGTCAATCACAACTATTCAAAAGTTTACTTTTAAACCAAATCCAAATCCTCAAGTTTTCACATAGAGCATTCAAACCAAATCCTCAAGTTTACAGTGCAGAACATATAATTGATGATTCCATTATGACTGTTGTTGAATATAATCGCATGGAGGAATTAGATGCAAAAGACGAGAGTCGGTCAAAATTGGAAAATGTTGTTTATAACAAACCATTTAACTATTCAAAAGCCATAACTTTCGTCACACAACAGGATCATTCTAACACACCTTAAGTTATCACACCTACTTCTGAGTCTTGTAATGAGGGTCCTCTTTCCAATACTGCACAAGTTAATGGTCCTTTACCTTATTTAAATAAAATAAAGCCATTAGCTGAACAATGCAAAGTTATAAAATATTTTGAAACATTCTTGTCGGACATCAAAATTTTGGAACGTGAAATTAAAATCAATTCTGAAATAAAAGTTGAATATTTTCAATCGCCTCTAGCGCGAGCACAAAGAGACATTTTTCAGAAAAGAATTTTACCTCATGTCCGAAATTTGAAAATGTGTGCAATATATTGGGAAAGGGATTTTCACATGGAGCTTGGACTTTTGAAAAGAGTTTTCGAACAAACAGAAACATCGATTTTGAATACAAAACGTAAAAAGAAAATGTTAAGAAAGGATGTTGATCGACTCTTGGAAGATGTAATATGTGCTGATACCATTAATGTTGTGTTATTACATTCTATTGCATATGCATTTGATTATATCACTGCTGATTCTGTTGATCCTGTTGAAAATGTTGAGAATACTGATACTGTGTCACAAATCAAGTCTTTAAAAGTTGAAAATGAGCGATTGTTAAATGCGCTTTCAAATGCAAAACGTCGTCTTCAATGGTGTCAAAAAGATTGTCAAAATCGAGAACTCGCTTTGCAAAACAAAATCAATCAGTTGCATACAAAAACCCTTAATCCAAAACTTGAGAAACTGGATGATAAAAACGTGTCTTTGAAGTGTCAAATTTCAAAATATGAACAAGAAATTTCAAAAGTTAAAATGGAATATGGTGTCATATTTGATTTACTCAAAAAGACTCGTGCTCAAGCGTCAAAAGATATTGATGAACATCTTGCATATACCAAAGATGTTTTACGACAAAATGGAAACACTCGCTCTGAAAATCAAGATTTGTTACACACTATCCATGATCTAAAAGCAGAGTTGGTACAAATTAAGCAAGATAGGAATAGTAACATAAACGTAATTACACCAGGAATTCTTAGATTGCCTAATAACACCTCACAAGAAACTAATGTGCTAGCCTCTACTGACACAGGAATAGTTGCCTCTTTTCCCAACGCTAGAACTTCACAGATTAAGAGCACATCAAGGAAGAATAGGAAGTTGCGACGTAAGAAAAGAACAATAAAGACCTCTGAAGTAGAAGAACACATTAGGACTTTGAATAAGACTCAAGTTGCACCCACTTTAGATACTGCGTCTGACAAATGTAATGGAAAAAGTGATGTAACGAATGCTGAATCTTTAAGTACTTTAAATGTTATGTTTGAAGCTTCTTGTGTTGGCTGTCGTAAAAGCATGTTTTCTGGTTGTCATAATAAATGTGTTACTAATTCTATCTTATCTCGTAAGCGGAACAATGGAAAACGGAATACCTCTAGGCCCACTAATGCTTCTAAGTCTGTGCTAGGTAAACCACCCTCTAGTGTTCCGACTATGATCATTGATGTATCCTTAGAACCCCCTTCACCTCCTAGGAAGAACTTATCACCTAGTACATTTACTAAGACAAAAGCTAAGACTAGTTGGAGATGGTAGAAATGGTTACATAATACACTTGGCTTTAAATGGATACCTAAAATCATAAACATGTGTGTTTCAATCAGATCGCATCGGAACCCTCTAACTCTTGGGTTCCACATCTACTTCTATTCCATCCGTGTAAATGCATGTGTAATGTCTGGTGTCTGATCATCCTCCGGATTGTTGATAGCGGATGTTCCTGACACATGACAGGAAATCTTTTACTGTTATCAAAATTTGTTTCAAAGTTCATTGGCACTATCAGATTCGGGAATGATCACTTCGCGGCTATCATGGGCTTCGGAGATTACATCAATGGGAACATCAAAATTAGTAGAGTTTATTATGTGGAAGGTCTCGATCACAATCTCTTTTAAATCGGTCAATTTTGTGATGGAGATTTGGAAGTTGCCTTTAGGGAGAAAACTTGTTTCATCCGTGATCTACAAGGAAACGATCTTATGTCTGGCCAACGCACATCAAGTCTATATACAATCTCAATGCAAGACATGATTGCTTCATCTCCCATCTGTCTACTGTCTAAAGCAACATCTACAAAATCATGGCTATGGCATCGTCATCTTTCACACTTGAACTTTCAAGCCATAACCAACCTTGCTCGGTATAAAATTTTTGAAGGTCTCCCACAGTTTCGGTATTCTAAAGATCATCTATGCTCAGCTTGTGAACAAGGGAAAATCACTTGTGCTCACTTTCCTTCAAAGGTGTAACACAGCTCACAGCATGTGCTTCATCTTCTTCACATGGACTTGTGTGGCCCGATGCGTGTGCAGACGATTAACGGCAAATGCTACATCTTGGTAATTGTAGATGACTATTCACGATGGACTTGGGTTTATTTTCTTTAAAGTAAAGATCACGCTCCACAGATGATCATCACCTTTCTCAAAAAAATTCAAGTTCACTCCCGAACACATCGCCGACAAATCGTAAGCAGACAAAGGCGAATTTGTGAATATAACTCTTTGTGCATATTATGAGAAAGTGGGAATTGCGCATCAAACATCAATTGCACGAACACCAGAACACAATGGAGTAGTTGAAAGACGAAACCGTACGTTAGTGGAAGCTGCAAGAACAATGTTAATTAATGCTAAACTTCCTGATTACTTATGGGCTGAAGCCGTGTCAACTGCATGCTACACTCAGAACTGTTCGATGATTACTAAACGCCACAACAAAACACCTTTTGAGCTTATCCACAACCGTAAACCGAATATCAAATAGTTTCATGTATTTGGATCCCTTTGTTACCCAAATAATGATTGCGACGACTTTGGTAAGCTCAAAGCTAAAGCTGACATAGGAGTTTTTGTTGGATACTGTGAAAACTCTAAAGGTTACCGGATCTGGAATTGTCGTACAAAGGAGATTATGGAAACGATTCATGCAAATTTCGATGAACTTACTGAAATGGCTTCTGAGCATAACAGCTTGGAACCCAGACATAACCGTCTAAACTTCCCCCGAACCCCATCATCAGCTGAACCAAGCTTAGAGCTTACTCGTCAACAAATGGAACATCTCTTTGCTCCTCTGTTTAGTGATGATATTGATCAACGTGCTCGGATGTATCAACTGTTTCACCGCTCAACCCGATAATAATCCAATACCGATACACGAAACAAAATCTATTGAAGAAGCACCACCAATTGATTCTACAACAACGTGAGAACAAACCACATCCAATGACGCTGAACCGGTGATGATCTTTTGAACAATGAAGTACCCCACCGCAGATTATGATCCAAATCGTTCTTCAATCGGTTTGCTAATGAAGCGCCACACGATGTTGCGTAATCATCCACAAGCCATTTGAATCCTTCTAATCTGCAGAATGTATATCAACATCAACCCTACACACATCGTTGGACGAAAGACCATCCTATTGTGAACATTATTGGAAACCCGAATTAACCAGTCGTAACTAGACAACACCTTCAGACTGACGGTGAACATTGCATTTATGTACTCACCGTCTGCAAAGCTGAACCCAAAAATATTAAGGAAGCCATGACATATGACAACTGGATTGAATCCATGCAAGAAGAACTTAACCAGTTTAAATGTCTTGAAGTATGGGAATTGGCTGCAAAACCAACTGGGGTCTATGTTATTGGTCTGAAATTGATTTGGAAAAACAAATTGGATGTTGAAGGTACGGTTATCCGAAATAAGTCACGTCTGGTGGCTAAGGGTTATAGACAAGAAGAAAGAATTGATTACGAGGAATCATTCGAACCGGTTGCTAGACTTGAGGCTATTCGGATCTTTCTGGCATTCGCGGCTCACATGAACATCACAAACTTTCAGATGGATGTCAAAACTGCTTTTCTAAATGGTGGCGAAGGAAGCAGTCTATGTCGATCGACCGAAGGATTTTTGATCCAGAGTTTTCTAATCACATCTACAAACTGAACAAGGCTCTCTACGGTCTCTAACAAGCCCCTAGGGCGTGGTATGATAAGTTATCATCCTTTCTTATTGCCAATAATTTCACGAAAGGATCGGTCGACCCAACACTTTTCATAAAATATCATGGGGCACACATTTTAATCGTTCAAATTTATGTGGATGACATCATTTTTGGATCAACACATCTTAAGTACTCAAACGCTTTTTCAAAACTTATGAAAAACATTTTGAAATGTCCATGATGGGTGAACTTACATTCTTTCTAGGACTGCAAGTTCATCAATCACCCCGTGGTATTTTCCTAAGTCAGTCCAAATATGCTCTTGAAATTTTAAACAAACATGGAATGCAAACCAGTGATACCTATGCCACACCGATGGCACATACCAAGAAACTGGATGCTGATTTGCATGGGAAATTGGTTGACCCTACCAAATACCGAAGTATTATTGGGTCTCTCATGTATCTAACAACTAGTAGACACGATATTGTCTTTATTGTATATCTTTGCTCCCGTTATCGATCGCGACCAACTAAAACTCACCTCTTTGAGGCTAAAAGAATCCTCCGATACATCAAGGGAACCATTAACTTGAGGATCCGTATCCGAAGGATTCGGTTTTGAACTAATAGCCTTTTCGACGACGATCACGCGGGTTGCTTAGATTCTCGGAAAAGTACTTGAGAGCTTTACAATTTCTTGGTGATAAACCGGTGTCATGGCAATCGAAGAAGCGGGATTGTACATCGATGTCCTCAATGTAAGCGAGAATATGTAGCCATGTCGGCGTGTTGTGCTCAAGTCATTTGGATGAGAACACAACTCAAAGACTATGGTTACGATTTGACAGAATCTCGATGTCTGCGACAATCGAAGTGCTATTGCGATATCGTGCAACTCGTTCAACATTCAAGTCTAAGCACATCGATCTTGATATCATTTCATCAAGGAGCATGTGGAAAAGGGTACCGTTGAATTATATTTTGTGGGTACTGAATACCAATTGGCAGATCTTCTCACCAAAGCCTTAGCTCCTGCTAGGTTTACTGAGTTGGTCCACCAGATTGGTATGTGGTGTTTGACTCCAGAGGAACTGGACGAACTTTTAAAACAATCTTAAAACCAGTCAAACACCAAAACCTCTTTTATAAATATTTCTAAAAAACAAAATACAAAATATAAAATTTACAAAATTCAAAAATATTCTTCTCTCTAAAATTTCTTTAAACATGAAAAGTACAAATCTTCCGTCAAGACTTTACTCTTTCAAATTTCTGTATTGCTTTCGGTTAAGTGTTGAGGGGGAGAAAGTAAATATTTTTCTATTTCATAAAACCTGGTACTGGCATGTTACCTTATTCCGGTTGTATCTTTGATAATGGTGGTCACGTTTCTGGTTTATTGACACTCCCCGGACCCAAATTTGTAAAAATTTTTTATTTCTAAAGTCGAGGGGGAGTGTCGTCAAGTTTCTTTCCAAATATCATGCTTTACGTAACCAAAATAGAAATTATAGGCTATGGATGAAAAATGGTTAAGGTGGAAGGGCCAATGTTGTCAAAAGATTAAACTTACTTTTTACAAAATTCTTCCAACTAACCCATTTACCACATTTATTTCTATCATTTATTACTCCAACAACCCATCCTACGCCTATAATCAATCTTCGAAATCGTGCTATAATCTTCAACTTTGTAAGTGATTTATGATTCCTAGTGATTTTCTAAACATTGGTTTTGATTTTTAAACAAATCCAACAGCTAGATTTTCAGTTAGGAGTGATTTTGTGTTCTACGTGTATGCGTATGAACACAAAATCATCATTAGGTGTTTATGATGAAAGTTATTGTGTCAAAATGCTTAAAATCAAGTGTTATAAACATTTCCAACATCAAAATCCACCCAGAAAACGTTTTAATCGTGTTTCAAGAATTAGGGTTTATGCGTGGATTTAGGGGTTTTCATGTGAGAATGTTTTTGGATAATTAGTTGCTTATATGATGTTTAATACATGTTGAATTGATCAAAAACACCCTTGATTCTTGCCTAGATACATGATTCTTGCATTAATTGAAATTTAGGGTTTAGAACTCGTTGAAATGGGTATTTTTGACTCATAAGGCTATTGATGTTAAAACTTGTTTAAAACAACTCATTAGGCTTCTAAGGTATCCCAGAAAACGTTTGGTGCAAAACCTACGGCTAAATTCCTTATTCATAAAATTTGAATGTTTAGGGTTTTAAACTTACGCATAAGAGTAATCTACGCATAACTGACTATGACTGTGATTCCATGTGTATCCGAAAGACGTGGTTAATAAGAAACTGAATCAACTTGCGGACATAATCAATCTTTTTCAGACTGTGATAAACGAGGTTTCGGAAGAAAGGGATCAGATTCAACAGTTTCTAAACAGAGATATTCAGGGGGGAATAGATAAGACGATCAGAGAATAGACTCACAAGTTTCTCCTCGACACTGTCCCTAGTGTGACTAGATAGATGTTCACCAGACAACTTTATCCAAATCTCATGCAATTGGTCAAGCAAACAATGCAATCTACTCTGGTAGCAATGCAAATCAATCCAATTGAGCCTAAGGTTGTCTCTGATGCAGAGTTGATCTCCAAGCTTGTGTTACAAATGTCCAAACGATCTGCAACGTTTACTTCTGATGAAGCTAAACTTTTTGAGGTATTGCTGGAATTTCAACTCAAAACTTCATGCAAAGTGGCAGCTGAAAAGGCTAAGCGTCCAAGAGACGATGATGATGCGGATAAGGACTCTGAGGCAAAATGAAAGAAGAAAAATGACGATTCATCCTCTATGCCTCCACCACCCCCAAGGACCTCCACCCAAAGAAGATCTCCACAACGTTCTCCTGCAAAAGACAAACCTCAGGACTCTGAGTCACCACCACAAAAAGAGAAAACCGGTGATCACTTTCAATACACTGGTGATGACGATGACGAAATTCCTGAGCCCTAACAACAACCAACTTCTTCTACATCAACAAAGAAACCAGCGTCATCATCAAAGCCAAAGAAGAAGAAAATGACCAATATTGTGTCATGGCTAGATGAAGATGACACTCAAGAGTATGACTAGTTCCCTAAACTTGTTGTTGCTATACCTCAGTTACAGGAAGGACAAGAACTGGTAGATGGTCGCACAATGGAGCATGTGAAGCTTATACAAGAAAAGTTTAAAGTGAAGAAAATGACTAAAGCAGAGTTGAGGTGAATCAAGAACGACGCCTTTCAACTACTTAAGGACAGCTCAGACAGTGCCATTGAAGTCGAATATCATCTCGACAACGAAGCACGAGCCATGTCTAACAACATTGATTGGCTCAATCCTGAATCAAACATTGACTTCACCAAACCAGACAAAGCTCCATACTACACTGACTAGACCAAACCACTACCTACCATTGGCCGACCGGATAAACCTAAGATTCCCTACCACTATTTCTTCAACAACGACTTGGAATTCCTTCTACACGGTAGCGATGTTACCAAGAAATACGCTACATCACTCACCTTCCCTTTCCCGGCAGCAATATACTCTAACAGCATAGCCATCGAGGAAGACGCCACAAGAATGTTTGCTGACAAAGTGGAAAAGTATTACCTCGATGCATTGTATGGGATTCATCATTGGACAGAACGACGAAGAATCTACTATAGGAGCTGCCAGGTGCTAAAATCGAAAAAGGAAGTGTTCAGTGAACAACGAATCGTTGTGATAATGAATGTTACTCTGTCGTCTAAATGGGACTACTCATTCCTGAAATCAATTAAATTCAAACGTCAAGACGAAGAGGAATATGACTTTTCTGAAGCGGATTTCCCAAGATTGTTGCTCAATGACATTGAAGACATGTATCTGGCCAAGGTACAAGGAAGAATGCGACACTTCTCAACGAACATCCGCCTTCAAGACATCAAGTCCTTGCTAATATTCATCGAAGCATCGTGATCCAGAGAACGTAGAAAATATTCAACTTGCCATGGAATCATAGCGTAAACATGTTAATCTCACAAAACCACGCTAGACCTTCCCGACATAAACAATCTTGCTCAAGACACCATCATTAAGAAACCATTTGGGGTAGTTTACCGTAGTGAACTTCACCGAAATTGCTTCATGGCGTGCAAGGAGCTTCACAAGTTTTGTGATCATACACTGAAGAAGGTTGGTGATGGTTTGGCATATCGGTTAAAAGAGATTCAAGAAGGCATAGGGTCAAAGAAAAGGTGGAATTCTAGGGACAGGAGGGATGTGAAGAAAATCATCACCAGGATTGATGAAAGGTTGTTTCGAAGGGATCATATTAGGACATTGGAGAGTTCCGTGGGTGGACGTCAAAGTATATCTCTAACAGGCTACTAACGTCCAGACATAACTCCTGGTGTTATTGCCAGACTACCTGGTACCCCTTAATTTGTTTCTCATATCATTATTTGGATGTGTGATCTATAATTGACAATGGCTTGTGCACAAATAACAGTGTACAACCCGTACTTGTAAATAAAGGACCCCGTGGTACGCTTTAGTGCCACAATCCTTATAAAAGGAGCGAAAGCTTCTTACTTTTGAGTAAAACTAATCAAACACTTTCACTTTCAAATTTTTGCTCAAAAGAACAAGTACTTCCCCTTATGATTTTCAAAACCTCAAAAGTTAAATATCACTTGTTGAGGGGGAGTACTTGCTTAAAAACTTTGTTCACAAATTGTTCTTCGTGGTAATCTTCCCACAAAACTCGAAATGATCATATTCGATATCAAAATTTAGTCAAAAATAACATTTATATGCCATTTTTGAGGTCGAGAAAAATTATGTGATAAGAAATATGTTGTGAATTGCTATTGAATCATCGTACTAAAGATTTAACCAATGAATTGATGAGCTCTTAAATGTCAGTAACTCGAAAAGACTTGTCCAGGACGGGTAATAATTTAAAACTAGTTCGCTAGTGATGAAAACGTGTCTCACAAAGGACTTGTCCTAGTAGAATGTACCATTCGAGAAACTCTTGGTAGACATGAACCTTGACGGGTCAAACCTCCTCTCCAAGGAGTGTTTACAACTTCAAGTTGACATAGTCACTGATGTAACCGTGTCTCGTGGGGAATTGTCTATCTTAAGTTGATCAATTCAAAAGTGCGCGCTCTTCTCTCACCGTGCAGATTTCTGTCAAAATTCTTAAGCACGTGTGGAGGGGGAGTATTTCTGCAAAATATAAAACTCTTTCAGTGGTACAAAATATTTTTTAATCATAACCACTTTGAGAGATTTTTCATGAAAATGGTTTTATGGCAACATAGGTTAGTCATGGAGTTATAAGGTGACTAAGGTTAGGAATAACCGTCCTATGATCCACCAGAGCCGGAGGGATCTACCCAAGGACACCACCAATAGTTAGAATTTAGAAGTCCTTAGGTATGATTATAAAAAGGAGAAAATGAGAATAGGAGAAAGAAGGAGTTGAAGAATTAAAAAGAAATGTAAAGAAAATGGTGAAAACAAATAGCCCTCCAGATTATTCAACTTAGGGCATAATCGGGTTCAATACATATACATCGGTGTCACTAGATGACACCAAGATTGAAGAACAAAGTCGTCATGGACCTAGTGACGCATACACTAAACCTTCTTAGCCACTCAAGTTTCTCTCAATAGAAGCTTGTTTCATTCTCACTGGGAACCCTATGTAAGCTATCGGCTTTCTCTTAGAGATTGCTGGTATTGAAGAAGGAGACCGTCTCCCTAGTCTCAGCTCAGGAAAACCAAAGCGCACTATTGAGTCTAAAGCTACGAGATTCATCAAAAGATCTCTTAGGTACACTTGACATTTCATCACTTTTCGTTCAACAATAAGGACGCAAGTGATACATTGTAGAGTCCTTCACATATCTTAGCAATCTGTCTAGAACATTTATAAGGGGTTCACAATTGTGATCCTCAGTGATTGAATGGAAACTCCGCTGTGGTCAACATCAAACGACCGACAAAGCAGTCACTTCGGTAACTCTTTGTGGGTTACGCTTAGTGTGTCTCAAACGGTCTGATCGTAGGGTGATGCTTGATTGTATCTCAATGACTCACCGAATCGTAGGTGTACTTTACATCGCGTTATCTCACTTGTGGTACTCCAGTTCGAGAACGACCTTTGTGAGAATTAGAGACACGTTTTCACACTATCTTGTTTACACACTCGAAGTTCAAACTTGTAAGCACTGGATTATTTCTAACCCATGTTTTTTTTTATGTTTTCTTCTTATGGATGCTCGCGGGAGGAAAATATCGTACAGATTCTTCACATGCTCATACCAACAACAACAACACTAATTGAAGTTCTCTCAAAAAGCAACCCAAAGTCAGAATGATTCTTCGTCAAAGTCAAAATATCTACAAAGTTTAAAGACAAAGAGAACTTCATCAGTACTGAAATTCAACGATAAAGAGAGTGTGAGCATGTTGGAGAAAGACGTGGAGACACTGGAGCAACGAAGCGGACCTGATGCAGATAACCACAACATACTATCACTACCACCACAAAGAACAAAGATCAAAGAACGAAGAAAATGAAGACGTCAAAGCTAAAAAACTTCAAAGTAAAAAAGATCCCTACACTGGGGAGATTTTTAGAATCAAGACACTTCTTCTCACAAGAAAGAAGAATGTCAAAAGACGTCAAAGCTACTATTACATCAGCACCTACAACGTTTTTCACTATAATCATTAGTTACCAACACTTAGGGGGAGATTGTTGGAATCACTCCTAAATTCTATTTCAGGTGTTTGTAATCAATATGTAATAGTGTACTTAATTAGGCTTTTATGTTTGTAATTAAGGCAAGGCTTCTGTAGTAAGCCCATAAGCCTTGACCCAAGCCCAATAAGGAATGGAAGGGAACTTGTATGTTGCCCTAGTTCCTTCCCTATAAATAATGTTGTAAACTCCAATTTGGGAGTTGGTTGTTCATTTCACTAATAAACCTACGCCTAAACTCTTCTAATATTCGTGTGTGTGTTTGTGACTTGTTCAACCGATCACTTCTTCATCTCTATTTCTTATATGGATGCTTGTGTTACATAAATGGGAACCTAACAAAATCAAAGTAACTACTTTTGCTTTGTATCAACCATTGAACCAAAAAACATAAACGAAGCAATAAAAGATGAATCTTGGGTATTTTCTATGCAAGAAGAGCTAAACCAATTTGTTAGAAATGATGCTTGGAAATTAGTTCCAAAACCTAAA
Organism: Chrysanthemum lavandulifolium; assembly: GCA_022545495.1. Taxonomy (NCBI): domain Eukaryota; kingdom Viridiplantae; phylum Streptophyta; class Magnoliopsida; order Asterales; family Asteraceae; genus Chrysanthemum; species Chrysanthemum lavandulifolium. Next base: position 89,149,321 of record CM040240.1, read on the forward strand.
GATGAAACTATAATTGGAACGAAATGGGTTTTTCAAACTAAAATGGACAAAAATGGTGTAGTGTCTAGAAACAAAGTTAGGCTTGTCGCACAAGGTTATAATCAACAATAAGGGATTGATTATGACGAAACTTATGCACCGGTAGCTAGGCTCGAGTCTATTAGAATCTTACTTGCATATGCATGTGCTTATGACTTTAAATTATTTTAAATGGATGTTAAAAGTGCATTCCTAAATGGGTTCATTAAAAAAGAAGTATATGTTGCTCAACCTCCCGGTTTTACCGACTTTCAAAAACCACATCATGTCTTCAAACTTAAGAAGGCATTATACAGACTTAAGCAAGCACCAAAAGCTTGGTACGATCGGCTTAAGACTTTCTTAGTAGAAACAAAATCATGGGATTAGTAGATAATACTCTCTTTACCAAGAAAAAGGAATCACACATTATCATAGTTCAGATATACGTTGATGACATCATATTTAGATCAACTTGTCAAGAGCTATGTGATGATTTTTTCTAAAATCATGCACGACGAGTTTGAGATGAGTATGATGGGTGAGTTAAACTTTTTTTTAGGACTTCAAATTAAACAACTTGAAGATGGCATATTCTTTAACCAATCTAAATACATAAAAGATATGCTTAATAAATTTGGTCTTGAAGACTCAAAACCTTGAAGACTCAAAACCAACTAAAACACCCATGTCCTTGGACACAAAACTCACCAAGGATGAGGAAGGTAAATCGGTAGATAACACTAAATATAGAGGAATGATCGGTAGCGTACTTTATCTCACGGCTAGTAGACCCGACATTATGTTTAGTGTTTGTCTATGTGCTCGCTTTCAAGAAGATCCCAAAGCATCACATTTAGAAGCCTTGAAAAGGATATTTAGTTACATTAAGAGAACGACATGTTTAGGATTATGGTATCCCAAAGGAATGGGAGTAGAAACTATAGTGTATGCCGATTCGGACCATGCCGGTGACTATGTTGACAGAAAAAGTACAAGTGGTATTTGTACTTTTGTTGGACATTGGCTCACCTCATGGTTTGCAAAGAAACAAATGGCTCTAGTTATCTCAACTACTGAAGCCGAATACGTCTCAGCCAGAAAAGCATGTCAACAAGCTCTTTGGATGAAACAAGCTCTCGTTGATTACAGAATTCATCTCAACGATATCTCTATACTTTGCGACAACAAAGGAGCTATTGATCTCAACAGAAATCCCGTCCAACATGCTTGAACGAAACATATTGAAATTCGCCAACACTTCCTTCGCGACAATGTTCAAAAAGGAAACATCTCAATTGAGAAAGTATCCTCCGAAGATAACATTGCCGACATCCTAACTAAACCTCTCAAATGAGAACCATTTAATCTTCTTATACTTGGATTAGGATTAACGGAACCAAACATGTAGTTAAAACATAGCCTAAACCTTAGAATAACCAAAACAAAACAATTTAGCTTATATCTTCTATTGTTCCCACAACACCAAACGACCAAACGGACGGAACCAAAAATTTGGGTCCGTCTGGTCCGTGGTGACAACAGTAGCAAATATTCTAAATACAAAACATCTTCTTCCTCACAAATCACTTTACCAAAACGAATCAACAACACACCTAACTCATTTTTGAGACTTTTTCTCACACTAATCACTAAAGAAAACATCATTGTAAGTATCCTAACTACATTACTTCTCTTAATTCTTAGTCTAGGATTCTAATTTATGCACAAAACCATTACATGGGGATTATGTATATTCTTTTACAAAACATGAACTCAATTGGTAAATTGCATAACTAGTTACTGAAATTAGGTACTACATTGTCACATTGCATAAACTAATCATGTTTCTCACTAATTAAAAGATAATTACTATAAGGCATTACTCTAATTAAACAAAAACCCCATGTCAAAATTTTGAAAAGCTTCTCACTTGTAGGAAAATCATTTTTCATTGTTAATACAAATAGAAACGTGAATTTTTCATCACTTGCATAATGTCTCTTGAATACTAAAGGTAATGCATAACTAATATGCATTCCGGTTATATTCAAATGAAGCCACATTGAATTAGGGCGTTTGGGTTATCTCGCCCGCCAAACACCCCTTTAAAACCATTTTATGCATAAAATGAGTCGAGATAACCGCAACTCCAAATTGTTTTCATATAGGCACACACTAGAACAAAAACGCTAAGTTTATTTTCGTTTTTACTAAAACTTATAAATTTTTACTTATAGGAACAAACATGGTAGCCGCAAAATTCTACGACCACAAGGACACTCTTAACTAAATCCCGGAACATCATAAAACCAAGAGCATCACCAAAGACCAAGTTGAAATCTTTAGGAGTCTAGAGAAAAGGTACTTCCATGAGGGTAGGACTATTCATCCTTCTTTTGTCAATGGAACTAATCTCCGTCAAGAACTAGCCACTATCAACTTCGATTGTCTACTTGACATCGATGAACCAATTTGTCTTAGGTTTGTCCTAAAATTCTATGATAGTGTTGTATCTTTCACAAATGAGGATAATCAAATGGCTCTTAGGTTTAGGATCAATCAAAATGACTACTCCATCTACCTAAACCAATTCGCTCAAGTGCTAGGAATTCCTTGCCGTGGTACATGTGTTTACTCGGATAAGTGGTCACTCACTATCCTTGATGCTATCCATGACCGCTCTCTTCCCTACCAAACTCCTTTGGTAGACAAGGACGTCATTCGTGAGCACCTATTCAATGAAAGGGTAGCACCAACCCGTGTCACTCGAGCGGGAAAGGAGGTCAACTGAGATCCATACGGTATGGAACTCAATGAGCTCAAGCCCGAATTCAAAAAGTGGGAGGAACTCCTTAGAGCCAATGTCATTAGCACCATAGGAAATAGAGACCATATCAATTCTTGCCTTTGTCACATGCTCTAAAACTTGTCCACTCATCAACCATTCAACTTAGCTTACTACATTGCTAGGAGAATGGTAGATATCCTCACTCAAGGCTCCGTTGCTCTTCCATACGGAATGCTGCTCATCCGTCTCTATAGAGCCTTTGCACCCATTCCACCAAGTCCAAAAGGGTTGAAGCTAGATTATTCTCTCATCCCTCACATATTTGTGCCCTTGAGTGACGAGTGAGTGTCCAAAACCAAGGCAAAAGGTAAAAGGCCAAAACCTCCAACTCCTTCTTCATCATCATCAAATAGCTCCAAAGGCGGTCTCCCCAATTCTCGGCTACAACCTCATGAGTACTATGCCTCTCTTCCCGAGATTGAGAATGAATCAATAGCATTCAAGCAAAACAAGGGGATGTTCAAGTGCCTTGGAAGGATGATGACAAAGATTTACAAAAAGTTGGATAAGTGAGGTTTTAAGGGAGTGTTTGGAACAAGACAAAAATAATGATGTATGATACTATTTGGGTGTTTTTACTTTATAGGATGATAAAATAACTTGAAACAATGTTGTATGCTAACCGGTTCATGTAGGGGGATAGCACACGAGTGTTATCAAATTTTACCCATTTTCACTTATATGTGAAAATCATTAGCCCTTGGTGAAAATAAAAGCTCCACTATGTTTGTGTATGCGTTATTGACGGTTCCTAACTAGAAATAATTATTGCCATATGTTTTAAGAAAAATTTCAGTTTTCGAAAAAGTCCCAGATGGTTAAAAATGTGGTCTGTGAAGAATTCTGGGCACCACGGACCAGACGATACCAATTTTTTGGTTTCGTCTGCTTACAATTTTGGTGCCGCTAGACCTGTACAGTCGGACCAGACGACACCAAAATTTTGGTTCCGCCTGTGTAAAAAATTGGTGTCGTGGTGACTGCAAGTAACTTTTAAAATTTCGTTAATTTCAACATTCCAAATTACCATAATTTGCTTCTAGGATAGTCTTTACTAGTTTTTATCCATATTATAACTAGTTTAACACACTTAGACACATAGGATATCCATTTCCCACCAAATTTCAAAAATTTCAAAAATTCACCCAAGGAACCCTTTTTCATAAAGGAAGGAACCAAAAATTTGGTTCCTTGTAATCCGTGGGTGATCTGATTCTCAAGATCCTACAATCAGTAGAACACATTTATTGCATATCTTTGTCTCTTCACTCCATCCTTCTTGTATGGCTTGACTTAGATGATATGACTAGCATTAAAAACAATTCAAATCATTATAAACCTCCTTTCTTCTATGGTTTAACATCAAATCAAACACATTTCTCCATAATTTCATAATCCTATAAATTAAGAGCTTCTAAAATGATCATCCTCACACCTTCTCAATTCCTCTCATCTACTAGAACATGCTTAAGCAAAAATGACTAAGTCTTCTCCATCAAACAAACCTTGCAAGAGAACGTCTAGAATGAGCATTATACCATGTTGCTTTGTCAACATTAGCTCATCTTACGATTCCTCTCCCCTAACCATCTCACCTCCCATAAGAGATGAGAACTTTCTCACTTTGACCACTCCTACACCACCTCTAAAATCACCTATTGTAGTCACCACTCCACCACCAACAAAAACTACCATTACTAGCTCTCCGCCACCGGCTCCCATCCAAACATCCAAGTCACCATCACCTCCCAAATCTCCAACTCTCATACCATTAGAGCTATTCTCCACACCACCTACATCTACAAACCCATTTTTGGAGGACTTGCCTCCTAGGCCCAATAATCCACCTTCACTACCATCCTTTGGTACAATTGAGCGAATAGCTCATGAATCTCCACGTCCATCCTTTGACCCAAACGCCCCATTAGGGCCTCAACCTCGCCTTTTCCATCCTATTCACCATGACATTCATGGACCTTTGTATGGGGACCATGCCCTACCTCCTACATCCTTGTCTCCTTATATAGAGGAAATCGATGAATCCATGTGGGAATATCACCCACATTCTAAAGCGGAGATAGAAGCCGAGCTAAACCATCTCCATAACTTCTCCAATATGGTGGAATCTCGCCTTAGTGAAACTATGCAAATGCAAAATGCTTTGCTAGCCTCCCTAATCACCACTCCAACCACCAACACCAACAACTCCACCCATCCACCACCACAAAATCATAAACCATATTACCCACCTAGACATGGTTGCTTAAATTATGAGTGGACCCCACATTAGCGAACGGACCTAGGTGATGGTCCATGAGCTCCAAGATGAAATGAGGTTTATCCTCAACCATATCCTAGAGCGAATCAACGCTCTTGCTCATCCACCACCTCAATAGGAGGTTCCTAGTTTATCTTTTAAATTCTAATTCTCTTTTTTATTTTTCTAGGATTTTTTTTGTATTTTTCTAATTTTCTAGGATTTTATTTTTTATTTTTTTAGGATTTTCTTTATGTACTAACACATCATTGTGTTCCATTTCATAATTTTCATATCATGAAAATTTTAACAAGTGAATGGTGTTTCTTATATTGTTGTTGATTGTTACTTGGTGATTGGAAATGCTTATATACTTTTGATGGTGCTTATTACTAACATCTTTTTTATAGCTTTTTCACAATCCATGTATCTTTCTATTGGCACCCAATTTAGGGGGAGCATTGTCCAAGGGGGGGATAATGACTCGGACTCATTACATATTCCGCCTCGCCTATTCTTTTTGTTTGACAAAAAAGGGGAGAAATATTATAGAACTTGGACTTTAACTTTCTTAAAAAGTCAACTGCATACTTTGACTTTTTGAAAAGTCAACATCATACTTTGACTTATGAAAGGTCAAAATTAGACAAACTAGTCATAAGATAAAATAAACTTTTTACTATCATTTCTTATCTAACTCACTAGTTATTTCAAGTTCTAAAATTAATTTCATATTTTTATAACTCTTGTACAAACTTTACATCTTTTATAAAAATAAGATTTATGTTTTGTCCTTAACAAAAAGGGGGAGATTGTTAATACAAATATCGTCATTAAACGTTATTTATATTTTATTATCTTTACCTAATTTTTGTTAACGACAAAAGTAAATTTAATTTTTATAAAGCATAAAGCTTGTCAAGATTAATAGATATTAAAACAAGCTTTTCCTTAAATAATATCTTCATCACTCAAGCATTTACATTTTGACTAGTCATATATCAATTAACTTTGATGTTCCTCTAAACCATAATGTATGTTAACACTTTTAGATCAAACATGTTTTAGTTTCTTAAAACAAAACATTACATATTTATTTACATTTAAACATATTTCTAAAAATAGAAAACCACATATGATATCATGTGGTGCATCATTGAAATCTCTAGAGGATTTCATAAGATATCTTGTGTGGATTTGGACTCTACATATCTTACATGATCTAGGTTGGATTTGGTTGACTTTGCTAAGATTTTGGTAATCTTGCCGTCAGACCCCGGCGGCACCAAAAGTTAACACGGGCGGAACCAATTTTATTGTTTTGTGGTACGTGGTGACTGCAGAATGTTTTGGCTATAAATAGCAAGCCAAACCAAGTTTTTTTCTCATCCCTTTCTAGCATAATCACATATATTCCTTCTCCCTAACATTTCTAACTCAGTTTCATATCATTATAGTGATCCTCTTTTGTAGCAAAGAAGATCAAGGCATATTCAATCTTCAACAAATAGTTGGAAGTCTTGTTTGTTTTATTGTTGTATGATCTAATCTTGTTCACACATCATTGTTATGCCAAACCATCATAAACTTGTGAGTGTGAGTGGTTAGTATTTTAGTCCTTAAAATACATTGTGTGTGGGAGTGGTTGTACCCTTGGAAAAGAATTCGACATCTAGCTTTGTATCGGAAATAGTGTGTAAGCGAAGTGTAATGGTTTCTCCACCGGTGAAAGGAGCTTGTTGACTAGTAAAGTTAAACTTTCGAGTTGGAGATTCGGGGAGTGGAGTACGGCAAGTAAAAAGAGTCCTTGTAGACCGAACTATTAATACAAATAAGCCGTAAAAATGTTTATTTATATTTTACGATCTTCTAATGTTTTGTCGATAACAAACGTAAAATCATTTTAACGAAAAAATAAAATACGTAAATAGTTTGAGTCAGTAGTTTACCAACACACTTACGATTTCACATAAAACACTAAACAAGTAATAGTGATTTTATGATTTAGTAATACATATGTACAACAACTAGTGTTTACATATTTGGTAGATATATACATAATTAGTATGTATTATAATGGGTAGAACTTTAAGCATTTGACCCATTGACTAAATACATTGAATATAGTTGGGTAAAACATAATGTCCATGACCCATACCCATGGAACATAACCCATAACCCATTACATGACATCATGCATAAGTCATAAATGGGTATTATCAATGACCCATGGACCAGATGCATTGCATCTTGTAGATATATTGTATTTACTTGGATACCCATGGTACAAAGTCTAGGACCCATGACCCATAACCCATGACCCATGACCCAAAACCCATGGGCAAAGAGGAGCGTCCCACGGATCCCCAGGAATACACTGGACGGATCCCTCAAGTGAGGAATCTGTGGGATCCGTGGAATAGTAGCAATTTTTCCTCTATAAATAGTGAGCCATTTGTTCATTGTAACTCACCTCTTTCACATATATTTTCTCTTTGAGTTGTAAACTCTCTAACCACAGATCCAAGTGATCTTTGTATGTAGTTTTGTTTTTGTGTGATTCTCTAGGTTCCTCTTAAAGGCGAGATCACCACCTTTTAAATTCGAGCAAGCTCAAGTCCATGAGTTGCCCTGCTTCGTCATCATCAAGATTACTGAGGTTCTCTTGTTGATAGTTCTCTTCTTTCTCATTAGAAGTGTAGTGTCGAAGACATAAGTGAAAGATGTCTAAATGGTAAAAACGAAGACATTAGTGATAGATGTCGAAGAGTCAAAGTAAAGACATTAGTGAAAGGTGCCGAATGTCCATATTAAAAGCACTAGTGAAGGGTTCTTAGAAGTCAAGTCTAAAGGCATTAGTTAAGGGTGCCTAGAAGTCGAGTCAAAGGCATTAGTGAAAGGTGCCTAAGGTGTACATTCTATATGGTGTGTTCGATGTACAAGATAGATTTGTATTGGGTCAAAGGATATTGATATCCTTGTTGATGTTGTCATAAGGAGTGGATCTCCTTAGGGATAGGATTTGTGTAGTGTTGGGTAGTAGTTCCTCCATTGTAATGGAACTCGGTATCTAGCCTTGTACCGGATAAAAGAGTAGGCGACGTTGTGAAGGTTTCTCCGCCACAAGGAGTTGGTGTTGTGTAGTGATTACGAACTCTCGAGTAGGTGACTCGTGGAGTGAAGTAGGGCAAGGAAGGTGTCCTTGTAGCCGAACCACTATAAATACTCGCGTTGTGGTTTTGTGCTTCTTACTCTTTATATCAGCTTTTTACTTATCTATATGCTTGTCTATCAACATCCAACACAAACGTTGAAATAGATTGACATATGTTAATCTAAATAGTTTAAAACAAAGTTTTAATCGGTAAAACTATTCAACCCCACTATAGGAATTACTTGGTAACAAGATTACCTTCCCTAAGAAGGTATCTTAATCATGAATGAACCGGAGTTGTCTATTGACATTCTTTATTGTCATTAGAAAGACACTCATAAATGCATTAGAGGTATGATTTTCTACTTATCTTTAGATAACATTAGCTTAAAAAATAAGTATGCTTACATAGGAATTTATATGATTATCTTTTCACATACTCATATATTACACGTAGCCTCGTTAGGAAACTTCTGTTAGGATTTAGTAAATCCGGTTATTAAAGTGTCGGTCACCTCAAGTATAAGTAATCGTTAGACAGCTCGTAGTCGTAGTTATTTATTAGTTAAGTTGTATTTAGTTAAGTAACACCGTGGAGGACGGACGGGTCTTTACCCACTGTATGCCTGATCCATAGCCCGTAGGTGGCGATTTGTGTAAGACTATAAATACTCTCTACCTCCCAAGGTAGAGAGTTGGAGCTCATAATAATACTTCCATTTTCTCTCACTAAGTTCCCAAACCTCTAACTCTTTCTCTCTCTAAAACCTAATATTAAACGCCTACTTGTGATTATGATATGATGTGTTTGTGAAATCCAATATGTTACAAATGGTATCAAGAGCCATGGTTTGATCATCTCTCACATATCCTTGATTTCTAGTGGTTTTAGATGGTTTTGAGTTTGAAAAAATTTAGTGGTTTTTGCATCATTTGGATCATTTCTTGTATTAAAGTTTGAATTTTTGGTGTACTTTTGTGTTTAGAATCATTGTAAGTGCTTGGGTTTTGATTTGGAAAGCTTGAATCACTGTGGCTGGGCTTGTTTTCGATTGAAAAGTATGTTTTTGAAGTTTCTCTTGCTAGCGACTTGACTCTCGTAGTGTTTTTCTTCGTAGCGACTTGCTTCAGTAATTGTTAGCGAGTTGTAGTGTTAATTGTTAGCGACTTAAGCCTAGCGACTTGTCTATTGAGACAAGCCGACAAACAGTACAAGTTAGTGGATTCTCCACTACGGCTAGCGACTTGGTTAGGTTAGTGACTTGCTTTCAATTTTGTTAGCGACTTGTACATTGTATTCTCAGCGACTTGATATTAGCGACTTGGATCTTAGTGAGTTGTTCTTTAGCAACTTGACTGTTTAGCGATTTGGTATTATAGAAACTTGTTGAGTCTTAGCGACTTGATACATAGCAACTTGTAGTCTAGCGAGTTGCTACTTAGGGACTTGGTGCTTAGCGACTTGGTTCAAGGATTCTTAGCGACTTGGTTGATCTTTTGTTTGTAATACGGTTTTCTCTTGATTTAGTAGAATCCCGTGAAAGAATCTATTTCCCGGTTTAATCATAGAGTTATAAAATCCCGTGAAATCTGTAAACATGTCTACCAACGCATCTACAATCATCTCCATCATTCTTCGAGGATGTTCAAGCAAATGGTTCGTACATCGCCCACCCATGCTTGATGAACCGACTATGACTCATGGGCTTAATGAATCAGTTGTATTGTCTTGGAAAGGAAAATGGAGTCAACATTCTCAAGTCTATTGATGAAGGACCGTGTCGATTGAGACTACAAGAGACATAATTGATCTGCTGCAGATGGAACCATGATCTTTGGTTTGGACAGCACCAAAGACGTATGATGAGCTCGATGATAAGGAGAAAAGAGATTCGATGATGATATCGTGGCTTCAAACATTATACTTCAAGGTCTTCCAAAAGATATCTACAAGCTTATCAATCACAACACGTAAGCCAAGGTCGTTTGGGATAATGTCAAGATGCTTCTCTCGGGTTCGAATTGACTAAGGAAGACAGAGAATCACAGCTGTATGATGAATTTGAGCACTTCAAGATGAAACCAGAAGAGAGTATATATGAATATTACGTGAGATTCCACAACCTTGTGAATGATATGAGGAATATCAAAATGACTATGCCAAATATTCAGCTGAACTCAAAGTTTGTGAACAACATGAATCCCGAATGGCATAAGTTTGTCACCTCTGAGTAGCTAACCAAAAGATTGAAGAACACCAACTATGAGCAACTTTATGCATTCCTTCTTCAGAATGAGAGACATGCTATGTTTGAACGAAGGATTCTTGAACAGTTCAAATCTAAGCAGGGAGAAACTAGTTCGTCAAATGACTCTGACTTTTTACAACAATGTTGGAATTACCACCAAAGCTTCTCAAGTCATACCCATGGGTAATGGTAATTACAAGCTCATCCCCGATCCAAAGATATAAGCCTCCCGACCCAAACACATTCATGGAAAACTTCATCAATCAACTGCTCTCATGGTTAGTCAAAACATGAACTCTCTCCCACACACCAACAATAACCTCGTAACAACATCCAATCCACACAATCAAGATATCGTCGAGATGGGAAGGTTATGGTGCAACCGGCTCAAGAAAGGCGATGAACAGGAAGAGGTGGAGTTGGTAGAGGATATGTGGCAAATCGTAATCGTGGAAGGAATCCAAATCAAGGACAAGCAAAGCCAATTAAGTGCTACAACGTGGTGGTGATGGACATATTGTGAGGAACCGCACATCTCCAAAACGTCCACGTAATGCGCGAATACTTCAGAGACAAGATGTTGCTTGTGCAAGCTCGTGATAATGGAGCGACTTTGGATGAAGAGGAGTTGTTGTTTCTTCGAGGAAATGCCAAAACCTATGATCTTGATGTTGATGAACAACCAATTCAGAAATAGGTCATAATCATCAAAATGCCTTTCAAGTAGTCGATCGTGATGCATTTGACTCGATGTCGATGATGAACCTACTACACAAACAATCTTCATGACTAGCATCTCACCTATGGTCTCTCCAAAGATCTCATCATCACAACAGGCTGGTCCATCCAAGGAATCAATCATCTCGGAGGTATTAAAACTATACGATGATGTTGATGAGCAAAAGATACATGACAAAGTACAATCAATCGAAATTTTTCATCGGATATTGAAAATATGGGTAATATCAATGTTGTCCCATATGATCAATATGTGAAATAAAGTGAAAGTGAGATTGTGCCAAGTGATGCATCTTCGCAAATCAATAATGACTATATTTTTATGAATACACCGCATGTGCCTTGATGATTCTCATTACTTCGAATCGAATGCCTATAAAGAACAAGTTGCTATTTATGAACAACGTGCTAAGTTTGAGTTAACCACCGTGAGCGTGAAATGGATGACCAAATGCGTACAATTATTAGAAAAAGTAATTTTAGAGAAGAAGTCTTAAAACAAGAGTTAAACTCCTTACAAGAACTTCAATAAAATGTTAAAATGCTTAAGCAAGAATTCAATGCTAAGGAATCAAAACTTTTGAATGATTTTTCCAATTTAAAAACTTTGAAAAACAAGCTTGAAAATAAGTTGTACGTACAAGGGAATACCATTCAGACTGCTCACTTGATCACTAAGCATAGAGTATTAAGCGATAAACATAGCATTCCCCTTGTTGCGAAACCTAATCCTGAGGTTGTTAAAAAGGCTAGAGCTGCTCATAAGGTACTTTATGATGGTAATGAAATCCTTAAGCCTAGACAAAACCTAGTTGCTACTGAAAGTAATCGAGGAAGATATTAAATCGATGAAGTCACTAGGGAGAAAATGAATAAGAAGCTAGACGATCCCGAGTGTAAAATGAATAATATAACGATCAAACCCCATGATTACACTAAGGAAAATGGATATCCTTAAACAAGTTTAAGCCTTAGACTCTATTAACCCCCGAACAAGTGTTCGGAAAAGGATATAGATATGCAAAAGTCGAAAATCTTGTTGAAAAGAATCCCCTAGTAGGAAATTGCCTCAAGCAACTGTGTATCCTCCTAATACACCAATGCATTTAGTTCCTAGATCTATTGCCACTAATAGCAAGACCTTAATCACCAGTATGTTGTTTATCACCGTTTGTTGATTTTGAGAAAACGTAAGAAGAGAATCACACCTACTGTGGATAATCGAGGGGAAAGGGTTTTGAGCAAACTAAAGAATGTTATTTAACCGAGGTCATGCCTTTCTTTAAACAATTAAAAGGTCAATTTGAGAGTCTTCAAAAGGGATAAATTCGATTTTAAAGAAATGGAAAAGGAATTTGATGCAATGATAGTTGAGGTCAATGATTATGAACAGAACTCAAATATAATGAAGTTGAAAGGAAGAACTTGCATATCTTAAATGAAAATTTGATCTCGAGTTGTGTTGCTCAAGATGTGTTTTATATCGTTACTAAGCACTCTATTATCGCTTCTCGATTTCATGAATTATCTATTGCATTAAAAGTTTCCCATGATCCCGTCATTGAGCTTGAAAACAAAACTCAAAACTAAATGAGAAAATTGATCGTGATGATCACTATAATTTGGTAAAACATCTTTCTAAACTAGAAGTTGAACATTTTGATTTGCAACTAAAATATCAACATCTTAAAGAAAATGTCAAAACCTCAAATATCAAGACATCCTCGATGTTCCGAGTTTGATGCGCTTTTCGATAAACAAACGTGACGAACATATTCAAGCTCGTTGTAACACGATCGAAAGTTGAAAGCCCAAATTTCTCAATTAAAGGGTGAAAAGGACAATGTGACTAGCTCCCAAATTCCTCCTCCTTTAGATTCTCAGTATTCTCAGACTTTTCATCTTCAAAACTTCGTTAATGCTTTACAAAAGGAAAACGAGGGTTTTCTTGAAGAAAATGAAAAGTTAAACGGCACTTTAAAGAGTTATATGATTCAATTAAAGTCACTCGTGACAAGAACAACGAAAAATAACGCCTTTACAAAAGGAAATTGAGAATCGAGGAGACAGAAAAGCTTAAATTGCCACTTGTCTTTAATGAGAATGTTGCATCAAGGTCATCCTCGATCGCAAATATCATGTGATCATAAATACATTCCTCCTCATCTTAGGAACAATGAACTTGTGTTTCATAACTATTTTGCTCACCTTAAGGATAGTCTAGAATGTCTCCGTGAGATTGTGGAAGAGGATTTCATGAATAAGCCTCTTGATAGAGAAATTAGGTTTGCTCGCATTCAAGCCAAATGATCTCGTGGAGTCGCTAGAATTTTAATAGCAACATGTCCTAAATCCTTAGGTGCGAAAGGTAAAGTTGTGATGCCTTGTTCTATTCCTAGTGCCAAGCATACATACCATTCTATGCCAACTATTAAGAAAGTGAACTCTAATGTGCCTTCAAGTAGTTCGGATCCCCGCATCGCCTAGTTCAGAATGCAAAAGTAGATCAACCAACTAATGTTCCCATAATTCCTTCTACAGAGTAATTAGTGACATAAAAGCAATGGTCAAAGCCTCCGTGCAATACCAAGCAAGATAGGACCTCGCAAGCTAGGAATGTGCATTGGAAGAGAGTAGAAGATCACCCTAGGAATATTAAGTATGAGTTGAATAAAACGAATCGTGTTGATTCTAGTATTAGCTATAAGCGCATCGTAATTAATTCGACCGCTACTATCCGTAAACCATGTAATGGTGATCGCTGATTGCTACTAATCATGAATGTGGTGTGAATGATTTGTCTAATGCGTCAAATGCCCAATTAAAACTGTTAATGTTCAAAACCAAGCGAAGAAGGCTAAAAGGCAAAGGAGAAAGAAAGTTAGAAAACAAAGGAAACCTACAGAAGGAAATTTAGTAATATAGGTTATTAATGGATACCCACCGCCGTAAGATTAATGAGTTGTGCCCTAAATTTGCTAAGTCAATGCCTACTAGAAAATGGATGCCTCTTGGTAGAACAATTCCTTAAGAAGTGAACACACTTTGAATAGGTCATATGCGGACACTAGCATCGCATCTATTTCGAGGATTCTATTGTTTTTCTTCCGATGTGGGTGTTCCAATCATCACATTAACCAAATGGAACCCATTCTTGCATGGGGATCCCAATTATCTAGTTATCCATTCTTGTTTGTGTTCAACCGCAGATCGCTCAAATCGCTCGTGGTACCGGACTCAGTCGCTCCAAGCATATGACCGAGATTGCTCATGCTCATGAACTTCGTGAGTAAATTCAACGGGACTGTTAGATTTGGGAACAACCATTTTGGAACAATTATGGGTTATGGAGACTATGTTGTTGACAAAAATGTAATCTCCAAGGTATATTATGTTGCAGGACTTGGTCATAACTTGTTTTCTGTTGGTCAATTCTGTGATTTTTATCTAGAAGTGCCATTTAGAAAACATACTTGTTTCGTTAGAGAACTCGATGGAGTGGAACTATTAAGAGGAACCCGTGGTTCAAATATATACACCATCTCTATCGAAGACATGATGAAGTCCTCTCCAATCTGCTTGTTGTCAAAGGCATCGAAAACAAAGTCATGGTTATGGCATCGTCGTCTCAATCACTTGAACTTTGGCACCATTAATAACCTTTCCGTAAAGGATCTAGTCGTGGCTTACCCAGATTAAAATATGAAAAAGATCATCTTTGTTCAGCTTGCCAATTGGGAAAAAGCACGAAATATGCCCACAAACCTAAACCCACAAACTCAGTAATGGAAGTTCTTCATACCCTTCATATGGATTTGTGCGGACCAATGAGAGTGCAAACGATTAATGGGAAGAAATACATTCTAGTAGTTGTTGATGACTACTCTCGATTTACTTGGGTAAAGTTTTTGAGGAAAAAGGATGAAACTCCGATGTCATCATCAAACTTATCAAACGACTTGTGTTCGACTCAACAATACGCTTAGAATTGTTCGAATGCACAATGGCACATAGTTCGTTAACAAAGACTTAATTCGCTTTTATGAAAGTGTTGGAATCAGTCATCAAAGAAGTGTTCCACGAACTCCTCAACAGAACGGTGTAGTTGAAAGACGAAATCGAACTCTTATAGAAGCCGCAAGAACAATGCTTATTTATTCAAAGGTTCCAATGTTTCTCTAGGCTGAAGCTATTGCCACTGCTTGCTACACCCAAAATCGTTCCCTTATACATACCTATCATGGAAAAACTCCATATGAACTTGTCCATAAACAAAAACCTGATCTCTCCTACCTTCGTGTGTTTGGTGCTTTGTGCTATCCAACGAATGACGGTCAAGATTTAGGCAAATTAAGAGCAAAGGCAGATATTGGAGTTTTTGTTGGTTATGCACCTAACAAGAAGGGTTACCGAATCTACAACAAAAGAACTCGAGATATCATGGAAACTATTCACGCCACGCTCGATGAGCTATCCGGCAAATGGCTACAGGACAATCCAGCCTGGACCGGCATTTCAACCTTCATCAAGTAGTCCTATCAGTTCTACCCTTGTTTCTAATCCCGCACCAAGAACTCCTTATGTACCTCCTTCAAGATGATTTAAAGAAATTATTTGATCCAATGTTTGATTAACACTATGAGCCAAGTGCTAATGATATGTCGCCCATTAACGTAGGTCGCTCTATCCCCTGCCAATGAAGTTAACCTTCGGTTTCAATGTCATTAAGTCAAGAAGCTCCTGCTCACGATCACTGTCTCATCAACAAATCATCAATCATCGAGTGTACACAATGAAAATGTTGTTACAGATGATGAAAACCCTTTGCTCCTCCGTAAGATGAACCCTTTGAAGACATATTTGCTCTCGAATCATCATCGAACCATCTTCATCGGAGACATCGATTACGCTACTTCAGGTTCCTCAACAACAACCACATGAACACCTTAGAAAATGGACACATGATCATCCATTGGACAACATCATTGGAAACATTTCGTCCAAGATCCACACGAAACAACTTGCAACCGATGCCTTATGGTGCTTCTTCAACTCAGACTCTCTAAGATTGAACCAAAGAAGTGAAAACGCCATGAATGAAGGCGGCTAGTTCAATGCCATGCAAGAAGAAATTCATGAGTTTGATCGACTAGATGTATGGGAATTAGTACCGCTCCAGATTGTGCAATGATCATTGGTCTAAAGTGGATCTTCAAAGTAAAACTTGATGAGCATGGTGATGTTTTAAAGAACAAGGCTCGATTGGTTGCAAAAGGATACCGTCAAGAGGAGGGTATTGACTTTGAAGAATCATTTTCTCCAGCTCGTATCAAGGCAATCGTAATCTTCTTGGCTAATGCTGCAAGTAAGAACATGGTAGTCTATCGATGGATGTAAAGACGGCTTTTCTTAATGGAGATCTTAAAGAACTCGTATACGCCACCTCAAGGCTTTGTGAATCCGAGCATCCTACTCACGTCTATCGCTTGAAGAAGGCTCTTTACGGTTTGAAGCAAGCTCCAAGGGCTTGGTATGATATGCTATCAAAGTTTCTTCTATCTACCGGATTCAAGAAAGGAGCAGCTTGATCCGACATTGTTCACCGTAACGTCAGAAAACATTTAATTCACGCTCAAATATATGTTGATGATATTATTTTTGCCTCGACTGACCCCAATGAATGTGACCGTTTTTCCAATGAAATGGGTTCCAAATTTCAAATGTCAATGATGGGACAAATATTATTTTTCTTGGGATTACAAATTTCACAAAGTCCCGAAGGCATTTTCATTAATCAATCTAAATATGCAAATGAGATTTTAAAGAAATTTGGATTTGATTCTTGTGACCCTATTGACACTCCCATGATAGAGCGTACTAAACTGGATGAGGACCACTCAGGGATCATGGTAGACCAAACGAAATATCGTAGTATGATTGGATCCCCGATGTACCTCCCACCAAGAGACCGATATTATGTTCATTGCTTGCATGTGTGCTAGATATCGCTAAGCTTACCAAAAGCACCTTGAAGCGGTTAAACGGGTCTTCGGTATCTCCAAAGAACCATCAATATGGGACTTTGGTACCGTAAGGAAACCGGTATGTCACTAACACCTATGCAGATGCCGATCTTGCAGGATGTCAAGATACACATCAAGCACGTCCGAGGTGCTCGGTTTTGGGTGATAAGCTTGTGAGCTGGTCTTCAAAGAAACAAATGAGTACTTCTATTTCCTCTACAGAGGCTAAATACATAGCCATGTCATCTTGTTGTGCTCAAATCCTATGGATGAGATCCCAATATATCGACTATGGCTTTGAATTCAACAAAATTCCTCCGCATCGTGATAATAAAAGTGCTATTGCTCTCATGCAACAACGCTCAACACTCAAGAGCAAAGCACATCGACATTCGACATCATTTCATCGGGAGCAAGTAGAAAACAAGGTGGTGGAACTCTATTTTGTGAGAACCGAATACCAATTAGCATACATCTTCACCAAAGCTCTTCCTAGAGAACGCTTTGAGTTTATCCTCCCACCACTTGGTCTAAAGAGTCTTCAACCGAAACACTCAAACTTCTTCAAGAGGAAGACGAGGAGTAAAGGTATTTCTTCATCCATCTCTTCTAAATATTTATTCGAAAAGCAAAATACAAAATTTCAAAATCTACAAAAAGCAAATAGAAAAATATAAAACTTTCAAAATCCATAAAATTAGAAAATTTTGAAAAATCCCAAAATATTGTTAGTTTGTCATGTTTTTTTCCTTTTCCTTGTTCGATATCATCTACGGATTTTGTGTTGTCATTCAAATAATGACACGGGTCTTTAGATGTTGTTCGAATGTTTAAAAATAAAAAAAAATGGGAGAAAGTGAAACAAAAGGTTTATAGTCATTTCACTATAACCCATTTTTAATGAAAGAACAGAGCCATGCTTTAACGTATGTTTCAAATCTCATGCTCGATTCTAAAACAAATGTTTGTCACCAAAAGGACAAATGAATCTTTCACAAATATTTTTCCTTCTATAAATTCTTCTGAAAAATATTTGCTATCTAATGAAAACAATGTTGAACAAAATAACTAGGACTAAATTTTTGAAATTCACTTGGACTTGACATCGGTCAAAATCTTGATCTCTCAATCAACAACTTATGTCATTGATTGAGGGGGAGAATAATTTCAATTAAATCAAAAGGTCATTTGTCATGTTTTCAAAAGATATTCATGCATGTTATTGGAGTTTATAGTCTCATAAGTGATCCTTATCGGTTAAATGTTTTCATAAGCAAGTCATAATTCTCCTTAAAAGCTTTCAAAAACAATTTAAATCTATAGAGATCACAAATCTCAAATGATTTGAAAATTGTGATCGGGGGATAATTTGTGATTTAAATTGGATTTAAACTGATGATTCGATAAATGGTTTCACAAGTGTTTTGCAAGCTTTCCTCCCCACATGTGCCAAACGATTTCAAAATTTTCCATGCACATGTTGAGGGGGAGCATCCTTTTAAAAACCAAAAAGAATTTAAACGTGATTGATTTGTCTCTAAGTGCAGGTTCCTTCTAATATGTGCAAAACTCTTTGAAGCCTCGAGGCACATATTAAGGGGGAGCAAACTTATGAAAACCTCACCCTTCCTCAATATGCTTTATCTACTTGATTTGATCAAGGAAGTGATGTTGATATCTTTTAGAAAATGGTAATCAAAGAAGTTAATTCTTCCTCTTGCCTCCGTGTGCCAAAACGATTTCAAATACATGATGCATATGTTGAGGGGGAGCAAATTGATCAAGGAAACGATTACACCTCAAAGACTCACGAACAAGAACTCTGGTACTGTTCATAGGAGCAAATTGATCATTCTTCTCAAGCTTAACAATCACTTGTGTAAGTATAATCTTCACTACATTGTTAATTTAATTCCTTGATTCTTAGAATTACAATATCTTCATCTTTAAGAGTTGGGTTCAAATGGGTTTATCATAATTTATCACCACATTGTTTTCTAAGATAATCTAAATCAAAGAATTATAATTGTTAATACAAATTAAACACATTTCGTGAACTCAACAAAGATGATGAGAGCAAAATTGTGATTAAACCCTTTAGGTTACTATTCACCATTAACACCACTTCGTGGTTGTATTATTTAGAAACAATCATGCTGAGCAACAAACAACAAGATTACCAAGACACCGCTCACTACATACCCATGTACCATAGGAAAGATGGTTTAAGTCCGGACGATAGGAAAGCATTTAAGTTTCTTGAAAGAAGACTTTTTCGTGAAGGTAGAGTTGTTGATCCATCATTCCTTGCAAATACCGACATAAGGGAAGTATTTGAAACTATTGGGTTTGATTGTTTATTGGATATAAACGAGAAAATTTGCCCGGTCTTTGTGCTTGAGTTCTACAAGACTATGGGTATAATTAGAAATGATGATGGGTCCATCTCAATTGAATTCACCATAAATGGACATGAGTACACTCTCTTACTTGAGGAGTTTGGAAGAATAATAGGGGTTCCATCTGATGGTGTTTGCATGTATTCTAATGAATGGTCGTTGCAGGAGCTACACTCTATGGTTGATCATCACGACATTTATCACACAATAATACCAGAAGCAACCACGGTAAGGGACACCGTGTTTATGCCAAGAGCATCCCCTTCAAGGGTGACTAGAAAGTCGAAGGTGATCTATAGGGATCCTTTTCAAATGGAGCTTTCGGAGATGTTTACATTATATAGGAAATGGGAAGTTGTGATAAGGGAGAATGTGGTGTGTCTAGTAGGAAACAAGGATCACCCCAACGCATGTCTAAGCTTCATTATCTATTGTCTTGTGACCGAGACCCACTTCAACATTGCCTACTACATGATCAAGAGAATGGCAAGTGTAAGAAGCATGGACAAGATGGTGCTTCCATATGCAATGCTTCTAACCTATCTCGCTAAATTCATCTTTGCATTAGACCCTTCCCCACAATCCTTGGATCATAGCTTTTGTAATAAGGTTATGGTACCATTAACCGAGGGTAGAACAACAAGGTTTATGGTAGAAGGCAAGAGGCCACACCTACCCACGGATTCCTCGGACGAAATGGAAAGGCAAAGGGAAGGTGAAGGTGAAGGGAGTAGTAGCAACCCACTCGTAAATATCAATCTCGACCCCTTGGACTACATTAACCAATTGCCAAACATCCCCAATGAATCACCCGAATGGCAACAAACCAAGGGAATCTTCAAATGCTTTGCCAATTTCTTGAGGAAGAAGAAGTGAAGATGGTTTGATAAAAAGGGGAGGACGGGTGAAGAAGTGAAGAAAAAAAAAGTAAAGTCTTAGGACTCAAGTGCATGATGAACAATTTCAAACAATGGTTTGTAACACTTTAAATTATGCTTGTAGAATGTAGGTATGGCCATATATTGGCACTAAACAACTCTAACTTATCCGGGCAAATGGCTACAGGACAATCCAGTTCTGGACTGGCATTTCAACCTTCATCAAGTAGTCCTATCAGTTCTACCCTTGTTTCTAATCCCGCACCAGCAACTCCTTATGTACCTCCTTCAGAAGATGATTTAAAGAAATTATTTGATCCAATGTTTGATTAACACTATGAGCCAAGTGCTAATGATATGTCGGCCCATTAATGAGGCTGCCTCTATCCCCGCCAATGAAGTTAACCCTTCGTTTCAATGTCATTAAGTCAAGAAGCTCCTCGCACGATCACTGTCTCATCAACAAATCATCAATCATCGAGTGTACACAATGAAAATGTTGTCAGCTGTTATGATGATGAAAACCTTTGCTCCTCCGTAAGATGAACCTTTGAAGACATATTTGCTCCCGAATCATCATCGAACCATCTTCATCGGAGATATCGATTCGCTACTTCAGCCTCAACAACAACCACATGAACACCTTAGAAAATGGACACATGATCATCCATTGGACAACATCATTGGAAACATTTTCGCCTAGTATCCACACGGAAACAACTTGCAACCGATGCCTTATGGTGCTTCTTCAACTCGTACTCTAAGATTGAACCAAAGAAGTGAAACCGCCATGAATGAAGGCACTAGTTCAATGCCATGCAAGAAGAAATTCATGAGTTTGATCGACTAGATGTATGGGAATTAGTACCGCTCCAGTTGTGCAATGATCATTGGTCTAAAGTGGATCTTCAAAGTAAAACTTGATGAGCATGGTGATGTTTTAAAGAACAAGGCTCGATTGGTTGCAAAAGGATACCGTCAAGAGGAGGGTATTGACTTTGAAGAATCATTTCTCCATTTTCTCGTATCAAGGCAATCGTAATCTTCTTGGCTAATGTCGCAAGTAAGAACATGGTAGTCTATCGATGGATGTAAAGACGGCTTTTCTTAATGGAGATCTTAAAGAACTCAGATACGCCGCCCAACCCGAAGGCTTTGTGAATCCGAGCATCCTACTCACGCTCATCGTTTGAAGAAGGCTCTTTACGGTTTGAAGCAAGCTCCAAGGGCTTGGTATGATATGCTATCAAAGTTTCTTCTATCTACTGGATTCAGCAAAGGAGCAGTTGATCCGACATTGTTCACCAGAACGTCAGGAAAACATTTAATTCACGTTCAAATATATGTTGATGATATTATTTTTGCCTCGACTGACCCCAATGAATGTGACCGTTTTTCCAATGAAATGGGTTCCAAATTTCAAATGTCAATGATGGGACAAATATTATTTTTCTTGGGATTACAAATTTCACAAAGTCCCGAAGGCATTTTCATTAATCAATCTAAATATGCAAATGAGATTTTAAAGAAATTTGGATTTGATTCTTGTGACCCTATTGACACTCCCATGATAGAGCGTACTAAACCGGATGAGGACCACTGTGGATCATGGTAGACCAAACGAAATATCGTAGTATGATTGGATCCCGATGTACCTCCCACCCAAGAGACCAGATATTATGTTCATTGCTTGCATGTGTGCTAGATATCGTGCTAAGCCTACCAAAAGCACCTTGAAGCGGTTAAACGGGTCTTCGGTATCTCCAAAGAACCATCAATATGGGACTTTGGTACCGTAAGGAAACCGTATGTCACTAACGACCTATGCAGATGCCGATCTTGCGGGATGTCAAGATACACATCAAGTACGCCCGAGGTGCTCGGTTTTGGGTGATAAGCTTGTGAGTGGTCTTCAAAGAAACAAATGAGTACTTCTATTTCCTCTACAGAGGCTAAATACATAGCCATGTCATCTTGTTGTGCTCAAATCCTATGGATGAGATCCCAATTATCGACTATGGCTTTGAATTCAACAAAATTCCTATGCATCGTGATAATAAAGTGCTATTGCTCTCTCATGCAACAACGCTCAACACTCAAGAGCAAAGCACATCGACATTCGACATCATTTCATCGTGGAGCAAGTAGAAAACAATGTGGTGGAACTCTATTTTGTGAGAACCGAATACCAATTAGCATACATCTTCACCAAAGCTCTTCCTAGAGAACGTTTTGAGTTTATCCTCCACGACTTGGTCTAAAGAGTCTTCAACCGGAAACACTCAAACTTCTTCAAGAGGAAGACGAGGAGTAAAGGTATTTCTTCATCCATCTCTTCTAAATATTTATTCGAAAAGCAAAATACAAAATTTCAAAATCTACAAAAAGCAAATAGAAAAATATAAAACTTTCAAAAATCCATAAAAATTAGAAAATTTTGAAAAATCCCAAAAATATTGTTAGTTTGTCATGTTTTTTTTCCTTTTTCCTTGTTCGATATCATCTACGGATTTTGTGTTGTCATTCAAATAATGACACGGGTCTTTAGATGTTGTTCGAATGTTTAAAAAATAAAAAAAAAATTGGGAGAAAGTGAAACAAAAGGTTTATAGTCATTTCAGTCTATAACCCATTTTTTAATGAAAGAACAGAGCCATGCTTTAACCTATGTTTCAAATCTCATGCTCGATTCTAAAACAAATGTTTGTCACCAAAAGGACAATGAATCTTTCACAAATATTTTTCCTTCTATAAATTCTTCCAAAAATATTTGCTATCTAATGAAAACAATGTTGAACAAAATAACTAGGACTAAATTTTGAAATTCACTTGGACTTGACATCGGTCAAAATCTCGATCTCTCAATCAACAACTTATGTCATTGATTGAGGGGGAGAATAATTTCAATTAAATCAAAAGGTCATTTGTCATGTTTTCAAAAGATATTCATGCATGTTATTGGAGTTTATAGTCTCATAAGTGATCCTTATCGGTTAAATGTTTTCATAAGCAAGTCATAATTCTCCTTAAAAGCTTTCAAAAACAATTTAAATCTATAGAGATCACAAATCTCAAATGATTTGAAAATTGTGATCGGGGGATAATTTGTGATTTAAATTGGATTTAAACTGATGATTCGATAAATGGTTTCACAAGTGTTTTGCAAGCTTTCCTCCCCACATGTGCCAAACGATTTCAAAATTTTCCATGCACATGTTGAGGGGGAGCATCCTTTTAAAAACCAAAAAGAATTTAAACGTGATTGTTTGTCTCTAAGTGCAGGTTCCTTCTAATATGTGCAAAACTCTTTGAAGCCTCGAGGCACATATTAAGGGGGAGCAAACTTATGAAAACCTCACCCTTCCTCAATATGCTTTATCTACTTGATTTGATCAAGGAAGTGATGTTGATATCTTTTAGAAAATGGTAATCAAAGAAGTTAATTCTTCCTCTTGCCTCCGTGTGCCAAAACGATTTCAAATACATGATGCATATGTTGAGGGGGAGCAAATTGATCAAGGAAACGATTACACCTCAAAGACTCACGAACAAGAACTCTGGTACTGTTCATAGGAGCAAATTGATCATTCTTCTCAAGCTTAACAATCACTTGTGTAAGTATAATCTTCACTACATTGTTAATTTAATTCCTTGATTCTTAGAATTACAATATCTTCATCTTTAAGAGTTGGGTTCAAATGGGTTTATCATAATTTGTCACCACATTGTTTTCTAAGATAATCTAAATCAAAGAATTATAATTGTTAATACAAATTAAACACATTTCGTGAACTCAACAAAGATGATGAGAGCAAAATTGTGATTAAACCCTTTAGGTTACTATTCACCATTAACACCACTTTGTGGTTGTATTATTTAGAAACAATCATGCCGAGCAACAAACAACAAGATTACCAAGACACCGCCACTACATACCCATGTACCATAGGAAAGATGGTTTAAGTCCGGACGATAGGAAAGCATTTAAGTTTCTTGAAAGAAGACTTTTTCGTGAAGGTAGAGTTGTTGATCCATCATTCCTTGCAAATACCGACATAAGGGAAGTATTTGAAACTATTGGGTTTGATTGTTTATTGGATATAAACGAGAAAATTTGCCCGGTCTTTGTGCTTGAGTTCTACAAGACTATGGGTATAATTAGAAATGATGATGGGTCCATCTCAATTGAATTCACCATAAATGGACATGAGTACACTCTCTTACTTGAGGAGTTTGGAAGAATAATAGGGGTTCCATCTGATGGTGTTTGCATGTATTCTAATGAATGGTCGTTGCAGGAGCTACACTCTATGGTTGATCATCACGACATTTATCACACAATAATACCAGAAGCAACCACGGTAAGGGACACCGTGTTTATGCCAAGAGCATCCCCTTCAAGGGTGACTAGAAAGTCGAAGGTGATCTATAGGGATCCTTTTCAAATGGAGCTTTGAGATGTTTACATTATATAGGAAATGGGAAGTTGTGATAAGGGAGAATGTGTGTCTAGTAGGAAACAAGGATCACCCCAACGCATGTCTAAGCTTCATTATCTATTGTCTTGTGACCGAGACCCACTTCAACATTGCCTACTACATGATCAAGAGAATGGCAAGTGTAAGAAGCATGGACAAGATGGTGCTTCCATATGCAATGCTTCTAACCTGTCTCGCTAAATTCATCTTTGCATTAGACCCTTCCCACAATCCTTGGATCATAGCTTTTGTAATAAGGTTATGGTACCATTAACCGAGGGTAGAACAACAAGGTTTATGGCGAAGGCAAGAGGCCACACCTACCCACTGGATTCCTGACGAAATGGAAAGGCAAAGGGAAGGTGAAGGTGAAGGAGTAGTAGCAACCCACTCGTAAATATCAATCTCGACCCTTGGACTACATTAACCAATTGCCAAACATCCCCAATGAATCACCCGAATGGCAACAAACCAAGGAATCTTCAAATGCTTTGCCAATTTCTTGAGGAAGAAGAAGTGAAGATGGTTTGATAAAAAGGGAGGACGGTGAAAAGTGAAAAAAAAAAGTAAAGTCTTAGGACTCAAGTGCATGATGAACAATTTCAAACAATGGTTTGTAACACTTTAAATTATGCTTGTAGAATGTAGGTATGGCCATATATTGGCACTAAACAACTCTAACTTAAGTATTTGAAAAATGAGATTTTACGACCCCTTGAGTGGTCGTCGTGACTCATTCTAGGAACTTAAGATCTTCCTACCTTGCCATACATTATAGTAGTTGTATTCTTGCATTTAGTCCCCATAGAAAAAACTAGGAGAAGCATTTACTAAGAAGTGCAAAATTGCACATTTGTCGAAAGCCTCGATCTGCAGAGGCGGATCCCAAGATTGTACTAGACGGATCCCTCCCAGAAGGGAACCGTGGGATCCGTGGTATTAGATATACAATACAGATTTAAGTACATAAAAATAGATCACCTCAAACAAGTCAAACACAAGATACTAGAGCCAACTAAGTCTTTCTCAATTAAGTTGAAAACCTCACACTCATCCATGGCTTGTCTAGGATATATTTTCGAAACATTTGTTTTTCAACTAGTCAAAACTCACCATAATTCCGCCCCAACACTCACACATTATCTATCACATTTGATAGCACTTAGTTAGGTCTATCGTTCAATTTTAGCAAATTGATCTCAATCATTTTTTTACTCAAAACTAGGCTCAAAAATTAGTTTTTCATTTCTTTTTATTTTCTAGAAATTTTAGTAAATTCCTCTTAGGAAATTATTTGACTTTTAGGACTTGGTATCACCATTTCTCCGCATCAAATTAAATGGAATCATTGTCTAACATATAGTTAGATTACCCAAGGTCAAATTTTCTTGGCCAAAACCATCATTAAGCACCATTACTTGTTATGGCTAAGGATTTGAGATATCCAACAGCTAAAGACTTCAAAATTAAGCCAAACCCTCGAAATCCATTAAACCTTACAAAAGCATAATGATTTCACCTAGACCTTGTCTGATAGCCGGATCCCTAGTCTTTAACCGGTGGATCCTCATCGAGAGGATCCGGGATCCGTAGATACAGAATGCATAAATCAGCTTCCATATTCAAATTCAAGACACCTTTTTAGCATACATTAATTATCCTCCTAGAGCTGATCAAAACCTCAAGAGCATGCTTACTCTTCTAAGTGGTCAAGAATTTAATTCACTAAATCAAATTATTCTTTATAAACCAAACAATCTTAGGTTTATGGCACCATCCTGAATTACCTTTCAAAAATCAGAAATTAGAAGCTCACATTAACATTTTCATCACCATGACAAAGGCTCTTAGCAACAACTCCTCAAACATAGGATCATCCAAAAGAAAGGGTCAAATGATTCATGAAATTTCATCCACCGAAACATCTCCTATTAGAAATAATGACTCTAGAATTTCCATCCAACAAAAGCTAAGAGAACCGCAAGGATTAGCATCAAACCTTTCCAACTAGAAAAAGGATCATCTAGTTCTAAACCAAACATGGGTAGTTCTAGCAAGCCATCAAAACCTTCATTCATTGAGAATGGACTACACTCCTTGAATCAGCCTCTTCCTCATCCAAACATATATTCATTGTTCCATTCATCACCAAAAACCTCCCATTCACCAACCTTTTCATTGAATCGGGAACCCCCTACAACACCAACTAGCCCATCATGGGAGACAAGGAACAACCTTGATCATATGGAAGAAGTTCCATTACCACCCTCATTTTTAGAACCTCTCCCTACCGAACACCCCAAACACACATTGAGCCCCTCAAACATCCTTTTCTCCGGGCCAAACCAAGACAATATTTGCCCAAATTTTCTAAAAACTCAAGGACTTGTTCAAGAAGTACGAAATGAGATACATTTCATGTTCAATCATCTTCTTGCAAAGTTGGATCAATTCAACAAGTCCACTCATCCCTAGACTTAAGCACATTATCACATTCTAAGTCGCGTAATAAGATTAGCATTAGTAGTACTTGTGTGGCTAAAGTTCATTCTCTTAGTTTTTAGAGATTTGGTTGTGTATCTCTTGTTTTATTGAATGAACATTTTTATGTTTTGATTATTCTGTGCGTTGTGCTCTTTGTTGCACACATATATCAGCATTGATTGAAACACTCTCATTGCTGAAGAAACTTTCAACAGACAGCCGGATCCCTCCATAATGCCTAGACGGATCCCTTCAAGAAGGGAACCCTGGGATCCGTGGATCAGAAGCACAAATTTCTACTAACTTGAGTTTTATTTGCAGGAAATTATGCACTATACTCTTGTTTTCTAACCTTTACTTTGTAGATTTTCAAAATAACACATGAATATTTTGACACCATAAAGCTAGGGGGAGCTTTGTGTCAAACGATATTTGCAAAACAATTGCAACATTAATCCGTTTTTGGATTATACTTCATGATACCCCATTGCATCTTTGCAATATTCAAGGGGAGCACGTCATTACTTAGAGGCGAACCATTTGCAAACTTAATTGCAAACACAATTAGTTTATTTTACGTCATGTCCTTGACGCCCTTTCAAAGGGATGGACTCGTCAAGGGGGAGTTAAGACGAGTACCATTCCCGTCACTTATTCTCTCTACATTTTATCATAACTTTCTTGTAAAAATTGTGTTAGTTTCTTTTAGCTCTTTTTGTTTCGACAAAAAGGGGGAGAAGAAAGTAAAAACTACAAATTCAAACTCTTACGAATTTTAGCTTTTCCTTAAAATAATCTTATGTTTTGTCATCAACAAAAAGGAGGAGATTGTTAATACAAATAAGCCGTAAAAACGTTTATTTATATTTTACGATCTTCTAATGTTTTGTCGATAACAAAAGTAAGATCATTTTAACGAAACAAATAAAATATGTAAATGGTTTGAACTAATAGTTTTCTAACACACTTACGCTTTCACATAAAACACTAAAACTAGTATAAGTGATTTTATGCTTTAGAATACATATGTACAACAACTAGTGTTTACATATTGGGATAACATATACTTAACTAAGTATACACTAAAATGGGTAAAAACAAGTATATACTAAAATGGGTAAAAACAAGTATATACTAAATAGGTAAAAACTAGCAAATGGTTTTGACCCATAACCCATGGTTTTATTTATACCACTTAACATTGTATCCTTAAGATACATTGTATCTAGAAAGAAAACCATGGATCAACCCATAACCCATGACCCATGACCCATAACCAAAAATACCCATGGGCAAAGAGGAGCGTTCCACGGATCCCTGGCTTTGTGCTAGCCGGATCCCAAGTGGAAGGGATCCGTGTGATCCGGGGAAACAGTAGAGAATTTTCTCTATAAATAGAGAGCCATTTCTTCCTTTCTATTCATAACCTTACACACATACTTTCCCCAAGTATTCTAACCCTCTAACCTCAGATCCAAGTGATCTATGTAGTTTTTCTTTTGTTTTTGTGTGATCTTCTAGGTTCCGCTTAAAGGAAAGATCACCACTTCTTGAAGACATGCAACCTCAAGTCCATGAGTTGTCATGCTTCGTCATCATCAAGACAATGAAGGTTCTCTTGTTGATAAGTTCTTCCTTTCTCCATAGATGTTGGGTTAAAGGCATTAGTGAAGGATGCCGAAAGTGTCAACACGAAAGAATTAGTGAAAGGTGCTTAACGTTTGTGTCAAGAGCATTAGTGAAGAATGCTATAGGTGTCAAGACGAAGGCATTAGTGAAGGGTGCCAAGCGTTGTGTCAAAGGCATTAGTGAAGGATGCCAAAGAATCAAATCAAGTAGCATTTGTGAAGAAATGCCTAGGTCGTATAATCGATGAGGTGCATCGTTATACATATAAGTATTTATTTATTTACAAGGATGGTGATATCCTTGATGGTGTTGTAACAAGGAGTAGATCTCCTTGAGATTAGGTGTTGTGTCGTTAAGGGTAGTAGTTCCTCCATAGTAATGGAACTAGGTACTTAGCCTAGTACCTAATAAAGGGTAGGCGACGTTGTGATAGGATTAGTTCTCCTAAGGTTTGAAAGAACTCGGTGGTTAGCCTAGCACCGTATAAAGGGTAGGTGACGTTGTGTTAGGTGTGGTTCGCCTTGGTGTGAAAGAACTCGGTATTTAGCTTTGTACCGGAAAAAGGTTAAGCGACATTGTGAAGGCTTCTCCGCCACAAGGAGTTGGTGTAGTGCTTACGAACTCTCGAGTAGGTGACTCGGGGAGTGGAGTAGGGCAAGGAAGGTGTCCTTGTAGCCGAACCACTATAAACAACTTGTGTTGTGGTGATGTGCTTCTTACTCTTTATGTTTCATTACACATCTATATATCTATCTATCAACGTCCAACATAAACAATCAAATAGATTGACATAAGTCAATCTAAATATTTAAAAGGAAGTTTTAAATTGGTAAAACTATTCAACCCCCCCTTCTAGTTTTCCACATATCTATTAAAAACGTTAGGTGATTATCTTTTTGTTTTAATACGACTCATCTTATTCTTTTTACTTCCATAGGTCACGTCATGTCTCATGAGTATGAGTTCGACTTTTCACTCACTTATGTCTACATCCCTAACATCTCTCTTGAGCCCAACACACCTGGCAATCATGTCTGTGGGTTCAATAATCTCAAAACTCATCACTTCCATGAAGGACGTATTGTCGACACTCCTCTACAATACGAAGAAGGTATCAATACCTCTTTCCAAACCATAGAACTAGAATGCCTTCTTGGAATTAACGAGAAAATTTGTTCGAGGTTTGTATTGGAATTTTTCCTTTAAGTTGAACTCGTTCGTAACGAGGATCGCTCTCTATCTCTTTGGTTTTGGATCAAAAACCAAAAGTTTGTTCTAACCCTTGGGCAATTTGCTCACATCCTTCGAATTCCAAATCATGGACAATGTGCCTTCACTGAAGATTGGTCTCTTGATTCTCTTTTCAAGCATCATGAAGAAAATGGTCCATATTGTTCACACATACCTTCCCCTCAAGACTTGACTCGCATGTTATGCAAACCTCGACCCTATCACTCTGATCCAAACATTATCTATACACGGGATATCCAAGATGAGTACAAGCCTCTTACACTCATCCTACGTGAAAATGTTTGGAGTCTTAGGGGAAATCGAAAATCCTTCCCGCTTGTTGTGCTCACATAATGTATTGTTTGCTAACACAACAACCATACAATCTCGCCTATTTCTTCGTAAGGCGAATTGTAAACCTTCAAGGCACCAAGAACAAACTAATCCCTTATGCAATGTTCTTGACACGCCTTTATCATCACATCATGTACTTCCACCCTCAATTTCAAAGTCCATTGTACGTACTTGTGAATAAGATGATGGAACCTCTAAACACATCTCTCTTGAAGTCTTTCTTCATCCCTGAATCGGCAAATACTCATCAACCATTTGACGATCCATCTAGCAAAAACGTTCAAGAAACTTAGATTTTTTTCAAAATAGGGTCAATCCTTAGTACTCATGCTTTATCATTGTAATGTAATTTCTCTCATGAAATAAAACATTTAACATTTGATGTCTTGACTATACTATTGTTCAAAATTCTTAGAAAATACTAGCTTTGAAATATGATGCCTTGTGCAAGCCTTGCATACCTTTTGTAAAGGTACTGTTTAGCAGGAGACGGATCCCTCAGTTTGTGCTAGAAGGATCCCTCTACTTAGGGAACCGTGGGATCCGGCCAAACAGAAATGCAGTTGCAGTCTTTATACTTCAAACCATGTCCTTAGATCACTTCACACTAGCTAAACATAGTGCCATAGGACTAATTAAGTATTTCTCAAGCTTAGTAAAGTTTCATACTCACTCATAACTCACTAAGGATCACACTCAAGGCGTTTCTCGATTTATCGTTTCACCAAAACTCATTACTCTTCCGCTATTATACTCACACATCATCTCTCACATATCAATACATCTAGTTTTATAAATCTCTCGATTTTAGCAAATTGATTTTAGTCATCCTTACCTCAAAATGGGTCAAATTCTAGTTTTTCCATTTCCTATAACTTTTAAGATATTTTCCAAAATTATCTTAAGTTACTATCTGGTCTTTAGGATCATTTAGCTCCACTTGACGCTTCAAAATTTTCTAGTGTCATCTTTGGTCATTCATTGGTACTCATAAAAGTTCCATTTTTTCCATAAAAGGCAATCATTAGCTACATCACTCATTGCCCTTGATCATTTAAGTACTCTTTCATTTAAGACACTTACGAAGACTGAAACACTCAAGAGGTATAGGTATTAGACTTCACAAACATCATTTTTTTTCTTTTCTTAGCTGCTGAGAGCTGGATCCCTCATTGGAGGGAACCACGGGATCCGGTGACAGATTCATCTTAACTCTAGCTAAAACAATAATTTCAAGCTCATCTTGCTAACTTGAACACTCCATCTCATCTTAATTAAGTTCCTAGATCAGTGCAACTCTGAAGTTGACTCTTGTGCATGTCAATCATCACATTCTAAATGATCTTAGTGGCTTAAGTCTTGAATGCACTTGCCAACTCTCTTTCTTTATAAACCACCTTGTTAAGACTTCTAAAGTCATCATTTACATCCTCATTCTCAGCACTTTGAAACTTTCACAAACCTCTTTTAATCATCTCATCATGAGGAAAGCTCCTAGTGGTAACTCATCCACCAAAGGACCACCCAAGAAACTTGCTCGTGTTGTTCACGAAATTTCTTCAACCGAATCCTCTCCCGTTAAATCCACAAATGGTAGGATCTCCCTTCCACCTATCAAACCAATCCCCAAAAGGATTGTTCCCACAAAACTACCAATGCCAAACACCACCATACCTCCTAAACCAAACAACCCCATTTACACTAAACCATCACCCTTAGTGCCTAGATCCATATCATTCACCACCCCACTCTCATCACCACACCTATACAATCTAGAGGACTTGCCTCCTAGGCCGTCCTATCCTCCACAACTGCCAACATTCTCCTCTTTAGGAGGAATAGCGGAAAAAATCAAGGTGTTGAGTCAACACTAGCTCCGGCTTCTTTTTCTCCGTCACCCTCAAATACTCCCTTTTGGATTATGAGAAATCATCAAAGTCAACCACCCGACCACATGGAAGTTGACACCTCTCTACCGCCACCATCATTCTTAGTTGAGCCATCTTCGAATGCGCTTCCGCCAATGCCTCCTTCTTTTGAAGCTCCTCAACCCTCTTCACTTGATCCTTCACATCAAGCCATTTGCTTTCTTCCATCACCACTACCGAGCCATGACAAAGATTGTTATCATTGTCAACATGTTGAAAGTTTGATACATGAAGTACGTGAAGATCAACGTTTTATGTTTTATCACCTCCTCGAACGTTTTGATGAGATCAAACCTAAAAAAACTTGAGCTAGAGGATTCAAGTGGTGTCCTAGTATCAAGCGCGACTTAGATAGTCTAGTAATGCAAAGTCATGTATTGTTCATTTTCTTAGTTTTTAGAGTCATGTCCATCATATCTCTAGTTTTATTAAATGAAATTACATGATATTTGCCATATTGTTCTGAGTATATGCTTGTTGTTCTAATACATATCTCACTTTGATATTAACATCATTTGTTACATCACCTTTGCTGTATTTTTTTTACAGACAGACGAATCCCTACGTTTTGCCTAGACGAATCCCTCCAAGGAGGGAACCGTGGGATCCGTGCAACAGAAGACTAGTTTTCTACTAACTTGAGTCTTATTTGCAGGATATTATGCATTATATACTTGTTTTCTACCATTTGTTTTGTAAATTTTCAATATACACATGAAGACTTTGACACCCTAAGCTAGGGGGAGCTTTGTGTCAAAGCAAAACATTGCAAAATCATTTGCAATATAATTCTCATTAGGATTACATTTCATGACGTCCCATTGCAAAGTTGCAATCATCAAGGGGGAGCATATTCGTCACATAGACGAAATCTCTTGCTAACATAGCTGCTAATGAACTAGTTTAGTATTTCTTCTTGCTTGATGCCCTCACAAAGGGATGGACTCGTCAAGGGGGAGTTAAGACGAGAACACTTCTCGTCACTTGCTCTCTACTTTTTCACATTATCTTTTTCCTTTACATGTTTTTCTTAAAACATTGTGTTGGTTTCTTTTCGACGCTCTTTTCGTTTCGACAAAAAGGGAGAGAAGAAAGTAAAAACTACAATTCAAACATTTACGAATTTTAGTTTTTCCTAAAAATAATTTTGTGTTTTGTCATCAACAAAAAGGGGAAGATTTTTAATACAAATAAGCCGTAAAAACGTTTATTTATATTTTACGATCTTCTAATATTTTGTCAATAACAAATGTAAAATCATTTTAACGAAACAAATAAAATACGTAAATAGTTTGAGTCAATAGTTTACGAATACACTTATGATTTCACATAAAACACTAAACAAGTAATAGTGATTTTATTATTTAGTAATACATATGTACAACAACTAGTGTTTACATCTTGGGTAGATATATACATAATTAGTATGTATTATAATGGGTAATATAATGGGTAGAAGTTTAAGTATTTGACCCATTGACCAAATACATTGAATGTAGTTGGGTAAAACCCAAAGTCCATGACCCATACCTATGGAGCATAACCCATAACCCATATAGGTATTATCCATGACCCATGGTTTTAACCCATGACCCATGGACTAGATGCATTGCATCTTGTAGATACATTGTATCTATTTGGTTACCCATGGTCCAAAGTCTAGGACCCATGACCCATGACCCAAAACCCATGGGCAAAGAGGAGCGTCCCACGGATCCCCAGGAATACACTGGACGGATCCCTCAAGTGAGGGATCCATGGAATAGTAGCATTTTTTCCTATATAAAGAGTGAGCCATTTCTTCATTGTAACTCACCCCTTTCACATATATTTTCTCTTTGAGTTGTAAACTCTCTAACCACAGATCCAAGTGATCTTTGTATGTAGTTTTGTTTTTGTGTGATTCTCTAGTTCCTCTTAAAGGCGAGATCACCACCTTTTGAAGTCGAGCAAGATCAAGTCCATGAGTTGCCATGCTTCGTCATCATCAAGATTACTGAGGTTCTCTTGTTGATGGTTCGCTTCTTTCTCATTAGAATTGTAGTGTCGAAGACATAAGTGAAAGATGTCTAAAGGGTCAAGACGAAGACATTAGTGAAAGATGTTGAAGAGTCAAAGTAAAGGATTTAGTGAAAGGTGTCGGATGTCCATATTAAAAGCACTAGTGAAAGGTGCTTAGAAGTCAAGTCTATAGGCATTAGTGAAGGGTGCCTAGAAGTCGAGTCAAAGGCATTAGTGAAAGGTGCCTAAGGTGTACATTCTATATGGTGTGTTTGATGTACAAGATAGATTTGTATTGGGTAAGAGGATATTGATGTTGTCATAAGGAGTGGATCTCCTTAGGGATAGGATTTGTGTAGTGTTGGGTAGTAGTTCCTCCATTGTAATGGAACTCGGTATCTAGCCTTGTACCAGATAAAGATTAGGCGACGTTGTGAAGGTTTCTCCGCCACAAGGAGTTGGTGTTGTGTAGTGATTACGAACTCTCGAGTAGGTGACTCGGGGAGTGGAGTAGGGCAAGGAAGGTGTCCTTGTAGCCGAACCACTATAAATACTCGCGTTGTGATTTTGTGCTTCTTACTTTTTATATTAGCTTTTTACTTATCTATATGCTTGTCTATCAACATCCAACACACACGTTCAAATAAATTGACATAAGTTAATCTAAATAGTTTAAAACCAAGTTTTAATCGGTAAAACTATTCAACCCCCCTTCTAGTTTTCCATACGAACCACTATAAACAACTTGTCGTGGTTTGATTGTTTTTTTCTCTATTTACTCTTTATATATTGCTTGCATGTTGTTTGATATCCTTGATCATTACAATAAGTTTCAAAACAAAGATTTTAATCGGTAAACTATTCAACCCCCCTTCTAGTTTTCCACAACGTCTTTACATGTTTTTGGTTGTTTTTGTTATTCTCACATCGACGCCAGTCACAAAATTCGCCCAAGAGTTACTTTTTGTATTTTCCTTGGTTATCCATCAAACCACCGTGGCTTTTGTTTTCTAAATCTTTCCACCAACGAAATTGTCATTTCCCGTAATGTCACATTTGATTAGACCATTTTTCCTTATGGATTCGTGGAATGATGCACCTTCCTACACCTTTCTCGACACCATTCCAAACATTATCGCCTGCCATATTCTTCAACAACCGACTCCTACCATTTTCCCACCTACTCCACAATCCACATCTCATATTGTTAGGAATTGGAAATTCCATAAGGAAGTGTCGGTCACCCCCAATTATAGTCTAGCATATGTTAGCTCGTAGACATATCGTTATTTACGTTATTTAGTAGTTAATTATTTAGTTATTAGCGTAGATTAGTTTAGAGTAACACCGTGGAGGAAGGACGGTCTTTACCCATCGATACCGATCCACGATCGGACAGAGGACGAGTAGATCAGAATTATAAATACCCCTTCCATCCTTGGAAGGGGTGGAGCTTCTAATCTAACCTTTCTTCTTTTTGTTTTAATTCTCTCTCTAGAATTCCCTCTCTACTCTCTTCATCTCTCTAACATGGCTTTCTTGATTCATCACCATCCTAGACCACCCGAATCATCAAACAACATAATATGTATGATCCTACAAATGGTACCAGAGCCGAGGTTTTGTTGTTTTTGATGATTCGAAAGGTTTTTTATACGGTTTTGTGTATGCGGTTTGTATGGTTTGTTTGATGCGGTTTGTGTATGCTTTTTGATGCGTGGTTGATATGGTTTCATGACATTTGATACATGTTTGTTGATGTTTTAGTTTTATAGATGAATCCGTGATTATGAGCAGACTTTATGTCGTTTCTAAACTATTTTTATGCATGTTCGTGACTGCATTTTGGAATGGTTCTTTAATGCGATTTGAGAGGAAAAAAGGACGAAGAGGTTTGGTACCAAAATGTGTCCAGATTAGATGTATCCTGGCTGCGGTTTGTCACCAAAAGGATGCGTTTTGAAGGCAAAATGCCTATGCAGTTTGCTATTAATATAATGTCGCGTTTTGGTTCTAAACTGAAGATGCGTTATGGTCTCAAAAGCGTTTTGACGCTATGCGGTTTGTCGAATCGTTTTGACGCTATGCGGTTTGTTAAAGCGATTTGGTATACTATGAGGTTTGATTCCAGAAGTGCATTTTGACGCTTTTCTCCTATGCGGTTTGTAAAATTTTAATTAATGCGGTTTGATGAAAAAATGATGCGTGTAAATGTTGCATTGCAGTTTGATAAAGATGTAAAGCAGATGCGGTTTGACACGTGAAAGCGTTTTGAAAACCTGTTTTGAAGAAGATTGCGATTTGAACAGTGTAGGATGGAGATGAAGAAGTTGCAATTCTTGACCAAAACAAAACCAAAACACTAAAAGACTCGATCTCAGTTTCAAGATTCAACATCTGTTCTACCTCTATCTACAGCTAACATTCACTATCATTTACAAATATCAAATTGAATCAGCATCACAAACATCATCGAGACAACATCAAACATACATCGCAAACATTTTTACTTTATCAATCATGTAACATTTATCACAAACATCATCGAGTATCAGCATCAAACTAATC
Organism: Chrysanthemum lavandulifolium; assembly: GCA_022545495.1. NCBI lineage: Eukaryota > Viridiplantae > Streptophyta > Magnoliopsida > Asterales > Asteraceae > Chrysanthemum > Chrysanthemum lavandulifolium. The sequence continues at coordinate 89,186,560 of CM040240.1, forward strand.
AAAATCATTCAACACATGTCAAATATCCCATCTACATCTACATTCATCACAAGACTCAAATCTATTCTATTCTATCAAGTATTGAACATAAGAAAATAAACTCATTGAATCTCAGACCATTCGTGTGATTCTCAATGAACATTTGTTCACACAATTAATCAATCATCGATCGTTCTGTGAAGGTTATGCTTCAACAATTATTCGAATCTTATGAGGCAATAATCAAACAAATCTGTTTGACTGATTCCTTGATTCGTTCAAATGGGAAAAACAAGCATCAAAATTCATGGTCGGATAAATGAAATTAAACGGTCTACAAAAGTTTTCAGACTAGGTGTTCGATAATGATAGCTTCAAATCATTCGAAGTATTAACCACATCATCACAGATCCATGATAATTTCTCAAACCAAAACTCAAATTGAAAATGATAAACTTTCGAAGGACCTCATATTCGTTCCACATTTTTTTAATCTTTCTTAGATTTTTGTGGAACATAATTCTTCACAGATCCAAACTCTATCATAAATCAAGACTCTTAAAATAAAGTATAACGATATCACGTTCTCAGAATCAGTTTGTGCTTGTTATAATTCATCAAGACCATTTATACACGATTTCATCACTAATAAACGACGACCTCAGCCCAAAGTTTCCCGTGTTACCCAAAGGTTATATCATGACTTAATAGTTAAGAAATACGAAAAAGCATTTGCATCATCACTGATCATCTTTTTGAAGTATAAACTTTTAATATTTTTACGAGATACGAAATGAAGGTAACAATTATGGTAATTCATTTTCATTTGCTCGTTTTACAAAGACCCTAGTTTGAACAGTTTTAATCGACTAATAACACTTTCTAAACATCTAATATCACTTACCAAATCCCTGGTTAGACCTCGAAGCCATTAAATCTTTTTGAGTACGCTTGATTAAGGAGAGATTAATGGGCGTTTTGATGAGAAAGGCACAAGATAAAGGCATCTGAAAGCGTTTAGGGTTGCCTAATTTTTTGGGTATGTGTGATATGGTAGTATTTTATACCCCATAAGTTTAGGGTTTGTATCAGTGTTGATGGGCCGAGACTTATATCTATTTTGGATCGTGTAGATTGGATCACATGGGCAACCGGTTGGTATACAAAATCTGTTTGATTTTTTTGGGCAGTAGTAGAGCGATTATGTGGGCCGAATTGCGAGATAAGTAGTTGACTCGAGTATGAATTATGGATTAGTGATTGTTGGCCCGTGACATGTAATGGGGTTTACAAGGAATATGATATCATTTTGTTGGGCCGTGTGGTATATCCTAAGTTTGGATTGATGAAATTTAAATTAGGCCATGTGATATTGTAATATTAGTATGAGCTTTGATTGGATCCGACTGATTGTGACCATGAATTGGATTGGGTGGGATTTCATTTGGATCACATGTTGTGTTAAATGATTCTCGCCATTGGACCGGCTTATGTAATATATGTAATGAATTGATTTTGATGTTGGATCGAATGGATTAGTGGATAGGGTTCAAAGTTATGGTTGGGCTTCTCTATATTGGATCGTATATAAGAGCTTTGACTATATGAGATTTGATAATATGGGATAATAAGAGATTTGGATATTTTGATGATGAGATTTGAGATTTGACATGAGACGTGAGATTTGATGATGAGATTCGATGGGTTATGATGATTGGTACATTGGTTTACACATTTTCATGATGAATACCATGTCACGGCTTGTATTATTATTGGAACTAGGTTGACTACGGGGTTTTTCATACGATATTTCTTATTTAGCTTTGAAGTGAGGTCTTTCGGGCACGTTTACTTATTTTCATCTTCCTTCTTTTCTCCCACAATGAAGATGACTTGTTTGGGCATTTATAGCGTGTGATAAAGACTTGGCTATTTAGTTACTTTTGTGATTCTTTCTCGCTTCAACCACAACGTAACTATCACTTCGGTGTCTCACACAGTTGAGGATACTTCAAGAGGTTTTGTACATTGGGTACACCATTTCTTTTTCACGAGGATTAGTACAAGTTTAAGTAAAAAATCGGGGGAATTCTACTTCATGTTCAAATCTGGTATATCAGGATTTACTTCACCTAGTGGTCATAGCAATAGCCGACAAAATATATGGAAGATGTGCTTACCAAAGTATTTAAAAGTTGAGATGTGATCAGCAATTCCCTTTGGATATTCGATACCACTGAATGTCAATGATACTTCACAGTCTAAGCAAAATCTTTGAAGAATCCTCAGTGTCATGATTTTTCAAGATGTTTGCTTACGTTAAGAACTTCTCGTGCAAATGGTCGTACATATGATGCTTCCGAAAGTTCCAAACCATCATGGGGGAGAAACGTGTACTTTGATGTTTTACAGTCAACCTCAGGGGAAAGTAGTGTATACTACTCTACTTAATATGGTTTGTGAAGTTTTCTACATATGGGTAAAGAATTGTTGAAAAACTGTTAATGATGGAGAATGAACCGTTGATGAACCGCTGCATGTTCCCCTAAAACTGATATTCACCTAAACCAAAGTCGTCATAAAACATTCAAGCTGACATTGTTTACGGTTTAGTCTTGATTTTGTAAAATCCCGCGAAAGAATCTATTTCTCGATTTAAATCATAGACTCGTAAAATCCCGTGATAATGAAAATCATCCTGGTAAAAGTAATGTGCATTTCCGGATCTATCTCTCGGTTTATTCTTGGTTTTGTAAAATCCCGCGAAAGATACTATTTCTCGGTTTAAACCATAGAATTGTAAAATCCCGTGATGATGGAACCATCATGGAGAAAGGAAAGTGTATTTCTGGATCTTATCTGATGCTGGAGCTACTGTTTCTACTTCAAAGAAGGGATAAAAGGGTGTACTTCATGAATTGGGTGATTATTTGGATATTCGTCATGACAGTTTGGGTATTTCAAAGTTTTACGGGGTTATGCTCATTTAACCATGGTCGGGATGAAACCATTATCAAAGTTCACTTAAACGTCAAAGGAGGCTAGATTTGACCTTTTAACCAGAAGATGTGACAACGGCGTTAATTCATTATTATTTATTTGAGTTTCAAGTGAAATTTCACGGGAGAGTGTACTTAGTATCTAAAGGTATCAGGGATGGTTGGATGAAGATTCTTCGAGATCCTTGTTTGAGCTTTTAACATTTTCAAAAACGAAGACTTGGAAATCTAGTTATTTTTGGGTGATTTTTCTTTTTCTTTTTACCACCACAAAATAACTATCACTTTAAGGAGTTACGTTGTAGTGCTCAGTGTCACATTAAATTGTGGATTTTCAATAGGTGATGTACGTCTTATACCTGATGGTTGGTTGGATGAAGGGTATAGAGGACTTAGGGATTCAAAAGGGGATGAACTCTCGGCACCGCTCTTTGTTAGATATGTACAAGTTTAAGTCACGAGTTCAGGTTGTTTTACTTCAGGGTCAAATTCATCATATTGGGTTTTCTCCATCAGCTGTCACGATAAAGAGCCTACTGAATGATAATGGGCTTGATAACAAGTTTGACAAGAGTAGTTGAAAAGAGAGAGATTATGACGTTTAAACACAACAGTTCAAGCCTCATTCTCTAAAGAAAATAAAAGTGTACACTTCAGTGCGCTTTATCTTCTGAAGAAGAGAAATCTTCTTATTAATGACCATTCTCATCAACATGCTTCATTCTTTTTCCATGCGCTTTCAGATATCAAGTAAACCGGACTATCATTGCTAGTACTCTTAATCCACTTGCTCAATTATAATGACGATGGCGACATCATAGGCTACTGGGGGAGAAGTGTGAATAGAATACATTAGGAAGATAATCACTTGTTTAGTCAAGAATGGCATCTCCGTATGCAATTCTTGAGGGGGAGAAGAAGTGTAAATTTATAGCATGTTGATTGACTTCGGAGTATAAATGGTCATACGGATCCTAACTCATGTAAGAACCGAGCTTCTTCTTATCGGGTCATCTTTACATGGAGTTTCTTTTAAGAGTCGTTGGTTGACATCTTCTCACGGGCTGATATGATTAATGAGAAAGTGCTTCCAGTTGCGGGGCTGATTTCCTTGATGAACATCTTTCTGTTCTTATTTGATTAGGAGGGATTTTAGGTGAGGGGATTTGCTACATGAAAGTTAATTGGAATGCATTTGGTGAGAAGAAGATGTTAACTTTTGTTAGGACCGAAAAACATATAGATTTATGTGGTTTTGGAGGTCGGGGTTGGTGGAAGAAGATGAATATCTTCATCCTTCTAGAGAGAGAAAGTAGAGAGAGGGAGGAGAAAACACAAAGATGAGTTTATTGAAAGAGAAACAATACACTAACTAAATGATTCACCTCACCCCTTATGGAGAGTCATGAGGGGTATTTATAGGCTCATCCAACTATTACTTTGCCACTTAAACAATACTAGTCCCTATGGGCAAAGTATAATATGCATCTAGTCCAATTCACCTAAGTGACGTTATCTTTATAAAAAAGCGAGGCTAACAATCTCTCTCCAAGATATCGTCACACATGAATGGTTACAATGAGACCTATAAATACAAAACAAAGTAAATTACAATAGTAATGAACTTTGTTGACTTTGTTGAAGCGCAGAGTCTCTGTAGTCTAGATACTGAGGCAAACTTGAAGTTCTCCCTTCCGACGATCTCGGCATTTGATCTTTGGCACCGACGGACAAATTCTTGTAGCTCGAACTTCAATCAGAACGGTCTAGTTAGGTTATTACTCCCTCCTAACTAGTAAGCCTTTTTCTTTTTCTGCTCCCTCCTGAACCGACAACATTCTTCCAACACACAGCAGAGAAAGTAAACTCTTGATTGTAGCACAATGGTTGTCGTTCTGGGAGCATCGTAACAACATAACTCACTTTGTATTGCATCCAAGTTGGTAAAAAGCCCCGTGTACACACACTACTTCTCCTCCTTCAGTCTTAAGCACAAATCCATTCGTAATCCATTCACGGAAGATGAAATAGCAACTTCTCCCTCCTGATGGTTGTGAGCTATCGGAATCATCATAATGTTGCGTACATACCGTATTACCTTTTTCATGATGCAATTTTAAAATCTATAGATTGATCATAATTCCGTGAGAATATGTCACAAAAATACTCTCAATACACTTTTCTCTCAAACCAACCTGAAAACGAACCTCCTTTGAATTCACGGGCAAATAGTAATGACCACATATGGAGAAAACCTGATACGACTGACTTGAAAAGGAAGTAAACATCCCAAATTTGTGACTTACTGCTTGTTCTAAATTTTTGAACAATCCACAACGCCGTGTGACACTGAGCACTACAACGTAACTCCTTAAAGTGATGGTTATACACTGTGAGCACTACAACGTAACTCCTTACATCAGTTATAACCAGATTGTCAAATCATAATGTGCCCATACAAGTTATCTTGAGACATGCAACCAACCAACCAACGTCTAAAAGATAAAGAAGTTCACCCGTGAAACGTCACTTCAATTTCGCATCAATAATACCGTACAAAAACCCCGTAATCATTTTTCAAATTTTGCTCAAGCCGTGAATTTATATCCCTCCGTGAAATTTTACCATACCAAAAATACCGCTCATGTAAACCAAATATTAAAAATATTGTATCCAAAATTTTGTTAAAAAATTCGGATAACATATTTTTATTCCTTATAAACCTAGTCCATCAATCTGACCAATGATATTAACGTTTTGTTACAGTCCAAATCCAATGATCTTCGGATCTTATCTCAGTCCATATCAGCCAATCCACCATGAAGGCCCACAAATGAAATTAATACCAGGCCCAACCTCCACTTATCCATACCCAACATCCCTTATAATCGGTTATATAAAACGTAGTTACACTTCATTTTACGTAACCTAAATACAACTTACCCCTAAAAACACATTGACAGAAAATGCGCCTACTAAATTTTTCCCAAATCAGATCTGAGAAGAAAATAGAGTACGCCTTTCCCAACTCATTCCCAAACTCGTCTCTCATCTCCATATTTATCATTATTAACGAAAATCAATAATCACACTCCATAAGAACACACCCTTTTCACTTCATGAGATGCTCGATCAGAATAACTTCAAGATCATTTTACAATGGTCTTAGGTAGGGTTTTATGTTGATAGTATCGATTGAGTAATGAGTATATGAACGAAACAATAGGCTGATTTTATCAATCTTGATAAAAATCAATTTATACCAGTTTCGTATATAAATGAAGAAGCAAAGCTTCATACATGGATCTGTGATGATAATTGTTTTACTTAAAATAATCACTTTTTTCGATTCGAGTTGATTCAGGATGATTGAGAGATGATGGAGTAGGAGTTGGATTAGCTGTTGGTTTTTCTCTTGGACTAATGATGGTAGATAATCTGAGGTTGAATGAGTCGTTTGGTATATGGTCACATGCTGTCATATGTTGGTCGTATCTTTTTTGAAGTTTATGCATATGGTTTTTTCCCTTTTGTTCTTGCTCGTAAATACTTTTTTTTACGCGTAGCCTTTTGCTCGAAACCATATGCGTAAGCTTGTCTTACTCGTAACATCTTCTTACGCGTAAACCAGATTTTATACGCGTAAACATGTTCTAGGTTAGGCTTAAACCAGATTCTTACGCGTAACAATTCCTACGCATAACTTCATAGTTATGCGTAATATTTCTGAAGAAGAGTTTAAGCGTAAAAGCTTATGCATAACCATGTTTTTACGCGTAATCCATACGCGTAAAAATCCTTATGCGTAAGTTTAGGGTATTGACCCTTTGGAATTTTTCCGGCGAGTTTTTCGACCAAGATTTCCGACCATCTTCATAAGAAACCCAGAAACAGCATAAAACTGCTTCCTTTGACCCGTTTTGACCACATGAAAATGACCAGAAGATATGACCAAATGACCACATGATATCACTGATAGGTACCAAAAAGTCTAAAAAATGATAATACAAATATCAGTTTTGGACATACGGATGACACAAAGACAGATATTGTACACATGTAAAGACCAGGACATTTTTTAACCAAAAGAGATACATAGAGAGTGTCAAAACTGTTTAGCACAATAAAATGAAAAAACAATTTCCGACTTATATAAAAAGCACTAAAACAGTTTCAAAACAAGATACAAATCACAATAAATGGATAACACAATAACCATGGCTCTATACCACTTGTTAGGACCGAAAAACTTATAGATTTATGTGGTTCGGGAGGTCGAGGTTGGTGATTGAAGATGAAAGTATTCATCTTGTTTAGAGAGAGAAACTAGAGAGAGGGAGGAGAAAACACAAAGTCTTTTATTGATAAACCAAACAACACACTAACTAAATGATTCACCTCACCCCTCATGGAGAGTCATGAGGGGTATTTATAGGCTCATCTAACTATTACTTTGCCACTTAAACAATACTAGTCCCTATGGGCAAAGTATACTACGCATCTAGTCCAATTCACGTAAGTGACATTATTTTTATGATGTTATCTTCATAGACATGGAACATCCAGACTACGTCTACAAACTCAAAAAGGCAATCTATGGTTTAAAGCAAGCTCCGAGAGCGTGGTATGACGAACTGTCCTCTTTCCTGATTCTAAACAATTTCACCAAAGGAACTGTTGATCCTATCTTGTTTACACAAAAATGCAAAATGACATTTTGATTGTTCAGATTTACGTTGACGACATCATTTTTGGGTCCACTAATCCGAATCTTTCAAAACATTTTTAAAATCTCATGAAAAGCAAATTTGAAATGTCCATGATGGGAGAACTAAAGTTTTTTCTTGGTTTACAAATAAATCAATCCCCACGTGGAATTTTTATCAATCAATGTAACATATTGGATTTCACATACACATCATAACACAAACATAAGTAGGCGTATACTATGGTTTTAGAGAGAGAAAGTTAGAGGTTTGGGAACTTTAGTGAGAGAAATAAAAATCTTATTATGAGCTTCAACTCTCTATCTTGGAAGGTAGAGAGTATTTATAGTACTTACATAAATTGCCACCTACGGGCTGTGGATCAGACATACAGTGGGTAAAGACTCGTCCGTCCTCCACGGTGTTACTTAACTAAATACTACTTAACTTGTAATAATCTATGACTATGAGCTTTCTAATGATTACATATACTTGAGGTGACCGACTCTTTAATAACTGGATTTACTAAATCCTAACAATCTCCCCCTAAGGGAGGTCACCTCAAACACACATTAAAAATTACATTGAATACAAACAGATATTACATTATAAATTGTTCTTGCATTCTTGATGTAGGACTTTGCTCTAAAGCTTGTAGTCATCGATTCTTTTTATTGCATGTTTAGTTAATCCAAGTGGAGGTCTTTAACTGATCCACGTGATATTGAGTTTTGAGCCAGCTTTGAGTTCATCAGCAATCATAAATCTCTGACTCATCCATTGTGGTGTTGGTATTATATGATGTTGTGACTTTTGGACCGACATGCTCACATTTTGGATCATGATTTCTTCTCATAAGAGTAGCGGAAGCTTTCGTTGATTCATGATATAGGCAGCAGCGTTGCAGAAGAATGGAGTGAGAATATCAGAGTCATTGATGCACTAAACATGATTTCTTTTGAAATGAATGTGATGTGTGAGCATGCGGCTATGGATTGACCGCTTCATTCGATCACCGAAACGCCGAGCGACTCGCATACAACAGTTAGCAATAAAGTACACGAAAGTGTCTTTGATCACTTTCTTTGAATTAAGGAACACGACCACGGTTCCCCATTGATCAAGACAAGTATCGCTGTGATGAGGTATAATTCAAGAATTTCCTTGATAGGGTTTGCAACGCTCTAGCCGTTCTCAAACCGAACGTCTCAAAGAAGACAACATGGAGTGAGTGAACCAGCGAATAGAGATTCACTGATTGATGAAAAGAGATTTGAAAAACAATCGTGTATCGCTCAATAGAAATTGTTTTTGCAATACAACGAAGGTTTTAATGAAAATCAATTATCAATCATAAGCACCTTTTATTTTGAAATATTTGTACCAAGTCGATGTGCTAAAGAAAAGAGTTTTTAAGCACAACGACCGGTTTTTCAAAAGTATCCGTCAATCCATTACCTGAACCAGGATTGATTCAAAAGATTGAATCGCCCCATTGTAGTTGTCACATGGTTGATCTATTGGATAGATCTCACATGCCACCCACCAGGAGCTTGTTAGATGTTGGCTCCAGAAGGCTTTCCATCTTCATTGTGAATATGTTTGCATATCACTCGGATGTTCGCAATACCACAAGGATAATGCGTGGGACTCATAAGATATAATCTCTCTTTCCACATTGTGTGAAACGAGTCTTCATTGAAAGTGTCCTAATGAGATTTATTGTTGATCTCGTGGCTCTAGACTTAATTGTGCATATTTGGTTCTGTCTTTGGAGACTAGGGAGGGTCTCCTTCTTCAATATCAACAATCTCTAAGAGAAAGTCGATAGATAATGTCGGTTCCCGTGAGAATGAAACAAGCCCTTTAAGAGGAACTTGAGTGGTTTGGAAAGTTGAAGTGCAGTGCGTCCACCGGGTCCATGACGCCTTGTCTTCAATACCGATGTTACCTTGGTAACCACCAAGAGTATATGAATTGAACCCGGTTTACGCCTAAGGTTGAAAAAATGGAGGCTATTTCTTTTCACCCTTTTCAAATTCAATTCTTTTCATTCTTCATCCCTTCAAGGCTTACCGAGACTTCATCACTAGAACCTTGTTGGGTTTATTCCAAGACTAGCTCGGTCTCATCGCACTCTTCCCATATCTCATTTTTCTCCTTTTATCATCATACCTAAGGACTTCTACACTAACTAGTGGATTGTCCCTGGTAGATCCCTCCGTTTCAGCGGATCATGGAACAAATACCTAACCTAACCATCCTTATATCACCATACATAAAGTAAAATTGGTCGGTCTATTTGGTATTGTTCATCCGCCATTGGAACCAATTGAAAACCATTTGAAGATCAATCCGGATACTTGTGATATATTGTCAAAGCATTTTGTACTGAATTGTTTTTATATTTTTAGAAAAAGAGCTCCCCCTCAACATGTGCATTATGTATTAGAAATCGTTTTTAGCACACGGAGGCAAGAGGAAGAATTAACTTCTTTGAATATCATTTTCTAAAAGATATCAACATCACTTCCCTGATTAAATCAAGTATATAAAGCATATTTGGGGAAGGATGAGGTTTTCACAATTTTGCTCCCCCTTAATATGTGCCTCAAGGTTTCAAAGAGTTTTGCACATATTAGAAGGAACCTACACTTAGAGACAAATCAATCACGTTTCAATTCTTTATGATTTAAAAGTTGCTCCCCCTCAACATGTGCATGGAAAATTTGAAATCGTTTGGCTTATGTGGGGAGGAATGCTTGCAAAACACTTGTGAAACCATTTATCGAATCATCGCTTAAACCAATTTAAATCACAAATTCTCCCCGATCACAATTTTCTAAACATTTGAGATTTGTGATCTCTGAGATTTAAATTGATTTTGAAAGCTTTGAGGAGAATTGTGACTTGATTATGAAAACATTTTAACTGATAAGGATCGGATTATGAGACTTTAAACTCCATTGATTAAACATGCATGATTATCTTACGAAAACAATTGTATGACAAATAACCTTTTGATTTAATTGAAATCATTCTCCCCCTCAATCAATGAAATAAGTTGTTGATTGAGAGATAGATATTTTGACAAATGATCAGATCAGATGATTTTCAAAAATAGGGTCCGAGTTATTTTTCAAAACAATTAGTATTCATTAGATAGAAGTAATTGTTTATAGAATCAGAGCATGTGATTTAAAAACAAGATAAAGCATGGCTCTGTTCTTTCTTTGAAAAACTGATTATTGCCTGAAATGACAATAAACCATTGTTTCACTTTCTCCCGATTTTTTTTTTAACATTCCAACAACATCTAAAGTCCCGTGTCATTATTTTAATGACAGCACACAGACCGTAGATATTTATCGAATCGAGGAAAACATGACAAAAAGACAATATTTTTTGGAATTTTTCAAGATTTTTCAATTTTTATGGATTTTTAAAAGTTTTATATTTTTCTATTTGCTTTTTGAAGGTTTTGAAATTTTGTATTTTTGTTTTTCGAATAACTATTTACAAGAGATAGATGAAGAAAGACCTTTACTCCTTGTTTTCCTCTTGAAGACGTTTGAGTGTTTCCGGTTGTAGACTCTTTAGACCAAGTCGTGGGAGGATAAACTCAAAACGTTCTCTAGGAAGAGCTTTGGTGAAGATGTCTGCTAACTAGTATTCGGTCCTCACAAAATAGAGTTCCACCACACCATTTTCAACTTGCTCCCTGATGAAATGATGTCGAATGTCGATGTGCTTTGCGCTTGAGTGTTGTACGTTGTTGCATGAGAGAGCAATAGCATTTTTATTATCACAGTACAGAAGGATTTTGTTGAATACAAAGCCATAGTCGATAATTGAGATCTCATCCATATGATTTGAGCACGCAAGATGACATGGCTATGTATTCACCTCTAGAGAGAAATAGAAGTACTCATTTGCTTCTTTGAAGACCACTCACAAGCTTATCACCCAAAACCGAGCACCTCGGACGTATTGATGAGTATCTTGACATCCCGCATGATCAAGATCCGCATAGGTCGTTAGTGACATACCGGTATCCTTGGTACCAAAGTCCCATATTGATGGTTCCTTGGAGATCTAGCACACATGCAAACAAGCGAATGTATGTCGGTCTCATCGGCGTGAGGTACATCGAGGATCCAATCATACTACGATATTTTGTTTGGTCAACCATGATCCCCGAGTGGTCCTCATCCGGTTTAGTACGCTCTATCATGGGAGTGTCAACAGGTCACAAGAATCAAATCCAAATTTCTTTAAAATCTCATTTGCATATTTAGATTGATTTATAAAAATGCCTCCGGACTTTGTGAAATATGTAATCCCAAGAAAATGACATTTGTCCCATCATTGACATTTGAAATTTAGAACCCATTTCACTTGAAAATGGTCACATTCATTGGGGTCGATCGAGGCAAAATGATATCATCAACGATATTTGAACGTAAATTAAATGTTTGCGACTTTACGGTGAACAATGTCGGATCAACTGCTCCTTTCTTGAATCCAGTAGATAGAAGAAACTTTGATAGCATATCATACCAAGCCCTAGGAGCTTGCTTCAAACCGTAAAGAGCCTTCTTCAAATGATAGACGTGAGTAGGATGCTCGATTCATAAAGCCTTGAGTTGGTGACGATATCGACTTCTTTAACATCTCCGTTAAGAAAAGCCGTCTTTACATACATCTGATATACAACCATTGTGACAACTCGTAATTTCAGGTCATTTTGCAAACTTTAAAAGTTTCACTATTTCATCATTTATCGTAAACTAGGTTTACGAGTATCAAATTCGCGTAACCTTAGAGGTTTAGCTGCGAATTCATGAACATTTTATCGAGGACATTTCATATAGACTAGGTTTAGTCTACATATCATTAGCATCGTTATCATCATTTCAGTTCATGCATGGATTTGCATTTTTCATTAAACGTTTATTTTCCTATTAAATAAACGCTATCGCGTAATCATTTATTTTGAATATTTGATCCAACAATTCCAAAAATTATTCCGATATATTTTTATGCTCATATTAAGATTATAAAAATTATATTATTAGTTTACCCGGTGTTTTAAATTTTTTTGGTATATAAATTGTTATATTTATAAAATTACGACGGTTTTCGTAAATACTACTCAATAATTATTATTTAACTCAATTCTTGTAAGAAATGTATATTTTATCATTTTTATAACATCGATATATTTTATTTTGTTCCGTTAAAAATCGATTTCTAGCAAGCGCTACACTAAATAGTTAAATATACTTACAATACACACAATAGACACAACTTTAAATACTATAATACATCAACAATTCTCATTTGGCTTCCCCATTCATAATGTTGCCGACTTCCCCTCCAACTCATCACCTATTTATATATTTTTTTTTACTAAACAAGACACCTATGCATGATGACCATTTAATATCTCATTTATAAGTGTTTTTCTTAACAAAAACACATAGAATACAAACCAAAAAGGTGAAAGAAAAATAAAATCTCTCCCATCTTCTCCATGGTTCGGCCATACATAGAAACATGAAGAAACAAATATTTTTCAATAGCCAAGTGATTATTAAGTTGTATTAATGATCTATTTCAAGGTTTTGAAATAAAAACCTAAAGATTAATTAAGGTTTTCATCATGTTCTTCCACAACATCATTCAAGTAAGCATTTCATGATCATCATAATTCTTTTATATCCATTTTTATGTTATTTCATCATTTTTGCAAGAAATCATGCATGATACATATGAGTTTGTACCACTTTTAATGTTTTTATTACTTATATTGAAATATGATCATCCTATAAATTATCCCTTGTAACATATCATCTTTGATGATGTCTAGGAACCCATGACACCCTAAGAAGGTGTATGGTAGGATTAGAATAGCTTCGGAGTTGTTTTGAATAGGTTAGAATAGGTTTGGCGCGAGAAAAACACATTTCGACAAGTTTGCATAAGGGTCTGTCCTTATTTTCAAAATCTGGAAAATCCGACAGTAGGTAAAAAATTTTGGCCTAGATATTTAGAAAATATACTTTAAAACGAAAACGTGGCCGCTTGAACGGATTAAAACGTAGCTATAACGAAGAAGTTATGAATTTTTCAAGTTTGACGACGAAAGATATTTGGTACAGAAAATTCAGCATGTAATCTCGACTTTTTACGAGTCAAAAATGAGTCTTAAGCGTTATAAAATGTGTCGACTTATCAAAAATATATTAGTATATATTATTACGATTCGAGGACATATAAAACGTAGAAAACGGACTTGTAACGATTAAATTACACGCGATTTAACAAAGTTGCCGTAACTTATATCATATAAGAAAAACTATATTATTTCTAATAGGCAAGTATTACGTCAAACTAGTCACCATGTTGAAGGTCGTTTTTAACATTGATGTAGAACTTTTTATAAAGTGATGTCTTCTAGTAAAAGTAAGTTCACCTAGCCTATTTTCCAAAATGTCCAACCGTTCGTCAAGCGGAGTTGTAACGAGTAAGATACGGTCATTTAAACTTTGCCGGAAACCATCCTTAAACTATATTTTGGACAAAAGTATCATACTTAATCTATATTTTTCTCCGTGATCGAGACCTCTAGAATGAAAAATTAAATGCCAAAACTTTGAGATAATGATACAAGCTTCCCAAAACCGTTGAGTTCGTTTCCTAACACTCGACGTGCACTATTTTACGACTAGCTTTTAGAGGCCGTTTTTGTCACTTTCATGGAAATTTCAATGACATTATTTTACGACGAAAAGTTATAATTTCATTATAAATCATTAAATGACTATCGTAAGATATCATTTCAACATAAATACTTGTAAAGTATTTTATAACATGACGAGATGTCATAAACATATATTTCGACGATAAATTCTATTTTCAAAAATTCACAAGTGGTATAGATATCATGTGAACTGCATGCATAACATTACATCATGACTTATTACATATCATACCATTCATAATAGGTCAGTTTCGAGAATTACGCTACATTTCAGTTTATCCACTTTTGTCATCATAATCATTGCAACAGTGAGTTTTCATAGCCCGATTTATTCAAGTTTTACTTATTTCAAACCTACGGGGAGAATACATTGCACATCATTTTATTACGATGCCAAGTATATCAAATTCATTACATTGCTTAAGTTACCTCATTGCCGATTAAATGTCCCCATTTCATGAACATGAACTGTTAATTTCATAGAAGCGTGGTGAGTGGATAGATCTATCGAGGGTGACACCTCCATCCAGGTTGGCGGATTCCAATCGGACGGATGCATTTCATGTCATTATCATTATTTGAGTTGTTTGGCAAACACTCTGTTGGGGCGAACATCAGTCAAGCTTCGGTGTCATGTGCTTAGGCAATTGTATCATTTTTGTGACGACATTGTCATACATTTAACATTTTCAAAAACTCTATGAACTCACCCAACCTTTGTGTTGACACGTTTAGCAATGTATTTTCAGGTAACTAAGGCATTCACTTCATGGCATGCATGTGGACATATCATAGAGTCGCGGTGACGACGCGTCTCACATGGGATTTATATACTTTAAAAACATCGTTTGACTTGTACCAAACTTATTTTCCGCACATAGTAACTTTCATTTGGGACCTATCTTTGTAACTCAATGTTTTTATTAAATCAAGCGATGTATTTTCAAACGACACTTTAGGTCGTTCAATATAACTGTGATTGTGATGCTATGATGATCAACCCCTGTGAATTCCATTCTCACGCAAAACATGTAATTTGGGGTGTGATGATTGGTATCAGAGCTTCGGTTATAGAGAACTAGGTTGCATCATTGACCCTAGACTATAACTACATCATCATAGCATCTCATCATTTCATCATAAGTGCATAGTCACTATACATGCGGTTTCATGCGCACATTTTGCGAGTTATTTACTTTCATTTCAAAATCGATTGTCACATAGATGCCTTCAAATACTCATCCCATCATACTCACATCACTTTGACATGGAGAATGCCCTGTCATTCCCTATCACAATTTTAACATCGATTGACTCAACACCGATAACATCGATGATGAGACCGAACCCTTTAGGAGGACAGTTGCACCTACACCATCACGATCACCATTGATTCCTTTGTAGGATCGTGGACAATTTTTTCATTCTCGTTGAGACAGATCATACCATTTGGTAGGACTTGCAAGCTTAGTCCTAGTGGACCTATTAGTCATACATTTGATTTGCCGCTAGGGAAGCGTGCATGATTCGACACACTACTACCATCTATCACTAAGACTACAGAAACTACACTATCTTATAGATTTAAGGACTGTGAGAGTTTCAAAGCTGTTGTTATAAGACAGCCTACTGCTCCTACACTTGAGACATGATTAGACCATCAACAGGAACAGATAATAAGTACATTTCTATTTAGTGTAATCTTTATCATTTATTATCTCCACGATAATCACAACCTTTGTTTATTTCATTCCTTATTCCAAGTGCCCAATTTTCAATCATTTCGTGACAATACATCATTATCTTACTAGGGGTTAGGCCAACTTTATCCTTGACCAATTAAGAGACTATTACCACTCTATGAGGTTCTTCCATGTATCCTGCAAACCATTCCACAAATTTTATTTCAAGTTATTTTGCCACTATTTCATGAAATTATTTCACTTAATTTTATTTCGAGCTATTTTACACCATCTTAGAAACATTGTTTCATAAAGTTTTAAAACAAGTCATTTTATTACCACCCTATCAATTGGTTTTCAGTCATTTTATCAATGATTTAATATCATCATGCGAAACGATTTTCATGTTACTCTGACAAATTTTTTTTGAGCCATTGTCTTACAAAACAAAACGTTGAATACCATCTAAAACTTCGGAGAAACATAATACCATTTCAACAAAACCAAGCATCACATCATTTGTCCTCGATTATACATAGCCTGATCACCTATGTATAATTCAGGAAGAATTATGTCATGAAAGTAACAAGCATTATTTCAAATCTCTTAAAACAATCTTCACTCAAAAGCAAGGATTTGTAATCGATAAATTGTTCATAAACATTTCTTTTGTTAACACTCTATAGAAGCCTACGCTATTCATCCTCACTCAACCAATAAGTTAGAATTTGACGAGTTACCTTTTTAGGAAAGGCTTTCTATACCATCTGTGAGGAGGATTCCTCGATACAAGAAAACAATGAAAGGATTTTGAAATTACCAACAAGGACTAGAAGTAGGTAGCGAGATCTTTCAAAACTCAATAAAAATCTTAAGCCATCAAGGGACAATCCGAATCACTATCTTTGGATTAAAAGTCAAATTATATCATTTCAAAAGTACTAGCTAGACCGAGTTACAAGATGTAGTACGAAGCGAATACACACTAAGCAACACTATAGGGAGAAACCAAGTCTTCTAACTGAGACTACAGAACATTTCATTAAACATGGCCTTAACAATATGTGAATTCCCCTACAATGAGTTTTCCTTAAAGGAAAAATTAGTTAAATTTAGGCTATCGATATAAACTTTCCCTAAGGCATTGTGTTCTCTAGAAATTACGGATAACTTCACTTTCACATCAAGAGATGCAACAGGCTTGAACATATTGGACAATCAAGGACTATCCATCTACAAGTGAAATTAGAACAAACATTCTTCGACATAGTATGAGATGATATCTATTTTCTGCTAGCATGATAACAATCTAAGTGATGAAATAATTTTAGAAGCACTCAACATCGGGACAGATTTGAAAATCAATTACCACACCACATCACTTACAAATTTAAGGTTTTGTGATTTTACAACATAGAGCAAGGAAACACTTCGATAATCAAACAATAAACATTTTAGTCATGGAGACTAAACACTTTAGGCAAGTAAGATTCAAGTAATGACATTCGCTAGAACGAGAAACGCGAGGAATCACAATCACTACCTATAATCTATTCTTTCAATAAGGTCCTTTTGATGACTTAACATTTTGAAGTTTGGCACGAGACACGTGGTATCAATTCCAGTTGTACCTATTACAAACTATTCGATTTACCTTAGACTTCTGACAATCATTTCAAGATTTCCATGGAACCTACTAGGACATGATTACCACCTATTATCCTCAGCTCAATGGTTAGAGCGAGAGAACAATTCAAACATTTGAAGATATGCTCAAAGCATGTGTGATATTCTAGAAATGATTAGGTAAATCATTCTTCATCGAACCAATTTGCTTTACAACAATAGTCAACACATGAACATATTGACTACACCAATTGAGACACTCTAAGGTTGAGGTATCAATCACTCATTCACTGGTCAAAATCAGGAAAGTCCAACTCACTAGTCAATGACTCATTCATGAAACAACAAAGTAATCGTACAAATCAAAATCGGTTACAAATAACAACATATAGCTAGATAAGCTACGTCGATGTACGACGCAAAATATTGAAGTATGTTCCATAAGTCGCAAACCATTAGAATTTCAAATTGGCAACAAATTTATATTCAAAGTCCCGTCTTGGAAGGGCGTGGTACGATTTAGAAAAACATTGGACGACCCAATGCGACTCAAATACCTTCATCTTTTACAAGTAACATCGTAGAACCTAACATGGATGTAATTCGTGGATTGAATTCCTTTTGGTTGGGCGAATGTGACAACTCGTAATTTCAGGTCATTTTGCAAACTTTAAAAGTTTCACTATTTCATCATTTATCGTAAACTAGGTTTACGAGTATCAAATTCGCGTAACCTTAGTGGTTTAGCTGCGAATTCATGAACATTTTATCGAGGACATTTCATATAGACTAGGTTTAGTCTACATATCATTAGCATCGTTATCATCATTTCAGTTCATGCATGGATTTGCATTTTTCATTAAACGTTTATTTTCCTATTAAATAAACGCTATCGCGTAATCATTTATTTCGAATATTTGATCCAACAATTCCAAAAATTATTCCGATATATTTTTATTCTCATATTAAGATTATAAAAATTATATTATTAGTTTACCCGGTGTTTTAAATTTTTTTGGTATATAAATTGTTATATTTATAAAATTACGACGGTTTTCGTAAATACTACTCAATAATTATTATTTAACTCAATTCTTGTAAGAAATGTATATTTTATCATTTTTATAACATCGATATATTTTATTTTGTTCCGTTAAAAATCGATTTCTAGCAAGCGCTACACTAAATAGCTAAATATACTTACAATACACACAATAGACACAACTTTAAATACTATAATACATCAACAATTCTCATTTGGCTTCCCCATTCATAATGTTGCCGACTTCCCCTCCAACTCATCACCTATTTATATATATTTTTTTACTAAACAAGACACCTATGCATGATGACCATTTAATATCTCATTTATAAGTGTTTTTCTTAACAAAAACACATAGAATACAAACCAAAAAGGTGAAAGAAAAATAAAAATCTCTCCCCATCTTCTCCATGGTTCGGCCATACATAGAAACATGAAGAAACAAATATTTTTCAATAGCCAAGTGATTATTAAGTTGTATTAATGATCTATTTCAAGGTTTTGAAATAAAAACCTAAAGATTAATTAAGGTTTTCATCATTTTCTTCCACAACATTATTCAAGTAAGCATTTCATGATCATCATAATTCTTTTATATCCATTTTTATGTTATTTCATCATTTTTGCAAGAAATCATGCATGATACATATGAGTTTGTACCACTTTTAATGTTTTTATTACTTATATTGAAATATGATCATCCTATAAATTATCCCTTGTAACATATCATCTTTGATGATGTCTAGGAACCCATGAGACCCTAAGAAGGTGTATGGTAGGATTAGAATAGCTTCGGAGTTGTTTTGAATGGGTTAGAATAGGTTTGGCGCGAGAAAAACACATTTCGACAAGTTTGCATAAGGGTCTGTCCTTATTTTCAAAATCTGGAAAATCCGACAGTAGGTAAAAATTTTTGGCCTAGATATTTAGAAAATATACTTTAAAACGAAAACGTGGCCACTTGAACGGATTAAAACGGAGCTATAACGAAGAAGTTATGAATTTTTCAAGTTTGACGACGAAAGATATTTGGTACAGAAAATTCAGCATGTAATCTCGACTTTTTACGAGTCAAAAATGAGTCTTAAGCGTTATAAAATGTGTCGACTTATCAAAAATATAT
This sequence comes from Chrysanthemum lavandulifolium, assembly GCA_022545495.1. Lineage (NCBI taxonomy): Eukaryota > Viridiplantae > Streptophyta > Magnoliopsida > Asterales > Asteraceae > Chrysanthemum > Chrysanthemum lavandulifolium. Next base: position 89,206,483 of record CM040240.1, read on the forward strand.
TAGTATATATTATTACGATTCCGAGGACATATAAAACATAGAAAACGGACTTGTAACGATTAAATTACACGCGATTTAACAAAGTTGCCGTAACTTATATCATATAAGAAAAACTATATTATTTCTAATAGGCAAGTATTACGTCAAACTAGTCACCATGTTGAAGGTCGTTTTTAACATTGATGTAGAACTTTTTATAAAGTGATGTCTTCTAGTAAAAGTAAGTTCACCTAGCCTATTTTCCAAAATGTCCAACCGTTCGTCAAGCGGAGTTGTAACGAGTAAGATACGGTCATTTAAACTTTGCTGGAAACCATCCTTAAACTATATTTTGGACAAAAGTATCATACTTAATCTATATTTTTCTCCGTGATCGAGACCTCTAGAATGAAAACTTAAATGCCAAAACTTTGAGATAATGATACAAGCTTCCCAAAACCGTTGAGTTCGTTTCCTAACACTCGACGTGCACTATTTTACGACTAGCTTTTAGAGGCCGTTTTTGTCACTTTCATGGAAATTTCAATGACATTATTTTACGACGAAAAGTTATAATTTCATTATAAATCATTAAATGACTATCGTAAGATATCATTTCAACATAAATACTTGTAAAGTATTTTATAACATGACGAGATGTCATAAACATATATTTCGACGATAAATTCTATTTTCAAAAATTCACAAGTGGTATAGATATCATATGAACTGCATGCATAACATTACATCATGACTTATTACATATCATACCATTCATAATAGGTCAGTTTCGAGAATTACGCTACATTTCAGTTTATCCACTTTTGTCATCATAATCATTGCAACAGGTGAGTTTTCATAGCCCCGATTTATTCAAGTTTTTACTTATTTCAAACCTACGGGGGAGAATACATTGCACATCATTTTATTACGATGCCAAGTATATCAAATTCATTACATTGCTTAAGTTACCTCATTGCCAGTTAAATGTCCCCATTTCATGAACATGAACTGTTAATTTCATAGAAGCGTGAGTGAGTGGATAGATCTATCGAGGGTGACACCTCCATCCGGGTTGGCGGATTCCAATCGGACGGATGCATTTCATGTCATTATCATTATTTGAGTTGTTTGGCAAACACTACTGGGGGCGAACATCGGTCAAGCTTCGTGTCATGTGCTTAGGCAATTGTATCATTTTGTGACGACATTGTCATACATAATATATACTTGTAGTAGTCGATTTAACATTTTCAACAACTCTATGAACTCACTCAACCTTTGTGTTGACACTTTTAGCAATGTATTTTCGGTAACTAAGGCATTCACTTCATGGCATGCATGTGGACATATCATAGAGTCGCGGTGACGACGCGTCTCACATGGGATTTATATACTTTAAAAACATCGTTTGACTTGTACCAAACTTATTTTCCGCACATAGTAACTTTCATTTGGGACCTATCTTTGTAACTCGAATGTTTTATTAAATCAAGCGATGTATTTTTCAAACGACACTTTAGGTCGCTCAATATAACTTGTGATTGTGATGCTATGACAACAACCCCAGAATTCCTTTCACGCAAAAAAATGTAATTTGGGGTGTGACAACCATGTTCTTACTTGCGGCATAAGCCAAGAAGATTCGATTGCCTCGATACGAGCAACTAGAGCAAATGATTCTTCAAAGTCAATACCCTCCTCTTGACGGTATCCTTTGCAACCAATCGAGCCTTTTTCTTTAAAACATCACCATGTTCATCAAGTTTTACTTTGAAGATCCACTTTAGAGCAATGATCATTGCACAATCTGGAGCAGGTACTAATTCCCATACATCTAGTCGATCAAACTCATGAATTTCTTCTTGCATGGCATTGAACCAGCTTTCTTCACTCATGGCAGTTTTCATGTCTTTTGGTTCGATCTTAGAGAGTACGGAATTAAAGAAGCACCATAAGGCATCGGTTGCAAGTTGTTTCCGTGTGGATATTGGACGAGAGAGGTTTCCAATGATGTTTTCCAATGGATGATCATGTGTCCATTTCCTAAGATGTTCATGTGGTTGTTGTTGAGGAACTGAAGTAGCAGAGTCTATATATCTTGATGACGATGGTTCTGATGATGATTCAGGAGAAAATATGTTTTCAAAGGGTTCATCTTCTGGAGGAGCAAAAGGGTTTTCATCATCTGTAACAGCAGAACCATTTCCATTGTGTACACTCGATGATTGATGATTTGTTGATGAGACAGAGTGATCGCAGCAGCGCTTGACTTAATGATATTGAGACTGAAGGGTTTACTTCATTCACTGTGGATAGGAGCACCTACATTGATGGAATTGACATTTCATCGAGATTCGGTTCATAGTGTTCATCAAACATTGGATCAAACAATTTCTTTAAATCATCTTCGATGGAGGTACATATGGAGTTCTTTGGAGAGGATTAGAAACAAGAGTAGAACCGATAGGACTACTTGATAAAGGTTGAAATGCGGTCCAGAATCGGATTGTCTGGAGCCATTTGACCGGTCACTCATCGAACGTAACGTGAATTGTTTCCATGATATTTCGGGTTCTCTTGTTGTAGATTCGGTAACCCTTCTTTTTTTATGCATAACCAACAAAAACTCCAATGTCCGCTTTAGCTCTTAATTTTCCTAAATCTTGACCGTCATTTGTTGGATAGCACAAAGCACCAAACACACGAAGATAGGAAAGATCAGGTGTTCATTTATGGACAAGTTCATATGGAGTTTTTCCATGAGAGGTGTGAATAAGGTAACGATTTTGGGTGTAGCAATGGCTTTAGCCCATAGAAACATCGGAACCTTTGAATAAATTAGCATTGTTCTTGCGGCTTCCACAAGAGTTCGATTTTGTCTTTCAACTACACCGTTCTGTTGAGGAGTTCGTGGAACACTTCTTTGATGACTGATTCCAACACTTTCATAAAACCGAATTAAGTCTTTGTTAACAAACTCGTGCCATTGTCTGCTCGAACAATTCTAAGCGTATTGTTGAGTCGAACACGAAGTCGTTTGATAAGTTTGATGATGACATACGGAGTTTCATCCTTTGTCCTCAAAAACTTTACCCAAGTAAATTGAGAGTAGTCATCAACAACTACTAGAATGTATTTCTTCCCATTTATCGTTTGCACTCTCATTGGTCCGCATGGATCCATAAGAAGGGTATGAAGAACTTCCATTATCGAGTTTGTGGGTTTTGGTTTGTGGGCATATTTCGTGCTTTTTCCCAACCGGCAAGTCGAACAAAGATGATCTTTTCATATTTCAACTGGGTAAGCCTCGACAAGATCCTTTCTAGAAAGGTTATTAATGGTACCAAGTTCAAGTGATTGAGACGACGATGCCATAACCATGACTTTGTTTTTGAAGCCTTTGACAGCAAGTAGATTGCAGAAGACTTCATCATGTCTTCGATAGATATGGTGTATAAGTTACAACCACGAGTACCTCTTAATAATTCCACACCATCAAGTTCTCTAACAAAACAAGTATGCTTTCTAAAAGCCACTTCTAGATCGGAATCACAGAATTGACCAACAGAGAACAAGCTATGACCAAGACATTCCACATAATATACCCTGGAAATTACACTTTTACCAACCACATAATCTCCATAACCCATAATTGCACCAAAATGATCGTTCTCGAATCTAACTGTTCCGATGAATTTGCTCACGAAGTTCATGAGCATGACCGGTCTCAAATATATGCTTGGAACACTGAGTCCAAGTACCACGAGCGATTTGAACGATCTGCAGTTGAACACAAACAAGAATGGATAATCGGATAATTGGGATCCCCATGCAAGAATGGGTTCCATTTGGTTAGTAACGATGATTGGAACACCCACATCGAAATAGAAATACCCATATCGAAATAGAAGCAATGGACTCATTAGAAATAGATGTAGTCTTGGTATCCGCATTGACCTATTCAAAGTATGTTCACTTCTTAAAGGAATAGTTCTACCAAGAGGCATCCATTTTCTAGTGGGCATTGTCTTAGCAGTATTGAGGCGAGCGATAATCCTTATGGCCAAAAGGTATCCATTGATAACCTATCTTACTAAATGTTCTTCCGTGGGTTTCCTTTGTTTTCTAACTTTCTTTCGTCTTTGCCTTTTAGACTTCTTAGCATGATTTTTAGCATTAACAATTTTAAGCGGGCATTTGACAACATTAGACAAAACATTCACACCACATTCATGATTAGCAATAGAATTCAAGCGGACATCATTACATGGTTTGCGGATAGTATCGTAATTCGAATTAATTACGACGCCTATGGCTAATACTAGAATCAACACGATTCGCTTTATTCAACTCAAACTTAAATTTCCTATGTTGGTCTTCTACTCTCTTCCAATGCACATTCTTAGCTTGTGAGGTCCTATCTTGCTTGGTATTGCCTCGGAGGCTTTGACCGCTTGCTTTAATGTCACCGATTACTCTGTAGAGGGAATTATGGGAACATTAGTTGGTTGATCTACTTTTTGCATTCCTGAACTAGATGTGCAAGGATCTGAACTACTAGACGGCATATTAGTGTTCACTTTCTTAAAGCTGGGCATGGAATGGTTTGTATGCTTGGCACTAGTCATAGAACAAGGCATCACAGCTTTACCTTTCGCACCTAGGAATTTAGGACATGTTGCAATTAGACATTCTAGCAGTTCCTGAGATCGTTTGGCCTGAATGCAAGCAAACCTAATTTCTCTATCAAGAGGCTTATTTATGAAATCCTCTTCCACAATCTCACGAAGACATTCTAGACTATCCTTAAGGTGAGCACAATAGTTATGAAACACAAGTTCATTATTCCTAAGATGAGAAGGAATATATTTAATAAATCATAGTATATTTGCGATCGAGGATGACTTTGATGCAACATTTTCATTAAAACAAGTGACGGTTTCCTTTTCCCGACTCCTCGATTCTCAATTTCTTTTTGTAAAGAGGTTATTTTTCGTTGTTTTTGTCACAAGTGACTTTCATTGAATCATATAACTCTTTAAAGTGACGTTTAACCTTTTCATTTTCTTCTAGAAAGCTCTCGTTTTCCTTTTGTAAAGCATTTACTAAGTTCGAAGATGAAAAGTTTGAGAATCTTGAGAATCTAAAGGAGGAGGCATTTGGGTGCCAATCACATTGTTCTTTTCACCCTTTAATTGAGAGATTTGGGCTTTCAACTTTACGATCGTGTTACATCGAGCTCGAATCATTCATCACGTTTGCTAATTTCAAAAGCTGCGTCAAATTCGGGAACATCCAAGGATGTCTTGATATTTGAGGTTTTAACATTTTCTTCGGATGTTGATATTTTAATTACAAAGCAAGATGCTCAACTTCCAATTTAGAAAACCTGTTTTACCGGGTTATCTTGATCATCCTGTTCAACTTTATCATGCAGTTTAGAGTTAGTTTTTTCAAGCTCAATGACACGATCATGGGAGACTTTCAGAGCAACGGATAATTCATGAAATTGAGAGGCATTAATAGAACAATTTGTAGCAGTGTAAAACACATCTTGAGCAATACATTCAGAAATAAGATTCTCATTCAAGGTATGCAAGTTCTTCCTCTCAATCTCATTATATTTTAATTCTCGCTCATTGTCACTAACCTCAACAATCATTGCATCAAATTCCTTTTCTATTTCTTTAATATCTAAGTCCATCCCCTTTTTAAGACTCTCAAATTGACCTTTTAATTGTTTAAAGAAAGGCATGATCTCATTTAAATAGCATTTTTTAGTTTGCTCAAAACTCCTTTCCCCTTCAGTTATCCCAGTGGGTGTGATCCTTTTCTTACAAGTTTTCTCAAAATCAACAAATAATTGAAAGATAACATATTGACTGATTAAGGTCTTGCTTTTAGTGGCAATAGTTCTAGGAACTAAAGGCATTGGTGTATTTGGAGGATACACGATTGTCAAGGCATTTTCCTAAGGGAGGTTTGTTACAACAAGATTCTCGCCTTTTCTTATCTAAATCCTTTTACTGTAACACTTGTTCGGGTGTTAGCAACGTTTGAGGCTTAAACATGTTCAAGGAAATCCAATTTTCCTTTTGTAGTCATGGGGTCTCGATAATTATGTTTTCTCTTACATGTAGGGTTGTTGAGCTTCTTATCCATTTTCTCCCTAGTGACCTCATCGATTTCTTATCTTCCTCGATTGCACTCGGTAGCAACTAGGTTTCGCCTAGGTTTAAGGATTTCATTGCCATCATAGACAACATTTTGAGCAACTTTTGCTATCTTACCATACTCGTGGTTGGATTCCTTTATAATGGGGATACTATGCTTATCACGAGAACTCTATGCTCGTGATCATGTGAGCGATCAATGGTATTCCTTGTACGCATAACTTATTTTCAAGCTTGTTTTCAAGGTTTTAGATTAGAAAAATCATTCAAAAGTTTTGATTCCTTAGCACTGAATTCTTGCTTAAGCATTTTAACATTTTCTTGAAGTTCTTGTTTTTGCTTAGCGCTTTAGAAAGCTTTTCTTGTAAGGAGTTTAACTCTTGTTTTAATACTTCTTCTCTAAACTTACTTTTTTAATAGTTGTACGATTTGGTCATCCATTTCCCGCTCATGGGTGGTTAACTCAAACTTAGCACGCTGTTCATAAATAGAAACTTGTTCTTTATAGGCATTCGATTCGTAAACAACAGAATCATCATGAGCACATGCAAGTGTATTCATCAAAAATATAGTCATCATTGACTGCAGAAGATGCATCACTTGGTACAGTCTCACGTTCACTTTGTTTCACATATTGAACATATGGGACAACACTGATATTACCCATATTTTCAATATCTGGCTCAAAGGTTTCAGTTGATTGTACTTTGTCATGTATCTTTTTCTCATCAACATCATCGTACAGGTTTAATACCTCTAAAATGATTTTTGTCTTTGGATGGACCGGCTTGTTGTGGTGGAGAGATCTTTGGAGATACCATAGGTGAGATGCTAGCCATGAAGATTTTCTGGGCAGTAGGTTCATTGTCGACATCATATTCAAATGCATCACAGTCGGCTACTTGAAAGGCATTCTGATGATTGTGACCTATTTCCTGAATTGGTTGCTCATCCACATCTGCATCATATGTCTTGGCATTCCCTTGAAGAAACAATAACTCTTCTTCATCCAAAGTCGCTCCATTATCCCGAGCTTGCACAAGCAACATCTTATCCTCAAGTACTACGCATTCGAGGCGTTTTGGCGATATGCGTTCCTTGCAATATGTCCTTACCACCACAGCTTGTAGCACTTGATTGGCTTTGCTTTTCCTTGATTTCCAATCCTTCCCGATTCGATTTCCACATATCCTCTACCAACTCCACCTCTTCCTTGTTCGTCTTGCCTTTCTTGAACCGGGTTGCACCATAACCTTCCCATCTCCGAAAGTGGCTTGATTGTGTGGATTGGATGTTGTTCGAGGTTGTTGTTGGTGTGTGGGAGAGAGTTCATGTTTTGACTAACCATGAGAGCCGCTTGATTAATGAAGTTTCCACGGTGCATCAAGATCACTTGTTTGAACATTGGATCGGGAATGAGTTTGTGATTACCATTACCCATGGGTATAACTTGAGAAGCTTTGGTGGTAATTCCCACATTTGTGTAAAAGCGGTTGAATCATTTGATGAGCTTGTTAATACAAATAAGCCGTGAAAACGTTTATTTATATTTTACGATCTTCAAATGTTTTGTCGATAACAAATATAAAATCATTTTAACGAAACAAATAGAGTACGTAAATAGTTTGAGTTAATAGTTTTCTAACACACTTACGCTCTCACATAAAACACTAAAACAAGTATAAGTGATTTTATGATTTAGATACATATGTACAACAACTAGTGTTTACATATTGGGTTAAACATATACTTAAACTAAGTATACTAAAATGGGTAAAAACTAAGTGTATGCTAAATTGGGTAAATACAAGTATATACTAAAAGGGTAAATACTAGCAAATGGTTTTGACCCATAACCCATGGTTTTATATATACCACTTAACCAAGTTCATTGTATCCTTAAGATACATTGTATCTAGAAAGAAAACCATGGATCAACCCATAACCCATGACCCATGACCCTTAACCAAAAATACCCATGGGCAAAGAGGAGCGGACCACGGATCCCTAGCTTTGTGCTAGCCGGATCCCTTGTGGTAGGGATCCGTGGGATCCGGGGATACAGAAGAGAATTTCCTCTATAAATAGAGAGCCATTTCTTCCTCTCTATGTGTGCTTTTCACATAAACTTCCCAAAAGTATTCTAACCCTCTAACCTCAGATCTAAGTGATCTATGTAGTTTGTCTTTTGTTTTGTGTGATCTACTAGGTTCCTCCTAAAGGAAAGATCACCACCTCTTGAAGACGTGCAAGCTCAAAGTCCATGAGTTGCCATGCTTCGTCATCATCAAGACTACTAAGGTTATCTTGTTGATAGTTCTTCCTTTCTCCATAGATGTTGGGTTGAAGGCATTAGTGAAGAATGCCGAAAGTGTCAAGATGAAAGCATTAGTGAAAGGTGCTCATCATTCGTGTCAAAGCATTAGTGAAGGATGCTAAAGGTGTCAAGACGAAGGCATTAGTGAAGGGTGCCAAGCGTTGTGTCAAAGGCATTAGTGAAGGATGCCAAAGAATCAAATCAAGTAGCATTTGGGAAGAATGCCTAGGTCGTATAATCGATGAGGTGCATCGTTATACATATATGTATTTGTTTATATACAAGGATGGTGATATCCTTGATGGTGTTGTAACAAGGAGTAGATCTCCTTGAGATTAGGTGTTGTGTCGTGAAGGTGTAGTTCACCTAAGGTGTGAAAGAACTAGGTACTTAGCCTAGTACCTAATAAAGGGTAGGCGACGTTGTGAAGGATTAGTTCTCCTAAGGTGTGAAAGAACTCGGTGGTTAGCCTAGCACCGTATAAAGGGTAGGCGACGTTGTGTTAGGTGTGGTTCGCCTTGGTGTGAAAGAACTCGGTATTTAGCTTTGTACTGGGAAAAAGGTTAAGCGACGTTGTGAAGGCTTCTCCGCCATAAGGAGTTGGTGTAGTGTTTACGAACTCTCGAGTAGGTGACTCGGGGAGTGGAGTAGGGCAAGGAAGGTGTCCTTGTAGCCGAACCACTATAAATACTTGTGTCGTGGTGATGTGCTTCTTACTCTTTATCTTTCATTACACGTTTATATATCTATCTATCAACGTCCAACATAAACAATCAAATAGATTGACATAAGTCGATCTAAATATTTAAAAGGAAGTTTTAAATTGGTAAAACTATTCAACCCCCCCTTCTAGTTTTCCACAATTGGCATCAGAGCTTCGTTACCAAGTTTCTTAGAGTATGTTGTACTTTAAAAACTTGATACGATCCATGTATGTTTGAAAACTACAAAGAAGGATTATTTTGTCATATTTTAAAAATCACCATTTTGTTTATTGTTGGACAATGATAGAATGCTCTAACATTTTTTTTAAAGCATTATCCATACTTGGATTTGGAACTACCAAGATGATCATGAAGAATTCATCTAAATAGTTCTTCTCGCAAAAAGAATGTTTAAGTATCCTTACAACATTAATCTGGAGATTCCAAGAAACATCTAAATATTTCTTTTCTTTAAAAGAATATTTGGCAAAGGTATGATCTTTAATTACTTACCTTTATTTGTTATTATTAGTATCTTGATTGCATGACTTAGTAGTAATGATTCTAGTAATTATTCTTTTACAGTTATTTTCTATTTAGTGCTCTCCGTTTTTTTTTTTTTTTTTTTCAGACTTTATTACCAACCCATAATAATATCTAGTTATATGATAACATCAATCATTATTCATCACAAAGGATTTATTGACATTTCATGCATATCAATAAATATCCATGTGAAACTCCTTATGTTATAATAAAATGGGATTTTATTATAATGTTTGAAAAGCTTCCCAAGAATTACGACTAATTCTTAAAAAAGGGAACCTTGTCTAATAGGAATAGCATTAAATCATCAAAACCTCAAACCACAAGTTTTAGAACATTAACACCAAAACACTAGGTATCTTAGAACTCCCAAACCAAAGTTATCAAGGAATTTCTTGAGCTGACTTTTACTGTCATGCCGGATCCCTAAGTTTATACTAGACGGATCCCAAATGAGAGGATCCGCGGGATCCGTGCAATGAAGACAATATAAGCTAAAATGATCATTGTGGATGTTCCACCATTACTCATTTCACAGACTCACGAACAAAGACTCGCCATCGTTCATAGGAGCTAATTGATCATTTTCTCAAGCCTAACAATCACGTGTGTAAGTTTAATCTTCACTACATTGTTAATCTAATTCCTTGATTCTTAGAATTACAATTACTTCATCTTTAAGAGTTGGGTTCAAATGGGTTTTCCATAATTTGTCATCACATTGTTTTCTAAGATAATCTAAATCAAAGATTTAACATTGTTAATACAAATTAAACACATTTCTTGAACCCAACAAAGATGATGAGAGCAAAATTGTGATGAAACCCTCTAGGTTACTATTCACCATTAACACCACATTGTGGTTACATTGTTTAGGAACATCATGCCAAGCAACAAGCAACAAGATTACCAAGACACCACTCACTACATTCCCATGTACCATAGGAAAATGGATTAAATCCGGACGATAGGAAAGCTTTTAAGTTACTTGAAAGGAGACTCTTTCATGAAGGTAGAGTTGTTGATCCATCATTTCTTGCAAATACCGACATGAGGGAAGTATTTGGAACTATTGGGTTTGATTGTTTATTGGATATAAACGAGCAAATTTGCCGGTCTTTGTGCTTGAGTTTTACAAGACTATGGGTATAATTAGAAATGATGATGGGTCCATCTCAATTGAATTTACCATAAATGGACATAAGTACACTCTTTCACTTGTGGAGCTTGGAAGAATTCTAGGGTTACATATGATGGCGTTTGTATGTACTCAAATGAATGGTCTTTGGAACAACTACACACAATGGTTGATCACCATGATATCTACCACACTTTGATCCGGAAGCAACCACGGTGAGGACACCGTGTTTATGCCAAGAGCATCACCATCAAGAGTCACAAGAAAGTCAAAAGTGATCTATAGGATCCTTTTCAAATGGAGCTTCGAAATGTATGGGTTATATAAAAATGGGAAGTTGTGATAAGAGAAAATGTGGTATGTCTAGTAGGAAACAAGGATCACCCCAACGCTTGCCTAAGCTTCATGATATATTGTCTAGTGACCAATACTAGATTCAACCTTGCCTACTACATGGTCAAAAGAATGGCAAGTGTGAGAAGCATGGACAAGATGGTACTCCGTATGCAATGCTTCTAACCCGTCTTGCAAAATTCATCTTTGCATTAGATCCTTCCCACAATCCCTTGATCATAACTTTTGCAATAAGGTCATGGTTCCACTAACCGAGGGTAGAACAACAAGGTTCATGGTAGAAGGCAAGAGGCCACATCCACCCACGGATTCCTCGGACGAAAGAGAGAGGCAAGAAGAAGGTGAAGGTGAAGGGAGTAGTAGCAACCCACTTGAGAATATTGATCTTGACCCTTTGGACTACATTAACCAATTGCCAAACATCCCCAATGAATCGCCCGAATGGCAACAAACCAAGGGAATCTTCAAATGCTTCGCCAATTTCTTGAGGAAGAAGAAGTGAAGAAAGGTAAAATCCTAAGGCTTAAGTGTTTGATGAACAATTTCAAAACAATGGTTTGTAAACAATCTTAACTATGCTTGTAGTATGTAGGTATTGCCATATCTTGGCACTAAACATTCTAACTTAGGTATTTGAAAATGAGATTTTACGACCTCTTGGTATGGTCGTCGTCACTCATTCTAGGAACTTCAGTGTTTCCCACTTTGATACAAGTTATATTAGTTGTGTTCTTACACTTAGTCCCCTTAGAAACAACTAAGAAATGCATTTACTATAATATGCATAGTTGCACATTTCTGTAAGCCTTCGATCCGCAGATTGGCGGATCCCAGATTTTCAACTAGCCGGATCCTCCCATAAGGGAACCGTGGGATCCGTATACAACCGATGTGCAAAAGCAGATTTAGCTTCATCAAAATAGTCCACTAGAACACTTCAAACTAGTCTAACATGATACCCTAGAACCAACTAAGTCTTCCGCTAATAGTTGAAAACCTCACTCTCATCCATGGCTTATCTAGGATACATTTTGAAATATTTCGTTTGGTTATCAACTAGTCAAAACTCACCATAATTCCGCTCCAACACTCACACATTATCCATCACATTTGATAGCACTTAGTTTGGTATATCCTTCAATTTTAGCAAATTGATCTCAATCTTCTTTGACTCAAAATTAGAGCCAAAATAAGTTTTTTTTTTTATTTCTTTTATAAATTTATTCTAGGACATCATCGACTTTTAGGACTTAGTATCATCATTTTCTCACAACATATTGAAAGGAAACCTTGACAAATAAATAGTTAGATTACCCAAGGTAAGTGCTCTTAGTCTAACCATCATTATGCACCATTACTTATTATGGTTGAGAATTTGAGATATCCAAACGACTAAAAACTTCAAAGTTAAGTCAAAACCTCGAAATCCATTAATGATAAACCTTACAAAGGCATGATGACTTCACTTAAAACACGTTCGATAGCGGATCCACGGTCTATAACCAGCGGATCCTCATCGAGAGGATCCGCGGGATCCGACGTGCGTAAAGAATAAGGTTAGCCTCCTTAATTCAAATTCAAGTTACCTTTTCTCTAACCACCTTTAAGCATTCATTAATTACCCTCCTAGAGTGATCAAAATCTCAAGAGCATGCTTAATCCTCTAAGTGGTCAAGGATTTAATTTCCTATTTCAAATTTTCCTTTATAACCAAACAAACCTTAGGACTAAGTCACCACTCTTAATCACATCTCAAAATCGAAATTTGAAGCTCACATTAGCACCTTCATCACCATGACTAAAGCCCTTAGCAACAACTCCTCAAACATAGGATCATCCAAAAGAAAGGGCCAAATGATCCATGAAATTTCATCCATCGAAACATCCCTATTAGAGATAATGACTCTAGAATCCCACCTCATCAAACCCATCCAACAAAAGCTAAGAGAACCGCAAGGATTAGCATCAAATCCTTCCAACTAGAAAAGGGATCATCTAGTTCCAAACCTAACATGGATAGTTCTAGCAAGCCATCAAAACCTTCATTCATTGAGAATGGACTACACTCATTGAATGAGCCTCTTCCGCATCCAAACATATATTCATTGTTTCATTCATCACCAAGAACCTCCCATTCACCAACCTTTTCATTGAATCGGGAACCACCTACAACACCAACTAGCCCATCATGGGAGACAAGGAACAACCTTGATCATATGGAAGAAGTTCCATTACCACCCTCATTTTTAGAACCTCTCCTACTTCTCAAAATGAAGACCCTCAAACACACATTGAGCCCCTCAAACATCCTTTTTCCTTGGGGCCAAACCAAGACAATATTTGCCCAAATTGTCTAAAACTCAAGGACTTGTTCAAGAAGTACGAAATGAGATACATTTCATGTTCAATCATCTTCTTGCAAAGTTGGATCAATTCAACAAGTCCACCCATCCCTAGACTTAAGCACATTGTCACATTCTAAATCCCGAAATGAGATTAGTATTAGTAGTACTTATATGGCTAAAGTTCATTCTCTTAGTTTTAGAGATTTGGTTGTGTATCTCTTGTTTTATTGAATGAATACTTATATGCTATGATTATTATGTGTGTTGTGCTTGTTATATTGTACATATATCTCATTCCTCAAATAGCACTCCTTGACATTTCTTCACTTCTTGAAAAGCGTAATGAGATAGCCGGATCCCTTCCAGATAACTAGACGGATCCTCCTTGAAGGGAACCGTGGGATCCGTGGTACAGAAGCACAAATTTCTACTAACTTGAGTCTCTTTTGCAGGAAATTATGCACTATACTCTTGTTTTTCTAACCTTTGTTTTGTAGTTATTCAAAATACACATGAAGATATTGACACCATAAAGCTAGGGGGAGCTTTGTGTCAAATGACATTGCAAAATCATTTGCAAACTTAATCCTATTTTGGGTTACACTTCATGACACCCCATTGCAACATTGCAATATTTAAGGGGGAGCACGTTCTCGTCACTTAGACGAACCATTTGCAAACTTAATTGCAAACACAATTAGTTTATTTTACGTTATGTCCTTGACGCCTTTCAAAGGGATGGACTCGTCAAGGGGAGTTAAGACAGTACCATTCCGTCACTTGCTCTCTTTACATTTTACATTTTTTTTTCTCTTATAAAAATTGTGTTAGTTTCTTTTAACACTTTTGTTTCGACAAAAGGGGAGAAGAAAGTAAAACTACAAATTCAAACTTTTACAATTTTAGATTTTTCCTTAAAATAATTTTATGTTTTGTCATCAACAAAAGGGAGATTGTTAATACAAATAAGCCGTGAAAACGTTTATTTATATTTTACGATCTTCAAATGTTTTGTCGATAACAAATATAAAATCATTTTAACGAAACAAATAGAGTACGTAAATAGTTTGAGTTAATAGTTTTCTAACACACTTACGCTCTCACATAAAACACTAAAACAAGTATAAGTGATTTTATGATTTAGATACATATGTACAACAACTAGTGTTTACATATTGGGTTAAACATATACTTAAACTAAGTATACTAAAATGGGTAAAAACTAAGTGTATGCTAAATTGGGTAAATACAAGTATATACTAAAAGGGTAAATACTAGCAAATGGTTTTGACCCATAACCCATGGTTTTATATATACCACTTAACCAAGTTCATTGTATCCTTAAGATACATTGTATCTAGAAAGAAAACCATGGATCAACCCATAACCCATGACCCATGACCCTTAACCAAAAATACCCATGGGCAAGAGAGGCGGACCACGGATCCCTAGCTTTGTGCTAGCCGGATCCCTTGTGGTAGGGATCCGTGGGATCCGGGAAACAGAAGAGAATTTCCTCTATAAATAGAGAGCCATTTCTTCCTCTCTATGTGTGCTTTTTACATAAACTTCCCAAAGTATTCTAAACCTCTAACCTCGGATCTAAGTGATCTATGTAGTTTGTCTTTTGTTTTTGTGTGATCTACTAGGTTCCTCCTAAAGGAAAGATCACCACCTCTTGAAGACGTGCAAGCTCAAAGTCCATGAGTTGCCATGCTTCGTCATCATCAAGACTACTAAGGTTATCTTGTTGATAGTTCTTCCTTTCTCCATAGATGTTGGGTTGAAGGCATTAGTGAAGAATGCCGAAAGTGTCAAGATGAAAGCATTAGTGAAAGGTGCTCATCATTCGTGTCAAAGCATTAGTGAAGGATGCTAAAGGTGTCAAGACGAAGGCATTAGTGAAGGGTGCCAAGCGTTGTGTCAAAGGCATTAGTGAAGGATGCCAAAGAATCAAATCAAGTAGCATTTGGGAAGAATGCCTAGGTCGTATAATCGATGAGGTGCATCGTTATACATATATGTATTTGTTTATATACAAGGATGGTGATATCCTTGATGGTGTTGTAACAAGGAGTAGATCTCCTTGAGATTAGGTGTTGTGTCGTGAAGGTGTAGTTCACCTAAGGTGTGAAAGAACTAGGTACTTAGCCTAGTACCTAATAAAGGGTAGGCGACGTTGTGAAGGATTAGTTCTCCTAAGGTGTGAAAGAACTCGGTGGTTAGCCTAGCACCGTATAAAGGGTAGGCGACGTTGTGTTAGGTGTGGTTCGCCTTGGTGTGAAAGAACTCGGTATTTAGCTTTGTACCGGAAAAAGGTTAAGCGACGTTGTGAAGGCTTCTCCGCCATAAGGAGTTGGTGTAGTGTTTACGAACTCTCGAGTAGGTGACTCGGGGAGTGGAGTAGGGCAAGGAAGGTGTCCTTGTAGCGGAACCACTATAAATACTTGTGTCGTGGTGATGTGCTTTTACTCTTTATCTTTCATTACACGCTTATATATCTATCTATCAACGTCCAACATAAACAATCAAATAGATTGACATAAGTCGATCTAAATATTTAAAAGGAAGTTTTAAATTGGTAAAACTATTCAACCCCCTTCTAGTTTTCCACATTAGTGAGAGAAAGAAAAATCTTATTATGAGCTCCAACTCTCTACCTTGGAAGGTAGAGAGTATTTATAATACTTACATAAATCGCCACCTACGGAACGTGGATCGGGCATACGGTGGTAAAGACCCGTCAGTCCTCCACGGTGTTACTTAACTAAATACTACTTAACTTGTAATAATCTATGACTACGAGCTTTTTAATGATTACATATACTTGAGGTGACCGACTCTTAATAACTGGATTTACTAAATCCTAACAATCAAGCTAAATATACAACTGAGATTTTGAAAAATCATGGTATGGATAATTGTGATTCGGTCGGTACACCAATGGTAACTTCACCAAAAATTGGAGCCGATTTATTTGGGAAAGCCATCGATCCAAAGAAATATCGGAGCATTATTCGTTCTCTCATGTACCTCACTGCTAGTCGGCCGATATTCATTTCTTTGTTTGCTTATTAGCGGTTTGAGCAAAGCCTACCGAACTACATCTCAAAGAGGTTAAAGGATCTTCGGTACCTAAAGACATCCATTCACATGGGACTTTGGTATCCGAAGGAATCTGGATTTGATCTAATTGCCTTTTCGGATCTTCGACCACGCGGTGATCAAGTTCTGACAAAAAGTACATCGGGAGGAGCACAATTTTTGGGTGAAAAGTTAGTCGACTAGTCTTCAAAGAAACAAGATTGCATTGCACTTTCAACCGAAGGCGAGTATGTGTCTCTATCTGCGTGTTGTGCTCAAGTTCTATGGATGAGAACACAACTCACGATTATGGCTTTACTTTCGATAAAATACCTATGTATTGTGACTCGAAAAGTGCCATAGCCATATCATGCAATCTGTTCATCGCTCAAAGATTAAGCACATTCGTGTCCGCTATCACTTCATAAAGACCACGTGGAAGAAGGTCTTGTTGAATTATTCTTCGTGAAGGCGATTACCAACTCGCCGATCTATTCACTAAAGCCCTTTCAAAGAGCGATTTAATGATTTAGTTCGACGAATTGGAATCGAACCTAACCCCGAGGAGTTAGAACGTCTTCTCGAATCTTCTTGAAAATTATTTCCAAAAAAAGCTTCATTGTAAATATTTTGAAAAACAAAATACAAAATTTGAAAAACCAACAAAAGGAAAATATAAAAATATAAAACTTTCAAAAATACAAAAACAATATAAAATCAAAAATCCAAAAATATTCTTCTCACGACATGTCTCTCGTATAATCGATATTCTGTACGTTTCTAGAAATGTCATTCAACAATGATACGGACATGTACAGATGCTTGAACGAGAGTTCTTTAAATGTTTTCTAAAACATGTCGTTTCTCAAAAAAATTCTTCAAAATAATGGCTTTCGTATACTTCAGTACGAAACCCGAACTTCAAAATAATGGCTTTCGTATACTTCAGTACGAAACCCGTACCAAAAAAGATGACTTTTGATTATTTTCAAATTAAAACTCGTGTTTTTTAAAGAAAAAATATAGTGTACGCTTCAGTGCACTACATTTAAAACTGGTGAGAAATCATCATCATCTTGAGCACCTTTTTCAAGATTGTTCAAAAAGATTTTCAAAATCTTTCAAAATATTTTATGCTCAAGATAACTCCCTCTAAAACCCTTTAATTGATTATGCTTTATTAAAGGGGGAGTATAAAACCATAATGTTCCAAATTCATGCTTAAATAAAATCCGTTTGTCTCCCCAAAAGATTCTAAAAATGTTGTTTAATCCGTTGATATAAACAATATCACGAATATGCTATTTTTGAGGGGGAGAAGACGTGATTAAAATGTGATCAAAAAGTTTAATGATCGTTGTTTGAATCTAAAAAGAGCTCGACTCAGTCGTAACCATTGAATTGACGAGGAATCTAAGTCAGGAAATGTACCATCCCGAGAAACTTTCTATGGACTTGACCAGGACGGGTAATAATTTCAAGCTAGTTCTCTAGTGATGTAAACGTGTCTCGAATCGGTTTCGTTCATTTAAAGTCGATCAATTCAAAAAGTGTGAACTCTACCCTCACTTTACAGATTTCTGTCAAAACTTATAAGCACATGTGGAGGGGGAGTGTTTCTGAAAATATACAACTCCCGGAGTGTTTCAAACATGTTTTCAATCATAAACACTCTGAGAGATTTTCAAGAAAAATGGTTTTATGGCAACATGGGACAGTCATGGAGTTATAAGGTAACCAAGGATAGGAAATCCGTCCTATGATCCGCTAGAGCCGGAGGGATCTACCCAAGAACAATACCCATAGTTAGTATTATAAGTCCTTAGGTATGATTAAAAAAGGAGTAATGTGAGAAAGGAGAAAGAAGGGGTTGAAGAATTAAAAAGAAATGTAATGAAAAAGGGTGAAAAGAAATAGCCCTCCATAATCAACTTTAGGGCAGAAACCAAGTTCAATTCATCTGCTACTGGTTGTCACTAAGATGACACTAGTATTGAAGACAAAGACGTCATGGACCCAGTGACGCACTACACTAAACCTTCTAGCTACTCAATTCCTCTTAAAAGGATTTGTTTCATTCTCACTGGGAACCCTACATAATCTATCGACTTTCTCTTAGAGATAGTTGGTATTGAAAAAGGAGACCCTCTCCCTAGTCTCCGCTCAGGAAAACCAAAATGCACTAATCGAGTCTAGAGCCAAGAGATTCATTAAAAGATCTCATAGGAACATATGACATTTCATCGCTTGTTATTCATCTATAAGGACACAAGTGATACATTCTAGAGTCCTACGCAGATCTTAGCAATCTGCCAGAACATTTATGAGGGGAGTTACAATTGTAATCCTCAGTGATTGAATGGAAATTCTGCGGTCAACATCAAATGTACCGACAAGCAGTCACTTGATAATTCTTATGGATTACGCTTAGTGTGTCTCAAATGGTCTACATTCGTGAAGTGATGCTTGATTGTACTTCAAATGACTCACCAGGCGTAGATATACTTGTGATGTCGTGTTAGCCTTCTTGAGGGCCTCCGGTTCGTGAACACCTTTGTAAGAATTAGATATGTGTTTCACAATATGATGTTAACACCTCGACGTTCGAACACGTAAGTCTTTGGAAATCCGCTAAGGAGATTCCTTTCACGAATCGAATCACGAAGATGTGGTCGTTACTTAAATTTATTCAATGTAATGCCAAGCTGTCCCTTATGGGATTAGGACGGTTGATTCGCCCGACCAAGGTGAATGGAATCAAGATATTCATCAAGAGAACAATTATAGTAATCAATTCTTTAAGAAAAGATTACAATGATCAATTGGTGTTCGTGATCGCACAGGAAGTCTGGCGATGGATGCTCGCGGGAGGAAGAGATCGTGCAGATTCTCCACATGCTCATACCAACTACATCATTGGAATCTCAAAGTCAAAAAGAAGTGTGAGCATGGTGGAGAAAGACGTGGAGACACCTAACCAAAGAAGTTGACAAATGGCAGACAACACCATTAACTGATCACAAAGCATGAAGGAATGTAAATCAAGACTATTCTATATCTACACACAAAGTTCAAGCTCAAGGAAAGTAAATACCTAATCAAGTGGATCATCTTTTGAATGACCACCCCTTAGGGGGAGATTGTTAGCCTTAATAATATTTAATAGAAGTGATGGTCATTCACGTTTAGGAACTTTGTAACTTGTGTTAGATATCGTGATAGAATAGTCAACAGGCTCGTAGATTAGGCTAAGCTAAATGGCTATTAGTTAAGTTAAGCTGGCCTTTTATAAGTTAATGTAACCCAAACCCAATCCAAGCCCACACGAGGCCCATGGCCAAGCCTTTAGGGTGTTTTATGTAGAAGTATAAATACCCCTCAAATGTGTCATTTGAGGGGTGTGCTTGAGTGTGTATGTGTGTGTTTTCTCTTTCATATAAAAGTTCTTCTTTTCATCTTTTCTCTCTACACATATACGCATAACCTAACATCATCAAGTCACCATCTTTCTTTATCTTTCTTCTTATTTACGTATAGCATATAACTTGTGTTTCACGTGTAACTTGTGTCGTAAGCTTGTGTATTCGTGATAAGGTTGAGATATTTAAGGTCCTACAACTTTCTATTCCCCAATCGGACAATCTTGAAGAAGGTCGAGTCTACAGTCGATTCTACATTTTCTACTGCATGTTAGAAGACTAAAGACGAGTTGCATTTGATTATCTAAAGACTTCTTCTTATTCTGGGCATTTATCTAGAAGATTGTCGACTTAGGGGAGAGTGAAAATTCAAGATTCAATCCCTAATTAGATTTGCTCACGTAATTCTTCATCAAGTTGATTCTCACAATATTTCTAATGGTATTCTCAAAAGATTTCCAGTAAATGGGGGTATAATGTGTTGCTGATTCTGAAGCATCAAAACCATCAAGGGGGAAGGAAACATGTATCTAAACGCGAGTAACCTTGATGAACTTAATACTTCTAAGTGATTGAAGATATCCCGGGAAGACAGATGTCATTACCGCAGAGAAACTCAAGGTTTGACTCATGGCGTTTAGTGTTCTTATTCCAACTATGTGGGGGAAGAGATGGAAGAGTTAGTTTAGGTACACAAGTGTGTGATGATTTTGATGTTATCGCAATCATCACGGGAGAGAGATTATGTACATTGGGGACGCTCAGTTGTTTCACTTGAGAGCTTAATCAGTGATTCTGTGATAATCACTTATTCCGGAGTTGACATCCGCAGAGATAATCAGTGATTCAGCATGCTACTTTAATGTTATCGGTTATTCTTTCTTTGGACATTTGGGTACTTCGGGTTCTTGAGCTTCATACACTTTCTTCAGGGGAGAGAAAAGTATACTTCGGGGTTATTCTTTGCTTATCAGACTTAATCTGCTACTTCGATGTTATAAGTTTCTCTATCTTTGGGTATATGTGTATTCGGGTTCTTGAGCTTTATTCCAAGAGACTGACTGCATCATCTCAACTACTTGGGGGAATTGATCTCTTGACAACTTCTGGTATTCTTCGCTTCAGACTTTAGTGGAAAGAAATATGAGAAGATTTTATTCAAGTGTGGGATGAAACGTTGTTGTTCTTCTATCATGATGATCTAACCCCGAACGGAGAATTGATGATCATTCTTAAAAGGAGCAGCAAGATCGATGATATGGTGTGCTTCTCTGTGCACCTGGCTAAGGCAAGCTTGAAAGAGAGCTTAGAATCTGCTCAAGAAGAATATTTTCGGTTTGGGGGGAAGTTGCCAAAGTCTCACTTTCAGATGGTTCAATTTCTCTCAATTCAGGAGCCTCGAAAGCTTTGGTGGTGAAAGTTTAAGAGATGATGAGTTCTATCTTCTACAACGGGGCTGCTCGATATCCTTATCTCGGTACTCGTATCATCATCCTTCTTAAACTATATCATCTACTCTATCTTTGTATATATTTATCAAAAAAACAAAATACAAAAATATAAAACCAACAAAAGGAAAATAGAAAAATATAAAATCAACAAAAATCCATAAAAATTTGAAAAATCAGAAAATACGAAAAATATTGTTTTCTCAAGACATGTCTTCTGGTATCGATAACATCTACGGTCTTAGAAATGTCATTCAACAATGGCACAGGACCATAGATGAAGTTAGAGCAGAAGGTGTAAATATTTCTTTTCAAAACATGTCTAAAAATTATGGTTTTCTATTATTTCAGATAGCAACCCGTTCTTCAAGAAAGGAAAGTGTTGCGCTAAATCAATTTTCATAAATTTCGTGCACTTATCCTAAAACATAATGAGGAAAGTATGTCGAAGGACTGCTGTTCCTACACAAATGTTTTTCCGTCAAAAATTCTTCAGAAAAATATTTTTTGTATTCTAAAATGGTGGAAATTGAGTTGCTTGAAAATCAATCAGAATCAAAATATTCATAAATTTGCAAAACCCAATCAATGACTTCAGCATTGTTAAAACTATTTATGAAATGAGTCATTGATTGAGGGCGAGAATGTTTTAAAATTTATATCATCTAACAGGGCTTATAGAATCATCCTACATGCTTAACTGAAAAAGATATTTGCCTATGTTGAAGGACTAGGAATCTAGGTTATGATTATTAGGATTAGATTATTAGAGTTTGATAAACACATTATTCCCATGCCTTTGTATGATATGATTGATATGTTGAATTGACTTTTATTAGTCGATTGTTGTTGGGTGTTGTCGACCACCATATATCTGTTTGTGTTGACTAAAGTATGCAGATAAGATGGTTTAAAAGAATGTTCCCGATACAGATCCCACAAAAGTAGATGATTGGATGCCGATAGGAAAGGGTAACTATTTCTTGGGTCGACAAAAGAAGAAACGGAGCTTAATTGGATCTCTATAGAGAGTTGGCATGATAGATGCAACGTCAGAGGTCTCACTGCATTTGCAGATGGTTTTCTTTCTGCCTACAGCAACAACAACAACAAAAGCAGCTCAACCACCTAACGTATCTTTGTGCATGATAAGTAGTGATGATACCATTTTTAAAATTATTGTTTTTGAAAATGGAAAAATATTTGTTTGCAAATAAATTGAACTAAATTTTGGAAATCAACTGGACTTCACTTTTTCAAAACTTAAGTCACTCAATCAATGACTACGGTCATTGATTGAGGGGGAGAATGATTTCAAATTGAATACTTTCAAACAATATTTCTTCATAAAAGTCCGGTTTGTACAAAATAAGTGGTGATCTAAAGATTTAATGTTATGTCATGGTATGATTTTCTTTAAAACTCAAAGATCTTTCAAAATGAAATTTTTTCTGTTCTTGTTTGATTGTGAAATGTTTGTATTTTACTTAAAGATCTCTTAAAACCATCATACCTGACACTAACAATCTTTAACGTCTAAAATTTGCCCTTATCAGTTAATTTCAAAATTAAATCTTGCCACGTCTTTCCCCAAATTTTTCTAAATGATTTAAATCAATTGGGATCACAAATCTCAATTGGTTTGAAAATTTTGATCGGGGGAGAGATCGTGATTTAAATCTTAAATCGGTTTTAATGGGTGATTGTTTCAAAAGCACTCCTTCCTTCATGTGCCAAACGATTTCAAATACATGATGTACATGATTGAGGAGGAGCATTTAACCAAAAACCAGAAGAGAATTTAAACCATGCATATTTTCTCCCAAGTTTTCTAAAACTATTTAAATCACTTGGGATCTAAAATCTCAAAGGGTTTGATACTTTTGATCGGGGGAGAAAATGTGATTTAAATATGAAATCTGATATAAGATGATCGTTTTGATTCAAAGTGCAAGTTCTCTCTAATATGTGCTAAACTCTTTCGTATATCGATGCACATATTGAGGGGGAGCGAATGGTTTCTATTGGCAATCGTGGAAGTACTTCAAAAACCAAAAACCTCTATCCTCTATGTGTTAAATGATTTCAAATAACCAACGCACATTTTGAGGGGGAGAATTTACCAAGAAAATCAAATGGCTTTTTCCACGAAAATTGTGATCAAGAAATTATTTCAAAGAACTCTTTGCCTCCATGTGATAAAAAATTTCAAAATCATATGCACATGTTGAGGGGGAGCATTTCTAAAAGATCAAAAACAATTAAGGTACAAAATGCTTTGATATTATATGACAAGTACCTTGATTGATTTTCCAAATGATTTTTCTAGTGGTTCCAAGAAGGAAAGAACTATACCATAAAACCGACCATTTTACTTTATGCATGGAGTTATAAGGATGGTAAGGTTAGGTATTCATTCCCACGATCCCGCCAGAGCCAGAGGGATCTAACCAGGGACAATCCACTAGATAGTGTAGAAGTCCTTAGGTATGATGAAAAAAGGAGAAAAATGAGAATACGGGAAGAGTACGGACTGAGACAGAGCTAGTACTTGAATATACCTAACAAGGTTCTAGTTATGAAGTCTCGTAAGCTTGAAGGGTTGAAGAATGAAAAGAATTGAATATGAAAGGGTGAAAACAAATAGCCTCCAATAATTCAACCTTAGGGTAGAAAGCGGGTTCAATACATTTGCTACTAGTGGTTACTAAGGTAACACTGGTATTGAAGACAAGACGTCATGGACCCAAATGATGTGTTTGCACTATAACTTCCCAAGCTACTCAAGTTCCTCTTAAAAGGACTTGTTTCATTCTCACGGGGAACCTACATAATCTATCGACTTTCTCTTAAAGATTGTTGATATTGAAGAAGGAGACCCTCTCCCTAGTCTCCGACATAGGAAACCAAAGTGCACTATTGAGTCTAGAGCCAAGAGATCATCCACAATATCTCATTAGGACACAAAATTAATGAAGACTTACTGTTTCACACAATGTGGAAAGTAAGTATATATTAAGAGTCAAACGCATTATCCTTGTGATATTTGCCAGAACATTCGAGTGATATGCAAAATATTCACGATGAAGATGAAAATCCTTCTAGAGCCAACATCAAACAAGCTCTTGGTGGGTGACATGTGAGATCTTTTCAAAAGATCAAGCTTGTGACAACTGGATAGAAACAATGGGGAGATTCACTCTTGAATCAACCTTGGTCCAGGAAATGAATTGACGAATACTTTTGGAAAAACCGTTCGATGTGCAAATCTCTTCTTTTCTCTAGCACATCGAATGTGTATTCATATTTCAAATACAAAAAGTATCTCTGATTGAAAAAAATACTTTTGGAAAAACCGTTCGATGTGCAAATCTCTTCTTTTTTCTAGCACATCGATTGTGTATTCATTTTCAAACACAAAAAGTATTTCTAATTGAAAATTGATCTTTCTTATAAAACCTTCGTCGTATTGCAAAACTCTTTCTTCAAGCAATACGCGATTTTTCAAATCAATTTTTCATCAATCAATGAATCTTAATTCGCTGGTTCACTCACTCCGTGTTGTCTACTTTGGGACGCTCTGGTTTGAGAACGGCTAGATCAAGCTGCGAAACCCTATCAAGGAGATACTTCGGAATTCTACACCGATCACAGCGGATTTATCTTGATCAGCGGGAACCGTGGTTCTTGCAACTATATTCAACGAAAGTGAACAAAGACACTTTCGTGTGTTTTATTGCTAACTGTTGTTTGCAGGAACATTAGACGGTTGCAGCTGATCGATATTAAGAAGTCAATTCACAACCGCATGCTCACAGCATTCACACTTAATTGAAGAAAATCATGATCATCAAAGACATACAAAGATGCTTCCGCTACTCTGATGAAAAGATGTCATGATCCATAAAGTGTGAGCATGACGGTCCAAAAGTCACAACATCACATGAAGACAACACAATAAAGGGTGATCCAGATATTTATTGTGGCTGATGATCTCAAAGAAAGCTTGAAGATCATCAAGACGTGGATCAGTTAAAGACCTCCACTGAAAGTACAAAATAATCGGAATATGAAGAGTTACTGCTAAAGCACAAAGATGCAGAAGTTGAAGAATTAAAGTCTACGAGCTCAGAACTGAAGACAAAATAGAATGCTAGGATTTAAAATGAAAATCATGGGGTGACCTCCCTTATGAGGAGATTGTTAGGAATTGGAAATTCCATAAGGAAGTGTTGGTCACCCCAATTATAGTCTAGCATATGTTAGCTCATAGACATATCGTTATTTACGTTATTTAGTAGTTAATCAGTTAGTTATTAGCGTAGATTAGTTTAGAGTAACATCGTGGAGGAAGGACGGGTCTTTACCCAATGTATACCTGATCCACAGTCCGATAGGAGGACGAGTAGTCTGTAACTATAAATACCCCTTCCATCCTTGGAAGGGGTGGAGCTTCTAATCTAACCTTTCTTTTTTTTGTTTTAATTCTCTCTCTAGAACTCCCTCTCTACTCTCTTCATCTCTCTAACATGGCTTTCTTGATTCATCACCATCATAGACCACCCGAATCATCAAACAACATAATATGTATGATCCTACACATATCCCACCAACACCTTCTTGTGTTACAACTACCCAACTGATCAAACCTCAACCCACAATGGGTCACACCAGGCTATCTCCCTCACCTGCTACAGTTGGCCCAACACCCACACATATCCCACATAAAACCGGCCCAACTCCTCTTGTCCAGCCTAACCAACCACCTCCTTTTGTAACAAACCCAACATCTCATTTAAAACATCAACTTACCTATGGTCACTTGTTTTCATGTGAAACTAGTTAAAAGAATCCGCGTTATAATTGTCATGTGTCTACCATTTCTCCTATCCCTAAATCATACACAAACTCCATCAAAGATCCTAAATGGCAACGTGTTATGCTTGATGAATATAGTGATTTAATTAAAAGTAATACTTGGAGTCATTTGCCACGACCAAGTGATGTGAACATTTTTCATTTTATGTGGTTGTCTAAGCACAAGTATTTTGCAGATGGATCGTTAAGCATATACAAGGCTTGCCTTGTTGCCAATGGGAACATTCAACAGATTAGCGTTGATTATAAGGAGATATTTAGTCCGATCGTTAAACCGGCTACTATCCGCACGGTTCTTAGTCTTGCTGCTTCTCGGTTTTGGTCTGTTCATCAGCTCCATGTCAAGAATGCTTTTCTCCATGGTACACTTTCAGATACTATATATATGCATCAGCCTTCTGGTTTTCGGTATCCTCGGTGACTTGATTATGTTTGTCTCTTGTAGCGATCATTATATGGCCTTAAGCAGGCACCTCGTGCATGGTTTTAGCAGTTTACAAGTTATGCTACTCATATTGGTTTTAGTCACATCATTTGTGATTCATTCTGGTTCATTTATAAGCAGGGACCTGATGTTGCTTACTTACTACTTTATGGGATGATATTTTTTTGACAACTTCTTCTACAACATTTCTACAGAGGATTATAGCCTCATTACATCAGGAGTTTCCTATGATTGATCTTGGTCTGTTGAATTATTTTCCCGGAATCTCTGTCACGTGTTCCACTAAAGGGATGTTCCTATGTAAGAAAAAGTATGCAACGGAGATTCTTGAGCGCGCATGTATGCGCAATTTTCATTCGTACAAGACCCCTATTGATATGAAGTTGGGAGCTAATGGCACTCCGATCTCTGATCGAACTTTTTACAGGAGTCTTGTCGGGGCCCTACAGTACCTCGCCTTCACTAGACCTGATTTGTCTTATGTGGTTCAGCAGGTTTTTCTATATATCCATGATCCTCAGGAGCCTCATCTTACTGCTCTCAAGACGCTTTTATGTTATGTTCGCGACACTTTGGATTATGGTCTTCAACTGTATTCTTCTTCGACGTCTTCATTGGTTGCTTATTTGGATGGTGATACCACTCGACGTTTTACTTCGGGTTATTGTGTTTTCCTTGGTAACAATCCGCTATCTTAGTTATCCTAGAGGCCAAGGTTGTTGTTCAAGTGCCAAGGTTGAGTATTGCGGTGTTGCCAATGCGGTGGTTGAGACTTCCTGGTTGTGGAATCTTCTCCGGGAGTTTCATTCTCCTCTATATTCGGCTACTGTTGTTTATTGTGATAATGTCAGTGCATCATATTTATCTTCTAATCCCATGAAACATCAACGCACGAAGCACATGGAGATTGCCATTCATTTTTTTGGAGATCAATTAGATGTTGGACATATTCGTGTTCTGTTTGTTCCCTTACATTATCAGTATGACGATATTTTTACTAAGGGACTTTCGTCTGCATCGTTTGATGAGTTTCGGACTAGTTTGAGTGTTTTGTGTCCTCCCGCTCTAACTGCAGGGGGCTGTTAGTGAACTATTATTGAGTATGTGGCATAGTTCGTATCGGGCCAAGCCCGTCTGGCTTTTTAATATGTTATATTTTTATTTATATATTTTAAACACTCTTATTATTGAGTTATAAGATCGACCTCATTCATGAAAACGAGTTCTTGAAAGTGTTAGAAACTTTTAATACAAGAGATAAGTTTTTCATTCGATACAACAATCTATTTATAGGCAAAGAAAAAATGGGTACCCGTGGGCTAAAAAGTACGTGTCAACATGTGATAAGCTAAAGTACGCTTTGTACTTAGCTTCTATTCCTAGTATGCTACCGTTCATACTTTTGGTGCAACAATGTCGATAATTGTTTGTACTTTTTACCAGTTATAGTACTCCTTGACTTTTTGATAAGTGTTTTTGAACTTATCTTCCTAAAGAGTTTTCTGCCCATTTATCAGAGTCTTGATTACACATCAGAGATATCTGAATCTTTAGAATGTCATCAGTGTCTGAGGAGATATTTCAGGGAGTCAGTGTGTTATTGTCATCACACGCCGACTCTATTATCCTAATCTTAGGTGGTGTTTGTTTTTTAAGAATCTCTGAATCTGAATCTAAACCGCACATCTGAATCTGAATCTGAGGCGTAAATGTCTGAATCGACCGCATCGAACGGAAAAAACTCATGTTTGAACCGCACATTTGTTTGTTCGTACTAATTTTTTTTTTTTTTTTTTTTTTTTTTTTTGTCAAGAGGCAACAAAGGCATTCGGACACCCTCTCAAGTCTAGACCATTAAGATCTTACGCCTCGAAGCGTCCGAGCGGAAAAAAAAAACGGTGCGAGCGACAAAATGTCGACCGCGTGCGAACGATTGATTAAGAGGTACATTAAGTGTCTATTTATGAAAAACAAACACCACCTTAGTTCTTATCTTCACGCTCTAAATTCTACCTCAAGTTGTGATGAGTCTTTTTTTTCAAACTCTGAAGAACTTCTTGAAATGACTCCTTGATGTTTTACAACAAACCAAGGACTTGTATTTACTTAGATTGTTTTCAATTTAAATCTATACTAAAGGAAATTTGAGTTCTGAATTGCGCCAACATCAGGATATGCTAATTCTTAAGATTAGTATATATAGTGCATATAAGATGTGAACAAATTTAACATAATAAAATTTTAAAACACAGATTGATTTGCATTATAATAAAACACAAATATTACGTTACCCGTACACGGGCTTAACTTCAAGAATACGAAGATAAGATTTCATATTTAATTTGCAAGTTTGAATAAATGTTCATTACGCTTGAGTACCAAACAACTACACCACTATTTCAGCTTAATAAAAAACTAGTGATAGATAATTACTTTCTAATCATAGATAGAGCCTTATGGAAATTTTAGCTTTTAAGCTGATAAACTCTTTCACAAGCATAGACCTAAAACAAGGGTTCTGAAAACTAGACGACGGAGCCACAACAGACTCAACCGGAGGTCCATGAAAGTAAGCAACCGATATCCTTTGCTTTGCCTGGTTCACCATGGCTCGATGATTGACAGCCTGAAATGTTGCATTGGATAATATATGCAAAAGATCACCTATATTCACCACAAATGCACCATCAACAGGATTCACCGGACTCCATCCTAATCCTTCAACAAAGATCTCTAGACCATTTGCACCACCTTGGTGCAAAAGGGTTAAAAGGAGGGAGTCTGTGTGTGGTGCAAGACCGATAGCATTGCTAGGGTTGGGGCAAGACGGGTATGAGTTAAGTTGAAGAGCAGCTTGAGAGTCTTGAGCTGAAATACCCCAGTTCATTTCTTCTTGTGTTAGATTTAATGTTTGAAGCATTAGATGCAAGAGCTTATGGGTGAGCAACTTCATTTCGTTTTGGTAAGCATCCATTGTGTCACTACAAAATATTCACCAAGTCAAGAAATACGATAGTAATGCAAATAATTAATGCCTGAAATACAAGAGAGCGAATGATAATAAATCTTCTGGTTTCGAATTCGATGGCTCGGTGCTATTTGACGCAATAGGTAAATCATATTCAACATAAATCTAGCTATCTCAGACGTCATGTGTGTGGAGTTCAACAAAGCTAAGATCATTTTTTGTAAAGTAATATGATTATATGAATATCCAGTCTATGTAATAAAAATTTAAAATAAGGCAATAAATACACAAAACATCATTTTACTTGCATATTTACAATTCAATGTTCATTTGTTTGAAAAGGAGTATTCATTAATTAATTCTAGTTTATACGATACTCGATCTCATGTGTTGATTGCATCATTTAAAAACTAATTCAATGGTCCACTATTTCCAAGCAGACAAGGGGAAGAAATATTTAATGAAACAAAACAATCTTATGAGTCGTTATTAGTAAAATACAAAGTAATAATGCTAATATAACTTAACAAAAGGATGCATGTAAACAATAAAATTAGTAGATTATAAACAATAAACTTGTGAGCTTTTAAGTTCAAGTATACAAAAGGAAAAAGTTTGATGATATGGCAAAACTAGAAAGCACTTATGCTTCCTAGTTGATATCATCACCATTTTTATAAATATAATATATCATGTGATACAAATTTTAATAAAACTATTGAGGGCAAACGGCCGACCTGAACCACTTTTAGAAGGCGGTGATGGTAATTACGGATTGCATAGATTGGTATTTTTAGTGTGTGAAACCGAATGAATTAATGCTACTTCAAATCAATGTTGTATGTATGTATATGTTTTATGAAAGCTACCACATACATGCATGAATTTGCATGTTAAACTTCCGGATCTAGACTTAAATCATATTTAGAATGTGGTTTGAATGTATTTACTGTTAACGTATAATGAAAACTAAACTTACCAAAAGTTTTTGTAATCATGTGGCCAAAGAACCTTAGCATCTTCAACACAAGAACCCATGATAGTAAACCCTTCATGCCACATACACTTATCGAAGAATGGGGATATCCTAGCCGTACCATACCCAGTGGCTCCATTGGCTGATCTCAAGACCTTGTGCTTCTCACCGGTTGGGAGAGCAAACAGCCTCCGTGATTCAGACTCGACCTTTTTTATTAAGGCTAAGGGTACTCCATGGTTTATGACTTGAAATATGCCCCATGTTTTACATGCTTGGCCTATAAGATCCAATGCATTAGGATCAGTGAGATCAATAACCGGGATCGATAATTCTTGAGGCTCTTGACTTTGATTCTTTTGTTGGGGTTCGTCGGATGGAGACCAAATATGGGATTCTGGGACCCCGTCCAACGAGTCAAAGTCGAGTGGAATGATTTGGTGAGAGGTCATAGGAGCATTTTGGTAGGCTTCTGAGAGAGTTGTCATGATCACAAGCTAGAGATTATATCTCACTTTTGTGAAAGGGAATAAAGATCAAAAGGGAACTTTGAACAAGGTGTATTTTTTGGATCTTGTTGTAATGATCATATCAAGGTACAAGTCTTTATATACAACAATATACTTCTAAACAATGTTCATCTAATCATCTTGAATACTTTAACAATAAATGCAGTATTGTTTTTCAGTAAGGTTTTAATTCAACTTTGTTTTTACATGAGAAATATAAAATATGTTGAGATAACTCAAATTAGTAAATTATGATAATATCCATATATTGATATTACATTAAACATCATTGATTATATTATGTATGTTTTTGTTTCATTTTACAACTATTACGACAAGAAATAATGTCTATTGATGAAAATGCCATTAGTTGTATTCACATTACAAAAGTACTTAAAACTTATAGGATGTTGATATCTCATCTAAAAATTTAACCTTTTTTTACATGGCAACGATAAAGAGATAAATCAGTATTTTATAAGTATTTTTATAAAAAGGGAATTGCATATATCAATATATATATATATATATATATATATATATATATATATATATATATATATATATATATATATATATATATATTATTCTCCAAAGCCTTATAAATGTATATATATTTAACCAAAAGTCATAATTGCATATATATCCTTTTAAAATCTTAAAATTGTCAAATATATCCAAATAATTATTTTAAATATATTTAAAAGAAAAAAAGATGGCAATAATTATAAATGATAATAAATGACAATTATACCCTTATTCTTATTTTATTTTTTACAATTACAAAATATCCTTTAACTATTTTTTAAGAAAAGAAAGAGCAACCATGTTTGACCACTCAACCGTGTTTGATATCGACGAATCTTGAATAAAAATATCAACAACACCATCCATCGATTCTATTTAAACGTAAACTCGTATATATATATATATATATATATATATATATATATATATATATATATATATATATATATATATATATATATATATATATATATATATATATATATATATATATAGATTGGATCATTTAAAAGTTGATCTCGAGAAAAGTGAGAAAAGTAATCTCAACCATTGGATCACCCCTCTTCCTCCTTTTTTACACCAAACTACGAGGACCTAATTGTATTTTCCTTCATTCTTTAAGGAACTTTTGTAAGTTGCACCCTACCCCCCCCCCTCCCCCCCCCCCGAAAAAAAATTTTTTCCGCCAAAAAAATTTAGGGGCCAAAAAATTTTTTTTTGGGCCAAAATTTTATAACAACGATGCACTTTTTTATTTTGGTGCATCACGATTATAAAAATTAGTTATAACTATGATGCACCGATTTTATAACCGAGATGCACCCAATTATTGTTACCTAATATGCTTCAATAACATTGTAATAACTTAGTATACTATGTTTTTAAGGGCATTAGGTGTACACCTGAGACGGATCCATGGTAGCCGGTGAGTACCGCATGCTTTGTCATTGGGATAACACAAGTGCATATTAACAATCGTGAATTGATGAAAAGTATGTTAACCATGTGATTAATAAAATGACTCAAACATGTTAGGATAGTTGATTTCATTGTATATTAACCACGTGATTAATAAAATAAGCGTGTTGAATCGCTTAAAATCTCTTTTTATACAAAAGGTTGAGGGTTTTAATTCAAAGTTTTCGTAATAAGTTAATCATATGCGATTGATGCACCTTTTTATATTGGTGAATCACGCTTAAAAAAGTAGTTATAACTATGATGCACCAATTTTATAACCGATATGCACCCAACGATCATTACCTAATATGCTCCTATAACATTGCAATAACTTAGTGTACTATATTCTATAAGGGGCATTAGTTGTACAACCAGGGACGGATGGTAGCCATGGTAGTGCCGCATCTCTTTGTTATAACACGCTTTGTCATTGCGATAACGCCAGTGCATATTAACCATCGTGAATTGATGAAAAGTAAAACAAAATAACTCTGAAACATGTTAGGATAATTGATTTCATTGTATATTAACCATGTGATTAATAAAATAAACGTGTTGAATCATTTGAAAAAGCTCTCTTTTATACACAAAGGTTGAAGGTTCTAATTCAAAACTTTTTATGGAATAAGTTAATAACATATGCGATCCGATGCACCTTTTATTTTGGTGAATCACGGTTAAAAAAGTAGTTATAACTATGATGCACCAATTTTATAATCGAGATGCACTGGAAAAAGTGCATCATGCTTATAAATTTTGGCGAAAAAAAAAAAAAAAATTGCCCAAAAAATTTTTTGGCGGAAAAAATTTTTTTTTTGGGGGAGGGTGGGGTGGGGGGGGTGGTGGGTGGGGTGGTTTTCAAAACTTACCCTCAAGTTTGAGAT
Source organism: Chrysanthemum lavandulifolium (assembly GCA_022545495.1). Taxonomy (NCBI): domain Eukaryota; kingdom Viridiplantae; phylum Streptophyta; class Magnoliopsida; order Asterales; family Asteraceae; genus Chrysanthemum; species Chrysanthemum lavandulifolium. The sequence goes on from CM040240.1 coordinate 89,240,141, forward strand.
GTTTCAAAATAGACCCTATAACTTTTTTCTCACTTTTCTCTCTAATTACACTTTTCTCTAGAACCTATATATATATATATATATATATATATATATATATATATATATATATATATATATATATATATATATATATATATATATATATATATATATATATATATATATATATCAAATGACATAATAAAATTCAAACAATAAAAGATTTTTGTAATTATTAGACATTTTTTTTATTAAATATATTTAGAATAATTATTTAGATATATATATGACAATTTTAAGACTTTGAAATGATATATATGTAATTATGACTTTTGCTTGGATATATGTGCAATTATGAGACATTGAATGGATATATGCAATTCTCCCTTTCATATATGTCTGTCTATATCTATACTATATTACTATATATGAAAGAAAAAACAAAAAGTGAAAAGTGAAAATTTGAAACTAATTTCGAAAACTTATTTGTTCTTTAGTTAAATAGATGGCTGAAAATTAATTTATAAAACTTAAAACTATTGTATCCCATTTCTTGAATATTGAAATTAATTATTAAAATTTGTTATTTTACTTAAAATCATTATATGTTACAATAGTTTACACTTACATTTTGATTTTTTTACGTTGTTTAAAGAAATGTTATATAAAACACCTAACCAAAATATCACAATCATAGTTATGTGCCGCGATAAAATTTTGTTGTTATACATGGGTGCTCGTCTATTATTAAAAATTACTGTATACATGATCATATTACGTATCTAGCTTTAGTCCAAAAACATATCTAAAGAAGAAAATGCCATTAAGATATCTCGTCAAGAAAGATATTGTAAAAAATAAATAAATAAATAAATAAAATATAAAACCCTTACATGTATTCTTGTCATTTGACATTTTTTATTGTTATTTTGTGATTTATATAACCAAAATTAGAGAAGCAGTTATCAAGTCTGTTGGCTCATTCGGGTTCAAGTCTTATTAAAGATATATGTGATATATGATATATGTGATATAGGTGATGAATGTAACGAGTAAGATACGTCCGCACTTCGTTGCGGGTTCATTGTGTGCGTGTTTATTCATGATCTTGGTTTACTACAGTATAAGTTTAAATAAACAAAATTTGTCATCAGTTTTATTTGAATAGTATCACATTACTCGTATAATGTTTCATTTCTTATTATATTTATTATTTTAATGTGAACTACGTAATAAATATGTCTTATAATTTGATATAAACTATAACTTAAAGTTTTTAGATATTAATTAAAAAGAACTTGGTGAATTTATATAATGTATCTTGACTAATATTTAAAAACAAAATATAAACTACAGTTAATAGCACTAATAACGAAACAAAAACAGAGTTTAAAAATCTCTAATGAATGGTGTTTATATGTATATAAGAATAATTATATAAGCATAAATTAAGGATATTATATGATACCGCCATTATTTGAAGGAGGTTTTATAAATATGTATATATTAGATAAGGGGTTTTTATGAAACTACCATTAATATAACAATAAGTTAAGGATATTTGATGATACCAATTATTTTTCAGGACGTTTTAAAAAGCATATATTAGGTAAGAGAAGTTTATGAAATTATCATTATTTTAGAAAGACTTTTCTGAAACATATTGGAGTAATGGGACGGAAAAGAATTTCTAATGAATAGTATTCCATCCATTAATTTTTTCATAAATGTATATTTATAAATATTTAACTTTTGGTTTGCCTATTTATGAGGATTTCATAAAAATATTTATATATTAAAAGGTTTTATGAAAATATTTTATAGTTTAAAGAGGTTTTGATAAAAGTTTATGAATTTTTTTTGTAAATTAGGGGTATAATTTTTTTTAATGAATAATAATTTCTCCCGTTATTTTAGAGAGATTTTGTGAAAATATTAATAAATTAGAGGCTTTTACAACATGTATTATAGCTTAAGAGTTTTTAGGAAGAATCTACGAGAATGTTTATTGATTATTGGGTTTTGTGAAAATGTTTTATAGCGGATTTGAGTTTTTTATGAAAATATTTATACCTTATGGAATTTTATGAAAATGTTTCGTAGTCTAATAGAATTTTTTAAATGTTTAATATTATAAGAAAATGATCAAATGGAATAGGGTTTCTATAACGGAACAGATTTAACATTTTATAATGAATAGTAAACTTATTACTCATAATTTAGTTACTATTCATTTTTTTTTTGCTAAATATATAGGGAGAATTTATGAAAATACGCATAGGTTAGGAGGGTTTTATGACATATATTATTGCTTAATGGGTTTTCTATGTAAAGATTTCAAAAATATTTATACGTTTGAGGGTTTATGAAATCTTTTAATAATGTAAAAAAGTTTCTTAAAATTTATAAATAGTATTTATGCTATTCATAAATTTCTCTAATTGTATAATAGTACAGTAAAGAAATTATCATTGAAATTATCAAAAACTTAGTTAAAATGTTCAAATGACCTTTATAAAAAATATGCATTTGGTTGATTTCTATATATTACTCCGTATATAAGAATCTTTACAATTATATAATATTTCGTGTGATTTCTAATTTTATACGCAAACAAGAGAATACATGTTATTTAAAATAATTATAACATATTGGGATTAGAACTAGAATTAGTCACTTGCTTCAAAATGTGACACAATAACAATAAATAATAACATTAATATTAATTATTCGATTTTAATAAAATTTATTATAATATTACAGTATTTAGGATTTTAAAACTGAAGTATTTTAATTATTAAATAATACTATACAATATGACATAATAATAAAATATAATATAATGTAGATGATATAGCATTAACAATACAGTTTTCTAAAACAAATGGGTAATAATTATACGATATTTATGAATTTATTAGCAGAGTATTTCGCGAGTTGTGGTGGCGAGTAACCTGTGACGATTAACAGAAAAAATAGATCTCGATGAGGCTTGGTTTACCTGTTTGTATCAGTTCCAGCGGGTCCTATCCGGTTCGTTTCTAGATGACTTTTAATGACTAGCCGAATTGGTGGCGACTCTTGTTCCCGATTGAACCTGTTGGTCCAGTCCGGTTTTCAAAACTACATATACCGTAAACTTGTTAGCTTGTATGAAGCTTTTTGTGTTTTATTAGTTTGTACAAAGTGTATAATAACATGTATTTTTTATTTTTGGAATGTATTAAAAATAACATTAACTAGTGTGCTTAATTAGTTTATATTTTGGATTATGTTATAGTTTGAATAAATTGTACATAGTGAAAATATTATTGTACTTTTTAGTAAGAGGATGTTTTAATTGTTTATATTTAATTTGGTATATATGCTTTTAATTAATTGTACAATGTGAATATATTATTGTAATTTTAAGTAATGGATATTTTAATATGAGTATTAATTATTTGTTAATTTAATGCTTTATTTATTGTATTTAATGTTAGAAAATGTGTTTTAATTAGTTGTATTTTTACCTTAAGAACTTGTAATGCTGAATTTAAGGCATTTAATTCTCAATTTTAATTAGGTGCAAACTATTGAATTTCTATAATAAGTAAGCTGAATTTTAAATATTTTTATTTAAGAAAAGCCTAAATGCTTTATAAAAGAGTAAGATGTCTGAAATACATACTAAGTTAATAATGGATATCCATAATAATATAATATAATACAATATAATATAATATAATAATTAATCTATTTTTATTTAAGAAAAGCCTAAATGCTTTAGAAAAGAGTAAGATGTCTGAAATAGTGAAATACATACTAAGTTAATAATGGATATCCATAATAATATAATATAATACAATATAATATAATAATTAATCTATATTATATAAGATAGTTAAGAAAATATTACAGTAGAAAATATGATTAAATGTACAATGTAATATATTATAAATTGAGTTATCATAATCACACAAAGTTATTACAGTAATATTGTAGTAGTAATATCATAGGGAATTGATACTTACACCACACATTTTGATTCATGCACCATAATTTGTGCATTACAGTTTGTACTGTACAATACTGTAATGCACAAATTATGGTGCATGAATCAAAAGATGTGATGTGAGTATCACCTCCCAATATCATATCACCAAAACTGTTTAATCATTCTTTCCTTAAAAAGTGTGGCACGTGTTTGCTGCGGCACGAATAATAAGAAGGATAGTCAAAATAATAGGGAAATTTGCATTGTTAAATACTAGTTATAATACCCGTGCACGCACGGGGTTTTGACAAAAAAAAATTATTCTGTAGTAATACCGAATATTGTGTTTTTAATGGTAATTGCATGTAATTATATAGTTATAAGTTTCGTGCACGCACGAAGTTTACACATAAATCAAATTTATTTTAACATTTTAGTTCACTATATACACATATAAGAATTTGCCCATGAAAATTGTGATATAAGTACAACTAATACTTATGCACGAGTTTTTCATTATGCATTAATATCCATTAGAATTTGGTAAAATATTTGTAAAAATTTATGTTAAGTAACTCAAGATTTAATTTTATTTAGCTGACAAAGATGTTAATGTTGTTATTTAATTTTCACTACTGATATTATGTTGCATACATGATGTAAGTTTAATAGCACATAATGAGCGTGGATAAATTTAAAATATACTCCTTTAAAAAAATTTAAAATGTTTTTCTAAATATCCTTATATAAATAAATAAGAATTACATGAGTCATTGTTATAAGTAAAATCACGTATATTTATTTTTATATTGAAGTAACCCGTGCTTACAATTTGATAATTATATTCCCGTTTTCAGTAATTTAGCCGTATTTAAAATGTAAACTCGTGTCCACATAGGTTAAACTTTTAAAAATGAAATAAATGAGTCCTTATTAAACGTATATAGTAAAAAAAAATGATACTTATAATCTTATGCAAATTTATATGTTGTTATTTTAAAACAACATATACATTGTATTTTTTAAGATATAAATTATAAATGGTATAAAGTATAAGGGGTTATTTGTTTATAATCCAAAGTTATTAAAAAAACATGGAGACTTATAATATTACACTTAACTTTATATATTTTTTAAAAATTCAACCACTAAATATTTATTAATTACCTTATCTTTTTTTAAGTTTTTGTTTTCACAAATTTGACACTATACTTTTATGTGTTTTTCCTATCAACTAAATTTCTCCACCAAATTTATTAAAGTTTGACCAAAATCAATTTAATTTTCACTTTTATTAACCAATCACATCACACGATTTTGCTTACGTGGCGAAATTGAGCTATCTTATTGGCCCAATTGTTTTTCAATAAGAATGAATTGACAAAATCACTTTGAAATGATGTAATTCCTTTATTATATAAAAGATTAGCAGGGTAAATGTGTGTTACACTGATGGAAAATCTAAAATAAAATTCTTTGGTAAATTATGTTTTTAATTTATTATGTTTTTTGTGATAATAGATTTATGGATTTCAAAAATTTTATATAACATCTTTCGATTCTTTAATTAATGACAATGTTTTTCATTATACAATTATGATCATAATTATTTTTATGAGCAATGTTTTTTCATTATTTAAAATAATTATTTAATTTATATAAAGTTAAGTTTTATTGATATACATGTTAAATTTTTTGTGAAACTGACCCAAGCCGGTCAATCCGAAACCACAAAAAATGATAACCAAAAAAATCGTAATTAAAAAAATTAAGAAAAAATAAAAAACAAAGCAAGACCGGAAAGACCCTCTTATCATGGTTCGATTTCAGTTTTTATTTTCAAATATCCGCTATTAACTGAATCAAAACGTGTTTTATAGACATGTAAAAGAACATATAATGTTTGGTACATTTTATGAGATGTATTGTTGTTTTTGTGGTTGATTTTTTTTAATGCTTAAAATGTATTTATGGAAAACTTAAAAATAAATTGGAGGGAAATACTAATCTCCATTATAGGTTGTATAGATGTTTATCATGGAAAACAATTTTACAAAATTTACACTCTATTACTCTATCATACATTTACCATGGGAAATGACACCATTTTACAGGGCTCCAAAACATTTTTTTTTTAATTCTTTGTTGCCCTTTCAACGATGTCATTTCATGTATGGGTATAACGTTGGACCAAAACGATGTCGTTTTGGTTTATTTTGGCCTTTATATGTGTCCTAAGCTCATGGTCACGTATCTTAGATAGATACTTCTCAACAAAACGTGTTTTTTGGATTGATTAAATAAGAGTGTGTGTGAGAGTGAGAGGGAGAGTGATTGTGAGGTTGTATGTGTGTGATTGTGTGTTTGATGGTGGTCTTGATATTGTCGCCTAATTTTAGATTCCAGAAATGGGAATATCACACAGTCAATTCTTCAATCTCATGTTCGAAGTTGTAAGTTTCTGTCGATTAATTTTGGAATTAGGGCTTCTGCAATTGCATATATGTTTTAGTTTTGATAGTATGATAGTTTGGTTGTTTCTTTTTTGTGGAATTTACATGCAATTATTGTTACATAGTGTGTTTAGGATCATATGTATGTGGTTGTTTTATTGATTCATAGTTATGATTGGTTTGGTTTACTTGCATTTTCCAAGATAGTTGATAATTGGAGTCGTTGTTTTTGTAAAGATACTGAAACTTAGTTAAAGGTTATTACTTTATAATCCTTTTTATTGCGATGTATTATGTTACCTTATGTGTGTTTGCGGGTTGTTAAGCATATCATGAGCATGGAAACAACCCATGGACGTGTGCTCTTTTTGTGTCATACTGAAACTGTTTATGGCTTTTGTGCTATTTTGTTTACGTTTCTATCCCTTGATTGGTTTACGAGCTATCTGGTGTGATACTTTGCCTTATGTTACTGAATTGGTGGGTAGCATTTTGTTGATCAGGGTTTATTTTAGTTTTACGAATTAGAAACATTTCAAAGATTTAGAGGTAAGCTACATAATGACTGTTTAAACAATATTCTTTGTTGATTCTTAAATGTGATGGAAAGTAGTAGACTTCTGCTACCTTGATGGTTTTAGAAAATAGGATATAATCTTCCAAATATTGTTCAGTTAAATGATGGTAGTTATGGTGATACCAGTGACGATTGCAGCGACTGTCGTTTAGTGGAAACGAACATATCTTCATCATGAAGAAAGTGGGTTTTAGATCAGCTAAAAAGATGTGATAGTGATGATAATAAGGCTGAATGTGTCTTAGTTTTGATCAACATAGTCACCTATTTTAGTCTGCCATGCAATATAGTTTCTTTTTTATGAAGATATTTTCATTAAATCGCAGTTATCCTGCTCATCATTGTTTTCATTATTATGATTGTTAGGATTTAGTAAATCCTGTTATTAAAGTGTCGGTCACCTCAAGTATATGTAATCGTTAGAAAGCTCGTAGTCACCGTGGAGGACGGATGGGTCTTTACCCACTGTATGCCTGATCCACAGCCCGTAGGTGGCGTTTATGTATGGTACTATAAATACCCTCTACCTCCCAAGGTAGAGGGTTGGAGCTCATAATAATACTTTTACTTTCTCTCACTAAGTTCCCTAAACCTCTAAATTTTCTCTCGCTAAAACCTAAAGTATACGCCCCTTTGTAATCATGGTTTGATGTGTTTGTGAAATCCAATATGTTACAAATGGTATCAAGAGCCATGTTTTGATCATCTCTCTTACATGTTCTTGGATTTCTAGTGGTTTTATATGGTTTTTGGGTTTGAAAAAGTTTAGTGGTATTTGCATCATTTGGATCATTTCTTGTGTTAAAGTTTGAATTTTGATTGTACTTTCGTGTTTAGAATCATTGTAAGTTCTTGGGTTTTGATTTGGAAAGCTTGAATCACTGTGGTTGGGTTAGTTTTGGATTGAAAAGTGTTGTGTTTTAACTTTTCTTGCTAGCGACTTGAGTCTCGGAATAGTATTCTTTGTAGCGACTTGTATCGTTATTATTAAGCGACTTGTAGTTGTTGTGGTAGCGACTTGAGCTCTAGCGACTTGTCTTTTGAGACAAAGCGACAAACAGTACAAAGTAGTGGATGTACCAGTTCGGCTAGCGACTTGTTGACTTAGCGACTTGTCTTTATAATCTTCAGCGACTTGACTTTGTTGTGGGTAGCGACTTGTACTCTAGCAACTTGTCTTTTGAGACAAAGCGACATATAGTACAAAGTAGTGATCGTACTGTTCAGTCTAGCGAGTTGTTCTTTAGCGACTTGCCCACTTAGCGAGTTGTTACTTTAGCGACTTGTGTCTAGCGACTTGTATCACTAGCGACTTGTGCTTCTAGCGAGTTGTCACTCTAGCAACTTGTGAGCCTAGCGACTTGTCCACTAAAGCGACTTGTATACTTAGCGACTTATCTTCAAAGTTTATAGCGACTTGGTTAATTATTGTTTCTGATACGGTTTTCTCTTGATTTAGTATAATCCCGTGAAAGAATCTATTTCCCGGTTTAATCATAGAGTTATTAAATCCCCGTGAAATCTGTAATCATATCTACCAACGTGCCTACAATCATCTCTTCTCAGAGGCGAGGACGTTCAAGCAAAGGATCGATACTGCCCACCCATGCTTGATGTAATCGACTATGATTCATGGGCTCAACGAATTAGGTTGTATTGTTTGGGAAAGGAAAACGGGTCAACATTCTCAAATCAATTGATGAAGGACCTTATCGATTGAGACTACAAGAGACACACTTGAAACTGCTGCAGATGGAGCGGTGATCTTAGGTTTGGACAAAGCCAAAGACATATGATGAGCTCGGTGATAAGGAGAAAAGAGATATGATCTTGATATTAGGGCTTCAAACATTATACTTGTGGTCTTCCAAAAGACATCTACAAGTTAATCAATCACAACACCGAAGCCAAGGCGGTTTGGTGTAGGATATAGGATTTCACAAACACATTAAACCATAATCACAAGAGGCGTTCAAGATGTTTAGAGAGAAAGTTCTAGAGAGAGAAGGGAAGAGAGTTGGGAACTATGTGAAACAAAGAAAATGGTATTGAGCCCAACCTCTACCTTGGGAGGTAGAGGGTATTTATAGTGTCTTACAAATAAACGCCACCTACGGGTCGTGGATCGTGCATACAGTGGGTAAAGACCCGTCCGTCCTCCACGGTGTTACTTAACAAACTACTTACTAACATAACTTGACTACGACTACGAGCTTTCTATCGAATACATATACTTGAGGTGACCGACTCTTTAACGATCGAATTTTCTAATTCCTAACAATCTCCCCTAGGGAGGTCACCTCAATTTACAATGAATACAAACAGATATTACATTAGATTGTTCTAGGATTCTTGATTAAGTTCTTTGCTCAGTAGCTCGTAGTCTTTGATTCTTCATGTTCCGCATGTTTGGATAATTTCAAGTGGAGGTCTTTAACTGATCCACGTGATGATGAGTTTTGAGCCAGCATTGAGATCATCAACTAACATAAATCTCTGACTCATCCATTGTGGTGTTGGTATTATGTGATGTTGTGACATTTGGACCGACATGCTCACATTCTGGATCATGATATATTCTCATCAGAGTAGCGGAAGCTTTAGTTGATTCATGATATTTGCAAGAAGATAGCGTAAGCATGGAGTGAAAGTATCGAGTTGTTGAAGCACTTATCATGATTTCTTTAGAGATGAATGTGTAGTGTGAGCATGCGGCTATGGATTGACCGCTTCATTCGATCACCGCAAACGCCGGGCGCACCGCATACAACAGCTTAGCAATAAAGTGCACGAAAGTGTCTTTGATCACTTTTGTTGAATTGAGGTACACGCCCACGGTTCCCCGCTGATCAAGACAAGCATCGCTCGTGATCGTATAATTCAAGAATTTCCTTGATGTGGTTTCGCAATGCTCTAGTTGTTCTCAAACCGAACGCCTCAAAGAAGACAACACGGAGTGAGTGAACCAAATAATTGAGATTCACCGATTGATGAAAAGAGATTTGAAAACAATCGTGTACCGCTCAATAGAAATTGTTTTTGCAATACAACGAAGGTTTTAATGAAAATCAATTATCAATCATAAACACCTTTTATTTTGAAATATTAGTACACAATCGATGTGCTAAAGAAAAGAGTTTTAAGCACAATGACCGTTTTTCAAAGGTATCCGTCAATCCATAACTCGAACCGTGATTGATTCAAAAGATTGAATCGCCCCATTGTTTCTGTTCGCTTGTCACATGGTTGATCTATTGGATAGATCTCACATGCCACCCACCGTGAGCTTGTTTGATGTTGGCTCCGAAGGCTTTCCATCTTCATTGTGAATATGTTTGCATATCACTCGATGTTCCGCAATACCACAAGGATAATGCGAGGACTCATAAGATATAATCTCTCTTCCACATTGTGTGAAAAGAGAGTCTTCATTGATGTGTCCTAAAGAGATTTATTTGACGATCTCGTGGCTCTAGACTCAATTGTGCATATTTTGGTTCCTATGTCGGAGACTAGGAGAGGGTCTCCTTCTTCAATATCAACAATCTCTAAGAGAAAGTCGATAGATAGTGTCGGTTCCCCGTGAGAATGAAACAAGCCCTTTAAGAGGAACTTGAGTGGTTTGGGAAGTTGAAGTGCAAGCGCCACCGGGTCCATGACGCCTTGTCTTCAATACCGATGTTACCTTGGTAACCACCAAGAGCATATGAATTGAACCCTGTTTCGCCCTAAGGTTGAATAAATGGAGGGCTATTTCTTTTCACCCTTTTCACATTTAATTCTTTTTCATTCTTCAACCCTTCAAGCTTACCGAGACTTCATAACTAGAACCTTGTTGGGTTTATTCCAAGACTAGCTCGGCCTCATCCGCACTCTTCCCATATCTCACTTTTCTCCTTTTTTCATCATACCTAAGGACTTCTACACTAACTAGTGGATTGTCCTCGGTAGATCCCTCCGGTTCGCGGATCATGGGAGCAAATATCTAACCTTATCATCCTTATACCACCATACATAAAGTAAATTTGGTCGGTCTATTTGGTATTGTTCATCCGCAATTGGAACCAATTGAAAACCATTTGAAAATCAATCCAGATACTTGTGATATATTATCAAAGCATTTTGTACCGAATTGTTTTTGATATTTTAGAAAAGAGCTCCCTCAACATGTGCCTCATGTATTTGAAATCGTTTTAGCACACGGAGGCAAGAGGAAGAATTAACTTCTTTGATTACCATTTTCTAAAAGATATCAACATCACTTCCCGATTAAATCAAGTAGATAAAGCATATTGGGAAGGATGAGGTTTTCAAAGTTTGCTCCCCTCAATATGTGCCTCGAGGTTTGAAAGAGTTTTGCACATACTAGAGGGAACCTGCACTTAGAGACAAATCAATCACGTTTCAATTCTTTGTGGTTTAAAAAGATGCTCTCCCTCAACATGTGCATGGAAAATTTGAAATCGTTTGGCACATGTAGGGAGGAAAGCTCTTTAAACACTTATAAAGCCAACTATCAAGTTATCAGTTTAAATCCAATTTAAATCACAAATTCTCCCCCGATCACACTTTCCAAATCCTTTGAGAGTTGTGATCTCTATTGATTTAAATTAAATTTTGAGAGCTTTTTGAGGAGAATAGTGACTTGCTTTTGAAAAGAACATTTTAACTGATAAGGATCAGATTTTCAGACTTTAAACTCCATTGTTTAAACATGCAAGAGTATCTTTTGAAAACATAACATTAGCAAAGGTTTTGAATCAATTGTATAAAACATTGTTCTTTTTGATTTTCCAAGAATAAACCTTGCTCATTTACGTGCCAATTGTTTGAAAAATAACCTTTCAAAATAACCTTTTTTTTAATTCGATTGAAATCATTCTCCCCCTAATCAATGACACAAGTTGTTGATTGAGAGATAGAGATTTTGATGATGAAAGCATGATGATTTACAAGAATAATAGAGTACGAGGTATTTTCAAAGCAATTTAGTTTTCATTAGATGGCAAATATTTTCGTAAGAATCATTAGACGGAAAAATATTTGGAAAGAGAAACATTTGTCTTTTAGATGACAAACATTTGTTTTAAGAATCGAGCATGAGATTTGAAAAATAAGATAAAGCATGGCTCGTTCTTTACTTTATAAAACGGGTTATCGCTCGAAATGACAAGAAACCACCATTTTTCTCTTTTTTTTTTTTTAAGAAAACAAACTTATGTACATTCAAGAACATCTAAAGACCCGTGACATTCTTTGAATGTCAACACAAAGTCCGTAGATGATATCGAATAAGGAAAACATGACAAAATAACAATATTTTGGAATTTTTCAAGATTTTCTAATTTTTATGGATTTTTGAGAATTTTATATTTTTATATTTTCTTTTGTGGGTTTTGAAATTTTGTATTTTGCTTTTGAATAAATATATACAAGAGATAGATGAATAAAGACCTTTACTCCTCGCCTTCCTCAAGACGCTTGAGTGTTTCCGTTGTAGACTCTTTAGACCAAGACGTGGAAGGATAAACTCAAAACGTTCTCTAGGAAGAGCTTTGGTGAAGATGTCGCTAATTGGTATTCATCCTCACAAAATAGAGTTCCACCACACCTTTTTCCACTTGTTCCCGAATGAAATGATGTCGAATGTCTATGTGCTTGGCTCTTGAATGTTGAACGTTGTTGCAAGAGAGAGCAATGGCACTTTTATTATCACAAGACAGTAGGATTTTGTTGAATTCAAAGCCATAGTCGATAATGGGATCTCATCCATAGGATTTGAGCACAACAAGATGACATGGCTATGTATTCACCTCGTAGAGGAAATAGAAGTACTCATTTGTTTCTTTGAAGACCAACTCACAAGCTTATCACCCAAAACCGAGCACCTCCGCACGCATTTCGACGAGTATCTTGACATCCCGCATGATCTCGTGATCCGATATGTCGTTAGTGACATACCGGTGTCCTTCGGTACCAAAGTCCCATGTTGATGGTTCCTTGGAGATACCGAAGACCCGCTTAACCGCTTCAAGGTGCTTTTGGTAGGCTTAGCCGGTATCTAGCACACATGCATACAACGAATGTAATATCGTGTTCATCGGCAGTGAGGTACATCGTGATCCAATCATACTGATATTTCGTTTGATCTACCATGATCCCCGAGTGATCCTCATCCGCTTTGGTACGCTCCACCATGGGAGTGTCAACGGTGTCACAAGTGTCAAATCCAAATTTCTTTAAAATTTCATTTGCATATTTAGATTGATTAATGAAAATGCCTCCGGACTTTGTGAAATTTGTAATCCCAAGAAAATGACATTTGTCCCATCATTGACATTTGAAATTTGGAGCCCATCTCCTTAGAAAACGGTCACATTCATTGGGGTCATTCGAGGCAAAGATAATATCATCAACATAGATTTGAACGTGAATTAAATGTTTGCTCGACTTTCGGTGAACAATGTCGGATCAATCGCTCCTTTGTCAATCCAAGAGATAGAAGAAAGTTTGATAGCGATCATACCATGCCCTGGAGCTTGCTTCAAGCCGTAAAGAGCCTTCTTCAAGCGATAGACATGAGTAGGATGCTCGATTCACAAAACCTTCCGGCTATCGACGATACGACTTCTTTAAGATCTCCGTTAAGAAAAGCCGCCTTTACATCCATCCGATAGACTACCATGTTCTTACTTGCAAGATTAGCCAAGAAGATTTCGATTGCCTCGATACGAGCAATCGAGCAAATGATTCTTCAAAGTCAATACCCTCCTCTTGACGGTATCCTTTGCAACCAATCGAGCCTTGTTCTTCAAAACATCACCATGCTCATCAAGCTTTACTTTGAAGATCCACTTTAGAGCAATGATCATGGCACAATCGTGAGTAGGTACTAATTCCCATACATCTAGTCGATCAAACTCATGAATTTCTTCTTGCATGGCATTGAACCAAATTGCCTTCATTCATGGCGCTTTAACGCCTTTTGGTTCGATCTTAGAGAGTACAGAGTTGAAGAAGCACCATAAGGCATCGGTTGCAAGTTGTTTCCGTGTGGATACCGGACGAGAGAGGTTTCCAATGATGTTGTCCAATGGATGATCATGTGTCCATTTTCTAAGATGTTCATGTGGTTGTTGTTGAGGAACCAAGTAGCAGAGTCTATATCTCCCGATGACGATGGTTTCGATGATGATTCAGAGCAAATATGTTTTCAAAAGGTTCATCTTCGGAGGAGCAAAAGGGTTTTCATCATCCGTAATAAAGAAGAACATTTCCATTGTGTACACTCGATGATTGATGATTTGTTGATGAGACAGAGTGATCAAGCAGCAGCGCTTCTTGACTTAATGACATTGAAACCAAGGGTTAACTTCATTGATGTGGATAGAGGCAGCCTCGTTGATGGAACCGACATATCATTAGCACTTGGCTCATAGTGTTCATCAAACATTGGATCAAATAATTTCTTCAAATCATCTTTCAAGGAGGTACATAAGGAGTTGTTGGTGAGGAGTCGTAAACAAGAGTAGAACCGATGGGACTACTTGATGATGCGGGTCCGAATCGGGTTGTCCCGGAGCCATTGGACCGTCACCATCAAACGTAACGTGAATTGTTTCCATGATATTTCGGGTTCTTTTGTTGTAGATTCGTATCCCTTTTTGTTTGGTGCATATCCTACAAAACTCCAATGTCCGCTTTAGCTTTAAGTTTGCCTAAGTCTTGGCCCTCATTAGTTGGATAACACAATGCACCAAACACACGAAGGAATGAGAGATTAGGTTTTCTATTGTGGACAAGTTCATATGGAGTTTTTCCATGAGCAAAGTGTGAATTAGGGATCGATTTTGAGTGTAGCATGCAAGGGCAATGGCTTCACCCGAGAAACATTGGAACCTTTGAGTAAATCAAGATTGTTCTTGCGGCTTCCACAAGAGTTCGATTTGCCTTTCAACTACACCGCTCGTTGAGGAGTTCGTGGAACACTTCTTTGATGACCGATTCCAACACTTTCATAAAACTCACTAAGTTGTTTATTAACAAACCCGCCCATTGTCTGCTCGGATGATTTCGACAGCTTTGTTAAGTCGAACTCGCACTGCTTGATAAGTTTGATGATGATATCCGAGTTTCATCCTTTGTCCTTAAGAACTTAACCCTGTGAATCGAGAGTAATCATCAACCACAACTAACACATATTTCTTCCCAAAGATATTCTCAGACTCTCATGGGTCCACATAAATCCATGTGAATTGTATGAAGAACTTCAGAATCGAGTTTGTAGGTTTGGGTTTGTGGGCATACTTTTGCTTTTTCCCAATTGGCATGTCGAACAAAGATGATCCTTTTCATACTTTAGTCTAGGTAAACCTACAACTAAGTCCTTTCTCGAAAGATTGTTTATGGTACCAAAGTTCAAGTGATTGAGACGACGGTGCCATAGCCATGACTTAGTTTTGGAAGCCTTTGACAAGAAGCGATGGGTGAAGATTTCATCATATCTTCGATAGAGATGGTGTATAGGTTTGAACCACGAGTTCCTCCGAGAAGTTCCACACCATCAAGTTCTCTAACAAAGCAAGTATGTTTTCAAGGCCACTTCTAAACCGAGTCACAAAATTGTCCGACGTAAAATAGATTATGTCCAAGACCTTCAACATAATATACCCCGAAATCACACTATCTCCAACCACGTAATCTCCATAACCCATAATAGCACCAAATGATCGCTTCCGAATCTCACAGCCCGATGAATTTACTCACGGTTCATGAGCCGTGACGGTCTCCAAATATATGCTTGGAACAAACTGAGTCCGTGTACCACGTAACGATTTGAACGATCCGCAGCTGAACATGCATAAGAATGGATAATCGGATAATTGGGATCCCCATGCAAGAATGGGTTCCATTTGGTTAGTAATGTTGATTGGAACACCCACATCGTAAGTAGAAGCAATGGAATCATCGTAAATAAATGCAAGGTTAGTGTCCGATTTGACCTATTCAAAGTGTGTTCACTTTTTAAGGAATAGTTCTACCAAGAGGCATCCATTTTCTAGTGGGCATTGACTTAGCAATTTTAGGGCACAACTCATTAATCTTACGGCCAAGAGGTATCCATTGATAACCTATATTACTAAATTCTCTTCCCGGTTTCCACTGTTTTCTAACTTTCTTTCGCCTTTGCTTTTAGCCTTCTTAGTTTGATGTTTAACATTAACAGCTTTAATCGGGCATTTGACAAGATTAGACAAATCATTCATACCACATTCAAGATTAGTAATAGAAACCACGCAATCATCATTACATGTTTTGCCAAAAGTAGCGTAATCAGATTAATTACAAGACGCTTAGAGCTAACACTAGAATCAACACGATTCGCCTTATTCAAATTCTCCCTAAGGTGATCTTCTACTCTCTTCCACCGAGCATTCCTAGCATGCAAGGTCCTATCATTCTTTGTGTTGCCTTGAGGCTTTGACCCGCTTGCTTTGGTGTAACTTTACCCCGTAGAGGGAATTGGAACATTAGTTGGTTTTGCTACTTTTTGCATTCCTGAACTAGAAGTGTGGATCTGAACTACTTGAAGGCACATTAGAGTTCACTTTCTTAATAGTGGGCATAGAATGGTTTGTATGCTTGGCACTAGGCATAGAACAAGGCATCACAGCTTTACCTTTCGCACCTAAGGATTTAGGACATGTTGCTATTAAACATTCTAGCAGCTCTTGAGATCGTTTGGCTTGAATGCACGCAAACCTAATTTCACTGTCAAGAGGCTTATTTATAAAATCCTCTTCCACAATCTCACGGAGACATTCTAGACTATCCTTAAGGTGAGCACAATAGTTGTGAAACACATGTTCATTATTCCTAAGATGAGGAGGAATGTATTTAATAAACACAAGATATTTGCAACCGAGGATGACTTTGATGCAACATTCTCATTAAAAACAAGTGGCGCTTCCTTTTCCCGACTCCTCGATTCTCAATTTCTTTTGTAAAGATGTTATTTTTCGTTGTTTTTGTCACGAGTGACTTTCATTGAATCATATAACTCTTTAAAGTGTCGCTTAACTTTTCATTTTCTTCTAGAAAACTCTCGCTTTCCTTTGTAAAGCATTAACTAAGTTTTGAAGATGAAAAGTTTGAGAATACCGTGAATCTAAAGGAGGAGGCATTTGGGAGCCACCACATTGTTCTTTTCACCCTTTAATTGAGAGATTTGGGCTTTCAACTTTCTCGATCGTGTTACAATGAGCTTGAATCTGTTCGTCACGCTTTGTTTATCCGAAAATCGCATCAAACTCGAACATCCGAGGATGTCTTGATATTTGAGGTTTTGACATTTTCTTTGAGATGTTGATATTTTAGTTGTAAATCAAAATGTTCAACTTCTAGTTTAGAAAGATGTTTTACCAAATTATCGTGATCATCCCGATCAATTTTCTCATTTAGTTTCGAGTTTTGTTTTCAAGCTCAATGACACGATCATGGGAAACTTTCAATGCAATAGATAATTCATGAAATCGAGAAGCAAGAATAGAGTGCTTAGTAACAAGATAAAACACATCTTGAGCAACACAACTCGAAATCAAATTCTCATTTAAGATGTGCAAATTCTTCCTTTCAACTTCATTATATTTGAGTTCCTGCTCATAATCATTGACTTCAACTATCATTGCATCAAATTCCTTTTCCATTTCTTTAATATCCGAATTTATCCCTTTTGAAGACTCTCAAATTGACCTTTAATTGTTTGAAGAAAGGCATGACCTCGCTTAAATAACATTCTTTAGTTTGCTCAAAACCCTTTCCCCCGCTATCCCAGAGGTGTGATTTCTTCTTACACGCTTTCTCAAAATCAACAAACAAATTGATAAACAACATACAGTCGATTAATGTTTTGCTATTAGTGGCAATGGATCTAGGAACTAAATGCATTGGTGTATTAGAGGATACACAGTTGCTTGAGGCAATTTCCTACTAGGGGATTCTTTTCAACAAGATTTTCACTTTTGCATATCCATATCCTTTTCCGTAACACTTGTTCGTGGGGTTAATAGGTCCGAGGCTTAAACTTGTTTAAGGATATCCAATTTTCCTTAGTGTAATCATGGGGTTTGATCGTTATGTTATTCTCTTTACACGCAGGATCGTTAAGCTTCCTATCCATTTTCTCCTAGATGCATCATCTAATTTTCTATCTTCCTCGGTGCACTCAATGCAACTAGGTTTCGCCTAGGTTTAAGAATCTCATTGCCATCATAGATTACATTTTGAGCGCTTTTGCTTTCTTACCATACTGTGGTTGGATTCCTTTATAATGGGGTACTATGCTTATCACGAGAACTCTATGCTTAGTGATCATGTGAGCAATCGAATGGTGTTCCTTGTACGCATAACTTATTTTCAAGCTTGTTTTTCAAAGTTTTAGATTGGAAAATCATTCAAAAGTTTTGATTCCTTAGCATTGAATTCTTGCTTAAGCATTTTAACATTTTCTTGAAGTTCTTGTTTTTGCTTAGCGCTTTAGAAAGCTTTTCTTGTAAGGAGCTTAACTCTTGTTTTAATACTTCTTTCTAAAATTACTTTTTCTAATAATTGTACGCATTTGGTCATCCATTTCCGCTCACGGTGGTTAACTCAAACTTAGCACTGCTCATAAATAGCAACTTGTTCTTTATAGGCATTTAGTTCGTAAATAATGTAATCATCGTGGGCACATGCAAGTGTATTCATCAAAAATATAGTCATCATTGACCGCAGAAGATGCATCACTTGGTACAATCTCGCTTTCACTTTGTTTCACATATTGATCATATGGGACAACATTTATATTACCCATATTTTCAATATCCGACTCAAAAGTTTCAATTGATTGTACTTTGTCATGTATCTTTTGCTCATCAACATCATCATATAGTTTTAATACCTCCGAGATGATTGATTCTTTGGATGGACCAGCTTGTTGTGGTGAGGGACCTTTGGAGAGACCATTGGAGAAATGCTAGCCATGAAAATAGTCTCATGCAAGAGGTTCATCATCAACGCCGAGTCGATGCATCACGATCCGCGACTTGAAAGGCATTCGATGATTATGACCTATCTCCGAATTGGTTGCTCATCCACATCTCGCATCATATGTCTTTGCATTGCCCTCAAGAAGAAACAACACTCCTCTTCATCCAACACACCCATTATCCCGAGCTTGCACAAGTAACATCTTGTCTTTGAAGTACTGCATTTTGAGGGCGTTTGGAGAAGTGCGTTCCTTGCTATGTGTCCATCACCACCACGCTTGTAGCACTTAATTGGCTTAGCTTGACCCCGATTTGGATTCCTTCCACGATTTCGATTTGCCACATATCCTCTACCAACTCCACCTCTTCCCTGCTCATACCGCCTTTCTTGAACTGGTTGCACCATAACCTTCCCATCTCGACAAGAGCTTGATTGTGTGGATTGGATGTTGCTCGAGGTTATTGTTGGTGTGTGGAGAGAGTTCATGTTTTGACTAACCATGAGAGACAGTTGATTGATGAAGTTTTCCATGAATGTGTTTGGGTCGAGGCTTATATGTTGGATCGTGATGAGCTTGTAATTACCATTACCCATGGGTATGACTTGAGAAGCTTTGGTGGTAATTCCAACATTTGTGTAAAAAGTTGTTGAATCATTTGATGAGCTTGTTTCTCCTCGGTTGGTTTTGAACTGCTCAAGAATCCTTTTTCAAACATAGCATGTCTCTCATTCTCAAGAAGGAATGCATAAAGTTGCTCATAGTTTGTATTCTTCAATCCTTTGGTTAGCTTCACAGAGGTGACAAACTTATGCCATTCGGGATTCATGTTGTTCACAAACTTTGAATTCAAATGAATGTTTGGCATGGTCATTTTGATATTCCTCATATCATTCACAAGCTTGTGGAATCTCACGTAATACTCATAGACACTCTCATCCGGTTTCATCTTGAAGTGCTCAAACTCATCATACCATTGTGATTCTCTGTCTTCCTTGGTTAATTCGTAACCCGAGAGAAGCATCTTGACATTATCCCAAACCGCCTTGGCTTCAGTGTTGTGATTGATAAGCTTGTAGATGTCTTTTGGAAGACCTCAAGTATAATGTTAGAAGCCCCGATATCAAGATCGAATCTCTTTTCTCCTTATCATTGAGCTCATCATACGCCTTTGGTCCGTCTAATCCATAGATCATTGTTCCATCCGCAGTTGTATCAATTAAGTCTCTTGTAGTCTCAATCGATAAGGTCCTTCATCAATGGATTTGAGAATGTTGACTCCATTTTCCTTTCCAAGACAAGACAACTGATTCTCGTTGAGCCCAAGAGTCGTAGTCGGCTCATCAAGCATAGGTGGACGAGTATCTCGAACCACCGCTTGAACATCCTCAAGAACAAATGGAGATAATTGTAGGTACGTTGGTAGACATGATTACAGATTATACGGATTTTACTACTCTTTGATTAAACCGAAAATTGATTCTTTCACGGATTTTACTAAACCAAAAGAAAACCATATTACAAACAAAAGTCAACCAAGAAGCTAAGAATTCTTGAAGACAAGTCGCTAAACACCAAGTCGCTAAGTTATCAACTCGCTAAGATCTCAATTTCGGAACCAAGTCGCTAAGAACCAAGTCGCTTAAAGAACCAAGTCGCTGGACACAAGTCGCTAAAGAACCAACTCGCTAATAGCCAAGTCGCTAAAGAGCAACTCGCTAAAGGTCCAAGTCGCTAACACCAAGTCGCTAAGAATGCTAAGTACAAGTCGCTAACAAAATTGAAAGTAAGTCGCTAACTTCACCAAGTCGCTAGCAGAGTGGAGAATCCACAAGTTGCTTAAAGAAACTTGTCTCAGAACCCAAGTCGCTAGGACCAAATCGCTAAAACAATTAACACTACCAACTCGCTACCAATAACAAAGCAAGTCGCTCGAAGAAACACAACTACGAGAACCAAGTCGCTAGCAAGAAAAACTTCACAAACAACACTTTATCAATCCAAAACAAGCTCAACCACAATGATTCAAGCTTACCAAATCAAAACCCAATCACTTACAATGATTCTAAACACAAAAGTACACCCAAAATTCAAACTTTAACACTAGAAATGATCCAAATGATGCAAACTCCACTAAACACTTCAAACTCAAAACCATATGAAAACCACCAAAACAAAGAGCATGAAAGAGATGATCAAACCATGGCTCTTGATACCAATTGTAGGATATAGGATTTCACAAACACATTAAACCATAATCACATGAGGCGTTCAAGATGTTTAGAGAGAAAGTTCTAGAGAGAAAGGAAGAGAGTTGGGAACTATGTGAAACAAAGAAAATGGTATTGAGCCCAACCTCTACCTTGGGAGGTAGAGGGTATTTATAGTGTCTTACAAATAAACGCCACCTACGGGTTGTGGATCGTGCATACAGGTGGTAAAGACCCGTCATGTCCTCCACGGTGTTACTTAACAAACTACTTACTAACATAACTTGACTACGACTCACGAGCTTTCTATCGAATACATATACTTGAGGTGACCGACATCTTTAACGATCGAATTTTCTAATTCCTAACATGGTACAAACTCGTGACGGTGGAGCGGTTTTGGATGAAGAAGAGTTGTTGTTTCTTGCGGAGGGAAATGCCAAAACCTATGATGCTGATGTGGATGAGCAGCCAATTCAAGAAATAGGTCACAATCATCAAAATGCCTTTCAAGTTGCTAACTGTGACGCATTTGACTTTGATGTCGATGATGAACCTACTGCCCAGATAATCTTCATGGCTAGCATTTTACCAATGGTCTCTCCAAAGGTCTCGTCACCACAACAGGCTGGTCCATCTAAAGATTCAATCATTTCAGAGGTATTAAAACTATACGACGAAGTTGATGAGCAAAAGTTACATAATGAAGCACAATCTCATGAAACTTATGAATCAGATATTGATTATGAGGATAATAGTAATATTGTCCCATATGATCAATATGTGATACAAAGTGAAAGTGAAATTGTACCAAGTGATGCATCTTCTGCAGTCAATGGTGACTATGTTTTTGATGAATACACCGCATGTGCCCTCGATGATTCTCGTTATCTTTGAACCGAATGCCTATAAAGAACAAGTTGCTATTTATGAACAACGTGCTAAGTTTGAGTTAACTACCCGTGAGCAGAAATGGATGACCAAATACGTGCAATTATTAGAAAAAGTAATTTTAGGAAGAAATATTAAAACAAGAGCTAGATTCCTTAAAAGAAAAGCTTAATAAAAGCGCTAAGCAAAACAAGAACTTCAAGAAAATGTGAAAGTGCTTAAGCAAGAATTCAATGCTAAGGAATCAAAACTTTTAATGACTTTTCCAATCTAAAAACTTTGAAAAAAGCTTGAAAATAAGTTGTGCGTACAAGGAATACCATTCGATCGCTCACATGATCACTAAGCATAGAGTTTTTAGCGATAAGCATAGCATTCCCTAGTAAAGGAACCCAATCGAATATGGTAAAGTGGCTAGAGAAGCTCGAAGGTAATATATGATGGAAATGAAATCCTTAAGCCTAGGCGAAACCTAGTCATACTGAGTGCACTGAGGAAGATAGGCAATTAGAAGAAGTCAATAGGGAGAAAATGGATAAGAAGCTAAGAGATCCTGTGTGTAAAAAGAAAAACATAAGGATCAAACCCCATGATTACACAAAAGAAAATTGGATCTCCTCGAACATGTTTAAGCCCCAAACTCAATTAACCCCGTAACAAATTTTTGGAAGAAAGACATGGATAAGCCAAAAGCAAATGTACTTGTTGAAACAAACACTCCCTTAGGAAAGTGCTCATAGCCATCGTGTATCCTCCGAATACACCAATGCATTTAGTTCCTAGAACTATTTCCACTAATAGCAAGACCTTAATCACCTGTATGTTGTTTATCAATTATTCGTTGATTTTGAGAAGACATGTAAGAAGAGAATCACACCTACAAGGATAATCAAGGGAAAGGGTTTTGAGCAAACTAAAGAATGTTATTTAAGCGAGGTCATGCCTTTCTTTAAACAATTAAAAGGTCAATTTGAGAGTCTTCAAAAAGGGATAGACTCAGATATTAAAGAAATGGAAAAGGAATTTGATGCAATGATTGTTTAAGTCAATGATTATGAACGGGAACTCAAATATAATGAAATTGAAAGGAAGAATTTGCATATCCTAAATGAGAACTTAGTATTAAGTTGTGTGGCTCAAGATGTGTTTTTTACTGTTACTAAGCATTCAATTACTGCTTCTCAATTTCATGAATTATCTGTTGCTTTGAAAGTTTCCCATGATCGTGTCATTGAGCTTGAAAATAAAAACTCAAAACTAAATGAGAAAATTGACCAGGATGATCACGATAATTTGGTAAAACATCTTTCTAAGCTAGAAGTTGAACATTTTGATTTGCAACTAAAATATCAACATCTCAAAGAAAATGTCAAAACCTCAAACATCAAGACATCCTCAAATGTTCCAGAGTTTGATGCAGTTTTTGAGATAAACAAACGTGACGAACAGATTCAAGCTCACTTTAACATGATCAGAAATTTGAAAGCCCAAATTTCACAATTAAAGGGTGAAAAGAACAATGTGACTGGCTCCCAAATGCCTCCTCCATTAGATTCTCAGTGTTCTCAAACTTTTCATCTTCAAAACTTGGTTAATGTTTTACAAAAGGAAAATGAGAGTTTTCTAGAAGAAAATGAAAAAGTTAAATGACACTTTAAAGAGTTATATGATTCAATGAAAGTCACTCGTGACAAGAACAACGAAAAAATAACATCTTTACAAAAGGAAATTGAGAATCTGAAGGGAAAATGCCACTTGTCTTTAATGAGAATGTTGCATCAAAGTCATCTGCAGACTCTAAATATACTGTGACTGTTAAATACATTCCTCCTCATCTTAGAAATAACGAACTTGTGTTTCATAACTATTTTTCTCACCTTAAGGATAGTCTAGAATGCCTCCGTGAGATTGTAGAAGAGGATTTCATAAATAAGCCACTTGATAGTGAAATTAGGTTTGCTTGCATTCAGCCAAACGATCTCGTGGAGTCGTTAGAATGTTTAAGAGCAACATGTCCTAAATCCTTATGTCGAAAGATAAAGTCGTGATGCCTTGTTCTATGCCTAGTGCCAAGTATGCAACCTATTCTATGCCCAAGTGTTAAGAAAGTGAACTCTAAAGTGCCTTCAAGTAGTTCGGATCCCCGCACTTCTAGTTCAAGAATGCAAAGGTAGCGAACCAACTAATGTTCCCATAATTCCTCTACAGAGTAATCAGTGACATAAAAGCAAGTGGGTCAAAGCCTCCAGGCAATACAAAGCAAGATAGGACCTCGCAAGCTAAGAATGTGCAATGGAAGAGAGTAGAAGACCACCCTAGGAACATTAAGTTTGTGTTGAATAAAACGAATCGTGTTGATTCTAGTATTAGCTATAAGTGTAATGTAATTAATTCGAATTCTGCTACTATCTACAAAACATGTAATGATGATTTCTTGGTTTCTGTTACTAATCATGTATGTGGCGTGAATGATTTGATTAATTCTGTCAAACACCCAGTTAAAATCATTAATGCCAACAATCATGTTAAGAAGGCTAGAAAGCAATGGTGGAAGAAGGTTAGAAAACATTAGAAACCCACAGGAAGAAAATTTAGTAATGTAGGTTATCAGTGGATACCCACCGCCGCATAGCTTAGTCTTAATGAGTTGTGCCCTAAATTATCTAAGTCAATGCCCATTAGAAAATGGATGCCTCTTGGTAGAACTATTCCTTTAAGAAGTGAACATACTTTGAATAGGTCAAATACTGGACACTAGCATCGCATCTATCCTCGATGATTCCATTGTTTCTACTTCCGATGTAAGTGTTCCAATCATCGTTATTAACCAAATGGAACCCATTCTTGCATGGGGATCCCAATTATCCGATTATCCATTCTTATATGTGTTCAACTGCAGATCGCTCAAATCGCTCGTGGTACCGGACTCAGCCGCTCCAAGCATATGACCGAGATCGCCACGCCGTGAACTTCGTGAGTAAATTCATCGGGACTGTTAGATTCGGGAACGACCATTTTGATGCAATTATGGGTTATGGAGACTATGTTGTTGGTGATAGTGTAATCTCCATGGTATATTATGTAGAAGGTCTTGGTCATAATCTATTTTCTGTTGGTCAATTCTGTTATTCTGATCTAGAGGTGGCTTTTAGAAAACACACTTGTTTCGTTAGAGAACTTGATGGTGTGGAACTTTTAAGAGGAACACGAGGTTCAAATCTATACACCATCTCTATCGAAGACATGATGAAGTCTTCTCCAATCTGCTTGTTGTCAAAGGCTTCGAAAACAAAGTCATGGTTATGGCATCGTCGTCTCAATCACTTGAACTTCGGCACCATTAATGATCTTTCCAGAAAGAACCTTGTAAGAGGCTTACCCAGATTAAAATATGAAAAAGATCATCTTTGTTCAGCATGCCAATTGGGAAAAAGCAGGAAATATGCCCACAAACCCAAACCTGAAAACTTAGTTAAGCAAGTTCTTCATACCCTTCATATGGATTTGTGCGGACCAATGAGAGTGCAAACGATAAATGGGATGAAATATATCTTAGTCGTCGTTGATGACTAGTCTCGATTTACTTGGGTAAAGTTTTTGAGGACAAAGGATGAAACTCCAGATGTCATCATCAAACTTATCAAGCGACTTCAGTTCGACTTAACAAGACTGTTAGAATTATTCAAATGCATAATGGCACCGAGTTTGTTAACAAAGACCTAAGTCAATTTTATGAAAGCATTAGAATCGGTCATCAAAGAAGTGTTTCACGCACACCTCAACGAGTAATGGTGTAGTTGAAAGACGAAATTGGACCCTTGTTGAAGCTGCAAGAACAATGCTAATTTATTCAAAGGTTCCAATGTTTCTTTGGGCTGAAGCTATTGCCACTGCTTGCTACACCCAAAATCGTTCCCTCATACACACATCTCATGGAAAAACTCCATACGAACTTGTCCACAAACGAAAACCTGATCTCTCCTACCTTCGTGTATTTGGTGCTTTGTGCTATCCAACGAATGACGGTCAAGACTTAGGTAAATTAAGAGCTAAGGCAGACATTGGAGTTTTTGTAGGTTATGCATCAAACAAGAAGGGTTACCGAATCTACAACAAAAGAACTCGAGATATCATGGAAACTATTCATGTCACGTTCGATGAGCTGTCCGGGCAAATGGCTCCAGGACAATCAAGTTCGGGACCCGCATCATAACCTTCATTAAGTAATCCCATTAGTTCTTCTCTTGTAAAAAATCTCTCACCAGCCACTCCTTATGTACGTCCTTCAGAAGATGATTTGAATAAATTTTTTGATCCAACGTTTGATGAACACTATGAGCCAATTGATAATGATCTATCAAATCCATCAACAGAGTGCTCCTATCCTCGCCAATGAAGATAACCTTCGTTTCTATGTCATTAAGTCAAGAAGCGCTGCGATGATTACTCGTCTCATCATCAAATCCTCAATTATCCAAAGTGTACATCATGGAATTGTTTCGCACCTATGATGGAGATAATCCCTTTGCTACTCCTCAAGATGCTCCTTTGAGAACATATTTGCTCTCGAACCATCATCGAACCATCTTCATCGGGAGAAAACGACTCGCTACTTGGTTCCTCAACAACAACCACATGAACACCTTAGAAAATGGACACATGACCATCCATTGGACAACATCATTGAAACCCTCTCGTCCAAAGATCCACTCGTAAACAACTTGCAATCGATGCCTTATGGTGCTTCTTCAACTCCGATCGTCTAAGATCGAACCAAAAGACGTTAAACCGCCATGAATGAAGACGGTGGTTCAATGCCATGCAAGAATAAATTCATGAATTTGATCGATTAGATGTATGGGAATTAGTACCGCTCCCGACGTGCTATGATCATTGCTCTAAAATGGATCTTCAAAGTAAAACTCGATGAGCATGGTGATGTATTAAAGAACAAGGCTCGATTAGTTGCAAAAGGATACCGTCAAGAGGAGGGTATTGACTTTGAAGAATCATTTGCTCCAGCTTGCACGTATCGAGGCAATCGTAATCTTCCGGCTAATGATGCAAGTAAGAATATGGTAGTCTATCGGATGGATGTAAAGGCGGCTTTTCTTAACGGAGATCTTAAAGAAGTCGATCGTCCACCAAACCGAAGGTTTTGTGAATCCGAGCATCCTACTCATGTCTATCGCTTGAACAAGGCTCTTTACGGTTTGAAGCAAGCTCCAGGGCATGGTATGATACGCTATCAAAGTTTCTTCTATCTCTTGGATTCAAGAAAGGAGCAATTGATCCAACATTGTTCACCGTAAAGTCGGGCAAACATTTAATTCACGTTCAAATCTATGTTGATGATATTATTTTTGCCTCGACTGATCCCAATAAATGTGACCGTTTTTCTAATGAGATGGGCTCTAAATATCAAATGTCAATGATGGGACAAATGTCATTTTTCTTGGGATTACAAATTTCACAAAGTCCCAGGGGCATTTTTATCAATCAATCTAAATATGCAAATGAGATTTTAAAGAAATTTGGATTTGATTCTTGTGACCCTGTTGACACTCCCATGATAGAGCGTACTAAACTAGATGAGGACCACTCAGGGATCATGATAGATCAAATGAAATATCGTAGTATGATTGGATCCCTGATGTACCTGATATGTGCAAAAACACATATCATTTCTTTATCAAATAAAACCCAAAATAACCAAGAAAGAGCCGTTTATTGCTAATATTTGTGGTTTTCTTGAGTTTTTGCTTGTGCAGGTACGGATATGTCAAAACACGCAAAAAGAAGCCAAATCAGACGAAAATCCAAGCACGAGAGATTAAGAGAGTTTGAGCTGAGCCGGAAGGTCGAGATTGTGCATCTGAGAAGATTTTTATTCTATGAGGATGATTTTTGGAAAATATGATCAAATTTGAAGAATTGTCAAGATCAGTCCCTGAACTTTGAGTTTTTGGCAGAATAGACCCTTGAAGATTCAAAAGTTGCAAATTGGCCCTTGGTCTATTTTAAGAATGACAAGAATGGTCCTTGATGAACATTTTCAGATTTACACCTTTGGTCCCTTGGAAATCAGAATATACAAGTTTGGTCCCTTATAAGCTACTTGGATCACTATGTTAGTCCAAAATCCAAATTACAACCCACGGCCCAAACCAATAAACTTTACCCGGTCCATTATCCCATCTACCCGGTACCCTTTAATACTCAACCCGTATACCAACTTGGACCCCGGTCAAACCCCACTTACCCGGTCAACACACTCAAACAAATATAAAAAAAAACAAACCCGCGCTTTTTACCCCTCTTTTACCCAGGCAATAAGAACCCTAATTACCCCTTTGGTCAATTAGTCAAATTCACCACAATTAAGGGTAGTTTCGTACAATCACTGACACACCTGACACATGTGGGGTGCCAGGTCATCAATCCGCGTGCAACATTCCCAATCCTTGCTCTCTCATTGGTCGAAGGGACGTGGTAATGTTGATCCAAAGGTGGAAATGGATTGGATTCATCTGGGATATGATCCAAGGGTTGCAAATGCTCAAGAGAAAGCACAAAGTGGGATTTCTAGATCCTTCCAAGACCTTGAGCTCAATTATTTAAAGACCCTTCATTCGTTCACAAAAGGATGATCTCTTTATCTTTCATTTTTCAGTAGCATAGTTTTAGTTTTAATATCATTTTAATGTTTTAAGTATGGTTAAGCTTTTGTAATTCATTTTTTGTACTCAAATTTCCTATATTAATAAAATTCAGCTTTCAATTCTCAAGTAATTGTTTCATTGTTAATGTTTTAAATCTGCTTATTATACTTGTCTAATGCTTATTTCTTTAATTCAAAGTGTTTTCAGCTTGTTTATTCATTAACTCAAAAATACAAAAAAAATAAGAAATAAATAATTGAAAAATAAAAAAAAAACATATCAAATCTGTTTTGTGGATTGATCCACACTCAGCTACTGTTCTATTTAGCTCATTTAAGCTTTTGATAGCTTATAGTGAGCTTATCTTCAATTCAATCTCAATTCACAAACAAATTACAAAATCAGTCAACAAAAGTCAACTGAAGCAGACATGGGGTGATTTGTTGGTATTGGATCAGATTTGGGTGATGCAGAGTTGAATTTGGGTTGGATTAGATTATTGGTACTTTGGTTCTGAGATAAGCTGCAAATAAGCTGGACACTTGTAAGTGTCTGATCTTTTAGTATATTTTCAACTGCATCATTAGCTTAGTCATATTCTGTTAGTTTATATTGTTGTGATTGCATTCAGTAGCTCTATTATAATTGTTAGATCATAGTTATTAGCTGCTATTGAATTGGATTCATTAGTTGGTAGTTTACATTTTCATTATCAGATTTTAAGTAGTGTTTGGATCAGTTGGATCTAGTGAGTTTGTGTCTTAGTTTGTGTGTAAAATCTGTCACATAAGTATCAGTTAGGATAATTAGACTTAAATCAGTAACTCCTTTGCACATCAAAACAGTAAAAGTCAAATTTCATCTTTAACTGATCTTATGTTAATTTCTGTTGGAATCAGTAGTTAAAACACTGCATATAGGCTTAAACTCGAGAGATCTAGCTTCTTTGTCATCATAATTAAGCTTATAGCATCATAATTAATCCGAACTTTGATTCAAATCTCACGAAGTCAAACATTCAAATCTGCTTTGAAAAGTCAAATAGTTTAAAACCGTTTTCTTCAAACTTAGTAGGCTTTGCACAAGCTTCATTTAAGCTTGATTTTGCCTGAAAATTGGTACAATCACTCTTTGGTTGGTGGTCTTGAGGACCACAGTTTTGGTTTTCAATTTAGCTTATTGATTAAGCATGTGCAATAGCTTAAACATAGGGGTTAAGTACTGTTTGGATAGAGTAGTCAGTTAGCATAATTCATAAGACAGAGCTTGTAGCTTGTTAGGATTAGGTGGAATCAGTTAGAATTGGCTTGTTTCAGTTTAAGTTAGCTTCTGTACTAATTTGGTAGCTTATAGTGTCCTTTAGCTTATTCTACTAGCTTATTTGAAAACAGATAACACATCAGCTCTTATTTCTTACACATAAGCCATAGTTTTTTTAATTTTCCTAAAATTAGAATAATATTTTAGACTTTTACTGAATTTTTCATAATTTTTCATCACTGTTTAGTATTTTTCATTATTTAAAACAGTTTTTAGGTCTTTTTAAATAGTTTTTATTGCAATTAATTCAGAAAAAGTTCCAAAAAAATAATTTTTCAATTTTCATAGATTAAGATAAATACAAAAAGCAAAAAAAATAATTTTTCTAGATTTTTCCTAGCTTATTTTGTAATTTTTAGCCATTTAATTAGATTTAAATAGTTTTAAATTTGTAGAAAATAGAAAAATAATCAGAAAAATACAAATTTAGTTTTGAAAATTCTCTTTAGTTAATTTAGATTTTATAAAAATAGTTTCATAATTTTCCCTTTAATTTTCATAATTTTTAGTATTTTAAATTAGTTTTAAAAGTTAAAAATTAGTTTTTAATTTTAATAAATTCCAGAAAAATCTTAAAAAAATAGTTTTAATTCATAAATAGTTTTCAACTTGCATTTCTAGTGTAAAAGTAATTTTAGGCATTTTTAGGATATAGATTAGACATAGTTGCATTTTAATTACGTTTCGTTAATTACGTTTTAGTTAATTTTGCACTTAGGATTTCCCGTAGATTAGATTTCCCTTAATTACTTTCCCTATTCCCGTAGTTTAATAAAATCAAATCACAAATCAAAACATCGAGCATTAAATTCCAAACCAAAACAGCGTTGGCAATTCGCCTCGTTGGGAAACGATTCGGGTTGACTAATCCGTATCAACGATCACACACGGGATTTGATTTAATATTCTTTTTCCTAAAGGAATTTTGAATCTATCTTCGTGATTATTTTTGATATCGATATTGAGGTTTTATCCATACACATACCCCTAAGCCTTTTATTACATATCAAATTCTGGCGCCGCTGCCGGGGAGGTTGTGTCACGACAATATCGTTAGAGGTTTGACGATTAGTGACTCGAGATCCTTCATTCGTGAAGTTACTATTTTTCTAAAAATTAAAAAAAAGTAAAAAAATATTTTCCTTTTCTTTTGTATATATATATATATATATATCATATTAAAAATACAAAAGATTTTCTCTTGTGTTTTGCTAATAAATAGAAGACACCAATTATATAACATTCTCAACGGAGGTGTTATCATTAATAAGTTCCCGAACCTAAGATCAAAAACTTGCCTTTGTGTCGCTTGTGAATCAATTTATTTCTATCGGATAAACAAAGCGTGTGGTGGGTATAATGACGGCCCGACATTAAATTGCGGTGAAAAGAAGCGGGTTTTAATAAGCTTCATGACGACCTACAAAGCTTCTCCGCCGCTTGTGCGTTTGTCTAATAGAGGTGATTTATTCACTTGGGATTATTGGTTAAGTTCCTTGTGTTTTCGAATACCGTTCTCTTTTAATTGCCTTGGTTTTGAAAGTGCATGCGCACTCGTTCTAATAACTACTGAGACCGATCGTGAAACCGCTACAATTCCGAGAAGGCGAAATAGACGTGCTCCATTAGTCGAACCGAGATTCGAACTAATCCGACTCCGCCCATCATCGAAATGGCGGAGGACAACCGATCCATGCTAGAGCAACTCCAAGCACCCACCGAGGGTTATGGAGAAGCCATCGTCGTCCCGGCAATCGTTGCCGATAACTTTGAGCTTAAACACGGCTTGATCAACTTGGTATCATCGAGCCAATTTTACGGATTTGAGAGGGACGATCCTCACTCTCATATCCGACGGTTTAACAAGCTCACGTCTACGATCAAGTACCGTAACGTCCCGGAAGAGGCTATCAGGCTATTACTCTTCCCGTTTTCACTCGAGGGGGCCGCCCGGATTTGGCTCGAAAAACTACCCCCTCGATCGATAACCACATGGTAGAATTTAGTTTCAAAATTCGTAAATGAATTCTTCCCACCGTCTAAAACAACAAGCCTAAAAAATGAAATAACAAAATTCACACAAAGATTTGATGAATCATTTAGTGAGGCATGGGACCGATTCAAAGATTTGCTTAGGCAATGTCCCCATCATGGTTTTTCTGAGTTGCACCAACTTGATACGTTTTATAACGGTTTGAACGAAACTGATCAAGACTCTCTAAATGCCGCTGCGGGTGGTAATTTATTGGCCCGATCAACGAGAGATGCCTTGTCGATTATTGAGAATAAATCTAAAGTTCGTACCTCACGTAGCAAATCGGTTGCTGCTCGAGTAAGTGCTACACCATCATCCTCGTCTTACGGAAATACGTCTAGCACCGATGCTAAGATTGATAAGCTTACGGATATGATACAGGCTTTGGTTAAGATTAAAATGGCTAAGGTTAATTCTTCTCCACCCGCTCAAGTCAAAGCGGTGGAAACGACTTGTACTACTTGTGGTGGCCCGCACGCCTACTACAATTGTACCGCCACCGATGGAAATCCTTTCGAAGCTAATGCCATAACCGGAGGTAACCAATACCGTCCTCAAGTCGAAACAAACCCTCGTGTTAGTAATCAAATGGGACCTCCGGGATTTTCTCAATCGAACAATCAGACTCGTTTTAATCAGAATCAAGTTCGTGGACCAAATGTTCAAAACCAATACAAAGCCCCACCGAATCAATACCCGAACCAAGGAGTTAACTACAATCAAGGATATCAAAATCCAAGCTATCAAGCTTCACCTTTGCCTTCTAATGAATTCACAAACTACATTCAACACAATAATGCTACCATCCAAACCATGAAAACCCAGATTTCAAGTTTGAGAAATGAATTCCAATCTTCGTTAACTAGACAAAGCAATGAGTTTAAGAACGAAATTCGACTTCAGAACAACAAGATGGATGCTTCGCAGAATAAACTTGAGAATATGTTAAACACTGTTTTGTGTCAAATTAGTCAACCCTCGGGTTCCGGTTCTCTCCCAAGTAATACAATTCCAAACCCGAAGGGAGAAATGAAATCCGTAACCATTCGAGATGATGGGCCCTCGATGACTACTTCCTCTCCGGTGAGGAATGTAGCACGAGAGACCGAGGTGACAAAGGACCCGGTAATTCCTCTTGATAATGGAAAAGCCAAATACGTCCAACCTCTGGTTGCCCAAGTTCCTTCTATCTTCGTCATAACACCAAGTTCTAATCTTACACCGTGCAAATCGATTCAATCACGATTCGACAAAATGAAAGTTGCTTTTGGAACAAAGTTTAAACTTACAACTGATATGATCAAAGCTGCTGACATGATTTATGAAAAGAAATTGGAACAAATTTCAAAGATTTCACTTGAGCCTACACCATTTAATTCTTTCTCGAACCAAGCTCCCAAGAAGCTTGGTGATCCCGGGAAATTTCTCCTTCCTTGCTCTTTGAATGATATTGAGGAATATAATGCCTTGACCGATTCAGGTGCAAGCATAAGTCTCATGCCTCTTGCGATATATCATAAGCTTGGATTGAAGACTCTTATACCGACTCGTATGACTATTGAATTAGCTAATCGAACAATTGCTCACACGGTTGGTGTAGTCAACGATGTTATGGTACGCAGTGGATAAATTCCATTTTCCGTGGATTTCGCCGTCATTGATATAGAGGTTGATGCCCGAGTCCCTCTCACTCTTGGAAGACCATTCTTAAGAACCGTGAAAGTCCTTGTGGATCATTACCAAGGAACGTTGACGATCAGAAAAGGAAATGAAAAGATTGTGTTTTATGCCGAACAAACGTCAAAACCTCCACCCGATGATCATTCTATTCATAGCATCGGTGTGATTGATTTTTCTCAAGAAAGTGGTGATCCCATTTTACCGTCTAATCCGATTATGACCGACTCTTTCCCGTCTCTCACTACGAAAAGTGATCCCATTTGGAAAGAGATCGAGGCCTTTCTTAAGGATGATTCAGTTCCTGTTGAGATTGATGATGCTACTTTTGACCCGGAGGGGGACATTTTTCTTGAAAAGTTATCTTCTTACCCCCCTCCGGATGATCCGGATGATGTGAAGAAAGTTGAACCTAAACCGTCTCGAATTGATCTTTCAAGGTTTACGATTAAGAGTATGTCGACAATACAAGCTGAACGGAAAAAGAAACAAGAAAAGGAGTCTACAACGGTAGTGGTGGAAATTGCTAGCTCTAAGAGCACACCACTTGTCCCACCTCCGATTTCTAAGAAAATCAACCTTCCTTTGAGTGGCAATCCCACTCCTTCTTCTGAAATTATGGAAACTTCTTCTGAGACATCTTTCAATCCAGAATCTTTCAAAACGACATTCACAAATCCCTTGTTTGAATTCGATTCTGAATATAATCAAATTTTTGAGAATGAACTCTTTGACGAAGAAAGTGAGGAGTTCACCGATGAACTTGCTCCCACCAACTCGATCCTTTCTCAGAATAAAGAAAATGAATACGATGATCCGTTTTTCCCGAAAAAAGAAAAGGAAGTGAAGTTTTCGGCAGATGAACTTGTTGATCCTGAGGTCCAACATTATTTTTTATTCGAGAGTGATTCCTCTCCTCGTGAGGATTTTCATGCAGATGATATGTTGATTTCATTCCTATCCGAGGACAAGATTTTTAACCCTGGGATACTCCTCGGAGAGGACATTCTTATCACAAAAGTTAACCAGAAAAAGGATCCTCTCTTGGATGCCTTCATTGATAAACCTTCAAGTAACACTTTTCTATACCATGGACTCCCTTCTTCTATGGAGTATTCTTATTGTGATCCGTCATCCTTTCGTCCGCCCGCTAAACCGCCGGATGATGGATCAATCTTTCTTGAAAAACCTTTTGTGAGTTGGGAGGATTTAACCTCGTGTGCTTGAGCCCGACATTTTCTTTCCTCCCAACCCACCCATTCTCATTCCTTGGGAATGAGGACACCATTTTGACCCCGGTATCTCTACCACTTTCTTCCCCAAGGACAAATGAATTCGGGGACGAGTCAGGCTAGCGACTCGGTGATCAAAAACAGTAGCGCTTCGTGGGAGGCACCCCATGCTTATGTCTATCTTCTTTCTCTTTTCTAATAAGTGACGAGAAGGGGTTAGCCTCTTCGATTTCTCGTGTTTGGTTGTTTGTGATGCTGTGTTTAGGATGTTCCCGATATGAAGACTCTCGTGCTCGAAGTTTGTCTTTTCTCCACTCGAGTTTCATGATCGATGCTGATGGAAATCCTATATCCGAAATCTTATCGACTAACGTTTATCTTCTAGCATACTTAATAAACGGCTTTTAGATTTTCATGATACCCTTGCTTTTAAACATTGAGGACAATGTTTTGTTTTAGTCTGGGGTAGGGTAATCTTCGATTTGATTTGACCACACTTGCTTATTTTTGTCGTGAATTCTCGCAACCCCGTTTTTCCTTAGAAAATGAAAAATTGTGCAAAAATGAGAAAATTTAAAATTTTGTAAGCTTTTGTTAGTTTTATGATCGAAAAGTTTTTGCTAGTCTCTTAGAAGTTTCTTTAAATATGCGTTTTTCTTGAAATAGCCTTTGCTAATTGCTTAGACAAGAGGCTATAAAATGCGATTCTAGCTCACAAGGCCAAGAATTTGCAAGTCTCCTAAGTGATTTTAAATATCGAAGCTTAAACAAGAATTTGCTAGTTTCTAATAAGTGACTTTAAAATGCGAGACTTGAGATTATTTGATGAAGCATTAGCTAAGTTAATATATGTTTTGACACCTTGTTGACTTTCATTGGTGAGAGTAAGAATAGAATTCGACTTGACCGGGCGTGTTGAGCCCTAGCTTGTTCCTTAACCATAGATAATCTAAAATTATCGGCTAAGCATCCGCGGATCTCATTATTTGGGATTTTAAATTTGCGGAGATCGAGAAATGATAGAGTTACTTATGAGTTTAGATGCTAAGCGTGGAGTAGTTGGTTCTCTTTAGAGCCCATCGAAGGTACTTATGGCTTTTTGTTCCCACAAAATTGTTTCACCCCATACCTGTCTAATAAATAATTAGAGATGTTGAGTTTTTGGCGATAGTTAGTTCTTTATCTTCTTAAAATAATCTTTGTTTTAAAAATTGGGTACACATCAAGGATCCGTAATAAATAAGCAATAAGTGATAAGTGAAAAGTAATAAGTAAAGTTATGAGCTGCGGTATCGAGATCGGACCCTTGGATCTTTAGCCGGGATTGAGTGAGGTCTTAGTCTAGCCAACCGGGACCCTCATTTCATGAAGCCTATAGTCTTGGAATTACCCCGTGAAGCTCCGTAGTTCATAGCTCATATAAGTAAAAGTATAAGTGCAAAAAAAAAAAAAAAAAAAAATGAAATGATGAAAAAAAAAGTCAAAAGTATAAGTGAATAAAAATTCCTTGATGTGGACCTCATTTTTGGGACAATGGTTCTTGAGAGAAGGCGGACAACTAATTATCGACTTAGCTTTGTATCTTTATCGGATTAAAAGTTATCGAAACGAGAAATTTGAAGAAATTCATTTCTCACAAAAATAAAATAATCTAGATGAAAATAGGAAAATGGGAGCAAAAGGTAATTACACAAGTAACTTCCATGGGTAGTGTTAGCATCTAGAATCATATTTAACAATGATTTCGATTTTACGCTTAGTTTGGGACTTGTGAAAAATCAGGGACGATGTATTCTATCCGTATGGTCACTTCACGCTGTGTTGTGTTTCTTACTCCGTGATCCTAACGTGTCGTTTGAAAAATGTTGGAGTTATTGATCGACATGAAAGTTCAACAAACCGTCACTCATAACCGGAATGTGCTTAATCGTAATATCTACATATGAATTAAAAGGTAAACGGGGCGTTTTTAGAATTAAGGCTTTCTTAATCTCTTTTGAGGAATCTTTGCTACTTCTTCATAGGTTTAGTAGAAAGAGATTGAAATCCTTGGTTTTAGAAGCGTGAGTTGATTGCATTGCGTGAGGACACGACAATGGTCTCATCTGGGGTATTTTGATATGTTCAAAAACACATATCATTTCTTTATCAAATAAAACCCAAAATAACCAAGAAAGAGCCGTTTATTTCTAATATTTGTGGTTTTTTTGAGTTTGTGCTTGTGCAGGTACGGATATGTCAAAACACGCAAAAAGAAGCCAAATCAGACGAAATCCGAGCACGAGAGATTAAGAGAGTTTGAGCTGAGCCGGAAGGTCGAGATTGTGCATCTGAGAAGATTTTTATTCTCTGAGGATGATTTTTGGAAGATATGATCAAATTTGAAGAATTGTCAAGATCAGTCCCTGAACTTTGAGTTTTTGGCAGAATAGACCCTTGAAGATTCAAAAGTTGCAAATTGGCCCTTGGTCTATTTTAAGAATGACAAGAATGGTCCTTGATGAACATTTTCAGATTTACACCTTTGGTCCCTTGGAAATCAGAATATACAAGTTTGGTCCCTTATAAGCTACTTGGATCACTATGTTAGTCCAAAATCCAAATTACAACCCACGGCCCAAACCAATAAACTTTACCCGGTCCATTATCCCATCTACCCGGTACCCTTTAATACTCAACCCGTATACCAACTTGGACCCCGGTCACACCTCACTTACCCGGTCAACACACTCAAACAAATATAAAAAAAACAAACCCGCGCTTTTTACCCCTCTTTTACCCAGGCAATAAGAACCCTAATTACCCCTTTGGTCAATTAGTCAAATTCACCACAATTAAGGGTAGTTTCGTACAATCACTGACACACCTGACACATGTGGGGTGCCAGGTCATCAATCCGCGTGCAACATTCCCAATCCTTGCTCTCTCATTGGTCGAAGGGACGTGGTAATGTTGATACAAAGGTGGAAATGGATTGGATTCATCTGGGATATGATCCAAGGGTTGCAAATGCTCAAGAGAAAGCAAAAAGTGGGATTTCTAGATCCTTCCAAGACCTTGAGCTCAAGTATTTAAAGACCCTTCATTCGTTCACAAAAGGATGATCTCTTTATCTTTCATTTTTCAGTAGCATAGTTTTAGTTTTAATATCATTTTAATGTTTTAAGTATGGTTAAGCTTTTGTAATTCATTTTTTGTACTCAAATTTCCTAGATTAATAAAATTCAGCTTTCAATTCTCAAGTAATTGTTTCATTGTTAATGTTTTAAATCTGCTTATTATACTTGTCTAATGCTTATTTCTGTAATTCAAAGTGTTTTCAGCTTGTTTATTCATTAACTCAAAAATACAAAAAAAATCAGAAATAAATAATTGAAAAAAAAAAAAAAAAACATATCAAATCTGTTTTGTGGATTGATCCACACTCAGCTACTGTTCTATTTAGCTCATTTAAGCTTTTGATAGCTTATAGTGAGCTTATCTTCAATTCAATCTCAATTCACAAACAAATTACAAAATCAGTCAACAAAAGTCAACTGAAGCAGACATGGGGTGATTTGTTGGTATTGGATCAGATTTGGGTGATGCAGAGTTGAATTTGGGTTGGATTAGATTAGTGGTACTTTGGTTCTGAGATAAGCTGCAAATAAGCTGGACACTTGTAAGTGTCTGATCTTTTAGTATATTTTCAACTGCATCATTAGCTTAGTCATATTCTGTTAGTTTATATTGTTGTGATTGCATTCAGTAGCTCTATTATAATTGTTAGATCATAGTTATTAGCTGCTATTGAATTGGATTCATTAGTTGGTAGTTTACATTTTCATTATCAGATTTTAAGTAGTGTTTGGATCAGTTGGATCTAGTGAGTTTGTGTCTTAGTTTGTGTGTAAAATCTGTCACATAAGTATCAGTTAGGATAATTAGACTTAAATCAGTAACTCATTTGCACATCAAAACAGTAAAAGTCAAATTTCATCTTTAACTGATCTTGTGCTAATTTCTGTTGGAATTAGTAGTTAAAACACTGCATATAGGCTTAAAATCAGTAGATCTAGCTTGCTGTCATCATAATTAAGCTTATAGCATCATAATTAATCCAGAACTTTGATTCAAATCTCACAGAAGTCAAACATTCAAATCTGTTTTGAAAAGTCAAATAGTTTAAAAACCAGTTTTCTTCAAACTTAGTAGGCTTTGCACAAGCTTCATTTAAGCTTGATTTTGCCTGAAAATTGGTACAATCACTCTTTGGTTGGTGGTCTTGAGGACCACAGTTTTGGTTTTCAATTTAGCTTATTGATTAAGCATGTGCAATAGCTTAAACATAGGGGTTAAGTACTGTTTGGATAGAGTAGTCAGTTAGCATAATTCATAAGACAGAGCTTGTAGCTTGTTAGGATTAGGTGGAATCAGTTAGAATTGGCTTGTTTCAGTTTAAGTTAGCTTATGTACTAATTTGGTAGCTTATAGTGTCCTTTAGCTTATTCTAGTAGCTTATTTGAAAACAGATAACACATCAGCTCTCATTTCTTACACATAAGCCATAGTTTTTTTAATTTTCCTAAAATTAGAATAATATTTTAGTCTTTTACTGAATTTTTCATAATTTTTCATCACTGTTTAGTATTTTTCATTATTTAAAACAGTTTTTAGGTCTTTTTAAATAGTTTTTATTGCAATTAATTCAGAAAAAGTTCCAAAAAAATAATTTTTCAATTTTCATAGATTAAGATAAATACAAAAAGCAAAAAAATAATTTTTCTAGATTTTTCCTAGCTTATTTTGTAATTTTTAGCCATTTAATTAGATTTAAATATTTTTAAATTTTTAGAAAATAGAAAAATAATCAGAAGAATACAAATTTAGTTTTGAAAATTCTCTTTAGTTAATTTAGATTTTATAAAAATAGTTTCATAATTTTCCCTTTAATTTTCATAACTTTTAGTATTTTAAATTAGTTTTAAAAGTTAAAAATTAGTTTTTAATTTTAATAAATTCCAGAAAAATCCTAAAAAAATAGTTTTAATTCATAAATAGTTTTCAACTTGCATTTCTAGAGTAAAAGTAATTTTAGGCATTTTTAGGATATAGATTAGACATAGTTGCATTTTAATTACGTTTCGTTAATTACGTTTTAGTTAATTTTGCACTTAGGATTTCCCGTAGATTAGATTTCCCTTAATTACTTTCCCTATTCCCGTAGTTTAATAAAATCAAATCACAAATCAAAACATCGAGCATTAAATTCCAAACCAAAACGACGTTATAATTCACGCCTCGTTGGGAAACGATTCGGGTTGACTAATCCGTATCAACGATCACACACGGATTTGATTTAATATTCTTTTCCTAAAGGAATTTTGAATCTATCTTCGTGATTATTTTTATATCGATATTGAGGTTTTATCCATACACATACCCCTAAGCCTTTTATTACATATCGATACCTCACGGCCAAGAGACACGATATTCTTTTCGCTGTATGCATGTGTGCTAGATATCAGGCTAAGCCTAACAAAAAGCACCTTGAAGCGCTTAAACGGGTCTTCGGTATCTCTAAGGAACCACCAATATGGGACTTTTGTACCGAAGAACACCGGTATGTCAAGAATGACCTATGCAGATGTCGACCATGCAGATGTCAAGATACACGTCAAGCACGTCAGAGGTGCTCATTTTGGGTGATAAGCTTGTGAGTCGGTCTTCAAAGAAACAAATGAGTACATCTATATCCTCTACAGAGGCGAATACATATCCATATCATCTTGTTGTGCTCAAATCCTATGGATGAGATCCCGCTTATCGACTATGGCTTTGAATTCAACAAAATCCTCTCAGTATTGTGATAACAAAAGTGCCATTGCTCTCATGCAACAACGCTCAACATTCAAGAGCAAAGCATATCGACATTCGACATCATTTCATCAGGGAGCAAGTGGAGAACGTGGTGGTGGAACTTTATTTTGTGAGGACTGAATACCAATTAGCAGACATCTTCACCAAAGCTCTTCCTAGAGAACGTTTTGAGTTTATCCTCCCACGACTTGGTCTAAAGAGTCTACAACCTGAAACACTCAAACGTCTTAAAGAGGAAGACGAGGAGTAAAAGTTTTTCTTCATCCTTCTCTTGTAAATATTTATTCAAAAAGCAAAATACAAAATCACAAAAACCAACAAAAAGCAAATAGAAAAATATAAAACTTTCAAAAATCCATAAAAAATTGAAAAACTCTAAAAATTTCAAAAAATATTATCATTTTGTCATGTTTTTCTTGATTCGATAACATCTACGGTCTTTGTGTTGTCATTCAAAGAGTGACACAAGTCTTTAGATGTTGTTCAATGTACATAAATCTCTTATATATATATATATATATATATATATATATATATATATATATATATATATATATATATATATATATATATATATATATATATATATATATATATATTTTGAGAGAAAGAAAGACCAAGGTTTATAGTCATTTCACTATAACCCATTTTTAAAGAAAGAACAGAGTCATACTTTATCTTATGCTTTAAATCTCATGCTCGATTCTAAAACAAATGTTTGTCACTAAAAAGACAAATGTTTTCTTCACAAATATTTTTTCCTTCTATAAATTCTTCTGAAAAATATTTGTTATCTAATGAAAACTAATAGCTTTTACAAATAACTCGGACTCAATTTTTGAAAATCATCTGGACTTGACATTTGTCAAAATCTCTATCTCTCAATCAACAACTTATGTCAGTGATTGAGGGGGAGAATGATTTCATTTAAATCAAAAGGTTACTTGTCATACAATTGGTTCAGACCAAGGCTTATGTCATGTTTTCAAAAGATATTCAAGCATGTTTAATCATTTGAGTTTAAAGTCTCAAATTTGATCCTTATCGGTTAAATGTTTTCACAAGCAAGTCACAATTCTCCTCAAAACCTTTCAAAAACAATTTAAATCTATAGAGATCACAAATCTCAAATCATTTGAAAATTGTGATCGGGGGAGAATTTGTGATTTAAATTGGATTTAAACTGATAATTCGATAAATGGTTTTATAAGTGATTAGCAAGCTCTCGTCCCTACATGTGCCAAATGATTTCAAATTTTCCCTAATATGTGCAAAACACTTCCAAATCTCGATGCACATATTGAGGGGGAGCAACTTTTTGAAAACCACATCCTTTCCAAAAATATCTTTAACTAAGTATGAAAAATACTAATCTTGATCGGGAAGGTGATGTCGATATTTTTTAGAAAATGATTATCAATGAATTGAACTCTTCCTCTTACCTCCATGTGCCAAAACAATTTCAAATATATGATGCACATGTTGAGGGGGAGCCTTTTCTAAAATATCAAAAATAATTCAGGTACAAAATGCTTTGATAATATATCGCAGGTATCTGGATTGATTTTCAAATGGTTTTCACTTGGTTCCAATGGCAGATGAACAATACCAAAAAGACCGACCAAATTTAGTTTATGTATGGTGATATAAGGATGGTTAGGTTAGGTATTCGTTCCCACGATCCCGCCAGAGTCGGAGGATCTACCGAGGACAATCCACTAGATAGTGTAGAAGTCCTTAGGTGTGATGAAAAAGGAGAAAAGTGATAAACGGGAAGAGTGCGGATCGAGGTGAGCTAGTATCGAATAAACCCAACAAGGTTCTAGTTATGAAGTCTCGGTAAGCACTGAAGGAGTTTAAGAATGAAAAGGAATTGAATGAGAAAAGGGTGAAAAGAAATAGCCCTCCATTATTTCAACCCTAGGGCAGAAACCGGGTTCAATACATATGCTACTGGAGGTTACTAAGGTAACACCGGTATTGAAGACAAGACGTCATGGACCCAGTGACGCACTGCACTACAACTTCCCAAGCCACTCAAGTTTCTCTTAAAAGGACTTGTTTCATTCTCACGGGGAACCTACATAATCTATCGACTTTCTCTTAGAGTTTGTTGATATTGAAGAAGGAGACTCTCTCCCTAGTCTCCGACATAGGAACCAAATGTGCACTATTGAGTCTAGAGCCACGAGATCATCTAATAAATCTTATTAGGACACTGTCAATGAAGACTCTCTGTTTCACACAATGTGGAAAGAGAGAATATATGTTAAGAGTCCTACGCATTATCCTTGTGGTATTGCCAGAACATCTGAGTGATATGCAAACATATTCACAATGAAGATGGAAAGCCTTCTAGAGCCAACATCAAACAAGCTCTTGGTAGGTGGCATGTGAGATCTCTCCAATAGATCATCCATGTGACAACCGAATAGAAACAATGGGCGATTCATAATTATGAATCAATCTCGGTTCAGTTATGGATTGACGGATACCTTTGAAAACCGGTCGTTGTGCTTAAAGTTACTTTCTATAACACATCGATCGTGTATTAATATTGCAAAATAAAAGGTGTTTATGATTGATAATTGATTTTCTCAAAACCTTCATTGTATTGAAAAACACTTTATTGAGCAAGATACGATTGTTTTTCAAATCTCTTTTCATCAATCGGTGAATCTCAAATTATTTGGTTCACTCACTCCGTGTTATCGTCTTTGAGACGTTTCGATCCGAGAACGGCTAGAGCATTGCGAAACCCCGTCAAGGAGATTCTTTAATTATACCGATCACAGACAAGATTTGTACCGATCAACGGGAACCGTGGGCGTGTACCTCAATTCAACGAAAGTGATCAAAGACACTTTCGTGTGTTTTATTGCTAATCGTTGTATGCGTGTACACCCAACGCTTGCGGTGATCGTAATGGAGAGGTCAATCCATAGCCGCATGCTCACACAACACATTCATCTCTAAAGAAATCATGATAAAAGCATCAACAACAACGATATTTTCACTCCATGCTTCGCTACTGCTGCGGCAAATATCATGAATCAACTAAAGCTTCCGCTACTCTGATGAGAAGATTTCATGATCCAGAATGTGAGCATGTCGGTCCAAAAGTCACAACATCACATAATGTCAACACTACAAAGGAAGAGTCAGAGATTTATGGTAGCTGATGATCTCAAAGCTAGCTCAAAACTCATTATCACATGGATCAGTTAAAGACCTCCACTCGGATTAACCAAACATGCAAAACATGAAGAATCAAAGACTAAGGGCTACAGAGCAAAGAACTTTAACAAGAATCCAAGAAAATTCTTAATGTAATATCTGTTTGTATTCATTGAAATTTGAGGTGACCTCCCTTAGGGGAGATTGTTAGGATTTAGTAGATCCTGTTATTAAAGTGTCGGTCACCTCAAGTATATGTAATCGTTAGAAAGCTCGTAGTCGTAGTTATTTAATGTTAAGTAGTAATTAGTTAACTTTCACCGTGGAGGACGGACGGGTCTTTACCCACTGTATGCCTGATCCACAACCCATAGGTGGCGTTTATGTATGGTATTATAAATACCCTCTACCTCCTAAGGTAGAGGGTTGGAGCTCATAATAATACTTTTACTTTCTCTCACTAAGTTCCCTAAACCTCTAAACTTTCTTTCTCTAAAACCTAAAGTATACGCCCCTTTGTAATCATGGTTTGATGTGTTTGTGAAATCCAATATGTTACAATGATCATCATGTATCTGAATAATATATGAAAGCTTTGATTATTCCTTATACCTTTAAGGTGGAGGCAGTCTATTGCTTCCTATCGCATATAAAAATTCATACAATTAAAGGTCTTTTGCTATTTGCTTTAGTGAAGCATCGCATATGTCATTTTCCGCAACTTTTGGTTGGTAAAATATGTTCATACAAATTTAGAACATGTCATTTCCGTTATTGGCGTACACAAACATGATAACGGCCTCGGTTCCGCTTAAAAAATACGCGTGTACAAAAATTGGTGTAGAGAATTATATGAATGTGGCCATTGT
Source organism: Chrysanthemum lavandulifolium (assembly GCA_022545495.1). Lineage (NCBI taxonomy): Eukaryota > Viridiplantae > Streptophyta > Magnoliopsida > Asterales > Asteraceae > Chrysanthemum > Chrysanthemum lavandulifolium. The sequence continues at coordinate 89,285,086 of CM040240.1, forward strand.
ATATTTATTTTTGCATGCATTAGTTTGTGTTAATTATTTGCTTCGGAATATGCATCCTATGACCAATAAAAACTTATTATGTTTGAAATTAGAGACATGTTTTACTTAAATATTATGTAATAACTTAATAATTATCATTTTCGTTTTTGGTTATTTAACAGCAATCTAAAATTTTTCAGATATAGATAAAGTTTTTCTTAGAGAGTAGGCTCCAAAACCTTTAAATCGGACCTTGGATCAGTTTCAGAAAAAACAGTTGGTTCCAAGACGCCTACTTACTATGCTGATATTTTGTTTGTCCATGATGCTATTTCTATTAGATCACATTTTATATTTATAAGTTCTCGATTACCTCTAATCTATCTGAGCACTAACGGGCATTGTACCCGGTCGTGAGTAGTATAGTATTTGGTAAAACCGAGGTCGTCCCAAGTGCTATGAGCTAAATCTAACTTAATTCTTAAATGACACTAAATGAAATGGAATTAATTAGTGGGAGAAGAATGTGCTAGCCTAGTTACTACTATTATCATGCCATGATCTAGTTCTCATAAAATATCTATTATCGATTCATGTAGTGGTTATATGTCATTAGGCACAAATGGTCAATGCAACCAAACCTACAATCCTAGACCCCAACTTCGATGGTTACATTGTCGGAAGTCTAGTATTATTCATTACGTGCCAACTATCTTCTAGACTTATCTTAGTGATTAAAACACTAAACCCTTGAATGGTCCACTAAGGGTTCTCGCACTCCTTAAGCATTTCTACTAGTGTAGGTAAGTCAATGGTCAATTCCTATACAAGGGCAATGGTCACATCCCTCGTAACCTAATAATCTAGCATTCAATGGTCAATCATCACTAGCATACTAGATACTACCCTAATTTCAATGCTACCAAAACACAGGGATCAATGATAGGCTAAAAGATATCTATATAAAGAGATAAATAAACAAAGAACATAGATCAAAACAATGATAATTTCATAACTAGGCTAACACATAAAGTGTTTAGCCTCTCATATTAAGTAATGCAAGAATACAACGTTTATAATCAAATGAGAAGTAACCATCGTATTTGATACAAATACTTAATTGGATGATAAAACTATGAATGAAACAAAATGATTTCTCCCTTGAAATGTGATGTAGAACTGCTGAATTTCGTCCTCCAATAAGCCCTAATTCGTCCCCTTGTTGTTGTGTTGAGTGAATGATGATCAAAATGCAGAATTAGGGCTTGTATTTATAGGCTCGACTAAGTTACGGCGTAACCTTAAGTAAAGGGTTACGCCGTAACCTTCGTATAACTTGACGATCTCTTCTCTTGAAAATATTTGCAGCGTAACCTTATTGGTAAAGTTATGCCGCATAACTCTCTTTAACATTTTATTCAATATCTACGTCGTAACCATGTGTTGAGGTTACGGCACAACCATCTTGATCGTTGAATTTGGCTAAGTCTTTGTATTTCTACGGTGTAACTTAATCGATGGAGTTACGACGTAACCTTCAGCTGCGTTGACTTTAGTCTTAAAGTGATATTATTAGTTATGGCGTAGGTTGTATGTGGTTCCTACGCCTTAACTTCCTTATGGTCAGCAAGTCCATGTGTATCTTTGCTAGTCTCCTTTTCAAATCCGCATTCCTACGTTCAAATGCTCATTTATACCCTGAAATGAAATAATAAGTGATAAGAGTATATATTCATGCAAAACTACACAAATAATGAGCATATTAGGGTGAAATTGACACTAAAATATCAAGACTATTTGATGTTCTCAAATATCTCCCCCCCCACCCACTTAAACTCTACTTTCCCTCAAGTAGACCTTATTAGAATTATTTTTAAAAAGATAACTCCCAAGTTATCTTGGAAAATATGAGTTTAAAAACTTCCTATGCTAGAAACATCAAAGTCGAACACCTCACGAAATGGGGAACAAAAACACTCATACGCTCTTTAATCTAAGTGTTTCATTTTTCGGGGTGATCACTTATAAGAGCAGTCATAGCATGTATTCTATCATAGGCTTGGCGATTATACAAGTCTCCACCACCAGAGCTAAGGTCAAGACAATTCTGAAAGGCAATATTGGGTGAACATATTTCAAAGGCTAAGGATGAGTCATCTGTTAAGTCATTACTAACGTGCTACGGCGAAGGAGAAAAAACTAATGATACATGACCAAATCCATGGCCAAGACACAAATGATTGCTCACTCCCTCACCTAAACTTGAAGCATGAACATAAAGGACAACTATGGGTAGGAAAAGACATGGGATGCATATTTAAAGGTGTAAAATAAAGAATAAAAAACAAATAGTCTTAATCCCATAATCAAGTCATCACCGTCTACCGTCCATCCAAAATCCAAGCATCAAGACGCGGAAACTGGATCATCATGTAGCAAGTTAGTGTGCCAAATGTATAAGTATATGACATGTGAGGATGTGTGCACAGTAACTTGGTCTTCAAAATGCTAGTTGGCTTAATCATGTCACCAACTCGTACCATCAAATGTATGCGAATGAGGTAATTTTCCCTTTACTAGTCCAATAAGCTCGATCATAACCAATTATGGATTAGTGTTTATAATTTCTACACTAACCCATTCTTCAGTAATCACAAATAAATAAAGTACAACTATTTTTTTTTTTTTTTTCATAACTAGAAAATAAAATAAAATGTCATCCCCCCACTTGAGATGAAACATATATGAGGAATATGGGGGGTCTTCAATTATCTTCAAAGATGTATCTTCAACGAAAGCGTGATTCTCGAACTTCTCAACCCGAACCTTAAAATTAAGCAAACGGCAACTCCCGAACCATAGAACCAAGACTAAATAGTAAGCTAAGGCAATAGGTGTAAACAAAACAATTTATATGAGAGCTACAAAATGAAAGATTGGCTAAAACGGGTGTAGCTATGGGTATCTTGCACTAAAGATGAGTGCAACAAAAGGGTTTATCACGGGAGGCCGACAAGTCAAGTTGACAAGTCGATAAACACACACAATATAACACATATGGGCTGTTTTGGTGTAAATCCTAAAATATTGCCTTCTCAAACTATCCATCCCAAATGCACCAAGAAAACTCAATGCACTAATCTTTTATGGTCTCGAAATGATACAAAGACTTAGTTCTAAAGTATATAATACTACCGACACACTCAATATTTGGTAAATTATGCAATATGAGAAAACCGATAAAGGCTAATTCTCACCAATGGAATCGAGGTTTGTTGTGCTCGGCAAAGATCTATTCTAGTTCGGTTAAGAAAAAAATGTCAAAAGTTTTAAAAATGGCATAATTTTCCAAATTAAACTAGAAAATAAGGGCAATCAAGTTAAATGATAATTCTACTCCCGTCCCCCCACTTGAATTATACAATTTCCCTGTTATACGCAAAAATAGAAAATAAAGAGACAAATAGAATTAGAATGAGAACTCCCCTGAAATTTGCTCCAAAATGATAGAAGGAACACGTGAAAAAGATGTGCCTTGACTTCGCCTCCATGAGCAAACTTTAACTCCCGGAAATCAAACCAATGCCAAAGCATAATTCTAGAAAAAATATACAAAAACAAAAAAAATGAAATGAAATAATATCCTAACTCACTTTCGTAGGAATCACGGTTGCATTTAGCTTATACAACAAGCCTTTTAAACCACTCGGTGTCCCGAGTGAACGATTGTAGTCTCATGAGGGTTTACAGGGAACACACCCACAAACTTTATTTAATTACTAATACATGGTTATGGAATGTAAGTTATTTGAAAATTAGTTTTTGTTACAGGAAGAAGTTAGGGCATAGACTCAGTATATGAGTTACCCGTAAATGAGTTGACCTGTTATTTTCATGAAATCTGGGGTAACCTTTTCGACAGGTTTACACCGTAGAAACTCTCTGATGTCCTTCCCTGAAAATGTATAACTCAATGGCCCGTTCCGAGCCTTCCAACGTGCTTCATTTTCGTATATATCTGCAAAAAGTAACAACAAACAAACCAAGACCAACTAAACTAAAAAGAAGAAAAGGAAAAGACGAGTTGTCTCCCAACAAGCACTTTTCTTTATTAACGAGTCTTTAAACTAGACTCAAAGCCCCCTAGGGCATACGGCTCAAAAATGGGTATTTGTCATCTCGTGGAGACTGATATGCCCACAATCTATCCATTCAATAAATTCTACGTCTCTCTTATATTCAAGCCCTAGTTCTAAGCATCCTTTGTAAAACTCCTTGATTTTTTGATAAAGGATACTTGTGACCATTTTTCACATCCTCATGACTAATTTCTAGAATACGTGGAATCAAACTCAACTGCCTTTTGGTCCAGTTTTTGAATTTAGTCACGGCCCTTGGCATTCTAAATATAGTTATATCGTTTTTGCTCTTCAGCGAGACTAGTCCTTTGATAGGGTCTTCCTCCAACCCTGAGCCATCCTTAAATGGTTTTCCTAAAATGACTCCGGTCAAATCTTCTTTGGCAAACTCACTCACGTCTTCCAAAATCATGAAATCCACTTGGAATGTGTATATTCCAATCAACAATTGAATATTGCTAGCAATCCCGATGAAGTTATTCCCGTTGTATGCCAACTCATTGCTCATAACCTTGTTGTAACATTCCCTAGACATAATATTTAATGGTAAATTAGGATCCACGAAAGCGTAAAAATCCACGAATCTGATTTTACTGGTTAAATGTAAATTGTAAGGATTTCGGTGGTAAATTCTCATGCTTCCCCCAAAGAATTGAGGGTGGTCTTGTGGATCAATTTCGTCACCATGATTTTCTTGTGAGGGACCCTTCTCATATAATTTAGCTCCATGTTAAAGTCATCTAAACCAATCCCCATCTCCACTTCTGTATTTTTTAATTCCGTAAACACGTCAAAATCCGCTTCCGATGAAAAATCGTTTAGCTCCAAGAAGTCTCCTAGGTTCCCATTTATACCGTCGCTCATTAGCAAGTCTTCCAAATCTTTTCCAAAGTCATTAAATTCCTGTATCTGGTTAACAACACAAACATTCTCATTATGGGAAGAGGATGCGATTTTGTTAGCCTTAAAGTTAATCTCTTCTCCCCTAACCTCTAAGGTCATTTGTTTGCCATAAACATCTACTTTAGCATGAGATGTAGCAAGCATAGGTCTTCCTAGTATAATGGGGATTTTATCATCTTCAATAATGTCCAGAATAACAAAATCAACTAGGAAAACAAACTTATTGATTTTAACCAAGACATTTTCCATGATCCCCTTAGGGGATTGCATGGATTTGTTAGCCATTTCGATCTCCATTTTTATTGGCTTCAGGCTCCCTAATCCTAGTCGTTTAAACATAGAAAATGACATGATCCTAATGCTAGCACCTAAACCTGCTAGTGCATTACTAATTGTGAGATTGCTAATCAAACATGGGAGAGTAAAACTTCTTGGGTCTTTTTCCTTGGGTAGCAATTCGTTACGCAATAAGGTTGAGCACCTGGCATTGAGCTTTACTGACGCTACTTCTCCAAAACTATCTGTTAGGAATTAGAAATTCCAGGTATTAAAGAGTCGGTCACCTCAAGTATATGTAATCGTTAGAAAGCTCGTAGTCGTAGTTATTTTAAGTTAAGTAGTATTTAGTTAAGTAACACCGTGGAGGATGGACGGGTCTTTACCCACTGTATGCCTAATCCACAGCCCGATGTGTGGCGATTTATGTAAAACTATAAATACTCTCTACCTTCCAAGGTAGAGAGTTGGAGCTCATAATAATATCTTTCACTTTCTCTCACTAAGTTCCCTAAACCTCTAACTTTCTCTCTCTAGAATTCCATCTATATGCTACTTTGTGTTATGGTTTGATGTGTATGTGAAAAGTTATAACTAACAAATGGTATCAAGAGCCATGGTTGGATCATATCTTGCACATCTTTGGATTTCTAGTGGTTTTTAGGTGGTTTTTTAGTTTGAAAAAGTTTAGTGGTTTTTGCATCATTTGGTTGATTTCTTATGTTAAAGTTTGGATTTTGTTAGTACTTTTATGTTTAGAATCATCACAAGTGTTTAGGTTTTCATTTGGTAAGCTTGAATCATCTTGGTTGGGTTGTTTTTGGATTGAAAAGTGATGTTTATATGGTTTTTCTTGATAGCGACTTAGCTCACGGATTATTTTCTTCGTAGCGACTTGCTTTACAAATTTGTAGCAAGTTACGCTTTAGACCTAGCGAGTTAGATCTAGCGAGTTACAAGACAAGTAGTGGACTCTCCACTACGAGTAGCGACAGTGGTAGCGACTTGGTGCAGAGCGAGTTGCTCTTAAGCGACTTGTATCTTTAGCGACTTGAGTAGCAATCATTGCCAAAATTTTGCTAGCGACTTGAGTCTTAGCGAATTACTACTTAGCGACTTGCATTTGTCTAGCGACTTGGGACTCTAGCGACTTAGTGGTGTAGCTAATTAAGTGTTGGCGACTTAGTGCATTATCTTCTAGCGACTTAGTGCATTATCTTCTAGCGACTTGAGTGATTGTTTACGGTTTCTCTTGATTTAGTAAAACCCGTGAAAGAATCTATTTCCGGTTTAATCATAGAGTTATAAAATCCCGTATAATCTGTTAACATGTCTACCAACGTTCCTACTATCATCTCCACTGCTGTCGAGGATGTTCAAGCAATGGCTCGAGATACTCGCCCACCCATGCTTGACAGAATCGACTACGATTCTTGGGCTCAACGAATCGATTGTATTGCCTTGGAAAGGAAAATGGTGTCAACATTCTCAAATCCATTGATGAAGGACCATATAGAGTTGAGACGACTAGAGACATACTTGATACTAATGAAGATGGTACTCCTGTTTACGGAATGGACGGACCTAAAATGTATGATGAGCTTGATGATAAGGATAAAAGAGATTCGATGCGAGATATCGGGGCTTCAAACATTGTTCTTCAAGGTCTTCCTAAAGACATCTACAAGTCGATCAATCATAACACCGATGCAAAGGCGGTTTGGGATAATGTTAAGATGCTTCTCTCGGGTTCGAATTAACTATGGAAGACAGAGAATCCCAACTCTATGACTTAATTTGAACACTTCAAGATGAAACCGGATGAGAGTGTCTATGAGTACTATGTGAGATTTCATAAGCTAGTGAATGACATGAGGAACATCGAATGACTATGCCTAACATTCAATTGAACTCGAAATTTGTGAACAACATGAATCCCGAATGGCACAAGTTTGTCACATTGTGAAGCTCACTAAAGGATTGAAGAATACAAACTATGAGCAACTCTATGCCTTCCTCCTTCGTAATGAGAGACATGCTATGTTTGAAAATTGATTCTCAATCGGTTCAAAACCAACCCGGAGAGACAAGCTCGTCTAATGATTCAACCGCTTTCTACTCAAATATCGGAATCACAACCAAAGCTTCACAAGTCATACCCTTGGGTAATGGTAATCACAAACTCATTCCCGATCCTATGTTCAAACAAGGCGATCTTTGATACACACGTGGAAACTTCATTAATCAACTAGCTCTTCCGATTAGCCAAAACATTAATTCTCTCCACAAACCAACAACAACCTCGTAACGACATCTAACCTCACAATCAAGCTCTTGTTAAAGATGGAAGGATCGTGGTGCAACCATTCGGAAAGACAGTATGATCGGGGAAGAGGTGGTCTTGGTAGAGGTTATGTGGGCAATCGAATCGAGGAAGGAATGGTAACCAAGGTCAAGCTAAGCCGATCAAATGCTATAACGTGGTGGTGAGGACACATTGCAAGCGCACATCTCCAAAGCGCCCACAGAATGCCGATTACTTGAGAGATAAGATGTTGCTTGCACAAGCTCAGACAATGGTGTTGCTTTAGATGAAGAGGAATTGTTGTTTTTAGGCGAGGTAATGCCAAGACCTATGATGCGAGATGTGGATGAGCGGCCTATTCGGAGATAGGTCACAATCATCGAATGCCTTTCAAGTCGCCGATTGTGATGCATACGACTGATGTGGATGATGGACCACAAGACACACAATTTTATGGCTAGCATTTCTCCAATGGTTTCTCCCAAGGTCTCTTCTTCACCACTAGTGGCCCATCCCATGACAAGCTCATCTCGTAGTTATTAAAACTATACGATGATGTCGATGTGCAGCAGATGCATGACAAAGTACAATCAATCGAAACTATTGAATCAAATATTGAAAATATGGGTAATATCAATATTGTCCCATATGATCAATATGTGAAACAAAGTGAAAGTGAAGTTGTACCAAGTGATGCATCTTCTGCGATCAACAATGACTATGTTTTGATGAATACACCGCATGTGCCTCGATGATTCCGTAATTTCAACTAAATGCCTATAAAGAACGTGTTGCTATTTATGAACAACGTGCGAAATTTGAGTTGACCACTCGTGAGCGGAAATGGATGACCAAGTGAGTATAGTAATTAGAAAAATTAAGTTTAGAGAAGAAGTATTGAAACAAGAATTAAATTCCTTGCAAGAAAAACTTTCTAAAACAATTAAGCAAAAACAAGAACTTCAAGAAATGTGAAAATGCTTAAGCAAGAATTTAATGCAAAGGAATCAAAACTCTTGAGAGATTTTCTAATCTGAAAACTTTGAAAAACAAACTTGAAAACAAGTTGTACATACAAGGAAACACCATTCGATCGCTCACATGGTCACTAAACATCGAGTCTTAAGCGATAAGCATAGCATTCCCTTGTTGAGGAACCAAATCCAGAGGTAATTAAAAAGGCTAGAAATGCTCATAAGGTGCTTTATGATGGAAATGAAATCCTTAAGCCTAGGCAGAAACCTAGTTGCGTTTAGTGCACTGAGGAAGATAAGAAATCAAATGAAATCACTAGGGAAAAGATGAATAAGAAACAAAATGATCCCAAATGCATAGAAAAAAATAATTATCTCTCCTCATGACTACAAGAAAGAAAACTGGATTTCCTTGAACAAGTTTAAGCCTCAGACATTGTTGACTCCCGAACAAGTCTTCTGGAAAAAGGATTTAGATAAGCAGAAAGCGGAAAATATTGTTGAAACAAACCCTCCCTTTGGAAAATGCCTAGAGCGACTGTGTATCCTCCTAATACACCAATGCATCTTGTACCTAGAAAAATTGCCACTAAAAGCAAGACATTAATTAGCCAATACGTTATATTTCAACTATTTGTTGATTTTGAGAAAACTTGCAAGAAAAGGATCACACACTTGGTATAATCAAGGAGAAAGGGTTTTGAACAAATGAAAGAATGTTATTTAATCGAGGTCATGCCCTTCTTTAAACTTCTAAAAGATCACTTTGAGAGTCTTAAAAGGGATAGAAACCGATATTAAGGGAATGGAAAAGGAATTTGATGCAATGGTTGTTGAAGTTAGTGACTATGAGCGTGCAATGAAATATAATGAGATTGAGAGAAAGAACTTGCATACATTAAATGAGAATCTTATTCTTGAATGTGTTGCTCAAGATGTGTTTTCAACGCTCAAATTGCTCTATTAATGCTTCCAAATTTCATGAACTATCTGTGGCCTCGAAAGTCTCCCATGATCGTGTCATTGAGCTTGAAAAACTAATTCTAAACTAAATGAGAAAATTGAACTGGATGATCACGACAATTTAGTTAAACATTTTTCTAAACTAGAAGTTGAGTATTTTAATTTACAACTAAAATATCAACATCTCAAAGAAAATGTCAAAACTTCAAATATCAAGACATCTTCGATGCTCCGAGTTTGATGCGAGTTTTCAAATTAACAAACGAGATGAACAGATTCAAGCTCGATGCAACACGATCGAAAGTTGAAAGCCCAAATCTCTCAATTAAAGGGTCAAACGAACAATATGACAGCTCCCAAATGCCTCCTCCTTTAGATTCTCAAGATTCTCAAACGTTTCATCTTGAAACTTAGTAAATGCTTTACAAAAGGAAAATGAAAGTTTTCTAGAAGAAAATGAAAAGGTTAACGTCATTTCAATGAGTTATTTGAATCAATTAAAGTCACTCGTAACAAAAATAACGAACAAATAGCTTCATTGCAAAAGGAAATTGAGAATCAAGAGTCGGGTAAAAGGAAAATGCCAATGACCAATGGGGAGAATGTTGTATCAAAGGTTCACTCTTGTAATAAATATGTTGTATCTGTGACATATGTCCCTCCTCATCTAAGGAACAACAAACTTGCCATTCAAACATACTTCTCATCCCTTAAGGATTGCCTAGAATGTCTGCGTGAGATTGTTGAAGAGGATAAGCTAGAGAAACCTCATGATAATGCAATTGGACATGCATGCTTATATGCCAAACGATCTCAAGAAATCTTAGAATGCTTGATCACAATATGTCCAAAGTCATTAGGTGAGAGAGTTAATCCTTTGATTCCATGCTCAATGCCTAATGCTAAGTATGATATGCATTCGATTCCCAATGTTTTGAATGTGAACCGTTGTGTGCCTTTAAGAAGTTCGATTCGGATCATCAATGCTAAGAAAGAGAACTCAAGTGTGCCTTCTAGAGTACAAATCTCAAGACTCTAGTTTTAAGAAAGTGAACCTTAGTGCACCTGCATATAGTTCGGACTCAAAGACATCTAAACAGTGATGCAAAGAGTAGTTAAACCAACTAATGTTCCCATTCCTCTACAGAGTAATCGGTGACATTAAACGGAGGGTCAAAGTCTCAAGACAATACAAGGAATGATAGGACCTCTCAAGCTAAGAATGTGCACTTTGGATGAGAGTAGAAGAACAATTTAGGAACTTTAAGCTTGAATTGAATAAAACGAATCGTGTTGATTCTAGTATTAGCCATAGGCGCATCGTAATTAATTCAATTCGATACTATTTGCAAACCTTGTACCGATGTGCGCTTGAACTCATTTCTAATCATGAATGTGGTGTTCTTGCTCGCCTAATGATGTTAATTGTCCGATTAATATTGTTAATGCTAAAATTCATGCTAAGAAGGCTAAAAGGCAAAACGAAGAAAGTTAGAAAAGCAATGGAAACCCACAAGAAGAACATTCAAAAATAGGCTTTTATTGGACACTGTTGGTCTTAAGACTAATCGATAATGCCCACTAGAAAATGGATGCCTCTTGGTAGAACTATTCCTTAAGAAGTGATCACACCGTGAGTGGCTAATAATCGACACTAGTATCGCATCTATTCACAACGATTCCATTGCCTCACTTTACGATATGAATGCTTCTATTTACGATGTGGGTGTTCCAAACATTGTTACTAACCAAATGGAACCCATTCTTGCATGGGGATCCCAATTATCCGATTATCCATTCTTGTGCGTGTTCAACCGCAGATCGTTCAAATCGCTCATTGTACCGGACTCAGTCGTTCCAAGCATATAACTGGAGACCGTCGCGCTCATGAACCGTGAGCAAATTCATCGGGGATATTAGATTTGGTAATGATCATTTCGGTGCTATTATGGGTTATGGAGATTATGTTGTTGGTGATAGTGTCATCTCTAGAGTTTACTATGTAGAAGGTTTGGGTCATTATCATTCTCTGTTGGTCAATTTCGTGATTACGATCTAGAAGTTGCCTTGAAAACATACACCTTTGTTAGAGATCTTAATGGTAAGGCTGTTAAAAGGAACTCGTGGGTCAAATCTTTACACCATCTCTATCGATGACATGATGAGGGCTTCTCCAATCGCTTGTTATCAAAGGCTTCAAAACAAAGTCATGGTTATGGCATCGTCGTCTCAATCACTTGAACTTCGGCACCATCAACGATCTTTCGAGAAAGGACTTAGTTGTAGGTTTACCTAGACTAAAGTATGAAAAGGATCATCTTTGTTCGGCATGTCAATTGGGAAAAAGCAAAGTATGCCCATAAACCCAAACCTACTAACTCTGTCACGAAGTTCTTCATATGATTCATATGGATTTATGTGGACCAATGAGGGTGCGAGAATATCTTTGGGAAGAAATATGTGTTAGTTGTGGTTGATGATTACTCTAGATTCACCGGGTCAAGTTCTTAAGGACAAAGGATGAAACTCGATATCATCATCAAACTCATCAAACATTGCAGTTCGACTTAACAAAACCGCCGTAATTATCGTAAGACAATGGAAATGAGTTTGTCAACAAACAACTTAATGAATTCTATGAAAGCGTTGGAATCAGCCATCAAAGAAGTGTTCCACGAACTCCTCAACGAGCGGTGTAGTTGAAAGACTAAATCGAACTCTTGTTGAAGCCGCTAGAACAATCTTGATTTACTCAAAGGTTCCAATGTTTCTCGGGTGAAGCAATCGCCACCGCATGCTACACACAAAATCGTTCCCTAATTCACCTTGTACATGGAAAAACTCCATATGAACTTGTCCACAACAGAAAACCTAATCTCTTTCCTTCGTGTGTTTGGTGCATTGTGTTATCCAACCAATGAGGTCAAGACTTAGGCAAACTTAGGGCTAAAGTCGACATTGGAGTATTTGTAGGATATGCATCAAACAAAAGGGATACCGAATCTACAACAAAAGAACCCAGTATCATGGAAACAATTCACGTTACGTTTGATGAGTCGACCGGTCAAATGGCTCTGGACACTCCATTTCGGGACCCGCACTTCAAAACAGTCCCATTGGTTCATCTCTTGTTCCAAACTCTTCTCAAGAAACTCCATATGTACCTCCATCCGAAGATGATTTAAAGAAATTGTTTGATCCTATGTTTGATGAACTGTATGATTCAATTACTAATGAGGTGTTGATCCCTACAACAGAGGTTGCTCATATTCACGAGAATGAAGTCAATCCTTGGCCTCAATATCCTTAAGTCAAGAAGCTCCCGCACGATCCTTCGCCTCATCAACAAATCATCATCATTCAAATGTACATCATGGAAATATTTCGCATCAATGATGAAGTTAATCCCTTTGCTACTCATGAAGATGCTCCATTTGAAAACATATTTGCTCCGAATCATCATCGAACCATCTTCTTCGGAGACATCGACTCGATTACTTCACCCCTCAACAACCGCCACACGAACACCTCGAAAATGGACTCACGATCATCCATTAGACAACATAATTGGTAATCCTCTCGTCTGTATCAACCCGAAACAACTTGCAACCGATGCCTTATGGTGCTTCTTCAACTCCGTACTATCTAAGATCGAACCAAAAGATGTTAAAGCGCCATGAATGAAGATAGCGGTTCAATGCCATGCAAGATGAAATTCATGAGTTTGATCGTCTTGATGTATGGAGTTAGTACCGCCCAGATCGTGCTATGATTATTGCTCTTAAATGGATCTTCAAAGTAAAACTTGATGAGCATGGTGATGTGTTGAAGAACAAGGCTCGATTAGTTGCTAAAGGATACCGTCAAGAGGAGGGTATTGATTTTGAAGAATCTTTTGCTCTGTTGCTCGAATCGAGGCAATCGTAATCTTTCGGCTAATGTCGCTAGTAAGAACATGGTAGTCTATCGATGGATGTGAAACGGCATTTCGAACGGAGATCTTAAAGAAGTCGTCTCGTCCACCAACTGAAGGATTTGTGAATCAAGAGCATCCTACTCACGTTTATCGTCGAAGAAGGCTCTTTACGGTTTAAAGCAAGCTCCAAGGGCATGGTATGATACATCGTCAAAGTTTCTTCTATCAACCGGATTCAAAGAAAGGGAGCGATTGATCCTACATTGTTCACCGTGAAGTCGAGCAAACATTTAACTCATGTTCAAATTTATGTTGATGATATTATTTTTGCCTCGGCGAGACCCAATGGAATGTGATCGTTTTCTAATGAAATGAGTTCAAAATTTCAAATGTCAATGATGGGACAAATGTCATTTTCTTGGGATTACAAATTTCACAAAGTCCGGAGGCATTTTCATAAATCAATCTAAATATGCAACAGAGATCTTAAAGAAATTTGGATTTGATTCAAGTGACCTGTTGACACCCCATGATTGATCGAACCAAACTAGATGAGGACCACTCGGGGATCATGATTGACCAAACGAAATATTGTAGTATGATTGGATCACGATGTACCTCACGACTAGTAGACCGAGACATCTTGTTATTGTTTGCATGTGTGCTAGATACCGAGCTAAGCCTACTAAAAGCACCTTGAAGTAGTTAAGCGGGTCTTCGGTATCTCAAGGAACCATCAATATGGGACTATGGTACCGAAGGACACGGTATGTCACTAACGACCTATGCGATGATCTTGATCATGCAGTTGTCAAGATACACGTCGAAGTACATACGGAGGTGCTCGGTTTTGGGTGATAAGCTTGTGAGCTGGTCTTCAAAGAAGCAAATGAGTACTTCTATTTCCTCTACAGAGGTTGAATACATAGCCATGTCATCTTGTTGTGCTCAAATCTTATGGATGAGATCTCAATTATCGACTATGGCTTTGAATTCAACAAAATCCTCTGTCTTGTGATAATAAAAGTGCTATTGCTCTCTCATGCAACAACGTTCAACACTCAAGAGCAAATCATATCGACATTCGACATCATTTCATCGGAGAACAAGTGGAAAAAGGTGTGGTGGAACTATATTTTGTGAGGTGCGAATATCGGTTAGCGGACATCTTCACCAAAGCACTTCCAAGAGAACGTTTTGAGTTTATTCTTCCACGTCTTGGTTTGAAAAGCCTTCAACCAGAAACTCTCAAACGTCTTCAGGAGGAAGACGAGGAGTAAAGGTCTATCTTCATCTATCTCTTGTAAATATTTATTCAAAAACAAAAAAAAAAAAAAAATCAAATAGAAAATTATAAAACTTTCAAAATCCATAAAAATTTGAAAAATTCGAAAAATCTTCAAAAAATATTGTCATTTTGTCATGTTTTTCTCGGTTCGATAATATCTACGGTCTTTGTGATGTCATTCAAAGAATGACACGGGACTTTAGATGTTGTTCGAATTAAAAAAAAATATATATATATATATATATATATATATATATATATATATATATATATATATATATATATATATATATATATATATATATATATATATATATATATATTTTGGGAGAAAGAAAAAATTGGTTTATTGTCATTTTCGTGCAATAACCGGTTTAAAAGAAAGAACGAGCCATGTTTTATCATGTTTTCAAAATTCCATGCTCGATTCTATAAACATTTATCTCTTGAAAACTAAATGCTTTGAAAAATAACTCGATCTCTATTTTGATAATCATCGGGACTTATTTGTCAAAATCTCTATCTCTCAATCAACAACCTATGTCATTGATTGAGGGGAGAATGATTTCAATTAAATTAAAAGTTATTTGGCATTAAATTGTTTTCAAAAGATATACATGCATGTTTTATCAATGGAGTTTAAAGTCTTAAAATCCGATCCTTATCGTTCAAACGCTTTCATAATCAATTCACAATTCTCCTTAAAAGCTTTCAAAATCAATTTAAATCTATAAGAGATCACAAATCTCAAATGATTTGATAATTGTGATCGGGAGAATGTGTGATTTAAATTGGATTTAAAGCGATAATTCGGTAAATGGTTTTATAAGGATGTACATCTTGTCCTTCCCACATGTGACAAACGATTTCAAATTTTCCATGCACATGTTGAGGGGAGCATCTATCTTAAACCTATGATTTGAAATGTGATCAACTTATCTCAATGTGCGGGTTCCTCTAGTATGTGCAAAACTCTCTTCAAACCTCGAGGCACATATTGAGGGGAGCAAATTTATGAAAACCTCATCCTTCCGGAAATGCTCTATCTACTTGATTTGATGTGGGAAGTGATGTTGATATCTTTAGAAAATGGTAATCAAAGAAGTTAATTCTTTCTCTTGCCTCCGTGTGCAAAACATTTTCAAATACTTGATGCACATGTTTGGGGAGTTCTCATTCTAAAATATCAAAAACAATTCGGTACAAAATGCTTTGATAATATATCACAAGTATCCGAATTGATTTTCAAATGGTTTTCAATTGGTTCCATATGGCGATGAACAATACCAAAAAGACCTACCAACTTTACTTTATGTATGGTGATATAAGGATGATAAGGTTAGGTTTTGTTCCCATGATCCGCCGAGCCGGAGGGATCTACCGAGGACAATCCACTAGTTAGTGTAGAAGTCCTTAGGTATGATGATAAAAGGAGAAAAGTGAGATATGGGAAGTGTGCAGATCGAGACCGAGCTAGTCTTGGAATAAACCCAACAAGGTTCTAGCTATGAAGTCTCGGTAAGCTTGAAGGGTTGAAGAATTAAAAAGAATTGAATGAGAAAAGGGTGAAAACAAATAGCCTCCATTTATTCAACCTTAGGGCGTAAACCGGGTTTAATTCATATGCTACTAATGGTAACATCGGTCTTGAAGACAAGACGTCATGGACCCAAGGACGCTTGCACTTCAACTTTCCAAATCACTCAAGTTCCTCTTAAAAGGACTTGTTTCATTCTCACGGGAACCGACATTATCTATCAATTTCTCTTAGAGATTGTTGATATTGAAGAAGGAGACCTCTCCTGAGTCTCCCGACACGGGATCCAAATATGCACAAATTGAGTCTAGAGCCACGAGATCATCAATAAATCTCATTAGGACACTTTCAATGAAGACTCTGTTTCACACAATGTGGAAAGAGATTATATCTTGAGTCCCACGCATTATCCTTGTGGTATTGCGAACATCCGAGTGATGTGTATACATATTCACAATGAAGATGGAAATCATACGAGCCAACATCAAACAAGCTCACGGTAGGTGGCATGTGAGATCTATTATATAGATCAACCATGTGACAACCGAACAGAAACAATGGGCGATTCAATCTCTTGAATCAATCTCGGTTCGAGTTATGGATTGACGGATACCTTTGAAAAACCGGTCTTTGTGCTTAACAACTCTTTTATTCAATTACATCGACCGTGTACTCATTTTTCAAACCAAAAGGTGTTTTATGATTGATAATTGATTCTCAATAAAACCTTCGTTGTATTGCAAAAACAATTTTCTATTGAGCAATACACGATTGCTTTTCAAATCTCTTTTCATCAATCGGTGGACTTAAAATTGTTGGTTCACTCACTCCGTGTTGTCTTCTTTGAGATGTTCGGTTTGAGAACAGCTAGAGCATTGAAACCACGTCAAGGAAATTCTTGAATTATACTTGATCACGGGCGAGACATGTCTCGATCAACGGGAACCGTGGGCGTGTACCTCAATTCAACAGTGATCAAAGACACTTTCGTGCAATTTATTGCTAACTGTTGTATGCGGGTACACCGACGTTTCGGTGATCGAATGAAGCGGTCAATCCATAGCCGCATGCTCACTTAACACATTCAACTCAAAGAAATCATGATTAGTGCATCAATGACTCGATATTTTCACTCCAAGCTTCGCTACTGCCGCTAATATCTTGATTCAACAAATGCTTCCGCTACTCGATGAGAAGATATCATGATCCGAATGTGAGCATGTCGGTCCTAAAGTCACAACATCACATAATTCCAACACCACAAAGGATGTGTCGAGATTTTTATAGTGATGATCTCAAATGATGGCTCAAAATTTACTATCACGTGGATCGATAAAGACCTCCACTTGAAGTAACCAAACATGCAATGTAAAGAATCAATGACTACGAGCTTAGGAACAAAGGACTACATCAAGAATGCAAGAACAATTTTTTAATGTAATATCTATTTGTATTCAATGTAATTTTGGTACATGATTGAGGTGACCTCCTTGGGGAGATTGTTAGGAATTAGAAATTCCGGTATTAAAGAGTCGGTCACCTCAAGTATATGTAATCGTTAGAAAGCTCGTAGTCGTAGTTATTTTAAGTTAAGTAGTATTTAGTTAAGTAACACCGTGGAGGACGGACGGTCTTTACCCAGCTGTATGCACGATCCACCCGATGTGTGGCGATTTATGTAAGACTATAAATACTCTCTACCTTCCAAGGTAGAGAGTTGGAGCTCATAATAATATCTTTCACTTTCTCTCACTAAGTTCCCTAAACCTCTAACTTTCTCTCTCTAGAATTCCATCTATATGCTACTTTGTGTTATGGTTTGATGTGTATGTGAAAAGTTATAACTAACACTATCCTTCTTGTCAATTGGTTCCTGCAACCACTGAATATTGTTAGATTTATTTTTGATAGTATCAACTAAAAGTAAATTAACTTAGGTTTGCTAAACTTTCTAGGAGCAACTGCTCTTTCTCAACCATCCTCTTGACTTTCTCAGAAAAGGTGGCTGGTTCCCTTGATGCCCTATCGGTCATTACTAATTTCGTCTTCCCGACTTTGAACGTCCTCTTCATATTTCCATCTTCCTCTTTTTCCTTAACTACCTTGACAAAATCCACAAAGTTTCCTTCATCTCCATATGTTTTTTAATTGCGTCAATGCAATTTTCCACTTTCATTTCTATGTTTTTAATCCCAATATCATGAGCCTTGAGAGTTAAATTGGTTCTCTCAACAAAATTCTTCAACATTCTTCTTCCTTTGCTTCTCTTTTTGCTGATTCCTCCAAATACTTGTGAACTAGATCTCATAAGTTTGATCTATCCTTCGCGTTACTCATCCTCTTTATTTCTTATCTTTGAGGGGTGTTTTGTCCCTCCCTATGTTCTCTTTCAGCTCTTCCATTTTGAGACAGTAGTTGTCGAGTTTGCTAACCATGGTCTTCATTACTTTATGTTTAAACTTGTCCCTAGGTCCATATCCCATTTCAAGATGCCACTTATGACAGTGGTTTGCAGTCTTTTGAATAGACTCTAAGGCTTAAGCTAGCGTCATTCCTAAAATTGGTCCTTGAAAGTCAAGAATTTGGCGAGTCGCGATGTCCAATCCTTTGTAAAAAAATGTATATTCTTTGATGTTTGTTAAGATCATGCATTGGACACCTGTAAAGGAGTTCATTATATCTTTCCCAATCTTGGTAAAGTGTTTCCTCCTATTCTTGCTTGAATTGATGAATTTCCCTAAGTAGGGTGGCTATTCTGGAAGGCAACAGAACCTTTGTACGAATGCCTTTCTGGGAAGGTCACATGTCAGAATTGTTCCTGAGGGCAGTCTATCAAGCCATCTCTTTGCTATCCCTGTAAGTGTCATAGGGAAGACTCTGAGCATAATAGCATCATGCGAAACATTTGGAACATTAAAAAACTTACAATGTATAATACTTGTTCCACATGTTACTGAACATCTTCCTTCATGTTCCCTGAAAACTGATTGTTCATCAGTTCTTGTATGAATTGATCTTAATCTAGAAACTCACATTTCCAGGAATTTCATGTTTGACTAATCCCATAAAGGAATGTTCGTGTGTCCCACCCAAGTATTGTTCCATGGTGAGTTCATTGATATTCGCTTCTCCTTTCTCTTCGGATTCAAAATCCGAAGACTCGGATTCGTAGAAAGAGAAAATGTTATGGACTGAAATGGGGGTGTTATTTCTTTTACCCCGAAATTGTCTTTTGGGATTGTCGTAGGGAGTGGCCAGGAAAGGTTTGGAGCTCCTAGTTTTGTATCCTGACATAGTCGCAAATTATTAATCAAAAGGAAACAATAAAACAGAAAATTAAGAGATCTTAAGATTAAAATCCTAAATAGCTGCCCGTCAGCTGCAGTAAAAACTTAATGCTATTTTTATTAGATCACGTTTTATATTTATAAGTTCTCGATTACATATGAACTACGTGAGCACTAACTGATAGTGTGCCCGGTCGTGGGTAGTCTAGTATTTGGTAAAATCGAGGTCGTCCCAAGAGCTATGAGCAGAATCAAACTTAAGTCTTAAATGTCACTAAAAGGGATTTTTATTTTAATTGTAATTATCCAACTTTAGTTAACGTAAATGAAATGGAATTAATCAATGGGAGAAGAATGTGCTAGCCTAGTTACTACTATTATCATGCCATGATCTAATTCTCATAAAATGCTACTGTCGCTTCATGTAGTGGTTATATGTCATTAGGCACAAATGGTCAATGCAACTTAACCTATAATCCTATACCCCAACTCCTATGGTCACATTTTCGGAAGTCTAGCCTTAGTCATTACATGCCAACTATCTTCTAGACCTATCTTAGTGATTAAAACAATAAACCCTTGCTTGGTCCACTAAGGGTTACTAGTGTAGGTAAGTCAATGGTCAATTCCTACACAAGGGTGATGGTCACATCGCTCGCAACCTAATAAGCTAGCTTTCAATGGTCAATCATCACTAACATACGAGATACTACCCTAGTTTTAATGCTACCAAAACACGAGGATCTACGATAGGCTAAAAGATATCTACATAAAGCGATAAATAAGCGAAAAACATAGGTCAAAACAATCATAATTTCATAACTAGGCTAACACATAAAGTGTTTACCTCTCATATTAAGTAATGCAGGAAATACAATGTTTATAATCAAATGAGAAGTAAACATCGGATTTGATACAAATACTTGATTGGATGCTAAAACTATGAATGAAACGGAATGATTTCTCCTTTGGAAAGTGATGTAGAACTATTGAATTTCGTCCTCCAATAAGCCCTAATTCGTCCCCTTTCCGTTGTATTGAGTGAATCATGATAAAAATGCAGAATTAGGGTTTGTATTTATAAGCTCGACTAAGTTACGGCATAACCTTAAGTAAAGGGTTATGCCTTAACCTTCATATAACTGGACGATCTCTTCTCTTGAAATAGTTGATGCGTAACCTTATTGGTAAAGTAATGCCCCAGAATTCTCGTTAACATTTTCTTCAATATCTACGCCGTAACCATGTGTTGAGGTTACAGTGCAACCATTAATCCAATAATATGTGTCTAAAGTTGGTGCCTTTGACTGGGTCAAATAGTAATGTTCGTTTAAGGAGCATGAAGTAAATCGATATAAAGGTCGCGTGTGATAGGTGGATGGGGTCTTCATTACCTAATACTTTAGTTTGTCCCAAAAAACTGAGACAGTGGACCTTAGAAATTTGGAGGTTTATCATTGCTTAAAAAATCGACCACGACATATGAGAACCTACACGGAGCATCATCATTTGGAAACAATGAAGGAGAAATAGGTACATTCTATCATACCGATTTTTTGAACAACGTTTCATTTTTTTCTTATCATATTTTCTTTCACGGGCTTTAGGGTGGATGGTGCTGCCTGGCCTATATGTCTGACTCAGTGCACGTGTCTTTTGAATGAAACAAAGTCATTAAATAGAATAGAAATGTGTGATTTTTTAGAAAGCAAGATATGGCCTGGTATTGGTTGGACTTTGACGACGTGTTGTATTAGTCTTTTGTAATTTTGCCGCCTTATAGTTCTAACACACACACACATATATATATATATATATATATATATATATATATATATATATATATATATATATATATATATATATATATATATATATATATATATATATATATATATATATATATATATGGTAGGAATACAATGAGAAGTCCTTTAAAATGAGAAGGCTATGAGCGATTGCGGAAGTGACATGTGTCACCTTCCACATCACCTCTTCCCTCCACTCACCAAAGAACCCACCCCCACCCAGAATTTTTTTTTACAAATTCTTTTCAAAAAAAATATTTTGGATTTTTTTTCGGGCAAGAATTTCTTACCGCATCACAGTTATAACTTACTACATCACTGTTATAAGTTACTGCATTACCCCCACCCGCCTCTCACCACCCCTTAAAAAAACATTTTCAATTTTTTTCGGGCAAAATATTGTTACCACATCACACCTATAAGTTACTGCACCACACTTATAAGTTAATGCACTTTTTTATTTTATTAGTGCATTAACTTACTGTGATGCGGTAAGAATATTTTCCCAAAAAAAATCAATTTTTTTTCAAAACAAAAGTTTCAATTTTTTTGGCGGGGGTGGGTCAGGGGGTAGGGATAATGCAGTAACTTATAACAGTGATGCAGTAACTTATAACAGTGATGCAATAACTTATAACTTTGATGTGGTAAGAAATTCTTGCCCGAGAAAAAAATTCAAAGTTTTTCGGGGGGGTTGGTGGTTGGTGAGGTGGAAGGAAGAGGTGATGTGACATGGTGATGTGGCAAGGTGATACATGTCACATCCGCATTCCTTCATAGGCTTCTCATTTTAAGGGGCTTTCATATCTCTCCATCTCTCTCTCTCTCTCTCTATATATATATATATATATATATATATATATATATATATATATATATATATATATAAGCTTTGGTTCCATTGAGAAAGTTTTTAAATTGAGAACATTGAGAAGTCTTCGTTTGAGCTATAGATTCATATGTTTTGGATTTGATTCACAAGTATACATCATATAATAGTGAATCGAATCTATAAATCATAAATTTAATTCACAATATTTGTAAAAATCGAGTTATCGTAATGATTCACTAAATTCGTACCGATGATTCACAATGGTACTAATATCGCAAAATCATGAAACTTTTAACATTGATTCAATTTCTTTTTACACATTTTGGATTAAAATCACATTAAAATGAGTTCTACTCTTGAAAAACTTGAATAGATGTTATGAATCTATCTGGTTTAAAAATCCTTTTCAATTGAGAAGGATTTAATCCTTCTCAACGGATCCAGGTTTATGCATATAATGAAAAGAACCAACACCCTCCTAAAAGGGTTTACAGTGTATTTATAGGCAAGGGATCTAGGGTAACACATCTAGTCCCTTCCAGCATGTCGTTTGGGCCTATGCAAAGGCCTATGGGCTTACTACATAAGCCTTGCTTCTATTACAAACATATAAGCCTATTAAGCAACCTATTACATATCTAATGACCAACAATTGATAATAGTTACACATGATCCCAACAATCTCCCCCTAAGGGTTGGTCATCTATGTTGCTTGACGTCATTCCAACATTCTTCTTTCTTGTGAGTAGAGATGCTTTTAATTCTTTGACTTTATCAGCTTGATGTATTGTGTGTCTTTGTTCTTTGTGGTTGGGGTGATCATATGTTATTGTCAGCCATTCGTCAACTTCTGTGGTAAAGGTGCTTCACGTCTTTCTCCACCATGCTCATACTTCTTTTGACTTTGGATTTCCAATGTTGTGTAGTTCTCAAGTCTTTAAACTTTGTAGATTCTTTGACTTTGACAAAGAATCATCTTAAATTTTGTGTTGCCTTTGATTTTGGTGAGAACTTTCTTTTGTTGTGATGTTTATATGAGCATGTGGAGATGGTGCGGTCTTTCCTCCAAGGAACAATCATCAGTACATGCATGAATGTGTTAGTGAAAAATACCAATCGATCACGATGGACTTTTCTTAAAGAATTGACCGCTATGATTGTTTTACTGATGAATGTCTTGATTCTATTCACCTTGGTGGGGCAAATCAGCCGACCGAATCCCGTTGAGGGACATTTATCATTACTTAGAATAAATTCATGTAATGACCCACGTCATCAGGACTCGATTCATGAAAGGAATCTCCTTGGCAGGATTTCCAGCACTTACAACTTCGAATGTCGAGGGAATTAACAGCATAGTGTGAAAACACATATCTAATTCTTACAAAGGTTTTGATTAAATTTACTATAAAAATAAAAAGCTTTTGCTCCTTATGTGAGGATTATGAAACTATAAAAATTTTGATTAAATTTACTCAAAAATAAAAAGATTTTGCTCCTTATGTGAGGATTGTGGCACTGAAGCGCACCACATGTTCCTTTCTATACAAGAACCGGTTGTACACTGTTATATGTGCACAAACCATTATCAAATTATGTAAAACCAAAAAGTAAACATATTATATGTTATATGTGCACAAACCATTAAATCTACTCATGTTATGTTATCATGTTATATGTTATATGATAACAATGTATTTCTATACAATTCCCCCTCATAAACATATATATAGGGGAGAGTTAATGTGAGATCAAACTTAAAGTTGTAAAAATAAGATCTAGTCTAAAAAACCACTAAAAATTTAAAAATAACAATTTTAGAAATAATACACAAATGTGACAACTCGTATTTTCAGGTCATATTTCAAAACATTATTCATGCTTCATCATTTATCGTTTATCGTAAACTAGGTTTACGAGCATCAAATTCACGTAACCGTAATGGTTTAGCTGTGAATTCATGATCATATCATCGAGAACATTTCATATAGACTAAGTTTAGTCTACATTTCATTAACATCATTGTCATCATATTAATTCATGCATGGTTTTGCATTTTTCGTTAAACGTTTAATGTTATATTAAATAAACATTATTGCGTAATTAATTATTTTGAACAATTGATCCATTACTTCCAAAATTATCGATATATTTTATACTCATATTAAGTTTGTAAAAATAATATTATGAGTTTACCAGTGTTTTAAATTTATTTTGTATATAAATTGTTAAATTTATATAATTACAGACAGTTTTCTTAAATATTACACGATAATTATTATTTCACTCAATTTTGCAAGAAATGTATTTTTATAATTTTATGACCTCAATATATTTTATATTGACCGTGAAAATTTATTTTTATCTAACGCTACCTTAAATATTCAAATGGGTACACAATTTACCACAAGTCTTCAAGTAACTTGCATCTAATTACACTTATACATGTAAATGCTACTCAAAAACAAAACTCATTTTTTTTTATGCATATGTCGACCAACTTGGGGGTGAGTCATTTGCTTTGATAAATATCTTACAAGTATAACCTTATTATACTTTAAACAACACATATTCACTTCATTATTTCACCAAAGTAAAGAAAATCTCTCTTGCTCTTTCTCTCTTCCAAAACCGGCAGCCAAGGAGACCAAGGAGGAATCATCATAATTTTTCAAGACAAGTTATTTAACAATCTAGTATCACTTGTTGTATAGGTTTTGCAATAAAAACCTCAAGTGATTAGGAAAAACCCATTGTCCTTAAACCTCATCATATTTCTTGTAAGCATTCATATTCATGTTTTTATTTCATATTCATTATTATGATCATATCATTTTATTTGAGAAACATGCAAGTTATGTGATGTTTATACCACTTTTTAATGTTTTTAAGTGTTAAATATATATAATCCATCCTATAAATTACTCCTTGTTATATGTTAGTTTTGGTGATGTCTAGGAAACCATGACACCCTAAGAAGGTGTATGGTAGGATTAGAATAACCGGAGTTGTTTTGAATGGGTTAGAATAGGTTTGGCGCGAGAAAAACTCATTTCGACAAGTTTGCAAAAGGGTCTGTCCTTATTTTCAAAATCTGGAAAATCCGACAGTAGGTAAAAATTTTTGGCCTCGATATTTAGAAAATATACTTTAAAACGAAACCGTGGCCGCTTGAACGGATTAAAACGGAGCTATAACGAAGAAGTTATGAATTTTTCAAGTTGACGACGAAAAATATAATTTTCTGGAATTTCAGCAAACATTGTTTATTTTGTACGAGTCAAAAATGAAGCTTAGACGTTATAAAAAGTGTCGACTTATCGAAAATATATATGTTATTTTGATACAAAAAGTTTGGAGAACCAAAAATGGAGTACATTTTCTTATAAAAGTGAGATCGCCAAGTATATTTTCTAAAATATCCAACCGTTTATCGAGCGGAGTTGTAACGAATGAAATATAGTCACTTAAACTTTGCCGAAAACCACTCTTAAACTATATTATGGACACAAGTACCATACTTAACCTCTATTTTTCTTTATGTTCGAGACCTTTAGGATAGAAACTCATGTACTAAAACTTTGAGATTATGATACGAGCTTCCCAAAACCGTTGAGTTTGTTTCCTAACGCTCGACGTGCACCATTTTACGACTAGCTTTTCGAGGCCGTTTTTGTCACTTTCATGGAAATTTTAATGACATTATTTTTATGACGAAAAGTTATAATTTCACAATAAATCAGTAAATGATTATCGTCGGATATCATTTCAATGTAAATACATGTGAAGTAATTTGAAAATGGTCAAGACGTTAAAAGATTATATTTTCGACGAGAAACATTATATTCAAAAATTCACAAGTGGTATAAATATCATCCGAATTGCATGCATAACATTACATCATAACTTATTATGTATCATATCATTCATAATAGGTCAAGTTTAGTGATTCACGCTACATTTCGGTGTGCTCACTTTTGCCATCGCATCATTGTCCAAGTGAGTTTTCATAGCCCCATTTTCAATTGTTTTGGACTATTTTGGGGGAGATACATGCTTAACTATTTTTCATAAGTACATTAGATTTTTATGGATAACTTCTATCATGATCACCATCATTTCAAATTCGAATGTTGTATTATATCAATTGTTCCCGATTAGGTGTTATAGTTCTCGTCGTATAAAGTACTATGTCGGTTGACTCGATACATTGAGTCGGTGCTATTGATTATGTGCTATAGTTCTCGTCAGATAATGTTCTAAATCGGTTGACTCGATATATTAAGTCATGTGCTATTGATTATGTGTTATTGTTCTACGTCGAGTTAGGTACTATTGTGAATTCATTTGACATCATGTGCTTGAACATAAACTATACATATTTTGGCGATGGGTTGTGAACACACGGGTTGCAAGTTTTGTATAGGCGAAACTTGGGCCGAGTGGATTACAATGCCTTTCTTGCATAAGCGATTTTGAAAGGCTTTACATTTCAACGCAAACTCTATGAACTCACTCAACCTTTGTGTTGACACTTTTTAGCATGTTTTATCTCAGGTATCTAAGGCTTTCACTTCATGGCATGCATGTGGACATATCATAGAGTCGTGGTGACGACGCGTTTCACTTAGGTTTCATATACTTTAAAACATCGTTTGAATTGTAACAAATTTATTTCCGCACAAGTTGATTTTCATTTGGGACCTATACTTTGTAAACTCTGATTATTTTATTAAATCAAACGATGTATTTTCCAAACGACACTTTAGGTCGTTCGATATACTTGTGATTGTGATGCTATGACGATCAACCCCGTGAATTCCATTCATTGCAAAAATGTAATTTGGGGTGTGTGATTGGCATCGAGCTTGATTATAGAGAACTAGGTTGCATCATTGACCCTAGACTATAACTACATCATCATAGCATCTCATCATTTCATCATAAGTGCATGTTCACTTTACATGCGGTTTATACGTACATTTTTCGAGTTATTTACTTTCATTCCAAATCGATTGTCACATGGATGCCTTTAATTACCCATTCCATTATCATTTCCTCATACTCTAATGTGGAGAATGCTTTGTCCTTCCCTATCGCAATTTTAATATCAGCTGATTCATCACCGATAACGTCGAATGCCGAGATAAAACCTTTAAGTAGGGCGAAGTCACTCTCACTCCTTTGTTTCATCACTAACATGTCGAGTTACACGCTATTCATACATTAAGTCACTAAACCATCATACATTTGAAGCACTTACGACATCTCATAACCCATTTCTTAAGAAACCATCGATTATTTTGAAAAATAACCTCAAACTTATCACCTCATAACATATCTCTTTGGAGCGTTTATTATTAACATCAGACTTTGCTACGTCTCACCTTTCCTCTTATTTTGAAGAAGTTATGGCGCCGAAGAAAGCTCCACAAGTTTTGACTCAAGAGGCTATGCAAAAGTTTGTGAGGATAGTATAGCCAATGCATTAAGGATTGAAAGGGCAGCGATGGCGGGCTGAGGTCGAATATGACTCTCGCCGAAAGCCACTAGACTTGCCAATGTTGAGGCTGCGACCACCTTGAAGCCGCTAGACTATCATCGCCGCCGAGGTGCGGCTATCTTGAAGCCGCCAGGGCTTGCCAATGCCGCATGCTGCTGCGGTATTCTTCAAGCTACTAGAATTGCGAGGGAAGTCAAGCCGCTAGACTTCTTCTTGTTGCAAGAATTGCGGAGAGGGTTTGGGGTCGAAGTTGTTCGTATAAGGATTTTAAAAGTGGAGATCCTACTAAATTCAAAGTCTTGAAGGGCAACTGCTATGGTTAGATGGTTCGAGAATATGGAGTCTCATATTTTGTTATGTAATTGCCTCGAGGATAGCAAGGTTAAGTTTGCTACGAGTACACTCCTGGATGGGGCAATGTCTTGGTGGAATTCGTATGCTCAGCCAATGGGGATGGAAAATGCTTTCAAGCTCACTTGGGAGCAATTCAAAGGTTTGTTAACGAAGAAGTATTGTCCGCGTACGGAAGTGAAAAAGTTAGAGACCGAATTCTATGAACTGGTAACTATTGGGTATGACATTGATACTTACATTCGAAGGTTTCAATAATTGGTCGTGTTATGCCCATCTATGGTTTCGGATAATGAGAAGCTACTTGAGGCATTCATTGGAGGACTTCCCGAGATTATTCAAGGTGATGTGATTTCCTCTGATTGCAAACAATTGAAGAATCTGTTCGAGTATCCCAAAAGCTCATGGCCCAAGTAGTAAAGAGAGGAAACATTACCCACATCAACCGTAACAACAATACCAACAACCGCACCAACTACAACAATAACCAAAACAACAAAAACAACGACGATAACCAAATCAACAACAACAAAAGGAAATGGGAAAATGACCAAGGAGGTTATAATAACGACAACCAAAACCGTAACACTAACCATCACCAACAACTGAATAGAAGACAAGAAGTCGCCAGGGTCTATGTTGCAGCACCAATAAAGGGAAGAACTTATACTGGAAACTTACCACGATGCCACCAATGCACGCTACATCATAATGGTCCATGTGGTATATGCTTTAGCTGTCACAAAGTGGGACACCTTGCTAAGGACTACAAGGGCAAGGCCATAGTTACATGTTACGGATGCGGGGAACAAGGACACTATCGGAACCAATGTCCCCAAAACGAAGGTCAACAAGTTGAAGGAGCTCATGGGAATGCATACATGTTAGAAGGAGGTGAAGCTCAACATGATTTCAACAACGCGGAAGACTGAAGAAGTTCGGAAACTAACAGTCTTATTTTTCTTTATGTACTATGTCGTACTAAGTTTATGTCTCCCATCGTATCCGAATCTTTATAACTTAAGATGTCTTACTGTTTGATAAACCACTCGTTGTAAAATATTCTCATCTATCGTACTTTATTTTTTTTTTCGATTTGTTATAACTTACGAGAATTTTACTTCCTTTTTCTTTAACGACCAGTTTAACGACACGGTTTAAATATTTGTAAACATTGAGAGTTATAACAACTAAACCGAACGTCACATTATCGTTCCTTAATTATACATAGCCTATCTAACTATGTCTAATTTCGGAGGATCATGTTATGTTGGGAAGCGATTATTATAAATCTTAGTGCAAGCAAAATTATCACATATTCCAAAGTCAAAGTGTTACTCATGGAGATTCATCCAATATTTTCTCTACTATGATGTTTTGTGCGCTCTCGATCATCGATAACCATAACGACACTTCCTCATGTCTTCTCCTCGATATTAATCACAAACTCAAAATTCGATAGACTAACACGAATCGAATTCGTGGATGAATTCCTTTTAATTGGGCGAATGTGACCTCGTATTTTGGTCATATTTCAAAACATTATTCATGCTTCATCATTTATCGTTTATCGTAAACTAGGTTTACGAGCATCAAATTCACGTAACCGTAATGGTTTAGCTGTGAATTCATGATCATATCATCGAGGACATTTCATATAGACTAAGTTTAGTCTACATTTCATTAACATCATTGTCATCATATTAATTCATGCATGGTTTTGCATTTTTCGTTAAACGTTTAATGTTATATTAAATAAACATTATCGCGTAATTAATTATTTTGAACAATTGATCCATTACTTCCAAAAATTATCCTGATATATTTTTATACTCATATTAAGTTTGTAAAAATAATATTATGAGTTTACCCAGTGTTTTAAATTTATTTTGTATATAAATTGTTAAATTTATATAATTACGACGGTTTTCTTAAATATTACACGATAATTATTATTTCACTCAATTTTTGCAAGAAATGTGTTTTTATAATTTTTATGACCTCAATATATTTTATATTGACCCGTGAAAATTTATTTTTATCTAACGCTACCTTAAATATTCAAATGGGTACACAATTTACCACAAGTCTTCAAGTAACTTGCATCTAATTACACTTATACATGTAAATGCTACTCAAAAATAAAACTCATTTTTTTTTTATGCATATGTCGACCAACTTGGGGGTGAGTCATTTGCTTTGATAAATATCTTACAAGTATAACCTTATTATACTTTAAACAACACATATTCACTTCATTATTTCACCAAAGTAAAGAAAATCTCTCTTGCTCTTTCTCTTCCAAAACCGCGCCAAGGAGACCAAGGAGGAATCATCATAATTTTTCAAGACAAGTTATTTAACAATCTAGTATCACTTGTTGTATAGGTTTTGCAATAAAAACCTCAAGTGATTAGGAAAAACCCATTGTCCTTAAACCTCATCATATTTCTTGTAAGCATTCATATTCATGTTTTTATTTCATATTCATTATTATGATCATATCATTTTATTTGAGAAACATGCAAGTTATGTGATGTTTATACCACTTTTTAATGTTTTTAAGTGTTAAATATATATAATCCATCCTATAAATTACTCCTTGTTATATGTTAGTTTTGGTGATGTCTAGGAAACCATGACACCCTAAGAAGGTGTATGGTAGGATTAGAATAGATTCGGAGTTGTTTTAAACATTAAAAGTTAAAAATAAAATAGAATTCAATATAATAATAATAACAATAATAATAATAATAAAAGTAAAGTATAAAAATAAACTGCAAAATACATCCCTCTAATAAGTAAAAAGACAAAAACAAAACTCCCATTAGACTCATGTTTAAAGATAATGAAAAATATTTGCACTGTTCGTTCTTATGGATGTATGATAGTAAACGTTTGGCTAACGAAGGATGTAAAATGTAAATAGTTTCTGACAGGGATATAAGGTCTTAAAAAGTGTAAATCACTAGAATGTATTTTGCATTTTACTCTTAAATCAACCACAATATCCAAAATTTAAATATGCACAATTAAAAGCACGAGCTATTGTGACATGTAAATAAACTCGAGATTATACAAACATCAATGTCTCATATAAACTACTCCATCCGTCCCAAATTATAAGTCTATTTTGATTTTTTGAAAGTCATTTTATACCAACTTTGACTTTAATTATTTTATTTTAGTGTTATATAATACTTGTTGGTAAATATATAAATGGATATTTGATTTAAACGCATTTTCATTTGTGTACTTTTTATCAAATATTATATAACACGACAAAAAATAATTAAGGTCAAAGTCGAGAGAAAAAGACTTTGAAAAGTCAAAAATGGACTTATAATTTGGGACGGAGGGTGTATTATTTAGTGGTTTACTATTTCAAATTATAACATATTAAATCAAGTGCTCCTGTGGATAATTCTTTCCGCAGAAGTGCTCGGGGTGGTGATGAGTGTCTAAATACTCATCATTTTTGTACAATATAAACTGCAAAATCATCTGAAAACACTCAGAAACACATCAAAATGATCAAAATATCACAAACAAGTGTTTTATGTGTTTTAAATGCAAAAATATCAAAATCAGATGAAAAACGTATCAAGTTTGCAAAATTGGCAGTTTTAGTCCCCCAAGTTTTAAAAGTTGTCAAATCTAGTCCCTGGAATATCAAAATGTGGAATTTTATCATTGAAGGTCCTTAAAGTATTCTAAGTTGTTAAAAATGATCCTTGAATGAATTTTTGGTCAATTGGCAAGATAGGTCCCTAAATTTTGGAAAATTGCAAAAGTAGTCCTTGGATGTTTTAAAATGAAATTTTATGCAAAAGTTATCCTTGTACTATTCATTTATGGCAAGTATGGTCCTTGTGGTAAGCTTTGAAAAGTATCATGATGAGTCCTTGAAGTTTGGTGAAGTTGCACTTTTGGTCCTTGATATTAGCATTTAACCAAACGGATCCCTTATATCAAACCCAAAATCCAATCCACTAAACCTTGGCCCAGCTAAGCCCAAAACCCAACCCCGTTAGTATTATAGCTCGGTCAACGCAAGTCAAACCCACCTTAAGCAGCAAAAACCGGAAATCTTGTAGCATCTCCTCTCCACCTTTGTATCTTCAAAACCGAGAGATGGTTTCTCCCATTTCAACACCTCTCCATACCATGTCCCTCCACCTTCACTAACACCCAAAACCCATTTATTGATTGAAACCAACTCATTAAATGATCAAAACTGCTCAAGACCTTTTGGCGCCAAAAATGACATATGGCATTTGAGAGTGATCCAATGGCTGGGATTTGGTGGGATAGATTCAGAGTACATGGGGGAGCAGTTTGGGGTATATAAAAGAGGCAAGAGAAGAGGAGAAAAGGGGTAGCTAGTTTTATTTGTTTTCTTTAAATGTCGTTTTTTTTAATTAAATGTTTTAATTTAAGTTTAAATGTTGTAATCTAGTTTCTGTGTATCACATTTGAGTGAGTAAACCTTTGTAGTGTGTTTTTAAGTACTTATCAAAGTTTTTATATAAGTTCCAATTTTCCAAGTTACTGTTGAGAATTCCAGTTTTATTTCTATTGAACAAGTTTCCATTAGCTTCATTGTAAGCTTAAACAAGCTCACTTAAGTCATTTATAGCTTTTGAAAAGCTTTTGAATCATTTTCAAGTAACGACCCGGGAATTCACTATATTCTCTGATCTTCATTGTATTTGTGTTTAAACTGTTTTAAGTCTGTTTGACTTGACGGTTTTGCACAGATCAGGTGGTCACGAACAACATCAGATGGCGGTCATGAATTCTATGTTGGATCCGATGTCAGTATCGAATTCTTGTGATCGGTGGTTCTGCGATTTGGTTAGCGATGGCGATTTCCGGGTTAAGGAGGTTCGTAACTACATTGATGACTTATTTCTTCCTTCTCAAGACGTTCCAACTAGATGGGTGAAATCTACTCCTATTAAGGTTAACGTTCTCGCTTGGCGAGCTCGACAGGACTGTTTGTCGACTAGGTTCAATTTGGTTCGTAGAGGTGTTAATATGGAGTCGTCTATCTGTCCGGTTTGCTTATCCTGCGAGGAAGATGTTAACCACATTTTTTTTCGCTGCGACTTGGCCCAGCTTGTTTTGCGTCGCATATGTCGATGGTGGGACGTAGATTCGCAAGATTGGTCCTCGTTCCAGGAGTGGCAGTCCTGGCTCTTATCAATCCGGCTCTCATCCAAGATCAAATCTGTGTTGGAGGGTGTTTTCTTCGTTGCTTGGTGGTCTATTTGGAGGTTTAGGAATCGTTCCATTTTTGAGGTAAAACATCCTAGAAGTTCGGAGGTTTTTTATGACATAGTGTTTTGTGCTTTCAACTGGTGTAATAGTTGTTGTCGTAGGATGTTTTATGACATCTTGCTAGTTTAATAAATTCGCCGTTAAAAAAAAAATCTAGCATATACTTATAATAAGTCTATAAGAATAGCAATTGACACGAGATTACAATGCAACGACTAATAATATATCAACAAAACAACAAAATACTAGTACTTAATTTAAAACCTGCATATAATCACATTCATGCATGACTTAAAAAGTGGAGTAAAGTCCAAAATACATCCCTGTGGTTTGCCCTGTGGCTCGCTTTACATCCCTAAACTTTTTTTTGGCACAAAATCATCCCTCCGTTAGTAAAGTTGGCACAAATACATCCATCTGTTAGTAAAATCAGTTAATGAGGACTAACGGTGCAAATATATCTCCGTTATTTAACATTTGTTAAGAGATATTTACGTAAATCGTCCTTGTGGCAAGGAACAAATTGCAACCAAAGTCCTTAAATTTATTTACAAATTAGTCACGTGGTTAGACCGGTCAACGTTTGGTCAGCGCCACGTGTCACCACATGAGTGGTGCCCGCGTGTCAGCAGTCGGATCAATGAGCAGGTCGGGTTGCCACATGAACCAATGGTGGTGCCACGTGGCATTGGTAAAATATATCACCACTTTGTCACGCATGGGATTGAAACGGGACATTTGGGTGGGAAGCAAAGCTTTGCCCAAGCTGGGCCAAGCATAGCCGATTATTATAGCCTAAATTTATCATGCTTGCTTCTACAAAGTTAAAAGCGTTTCATTATTATTAAAGGTTCGATTTAGTAGTTGGCCTATCAATTTACGGAGTTTTATGGATGTGTAAAAATAAATAAATATACCGTCGGACTCGTTTTTCGTGCTCTTTCAATGGTATGCTCGGGAATTTTTCGACTTCAAGCGAACCTCGAAAATGCAAAATCATCGTTTTTCTTTGTTTCGCATTTTCGAGGTTCGTTTGAAATCGAAAAATTCCAACATACTCATTGGAAAGAGCACGAAAAACGAGTCCGACGGTATATTTATTTAATGATCCATAAACTCCGTGAAATGATGCCAAAAGCTAAGTGAAGCTTTAATAATAATGAATTCCGCTTTAAGAAAAGGTTATGATTAAATTTGGTGAAATGTTGAAGCTATGCTGGCCGGTTGGGCAAAGCATTGCTTCAATCAACGTCCGGGTTCGAATCGAGGAAGCCAAAATTGTGGTTTATATTACCGATCTGCGTGCACCACCTCGATGTCCCGCGCGCAACCCGACCCCACATCGCCCGACCGACCCGACCGATGACACGTTAACCGAGGCAGCAAACCATATGAATGTATTTTGGACTTTCTAACGGAGGGATGATTTTGTCTTAAAAAAAGTTCTGGATGTAAAGTGAAAGTAGCGAAACCGCACGAATGTATTTTGGACTTTACTCTAAAAAGTGGTAAAATATTTCATACTTGAGATATCATATTATAATAATTATATATGTTATAAAAGTATTGTAGCAATATTATATCACGAGACTTTATCTTACTTTTTGTTACATGGTATTTTTCTGTTTACTTTTCTGCTATCTAAAAATAGCGCAATATTCGGTGATATGATAGGGCATATTAGAAACAAAAGTTCTAACATAAATTATGCTGAATAATGCATGCAGATGTGTTTTTCTATGGAAGACATGCATGCGGATGTGTAGTTGGCAAGTTTTGGATCGAGTGATGTCTTGAGGTGAGCTTGGATGCTTTGAAGCCACTTGTAAACTATGGAAGACAACAATACTCGCTATATAAGAACAAATATGATAACATAAAAATTAGTTGGGGTCACATTTAGTAATTTAATATGTTAAACTATTGGATTTTCTTGGTTACTAACATACTAGTAAAAGATTCCTTAACACATTGTGATCATATATAAGTTATGGTTCAAAAATGAATACACGCACATTCGATATTTGTTGGCTTTCGGTTCATAAATACAGGGTTCACAAGAAATACAGTAATAATTAGAGTAAATTATATAAATGGTCACCGTAGTTTGTCAAAATTTTCGGGTTTAATCATTGTACTTTTTTTTTTTTTTTTTTCGTTTGATCATATCATTGTGGTTTGTGTTTGTTGCGGATCTAGCCTATCTTCGTTAACTCAATTAACATTCGGTGTTAAATGCATTTTCATTTACTACATTCGTTTCAAAATTATTGTCCAGTTTTATCTTTTAAAGTATTTATTTATTAATTTTGGCCTCATGTATTTTCTTTTGTATTATATAATACTAGTTATAATACCCGTGCACGCACGGGGTTTTAACATAAATTTTAATTATAATGTTTTTTTCTTTGAGTAATTAACAATTGCTAATTGTTAATTTAAAGTAAATGTGCTAAAAGCCCAACCTTTTTATAAGTTTAAACAAACACTTTATTGGTGTTTTCACATAATAATATTTTATTTTATTTTATTTTTGTCTAAGAAACTTAAAATAAGCTATTATAGTAAAGGAATGTAACTAAATAAGTTAGGAAAAAAGTCATTGCGAGAAAGTGACCGAAGAGAACATACAAAGTTTGAATGCAATCCGATAGATATTGTAGTTTTATATTGAAAATACGGTGAGAGGCTTCTGTGATAATTTGGAGAACAAAGAAGATAGGTACAATTTAGGGCGACATTCATTGACTCAAAATATGTAAACATGAACATCAAAACTATATGTGGCAATTTGAATCGGTTATATGAAATGGTTGTAACATGTAATATTATGAGAAATTGGATCTTGAATTAACAATTTTATAGAATTTTCTTCACGCTACCACTGCATCCTCATGTTTAGCGACTTTAATGAGGTAAAATATGAACCATTTTATATTTTACGCTAAATAATTGTAAAATCAAGCAAACATATATAAATCCACAAATAGTTGTTCTTTATATTTCATATTTTCATAGCATACTAAAGGCCAAGTTAAGTTTTTTTTTTTGTTTATTTATTTTTTTTCCTCACATTTGTTAATTTTACTAACATGTCTTTTGACAAAACATAGAAGAAAAGAGATTTTTACATAGAATTATCCATTTGTTTTAGATCATAGAGCCTAACAATTATTAAACATCCTCGTAAGTAAAATAGATGCTTTCAGACATTACCACTTCCTGGGATGTACAGATCCATGTTATGTCCTTCTTGGTTCTGCATCTTGATAGTTTCTTTAAACAACAACTAATCTACAGACAAAAACAACACAAAAAATTAATAAGAATGCTTAAACTAATATGTTGATATATTAGCATTACATAATTGGAATTCAATTTATCTTTGTTTCTCACAACTAAAAGCTGAACGAATAAAGCAAGTTGAGTATAATATACATCACATAGTGATAGTGTAAGCTCTAGTACATTGTTAAAGAATATCAAATTTTCAACAGCAAAAAAGATATGATGAAGGGTTGGATATCTTAAACATTTAAGGGAACACAGCCATTGACAATCGAGAATTAGAACATTACCAAAATCGAACCATTCGAACTTATAAAGGACTACAACCCTCTACAATATAACAATAGTGACACCAACTAAATGACTAACAGAGATACAAAAAATTCATTAACACGTTGACTCTATTTCTTAATTGCATTGACCGCAGAAGAAAAAATACTCGCATAAAATCTGTACACGTCACGTCGTCAATTATCATTGATTATGTGGCTTTTAAATTGCATGACCTCATTTAATACAGTTTTCTTTATCTAAACTAAATAAAAAAAATCCTAAAGCTTTTAGTAGAGCACTAATTCCAGATATCGAGACCTAAATTTCAAACATGGTAAACTTCTTATAAATCCAAACCCATGACCCGTGCTCAGCTTACTTAACCTGATACATCTTCACAATGTGTTTATTAAATGGCTCTCTGGCCAACAGGTTATCTATCACTTTCAACCCGTATGACCTGAACCTAAACTGTAGAGTAATCATTGGTCGACTCGTTTGACGCACTTCACTGTTTTTTTCCCTTGACAAACCAAACATGAAACATGATCTAAAATGTTTAAACTACACTGACTACAATAACAGTTAATCAAGGAAAGAAATCTTATTCACCTTTGGCTTCAACATTGTTCAATTTCATGCATCTGATGACCGTAGTTTGAGTCAATAAAGGACCAGCAGAATGGCTTTGTTGCATAGGGCAAAGGTTAGCTTGTGCCCTTGTTGCAGCCTTGGCATTAGATAATCCCGAGCCACTACCTAAAACTCGTCTTTTCACATATCGCCTGTTAGACGTAAGGCATGTTTATCCATCTCTTGCTACCTGTTTTTCAGGTTTTGTTTCTTCTCATATTGCCAGAATAAGACATGCCTGCATTCAACGATTTTTGGAAAGAACAACAACAATTAAGTATAAAAGCATAGAATTGGCCTTATAATCGTAACTATATAGAAGCAGTTATATGTATTCATAAGCTGGACTCAGAACTGGCACGTAATCTAAATAATGAATTCAAGAAGCAAATTATAAGTGGCACATAATACCGTATTCATATAAGTAATACTTATATGAATACAGATTATATGCATTCTTAATTTGCTTCTTGAGAGCAAGTGTGGGCTCTGAAATGTAAGACAGAGAGCCTATCGAATCGTCAGACTAAGAACAAAAGAAAGTTAATGATTGTGATTTACTAACTTAGACAGGGAAATAGGAAAAGAAAGAAAGTAGCGCACCGTTTTCCTTAGAAGCTTGGCAAGGGTCTTTTGTACTTGGCATCAACCTGAACCTACAGATATCAGCAAAAATAAAGGGGCGGTTATATTATTTTTCCCGACGTGTGAGAACTGTAAAAAGTATTTACTAATTTACCCAACCAAAAATGATTGTAGAGATAAGCTTGAAGGGACTGCCTCGGCATATGAAGCAACTGCTGCTGCTATTGAGGCAGAAATAACGATCGGTCCGAGTGTTGTGGCTCCATTTTTACAGGTGATAATTTCCTCATGGTCTGAACATGTTGCGGTTCCTTTTTTCTAAATATCAATTTTCATAAAATTTTCGGACTCAAAATCCATTATACCTAATAAACTTAATTTAAAGACCCAACCTTTAACAAAACAATCGAAAAGAACCATAATCTCCAACTCATAATGGTCATTTTAGGCTATGTTTTATCTTTGTGGGTCAAATGGGTTAAAAATGTTCAATGCTTAAACCCTCGGGATCATCTTATTTATTGTGATTGTAAAATATATTTGATAATAGATCAATCATAGAATAGAAAAATAAAAAATATTGCAAGGTGCAAGCAACAACCTGTAAAAGAAAGACGCGATTTGAAACACCGTTGGCCGACAAAGAACCCCATTTCATTATATAAGCTTCAACCAGAAGCTTTCTTTTTTAATGGGTCCAAACCTGTATCCACGTTCACTATTGGAACCCGATCCGTTTGAACCTGCATTAAAGGTCACTCCTTTTAAGTTTTGACGATATTTTTCCACTTCTAAAAGCACCAACATTCTAAAAATAAGGAATTAAAGCCATTCCCTCATTCTTATATATGTGGCAGTGTGGCACAACTGAGAGCACACCCCACTTACTATTAGTTGACCCTACAACCTAAAAAACTACATGATACTAAACAATGAACATGATATTAGGCTGTAAAATTATAACATCAAGCAATAATTCATATATTGAAATAGTTAATTTTAAGTTTGGACAAATACCCAATTAGATAAATGAGAAGAAGGCAATAATGGCGATGACGACAATGAAGACTATTCAGTGGACACATCAGTGATGATACTTCGAAGGAGAACACCATATGCTCATTATTCAACCTGAAACAAAAGTGCAGAATTATCAACATCATTATACTGAATAATATTTCTAAACTATGAGATCTTGTTACGAATTTCTAATACTTACTTTGCATCAGTGAGAAGTTACACTTTGACGCCTGAACCATGAAAGCCGTAAATAAACACAAACTTGCAGCAAGTTCTTATAAAACTTGCAGCAATTTTTTTTCAGAAAACTGGATTGATTGAATTTGGTCAGTCGATTTCGAGTTAGGGTTTTGATATAGTTGGTTTTTGGATACAATGATTCCAATGATATGTGTTCTTCAAATATGTTATTTGTTCGTATTAAAACAGCTTGTGCCTATTTGTAATCACGGCTAATTAGTTTGTGTAATGTCAAAACAGAATCCTAGTGACAGTGTTTAATTGGCTTATAAACTTATTCCAAATAAGTCGGTCCAAAATGGCTTGTTAAAATAACTTGAAATAATCTGACAAGTCAAGCTGTTCGGCTTTATCCAAACACTATCTATACCCAATTAAAACGCAATAAATTGATAAGGTTCCTAAGAAGGTTCTTGGTTAAGCTTTGTACTTAAACTTGGGAACCAGTCAAAGGGGTTGAAACTATCTATAATATTTATTTTTGATACATACAACCTATTAAAAAAATTTCATTCATAGATATGAATTATCATTGTAATGATATTGTTTCTGTAATACTAATTAACGTGTCAATTACGTAAATTAAATTGATTCGCAAAGGGACAAGTTTTGCGGGTCAACCCACCCGTACTAATCATTGACATGTTTCTGTTTGAACCTTTTTAAACATGTTGCACTACCCCCCAACCCACATATACTGTGACCTCTAGTTGTACTCCCATAAAAGT
Source organism: Chrysanthemum lavandulifolium (assembly GCA_022545495.1). NCBI lineage: Eukaryota > Viridiplantae > Streptophyta > Magnoliopsida > Asterales > Asteraceae > Chrysanthemum > Chrysanthemum lavandulifolium. The sequence goes on from CM040240.1 coordinate 89,325,197, forward strand.
AAAACTTCATCTTTATACTGCTTTACTAATTTAGTCAAGATAATTATATAAGCCATGAATGGGTCTTAGTACAACTTCAACTTGTTTCAAAATTAAACAAAAAAAATTCCCCCAATTTAATAATTATGTAGGCATAAATAATTAAGTTAGATAATAAAACCAAATAATAGTTTTGATACCTTGGATCAATTTATACTTGACGTTTTGAAACTGATGACTGACATTAGATTGATAGTCATGTGTACCTCACGAATATTATGATTAAGATTTTGATTTCTTGGAGATGAAATTGCCGGATATTATGGGTGTGCGAATGGTGGTGGTCGGGAGGCGATTCGGCCCGAGATTCAGTGATGTTAGGTTCGGTGGGTTTTTGGTTCTGTTTTTGTTTTCTTTTTCCTTAATTTACAATTTTAGCACAAAAGTTACAAAAGAAACTTCCCACGTTTGGCCCTTAAAGTTTTGAAAATCATAGCCGCTTTTTAGTAGTTTTTTTTTTTCAGACTTTTGACACATATATTTTGTGGTGAATTTTATTCTCTATACGAAATTTATTAAACTTTGACCAAATTAGATTCAATTTTGACTTTTTATTAGCCAATCACGTAGCTTGATTTTGCTTATGTGGCAAAATCAAGCTCTCCTATTGGTCTAATTTTTTTTTCAGTGAGAAGGGTTTTGCAAAAACACTCTGAAATGATATAATTCTTTTATTATATAAAAGATTTGATGCAAAAATATATGAAGATTGTGTTTTAAATGTATTTTTCATTGGTATCATTTTTATCAACTATTATAAACACAAACAAAAAAAGCCTAAGATCAAAATTGATAAAAAAAAAAAAAAAAAAAATCCTTTTAAAAGTCAAAACTAAACAATAATGTTGGGACGAAGATAGTATGTAATTAACTTTGATAATTTTATATGTAAATAAATAATCTGTTAAGATGCAACTTTGTTAATTGGGACGTGGCTAATTAAGAACATATTGGATTTGTCGATTATGGAACAAATTATAATGAACTTTGCTGAGGCTAAAAATATATAAAGTCGCTTTCCTTAAAAATTGGCTTAATTTAACAGTCATCTTTCCATTTTCTTTTTATTTTTTTCAAAGATGACAAATGGGTCGGGTCGGTTTGGGTCATGGGTCAAATGGGTTACGGATCAAACGGGTCATACTATAAGAATGGGTTGAATGGGTCATGGGTCAAACGGGTTGGGTCGGGTCAGCTCGTTACATTTTCACCTGTAATCATGCTACTATAGCATCTTTCGTCCGTTTTTTTTATGTTTTAATTCGTTTACGTTTTTATCTGTTTTTTTATGTTTTAGTCCGTTTTTTACGTTTTCTTTCGTTTTTTAACGTTTTAGTCAGTTATTTTACGTTTTCTTCCGTTTTAGGTGTTTTTATATGTTGTTTTTTATGTTTTCGTCCGTTTTTTACATTTTCGCCGGTTTTTAACGTTTTCGTCATTTTTTACGTTTTCCTCCATTTCTTTTGTTTTCTTCTGTTCTTTTTACGTTTTCGCCTGTTTTTTTACGTTTTTGTCTGTTTTATACGTTTTCGACCGTTTTTGCGCGTTTTCATCCGTTCTTGAGCGTCTTCGTCCATTTTTTGCACGTTTTCGTGTACTTTTTACATTTTCGTCTGTCTTTTACGTTTTCGTCCATTTTTTACGTTTTCTTCCGTTTTTAACGTTTTAGTTCTTTATATTACGTTTTCATCTGTTTTTTAACGTTTTCGTCCGTTTTTTACGTTTTCTTCCGTTTTTAACGTTTTAGTTCGTTATTTTACGTTTTCATATGTTTTTTAACGTTTTCGTCCGTTTTTTACGTTTTGGTCAGTTATTTTACGTTTTCGTCCGTTTTTGGCCGTTTTCGTCTGCTTCTTTACGTTTTCGTTCCCTTTTTTTTTGTTTTTGTCCGTCTTTTTACGTTTTAATATGTTTTTTTACGTTTTCGTCTGTTTTTTTACGTTTTCGTCCGTTTTTGCGCGTTTTCGTCCGGTTTTTGCACGTTTTCGTGTCGTTTTTTTACATTTTGTCGTCTTTTACGTTTTCGTCCGTTTTTTTACGTTTTCTTCTGTTTTTTAACGTTTTAGTAAGTTATTTTACGTTTTCGTCTGTTTTTGCGCGTTTTCGTCTGTTTTTTTACGTTTTTATGTGTTTTTTACGTTTTCATCTGTTTTTTTATGTTTTCATCCGTTTTTTAACATTATCGCCCTCTTTTATTTACGTTTTTGTCTGTTTTCTTGTTTTTTTCGTGTGTATTTTACGTTTTCGTCTGTCTTATTACGTTTTCGTCAGTTTTTCTACGTTTTCGTTCGTTTTTTTTTTTTTTTCGTTTTATGCATTTTTAATGGAGAATCGTAAAAACAAATGAAAACGTAAAAACGGACGTAAACATAAAAGCATTAAAATGCTAAAACAGATGAAACGCAAAAACCTGCTGTATAAAAACAGGCGAACACGTAAAAAGGAACAAAGCAGCGCAAAGCAGATAAAAGCGTAAAAAAACGAATACGTAAAAGCGACAGCAGCAAAACGGACGAACACATAAAAAGCGGACGGGATATAAAAATGGGCGGCGGACGGAACGCCAAAACGGATGGCGTAAAAAGCGGACGGCGTAAAAGGACAACGTCTGCTGCAGATGAAAGATTAAAAGCGGACGAACCGTTAAAAATGGACGAAACGCTGCGCGTATGAAGGCGTAAAAGCGGGTGAGCGTAAAAGCGGACAAAACTGCAAAAAGCGGACGGCATAACGGATGAAAAGGTAAAAGCGGACGCACACCTGGCGGCGGCGTAAATAACGGACGAAATGCGCAAAAGCGGTGGCGTAAAACGGATGAAAGCGTAAAAGCGGACAAATCATAAAAATGGACGGCGAAAAAAAGCGGACGGCAGCGCAAAAATAGATTAAAAGCGTAAAAGCGGACGGCGTAAAAGGGCAACGTTAAGCAGCAAAAGCGTATGAAAACATAAAAAGCGGACGAAAGGTAAAAAATGAGCGAAAATGTAAAAAGCGGACGAAATCGCGTTAATGATGAAAGCGTAAAAAACGCGGCGTAAAAAATGGCAACAGCAAAGCGGATGAAAATGTTAAAACTGAAGAAAAGAATAAATAAAAACGTATTAAAACATAAAAAACACGAAATCTAATGGTGGTTGAGTTATCATCCGACCCTTAAGTGACCCATTCGACCCATTTGTTGATTCACATAAGTCCAATTATTGACCCATTTGACCTATTCTTTGCCAATGAGGTAACCCAATCCAGCCCATAAGCTCTTATTTTTTACCCATAGCAACCCATTTTTCTCTAAATGGGTTAAATTTGTTTCTATATTTTCACTTTGTATTACAGAATTGATCAATCAACCACATAGACGACATGCCAGGTATTTGATAAGATTTGAAAAATTGAAATTTAAGTGGTCATTGTTGTAAATATTAATGGGCTTATGTCTATTCATATTTATCTCTAGAGTTTGAGATGTATTTATCTACCCTATATATACAATCCGCTTATAACCTTGATTATCACTCAATAAGAATTATCTCTTATAATTTATAACTCGTTATCTATCATTTATAACACGTTATCAGCACGAAAACTTTAAACGGAAAAAATATAATGTCAAGGTAGAGAGATATTTGGAATCCATCTCGTTTTAGTTTTCATGGATCAAGAGGTAAATATTTAACTTTGTTTTATAGTACAAGAAAATTGTTGGCATATGTATATTTAAAGATTCATGCGTAAAAAGCCATAAAACATACTTTGTAAATCATTGGCATATGAATCGTATTTTTCAGTGATACTGTAATACATAGTAATTTTTATTTGTTGTATGTAAGAATTGAAATCTATATCACCAACATTTTATTATTAGTTATATACAACAGAATGCGGTAGAGATTTTTAAATCTTTTTGAGTAAAGTCTAAAATACATCCTTGTGGTTTGTCTCGTGTCTCGCTTTACATCTCTAAACTTTTTTTTGGCACAAAACCATCCATCCGTTAGTAAAGTTGGCACAAATACATCCCTCTGTTAGTAAAATCAGTCAATGAGGACTAATGGTGCAAATATTTATCCGTTATCTCCTAACGGAAGAGAGAATATTTGCACCGTTAGTCTTAGGACTAACTATGCAATTTTATTTTCGAAAATAAATTGCATCGTTGATCCTCCGCCCTCATCACCGCCACTCACCCTCCACCACCTTCCACCCACCACCATGCCTTGACACCCCACCTCCGCCGCCACCACCGCCACCACGCCACCACCGCCACGCGCGCGGCCGCTACCCCCCCCACAACCACTACCTCCACCATCGCCGTCTCGCCGCCGCCACCACCGAGCCGCCGTCCATCGCCGCCGCCACCACCACCCGCTGCTGCCGCCGCTGCGCCACCATCGCCACCACCGCCCGCGCGCCGCCACCGCGGGGTGGTGGGTGGTGGTGAGTGGTGGTGGTGGTGGTGGTGGTGGTCGAGTGGTGGTGGGCGGTGGTGGTGGTTGGTGGTGGTGGTGATGGTGGAGGCATGTGGGTGGTGGTGGTGGTAGTGGTGACGGCGGTGGTTGTTGTGGGTGAGGGCGGTGGAGGTGGGTGGTGGTGGCGGTGGTGGGTGGTGGTGGTGGTTGTAGTGGGTGGCGGTGGTGGAGGTGGGTGGTGGTGGCAGTGGTGGCGATGGATGCGGTGGTGGAGGTGGTGGGTGGCGGTGGTTGGTGGTGGTGGCAGTGATGGCGGTAGATGGCGATGGTGGAGGTGGTTGTTGTGGTGGGAGGGTAGCGACGATGGAGGAAGGTGGTGGTGGCAGTGGTGGCGATGGATGGCGATCGGTGGAGGCGGCGGTAGATGGCGATGGTGGAGGTAGTAGTTGTGGTGGGTAGGTAGCGGCGGTGGAGGTGGGGGGGGGTGCTGGCGTTGGGTGGTGGTGGGTGGAGGTGGCGGTGGAGATGGTAGGTGGCGGTGATGGTGGTGGAGGACTAACGATGCAATTTATTTTCGAAAATAAATTGCATAGTTTGTCCTAAGGACTAACGATGCAAATATTATCTCTTTCGTTAGGAGATAACAGAGAAATATTAGCACTGTTAGTCCTCATTGATTGATTTTACTTATGATACGCTTACACAGCGCGTTCGGGGTCAAAGGAACTTCCTTTTCGTCGAGCAAGTTTTTCAACACCCTAGGCAGTGAACCTAATCGTTGTAGTGTAGTATTAGGATAAGCCACGGGTATTGATATCGTTCTCTAGGGGAATAGGAATGCTAGTGAGAAGTTACTACGCTAAGGTTAAGGTTGAGGAAGATTATTTTTTTATCTTTTATGTTTTTAGGAAATTGAAAGGTCACGAATCTCGGGTATTGGATTTGGGGGTTGGTATTTCCGATTACTTTACTATTATCTAATTATCTAAACTAAGGTGGTGGTAGTCTATGTCTAATTAATGTGTGCTCGTATGATAGTTTAAAGATGTGTTTACTTAGGTTTTACTACTCCTTAATTATCTCCTATTGATGGTTGAGTTGTCACGTCTTATTCTTAGTTGCGTTGTGTGTCTAAAGTTGTAGGGTATCGTTTCTCCCAACTCTTTGAACTTACCAAAGGGTCTCGATCTACAAAACCCACTAGGGATAATAAACTCTTACTCTAAGGCACTCTTTGGATGGTTTAGCTTACAACTACTCGGTAATTATATTCTAAGGTTCACAAAGATGAATCAAGCATTAAGTACACAACGAATGACCTATCGCATTACTAGATCATTAATCAACTAAGATAAGAAACAACCAATCAATATTTAATAATTAAGTTTCATACTCCCAAAGCAAACACACAAATAAATTAGCGGACATGGAGAACATGCAAGCATACACACAAATAATCAAAGACATAATTGAATTGATGAAGTAAATACTTATCTTGATGTAAGATAGGGTTTGAAACCCTAAAATCTTGTACAAGACACCCTTGGTTTGGTTTTAGGTTTTACTCCACAAAAGACTCTTTTAAAGCGAAAAATTCGGTTCTATATATAATATTACATATGCGGCGTCGCCTTATGTTTTGTGGCCGTCGTGTCGCCATCATTAGGGTTTCGGCAGCCGCGTTAACCTTGCGACGGCGTCACCTTATGTCGTGGCGCCGTCCTCTTCAACTTCGGCGTCGTGCAGGTTGCATCTAGGCCGCCCGAGTAGCAGCGGCCTACTCTTTTAAAGCGAGCGTCGTCGCTTGAAAATAGGGTATTTGGCTCTTGTATCGTCACAAAAATCCTCCACGACATCGCAATTAACACTGACGCCGTAATATACATTTCGGTGACTTGAGTGTCTCGATTCGACTTTGGCCATTTTCTTCGTATATTCGCGCCTTTTCGTCCAAATAAGTGCCATTCCAGCATTTTGCCTTTAAGAGACCTAAAAAGTGAAAAGGAACGATATTAAGTAATAACGGATACAAAAGTGATCAAATAAGGGTTAAAACAACCCCTCAAAATGGTACCTTTTAAAAACTTATCAACTTACAGAGGGATGTATTTGTGCTAACTTTACTAACGGAGGGATGGTTTTGTGCAAAAAAAAGTTTAGGGATGTAAAGCAAGACACGGCACAAGCCACATTGATGTATTTTGGACTTTGCTCAATCTTTTTGTTTGATCTCTTAAACTCTATTGTAATTTACAAAAAGAATTAATGTTCCATTGGATGAACCATTTAGAGTTTAAAATTGATGCATCGTCTAAATGGTAATCAACATCGCAACCTCATGTTTGCATAATTCATAGCTCGATCAAATAAAACGCGAGCATAACATTCCAGAGTAAGTATTTCATTGTGAATATGTGATGAATTACTTTTAAATTATCCAATAATAATGAGAGAAAAACTCTTTGTTGTTGTATGAGGCCATTTTATAATTAGCATCATGCTAACATGTTATTATAAAGCCTCATTTATATTTGGTTTTGGTCGGAAACCAAGTATCTCCCATTTCAATTTCTTTTGTGCAATACATACTCAAATTACTCCATGTAAATGTACATATATGGGATATAAAAGAAGGATAATTCCTTCAGGAGGAGAGAAGAAGTAGATGAGAATTCGGAATGAATTATGATATTCTGTTAATCCTCAAAAGAAATTTTATGAATTTATATTCAATAAATAATCTAATAGCCATACATATACATTGGCCAAAAAATAAAATTTCAGCTATTCATGCTCCAAGTTATACTTTGTCCCTCAAGGATATTGTTTGTTATGACATGCCTCAAGCATGATAGACTAATCGATTCCAAAATAAAATCCTCGATGAAAAATATGGAGCATGAAAATAAGATGGTTAACCGAGGTATAAAAGACCCCATGATAGTCTCATAAACAGATAGTAGACATGAAAGTTCCAAACGAACCTCAAATAGATAATGTGTAGCATCCGGTAAATTTTCAAGAGCTTATTTTCATACTAAATAATATTATTATTATTTGCTTTTCATCCCGGACTTTCCGAGCCATTTTGAAACATGAAAATGAGAGGGTATCTCGTGAAACGCGAAAACTATGCACTTAACGAGCCGTCACAACCTAAAACTCTTAAATCAATTCGATTTATTAATTAAGATAAGTACGAGAGACTATGCGTGTGGATACTCGGTTTTGTTAGAAAATTTATTCCGGACACGATGGCGCAGGTATCATAATTTTTATCGATCGTTTGCTAATCCAAATAACCACTGAACCGCTAATGCCAAAGATATAATAAATTACATAATTGGTCCCTGTTGTAAATGTTTCATTTGCAACCCTCAACTTTTCTAAACATTTTATTTGTTTTTTTAAAACTTTGTATATTATAAATATAAAATATAAATGCTAGTAATAGGAGGGTCTCATTCATTTTTCTTCAAACCCTAAAGTCTCCCATACCTCCCTCCTCCTGTTACTTTCCAGCAGGCGCCACCATCCGGCCACACCTCCTCCGGCCGCTGCCCTTCTTCCAGCTACTCCTCCAGCCACAGTAGCCACCGCCTTCATGTTGAAGTTCTTGAAGTGAAAGATCGGGCTTTAAGAGTGAGTTTGTATGGGTCATTGTGTTAGAGTTTTGGTGCGAATGTTGCAAGGATTTTATAGGTTTGTTCGTTTGGTTCGACTTAACATTATAGCCGTTACCACCGTCTTCGTCTCATCTCTTTCTCTTCTCATCCATGGTATGTCAAAAATGAAATGTTGTCTTTTGTTGATTTATTTCTTTAAAACCGAATGTAAAAAGATCTCATGTTGTTCTAGTGGATAATAAAACGAGTAGGACATTCTGAGCATCAAATCATGTGGAACTGATTTTTAATAAATCATTTTGTTAGTTTCGTGTGGCTTTGAAATTGTGTGATGGTGTTTAAATGGCTGTTTTGGTTCTCGGATTGAAATAGAATCCGGTTGTGGCCACTGGTTAAACCCATGAGGTCACGTGTTAATAATTGCCGTGTACGTATTATCGTTATTATTGTTGTGGTGGTTTGGCGTCTGTTAGAGTCTCAGGTTGTTCGGCTTGTTATTCGCCCTAACTAATGTTGTTGTCGTTGTGTTTGGATTAGTATTAATTCACCCAGCTTGTGTCTCGCCTATTGGTACGAATGAATGCTTATTTGAGTAATTGTTTGTTTTGCTCATGTGAACGAATTAGAGTTTGCTTGCCGATCATTTTATTGCCATGGGTTCATTTAAAACCGAACTAGTATGCATTTGTTTTGGTGTTGTTAATGTGTTAGTGATCAACATGTTAGGGTGCGTTTTGTTGCATTCTCGTCGACTAAGGGTGCGTTGATTTCACTGTTCCAGTTTAACATAAAATCATTTAAGGAGTTTTTGAAAAATGGTTGTGCTTATGTTGTAAGACGGGATTGATTTAATGTTCTTGGGCTTTATGCCCAAAAATAGTTTATAGTGAGTTGGGTAGTTGATAACATCAAATAGTCCTGAATATTAAGTGTCAATTTCCCCCAATAATGCTTGTAATTTATATCATTTATATGGATTTACGCTTGTTTTCCATTGTTTTCCACTTTCAGGTAAATTACGAGCATTGGAGCTAAAGAGACGCGGAATTGGGGAAATATCAAAGATTTATCATAGTATGCTGATTTTAAAGAAGTTACGGCGTAAATCATCTCTCACATTACGCCGTAACTAAAGCATGAGTGAGAAAACCAACTCATCAGAAGGTTCGGCGTAACTCTCCCCAAAGGCTACGACGTAACTATATTAGGTCAAATGAGGTTCCACGCCCGGCGATAACTCTACCCGTAAATATTTCATCAACTACGACGTAACCAAGTATATTGAAGACTACGGCGTAACCACTAATAAGGTTCTGTAGTAACTAGCGAATCTAGTGCAAAATACGAAGGAATTGATGGTTCTGGCGTAACTCTTATATTAGTTCTGTAGTAACCCAATCGCCTATAAATACCCACAATTCGGCATTTCTAATCATCCCATGCCACACACAACAACGAGCGTGGTAAAAAGCCAAAGGCAGGTCTAGAGGAGCATCGGATCTGTCTCGAGGAGAAATCACTCCCCTACGATAAGCATTAGCATTTTATCTTTCTTTACTTTCGATTCATGTATTTAGTAACTTTGAATATTGAATTGATTTGTATGGTTAATATGATGCTAAGAACCTCTTGGTGCTGGCCTAGTTATGATTCCTTAATTGTTTTGTTTGCGTTTACATTACTTCCGTATAATTATTTCTAAGTGTATGCATGCATAGTTTATTGGTAGCTACCCTTGTTTGGTAGTTTTGAATGGCGGTGAGGCCAATTGCCTAGGAGATATGACCGTGACCCTAGGTGGCGGATGAGACAGGAAGGGTAAGATATGACCAAGCGACCACCTTTCTACTTGTGCGATTTGACCAAGCGATCACCTACCGTTTGGATGAACTTAAGAATTAGGGGTGAGTGTTTAAGTTGCTAACGCCGGGCACTCACTATTATAAATCTAGCATGTAGAGGTACTTAATGACTAGGCTTAGGGACCGAAACAACAAGACTTATGAGGGACACGACTTCTCTGTGGTGGCATCTTTTTTGATAGGTTAGGGCGAATTGACCAAATCTTGTCCTCTCGACTTTGACCCCACAAGTAATTGGAAGTAGGTGAGCGTAGACATTACTAGCTAGGAGGATTAACTAGGTTAACACCACTATCCTCTATTGATTTATCCTTTGCCTTTATTTCCTGTTTTCTGCTTTAGTAGTTTAATAATTAATTTCTTATCAAAATCATATTTAAAATCTGTGACACCTAGACTTAGTAATAATCCAACACACATAGCTCTTGGGACGACCTCGGATTTACCGAATACTACACTACACGTGACCGGGTACACTGCCCGTTAGTGCATTAGGGTGAACCATAAGTATATGAGATTTTATAAATATTAAAACACAGTCGATAAAACACGCATCAAGTTTTTGGCGCCGCTGTCGGGAAGTTATATTAGGATTAATATTAAGTCTTTCATTTCGTTTTAAACTTTTCTATAATTCTCACGATCATTATTCGAGTTTTCAGGTACCATGGAAGTTGTTAACATCGATGACCTCACTCTTGAGGAATATTTGGTGTTGACAAGAGCAGAAAGGGTCGGGTCTCGTAAGACAGGCAATTGGAGCAGATGTCCGTTTCTAAATCAAAGACCAATTTATGAGGGAGCTTCGTGCTAACCTTTTTTCAGGAAACAGGGACGAGGATGCATATGAGCACGTCGAAAATGTCCTATACATTGCAAGCCTTTTCAACATTCCGGGCGTGTCTCATGATCTTTGTTATGCTAAGGGTATTCCTATGACTCTTCTGGGCTGCGGAAGATGGATCGAAAGATTGCCGTAGGGGCATTTAATACTGGGCTCTTAAGAAGCACTTTATTCAAAGATATTGTCCGACATCGAAGATTTCTAACCGACTTTTGGAGATCCATAATTTTAAACAAGAAGGCGATGAAACATTGTATCAAGCTTGGGATAGATACAACGATCTCTTTACAAATGTCCTACACATGATCACGAACAATCGACAAAGGTCAACATCTTCTATAAAGGAATCAACGTAACTACGAGACAAATGCTGGAATATAAAGGACCTATTCTGAACATGACGCCTACCCTTGCTATCGAAGCCATTCAAAAAATGGCTGATCATTCTCAAAAATGGCACAATGGAGGTAGCAAAAGAAACCATGGCGGAAGTTTTGACGGAATTGCAGAAATCGCCAGTAAAATTGAAAATCTAAGTCGAGATATGCTGAAAGTCAGAGAAACCGTTCATGCCATCCAAGTGGGTTGTGAAAGCTGTGGAGGAGGACACCTCACGAAAAATTGTCCTCACATTGACAAAGAAAATATAATTGAAGAGGCAAAATATGGGGTAAATCGACCATTTTACGGAGATAATCGAAATAGTAACGAGTATTGTGGTAATTATAACCGTGGGCCTTGTGGAGAAAGAAAGCCCAATCTTGAAGAGACAATAAACAAATTCCTGGAAACTTCAGCCTAGAAACAAAAAGAACAAGATAAATGGTTAAGAGATTTCCAGGAAAACACAAATAAAAATCTTTCGAACACGCGAAACCTAAAAATCTTGAAGCAATGATAGAAAAACTTCGGTCTTTGAGATAGAAGACATTAAACTTAATGAACCCAGGCCCATGGTGAAATGCAATCTTGTTTTCGCCAATAATTCTGAAGGTGATTGAGGAATGCAAATCCACAACCGGTGATTTTGAGGAGCGATTTCCGACAAAAGGTAAGGTTCGCCGTAACCATATCCACAGTTCGGCGTAGCCATGATTTGGGAGGCGTATCCGAGTTAGACACAGGTTTATTTTCGATTAAGGATATTAGCGCAAGCGGGTTAATCATTCCGTGTTACGTCGGGAGTATTGATATCATGGGGGTAGTAGATTTTGGATTTTGTATAAACATCATGCCACTTTCCATATTCTTAAAACTTAAGATTATCCATCTTTGGGAATCGGATATCTCGATTAATTCAGCAACTGACACCAAGGTTAACCCTTTAGGTATTACAGGTGGTGCTTGTGTCAAGGTCGATAAATTTGTTTCAGCACCTGAATTTGTAGTCATCGACATGGAGGAAAACAAAAAAGAACATTTGATTCTTGGTAAGCCGTTCCTTGACTCATTAGTATGTTACGGGGGATACTATGGCGATATAGTGGAGTTTAAATTGGACAAAACTTTATGCCTTGAACTGGATAAAATTGTTACAACTGAAGATTCACCAAGGATTGAATTAGATGATTTGATAGGTTCCCACCTTCATATTTTGGCCATTTACAGGGGACCGAATCGAGTGACGATGAAAGCAATGAGGAAGGGATCCCACCTTCTGTACCTAGTTATGTTGTTATGGGAAAAATTCACTGTTGTGCTCCTGATACTTGTTTAATTGATGGGACCAAGGTAACATTGCCCACGTGTTCCCCTTTTCAAAAACGATGCAATGGAGGAGGACAGCATATGATTCGAATGATTAAAGAGGCTGCGGAAGTTTGGTGGTGCTGGGAAGACGAGAAGCTTATCAGGAAAAAGTGGTTACAAGGGCATAATGTTTTTAGCGAATGGTTCACCGAGATTGATTGGACCATTCATTTTGTGAACCAGCTATCATGTCTGATGCTTACACCATGGCATGGCCAACATGCAACCCCAATCGCAAGATCTGCGATGGAGGAGAATTCCCTAAACCAAAATGGTTCAAACGCAAGGAATGGGCATGTTTTGACGAAGATAAAAGAAGCAAAGTAGGATACAGGGGGATCTCATTTGAAAATTGGTTACGAGTAAAGTTGGATATGTTAAAATAAAATGGGACGAAAAGGCTAAATTTCATTGCGAATGGGCACAAGCTAATTTTCTACAGAAAATATACACCATGACTCGGTTTATTTCTCCACATGTTTGGGACAAGCCTTCTTCAAATAAAAATGACATTGAGAAAGTCAGACAAGTCCATAGAGCCCCGCGGCTCTGAGTCTAACTTAAAGACTCATAAATAAAGAAAAGTGCTCTTTCGGGAGACAACCCGAATTATCCCTTTATTTTGTTTTATTTCCATTTCTGTAGGGTTTTGTGTTTTTACCATTTTTGAAGGAAGCGAGGAAGAGATTGCTATTCTTTGTTCTTGATCGACCCTAGTTCTGGCGTAACTCATCTTTGTGATTACGCCGTAACCAACCTTCTTGTTGATAATTATTAGGCGCATTACCAATTACGACTTAATACCATCTCGGTGGTTCTGTTGTAACCACTCACTTTGCGACTTATGTCGGGTTTGCCAAGTTACGGGTAACTCCTCAAAGAGTTCTGACGTAACCTTCCTCTCTGCTTTAATTCTTTCATTTTAAAACACAATAGGCTTGTATTAGTATTTTAAATGAACTTTGTGGGTGTGTTCCTGTAAACTGATAACATCAAATAGTCACGAATATTAAGTGTCAATTTCCCCGATAATGCTTGTTATTTATATCATTTATATGGATTTACGCTTGTTTTCCATTGTTTTCCACTTCGGGTAAATTACGAGCATTGGAGCTAAAGAGGCAGGCGGAGAAATATCTAAAGATTTATCATAGTATGCTATTTTGAAGAGATTCTGGCGTAACTCGTCTCTCACATTCGCCGTAACTATTGCGTGACTCAAAAACCAAATTATCATAAGGTTACGGCGTAACTCTTCTCAAAGGTTCTGACGTAACTACTTTAGGTCAAATGAGGTTCCACGCGCATTGTTACTTACGCCGTAACTCTCGCATCTCTTATGGCGTAACGAGTTTATTGAAGACTATGGCGTAACCACTCATAAGGCTACACCGTAACCAAGCAGATCTAGTGCATTATTCTAAGAAATAGAAGGTTCGGCGTAACTCCTATATTAGTTCGCCGTAATCGAATCGGCCTATAAATACCCCCAATTCCGGCATTTCTAATCATTCCATTCCACACACAATACTCAGAGCGTGGGAAAAAGCTCAAGGCAGGTCTAGAGGAGCATCTGTTGTCTCGAGGAGAAATCACTCCCCACGATAAGCATTAGCGTTTTATATTTCTTTTACTTTCAATTCATGTATTTCGTACCTTTTAATATTGAATTGGTTTGCATGATTAATATGAGCTGCTAAGCACCTTTTGGTGCTGGCCTCGTTATGATTCCTTAATTGTTTTGTTTGCGTTTACTTTACTTCTGTACAATTATTTCTAAGTGTATGAATGCATAGTTTATTGGTAGCCACCCTTGGTTCTGTAGTTTTGAATGGCGATAGAGGCAAATTGCCTAGGAGATATGACCAACTGACCCTAGATGAGCGGACTAAGACGGGAAGGGTAAGTGTTAGGTCACTAGATTTATAACACAAGCTTAATAGAAAGAGATAAAGGCGATTGAACAAGTATCCAAACACACACACACGATATAAAGGAAACGGTTATGCGTGAGAGTGAGTGAAAGAAATAACTTGAACAACCAACCCTCAAGTGAGGTTATTACATAGATGTTATAGGCAAGGAGCTAGGGCAACACTCCTACTCCTTCCCTTTTCCTTATTGGACATGGGCCTAAGCTTATGGGCCTTCTACATATGCTAGACCTTAAACAAACATAAAGGCCATAATAAGCTACCTATTACATATGAGTAACAAACACTTGAATTAAGGTTTAGGAGTGATTCCAACAATCTCCCCTCAAGTGTTGGTGATGAAAAGCAGTGAAGGCGTTGATGTAATAGTAGCTTTGGCGTCTTCGACATTCCTCTTTCTTGTGAGAAGTAATGCCTTGATTCGAACAATCTCCCGGTGTAGAGATAGTTTTCTTTGAGCAGTTATGCTTTGGCGTCATCTTTAACTTTGTTCTTTGATCATTGTTCTTTGTGATGAAAGTGATAGTATGTTGTTGTATGCATCAAGTCTACCTCAGTTACTTCTTCGCTTCTGATGTCTCCGTCATTCTTCAACATGCTCACACGCTCTTTGGCGTTGGAATTGATCTTGATGAAGTTCTTTAAGTCTTTAACTTTGTAGATTCTTTGATTTGACGAAGAATTATTACATTGTTGTGTTGCTTTTGGATAGAATTTCCATTAGTGATGATGTTGGCGTGAGCATGAGAAGAATCTGCACGATCATCCCGCTCGAGCTTCCATAAGAAGAAAACATTTAAAGCGGTTAGTAATAAGCGGTTCCGGCACTTACAAGTTTGAACTTCGATAGTGTTAATGACATAGTGTGAAAACACAACTCTAATTCTCACAAAGGTCGTTCTGAGCTGGAGTCCCACAAGTGAGATAACGCGATGTGCAAGTACATCTACAATTCGAGATAGTCGTTGAGGTATACCAAAGCATCACCTCACATTGTAGACCGTTGAGACACACTAAGCGTAATCCTTTGGGAGTTACGAAGTGACTGCTTGTCGGTGTTTGATGTTGACCACGGCGGGAGTTTCCATTCAATCGCGAGGATCATAGTTGTGACCTTCTCATAAATGTTCTCGACAAATTGCTAAGATCGTGAAGGACTCGATAATGTACCACCGATGCTCTTATTGTTGAACATCGGTGATGAAATGTCAAGTGTACCTAAGAGATCTTTTGATGAATCTCGTGGCTCTAGACTCAATAGTGCATTTTGGTTTTCTGAGGGAGACTAGGAGATGGTCTCCTTCTTCAATACTAGCGATCTCTAAGAGAAAGCCAATAGTTTACGTAGGGTTCCTGTGAGAATGAAACAAGATTCTTTTGAGAGAAAGTTGAGTGGCTAAGAAGGTATAGTGCATGCGTCCTTTGGGTCCATGAAGACTTTTAATCTTCAATACCGGCGTCACTAAGTGACAACCGGTAGTATATGAATTGAACCCGTGTTATACGCCCTAAGTTGAATAATTTGGAGGGCTATTTCTTTTCACCCTTTTCTTTGCATTTCTTTTAATTCTTCAACTCCTTCTTTCTCCGATTCTCATTTCTCCTTTTATAATCGTACCTAAGGACTTCTAAGTACTAACTATTTGTGATGTCCTTGGGTAGATCCCTCCGATTCTGGCGGATCATAGGACAGTTATTCCTAACCTTAGTCACCTTATCACTCCATGACTAACCTATGTTGCCATAAAACCAATTTTCAAGAAAATCTCTCAAAGGGTTTGTAAATGAAAAACATGTTTGAACCACTTTGAGAGTTTTATCTTTTAGCGTAAATACTCCCCTCCACATGTGCTTTAGTGTTTTATGGAAATATGCCTTTGTGTGGGAAAAGCGCACTTTTGAATTGATCAACTCAAGATAGACACTCCCCCGCGAGACACGGTTACGTTGCATAGTTAAAGAGTTACATTGTCAGCTTTTAGGTGACAACTAGCTCTAATAACTACCTTGAAGGTGTAGACAAGCCTTGAAAGGTTGTCATACCCGTCAGAGTTCATGTCTACCAAGAGATTCTTGAATGGTACTTTCTACTCCGACAAGTCCTTTGTGAGACACGTTTACATTACTAGAGAACTAGCTTGAAATTATTACTCGTCCCGGACAAGTCTTTTCGAGTTACTAACAGTTTAGTACCGTCAATTCGTTGGTTAAGTCTATTACACAAAGATTCATTTGCATTTACACAACATATTTCTTATCACATAATTTTCTCCCTCTCAAAGATGGCATATAAAATGTTATTTTTGAAAAGTTGAGAATAAATATGACCATTTCGAGTGTTGTGGGAAGATGACCACTATGAACAATTTGTGAACAAAATTTTAATTCAAATACTCCCCTCAACAAGTGATATAAGCGGTTGAGGTTTTGAAAATCATATGGGGAAGTACTTGTCCTTTTGAGCAAAACCTTGAAAAATGAAAGGTTTGATAGGTTTTACTCAAAAATAAAAGCTTTCGCTCCTTTTATAAGGATTGTGGCAATGAAGCGTACCACAAGGTCCTTTCTTGACAAAACGGGTTGTACAACGTAATGTGTGCACAAGCCATACACATATATAATCACACATCTAAATTTATAATGAAAAAGCGGTTCAAGAGGTACCGGGAAGTCGGAGATGTTGCGAGTGCGAATCAGGCGTTGATAGCGGTGATGTTAATCACGGGTCGACCACCAACAAAGCTTTCAATGTTACGGCGATCTCTTCTATACAACCTTTCATCAATCATTTGATGATCCTCCTTACATCCTTCGATCACGAGAATTCCATTGCTTAGGAGACCTAATCTTTTGACGTATATCCTTCAACCTATAAGCCAATCCGTCCCTAACCATCTTCAAAGTGTGATCCCCAAACTTGTGAAGATCACTACACGTCATTAAGCAATTTCTTTGAAGTTCACTGCGGTAAACGACGCGAATGGTTTCAGCGATGAGTGTATATTGTGAGCTGGTTGATGTGATCATCGAGGTGGAGTGAAGTTGACACGGGTGCGATATGATTCAGCGGCGAGTTGGAGATCTTCTACGTTCTTTGATGATTATGCGTCGATGAAGATGAGAGCGACTTGATGAATTCACGTTGTACTTGGTTGAAAATTGCCTCATGCGACCACATGCTTTGGCAAGGTACATGTCTTCAATGTCATTGATAGAAAAATTCTCAAAGTCGACTTGAGAGAATGCATAATCCGTTCATCTTGCCTTTTGACCACAATCTTTTTGAGAAAAGTGTAGTCCCATTTGGTCGAAAGATCAATGTGTTTGATGGCAGCGATATTTTTAATCTTGAACACGCATGTTGAGACTTGAACTGGCGACTTACGTAGTAGATTCTTGACATTCCGGCCAATGATGAATCCATACATTGCATCTCGGTCGTATGCTTCCACTTTGTTGGAGAACAAGTGATTAGCTCTTTCCTCGATAGCTATGCGGTTTGAGTATTAAATTCTTTGGGAATGAGGTTGTCCCGCTTGGTAAAGTCGATGTTTGTTTCGGGTTGAGCCAATCCATGTTATTAGACATAGCTCGAGCAATGTTTTCAAGGTGATATTCGACCTCGATGGCACTTTTCGAGCTATCTTTCCACAGTTGAAAAGCTTCATTCTTGATTCGCCTCAACTCGGTTCGTCATCTTCTTTACTTTGAACTTTTCTTGCAGAATTTTAGCATGCTCCAAAGTATTACCGTCTACGGATCTTGACCTTCTTGGGGTAGGAGTGGAATTGACAAGTGTGAAAACCATTCAAATTCCTCATTGTATCTTCATCTAGCCATGATACGACGTCGTAGCGGGCGCCTTCTTCTTCATTTCTTAGGCCTAGATGAGGTCTTGGTTTCGTACTTTGTCGGGTGAGGCGGGTTGTTGTTGGGGCTCATGGTATTCTTCATCGTCACCACCCGTATATTCAAAGTGGTCACGGTTTTACGAAACGGGGTGGTGTCTTAGAATCATGAGGTTTATTTGCGAGAAGAGGGAGGAGAAGATCCTTGTTGAGCGAGGAGTCCGTTGTGGTGGAGGTTGCATCAGTCTTGAATAGAGGATGATTCATCGAGACTTCTTTGTGCGTTGGGCTCTTTATCCTTATCACGATCTTTGTCTTCATCATCTCTTGAACTTTTGGGCCTTACGACTTCTTCTCGGAATGAGGACACGAGTTGGTATTCAAGTAGAGCTTCAAGCAGTTTAGCCGTGTGAGGCAAGCGTTGCGGGCGTTCGACATTTGAGCTACTAGCGGTTCACCAATTCATCATCTAAGAAAATTGTGGATTCAAGCTGGATTGATGCTTAAATTCATCGGAGTTGATTTCATGGCTTGTTTGGCTAGATGCAAGAGATTTGGATACGGTTATGCGGTATACATCTCCTTTGTCATTTTGGAACGACCTCCATAAGGAAGTGGTGAGTGTATCCTTTGATCATTTCGTCCATTTTCCTTGAAGATCATATTTCATGAGCTTACGGACATACTCCCTTTCATCTTGCATCTTGTCGATATCATCATGAATATCATGTCGATCGGTAGAAATTCATCTTCACGTAGAGCATGTCTTTCTTTCGACTTTTTGTGACATTCCCAATTCTTTTATGAGCATGAGAAATCCAAGATCGAGTTGGCTTGTTCTTGATTTGGATGTTGATTTGGTTGATCTTTTAGATGGTGGTGGCGAAGAATGAGATGATGAGTCGATGAGGAGGAGACATGAGGAGGCTCGGGGTCCTTAGGGGTTGAAGTTTCCTCCTTAGACATAGCCTTGTCATCGGTCTTTGTTTCATCGATGAGATATTTCCTTAGTCTTTTCTTTTCTTGGTTCCTCAATCTCATAATCAATAGAATCCTCCAAAAGTTGTTGTTGTTGCGGAAGAGTGGTGGCACCGGCTCCCTTATCGGGTCGATTAACCTCATCGGAGATGGTTTAGAGTGGGCGACACCACTTGAACCTCGGGGCCACCCATTTGATCCTTTGCAAATACCTTGAACATGTTGGAGTCTAATGAATTTGAACTTCTTCATGTATGAAGTGTCCGGTTGCTCTTCTTCTTCATCGAGCTTTCTTCATAAGGTACAAGTACATGAGTCTTCCCTTTTCCATGTTCATTTGGAGGACTAGGAGGTTTTGCTCTTGAGGAGGTGGTTCGGTTCTGATTCGAGTAGTGGACCTCCTCATTTGATTGTGTATCTTGAGCTTTCTTCCGGTAGCTTTCTTGGTGGTTCGGTGTAGGAATAGGAACAACTTCACGAGAGGAACTTTCTTTGGAGCATGTTTCCTCTTTGGGACATTCCTTTGACTCTCTGTGCTTCTTGCACTTCCAACACTTCCTCTTACGGTTCTCCGGTAGGTGTTCGAAGGCTTTTCATCGAGATGACCAACTTTGCCTTATCTTACGCTACCCGATACCTTTTGTATGTTTCAAGCTTCTTGATATCGTTAGTCGATGGGTGATCGGGTAACCGACACCTATTTCTTTGTTGGCGATTCCTTGATTACGGCGGATAGGATAGGCTCGATCAACATGTCGTGATTGTCGGGGTCATTGAGCCTCTTGGGAATATCGGGATGAAGTCCAAGTGCTCTCTAGATCAACAGTTTTGTGTATCGACATATGGAATCTTTGAGCCAAGTTTTTGAGAAGCGTCATCATGTCATCCCATATCGAGCTTCAATTTCGATGTCCTTCTTGTTGATTAATGACGGAAGATTTGCGTTCTATGAGCTTGGGATGCTCATAGCCATTATCACGACCGAGACCGATTTAGTGATGATGATGTAGAGGGTTCTCCACGGTTGAGGAATGTTCTTAAGCTCCACATGAGAGTGCTTAGTGATAATTCACGAAGCTTCATCATAGCCAATATCAATCGAATTGAAGCTGTCTCCTCGATGGGTGTGGCATAGAAGTCGGTTGGCACGATTTACGGAATGAGAAGAACAACCCGTAAGTGCATGAATGATGGTGACTTGTTTGTTATTGATAGTCACGATCCATCGCACTTTGACCCTTGATCCTTTGCATTGAATTCCGAATAGTTGAATGTAGATCTCGATCTTGTAGCAAAGTGTGAGAGCATGTTACGGTAAGGATGATTCTTTAGAATATCACAACAATGAGACAAGAAGATTACGAGCATGTGAGGGTTTCAAAGTCAACCCTAAGGTTGTTCTTTCCAATCTTTCTCGGATAGCCATTAGGAAGATATCGACAATTGTGAGAACTTGGTGCATCCACATTCATTTGAGCGACCATGTCGTGATGCGAAATAACATTAGCCAAAAGAACCAACATATCGAAAGACATAATGTTAGTCAACAGAAGGTTTTTATTGTCTAATTATTGAATATGCAGTGTCAAAGATTGTTACGAGTCCAAAGTCACTTGTTTGTCTAATAGTTTTAATGACGTTGTGATAAGTTTCGTGAGTTAGTTAACTTTAAGTTTTAAAGTTTATGTTATCACTTATTTAACACAACATATTAAACATTTAAGTTTAATAGTGACATTATTGGTTTCGTGACGTTATGATTTATTCATTTACAAGTTTGCACGCGTAACAATTCGAAATGAAGGTTTGATCAGAGCTTAGCGTAGAAATGGCAGCTTATGCGTAAACAAGAGAAATATCTGGCGTAAACTCAAGCTTATGCGTGGGATCACAACTCACGTGTAAGAAATATTACAGCGTGGGAAGGATGACCTTATCGTAAAGCTTACGGCGTGGCGTATATAAAACCTTACGTGTAAGGCTTACTCGTAAGAGTAGACCTTATGCGTAGAGGTCCTTGTTCACGCATATCCTTGACGACGATCGCGTAGTCCCATTGTAGAACCTTACGCTTAATATTTCGCGTAAAATTTCTCTTACGCATAACTTTCTACGCGTAAGGTGATCCTTAGGCGTAGAGTAACAAAGACCTTGATTACGAGTTTTATCGTAGCAAGCACGAAATAAGATCATCATATCATCAATCTTAACACATATATTCATTTTACAAAAAATCATGGCATGAAAACATGTTAAACAGGTTATGCGTAGAAAGTCATACGCGTAAGTCAAAACCCTAAAGTTTATGAATTACGCATAAGATTTCTAACCAAAGGATTTGCACCAAACGTTTTCTGGTAGGTCTTAGGTGTTGTGAGAGTCTAATAACCAAGTTTTAACACCTAGTTCTCAGTGAATCAAAAATACCCAAACTTAAGAACATTAAACCCTAAATTCTAATTTTTAATCAATTAGTGTTTCTGGGTTGTTATAGGGCCTGGAAATCATTAATTCAATATGATAAAAACATCACACAACAATATTTTTGACCAAAAACATTCATATTTGAAAACGCCCAAAACCACGCATAAACCCTAATTTTGAAAAACCAATCAATTCGTGTTTCTGGGTGGATTTAGAGGATAAAATTAGTATCATTGATATTAAAAACATGTTTTGACACAATCCTTTTAACCACAAACACACAATCTTGATGATGAGTTCAAACGCATATGCGTAGAATACAAAAACAAGATTATACAACGTTTTGACCGTTGGATTCATGTAAAAATCAAAACCAATGTTTAAAAACACATTAAGATTATGAAACAACTTACAAAATGATGATCCAAAACACCGATTTAAAGAACAATTCTTAGGCGTAGGATTTTTTAGGTGTAAGTAATAAATGTGAAGGATAAGTTAGGTGGAAGGTGTTTTTATTAAAAGTAACTTTAACATTTTGACAGTTTTGGTCCCTCCACCTTTTCCTTTTTTCATACAAAGCCATTTAACTTCCATTTTTGGTTACCAAACAAAGATTTTTAAGAAAGAAACATGACGACACTCCCCCTCGACTTAGGAAAATAATGAAAGGTTATAAATTTTAGTCCGAGGAGTGTCATTGAACCGAAAATTTTACCACCATTGATAAAAGAAACAACAGGGATATGACAACATGCAAGTACGAGATGTTTTGAAGCAGTTAAGTGATTATTTTCTCCCCTCAAAACTTGATCGGAAAAATATTGAATTTTGAAAGATTAAAGCGTTGACGAAAGAAATGTACTTGCCATGTTGAAAGAAAAATAGATTAGAAGAATATTTTTGTTGTTTTATCGGGTTTTATATTTTGTATTTTGTTTTGAAAAATTATTTACAAAAGAGATTTTGGTGTTTGTGAGTTATTAAGACTGTTTTAGGAGGTCATCAATTCCTCTTGAGTCAAACACCTCATACCAATCCGGTGCACCAACTCATTAAACCTAGCGGGAGGCAAGGCTTTGGTGAGAAGATCGCCAATTGGTATTCATACCAGAGTATAATTCAACTGTACCACATCCACATGGTCCTTGATGAAATGATAGCGAAGATCGATGTGCTTTGATTTGAATCTTTGAAGCGGGTTGCACGAGATCGCAATGGCACTCGATTGTCATGATACATCGGGATTACATCAAACACGTAACCATAGTCTTTGAGTTGTGTTCTCATCTAGATGACTTGAGCACAACATGCCGACATGGCTACATATTCTACTTGGTTGATGACGATGTACAATCCTGTTTCTTTGATTGCCAAGACACCGGTTTATCACCAAGAAATTGTAGTGCTCTCAAGTACTTTTCCTTAAGTCTAAGCATCCTGCGTGGTAGCGTCGAAAAAGCGATTAGTTCAAAACCGAATCCTTCGGATGCGGATCCCCAAGTTAATGGTTCCCTTGATGTATCGGAGGATTCTTTTAGCCTCGAGAGGTGGGTTTCGAGTTGGTCGTGATCGATAACGGGAGCATAGATAAATGGCAAATACAATATCAGTCGCTAGTCGTTAGATACATGAGAGACCCAATAATACTTGGTATTTGGTAGGGTCAACGATTTCCCATGTAAATCAGCATCTAGCTTCTTGGTATGAGTCATTGGTGTGGCATAAGTGTCACAGGTTTTCATTCCAAATTTGTTTAACAATTCAAGGGCATATTTGGAATGACTCAAGAAAATACCACGGGGTGATTGATGAACTTGTAGTCCTAGAAAGAACGTAAGTTCACCAATCATGGACATTTCAAAATTTTTCTTCATTAGTTTTGCAAAAGCTATTGAGTACTTTTTATGTGTAGACCCAAAAATGATGTCATCCACGTAAATTTGAACAATTAAGATATGTGCCCCGTGATATTGTATAAAAAGAGTAGGGTCGACCGAACCTTTGTTGAAATTATTAGCAATGAGGAAAGATGATAGCTTATCGTACCATGCTCGAGGAGCTTGTTTGAGACCATAAAGAGCTTTGTTCAGTTTGTAGACATGGTTCGGGAACTCGGGATCAACGAATCCTTCGGTTGGTGACATAAACCGTTTCTTTTAGTTGTCCGTTGAAAGCGCGGTTTGACATCCATCCGAAAGACCGTCATATTCATATGAGCATGACGCGAGAAATATCGAACGACCTCAAGGCGAGCAATCGGAGCAAAAGATTCTTCAAAGTCTATTCCTCTTTCGGCGATAACCCTTAGCAACTAGATGTGACTTGTTTGGATTACATTCCTTGACATCAATTTGTTTTCCAAATCCATTTAAGACCAATGGCGTAGACCCTTGTTGGTCTTTAAACCGATTCCCATACTTCAAGACGTTTGAATTGGTTGAGTTCTTCTTGCATGGATTCAATCCAATTGTCTTTTGTCATTGCATCTTTAATGTTTTAGGCTCAGTTAGCGACGGTGAGTGCGTAAATGCAATATTCACCATCATGTGAAGACGTTGTCTCGTAACGACAGTTGATTAGGGTTGCCAATAATGTTTGCGGAGGATGGTCTTTTGTCCATCGATGTGTAGAGGTTGATGTTGGTATACATTGTGTAGATTATGAGGATTCAAATGGTTTGTTGATGATTCCGTGACATCAGTGCAGTGATGTCATTAGCAAGCGGGTTAAAGAATGCATTTGGATCAAAATCTGCGGTGGGGTACTTCATTAAGAATATCATCACCGGTTCATCATTGTTGGAAGCGGTTTGTTCAACTGTTGTGGTGAAGTCAGCGGTGGTGCTTCTTCAATAGTAGTTGTTGTAGCAGTGTATCGGTATAAGAGTATTATCGGGTTGAGCGTGAAGCAATGGATACACACGAGCACGATCATCAATATCGTCATTGAGCGAGGAGCAAATAACCTTTCCATTTGTTGACGAGTGAGGGGCTTTGTTTCGGTGATGATGGGGTTGAGGAAGTTTAAGCGGTTGTGACCGGGTTCTAAGTTGTTATACTCGAAGCCATTTCCGTAAGTTCATCAAAATGAGCATGAATCGTTTCCATCACTGTTTTGTATGACGATTCAGATTCGGTAACCTTTAGAATTCTCACTATATCCAATAAAGACTCAATGTCGACTTAGGCTTTTAGCTTTCCAAAATCATCACGATCATTATTCGGATAGCAAAGGGATCCAAATACATGAAAGTGTTTGAGATTCGGTTTATGGTTGTGGACAAGCTCGAAAGGTGTTTTGTTGTGACGTTTTGTGATCATAGAACGGTTTTGAGTATAGCATGCGATAAATCGACTTACGCCCACAAGTAATCTGGAAGTTTAGCATTGATTAACATTGTTCTTGTAGATTCCACTAACGTTCGGTTTCGTCTTTCAACAACACCGTTTTGTTACGGTGTACGTGCAATAGATGTTTGATCTTTGAATTCCACTTTCTCATAAAATGCACGAAGGGTTTGGTTAACAAATTCGGTTCCTTTATACATTCTTATTTGGCGGACGGTGTTCCGGAGTGAACTTGAATTTTCGTGAGAAAGGTGATGATCATTTGTGGAGCTTGGTCTTTGCTTCAAGAAAGTAGACCCAAGTCCATCGTGAGTAGTCATCAACAATTACTAAGATGTAGCGTTTGCCATTGATCGTTTGCATGCGCATTGGGCCACATAAATCCATGTGAAGAAGATGAAGCACATCTTCGAGCTGTGTTCCACCTTTGAAGGAAAGTGAGCACGAGTGCTTTTCCCTTGTTCTGTCGAGCAAAGGTGATCTTTTGAATATCGGAATCGTGGGAGACCTTCAACTAGTTTGTTTCGAGCAAGGTTGGTGATGGTTTGAAAGTTTAGATGTGAG
Organism: Chrysanthemum lavandulifolium; assembly: GCA_022545495.1. Classification (NCBI taxonomy): domain Eukaryota; kingdom Viridiplantae; phylum Streptophyta; class Magnoliopsida; order Asterales; family Asteraceae; genus Chrysanthemum; species Chrysanthemum lavandulifolium. The sequence goes on from CM040240.1 coordinate 89,350,821, forward strand.
AGCGACGGTGCCATAGCGAATTTTGTTGATGTTGCCTTTGAAAGTAAGCGGATGGGAGATGAAGCAACCATGTGTTGCATAGAGATAGTGTAAAGACTAGAATTACGCGAGCCGGACATAAGGTCATTTCCTTGTAGATCACGAATGAAACAAGTTTTCTCCGGGAAGCAACCTCCAAATCTCCATCACAAAACCGACCTCTCGAAAGCAGTTGTGACCGAGGCCTTCCACATAGTAAAACCTGGCGATTTCGATGTTCCCATTGATATAGTCTCAGATCCCATGATAGGCTGAAGTGATCATTCCGAATCTGGCGGTGCCAATGAACTTTGCAATAAAGTTTGATAACAGTTTAAGGTTGCACTGTCATGTGTCGGGAACATCCGCTATCAACAATCAGAGAATGATCTCAGTATCACTGCATTACATACAGGCGACACGGATGGAATAGAAGTAGATGTGGAACCCGAAATGTTAGAGGGTTCCGAAGCAGTTATAGTAGACATACACACATCAATAACTTTAGGCATCCATTTAAATCCTAGTGTGTTATATATCTGTTAGGACCAAAGATATACCAACCTTATCAAATACCCACGTTATGAACACAAGTATACCACGTTAACACAAACACAAACGTAGATAAGAAAGATTAAGAATAGAGAGATGGTGACTTGAATGATATTATAGGCGTGTATGTTTAGAGAGGTAGAGAGAAGAAAGATGAAAACAATAAGATGTTATATTGCTTCAAAGGAAAACACACACACACATACACTCAAGCACACCCCTCAAATGACATACTTGAGGGGTATTTATAGTACAAGATAAAGGATGCCCTAAGGCTTGGCCATGGGCCTTGTATGGGCTTCGTATGAAATGGATTGGGCAAGGATTGATATAAGGCAAGCTTAACTAAACTAATACCCATTTAGCTTAGCCCAATCCACGAGCCCGTTGACTATTCTATCATGATATCTAACACACATTACAAAGTTCCTAATCGTGAATGACCATCGCTTCTAATAAAAATAATCAAGGCTAACAATATCCATTTCTGCCATCTATAACTACTATTTGCTTTAGTCTTAGTGAATGCACTAGGTGGTACTACATTCTTAGGAGGTGGCTGAGCTACTGAGGACAACAATGCTTGCCTTAGAATCTAAAGAAGCGGTCTACCATGCATGAGACTTAGAATGATTATTGGGCCTAGAGGTATTCCGATTCTTAGGAATCCGTAAGCGAGAGATTATAGCTTTAGCAACACATTTGTCATGACAATCGAATTCATACTTTTACGACAAATAATACAAGGTGCATCGGTGAATATCAAAAGTACTTAAAGGTTTAGCATTTGTTACATCACTATTTCTATTACATTTGCGGACGCAATGTCTATAGTGGAAGCAACGTGAGTCTTATTCATAGTCCTAGGGTGTTCTTCTACTTTAGCATTCCTATTGACCTTTTCTTAGGTCGCAACTTCCTATTCTTCGATTGAGTGCTCTATCTTTGTGAAGTGCGGACGTTTGGAAAAGATGAAACTATTCTGTTTCGGTAGAAGGAAGCACGTTAGCAACTTGTGATTTGGCGGTAGGGATTCTAGGTTCACGATTACTAAGTGTTCTTGGTGCTATTCTCTTAATCACGGTGAGGCGGGAGTTGTTCATACTTTCCTAACATTTCTCTTAACTTAAAGATAGTGTGAATCAAAACTTGGTTTTCAGAACGAATGTTTCCAACAAAATTCATGACTTCTCTAGTGTGTGCAAGATAGTGATCAAGTTCGTTTGATGCTTCATGACGAGTCTTATTGAGTAAATCAAATATGACACCATATTCCAGTTTAACTTTTACAAGTTGATGAGTGCGTATTCACTCATCATTTTAGGTCAAACCGAATGAGCAAAACATTTAAAACACTCGAAAAGCATCAAAATCTGAAAATATCTCAAAATTGTGTTTTATATGTTTCGGATGCAAAATGTTTAAAATCGGATGAAAAGCGAACAAAGTTTGCAAAATTGGCGATTCAGGTCCCGTCTTTCAAAATTGATGAAATAGTCCTAGCACGTAATTTAAAAGAAAAGTCACCAAAGGTCCTTTTGAAATCATAAGTTGTCATAATTAATCCTTTGGTGATAAATGTCATAAGTTTGAGAAATTACGGTTTTGATCCACGGTTTTAAAATCGTCAAGTTTAGTCCTTGGAATTTCAAAATGGCGATTTGATCCTTGGTTTATTTGAGATTCACAAGAAAGGCCCTTGGATAGCATCTTCATAAATTACAACATGGCCCTAAAGTTTCGAGATATGGCGGTTTGGTCCCTAAAGTGTTATATGGGTCTCATATCTATCCTAAGTCCATTATACTATGCCATGGCCCAATTATTACCATGGCCCAATCTGTCCAACCCATGACCCGGATAACCCAACCCATACCCGAGCTAATAAACCAACCCATCCCTGCCTATCTTTCTTCTTCACCTCAATTCACGCCCAAAACCCAAACCCTAGAATCTCTTTCTCTGCTCCCCAAATCTCCTTTTCCTCTCCCCAAACACTCAACCCACCCATCTCTTTTACCCACATCTCACCTTTACCCAAACCCCTTGACCCTTTTACCGGACTCACCCAAATCCCAAACCCACTTCCATCTTTCCCCCAAGTTCCAGCTCATCAATCTCAGCTTCAAAAGATAAAGAACGGCTCAGATTCACTCTCAAATGTACCTACCAATTCAATGGTCAGGATTGGTCCAAAAGAAGCACATGTGGTCTTTGGCTTGACTTATCTCACTGAAGAAACACACAAGAAGCAAGTGAAGACCATGAAGCCAGTAGTTTAAGTAGTATAAATAGGACGGTTGTAAGCCTCAATGAAGGCACCCTAGTTTCGGTTTTAAAATTTAGTTTTTACTTATGTTTTGTAATGAATGTTTTTAATGAATGAAAAGTTCTTTTGAATCTATTCTTGTTAAATCTCTAGTTGTTGTTTGATTTAAGTTGTTTGTGATTGTATCTCATTTTCAGAAAATAAGCAAAGGGGGGTCAAAACTGTTGCAAAAGGGGTGTTTGGTTTATGCTTACTTTGGTTTCAAAACATCAAATTACCCATTTTGACTTAACAAGTCAAAGTAAGTTCAATGTTAAAATGCAGTTTGTAAAATGTGAGGTTGGATTATCAAGTCTGTATAAGTTGGAGTTTTTAGAAAAAAAATGAACTTGGGATTTCATAAGCGCAGAGACGAGTGAGCTTGAGCTCTCGATCTTGTAACTTTTATCCGATTATTTGAAGCTCCACCTTAGCCATGACTTGTCTCTCTTTTCGCCCTAAGTTTATGATCGGTTTGATGCAAGTTATTCACACTTTCACTCTCTTGACTTTGTTTAAAATGGTTTTCAAATCATCCTTTGTCCTTTGTTTGGTTACATTTGACAAGTAGAACATACAATGCTGATCCTACTTAATTTTAAGTCATAATGACTTATCCTTGGGTCTAACTTTGCTTTTACGTAATCTATGCTTGGCTAACTTGGTTGTTGTAACTTTTGTTTGATGTGCAAGGGTTTATTGCAGCTTATACATAAGCTTGATCAGGTCCTCCTTGGCTCTGCAGCCTGCAGCTACAGAACCACAGGTCACTATTGGTTTTGCTTGTTTTAGCTTATTAAGTTTAATAACATGCTCATTAGTTATAAGTAGGTTAGTTAGCTTAGTGTAGTTAGGACTTGGATTTTTAGTCCTCCCTTAGTGCTTATTTAGAATGAGATCAGTGAATTTTTTTTTTAGACTAGATTAGTTTTAAGATCTCCTAGTTGCTTATCCGCTTATTGCCATCCTTTTTTAGCTTATTTCCTTTTGTATCTAGTTTAGTCTTTAGAACAATTGCTTGCTTGCCCATTTGTCCTTTCCAGTTGCTCATTTGCCTTGTTATGCTTTTGAAATTGCAAAAGGAGTGTTTGGATTCGACTAGAAAAGTGTTTGTTTGTGTCGATCAAAGCAGTTGAATAAAAGCGGTTTAAAGCGCTTATTGATTGGGTTTCATAAGAAAAGTTTTGCAAAAGTTGTCATTTCAAGTCTCTTGTTGAGTTGCAAAAGAAAAAGTTGAAAGAAAAAATAGTTTTCAAAAGTGGGAGCCAAGGATTCGAACCACGGTCTCCACACTCAAACCCCAACACCACACCACTCAACCAGCGCTACTTGGGTCTTTTTCATTAGACTTTGCACGATTAAATCCTTAAGGTACCTTAGACAGTTTAAGCTATAAGCTCTTATTGGCTTATTTGTTGCTTATTTTCCAAAGCACCACCACTGTTTTTCATTTTTCTTAGAATCTGTATTGCCTAAAGTATTTTTAGTTAAAATTTCAGATTTTTCTTAACTAGTTTAGTATTTTTGATAATTTAATTAGTGTTAAATCGTTTTTAATTCGTAGAAATTAATTTAAAAGTCTAAAAAATATTCCGCTTTTTTTTAAAATCATTTTTAGTCGAATAGAACGTAGGAAAATTGATTTCACACCGTAGCCCTTAAATTGCAAAACTTTTACGTTTATGGCTCGGGTTGTTTTACCGTTTTTACGTTTTTACGTTTTAGCACCCTAGGACTTAGTGTAGCTTCGTTTTATCATTCCTTAGGTTTAGTGATAGTTTAATTTTAGTTTATTAGGGTTCCCTTGCCTTAATTACTTTCCCGTCATTTAAATTGTAGAATTCGTAATCAAATCCAAATCATTTAAAAAACCAATTCAAGTTCAAATCACGAAACTCAACGAATCCTTCCATTCACACCTCGTTGGGACACGACCCGGGAAATCACTTTCCGGTATCACTTTTATCACACCCGTGAGGTTTGGCACGTTGACCTTTTTCCTAAAGGGTTAATTTGTCGGACTTTACGGTTAATTTGATATATTGATATTGTGTTTGTTTTCACACTCACAAGTTCTTGTTCATATTTTGAGATTTGACTTTTCAAAGACACGTTTTGATCATCCAGTTGCTCAATTTTAAGATCGAGAAGATTTTATACGCTTTTGGCGATTTTTTGAAACACAAGTTGTTGATTGTGAATATCTTTTGACACCAATTAAGACGACGTTTTGCATTGGAAAGTTCGTTAACAATCGTTCATTTGAGCTTTTAAAGACTCGATCTGAAGCACATTATCAATATTCTCAACATTACCACGAGTTAACGATGTCGCAGAGATATAATCAAATGCATATGACACGTAATTCAATAACACAATATTATGGATAAGAAGATTACGCATTATTAGCATGTGAAGATTCTACACGATCCATCCGCTCCGAGCTTCCATAAGAAGAAAACATAAAACATTGTTAGTAATAAGCGGATTCCGGCACTTACAAGTTTGAATTTCGAGGTGTTAACGACATAGTGTGAAAACACGTCTCTAATTCTTCAGAGGTCGTTCTGAAGCTGAGTCCCACAAGTGAGATAACACGATATACCAAGTACATCTATTCGGATGAGTCGCCGAGGTACATCAAGCATCACCTCACGACGTAGACCGTTTGAGACACACTCACGCGTAATCCACGGAGGATTACAAGTGACTACCGTCGAGCTGTTTGATGTTGACCTGGCAGAATTTCCATTCAATCATCAAGATCACGTAAGTGAAACTTCTCATAAATGTTCGGCAGATTGCTAAGATCTCGTGAGGACTCTATAATATATCACTTGTGTCCTTATTGATGAATCAACAAGCGATGTCATGTCATGTGTTCCTATGAGATCTTTTGATGAATCTCGTGGCTCTAGACTCAATAGTGCGTTTTGGTTTTCTGGCGGAGACTAGGAGAGGGTCTCCTTCTTCAATATCGGCAATCTCTAAGAGAAAGCGATAGATTATGTAGGGTTCCTGTGAGAATGAAACAAACCTTTTGAGAGGAATTGAGTGGCTAGAAGGTTTAGTGCGGTCGTCCTTTGGGTCTATAACGTCTTGGTCTTCAATACCGGTGTCATCTAGTGACAACCAAGAATGATGAATTGAACCGGTTTACGCCCTAAGGTTGATTATGGAGGGCTATTTCTTTTCACCCTTTTCATTACATTTCTTTTAATTCTTCAACCCTTCTTTCTCCTTTCTCACATTACTCCTTTTTTCAATCATACCTAAGGACTTCTAGTTCTAAACTATTGGTGATGTCCTTGGGTAGATCCCTCCGACTCTGGCGGATCATAGGATTGATTTCTATCCTTAGTCACCTTATAACTCCATGACCGTCCTATTGTTGCCATAAAACCATTTTTCATGAAAATCTCTCAAAGTGTTTTAATAGAAAACATGTTTGGAACACTTCGAGAGTTTTATATTTTCGAAACACTCCCCTTCACATGTGCTTATAAGTTTTGATGTAAATCGCACATAGAGGGTAGAGTTCGCACTTTTGAATTGATCGACTTTAAATGAACAAGACCGATTCGAGACACGTTTACATCACTAGAGAACTAGCTTGAAATTATTACCCGTCTGGTCAAGTCATAGAAAGTTTCTCGAAATGGTACATTTCGACTTTAATTCTCGTCAATTCCTTTGGTTCCGTCTCGAGTCGAGCTCTTTTGAGATTCAAACAACGATCATTAAACTTTTTTTATCACATTTTAATCACGTTTCTCCCCCTCAAAAATAGCATATCTATGATGTTTTTGAAACAAAATGATTAAAAGATATGTTTTTCGGAAAGCATTTGGAGAGAAACTGACTGAGCATGAATTTTGGAACAATTTTGGTTTTATACTCCCCCTTAAAGAAAGCATATTTTTCTTACAGACAATTTAGAATCAACTAAGGGTTTAGAGGGAGTTATCTTGGTACGAAATGTGAGAGATTTTGAAAAATCTTTTTGAAAAATTTCGAATCAATGGTACGCAAGATGAGAAGAAGATTTTGAAAATCTTTTGAAGATATTCGAGAAGAATAATCTTCATTTGTTTTAGGATAAGTGCTCGATATTTATGAAAATCGATTTCGCGTAGCACTTTCCTTTCTTTAAAGTTTGGGTTGCAAGCTGAAATACTTACAAGCCATTCTTTTTAGGAAAAGTGCTTGAAAATATTTAAAACCTTTGTTTGGTTTAGCACTTTCCTTTCTTTGAAGCGCGGGTCCTGAACTGATGTGTTCAGAAGCCATTATGTTGAAGTTCGGGATTCGTATTGAAGTATACGAAAGCCATTATGTTTTTAGAAATTTTGAGAAACGACATGTTTTAGAAAACATATAAAGAACTCTCGCTCAAGCATCTGTACATACCCGTATCATTGTTGAATGACATTTCTAGAAACGCATGTAATATCGATTATACGAGAGACATGTCGTGAGAAGAATATTTTGTATTTTGATTTTCTATTGTTTTGTATTTTGAAAATTTTATATTTTTATACTTTGCTTTTGTTGGTTTTTCAAATTTTGTATTTTGTTTTGATTTTATAGAAGAAATGGAAAATCAAAATAGAAGATAGAGATAATGATGAAGAAGATTTTACAATTGGAACCCTACGATGAGTCGGGTTCGTAGATATTTGATTCACCGCAACCAAAGAAGAAGTGTTTTCACAAATAACGATGTTAGAAGTACAAGATTCCTCACGGTGAGGTGATCACTATCAACGGTTGTAGTGGTTTCTACTTCCTTATCCTGATGAGTTTCACTATTATCTGTGTTGGAGCAAGTATCAAAAATCTTTCCTGTGGGAATCCATCTAAGACCTATTTGGTTGAAAACTTTGCCCGTGGGTTTCCACCTAAGGTAAGATCTAGGAGTTGTTTTCTTATCAGATGCAGCGGAAGACTCATGTTTGGAAAAACTTCGTCCTGAAGAGATCCACCTACTAGGTTTCTTTTTGTTTGACATTTTATCAACGGGCTTGTTTCTATTTGGTGTCTTAGTGGATTGTGCCTTGGCACGAGAATTATCTTTCTTGAGATATTGTAAGGCACATGCCTCATGATTAATGAAAAGACACATTTTTACATGTAGTACAGATAAATTCAATATTCTTGTTTAAAACATCGCCTTTAACTCTGTCTACTCTGATCTTTTGAAATTGATTCTTGTTCGAAAAGGACCTAGAATTCCTAGTGTTGTTTTCTAAGGGCATAACATTTTCTTTTGCGCAACTACTCTTAGATGTAAGCCAATCCCTAGTCTTTTGTAGAGTGTTCTTAGGTAATGGTTTACTACTACTAGCAGTGCCTTGAAATCTTGTAGAATTCATCACCCTAGATGTTGCACCTAGAATTCCGTCTTTTCGAGTCTGTGCCTTTTTCCTAGCTTCTTCTAGATAGTGATTGTTGACCATGTGGTTAGAACCAATGTATTCTTTAAGCGGATTTTGGTCACATTCCGTACTATTCCTAGAATTGCCATGTGTAAACACTTTTTCTTTATCAAAAGCAGGTTTTTCAAAATCTTTGATAATTGTTTTTGATAGGCAAAGTCGTGGAGTGACTATTTTTGACAAATCATTTTCTCATTGACTTTTGGAGGAAGGCGAGAAATAGACATTTTAGGTTTGAAAACCGGTTTGGGAACAATTGTTTTCTCCTCGGTCAATGGTTTTGCAAACTTAGTATCCATGACTTTCGCTTTAGACATCCCGGTGAGCTCTCAAAAGATCATTTTGCTCTTGCATGTCCTTGCGAGCATGCTCATACGACAATTTGTCATACTTGCATTCCTCGATTTTCGATCAAGTTGTTTAAAATAGGACACGTTTTCTTTTCAAGTTTTTCAAGAGCTTTTCATATTTTGAAACAATTGCAGAGGTCTCGGTCGAGTCTTTCATGATCTTCAATGTAATATGTTTGTAAGATAATGGACATGATATCGGTAGTCATAACATCTTCAAGAGAGAATCATTGAGTTTTTCCAAAACTTTGATGTGTTCAATACTTTCATTAGCTTGCTTTACCAGGATTTATGGTCCTTGACAAAGTCACTCGTTTCTTTCAAAATGCTTGTTCAAAATGAATTACCCTTGCACCGATGGCAATCGGTGAGGGCAATTGAGTTTCAAAAACTTTCTTTGTTCGATGTCAAAACTAGAGAACCAGTTGTTAGGTGTAATAGTTGTTTTAGTTTTAACAGTGTCTTGAAGATCCACAATTCTAGTTTTCACATTGTCTAAAATACTTCTCACATCACTTGTGTTAAAAGGATTGTTTGAAGACATTTGTTCAATGTTCGAAAGAGAATTTGAGACAACAACTGGTTTTGAAACAGATTTTGAAGCAGATGTTGACTCTTTGTTTGAAACACTTGTTGTGATGGAGAACTTTGACTTTTCTTTCTTATTAACAAAAGTAATTCCGTTAATTTTGTTCCATTTGTTATAATCAATAGGTTTGATTTTTGATTCTTTTGTTTCATTTTGATCTACTCTCCTCGAGATAGTTCCAACGTTTCAAGAGAATCACGAAGTTATGGGTTTATGCAAAACATTTCCATTGTTTAACACATTCTCGAGATTTACGAGCTTTCTTGAGGAACGAAGAAGGGTCGTTACCAAGTGCCATTCTATTATTAGTATGAAAACGCGAATTTACTTGATTAGAAAGCATCTTGATTGTTTGAGCGAGAATGACCCGTTTAAGAAGCAAATTTTCCAAAGTTTGGATTTTTCATTTTATCAAGAATTTCATCAAGAAGAGAATCTTCTCGCTTTGAAAATCGAGAATCAATCGCTTCTTCTCTTTTCAAGATTAGAAAACATTTCTTTTGTTTAGAAAGTTGGTTATTTAAATCAGAAATTTCCTTGTTTAAAGATTTAATTTTTAAGTTCAAATTCACGTCAAGTGTGTTATACTTGATTTGCAAAAGTTGTTCTTTAGAAACCAAATTTCGATAACCAATTTCTAATTCTGATTCTTTGTTTTTCTGAAATTCAAAAGCTTTTGCGTTCTTCTTGTAACTCTCAAGCTCGGCGGTCAATTTTTTATTCGCGGCCTTAACCTCGCGATTGACCGTTCTAACTTTCTCAATCTCAATACCACAATTATTAATTAATGTTTCAAAATAAGCACGTGTTTCCTCATCATTAGCACCATTCTGTTCAACTTGACCGTCATTAGGATCCATATATGGAGTTTCAGAGTTAACATTACTATTAACTTGCTCTCCTACATATGTGTCATAATAAGGTTCGGGAGACACATAATGTGGCTTCTCATGAGTAAACGAATGTGGTACCTCATTGAGTGAATCTGTGTCGTAGACAGGAGTTGTGTCATAAGTACCACTTGATGTTGTGTCCTGCTGGATGACTGTATGACTGGATGTTGCAAAATCGTTTGCTTTATCTGCCCGTCCTGGATACCGTAATTGAATTCCTCGTGATCAACTCTATTCCCGATTCTTCTTTCTCGCCATCATCCGCATGTACCGAGCTTTTAGCCGATATCCTTGGTTTGACACTGCATTCGAATATCCCAAGCATGGCTTTGGGGTTCGAAGTAGCATTCGAGCGAAGTCATAAAGCGATGATTCCCATTTTGATATCCCATATTCGATTCAAAATCGACCCCTTGATGTCCAACATATCGCCTCGCATATTGCATCGATTCCCAATAACATCAACCATGTGTCCTTCTTGACTCATATGCATAGATGGTTGAGCAAGCCGCGTATTAAACTCGAGAACCATGTATTGGCGAATCCAAAGAATAGCATTTGTGAAAGCAGTTTGAGACGATCTTTGTCGGTTGCCATTGATGAAGGTATGTGATGATAAAGTTGATATAGGATCGATTCAACGATAAATGAGTTGTGTTTGAAGAAGATTAAGCTTGGTTGAGGTGTTTCAAAAAGTCGCATCAGAACCTTGGTTCTTAAAAAATTTAGCCCAAAATTTGAAATTCACTATAAAATTCAATTAAAAGGTCGTATGAAAATTTGAGTTATGACAATTTTGACGCCAAATTTGACGAAAAATTTGAATTTAGGCCCAAAATTTGAATTTTGACCAAAATTTTCCAGCTAAACCAAAATTTGAATCTCGTAAAAATTGAACGTTTAGTCTCCTCAAAAATTTAGGCCCAATTTTTTTTTTTTTTTTTTTTTTTTTTTTTTTTTAACCTTTAAAGAGCTTAGGCGTAGACCAAAGAAGTTACGAGTAGGATATGGTTACTAGTAGGATATGGTTACTGAGTAGGATGTAGTTACGAGTAGGATGTGGTTACTGAGTAGGATGTGGTTACGAGTAGGATCTTATGCGTAGGAAGCTTAGGCGTAGGATTCTTAGGCGAGGATCTTATGCGTAGAAAGTATCTTACGCGTAACCTTAAGTTTATGCGAGACAAAAGTTACTCAGTAAACCTTATGCGTAATTGTGAAGTTATGCGAGAGTTACTCGTAAGCTATTAGCTTATGCGTAAACTATGGTTAAGAACCAAAAATCCTTTTCACTGTCACAGCGTAAGGAATATCCACAAGTCGAAGTGTTCCACACACTTATCCAAGTGAGGGAAGCACTGAGTAACAGTTATAGCATGAAGATTCTTCACCAAAAAGTTACGAGTAGAACCTTATGAGTAGTTGACTTTCTTACGAGTAGAACTAGGGTTTTGACTTTTTGACTTCTACTCGTAAGAAATTTCCAACGATTCAAATGATTTCTTTTGCACAGAAAGCCTTAAAAACACTCGAATAACCCAAAAATTGTGACCTTTTTCACCCAAAGTGCTTAGAAAAGTTACGAGTAGAAAACTAGGGTTTTGACTTTTTGACTTCTACTCGTAAGAAATTTCCAACGATTCAAATGATGTCGCTTGCACAAATATCCTTAAAAACACTCCAATAACACAAAAATGTTGACCTTTTTCACCCAAAGTGCTTAGAAAAGTTACGAGTAGAAATGACCAATGAACCAAATACGAGTTTAAAACGATCTAAACCCGTAAAGCTTGAAACTTTTTGCGAAAAACTAAAACTTTAACACCAAATAAACCTTAAACCACAAGAATCTTGAATTTTTTGGTGAAAAAATGAAAGCTTTAAGCGTTTCAAATATGTAAAACGTGAGCTTATACGCAACTCTTCAAAACAAACACAAACACTCCTAAACCATTGTTTGGCGATTGATACCAATTGTTAGGACCAAAGATATACCAACCTTATCAAATACCCACGTTATGAACACAAGTATACCACGTTAACACAAACACAAACGTAGATAAGAAAGATTAAGAATAGAGAGATGGTGACTTGAATGATATTATAGGCGTGTATGTTTAGAGAGGTAGAGAGAAGAAAGATGAAAACAATAAGATGTTATATTGCTTCAAAGGAAAACACACACACACATACACTCAAGCACACCCCTCAAATGACATACTTGAGGGGTATTTATAGTATAAGATAAAGGATGCCCTAAGGCTTGGCCATGGGCCTTGTATGGGCTTCGTATGAAATGGATTGGGCAAGGATTGATATAAGGCAAGCTTAACTAAACTAATACCCATTTAGCTTAGCCCAATCCACGAGCCCGTTGACTATTCTATCACGATATCTAACACACATTACAAAGTTCCTAATCGTGAATGACCATCACTTCTAATAAAAATAATCAAGGCTAACAATATCCATTTCTGCCATCTATAACTACTATTTGCTTTAGTCTTAGTGAATGCACTAGGTGGTACTACATTCTTAGGAGGTGAAACTGGAGCTACAGGGACAACAATGCTTGCCTTAGAATCTAAAGAAGGCGGTCTACCATGCACAGACTTAGAATGATTATTGGGCCTAGAGGTATTCCGATTCTTAGGATTCCAAGCGAGAGATTATAGCTTTAGCAACACATTTGTCATGACAATCGAATTCATACTTTTACGACAAATAATACAAGGTGCATCGATGAATATCAAAAGTACTTAAAGGTTTAGCATTCGTTACATCACTATTTCTATTACATTTGCCGGCGCAATGTCTATAGTGGAAGCAACGTGAGTCTTATTCATAGTCCTAGGGTGTTCTTCTACTTTAGCATTCCCTATTGATCTTTTCTTAGGTCGAAACTTCCTATTCTTCGATTGAGTGCCCTATCTTTGTGAAGTGCGGACGCTTGGAAAAGATGAAACTATTCTGTTTCAATAGAAGGAAGCACGTTAGCAACTTGTGATTTGGCGGAGGGATTCTAGGTTCACGATTACTAAGTGTTACTGGTGCTATTCTCTTAATCACGGTAGGCGGAAGTTGTTCATACTTTCCTAACATTTCTCTTAACTTAAAGATAGTGTGAATCAAAACTTGGTTTTCAGAACAAATGTTTCCAACAAAATTCATGACTTCTCTAGTGTGTGCAAGATAGTGATCAAGTTCGTTTGATGCTTCATGACGAGTCTTATTGAGTAAATCAAATATGACACCATATTCCAGTTTAACTTTTACAAGTTCTTGTTCATATTTTGAGATTTGACTTTTCAAAGACACGTTTTGATTATCCAGTTGCTCAATTTTAAGATCAGAAGATTTTGTACGCACCTGAGCGATTTTGTTTTGAAACACAAGTTGTTGATTGTGAATATCTTTTTGACACCAATTAAGACGACGTTTTGCATTGGAAAGTTCGTTACAATCGCTCATTTTGAGCTTTTAAAGTCTCGATCCGAAGCACATTATCAAGATTCTCACCGCTACCACGAGTTAACGATGTCGCAGAGATATAATCAAATGCATATGACACAGAATTCAATAACACAATATTATGGATAAGAAGATTCTGCACATTATTAGCATGTGAAGATTCTACACGATCCATCCGCTCCGGAGCTTCCATAAGAAGAAAACATAAAACATTGTTAGTAATAAGCGGATTCCGGCACTTACAAGTTTGAATTTCGAGGGTGTTAACAGCATAGTGTGAAAACACGTCTCTAATTCTTCTGAGGTTGTTCTGAACCGGAGTCCCACAAGTGAGATAACACGATATACCAAGTACATCTATAAGATTCGGATGAGTCGAGGTACACCAAGCATCACCTCACGATCAGACCGTTTGAGACACACTCACGCGTAATCCACGGAGGATTACAGTGACTGACCGCCGTGGCTGTTTGATGTTGACCCGGCAGAATTTCCATTCAATCATCAAGATCACGTAGTGAAACTTCTCATAAATGTTCGGCAGATTGCTAAGATCTGCGTGGGACTCTATAATATATCACTTGTGTCCTTATTGATGAATCAACAAGCGATGTCATGTCATGTGTTCCTATGAGATCTTTTGATGAATCTCGTGGCTCTAGACTCAATAGTGCGTTTTGGTTTTCTGAGCGGAGACTAGGAGAGGGTCTCTTCTTCAATATCGAGAATCTCTAAGAGAAAGGCGATAGATTATGTAGGGTTCCTCGTGAGAATGAAACAAATCCTTTGAGAGGAATTGAGTGGCTAGAAGGTTTAGTGCGAGGCGCCACCGGGTCTATAACGCCTTGGTCTTCAATACCGGTGTCATCTAGTGACAACCAAGAATGTATGAATTGAACCCGGTTTACGCCCTAAGGTTGATTATGGAGGGCTATTTCTTTTCACCCTTTTCATTACATTTCTTTTAATTCTTCAACCCTTCTTTCTCCTTTCTCACATTACTCCTTTTTCAATCATACCTAAGGACTTCTAGTTCTAAACTATTGGTGATGTCCTTGGGTAGATCCCTCCGGCTCTGGCGGATCATAGGACGGATTTCCTATCCTTAGTCACCTTATAACTCCATGGTGTCCTATTGTTGCCATAAAACCATTTTTCATGAAAATCTCTCAAAGTGTTTTTAATAGAAAACATGTTTGGAACACTTCGAGAGTTTTATATTTTCGAAAACTCCCCTTCACATGTGCTTATAAGTTTTGATGTAAATCGCACATAGAGGGTAGAGTTCGCACTTTTGAATTGATCGACTTTAAATGAACAAGACCGATTCGAGACACGCTTACATCACTAGAGAACTAGCTTGAAATTATTACCCGTCCGGTCAAGTCATAGAAAGTTTCTAAATGGTACATTTCGACTTTAATTTCTCGTCAATTCTTTGGTTCCGCCTCGAGTCGAGCTCTTTTGAGATTCAAACAACGATCATTAAACTTTTTATCACATTTTAATCACGTTTCTCCCCTCAAAATAGCATATCTATGATGTTTTGAAACAAAATGATTAAAAGATATGTTTTTGGAAAGCATTTGAGAGAAACCGATCGAGCATGAATTTTGGAACAATTTTGGTTTTATACTCCCCTTAAAGAAAGCATATTTTTCTTCTGATAATTTAGAATCAACTAAGGGTTTAGAGGGAGTTATCTTGGTACGAAATGTGAGAGATTTTGAAAATCTTTTGAAAATTTCGAATCAATGGTACATAAGATGAGAAGAAGATTTTGAAAATCTTTTGAAGATATTCGAGAAGAATAATCTTCATTTGTTTTAGGATAAGTGCTCGATATTTATGAAAATCGATTTCGTAGCACTTTCCTTTCTTTAAAGTTTGGGTTGCAAGTGAAATACTTACAAGCCATTCTTTTAGGAAAAGTGCTTGAAAATATTTAAAACCTTTGTTTGGTTTAGCACTTTCCTTTCTTTGAAGCTTGGTCCTGAATCGATGTGTTCGAAGCCATTATGTTGAAGTTCGGATTCGTCATCAAGTATACGAAAGCCATTATGTTTTTAGAAATTTTGAGAAACGATATGTTTTAGAAAACATATAAAGAACTCTCGCTCACATCCGTACATACCGTATCATTGTTGAATGACATTTCTAGAAACGCATGAATATCGATTATACGAGAGACATGTCGAGAAGAATATTTTGTATTTTTGATTTTCTATTGTTTTTGTATTTTGAAAATTTTATATTTTTATACTTTGCTTTTGTTGGTTTTTCAAATTTTGTATTTTGTTTTGATTTTATAGAAGAAATGGAAAATCAAAAATAGAAGATAGAGATAATGATGAAGAAGATTTTCTGCATTGGAACCCTCGATGAGTCGGGTTCGTAGATATTTGATTCACCGCAACCAAAGAAGAAGTGTTTTCACAAATAACAATGTTAGAAGTACAAGATTCCTCACGGTGAGGGTGATCACTATCAACGGTTGTAGTGGTTTCTACTTCCTTATCCCGATGAGTTTCACTATTATCCGTGTTGGAGCAAGTATCAAAATCTTTCTGTGGGAATCCATCTAAGACCTATTTGGTTGAAAACTTTGCCGTGGGTTTCCACCCAAGGTAAGATCTAGGAGTTGTTTTCTTATCGATGCGTGGAAGACTCATGTTTGGAAAAACTTCGTCTCAAGAGATCCACCTACTAGGTTTCTTTTGTTTGACATTTTATCAACGGGCTTGTTTCTATTTGGTGTCTTAGTGGATTGTGCCTTGGCACGAGAATTATCTTTCTTGAGATATTGTAAGGCACATGCCTCATGATTAGTGAAAAGACACATTTTTACATGTAGTACAGATAAATTCAATATTCTTGTTTAAAACATCGGCTTTAACTCACACTACGCCTTTTTGAAATTGATTCTTGTTCGAAAAGGACCTAGAATTCCTAGTGTTGTTTTCTAAGGGCATAACATTTTCTTTTGCGAACTACTCTTAGATGTAAGCCAATCCCTAGTCTTTTGTAGAGTGTTCCTAGGTAATGGTTTACTACTACTAGCGGTGCCTTGAAATCTTGTAGAATTCATCACCCTAGATGTTGCACCTAGAATTACATCTTTTCAGTCATGCCTTTTTCCTAGCTTCTTCTAGATAGTGATTGTTGACCATGTGGTTAGAACCAATGATTCTTTAAGCTGGATTTTGGTCACATTCCGTGTACTATTCCTAGAATTGCCATGTGTAAACACTTTTTCTTTATCAAAAGCAGGTTTTCAAAATCTTTGATAATTGCTTTTGATAGGCAAAGTCGTGGAGTGACTATTTTGACAAATCATTTTCTCATTGACTTTTGGAGGCGAGAAATAGACATTTTAGGTTTGAAAACCGGTTTGGGAACAATTGTTTTCTCCTCACCAATGGTTTTGCAAACTTAGTATCCATGACCTTTCGTTTTAGACATCCCGGTGAGCTCTCAAAAGATCATTTTGCTCTTGCATGTCCTTGTGCATGCTCATACGACAATTTGTCATACTTGCATTCCTCGATTTTCGATCAAGTTGTTTAAAATAGGACACGTTTTCTTTTCAAGTTTTTCAAGAGCTTTTTCATATTTTGAAACAATTGCGGAGGTCTCGATCGAGTCTTTCATGATATTCAATGTAATATGTTTGTAAGATAATGGACATGATATCGGTAGTCATAACATCTTCAAGAGAGAATCATTGAGTTTTTCCAAAACTTTGATGTGTTCAATACTTTCATTAGCTTGCTTTACCGGATTTATGGTCCTTGCCAAAGTCACTCGTTTCTTTCAAAATGCTTGTTCAAAATGAATTACCCTTGCACCGATGGCAATCGGTGAGGGCAATTGAGTTTCAAAAACTTTCTTTGTTCGATGTCAAAACTAGAGAACCGGTTGTTAGGTGTAATAGTTGTTTTAGTTTTAATGATGTCTTGAAGATCCACAATTCTAGTTTTCACATTGTCTAAAATACTTCTCGCATCACTTGTGTTAAAAGGATTGTTTGAAGACATTTGTTCAATGTTCGAAAGAGAATTTGAGACAACAACTGGTTTTGAAACAGATTTTGAAGCAGATGTTGACTCTTTGTTTGAAACACTTGTTGTGATGGAGAACTTTGACTTTTCTTTCTTATTAACAAAAGTAATTCCGTTAATTTTGTTCCATTTGTTATAATCAATAGGTTTGATTTCCGGATTCTTTTGTTTCATTTTTGATCTACTCTCCTCAGATAGTTCCAACGTTTCAAGAGAATCACGAACAGTTATGGGTTTATGCAAAACATTTCCATTGTTTAACACATTCTAAGATTTCTGAGCTTTCTTGAGGAACGAAGAAGGGTCGTTACCAAGTGCCATTCTATTATTAGTATGAAAACGCGAATTTACTTGATTAGAAGACTCAGACGTTTTTATGATAACCCTTGGTGTGTTAGTAGAATCCGTTGGTGTGACGAAAGTGACCGCTTTTTTATAATTAAAAGGTTTGTTGTAAACAACAGTTTCTAATTTTGATCGACTCTCGTCTTCTGCATCGAATTCCTCTTGACGATGATATTCAACAACACTCATAATAGTATGATCAATTTTATATTACGTGACCGAAACTTGGGATTTGGTTTAAATGCTTTGGTTGAAAGCTTAGGTTTGTAATCGCGAAGATTGGTCCATATCCATTTGGATTGGGTTTTAAAGTAAACTTTTCAATAGCGATTCTTGACTCACCATGTTTGTAAACAACAGCTTTAAACTCTTTAAGTTTGCGTTGCAAGTCGATAATTTCTTCAAGATGATCATCTATTCGTTTCGTTGAATGCTTTTGTATGCAGAGAACTGTTTTGACAAGTTAACAACTCGGCCTTAGCCTTTTGATTTTCCAAGGTGAGAGCGTTAATTTGCTTTTTATGTTCATGTTTGGTTGTTCTATTTCGCAGACAACAAAGCATTCTTTAAAGCGGCTAGATCTGCATCGTCTCTAAATATTTTTCATTTTGATGAGATTTAGTAAAGGTCGCTTCAAAACCTTTTTCACGGTTTTCTTGAGTTTTGAAAAAGTTGAGTTGCATTTTAAGCATTCAAAATCCTTGGTTAATGAGTGCATTTTACTTTTAAATCCTTATTTAATGCACAACATTCTTCAATTTGGGATTCTTTGGTCTTTAAGTAATGAGCAAGATCCGAATGAGGCAAAAGTTCGGTTTGTTCAGCGGAGTCACAACATGATCATTATTTAGATCCTCAAGTATAACCACGAGTCAATTTGATTATCAATGGAAACCATAAGGTCATCTTGATCGTCAAATGTAACTACGGGTTTAGTTGAAAATCGTCGAATGTGATGTAAATGACTCATTTTGAAAATTCCGAGCCTTGCGGATTCGGATGTTGGCGGAGATATTAGATCGAGATAAATATGGTTTGTTCGGCACGAGACAAGCCATCGGTGTCATACACTGGGCTGTGTCACTCATGTGTAACTCATGCATATTAGCCATCAACATAAATGCCGCATTGGTCCTGCAAGTCCTCCATATCATCATCCGAGTGCGCATTTGCCATAAAACTCTATTCTTTGTGCGTGAGAGATCCACCGACTTCATCCTTAAGAGCCAAAAGAAGAGCCTCTTTGAAATAAGCACCGCCCCTAGTCCTCGGCTTTGGGCATGCATTAGCCAGTGTCCTTCTCATTGCGGTTGTAGCATCGAAGACCATTCAACCCATTCGAGCATTTCCTTGTTCCACCACTGGAGCTCTGTTGTTATTCGACCCACAAACATTAAACCCTTGACCACCGCCCATTTGGCGACCATAACCACGATTACGAACTTCAACTCGTCCATTGTTTACATGACTGATTTCGTGTGTTAGATGAGGAGCGAATCGATTGTTGGATTTGTTGGTATAACGGCCAAAAGCATTAGCAATCATAACAAATCCTTGTTGCAATGCTTGAACGGATCGATGTCCTCATTAGCTTCACCGACAATTGGTTGAGCATTGTTGTTATTGTATGGAACCAATTGATTTTGTTGAGATTGTTGTGAATGATCGTTTTGTGTGACAGAGGCGATTGGTTGAGTTGCTTGTTGAGGAGGATAACTTTGTTGAGCATATAAGGCAAGTTGTTGATTTTCCGGATGTGTAGGTGGAGCAATTTGAGCACGGAGAATCCTTTCCGATCAACTTCCTTTTCATGAGGCTTCAAGTAATCGTACAACAATCCATATGTAGAATGATGCATATTCTTCGCTTGACGGAGAAAATGACATACTTCTCCCATTCGGGACCAAGACTACTCGGGAACTTAGTATTCACCGCAATTCTTGGCATGATGATGTTGTGTTTATCCAAATCATTGATGATGTCGAAAATCGATGATGATAAGACTCTAGTGTTTCTCGGTTTCAATCATGAAGTGTTCATAAGCCAAGTAAATTTTGGATTCCAAATCCTCCCGATTGAGTCTGAGATCCTTCCATAAGAAGATGAATATGTTCCCACATTTCCTTTGCAGTCTTTTGAGCATCAACACTTGAAGAATTGGGTTAGGTAATCCTAAAAGGATATATTGCATTGCAAGCTCATCGACTTCATAGTGTAGAAGTTCGCTTGATTTAAATCGCACTTGAGAGCAATGTTCTTTGTTCATCTCTTGGTGGATTGGCATTTGGATTGCGGGTACAATGAAAGTAGGCATCTGAAATGGACCTTCAAGATAACTTTCTTGAAGAACTTTCCATGTGGCTTCTTCGATCACAAACCGAAAGAACCTTATGACCCATTGATCGTAGTTTCTGGAGTGAGCATTGGAGTTCTATCAAGTGATCCGACCTCATGAATTGATTCTTGGTCGCTTAAAGCTTCACACATCTTTGCAAACCAAGTGGGTTCCTTCATAGTGTTCCTTGATGGATGTTGATTGAAGTCATTTGTGTAGGGTTGAACTTGAATACTTGGCGGTGTTTGAACCATTTGTGGTGGAGGAATTGCTCCAAGTTGTGGAGTATGTTGTTGATTAAATTGTTGTTGATAAATTGCTTGTTGTTGATTCCATTGTTGATGTTGTGGACTTAGTTGTTGTTGTCGTTGAGAATAAGTGTAAGGGAAATAGTTAGAGTATGGTGGTTGTGACATGTTGAAAAACTTGTGTTATAAAATGGATCTTTGTAGTCGAATGAACCTTAGTTGATGTAGTGTCCTTAGGCGTAGAAATCACAATAATCCAAGTAGCACTTATGCGTAAAAACACCAAAGTTATGAGTAACAATCAAGAGTTACGCGTAGATTTAGCTTACGCGTAAGTAGAGAAAAGACGCTAAAGTTAGGCATAGACACAAAGTTAGGCGTAGAAAGTTAGGAGTAGGATTACCTTATGCGTAAGACTAGGCTTAGGCGTAAGATGAATCTTATCGTGGGATTTCACGGCGTAAGCTTTATGCTTATGCGTAAGTTTAGGTTTTGTTTCAAATGATCTTTTACACTATCACGGTGCAAAAGATATCCAAAGTTGACGTATTTTCAGGCTTATCCAAGCAAGAAAACACGGAGTAAGCCACAAAAACGAAGATCAATCCAAGGAATAACTTACGCGTAGTTTTAGGGTTTTGCTACGCGTAGGATTACTCGTAAAATTGATTGTGCCCAAAGATGTTTCTAAACCAGTTTTTGTGTGATGAAATAGCTTCAATAACACCAAGATAACACAAAAGTGTGAAACTTGATGATCCAAAGCTCCTAAAACAGTTACGCGTAGGTTTACACCCTCGTTTAAAAACTAGTTGAAAAACAATGATCCACGCATAAAGTTCAAAACTTTTTGCCAAAAACAGTACGTTTAACACCTTATAACATTGAAAGTACAAGAATCTTGGAATAAAAAGTGTAAAAATGTGTTTTAAGCAAGCCAAAGTTTAT
Organism: Chrysanthemum lavandulifolium; assembly: GCA_022545495.1. Classification (NCBI taxonomy): domain Eukaryota; kingdom Viridiplantae; phylum Streptophyta; class Magnoliopsida; order Asterales; family Asteraceae; genus Chrysanthemum; species Chrysanthemum lavandulifolium. The sequence goes on from CM040240.1 coordinate 89,372,377, forward strand.
GAACCGTAAGTTAAGCGTGAGACCAAAACTCACTTCTAACAATACGTTCACCCAACTATTAGGCGATTGAAACCACTGTTAGGTCACTAGATTTACAACACAAGCTTAATAGAAAGAGATAAAAGCGATTGAACAAGTATCCAAACACACACACACGATATAAAGGAAACGGTTATGCGTAGAGAGTGATTGAAAGAAATAACTTGAACAACCAACCCTCAAGTGAGGGTTATTACATAGTATTTATAGGCAAGGAGCTAGGGCAACACTCCTACTCCTTCCCTTTTCCTTATTGGACATGGGCCTAAGCTTATGGGCCTTCTACATAAGCTAGACCTTAAAAAAACATAAAGGCCATAATAAGCTACCTATTACATATGAGTAACAAACACTTGAATTAAGGTTTAGGAGTGATTCCAACAGTAAGATATGACCAGCTGACGACCCTTTCTACTTGTGCGATTTGACCAACTGATCACCTATCGTTTGGATGAAATTAAGAATTAGGGGGTGCATGTCTAAGTTCCTAACGGCCGGGCATTCAATATTATAAATCTAGCATGTAGCGGTACTTAATGACTTGGCTTGGGGACCGGGAACAACATGACTTATGAGGGACACGACTTCTCTGTGGTGGCATCTTTGTCGATAGGTTAGGCGAATTGACCAAATGATGTCCTCGACTTTGACCCCACCGAGTAATTGGAAGTAAGTAGATGTAGACATAACTAGGTAGGAGGATTAACTAGATTAGCACCACTCATCACTGATTTCCCTTTATCCTTTATTTGCTTTATTACGTATTAGTAGTTTAATTAATTAAATCCCTATCGAAACCATTATTGTCTGTGACACCTAGACTTAGTAATAATCCAACACACATAGCTCTTGGGACGACCTCGGCTTTGCGTTTACTACACTACACACACACCGCCAGCTACCACCAGCATGGTTAGTAAGACTAGGGTGAACCATAGGTATAACGCCACTATAAATATTCCGACGCCGCGCCAAAACCAGGCATGCGTTTTTGGCGACTGTGTCTGGGTTATTTATAGTGTCTCGCAAATACCGATGGTTTCTACCCGAGCGCATGTTTATGGTGCAAAGGTACCCGGTCGTGTGTAGTGTAGTAAACGGCGAAAGGCGAGGTCGTCCCAAGAGCTATGTGTGTTGGATTATTACTAAGTCTAGGTGACACAGATTAATGGTTTCGATATAGTGATTTAATTAATTAAACTACTAATGCGTAATAAAGCAAATAAAGGATAAAGGGAAATCAGAGAGAGAGTGGTGCTAACCTAGTTAATCCTCCTAGCTAGTTATGTCTACGCCTACTTATTTCCAATTACTTGTGGGTCAAAGTCAGAGGACATCATTTGGTCAATTTGCCCTAACCTATCGAAAGATGCCACCACAGAGAAGTCGTGTCCCCTCATAAGTCCCGTTGTTCCCGGTCCCTAAGCCAAGTCATTAATACCACTACATGCTAAATTTATAATATCAATTCCGGCGTTAGGAACTTAGACACGCACCCCTAATTCTTAAGTTTATCCAAACGATAGGTCTCGATTGGTCAAATCAAGACAAGTAGAAAGGGTCGTCGACTGGTCATATCTTACCCTTCCCGCCTCATCCGCTCCCCCAGGATCGGTTGGTCATATCTCCTAGGAAATTGGCCTCTATCGCCATTCAAAACTACCGAACCAAGGGTGGCTACCAATAAACTATGCATGCATACACTTAGAAATAATTGTGCGGAGTAAAGTAAATGCAAACAAAACAATTAGGAATTTAACGAGGCCAAGACCAAAAGGTGCTTAGCTCATATTAATCAAGCAAACCAATTCAATATTCAAAAGTACGAAATACATGAATTGAAAGTAAAGAAATATAAAACGCTAATGCTTATCGTGGGGAGTGATTTATCCCTTGAGACATTTCAGTATGCTCCTCTAGACACGCCTTGAGCTTTTTCCCACGTTCTCGAGTATTGTGTGTGGAATGGAATGAATAGAAATCTTTGGAATTAGGTGGGGTATTTATAGGCGGATCGGGTTATGGCGTAACCAATATAGGAGTTACGCCGTAACCTTCTATTTCATCGAATAATGCACTACATCTCCTGGTTACGGCGTAAACTTATGAGTGGTTACGCCGTAGTCTTCAATAAACTCGGTTACGTTGTAAGATATGCAGTAGTTACGGCGTCAGTAATAGCGGCGTGGAACCTCATTTGACCTAATGTAGTTACGTCGTAACCTTTGAGAAGAGTTACGCCGTAACCTTATGATAAGTTGGTTTTCTGAGTCACGTAATAGTTATGGCGTAATGTGAGAGACGAGTTACACCGTAACTTCTTCAAAATAACATCCTGTGATAAATCTTTAGATAATTCTACAGTTCCGCGTCTCTTTTGCTCCAATGCTCGTAATTTACCTGGAAGTGGAAAACAATGGAAAACAAGCGTAAATCCATATAAATGATATAAATTATAAGCATTATCGGGGGAAATTGACACTTAATATTCCGGATTATTTGATGTTATCAAATATCCCTCCACTTGAACTCTACTTGCCCTCAAGTAGACCTTGTTAGAAAGATTCCTAAAAGATATCTCCCAAACACGGAAAATATGAGTTTACAAATCCCTTATGCTAGAATAAAACAAAGCCGAACACCTCACTAAAAGGAACAAAACACTCAAATCTCTCAACTATTCTAAGTGTCAATTTCAGGGTGATCACTCAATTGCACAATCATATCATGTATTCTATCATAAGCTTGGCGGTTACACAAATCTCCACCACTAGAGTTAAGGGCTAAACAATTCTTGAAGGCAATATGGGTAGACACGACAAAGGTTAAGGGGTGTCTCGTCATTACTAAAATGTCACGGCGAAGTGGACAAAATCAATGATACATGACCAAATCCATGGCTAAGACACCAAAGATTGCTCGCTGCATCACCTAGACACGCTTCAAGACTAAAGGGTAGGATAAGACATGGGATATATAATTGGTGTAAATAAAAAAAAAATTAAGCAGGTAGTCTAAATCTATAACCAAGTCATCACCACTTACCGTCCGCCCAAAGTTCAAGCTTTGAAGTCAAGAAACCGGATCATGAAATGCAAGGTAGATGTGTCATTAGAGGACGTCGTGTTGGGCACACTACCTTTTTTCCAACTGTTGGCATAACTACCAACTCCAATCTTCAAATATGACCGAGGTGGCCTCCTCGATACTAAATCAGTAAAGCTCATACTACAGTCCTTATAACATCGCACTTTACATAATCATAACAACATTTTTTTGAAGATAACAATAAATACTAAATATAATATCCCCCCACTTGAGATGGGAATTCGGGGGGTCTTCAATGATCTTCAGAAGTGTTTTCGATGAAAGTGTGATTTCCGAACCTCTCCACTCGAACCTTGAACTTAGGCAAATGATGACCTCCCAATCACAAATAAAGACTACAGGGTAGGCTAAGGTGTATCGAAACAATAAATTGGGTATAAAAAATGAAAGGAATAGCTCAGAAGGGTGTATCTAGGGGTATCTTGCCCTAAAAATGAGTGCAACAAAAGGGTTTCACATGGGTGTCGAGAAGTCGAGGTGACTAATCGATAGAAACACAATGGTAGGCTGTTTGGGTGATAATCCTATAATATTGCCTTCTAAAACTGAAAATTCCAAATACATCGAGCTAACTCAACATACCTCATCTATGGTCTCGAAATGATGCAAAAGCCAAGTTCTAAAGTTTACAAGCTACCGACACACTCATAATTTGGTGGATTTGGGGTAAAATATTAGAAACGAATAAGGCTAATCTCACCATATAATATCAAGAGTTGTATGTGCTCGGCTAAGGTCTAATCTAGTTAGGTTAAGAAAAACATGTCAAAATTTTAAAAATGGCATAATTTTTCAAAATAAACTAGAAAAATGAGGGTGAAATAATGTTCAAGAGATAATTCTACTCCCGTCCCCCCACTTGAATTGTACAAAGTCCCTTTTGTACTAAGCATTAAATAAAGGTGAAGACAAAGGTAGAATTTGAGCGAGAACTTCCTTGAAATTTGCTCCATAAAGAAGGATGACCCACAGAAAAGAGACGTGCCTTCGTATAAGCATCATGAACAAACTTCAATCTATGAAATTACACTATCGACAAGCATAATTCTAAAAAGAAAAAATGAAAAGAAAAAAATGAAAAACGAACCTAACTCACTTTCGTAGGAATCACTGTTGCATTTAGCATATGCAACAAGCCTTTTAAACCAGTTGGTGTCCCAAGTGGACGAGTGAAGTCTCATGAGGGTTTACAGGGAACATACCCACAAAGTTCATTTAAAATACTAATACAAGGTTATTGTGTTTTAAAATGAAAGAATTAAAGAAGAGGAAGGTTACGTCGTAACTCTTTTGAGGGAGTTCTGCCAGAATCGGTAAAACCCGGTATAAGTGCAAAGCGAGTAGTTCTGGCGTAACCGAGATGGTACTACACCGTAATTGGTAATCGTCAAGAATTCTCTTGCTAAAAGGTTGGCTACGGCGTAATCACCAAGATGAGTTACGCCGTAACTCTGCTCGATCAAGAACTCTGAAGACAATTAATTCCTCGTTTCCTGCAAATATAGTTAGAAAACACAAAACCCTATGAAATGGAAATAAAACAAAAGAAAGGGATAATTCGGTTGTCTCCTAAAAGAGCACTTTTCTTTATTTATGAGTCTTTAAGTTAGACTCGAGCAGCTGGGCTACCGGTGCTTGTTGGTCATTTCGTGGATATGGCAATCTCCTGTTGGATCCAACTTACCAAATTCTCATCCCGTTTGTAGTCATTTCCCAATTCTAAACAAATTGAGTAGAAACTCTTGATTTTACGGTAAGGGTGTTCAATGCCTTTTCTTTGTCCTCCCATCGATATCGGCGTTGGTAGAGCTTGGCTAAAGCGCCTCTTGGTCTAATTTTTAAAGTTCTTTATCGTTCTCGGCATTTTGAAAATAGTCTTATCATCGTTAATCTTCAACCAAACTAACCCTTCTTTTTCTTTTTTATCTAATCCCGACATTTCCTGAAAAGGTATCCCTAAAATTATTCCCGTAAGTCCATCCTCCACAAATTCACTTACGTCGTCTAGAACCATAAAGTCCACCAAAAATGAATGAGTTCCAACGAAGACATGTATGTTAGTTGCAAACCCCAGAAAGTTATTCCCCTTATATTCTCACTCTTTCTTCATAACTTGGTTGTAGCATTCTTTTGAAATGATATTGACTGGGGAAGTAGTGTCAATAAATGGTTGGAAGTCGATGAACCCGATTTTGCATGAGATCTTAAGATAATAGGGGTTTCTATGATGTATGCGGGTTCCTACCTCATGAAATTTAGGTTGATTGGGTTGCGAAAAAGTCTTAACAGAGTTATCTTGCCAATGGGCCATCTCGACGTCACTAGAGAGGTCTTCAGCACTCAATCCTAAGTTATCCTCTTCCTCAAAATTGACGAAAACATCAAAATCTCTCCTCGAGTCAACCTCTCCAGGATCCGGGGGGTCGCTAAGAAATTCTTCTAAAGCTTCACCAAACCGCCTCTGTGGTCAATTGCACATACCTTTACGGGGTAGAAAATGTTCATTAGGTCTGAAAGTAGCAATTTCTCCATTAGCTTCAAAAGTCAACTTTCCAGCAAAGACATCCACCTTAGTATGGGCAGTGGCAAGCATAGGCCTTCCTAAAATGACTGGTATTTTGTTGTCTTCCGGAATGTCAAGAATCACAAAATCTACTGGGAAAAGGAATTTCTTAATCTTCACCAACACATTTTCAACGATGCCCATCGGCGATTGCATAGATCGATCAGCCATTTCAATTTCCATTTTGGCCGGCTTTAAGTTACCAATCCCCATACGCAAAAACATCGAACGAGGCATTATGCTAATACTTGCTCCAAGATCAGCTAGGGCATTACACATGTTTAGACTCCCGATAAAGCAAGGGAGAGTGAAACATCCTGGATCTTTTTCCTTTTGCGGTAACTCATTCCTTAAAACCGCTGAACATCTTTCGTTGAGGTGAATTGTCTCATCAATACTTAATTCCTGCGTAATATCATTATGATTAGTATTAACAGAATTATTGATAGGTAGGTTTACCGGAAAAGTTTGGTCCAGAAGTGACTGTCTCTCCATGCTGATTCGTCGCTTCACTTTTTCCAAAAAGGTCAAAGGTTCTTCAAGGATAGGTTCTACAGTGTGGACAACTTCCTCCTCCCGAGCTGCTAGATAATCAGAGATAGCTTCTGAACATGAACTAACACTCTTCTCCAATCTATTAATCCTATCATCATGAATTTTGAGAGAAGAGACTGTATTATCCAAGAATGTCCTCGTCAATTTTTCAATCCTATCATCTTGTTCTCTTGATTCCCTGAGGTGGTCAAGAATTTTACTCTCAAGATCGCTTCCGGTTTTGGTCCCAAACACGCTCTTAACCCTCTCAACCCTGCATGCTTCAACTTCTCTTTCTAACCTCCGTCTTTCGAAAATTTCCCCATAATTGTATTCTTGCTTTGTTATCGTCTTCATTACCTTATGATCGAAATTATCTCTCGGTCCGTACCCTGTATCCATGTGCCACTTGTAGCAATGTTCGAATCATTGAATACATTCAGTGGCCCGGTCGGGAGTCATGCAGAATAGGTCTCGGTGAATCGAGAAGTTCTTGTGTTCGCGATCAATCCCACGATAGAAGACGTAGACGATCTGATGTTTGTTTAAATCATGGGTAGGGCATCGATAGAGTAGCTCATTAAATCGTTCCCACGCTTGGTAAAGCATTTCTTCTCCAATCTGAATGAATTGATAGATTTTCCCAAGAAGCTTGGCCATTTTTTAAGGAGGGCAAAATTGCAGGACGAATTCTTTTCTAAGTTTATCCCATGCTCCTTTATAATCGTTAGGGAGTTTGTTATACCATCTTTTCGCTGTACCAGAAAGTGTCAAAGGAAAAATCCTTGCAGTGACTGAATAGCTCGGAGTACCTCTTAAGTTGAAAAAAGAGGATAAGTGGAGAACTTCATCTAGGTGATCCTGAACATTCTCATCTTCGTCTCCAGAAAACTTAAGCTCATGTAACTCTCGAATAATATGATCTGGAATAGAGTATTTTCGATGTGAGAATCTGTGTGAAGCTTCGCTGGCGATTCTCATTTGGTTGGTCCAAATCTTGCTCCATAGTTAGGTCATCGAGATTAATTTCATTGATGACCTCCGGTTCTCGTCGACCGGTGCGATTCAGAAATGAGAAGATGTTGTGAATAGAACCGAGAGTAAACTTTTCTTCTTAGAAATTGCTTCTCCGGGTCGTCGAATGGAGAGGCTTAAAAGGCCTCGAGCTACGAGTCTTGTATCCCGACATAATAAGAAAGAAAATTAAAAGCAGACTTAATAAGAAATCCTAAAATAGCTCCCAAGAATGGCGCCAAAAACTTGATGCGAGTTTCTTGACTGGGTCTTAATATTTATAGTGTCTCGTTATACCTATGGTCTACCCTAGTGCACTAGCAGGCGGTGTACCGATCGTGTGTAGTGTAGTAAGCGGTAAAGCCGAGGTCGTTCCAAGAGCTATGTGTGTTGGATTATTACTAAGTCTAGGTGACATGAGTAATAATGGTTTCGATGAGGTTTAATTAATTAAACTACTAATGCGAATAAAGCAAATAAAGAATAAAGGAAATCGGTGAGAGAGTGGTGCTAACCTAGTTAATCCTCCTAGCTAGTTATGTCTCGTCTACTTACTTCCAATTACTTGGTGGGGTCAAAGTCGAGAGGATGACATTTGGTCAATTCGCCTAACCTATCACAAAGATGCCACCACAGGAGAAGTCGGTGTCCCTCATAAGTCATGTTGTTCCCGGTCCCTAAGCCAAGTCATTAAGTACCGCTACATGCTAGATTTATAATAGTGAATGCCCACCGTTATGAAATTAGAAGCACCCCTAATTCTTAAGTTCATCCAAACGATAGGTGATCGAGTTGGTCAAATTGCACAAGTAGAAATGGTCGTGGGTTGGTCATATCTTACCTTTCCGTCTCGATCCGCTCACCTAGGGTTGGTTGGTCATATCTCTAGGCAATTGGCCTCATCGCCATTCAAACTACCAAACCAAGGGTGGCTACCAATAAACTATGCATGCATACACTTAGAAATAATTGTACAGAAGTAAAGTAAACGCAAACAAAACAATTAAGGAATCATAACGAGGCCAGCACCAAAAGGTGCTTAGCCGCTCATATTAATCATACAAACCAATTCAATATTCAAAGGTACGAAATACATGAATTGAAAGTAAAAGAAATATAAAATGCTAATGCTTATCGTAGGGGAGTGATTTCTCCCTTGGAGACATCTCCATATGCTCCTCTAGACCTGCCTTGAGCTTTTTACCACGTTCTCTGAGTATTGTTTGTGGAATGGAATGGATAGAAAGGCTGGAATTCATAGGGTATTTATTGGCCAGATCTGGGTTACGGCGTAACCAATATAGGAGTTACGCCATAACCTTCTATTTCGTGGAATAATGCACTAGATCTGCTAGTTACGGCGTAACCTTATGAGTGGTTACGCCGTAGTCTTCAATAAACTCGGTTACATCGTAAGAGATGCAGTAGGTACGACGTAAGTAACAGCGCCGTGGAACCTCATTTGACCTAATGTAGTTACGTCGTAACCTTTGAGAAGAGTTACGCCTTAACCTTATGATAAGTTGGTTTTCTGAGTCACTCAATATTTACGGCGTAATGTGAGAGATGAGTTACGCCGTAACTTCTTCAAAATAGCATACAGTGATAAATCTTTAGATAATTCTCCAGTTCCGCGTCTCTTTAGCTCCAATGCTCGTAATTTACCTGAAAGTGGAAAACAATGGAAAACAAGCGTAAATCCATATAAATGATATAAATTACTACATTATCGGGGGAAATAGACACTTAATATTCAGAACTATTTGATGTTATCAAATATCCCCCCACTTGATGCATGTTTTGAATATACCCAAGAATCTGTGACGGGGGATAGCTCTGCATCAGGTTTAACATGAATCCCATAGATCAAATCCTTTATCGTAGTCAATGATAGTTTTTGGCGCCCACCTCGGTAACATTTGAAGATTGGAGTTGATAGTTATGCCACCAGTTGGAGAAAAGGTAGTGTGCCCATCACGACGTCCTCTAATGACACATCTACCTTGCATTTCATGATCCGGTTTCTTGACTTCAAAGCTTGAACTTTGGGCGGACGGTAAGTGGTGATGACTTGGTTATAGACTTAGACTAGCTGCTTGTTTTTTATTTTACACCAATTATATATCCCATGTATTATCCTACCCTTTAGTCATGAAGCGTATCTAGGTGATGCAGCGAGCAATCTTTGGTGTCTTGGCCATGGGATTTGGTCATGTATCATTGATTTTGTCCACTTGGCCGTGACATGTTAGTAATGACGAGTCACCCCTTAACCTTTGTCGTGTCTACCCATATTGCCTTCGAGAATTGTTTAGCCCTTAACTCTAGTGGTGGAGATTTGTGTAACCGCCAAGCTTATGATAGAATACATGCTATGACTGTGCAATTGAGTGATCACCCCGAAATTGACATTTAGAATAGTTGAGAGATTTGAGTGTTTTGTTCCCATTTCGTGAGGTGTTCGACTTTGTTTTATTCTAGCATAAGGGATTTGTAAACTCATATTTTTCCAGGTTATGGGAGATATCTTTTTAGAAATCTTTCTAATAAGGTCTACTTGAGGGAAAGTAGAGTTCAAGTGGGGGGATATTTGATAACATCAAATAGTCCTAAAAATTAAGTGTCAATTTCCCCCGATAATGCTTGTGGTTTATATCATTTATATGGATTTACGCTTGTTTTCTATTGTTTTCCAATTTCAGGTAAATTACGAGCATTGGAGCTAAAGAGACGCGAAACTGGAGAAGTATCTAATGATTTATCACAGTATGCTATTTTGAAGAAGTTACGGCGTAAATCGTCTCTCACATTACGCCGTAACTATTGCATGACTCAGAAAACCAACTTACCATAAGGTTATGGTGTAACTCTTCTCAAAGGTTACGACGTAACTACTTTAGGTCAAATGAGGTTCCACGCCGCTATTACTTACGCCGTAACTACTGCATCTCTTACGACGTAACCGAGTTTATTGAAGACTACGGCGTAACCACTCATAAGGTTACGCCGTAACCAGCAGATATAGTGCATTATTCGAAGATATAGAAGGTTAGGGCGTAACTCCTATATTGGTTACGCCGTAACCCAGATCTGGCCTATAAATACCCCACGAATTCTAGCATTTCTAATCATTCCATTCCACACACAATACTCAGAGAACGCGAGAAAAAGCTCAAGGCATTTCTTGAGGAGCATACAGAGCTGTCTCCAAGGGAGAAATCACTCTCCTACGATAAGCATTAGCGTTTTATATTTCTTTTACTTTCAATTCATGTATTTCATACCTTTGAATATTGAATTGGTTTGCATGATTAATATGAGCAGCTAAGCACCTTTTGGTGCTGGCCTCGTTATGATTCCTTTATTATTTTGTTTGCGTTTACTTTACTTCCGTACAGTTATTTCTAAGTGTATGCATGCATAATTTAATGGTAGCCACCCTTGGTTCGGTAGTTTTGAATGGCGATAGAGGCCAATTGCCTAGTAGATATGACCAATTGACCCTAGGTAAGCGGACTGAGACGGAAAGGGTAAGATATGACCTACTGACGACCCTTTCTACTTGTGCGATTTGACCAACTGATCACCTATCATTTGGATGAACTTAAGAATTAGGGGGTGCGTGTCTAAGCTCCTAATAGTCGGGCATTCACTATTATAAATCTAGCATGTAGCGGTACTTAATGACTTGGCTTAGGGGACCAGGAACAACAGGACTTATGAGGGGACACTTGACTTCTCCTGTGGTGGCATCTTTGCTGATAGGTTAGGGCGAATTGACCAAATGGTGTCCTCTCGACTTTGACCCCACCTGAAGTAATTGGAAGTAAGTAGACGTAGACATAACTAGCTAGGAGGATTAACTAGGTTAGCACCACTCTCCTCTACTGATTTCCCTTTATCCTTTATTTGCTTTATTCTGGATTAGTAGTTTAATTAATTAAATCCCTATTGAAACCATTATTAATTTGTGACACCTAGACTTAGTAATAATCCAACACACATAGGTCTTGGGACGACCTCTGCTTTACTATTTACTACACTACACACGACCGGGTACACTGCCCGTTAGTGCACTATGGTAGACCATAGGTATAACGAGACACTATAAATATTAAGACCTGGTCAGTAAAACCTGCATCAAGTTTTTGACGTGGACTCCCTCATGAGCGTGAAAGACATTGTATTAAGTTCGGTGATTTGGCATTTGATGACTGGTACGCAATACAATTCGGAGATGCCAAGGTTAACCCGAATCTTCTTAAGAAGCTAAAAATTGATTACAAGGAGCACATTCGGAAAAAGAAAGTTTCTAATAAAGACATCTACTGCATGGATGAGCATTTAAGTGAAACTGACAACATGGAAATACGCAATCATCAGTGCGAAGAGTAAAATCTCCGGGAAATTTTCAAGGCCATGCAACCCGTATGACGATATGTGTATGAGGGGAAGTGTACGGGAGAATAGGAAAAGATGAATTCTTTTGGTCCTCAACCAATGATGAGGAGAGAACGAGTTTTACTTGGCTGGACAACCTAGGATTCGATAGTTGGGTAAAGATTAAGTTTGGACATGTGGGTACGTTAACCAAAGAGAAGATTTGGAAGGAGTACATGGATCGCAAAAATTCAAACAACGAAAGTCTCAACAACACGAGTGACATAACAATTGAGAATGACAAGGAGTTGGTTAGAGATGAAAAAGAAGAGTGCAAGCGCGTACTAGTGGAGAATCTGCTCGATGAAGAATGGTTCAAAGGTACAGCTTCTGATGATGATGACATTGAAGGGATCCTAGATTACCTCGAGTTGCAAGATAATGAATAGTTTATTGATCCTGATGACGAAGCTTATGAGCAAAGGAGGTGCAAACTCCTTGGGATTCCCTACAAGAGACCACCACCTACTATTGTCGAAAAATTCAAATTCACTCGCTACCACTTGGGACCGGAGGAAATTTTTTGTAAAATCCAGAAAATCGAAACTAATGAATACCACAGAACGACTACAAATGTCGCCTAGATGAGGCATAACTTGATGAAAGATATTGAAGAGGTCGGGGAAGTCTAAAGGCCCCCATAGAAGCCCCGCGGCTCTGAGTCTAACTTAAAGACTCGTAAATAAAGAAAAGTGCTCTTTCGAGAGACAACCCGAATTATCCCTTTATTTTGTTTTATTTCCATTTCTGTAGGGTTTTGTGTTTTCTAACTATTTTTGCGAAACAAGAATTGCCGATGCGGTTCTTTGATCGAGCAGAGTTACTGGCGTAACTCATCTTGGTGATTCGCCGTAACCAACCTTTTAGCGGCAGTAATTCTTGACACATTACCAATTACGGTAATGCCATCTCGATGGTTACGCCAGTAACTACTCGCTGCGACTTATGCGGGTTTTGCCAATTACGGCGTAACTCCCTCAAAAGAGTTACGACGTAACCTTCTCTGCTTTAATTCTTTCATTTTAAAACACAATAACCTTGTATTAGTATTTTAAATGAACTTTGTGGGTGTGTTCACGTAACCCTCACGAGACTTCACTCGTCCACTTAGGACACCAAGTGGTTTAAAGGCTTGTTGCATTCGCTAAATGCAACCGTGATTCCTACGAAAGTGAGATAGGTTTGTTTTTCATTTTCATTTTTTCTTTTAGAATTATGCTTGTCGGTAGTGTGATTTCAGGGATTGTAGTTTGTTCATGATGCTTATACGAAGGCACGTCTCTTTTTTGTGGGCCTTCCTTTTTTATGGAGCAAATTTTAGGGAAGTTCTCGCTCTAATTCTACCTTTCTCTTCACCTTTATTTAATGCTTAGTACAAAAGGGAATTTATACAATTCAAGTGGGGGGACGGGAGTAGAATTATCTCTTAAACATTATTTCACCCTCATTTTTCTAGTTTATTTTGAAAAATTATGCCATTTTTAAAACTTTGACATGTTTTTCTTAACCTAACTAGATTAGACCTTAGTCGAGCACATACAACCCTTGATATTATATGGTGAGATTAGCCTTATCCGCTTCCAATATTTTACCCCAAATCCACCAAATTATGAGTGTCTTGGGTAGCTTGTAAACTTTAGAACTTGGCCTTTGCATCATTTCGAGACCATAGACGAGGTATGTTGAGTTAGCTCGATGTATTTGGACTTTTCAGTTTTAGAAGGCAATATTATAGGATTATCACCCAAACAACCTACCATTGTGTGTCTATCGATTAGTCACCTCGACTTCTTGACCCCCATGTGAAACCCTTTTGTTGCACTCATCTTTTGTGCAAGATACCCCTAGATACACCCTTCTGAGCCATTCCTTTCATTTTGTTTATCCAATATATTGTTTCGATAGACCTATACACCTTAGCCTACCATGTAGTCTTTATTTGTGATTGGGAAGTCATCATTTTCCTAAGTTCAAGGTTCGAGTGGAAAGGTTCAGAAATCACGCTTTCATCAACAACATTTCTGAAGATCATTGAAGACCCCCGTATTCATCTCAAGTGGGGTGATATTATGTTTAGTATTTATTATTATGTTAAAAAAAAGTGATTTAAAAAAAAACAGTTGTTATGATTATGTTATTGTAAAGTGTGATGTTATAAGCACTGTAGTATGAGCTTTACTGATTTAGTATCGAGGAGGCCACCTCGGTCAGATTTGAAGATTGGAGTTGGTAGTTATGCCAACAGTTGGAGAAAAGGTAGTGTGCCCATCACGACGTCCTCTAATGACACATCTACCTAGTATTTTATGATCCGGTTTCTTGACTTCGAAGCTTGAACTTTGGGCGGACGGTAAGTGGTGATGACTTGGTTATAGATTCAAACTACCTACTTGTTTTTTATTTTACACTATTTATATATCCCATGGCTTATCCTACTTTTTTAGTCATGAAGCGTGTCTCGGTGATGCAACGAGCAATCTTTGGTGTCTTGTTCATGGATTTGGTCATGTATCATTGATTTTGTCCACTTCGCCGTGACATGTTAGTAATGACGAGTCACCCCTTAACCTTTGTCGTGTCTACCCATATTGCCTTCGAGAATTGTTTAGCCCTTAACTCTAGTGGTGGAGATTTGTGTAACCGCCAAGCTTATGATATAATACATGCTATGACTGTACGATTGAGTGATCACCCCAAAATTGACACTTAGAATAGTTGAGAGATTTGAGTGTTTCGTTCCCATTTTGTGAGGTGTTCGGCTTTGTTTTATTCTAGCATAAGGGATTTGTAAACTTATATTTTCCAGGTTTTGGGAGATATCATTTTAGGAATCTTTCTAATAAGGTCTACTTGAGGGCAAGTAGAGTTCAAGTAGGGGGATATTTTGATAACATCAAATAGTCCTGAATATTAAGTGTCAATTTCCCCCGATAATGCTTGTTATTTATATCATTTATATGGATTTACGCTTGTTTTCTATTGTTTTCCGCTTTCACGTAAATTACGAGCATTGGAGCTAAAGAGACGCGGAACTGGACAAATATCTAAAGATTTATCACAGTATGCTATTTTGAAGAAGTTACGGCGTAACTTGTCTCTCACATTACGCCGTAACTATTGCGTGACTCAGAAAACCAACTTATCATAAGGTTACGGCGTAACTCTTCTCAAAGGTTACGACGTAACTACTTTAGGTCAAATGAGGTTCCACGCCGCTGTTACTTATGCCGTAACTACTGCATCTCTTACGACGTAACCGAGTTTATTGAAGACTAAGGCGTAACCACTCTTAAGGTTATGCCGTAACCAGCAGATCTAGTGCATTATTCGAAGAAATAGAAGGTTACGGCGTAACTCCTATATTATTTACGCCGTAACCCATATCTGGCCTATAAATACCCCACGAATTCCAGCATTTCTAATCATTCCATTCCACACACAATATTCATAGAATGTGGGAAAAAGATCAAGGCAGGTCTAGAGGAGCATACAGAGTTGTATCCAAGGGAGAAATCACTCCCCTACGATAAGCATTAGCGTTTTATATTTCTTTTACTTTCAATTCATGTATTTCGTACCTTTGAATATTGAATTGGTTTGCATGATTAATATGAGCGGCTAAGCACCTTTTGGTGCTGGCCTAGTTATGATTCCTTATTTGTTTTGTTTGCGTTTACTTTACTTTCGTACAATTATTTCTAAGTGTATGCATGCATAGTTTATTGGTAGCCACCCTTGGTTCGGTAGTTTTGAATGGCGATAGAGGCCAATTGCCTAGGAGATATGACCAATCGACCCTAGGTGAGCGGATCGAGATGGAAGGGTGCGATATGACCAACTAACGACCCTTTCCACTTGTGCGATTGACCAACCGATCACCTATCGCTTGGATGAACTTAAGAATTAGGGGTGCGTGTCTAAGCTCCTAACGGCCGGGCATTCACTATTATAAATCTAGCATGTAGCGGTACTTAATGACTTGGCTTAGGGACCGGGAACAATAGGACTTATGAGGGGACACCGACTTCTCTGTGGTGGCATCTTTGCCGATAGGTTAGGCGAATTGACCAAATGTTGTCCTCTCGACTTTGACCCCACTTGAAGTAATTGGAAGTAAGTAGACGTAGACATAACTAGCTAGGAGGATTAACTAGGTTAGCACCACTCTCCTCTACTGATTTCCCTTTATCATTTATTTGCTTTATCCTGCATTAGTAATAATCCAACACACATAGCTCTTGGGACGACCTCGACTTTACCGTTTACTACACTACACACAACCGGGTACACTGCCCGTTAGTGCACTAGGGTAGACCATAGATATAACGAGACACTATAAATATTAAGACATGGTCAGTAAAACCTGCATCAAAACCCTCACGAGACTTCACTCGTCCACTTGGGACACCAAGTGGTTTAAAAGGCTTGTTGCATAGGCTAAATGCAACCGTGATTCCTACGAAAGTGAGTTAGGTTTGTTTTCATTTTCATTTTTTCTTTTAGAATTATGCTTGTCGGTAGTGTGATTTCGTGGATTGAAGTTTGTTCATGATGCTTATCTGAAGGCACGTCTCTTTTCGTGGGCCTTCTTTCTTTATGGAGCAAATTTGAGAATTTCTCGCTCTAATTCTACTTTTCTCTTCACCTTTATTTAATGACAAAAGGGACTTTGTACAATTCAAGTGGGGGGACGGGAGTAGAATTATCTCTTGAACATTATTTTGCCCTCGTTTTTTCTAGTTTATTTTGAAAAATTATACCATTTTTAAAATTTTGACATGTTTTTCTTAACCTAACTAGATTAGACCTTAGCCGAGCACATACAACCCTTGATATTATATGGTAAGATTAGCCTTATCCGTTTCCAATATTTTATCCCAAATCCACCAAATTATGAGTGTGCCGGTAGCTTGTAAACTTTAGAACTTGGCCTTTGCATCATTTCGAGACCATAGATGAGGTATGTTGAGTTAGCTCGATGTATTTGGACTTTTCAGTTTTAAAAGGCAATATTATAGGATTATCACCCAAATAGCTTACCATTGTGTGTCTATCGATTTGTCACCTCGACTTCTTGACCCCCACGTGAAACCCTTTTGTTGCACTCACCTTTAGTGCAAGATACCCCTAGATAACCCATCTGAGTCATTCCTTTCATTTTGTTAATCCAATTTATTGTTTCGATAGACCTATACACCTTAGCCTACCCTGTAGTCTTTATTTATGATTGGGAAGTCATCATTTGCCTAAGTCCATGGTTCAAGTGGAAAGGTTCAGAAATCACGCTTTCATCGACAACATATTCCTGAAGATCATTGAAGACCTCCCAAATTCCCATTGTTCATCTCAAGTAGGGGGATATTATTTTTAGTTATTATTGTTAGGTTGAAGAAAAAAAATGTTATGTTATTTAGTTATTGTAAAGTGTGATGTTATAAGCACTATGTTATGAGCTTTATAGATTTAGTATCGAGGAGGCCACCTCGGTCACATTTGAAGAATGGAGTTGGTCATTATGCCAACAGTTGAAGAAAAGGTAGTGTGCCCATCACGACGTCCTCTAATGACACATCTACCTAGTATTTTATGATCCGGTTTCTTGACTTCGAAGCTTGAACTTTGGGCGGACGGTAAGTGGTGATGACTTGGTTATAGATTTAAACTACCTACTTGTTTTTTATTTTACACTATTTATATATCCCATGGCTTAGCCTACTCTTTTAGTCATGAAGCATGTCTCGGTGATGCAGCGAGCAATCTTTGGTGTCTTGTTCATGGATTTGGTCATGTATCATTGATTTTGTCCACTTCGCTGTGACATGTTAGTAATGACGAGTCACCCCTTAACCTTTGTCGTGTCTACCCATATTGCCTTCGAGAATTGTTTAGCCCTTAACTCTAGTGGTGGAGATTTGTGTAACCGCCAAGCTTATGATATAATACATGCTATGACTGTACGATTGAGTGATCACCCCAAAATTGACACTTAGAATAGTTGAGAGATTTGGGTGTTTCGTTCCCATTTTGTGAGGTGTTCGGCTTTGTTTTATTCTAGCATAAGGGATTTGTAAACTTATATTTTCCAGGTTTTGGGAGATATCTTTTTAGGAATCTTTCTAATAAGGTCTACTTGAGGGCAAGTAGAGTTCAGTGGGGGATATTTGATAACATCAAATAGTCCGAATATTAGTGTCAATTTCCCCAATAATGCTTGTAATTTATATCATTTATATGGATTTATGCTTGTTTTCCATTGTTTTCCACTTTCAGGTAAATTACGAGCATTGGAGCTAAAGAGACGCGGAATTGGAGAAATATCACAGATTTTTCATAGTATGCTGATTTTAAAGAAGTTACAGTGTAACTCATCTCTCACATTACGCCGTAACTAAAGCGTGACTCAGAAAACCAACTCATCAGAAGGTTACGGCGTAACTCTCCCCAAAGGCTACGACGTAACTATATTAGGTCAAATGTGGTTCCACGCCGCTGATAACTACGCTGTAACTATTTCATCAACTATGACATAACCAAGTATATTGAAGACTGTAGGATCGTGTATTTATGTTGTTTAGATGATTCGGGTGGTCTAGGTAAATGATTAAACAAGATAGCCATGTTAAAGAGATGAAGAGAGGAGAGGGTGTTTTCTAGAGAGAGAAACAATACAAATGTAAGATTAGATTATGAGAAAGCACCACTCCTTCCAAGGATGGAAGGGGTATTTATAGTTACAAATGATACGCCTCTGCTCGGTGTGGATCAGCATCGGCAGTACAGACCGTCCTTCCTCCACGGTGTTACACTAAACTAATCTACGCTACAAACTAACTAATAAGCTACTAAATAACGTAAATGTTAGGAATTAGAAATTCCAGGCATTAAAGAGTCGGTCACCTCAAGTATATGTAATCGTTAGAAAGCTAGTAGTCGTAGTTATTTTAAGTTAAGTAGTATTTAGTTAAGTAACACCGTGGAGGACTGGACGGTCTTTACCCATGTATGCCCGATCCACACCCGTTGTGTGGCGTTTATGTAAGACTATAAATACTCTCTACCTTGCAAGGTAGAGAGTTGGAGCTCATAATAATATCTTTCACTTTCTCTCACTAAGTTCCCTAAACCTCTAACTTTCTCTCTCTAAAATTCCACTTATATGCCAACTTGGTGTTATGGTTTGATGTGTAAGTGAAAACTAATACCCTACAATTGGTATCAAGAGCCATGGTTAGATCATATCTTACACATCTTTGGATTTCTAGTGGTTTTTAGGTGGTTTTTGAGTTTGAAAAAGTTTAGTGGTTTGTGCATCATTTGGTTGATTTCTTGTGTTAAAGCTTGGATTTTGTTAGTACTTTTACGTTTAGAATCATCACAAGTGTTTAGGTTTTCATTTGGTAAGCTTGAATCATCTTGGTTGGGTTGTTTTTGGATTGAAAAGTGATGTTTATGTTGTTTTTCTTGCTAGCGACTTGACCTACGGATTTGTTTCTTTGTAGCGACTTGCTTTACAATTTTGTAGCGAGTTGCGCTTTTGGAGCTAGCGACTTACAAGACAAGTAGTGGACTCTCCACTATGGGTAGCGACTTGGTGTTAGCGACTTGGTCAAGAGCGACTTGCTATTTAGCGACTTGAATCTTTAGCGACTTGATTAGCAATTGTCGCCAAAATTTTGCTAGCGACTTGAGGCTTAGCGAGTTACTATTTAGCGACTTGCCTTTGTTTAGCGACTTGGGACTTTAGCGACTTGGTGGTATAGCGAATTAGGTGCTAGCGACTTGGTGCATTATCTTCTAGCGACTTGGGTGATTTTTTATCGTTTTCTCTTGATTTAGTAAAATCCCGTGAAAGAATCTATTTCCGGTTTAATCATAGAGTTATAAAATCCCGTATAATCTGTTAACATGTCTACCAACGTTCCTACTATCATCTCCACTGCTTCCGAGGATGTTCAAGCGGTGGTTCGGATACTCGACCACCCATGCTTGATGAATCGACTACGATTCTTGGGCTCAACGAATCGATTGTCTTGTCTTGGAAAGGAAAATGGTGTCAACATTCTCAAATCCATTGATGAAGGACCGATCGAGTTGAGACGACTAGAGATGTACTTGATAATCGCTAAAGATGGAACTCGATTTACGGAATGGACGGACCAAAGATGTATGATGAGCTTGATGATAAGGAGAAAAGAGATTCGATGATGATATCGTGGCTTTTAACATGGTTCTTCAAGGTCTTCCTAAAGACATCTACAAGTCGATCAATCACAACACCGATGCAAAGGCAAGATGGGATAATGTCAAGATGCTCCTCTCGGGTTCAATTAACTATGGAAGACAGAGAATCACAACTCTATGACGAATTTGAACACTTCAAGATGAAACCGGATGAGAGTGTCTATGAGTACTATGTGAGATTTCATAAGTTGGTGAATGATATGAGGAACATCGAATGACTATGCCTAACATTCAATTTGAACTCAAAATTTGTGAACAACATGAATCCCGAATGGCACAAGTTTGTCACCTCCGTGAAGCTCACTAAAGGATTGAAGAATACAAATTATGAGCAACTCTATGCCTTCCTCCTTCGTGAATGAGAGACATGCTATGTTTGAAAAATGATTCTTAATCAATTCAAAACCAACCAGGAGAGACAAGCTCGTCTAATAACTCAAATGCCTTCTACTCAAACATCGAAATCACAACCAAAGCCTCACAAGTCATACCCATGGGTAATGGTAATCACAAACTCATTCCCGATCCTATGTTCAAACAAGTCGATGTCGATGCACACGTGGGTAACATCATTAATCAACTAGCTCTTCCGATTAGTCAAAACATGAATTCTCTCCCACAAACCAACAACAACCTCATAACAAAGATCTAACCCACACAATCAAGCTCTTGTTAAAGATGGGAGGATCGTGGTGCAACGATTCCAGAAAGACAAGTATGATCGGGGAAGAGGTGGAGCCGGTAGAGGTTATGTTGGTAATCGTAATCGAGGAAGGAATGGTAATCAAGGTCAAGCTAAGCCGATCAAATGTTATAGTTGTGGTGGTGAGGACACATTGCAAGGAACCGCACATCTCTAAAGCGCCCACGTAATGATGATTACTTCAGAGATAAGATCTTGCTTGTACAAGCTCGGGATAATGGTGCCGCTTTGGATGAAGAGGAATTGTTGTTTCTAGTCGAGGGTAATGCCAAGACCTATGATGCGAGATGTGGATGAGCAATTTATTCGGAGATAGGTCACAATCATCGAATGCCTTTCAAGTCGCCGATTGTGATGCATACGACTCGATGTGGATGATGGACCCATCGCACACACAATTTTTATGGCTAGCATTTCTCCAATGGTTTCTCCCAAGGTCTCCTCTTCACCACAAGTGGCCCATCCAAAGACAAACTCATCTCGAGGTACTAAAACTATACGATGATCTTGATGTGCAAAAGAGGCATGACAAAGTACCATCAACTGAAACTATTGAATCAAATATTGAAAATATGGGTAGTATCAATGTTGTCCCATATGATCAATATGTAAAACAAAGTGAAAGTGAAGTTGTACCAAGTGATGCATCTCCGCATCAACAATGACTATATTTTTATGAATACACCGCCTGTGCCTCGATGAGTCTGTAATTTCAACTAAATGCCTATAAAGAACGTGTTGCCATTTATGAACAACGTGCAAAATTTGAGTTGACCACTCGTGAGCGGAAATGGATGACCAAGTGCGTATAATCATTAGAAAAGTAATTTTCGAGAAGAAGTATTAAAACAAGAGTTAAATTCCTTGCAAGAAAAGCTTTCTAAAGCGCTAAGCAAAACAAGAACTTCAAGAAAATGTGAAAATGCTTAAGTAAGAATTTAATGCAAAGGAATCAAAACTCTTGAAAGATTTTTCTAATCGAAAACTTTGAAAACAAACTTGAAAACAAGTTGTACATACAAGGAACACCATTGATCGCTTCACATGATCACTAAGCATAGGGTCTTAAGCGATAAGCATAACATTCCCTTGTTAAGGAACCAAATCCAAAGGTCATTTAAAGGGCTAGAAATGCTCATAAGGTTCTTTATGATGGCAATGAAATCCTTAAACCTAGACAGAAACCTAGTTGCGTTGAGTGCATCGAGGAAGATAAGAAATCGATGAAGTCACTAGGGAAAAGATGAACAAGAAATTAGATGATCCTAAATGTAGAGAGAAGAAAATAAAGATCACACCCCATGATTACAAGAAGGAAAACTGGATTTCCTTGAACATGTTTAAGCCTCGACATTGTTGACTCCGAACAAGTTTTCGGAAAATGGATTTAGATAAGCGAAAAGTGAAAATATCGTTGAAACAAACCCTCCCTTTGGAAAATGCTTAGAGCGATCTGTATCCTCCTAATACACCAATGCATTTCGCTCCTAGAACAATTGCCACTAAAAGCAAGACCTTAATTAGCCAATATGTTATATTTCAACTATTTGTTGATTTTGAGAAAACTTGCAAGAAAAGGATCACACCCACCTGGTATAATCAAGGAGAAAGGGGCTTTGAGCAAATGAAAGAATGTTATTTAAGCGAGGTCATGCCTTTCTTTAAACTTCTAAAAGATCACTTTGAGAGTCTTAAAAGGGATAGAAACCGATATTAAGGAATGGAAAAGGAATTTGATGCAAGGATAGTTGAAGTTAGTGACTATGAGCGAGCACTAAAATATAATGAGATTGAGAGGAAGAACTTGCATACACTAAATGATAACTGATTTCGAATGTATTGCTCAAGATGTGTTTTTCATCGCTACAAATTGTTCTATTAATGCTTCTCAATTTCATGAATTATCTCATTGCCTCGAAAGTCTCCCATGATCGTGTCATTGAGCTTGAAAAACTAATTCGAACTAAACGAGAAAATTGAACCGGATGATCACGACAATTTGGTTAAACATTTTCTAAACTAGAAGTTGAGCATTTTAATTTACAACTAAAATATCAACATCTTAAAGAAAATGTCAAAACTTCAAATATCAAGACATCCTCGGATGCTCCGAGTTTGATGCGAGTTTTCAAATTAACAAACGTGATGAGCAGATTCAAGCTCATTGCAACACGATCGAAAGTTGAAAGCCCAAATCTCTCAATTAAAGGGTCAAACGAATAATATGACAGCTCCCAAATGCCTCCTCCTTTAGATTCCCAGAATTCTCAAACGTTTCATCTTCAAAACCTAGTAAATGCATTACAGAAGGAAAACGAAAGTTTTCTAGAAGAAAATGAAAAGGTTAAACGTCATTTCAATGAGTTATTTGAATCAATAAAGGTCACTCATAACAAAAATAACGACCAAATAGCCTCATTGCAAAAGGAAATTGAGAATCTAAAGAGTCAGGTAAAAGGGAAAATGCCAATGACCAATGGGGAGAATGGTGTATCAAAGGTTCACTCTTGTAATAAATATGCTTTGTCTGTGAAATATGTCCTCCTCATCTCGTGAACAACAAACTTGTTGTTCAAACATACTTCTCATCCCTTAAGGATTGCCTAGAATGTCTGCGTGAGATTGTTGAAGAGGATAAGTTAGAGAAACCTCATGATAATGCAATTGGACATGCATGCTTATATGCCAAATGATCTCAAGAAATCCTAGAATGCTTGATCACAATATGCCAAAAATCCTTAGGTGAGAGAGTTAATCCGTTGATTCCATGCTCGATGCCTAATGCCAAGTATGATACTCATTCAATGCCCAATGTTTTGAATATGAATCTTAGTGTGCCTTTAAGTAGTTGATTCGGATCCGTCAATACTAAGAAAGAGACTCAAGTGTGCCTTCTAGGAGTACATATCCCAAAGACTTCTAGTGTTAAGAAAGTAAACCTTAGTGTGCTGCATGTAGTTCAGATCGGCACATCTAAACAGTGATGCAAAGAGTTGTAAAACCCACTAATGTTCCCATTCCTCTCTGTGAGTAATCGGTGACATTAAAGGGAGCGGTCAAAGTCTCAAGACAATACAAGGAATGATAGGACCTCGCAAGCTAAGAATGTGCTTTGGAAAAGAGTAGAAGAACAATCTAGGAACTTTAAGCTTGAATCGAATAAAACGAATCGTGTTGATTCTAATATTAGCCATAGGCGCATTGTAATTAATTCAATTCGATACTATTTGCAAACCTTGTATTGATGTCGCTTGAATTACATTTCTAATCATGAATGTGGTGTTAATGTTTTGCCTAATGATGTTAATTGTCCATTTAATGTTGTTAATGCTAAAATTCATGCTAAAAAGGCAAAAAGGCAAAACGAAAGAAAGTTAGAAAACAAAGGAAACCCACGGGAAGAACATTTAGTAAGATAGGCTATTATTGGATACCGTTGGTCATAAGAATAATCGACAATGCCCACTAGAAAATGGATGCCTCACGGTAGAACTATTCCTTAAGAAGTGAGCACACTGTGAGCAGGCTAATACAGACACTAGTACCGCATCAATTCACAATGATTCCAGTGCCTTAATTTTCGATATGAATGCTTCTTTTTCGATGTGGGTGTTCCAACCATTGTTACTAACCAAATGGAACCCATTCTTGCATGGGGATCCCAATTATCCAATTATCCATTCTTGTGCGTGTTCAACTGCAGATCGCTCAAATCGTTATGTGGTACCGGACTCAGTTGTTCCAAGCATACGATTTGGCGACCGGTCACGCTCATGAACCGTGAGCAAATTCATCGGACGATTAGATTCGGAATGATCATTTCGGTGCTATTATGGGTTATGGAGACTATGTTGTTGGCAAAAGTGTTATCTCCATGGTTTACTATGTAGAAGGTCTTGGTCACAACTTGTTCTCTGTTGGTCAATCTGCGATTCGATCTAGAAGTAGCCTTGAAAACATCCCGCTTCGTTAGAGAACTTGATGGTAAGGAACTTTTAAGAGGTTCACGTGGTTCAAATCTATACACCATCTCTATCGAAGATATGATGAAGTCTTCTCCAATTTGCTTCCGTCAAAGGCCTCTAAAACAAAGTCATGGTTATGGCATCGTCGTCTCAATCACTTGAACTTGGTACCATCAATGATCTCTCCGAGAAAGGACTTAGTTGTAGGTTTACCTAGACTCAAGTATGAAAAGGATCATCTTTGTTCAACATGTCAATTGGGAAAAAGCAAGAAGTATGCCCATAAACCCAAACCTACTAACTCATCACGAAGTTCTTCATATGATTCATATGGATTTATGTGGACCAATGAGGTGTAGAATATATTTGGGAAGAAATATGTGTTAGTTGTGGTTGATGATTACTCTAGATTCACACAGGTCAAGTTCTTAAGGACAAAGGATGAAACTCCGATATCATCATCAAACTCATCAAACAATTGCGAGTTCGACTTAACAAAATAGTCGAATAATAAGAACAGACAATGAACCGAGTTTGTCAACAAACAACTCGAGTGAATTTTATGAAAGCATTGGAATCACCATCAAAGAAGTGTTCCACGAACTCCTCAACGAACGGTGTAGTTGAAAGACTAAATCGAACTCTTATAGAAGCCGCTAGAACAATCTTGATTTACTCAAAGGTTCCAATGTTTCTCGGGTGAAGCTATTGCCACCGCATGCTACACACAAAATCGTTCCACGATTCACACTGCTCATGGAAAAACTCCATATGAACTTGTCCACAACGAAAACCTAATCTCTCTTTCCTTCGTGTGTTTGGTGCATTGTGTTATCCAACTAATGAGGACAAGACTTAGGCAAACTTAGAGCTAAAGCGAGACATTGGAGTATTTGTAGGGTATGCTCCAAACAAAAGGGATACGAATCTACAACAAAAGAACCCGAAATATCATGGAAACAATTCACGTTGCGTTTGATGAGTCGACCGGTCAAATGGCTCTGGACAATCCATTCGGGACCCGCACTTCAAAACAGTCCCATTGGTTCATCCCTTGTTCCAAACTCCTCTCAAGAAACTCCATATGTACCTCCATCCGAAGATGATTTAAAGAAACTGTTTGATCCTATGTTTGATGAACTTTATGATCCAAGTACTAATGAGGTGTCGATCCCTACAATGAGGTGCTCATATTCACGTGAATGAAGTCAATCCTTGGTCTCAATATCTTTAAGTCAAGAAGCGCCATCACGATCCTTCGCCTCATCAACAAATCATCATTCTTCAAATGTACATCATGGAACTGCTTCGCATCAATTATGAAGTTAATCCCTTTGCTACTCCTGAAGATGCTCCATTTGAAGACATATTTGCTCCTGAATCATCATCAGAACCATCTTCTTCAGGAGACATCGACTCAGCTACCTCAGTCCCTCAACAATTGCCATATGAACACCTTAGAAAATGGACTCACGATCATCCACTAGACAACATCATTGGAAATCCCTCTCGTCTTGTATCAACACGGAAACAACTTGCTACCGATGCCTTATGGTGCTTTTTCAACTCCGTACTATCTAAGATCGAACCAAAAGATGTTAAAACCGCCATGAATGAAGATAGCTGGTTCAATGCCATGCAAGATGAAATTCATGAGTTTGATCGACTTGATGTATGGGAGTTAGTACCGCCCAGTTGTGCTATGATTATTGCTCTTAAATGGATCTTTAAAGTGAAACTTGATGAGCATGGTGATGTGTTGAAGAACAAGGCTCGATTAGTTGCTAAAGGATACCGTCAAGAGGAGGGTATTGACTTTGAAGAATCTTTTGCTCGATTCTTGCGAATCGAGGCAATCGTAATCTTTCGGCTAATCTTCGCTAGTAAGAACATGGTAGTCTATCGATGGATGTGAAGACGGCATTTCTAAACGGAGACCTTAAAGAAGTCGTCTCACGCCACCAACTGAAGGATTTGTAAATCAAGAGCATCCTACTCACGTTTATAGTTTGAAGAAGGCCCTTTACGGTTTAAAGCAAGCTCCAAGGGCATGGTATGATACATTGTCAAAGTTTCTTCTATCTACCGGTTTTAGCAAAGGAGCAGATTGATCCAACATTGTTCACCGTGAAGTCGAGCAAACATTTAATTCATGTTCAAATTTATGTTGATGATATCATCTTTGCCTCGATCGACCCCAATGAATGTGACCGTTTTCTAATGAAATGAGTTCAAAATTTCAAATGTCAATGATGGGACAAATGTCATTTTCTTGGGATTACAAATTTCACAAAGTCCGGAGGCATTTTCATAAATCAATCTAAATATGCAATGAGATCTTAAAGAAATTTGGATTTGATTCAAGTGACCTGTTGACACCCCATGATTGATCGAACCAAACTAGATGAGGACCACTCGGGGATCATGATTGACCAAACGAAATATCGTAGTATGATTGGATCACGATGTACCTCACCGCTAGTAGACCGAGACATCTTGTTCATTGTTTGCATGTGTGCTAGATACCGTGCTAAGCCTACTAAAAGCACCATGAAGCGGTTAAACGGGTCTTCGGTATCTCCAAGGAACCATCAATATGGGTCTTTGGTACCGAACGACATCGGCATGTCACTAACGACCTATGCAGATCGATCATGCGGTGTCAAGATACTCGTCAAGTACATCCGGAGGTGCTCGGTTTTGGGTGATAAGCTTGTGAGTGGTCTTCAAAAAGCAAATGAGTACTTCTATTTCCTCTACAGAGGTGAATACATAGCCATGTCATCTGTTGTGCTCAAATCTTATGGATGAGATCTCAATTATCGACTATGGCTTTGAATTCAACAAAATCCCTCATCTTGTGAGAATAAAGTGCTATTGCTCTCTCATGCAACAATGTTCAACACTCAAGAGCAAAGCATATCGACATTCGACATCATTTCATCGGGAACAAGTGGAAAAAGGTGTGGTGAAACTCTATTTTGTGAGGGTCGAATATCGGTTAGCAAACATCTTCACCAAAGCTCTTCTAAGAGAACGTTTGAGTTCATACTTCCACGACTAGGCTTGAAAAGCCTTCAACGAAACACTCAAACGTCTTTAGGAGGAAGGCGAGGAGTAAAGGTCTATGCTCATCTATCTACGGTATATATCTATTCGAAAAACAAAATACAAAATTATAAAAATCCTCAAAATCAAATAGAAAATATAAAACCTTCAAAATCCATAAAAATCGAAAAAAAAAAATTGTCAATTTGTTATGTTTTTCGGTTCGATAATATCTACGGTCTTTGTCTTTGTCATTCAAAGAATGACACGGACTTTAGATGTTGTTCAATTCTTAAAAAAAAAAAAAAATTGGGAGAAAGAGAAACAATGTTTTATTGTCATTTCGAGCAATAACCGCTTTTCAAAGAAAGAACGAGCCATGCTTTACCATGTTTTCAAACTCCATGCTCGATTCTATAAACCTTTATCTCTTGAAAACTAAGCGCTTTGAAAAATAACTCGGTCTCTATTTTTGATAATCATCAAGACTTATTTGTAAAATCTCTATCTCTCAATCAACAACCTATGTCATTGATTGAGGGGAGAATGATTTCAATTAAATTAAAAAGTTATTTGGCATTAAATTGTTTTCAAAAGATGTACATGCATGTTTTATCAATGGAGTTTTAAAGTCTAACAATCCGATCCTTATCGGTTAAAACGCTTTCATAATCAAGTCACAATTCCCTTAAAATCTTTCAAAATCAATTTAAATCAATAAGAGATCACAAATCTCAAATGATTTGATAATTGTGATCGGGGAGAATGTGTGATTTAAATTGGATTTAAAGCGATAATTCGGTAAATGGTTTTATAAGGATGTACATGCTATCCTTCCCACATGTGACAAACGATTTCAAATTTTCAATGCACATGTTGAGGGGAGCATCTATCTTAAACCTATGATTTGAAACGTGATCACTTATCTCAATGTGCGGGTTCCTCTAGTATGTGCAAAACTCTTTTCAAACCTCGAGGCACATATTGAGGGGAGCAAACTTATGGAAACCTCATCCTTCCCGAAATGCTTTATCTACTTGATTGGATCAAGGAAGTGATGATGATATCTTTAGAAAATGGTAATCAAAGAAGTAATTTCTTCCTCTTGCCTCCGTGTGCAAAACGATTTCAAACAATTCATGCACATGTTGAGGGGAGCACTTATTCTAAAAATATCAAAACAATTCGGTACAAAATGTTTTGATAATATATCACAAGTATCCGGATTGATTTTCAAATGGTTTTCAATTGGTTCCAATGGCGGATGAACAATACCAAATAGACCGACCAACTTTACTTTATGTACGGTGATATAAGGATGATAAGGTTAGGTATGTGTTCCCATGATCCGCGAATCGGAGGGATCTACCCAAGGACTATCCACTAGTTAGTGTAGAGTTCTTAGGTATGATGATAAAAGGAGAAAAATGAGATATGGGAAGAGTGCGGATCGAGACCGAGCTAGTATTGGAACAAACCCAACAAGGTTCTAGCTATGAAGTCTCGGTAAGCTTGAAGGGTTGAAGAATTAAAAGAACTGAATGAGAAAAGGGTGAAAACAAATAGCCTCCATTTATTCAACCTTAGGCGAAACCGGTTCAATTCATATGCTCGATGGTAACATCGGTATTGAAGACAAGACGTCATGGACCTAGTGACGCACTTGCACTTCAACTTTCCAAACCACTCAAGTTCCTCTTAAAAGGACTTGTTTCATTCTCATGGGAACCGACATTATCTATCGACTTTCTCTTAGAGATTGTTGATATTGAAGAAGGAGACCCTCCGCCTAGTCTCCGACACGGGATCCAAATATGCACAAAATTGAGTCTAGAGCCACGAGATCATCAATAAATCTCATTAGGACACTTTCAATGAAGACTCTCTGTTTCACACAATGTGAAAAGAGATTATATCTTGAGTCCCACGCATTGTGGTATTGCCGAACATCCGAGTGATGTGTAAACATATTCACAATGAAGATGGAAAACCTTCTAGAGCCAACATCAAACAAGCTCTGGTAGGTGGCGGTGAGATCTATCATATAGATCAACCATGTGACAACCGAGCGAAACAATGGGCGATTCAATCTCTTGAATCAATCTGGTTCAGTTATGGATTGACGGATACCTTTGAAAACCGGTCTTTGTGCTTAATAACTCTTTTCTTTAGCACATCGACCGTGTACTAATTTTTCAAACCAAAAGGTGTTTTATGATTGATAATTGATTTCCAATAAAACCTTCGTTGTATTGCAAAACAATTTCTATTGAGCAATACACGATTGTTTTCAAATCTCTTTTCATCAATCGGTGGACTTAAATTATTTGGTTCACTCACTCCGTGTTGTCTTCTTTGAGACGTTCGGTTTGAGAACGACTAGAGCATTGCGAAACCTTGTCAAGGAATTTCTTGAATTATACGATCACAGCGGTACATGTATTGATCAGCGGGAACCGTGGGCGTGTACCTCAATTCAACTAAAGTGGTAAAGACACTTTTGTACGCTTTATTGTTAATTGTATGCGTGTAGGCCCGACGTTTGCGGTGATCGAATGAAGCGGTCAATCCATAGCCGCATGCTCACACAATACATTCATCTCTCAAGAAATCATGATAAGTGCATCAATGACTCGATATTTACACTCCATGCTTCGCACGCTGCGCCAATATCATGAATCAACGAAAGCTTCCGCTACTCGATTAGAAGATATCATGATCCGAATGTGAGCATGTCGGTCCGAATGTCACAACATCACATAGAACCAACACCACAAGGGATGTCTCGAGAGATTTTAGTAGGCGATGATCTCAAAAGTCGGCTCAAAATTATTACCACGTGGATCAATAAAGACCTCTACTTGGATTAACCAAACATGCAATGAGAAGAATCAATGACTACGAGCTTGAGCAAAGTACTACATCAAGAATGCAAGAACAATTTTAATGTAATATCTGCTTGTATTCAATGTAATTTTAGTACATGATTGAGGTGACCTCCTTAGGTGGAGATTGTTAGGAATTAGAAATTCCGGGCATTAAAGAGTCGGTCACCTCAAGTATATGTAATCGTTAGAAAGCTCGTAGTCGTAGTTATTTTAAGTTAAGTAGTATTTAGTTAAGTAACACCGTGGAGGACAGACGGTCTTTACCCACTGTATGCACGATCCACACCCGTTGTGTGGCGTTTTATGTAAGACTATAAATACTCTCTACCTTGCAAGGTAGAGAGTTGGAGCTCATAATAATATCTTTCACTTTCTCTCACTAAGTTCCCTAAACCTCTAACTTTCTCTCTCTAGAATTCCACTTATACGCCAACTTGGTGTTCTGGTTTGATATGTAAGTGAAAACTAATATCCTACAGTAAATAACGACACGTCTACGAGCTAACATATGCTAGACCATAATTGGGGTGACCGACACTTTAACATGGAATTTCCAATTCCTAACAGTCTCCCCCTAAGGGAGGTCACCTCATGAAATACATTTTGAATCCTAGTATTCTTTCTTTGTCTTCTGTTCTGAGCTCGTAGACTTCTATTCTTCAAGTTCCGCAATCTTTGTGCTTTAGTAGCGATTCTTCAAAGTCCGCATTGATTTGTACTTTAGTGGAGGCCTTTGATCCACATCTTTGATGATCTTGAGCTTTCAAGGAGATCATCACCACAAGAAATCTGGATCACCCTTTGTAGTGTTGCCTTCATGTGATGTTGTGACTTTCGGACCGACATGCTCACACTTTCTGGATCATGACATCTTTTCATCAGAGTAGCGGAAGCTTTTACTGGTTCAAGATATATTAGCAGCAGCGTAGCAGAAGCATAGTATGAAAATATCTGAGCCAGGTTATGGAGATTAGTACTTGTCATGATTTCTTTAATTTAGTGTGGATGCTATGAGCATGCGGCTATGAATTGACTTCTCAATATCGATCAGCTGCAACCGTCCAAATGTACCTGCAAACAACAGTTAGCAATAAAACACACGAAAGTGTCTTTGATCACTTTCGTTGAATTGAGGTACACGGCCCACGGTTCCCCGTTGATCGATTACAAATCTTGCACGTGATCGGTATAATTCGGAAGAATCTCCTTGACAGGGTTTCGCAGTTGTTCTAGCTGTTCTCAAACCGAAACGTCTCAAAGAAGACAACACGGAGTGAGTGAACCAGCGAATTGAGATTCACTGATTGAAGAAAAATTGATTTGAAAAACAATCGCGTATTGCTTGAAGAAAGAGTTTTGCAATACGACGAAAAAATCAATTTTCAATCAAAAATACCTTTTGTATATGAATGAGAATACACATTCGATGTGCTAGAGAAAATAAGAGATCTGCACATCGAACGGTTTTTTCAAAAGTATTTTTTTCAATCAGAGATACTTTTTGTGTTTGAAAACATAAGTACACATTCGATATGCTAGAGAAAAGAAGATTTGCACATCGAACGGTTTTTCCAAAAGTATTCGTCAATTCATTTCCTGGACCAAGGTTGATTCATGAGTGAATCCCCTCATCGTTTCTATCCAGTTGTCACAAGCTTGATCTTTTGGAAAAGATCTCACATGTCACCCACCAAGAGCTTGTTTGATATTGGCTCTAGAACGATTTCCATCTTCATCGTGAATATTTTACATATCACTCGGATGTTCTGGCAATACCACCAGGATAATGCGTAGGACTCTTAATATATTCTTACTTTCCACATTGTGTGAAACAGCAAGTCTTCATTAATTAAGTGTCCTAATGAGATATTGTGGATGATCTCTTGGCTCTAGACTCAATTTGTTCCTATGCCGGAGACTAGGGAGAGGGTCTCCTTCTTCAATATCAACAATCTCTAAGAGAAAGTCGATAGATTATGTAGGTTCCCCGTGAGAATGAAACAAGCCCTTTTAAGAGGAACTTGAGTAGCTTGGGAAGTTTAGTGCGGTCGTCCTTTGGGTCCATGAAGTCTTGTCTTCAATACCGGTGTTACCTTGGTACCAACTAGTAGAATATGTATTGAACCCGTTTACCCTAAGGTTGAATTATTGGAGGGCTATTTCTTTTCACCCTTTTCTCATTTCATTTCTTTTCATTCTTCAACCCTTCAGGCTTACCGAGACTTCATTACTAGAACCTTGTTGGGTTTATTCCGAGACTAGCTCTATCTCGATCCGCACTCTTCCCATATTCTCATTTTCTCCTTTTTCATCATGCCTAAGGACATCTACACTATCTAGTGGATTGTCCTCGGTAGATCCCTCCGGCTCAAGGGATCGTGGGAACGAATACCTAACCTAACCATCCTTATAACGCCATGCATAAAGTAAATTGGTCGGTCTTTTGGTATTGTTCATTCCTTTATGAAACCAATTGAAAAATCATTTGGAAAAAATCAATCAATGTACTTGTGATATAATATCAAAGCATTTTGTACCTTAATTGTTTTGATCATTTAGAAATGCTCCCCCTCAACATGTGCATATGATTTTTAAATTGTTTAGCACATGGAGGCAAGAGTTCTTTGAAATAATTTCTTGATCACAATTTTCGTGGAAAACTCCATTTGATTTTCTTGGTAAATTCTCCCCCTGAATATGTACGTAGGATATTTGAAATCATTTTATCACATAGAGGCAAGAGGTTTTTGAAGTACTTCCACGATTGCATTGCCATACAGAAAACCATTAGAAAATCAATCAAGGTACTTTATGTTGAAACATAGACATCTTTGTACCTTGATAGTTTATTTTCTTTTGAAATGCTCCCCCTCAATATATGCTTCGAGATTCGAAAGTGTTTAGAACATATGGGAGAGCAGCTTGCACAATTGAATCAAATGATCACCTTTTATCAGATTTCATAATTAAATCACAAATTCTCCCCCGATCAAAAATATCAAACCCTTTGAGATTTTGGATCCCAAGTGATTTAATAGGGTTTAGAAAACATGGGAGAATATGTGCCTTGTTTAAATACTCTTCTGGTTTATGGTTAAATGCTCCTCCACAATCATGTGCATTATGTATTTTAAATCGTTTGACACATGAAGGAAGGAGTGCTTTTGAAACAATCACCTTTTTAAAACCGATTTGAGATGTTAAATCACGATCTCTCCCCCGATAAAAAATTTCAAACCAATTGAGATTTTGGATCCCGATTGATTTAAATCATTTGGAAAATTTTGGGGAAAGAAATGGCTTGATTTAATTTTGAAAAATGATTAAAATGGACCAATTTTAGACATTAAAGATTGTTAGTGTCAGATATGATAGTTTTAAGAGATCTTTTAGTAAAATAAAACATTTTCACAATCAAACAAGAACAGAAAAAATTTCATTTTGAAAGATCTTTGGGTTTTAAAGAACATCATACCATGACATAACATTAAATCTTTTGATCACCACTTTATTACGTACAAACCGGAACTTTTATGAAGAAATATCGTTTGAAAATATTTTATTTTAAATCACTCTCCCCCTCAATAAATGACCGTAGTCGTTGATTGAGTGACTTAAGTTTTGATAAAATAAAGTCCGGTGATTTTTAAAATTAATTCCAATTTATTTTAAAAACAATATTTTTTCATTTTTCAAAACAATATTATCCAAAAATTGTTTCAAAAATGGTATCATCACTATTATCCTGCACAAAGAAACGTTAGGCGGTTGAGCTGCTTTTGTTGTTGTTGCTGGAGGCTTGAAAAAAAACCATCTGCTGATGCAGTGAGACCTCTTACGTTGCATTTTTTCATGCCAACTCTCCATAGAGGTCAAATTAAGCTTCGTTTCTTCATTTGATGATGAAGAAAACCATCTACTGATGCAGTGAGACCTCTTACGTTGCATTTTTTCATGCCAACTCTCCATAGAGGTCAAATTAAGCTCCGTTTCTTCATTTTTCAACCCAAGATATAGTTACCCTTTCCTTTCGGCATCCAATCATCTTCTATTGTGGGATCCGGATCCAGAACATTCTTATAACCATCTTATCTGCATACGTTAGTCAACACAAACATATATATGGTGGTCTACAACACCCAAACAGCAATCGACTAGTAAAAGTCAATTCAACATATCAATCAGATCATGTAAAGGCATGGGAATAATGTGTTCCTCAAACTCTAATCATCTAATCCTAACAATCATATCCTAGGCACCTAGTCCTTCAACGTAGGTTAACATCATTTTTAGTTAAGCATATAGGATAATTAGATAAGTCCGATAAATGATATAAATTTGAAAAACATTCTCCCCCTCAATCAATGACTCTTTCTCTTGAAAAGTTTTAAAAGCGCTGAAGTCATTGATTGAGTTTTTGCAGTTTTATGAGAACTTGATTCTGATTGATTTTCAAGCAACTCATTTACCACCATTTTGTTAAAACAAATATTTTTCTGAAGAATTTTAGAAGGAAAAATATTTGAGTAGGAACAGTAGTCCTTCGACATACTTTCCTCATTATGTTATAGGATAAGTGCACGAAATATTTGAAATTGTTTTAGCGTAGCACTTTCCTTTCTTCAAGAATGGGTTGCTATCTGAAATAATAGCAAACCATGGTTTAAGCACGGGTTACAGTCTGAAATAACTGCAAGCCATTGATTTGAGAGCGGGTTACAGTTTGAATTAACTGTAAGCCATATTTAGAGACATGTTTTGGAAAATAATATTTACACCTCCTCCCGTGCCATTCTTGAATGACATTTCTAAGACCGTAGATGTTATCGATACCAGAAGACATGTCTTGAAAAATATATTTTTGATATTTTTCAAATTTTTCTGATTTTTATGGGTTTTGTTGGTTTTATATTTTTCTATTTTCTTTTTGTTGGTTTTATATTTTTGTATTTGGTTTTTGATAAATATTTACACAGATAAAGTAGATGATATAGTTTAAGAGGATGATGATACGAGTACCGAGATAAGGATATCGAGCAAAGACGTCGTAGAAGATAGAATTTGTCATCTCTTACACTTCCACCACCAAAGCTTCCGAGGCTCCGAATAGAAGATAGAACATGAGCCTTTGAGAAAGAGAGACTTTGGCGACTTCCCCAAACCGAAAATCCATTAGATGAGCAGATTCGAAGCTCTATTTCAAGCTTGCCTTAGCCAGGTGCACAGAGAAGCACACCACTATCATAAATCCCGCTGCTCCTTTTAAGAACAATAACCGAGAATCTCCGTTCAGGGTTATATCATCAAGAACAAGAACAACACCATATCATACCACATTTGAATAACTCTTCTCAAATTCCTTTTCCACTGAAGTCTGAAGCGATCCATTCCAAAAGGTGTCAAGAGAATAATTCCCCCAAGTAGTTGAATTGATGCAGTCAGTCTCTTTGTATAATGCTCAAGAACTCTCCCGAATACACATCATTTCCGGGGAATGAAAATACCTCCCTAATGTTCACATTTTTCTTCCCTGATGATCGTGTATGAAGCTCAAGAACCCGAAGTACACCAATACCCAAGAACTCTCCAGAATACACATCATGAGGGGAATGAAAACACCTCCCCAATGTTCCCATTTTTCTTCCCTGATGATCGTGTATGAAGCTCAAGAACCCGAAGTACACACATTCCCAAAGAGAGAATAACTGATAACACCTCCCTCATGTTACACATTTATCTCCCCTGAACATGTCATACTTGTGTACCTCTTTTATCTTCAGAAACTTACTCTTACATCACTTCCCCCACATAGTTGGAATAATAACATTAAAAGCCTTGATGAGTAAAACCTTGAGTTTCTCTACGGTCATGACATTTGTCTTCCCGGGATATCTTCAATCACTTAGAAGAATTAAGTTCATCAAGTTTACTCGTTGTTCTTTTAGATGTGAGTCTCCTTCCCCCTTGCTGGTTTTGATACTTCAGAATCAACAACACTTTGTAAGCCTATATACTTAAATCTTTTGAGAAGAATACTTGAAGTCTTTGTGAGAATCAACTTGCTGAAGGACAGTGTGAGCAAGTCTAATTAGGGATTAAATTTGACATTTTACTCTCCCCTAATTAGTGCTCTCCCCTATACCGACAATCTTTTAATAAATGCCCAGAATAAGAAGAAGTCTTTTGATAATCAAATGCAACTCGTCTTTTAGTCTTCTAACATACAACAGAAAATGTAGAACCGACTGTAGACTCGACCTTCTTCAAGATTGTCCAGTTGGGGAATAGATAGTTAACATCTTCATCTCACCAAAAAACGTCCCAATTAACTTACAAATAGCAGATCCCCTTAACTCAAATACCTCCCAATCAAACAAGAACAGAAAGATGTTCATCAAGGAAATCATCAATCAGCCCGCAGCGAACACTTGAAATGGTAACACCAAACAAACAATCACATCAGACAAGAACAGAAGGTTTCCCGGAATCATCATGTCGATGTCTACGTGAAGCATTGACTGGAAGTACTTTGTCGTTAAACTCATATCAGCTTGAACATGTCAACTAATGGCTCTTAGAAGAAACTCCATGTGAAGATGACCCGATAAGAAACAGCTCGGTTCTTACATGAGTTTGGAGCCGTTTGACCATTTATTCTCAGATGTAGATCAATATGCAGTATTATCACACTTCTTCTCCCCTTCAATAATTGCAAACGGAGTTGCCATTCTTGATTATACAAGTGAATTTCTTTAACAAATGTAGTCTATTCACACTTCTCCCCCTCAAAGGTTGTATATGATGTCGCCATCATCATTATAATCGAGCAAGTGGAATAAGAGAACAATCATCGGTAGTCCAGTTCACTTGATAACTGAAAGCGCGTGGAAAAAGTATGAAGCATGTTGTTGAGAATGGTCATAAATAAGAAGATTTCCCTTCTTCCGAAGATAATGTACACTGAAACGTACACATTTCTTTTCTTTAGAGTATGGGGCTTGAACTGTTGTGTTCAAACGTCATTATCTCTCTCTTTTCAACATCTCTTGGCAAAACTTGTAATCAACCCCATTATCATTAAGTAGGCTCTTTGTCGTGACAGCTGATGGAGAAAACCCAATATGATGAATTTGACCCTGAAGTAAGCTAACCCGAACTCGTGACTTAAACTTGCACATATGTAACAAAGAGCGCTGCCGAGACTTCATCCTCCAATGAATCTCTAAGTACTCTATACTCTTCATCCAACCAACCATCAAGTATAAGACGTACATCACCTCTTGAAAATCCAAAATTGAATGTGACACTGAGCACTACAACGTAACTCCTTAAAGTGATAGTTATTTTGTGGTGGTAAGAGCCCAATTCCCCCAAGTGGTAAAAGAAAAGGAAAAAGTCACCAAACAATAACTAGATTTCCATGTCTTTGTTTTTGATAATAAGCTCGAACAAGGATCATGAAGAATCTTCATCCAACCATCCCCGATACCTTCAGATACTAAGTACACTCGCCCGTAATATTTCACTTCAACCTCAAATAAATAATAGTGAATTAACCCCGTTGTCACATCTTCTGGTTAAAAGCTCAAATCTAGCCTCCTTTGACATTTTAAGTGAACTATGATAATGGTTTTCATCCGACCATGGTTAAAAGCACATAACCCGTAGAACCATGTAATAACCAAACCGCCATGACGAATATCCAAACACACATCCAATTCTTGAAGTACACCCTTTTATCCCTTCTTTGAAGTAGAAAGCGTAGCACCAAACATCGATAAGACCTCGAAATACACTTTCCTTTCTCCGGGATGGTTCCATCATCACTGGATTTTACAATTCTATGGTTTAAACCGAGAAATAGTTTCTTTCGCGGGATTTTACAAGACCAAGAATAAACCGTAAGATAGATCCGAAATGCACTTTACTATTACCAGGATGTTTCCATTGTCACGGGATTTTACAAGTCTATGATTCAAACCGAGAAATAGATTCTATCGCGGGATTTTACAAAATCAAGACAAAACCATAAACAATGTCAGCTTGAACGTGTTATGACAACTTTGGTTTCGGTGAGTATCTGTATTAGGGGAACATGCAGCGGTTCATCAACACTTCATCTTCATCATCAACAATTCTTTACCCATATGTAGACAACTTCACAAACCATACTAAGTCAAGTAGTATAAACACCTTTTCCCTGGAGGTTAACCGTAAGACATCAAAGTACACGTTTCTCCCCCATGATTGTTTCAAAATTTCAGAAGCATCATTAACGTGTACGATCATTTGCACGAAAAGTTCTTGTCATAAGCAAACATCTTGAAAAATCATGACTCACGTTGAAGATTCTTGAGAGATTTTGCTTAGACTGTGAAGTATCATTGACATTCTGTAGCATCGAACATATCATGAGAATTGTTGATCACATCCCATCCATCAAACACTTTGGCAAACATATCTTTCACGAGTTCTGTCGGCAATTACTGTGACCACCTGGTGAAGTAAACCTGATATGCCAAACTTGATCATGAAGTAAAATTCCCTAGATTTGTTACTTAAACTTGTACTAATCCTCGTGAAAAAGAAACGGTGTACCCAATGTACAAAACCTCTTGACATTCTCAACTGAGTGAGACACCGAAGTGATAGCTATGTTGTGGGTTAAGCGAGAAAGAATCACAAATGTAACTAAATAGCCAAGTCTTTATCACCCTTTATAAACGCCCAAACAAGTCATCTTCGCGGAAGGGTAGAAAGAAAGAAGACGAAATAAGTAAACGCGCCCGGAAAACCTTACTTCAAATTTAAATAAGAAATACCGTCCAAACAACCCCGTATACAGTCTTGTTCAAATATCAACTCAAGCTTTGAGACAGTATCCTCCGTGAAAATGTATAAGCCAAAATATCAAACCGTATAATACAACAAATCTCGTCATCAAATCACAAATTGTAGGATAATCATCAATTGACCCAAAAGTACACAATTATCTTGACCCGGTTCAAAAATATACCCACTTAATATCTTACCTGGTTCAAAACAAATTCAACCGCACATTGGATATCAATTCAAGCCCTTATCCGGTCAAAG
Organism: Chrysanthemum lavandulifolium; assembly: GCA_022545495.1. NCBI lineage: Eukaryota > Viridiplantae > Streptophyta > Magnoliopsida > Asterales > Asteraceae > Chrysanthemum > Chrysanthemum lavandulifolium. The sequence goes on from CM040240.1 coordinate 89,412,013, forward strand.
ACATTGTCAGCCCATCAAAATAACTCCTGATCATGAAATTAGTTTCACTTCCAAGTTCGTCAAGTCTATCCTATCCAATATTCATCCGATCCAATAATCTCATCATCCGGATCAAAATACCACATACCATATTAGAATCAAAAGCCCATGTCCAGTAGCACTCTTATACGGCCTAAGTATATCCATATGCAAGCATTTATGAACTACTCGTGTAAAAATGTGAATACCACAAAGCCCAATCCGATCCAAATCAGGTCACACCTCACGGCCCAATGTAGTCCTTGGCCCCGTTTCATTTTAACGAAAATATTTTCACCTCCAAGCCCATATCCTTTCCGCAATTAGCATTGCCCTAAAATGTGGGTATATAACATAACATATCCATCAGAATCCCTAAAAGTTCTCATATTTCAACCCTAATCTCATACTTAGTCCGCCCCCTCTCTCTCCCTACAATATCTAAAAAAAACGTTTCTCAAAGTGGATCTGGGAAACAAAAACCGATTCTCATCCCATTTCAAACTCAATAACCATCAATCTCCATCTTATCTCATCTTGAACTATTCTCAGAACTCATAAGTACGTTTCATCAAAAGAACACCACAGAGATCGTGTGTTTAATCTTAAGAACACCACAGGGATGGTGTCAAGATGATGTCTTCACGATCTTGAATAGGCAAGGTCATGGGTAGGTTATTTTATTTGATATTACGTTTTATTGTTATGGCCTAAGTGAAACAAAGTATGAAAGTAACCTAATTGATAATTTTTCGTTTATGTTTGAGACTTTTCTTGTTTCAACCGAACATAAGAAGGATGAAAACTAAGGTTTCTGTTCTCTCTTTGAAGTTCGAATATTGACAGATCGATGATAGATTAAATTGTGTGCGTGACCCTTTATGGTTGGATATTCATTGATAAGCAAACAAAAATCTGAGATCCTTTACCATTTTCATTTCATATCGATTTGTGAATAGATCAGATCGTGAGAGATGTAAAAATAAAACAGTGATTTTGATTCTTGTTTTATCCAATAAGATCAGTGATGTGTTATTCAATCTTGTAAATCTGATACAGATTGGGTAAGGTTGAATCCGACTGAGATCATGTGACTTTGTAGTTAAGATTGATTCTTGATGATGAATTTTATTTTTGATTATCAAAAAGTGATTTGTATGTATGAATCTGAAGAGATAGTGATTTGGATTTTGTGATTGAATTGGTAATGATGTTGTATAAATGGTGATTGTTGACTGAGTTTGGTCTCGTATGTTGATGATGATGTTTGATGTAGTCTTGATGTTGTATGATGATATTGAATATCTGATGTTTGTGAGTCTGTGATTAGTTAACCATGAAGCAAAATGCTTTTGACCATTCTTCTTATCCACAAACTTTAAGAAGTCGCTTAAATTTTTACAAATCAACAAAATGCTTTTGACTCAAGAGTCAAAACGCTCAAATCAGCTCAAGTCGCTTAATGATTGTTGGACAAACTGCATCTTAAAAAGACAAGTCGCTTTTGACTTGGTCAATGGATATTAAACTAACAAATCGCTTCAGTAAAATAGATAAATTGCCTTTGACTTTTGGACCCGATAATGACAGTCACAACTCGCTTAAGACATTACAAAAACTGACAAGTCACTTTTGACTTTTTTTAAAAAAAGTCAACAAACCTCTATAGGCTCATTGAATATGGACAAAAGTGAGACAATTATCTACGAAGAACATGACCACGAGTATCTATGAAGAACATGACCACAACCAATGAACACAACCAGCAGCATACCAGAAATCCAGTTTTGGACCAGAAACTTAAAAACAATATTGAAACCAGCATCAAAACAACATAATAGCAACAACAACACCACACGACTACATCAATCATGACCAAACCGCATCAAAACAACCAAAAAAAACTGCATTAATAACCATTCGAATCAACAAAACAACACAACCTAGGCTCTGGTAGCATTTGTAGGATCGTGTATTTATGTTGTTTAGATGATTTGGGTGGTCTAGGTAAATGATTAAACACTATAGCCATGTTAGAGAGATGAAGAGAGGAGAGGGTGTTTTCTAGAGAGAGAAACAATACAAATGTAAGGTTAGATTATGAGAAAGCACCACCCCTTCCAAGGATGGAAGGGGTATTTATAGTTACAAATGATAAGCCCTCATGTCGGGTTGTGGATCAGGCATACAGTGGGTAAAGACCTGTCCTTCCTCCACGGTGTTACACTAAACTAATCTACGCTACAAACTAACTAATAAGCTACTAAATAACGTAAATAACGACACGTCTACGAGCTAACATATTGATGAGTGTCTAAATACTCATCATTTTTGTACCGTTTAAACTGCAAAAACATCTGAAAACACTCAGAAATGCGTCAAAATGATAAAAATATCACAAATAAGTGTTTTATATGTTTTAAATGCAAAAATATCAAAATCTGGTGAAAAACATATAAAGTTTGCATAATTGGCGCTTTAGTCCCCAAGTTTCAAAAGTTGTCAAAAGCAGTCCTGGTAAATCTAAATAAAGAAAAATGTTATTCAAGGTCCCCGAAATATTCTAAATTGTCAAAATGGTCCTTGAATAAATCTTTTGTTAAAAAGCGAAAAGGTCCTCAAGTTTCAAAATGTCAAGTTTGGTCCTCGAAATTTGAAAATGACAATATTGGTCCTTGTACTATCGGAACTTGTCAATATTGGTCCCTTGTATGAACTTTGGAAAATTACAAGATTGGTCCTTCATGAATTGGATAATTGCAAAAGGTCCTTGTCATTAATACTATAAGAGCCTTGTCAAAATAGATTGTGACCCCGCCTTATACACTTTGGACCCCGCCAACTGTGACCCCTTACCCTTTTGACCCCTTGGTCAAATCCATCAACTCCACCTTTTCCTCCCACCTCCTGCTTCCTTCCCACTTGCCTGTCTCTCGCAACACCTCACCCAATCACTCTCACCTTATCCTCGCAACACATCTCACCCTCATCATCACCTCTACTCATCCACCCCCTAGTTGCGGTCTAAAGGCCACAGAGTCAAAATTAGGCTTTCCGCCAAAACTAATCAAAAGGCAAATATAGTCTCGCTCAACCTTTGGTCAAATGGAGAGTGGGAAGTGCTCGAGAAACACGTGGCAAGACTCGTGAGTATAAAAGAGAGAAGAGGAAGCAAGAGATTGGCAGTAGTTTAGTTTTAATTTCCTTTGTATGTCGTATTTTAATTTTATGTCTTTAAATTAGTTTTAAACTGTAATTTTTGGTTCCATTGTATTCAATTAAGTTGTTTAAGTATATTAAAACTATTTTCAAGTGGTAATTCACATTGTCTTAGCAGTTCATGTTTCCAAGTCTACTGTGGCAAATCTCATTTTCACACTCTTATGTTCAAGTATTAAGCAGCTTAATTTTAAGCTAAAATAAGCTTAATAAAGCTTCTTATAGCTTCCGTAAGCTTGCAATCATTTTCAAACAAAATTTTATATGGTCAACAAAAGTCAATCTAGGCCAAGCATTGGACATGGTGATGAAATGGGGTTGATGCGGTGGTGAAATTGGGTTGGAATAGTCCCATTTAGTGTAGTATTGGGTTTGGTTTTACTTTGCAAATCGGTTGGTCATCCGTAGTGAGTATTCCACTTTTCATTTTCAAGTCTAAATTGCATAGTATGCTTGTACCTATATCTGTGGTTAACATTGGTCCTTGCCTGTTTATTTGAAGTTAAGTAGTTAAATTAGAGTGAGTTTGATCATTAATGTTAGTTAGTTCAGTGTTTAGGTTAGTTTTTTATTACAAATCAGTAGGATATAGAGTGTTTGGAACTGCTGCTAGAACTGAGTTTTAGGTCTGTTTATTGGATTAGGATTATTGATCCAGGTCTATTGAGTTCATTTAGACTCATTTGAGTTAATTACTGGTCCAGCAAACACTGAAAGTCAACATAAAAAAAAAATCATTCTCAACTGCTTATCTGTTGTGTTTTTGGAAATCAAAATTCTTGTTTTGTGTTTGAATATCATAGATATAGATTGCAGTAACTTCATTTCATCAAGTAACATCATATTCAGTTGAGAAATTGGAATTAAAGTTCAAGTTAGTCAAAGTTTCAGTTTTGTTAAAAAGTCAAACCATGAAAACACATTTTCACTCAACTAGGAGGATTTTCATTCACTCGGTTTTGGGCCAAATCATGTAAATCTTGTGGTTTTAAAACTTCCTCTGGTCTAAATTCTTATGGCCATTTTAATAGATTTTGTGATTTTTTATAAGCTCAAACCGGCTTGTCAAATAGGGCTTATATGCCTGTGCGAGTAATCGATCCGCATGTGTTTTGTGTGAGATCTTGCAGCTCTTGCACAGAGCTTATCATAGCTTCTCTAGGTCTGTAATTTGGTTTGCAGGTTCTTGGCCAGGTCTTCTCTAAGTTATAATTGATGGTTTCCCTTTTCAGCTTATCTTTTAGCTTGTGCATAAGCTCAAAATAGCCACTTGAAAACTGTTTTTTAGCAAATAGCTCAATTCACCAAATCCTTGTAGATTGCACTCCTTTGGTTATAGCTTGTTGTTTTCTGTTGCATTTTGGTTATCTTAGCTTACTTTTGCTTTTGTATTCAGTTGGTGGCTTTTGGACTCCATTTGCTTATTTAAGTGCTTATTTCAATGAGCACTTGCACATCAGTTTCTATTTTCTCCACACAGCCCCATGTTTTTCCATTTTTTCTAGCTTCCTTATATTATTTTAGAGTTTTCCTGAAATTTTCAGATTTTTCCAAGTTGGTTTGCTATTTTTATTAATTTAAATTAGTTTTAAGCATTTTTAAATAGCAATTAATACAAAAATTAAGAAAAGGTTCAAAAAATAATTTTTCAATTTTATTAAGTTAAGATAAATATAAAAGACAAAAAATATTTTTCCTTATTTTCTTAGTTAAATTTATATTTTAGATAATTTAATTAGTTTTAATAGTTTTAATTCATAAAAATACAAAATAATCGAGAAAAATATAAAAATAGTTTTGAAAATTCTCTTTGATATTTTAGATTTTCTAAGTCTTAATTTTATTTTTCTAGCTTTGTTTCATATTTTCTTGTATTTTAGGCTAATATTTAATAGTTAAAAATAGTTTTTAGTTAATAATAATTAGAATAATAGTTATAAACATAATTTTCTTTTTCTATAAATTTTCTTTTATCATTAGGATTGTAAAAATGTATTTTTCATATTTTTAGGATTTATATTGTATAAGTTTAAATTTTTCACTCAGACGTCGCGTAGTTTTTAAATTAAGTTTTATAAAACATAAAAACAAAAACATCATTTTAAATATAGTGATAGCGTTTATTTAATATTTTTATCTTTTAACTTTCTTTAATTTGCATTTAAGCCCCTGTAGTTTATGGGCTTTCTCTTTAGGTATAGATCAACCACAATCCTTTCCGCTCAAATCCTCTCGATCACTTTACGTTTGAATATTCTCGCATGACTCGTTGGGACTTAACGACTGGGAAACACTATACTCTCATGATCTTCATTGCATTCGTGCTTGAGCTGTTTTAAGTTTGTTACGGTCGGCCATTCACAAGTGGCAGCTTGAGTGATAAAACTTGCGGTTTTGCGGATCAAATTTTAGCGCCACGGGAGGCTTTAGCGTGTGTTAAACCATTTTTCGCACCCATTCTTGCACATATTCCATCTTTTGTAAAAAGTTTTTGTAAAGTTTTCAAAAATCAAAAGTTCATTAACACTTTTCCTAAAGTGTTAACAACCCAAAATATTTTCATTCTTTGTTTTATCATCATGTTTTCAAAATACCAAAATATTCCTCTTTACCCTCCTACCCTTTTGATTCTTTATCCCTTTAACCTCTATCCATTTGATTCTAAACTTCTATTCTCATGGAATCTCTCGACTACGACGATTCGGGACGGTGAAAAGCTTGGACTTTATCACAAATGTCTAGAATTCGTGTTGTTCGTGAAGATCCATTAATTTGCGTAGGGAAATGGAACGAGAAACCGGGGTGACAAAGGACCGGTACTTCCTCTAATAAAGGAAGCGCTAAATACGTCCAACCTACGGTTATCCAAAGATCTAATCCTCAATTGCTCCTAAGCCGTCTAGAATTGATCCCGAACTTTCACGATTTACGGTTAAAAGCAAACATGCGAAATTGAGACCGGTGACTCGCAAGAATGACTTGCCTAATCTTCACGCTTCCCAAGAACCAAAACCGGAGACCATAACGGAAGTGGTGGAAATTGCTTGCTCTCGAGCACACCACTTGTCCCACCTCCCGATTTTTCAAAATGTTCTTGAGACTTGATAGTCATTCGGATCACCATGTTGGTTTTGTTGATTCTTTGAATAAATGATTCCTTCTCATAACTCTCAAATAGAATCGTTTATTCCTTGTGTCGGTTGTGGTGAGCCTCTTTATGGTTCACCACGTCGTTGGTGTGCGTGTGTACAATGTGGTAATGATATCCGTAACGGAGTTGTTTGTTTTGTGGTTCGAGGAATTCATTTGATTATGATCCTAATCGAACTCATTTAACGACCCTCAAACTTTTCCAATTACCCACCACACCGACTCATCTTCATATAACCAACATTCCGCTGTGAATTTTGTAGAGGTCCTAACCAAGGATTTGAGTGTCAATCCATAAACACGTTTGTCTCACGAGCAGTTTCGGTAACACTCGGGACTTTGAAATGACCAAATTCCATATTATTCACATGACCACCCACAACAATCATTTTGTTGTGAGAACTGTGGAGGTCCCCATTGCACTCGATTGTCAAACAGGAATCCATTTCCTTGTAACAATTACGACTATCCATATCACGACCAACCTCCATAAAGGTTAAATGACTCAAACTCCTCGGCAAACCCAACAAGACACTTATCTAGAGCTTCGGAGTTAGTGAAGCGAAGTGAGGAGTTCAATAAGACAAAGATTTCATAATGTTCCCAGATTTCTTGTGTATATTGTGGGGTCCTCATGATGATTATCAATGTCAACCTTCCGGTTTGACAAATCTCCACTCCCACAATGTCCCGTCATTCAAAATTCACATGAGAAATCCATGGAAGAATTGTTAGTCAAGATCGTCGCTAAAATAAATTCCCAAATTGCCTTTGAAAAATCTATTAGGGAATCAATTGCAAAAGAAAAGCCCGGATCTAGCTCTCAATTTCTTTTATTCACGATGACGGTGATGATGAAGATACACTTGATTCATCAAGTTCATCGATGATATCCTTCGGATGATGAGTTGAGATTCGATCTCAAACAATCGCTATCACACCCAAAGCTCCCACTCACTCTCGAACATGGGGACGAGCATCTTGACACTGTTCACGAAAAGGAATCGGACGAATTCATAAAGTCTAGTGTTGAAAACATTGTCCCAATCCCGAGAGAGTCACAGGAACTTCGATCATGTGTGTGATTCTATCTCCCTATTGAGTGTTCAAAGATCATTTTGAAACTTTCTCCGATGTTAGCGACGATTGTACTTCTCATGGAAACATCGAGTATGTTGAGGCATCACTCCCACGATCGATGTCGATCATCATCTTGAGGAGTTCACCAATGAACTCACTCACATCAATCCACTCTTTGATTTGAAGCCGATCCGGGGAGGCGAAAGTCTCATTGATAATGATCGCTCACTCACTTCTTATCCCAACAAATCCAATAGAGAATATTAATCACTTTGTTCTGAAACATTCAAAACAACTCTCACTAATCCTCTATTTGAATTCGACCACGAATTCACTTTAATTTCGAGAATCCACTCTTTGATACTCAGTTGAGGATAGTGATGAGTCTGATGGAACAAGAATTCACGATTTACATCTTGTGATTGATTCTCTTCACGAGGAGTTCGCGGTGAACTCACTCATATCATATCTCCACGGAGTATGATAACTCCCAAATTGATCATGACACACCCGAGATTTGTCTTGATCACTTAAGCTTGAATGATGAGATTCATAATCACGAAATTATGGATCCTCCTATGGATGAAGATGAGTTAATCATGATGTTTATCATGATTTTCTATCTCTTCTTCACCTATCCCGTAGCTTCTCTGTTCTTCACTCCTTGGGAATGAAGACATTATCTTTGACCTAGGCATTTCCATGTACCATTTGTGAGCCGGGGGTGCATCTCAGATATCTCATCGGTGTGGAACTTTCACGTACTTCAAATGTTTATCCAAACATCTTGAATGAAAGTCCGATGGAGATTGTCTCTTCCACTTACTTCCCATGAACAAATTAATTGGGTCGAGTCAAGCTAGCGACTCGGTAATCAAAAACGATAGTTAAACATGGGTTTTCACCGTGTGTACCACCCTAGTGTGGGGAGATACCCACATGTTGTATATAGATCTAAAAATGAATGAAAATTGTAAATATTAAAAGAGAATAATTGTTGTGTTTCTACACTTAGCTAGTAATGTTATCTTTTACGTTCTAAGTTTCGGCATAACAGTAGGTACTTTGAATATTGAGGACAATATTCATTTCTAAGTGTGGAGGGAAATTCGCTAATTTTGATCATAAATGTACCCTATTAGTCCCTTTTTCCCCAAAATGGCCAAATTTAAAATTTTTTTAGTGGAAGTACTGTACTAAACACAACAAATGGTAATCAGTCCACCATGTCTAACCCACATAAGGATTGGCTAATCCAGAGCAAACGGCTCTTGGTAAAGATATCTCAAATCCGTTGACGACTTGCAATTTGCCCAAAATTGTATGGTATTCACTCACCATATCCTTAAAAGTGAAGAGTTGGCTAGCCCGCAAGTTTATGGCTTGTGGTAAAGGCGATGGAAAAACCATAATTGGTAATCGACTCACCAAAGATAATATTGATAATTTATCTAAGAGTTGGCTAGTCCGAGCAAACGGCACGGTAAAGACAAATCAAATCCGTTGAAAGTCGGTGGTTTGCTCAAAATCACTTGGTTATCGATGTACCAAGGTTCTTACTTGAACTGAAACATTTGGCTACTCCGTAAGTAATGGCTTTTGGTAAAGAGATTGAAATCCATTAATTTTTCTCAAAACATTGCTAGGGACTAGCAATATCTTAGTGTGGGGATTGATGAGTGTCTAAATACTCATCATTTTTGTACTGATTAAACCGCAAAACATCCGAAAACACTCGAAATGCATCAAAATGATAAAATATCACAAATAAGTGTTTTATATGTTTTAAATGCAAAATATCAAAATCGGTGAAAACTATAAAGTTTGCATAATTGGCGCTTTAGTCCCCAAGTTTCAAAAGTTGTCAAAACAGGTCCTGGTAAATCTAAATAAAGAAAAATGTTATTCAAGGTCCCGAAATATTCTAAATTGTCAAAATGGTCCTTGAATAAATCTTTGTTAAAAGGCGAAAAGGTCCTCAAGTTTCAAAAATGTCAAGTTTGGTCCTCGAAATTTGAAAATGACAATCTTGGTCCTTGTACTATCGGAACTTGTCAATATTGGTCCCTTGTATGAACTTTGGAAAATTACAGATTGGTCCTTCATGAATTGGATAATTGGAAAAGGTCCTTGTCATTAATACTATAAGAGCCTTGTCAAAATAGATTGTGACCCCGCCTTATACACTTTGGACCCCCGCCAACCTGTGACCCTTACCCTTTTGACCCCTTGGTCAAATCCATCAACTCCACCTTTCCTCCCACCTCCCGCTTCCTTCCCCACTTGCTCCCCCTCGCAACACCTCACCCAATCACTCTCACCTTATCCCGCAACACATCTCACCCTCATCATCACCTCTACTCATCCACCCCCCTAGTTGCGTCTAAAGGCCACAGATTCAAAATTAGGCTTTCCGCCAAAACTAATCAAAAGGCAAATATAGTCTCGCTCAACCTTTGGTCAAATGGAGAGGTGGGAAGTGCTCAGAAACACGTGGCAAGACTCTGTGAGTATAAAAGAGAGAAGAGGAAGCAAGAGATTGGCAGTAGTTTAGTTTTAATTTCCTTTGTATGTCGTATTTTAATTTTATGTCTTTAAATTAGTTTTAAACTGTAATTTTTGGTTCCATTGTATTCAATTAAGTTGTTTAAGTATATTAAAACTATTTTCAAGTGGTAATTCACATTGTCTTAGCAGTTCATGTTTCCAAGTCTACTGTGGCAAATCTCATTTTCACACTCTTATGTTCAAGTATTAAGCAGCTTAATTTTAAGCTAAAATAAGCTTAATAAAGCTTCTTATAGCTTCTTGTAAGCTTGCAATCATTTTCAAACAAAATTTAATATGGTCAACAAAAGTCAATCTAGGCCAAGCATTGGACATGGTGATGAAATGGGGTTGATGCAGTGGTGAAATTGGGTTGGAATAGTCCCATTTAGTGTAGTATTGGGTTTGGTTTTACTTTGGAAATCAGTTGGTCATCTGTAAGTGAGTATTCCACTTTTCATTTTCAAGTCTAAATTGCATAGTATGCTTGTACCTATATCTGTGGTTAACATTGGTCCTTGCCTGTTTATTTGAAGTTAAGTAGTTAAATTAGAGTGAGTTTGATCATTAATGTTAGTTAGTTCGATGTTTAGGTTAGTTTTTATTACAAATCAGTAGGATATAGAGTGTTTGGAACTGTTGCTAGAACTGAGTTTTAGGTCTGTTTATTGGATTAGGATTATTGATCCAGGTCTATTGAGTTCATTTAGACTCATTTGAGTTAATTACTGGTGCCTGCAAACACTGAAAGTCAACATAAAAAAAAATCATTCTCAACTGCTTATCTGTTGTGTTTTTGGAAATCAAAATTCTTGTTTTGTGTTTGAATATCATACATATAGATTGCAGTAACTTCATTTCATCAAGTAACATCATATTCAGTTGAGAAATTGGAATTAAAGTTCAAGTTAGTCAAAGTTTCAGTTTTGTTAAAAAAGTCAAAACCATGAAAACCTGTTTTCAGCTCAACTAGGAGGATTTTTCATTCACTCAGTTTTGGGCCAAATCATGTAAATCTTGTGGTTTTAAAAACTTCCTCTGGTCTAAATTCTTATGGCCATTTTGATAGATTTTTGTGATTTTTTTTATAAGCTCAAACTGGCTTGTCAAATAGGGCTTATATGCCCTGTGCAGGGCACTGATCTGCACAGGTTTTGTGCAGATCTTGCAGCTCTTGCACAGAGCTTATCATAGCTTCTCTAGGTCTGTAATTTGGTTTGCAGGTTCTTGGCCAGGTCTTCTCAAGTTATAATTGATGGTTTCCCTTTTCAGCTTATCTTTTAGCTTGTGCATAAGTTCAAAATAGCCACTTGAAAACTGTTTTTTAGCAAATAGCTCAATTCACCAAATCCTTGTAGATTGCAATCCTGTGGTTATAGCTTGTTGTTTTCTATTGTATTTTGGTTATCTTAGCTTACTTTAGCTTTTGTATTCAGTTGGTGGCTTTTGGTCTCCATTTGCTTATTTAAGTGCTTATTTCAATAAGCACTTGCACATCAGTTTCTATTTTCTCCTCACAGCCCCATGTTTTTCCATTTTTTCTAGCTTCCTTATATTATTTTAGAGTTTTCCTGAAATTTTCAGATTTTTCCAAGTTGGTTTGCTATTTTTATTAATTTAAATTAGTTTTAAGCATTTTAAATAGCAATTAATACAAAAAATTAAGAAAAGGTTCAAAAAATATTTTTCAATTTTATTAAGTTAAGATAAATATAAAAAGACAAAAAAATATTTTTCCTTATTTTTCTTAGTTAAATTTATATTTTTAGATAATTTAATTAGTTTTTAATAGTTTTTAATTCATAAAAAATACAAAAATAATCAGAAAAATATAAAAATAGTTTTGAAAATTCTCTTTTGATATTTTAGATTTTTCTAAGTCTTAATTTTATTTTTCTAGCTTTGTTTCATATTTTCTTGTATTTTAGGCTAATATTTAATAGTTAAAAATAGTTTTTAATTAATAATAATTAGAATAATAGTTATAAAAATAATTTTCTTTTTCTATAAATTTTCTTTTATCATTAGGATTGTAAAATGTATTTTTCATATTTTTAGGATTTATATTGTATAAGTTTAAATTTTTCACTTAGACGTCGCGTAGTTTTAAATTAAGTTTTATAAAACATAAAACAAAACATCATTTTAAATATAGTGATAGCGTTTATTTAATATTTTTATCTTTTAACTTTCTTTAATTTGCATTTAAGCCCCTGTAGCTTATGGGCTTTCTCTTTAGGTATAGATCAACCACAATCCTTTCCGCTCAAATCCTCTCGATCACTTTACGTTTGACTATTCTCGCACAGCTCGTTGGGACTTAACGACCTGGGGAAACACTATACTCTCCTGATCTAAATTGCAATTGGTGTGTGAGCTGTTTTAAGTTCCTTACGGCTGGTCATTCACAAGTGATCAGCTCGCGTGAGAAAACTTGACGGTTTTGCACCAATCACATATGCTAGACCATAATTGGGGTGACCGACACTTTAACATGGAATTTCCAATTCCTAACAAAGACTACGGCGTAACCACTAATAAGGTTACGTCGTAACTAGCATATCTAGTGCAAAATACGAAGGGATTGATGGTTACGGCGTAACTCTTATATTAGTTTCTGTAGTAACCCGATCTGCCTATAAATACCCACTAATTCCGGCATTTCTAATCATCCCATTCCACATACAACAACCGAGAGACGTGGGAAAAAGCCAAAGGCGGTCTATAAGAGCATACGGAGTGTCTCAAGGAGAAATCACTCCCTACGATAAGCATTAGCATTTTATCTTTTCTTTACTTTCGATTCATGTATTTCGTAACTTTGAATATTGAATTGATTTGTATGGTCAATATGAGCGGCTAAGAACCTCTTGGTGCTGGCCTAGTTATGATTCCTTAATTGTTTTGTTTGCATTTACATTACTTTCGTATAATTATTTTAAAGTGTATGCATGCATAGTTTATTGGTAGTGATAATATCAAATAGTCTTGAATATTAAGTGTCAATTTCCCCCAATAATGCTTATAATTTATATCATTTATATGGATTTACGCTTGTTTTCCATTTTTTTCCACTTTCAGGTAAATTACGAGCATTAGAGCTAAAGAGACGCTGAACTGGAGAAATATCTAAAGATTTATCACAGTATGCTACTTTGTAGAAGTTACGGTAACTCTTCTCTCACATTTACCGTAACTATTGCGTGACTCGAATACCAACTTATCGAAGGTTACGCGTAACTCTTCCCAAAGGCTCTGACGTAACTATATTAGGTCAAATGAGGTTCCACGCCACGATACTTACGCCGTAACTATTACCTCAACTACGGTGTAACCAAGTTTATTGAAGACTACGGCATAACCACTTATAAGGTTATGTCGTAACTAGCAGATCTAGTGCAAATTAAGAAGGAATTGAAGGTTACGGCGTAACTCTTGTTATGGTTACGCCGTAACCCAGATCTGGCCTATAAATACCCCACGAATTCCAGCATTTCTAATCATCCCATTCCACATACAACAACCAGAGAACGTGGGAAAAAGCCAAAGGCAGGTCTATAGGAGCATATGGAGCTGTCTCCAAGGGAGGAATCATTCCCCTATGATAAGCATTAGCATTTTATCTTTTCTTTACTTTTGATTCATGTATTTCGTAACTTTGAATATTGAATTGATTTGTATGGTTAATATGAGCGGCTAAGAACCTCTTGGTGCTGGCCTAGTTATGATTCCTTAATTGTTTTGTTTGCATTTGCATTACTTTCGTATAATTATTTTTAAGTGTATGCATGCATAGTTTATTGGTAGTGATACTATCAAATAGTCCTGAATACTAAGTGTCAATTTCCCCCAATAATGCTTGTAATTTATATCATTTATATGGATTTACGCTTGTTTTCCATTTTTTCCACTTTTAGGTAAATTACGAGCATTGGAGCTAAAGAGACGCTGAACTGGAGAAATATCTAAAGATTTATCACAGTATGCTACTTTGAAGAAGTTACGGCGTAACTCTTCTCTCACATTACGCCATAACTATTGCGTGACTCAGAATACCAACTTATCAGAAGGTTACGGCGTAACTCTTCCCAAAGGCTACGACGTAACTATATTAGGTCAAATGAGGTTCCACGCCGCTGATACTTACGCCGTAACTATTACCTCAACTACGGTGTAACCAAGTTTATTGAAGACTACGGCATAACCACTTATAAGGTTATGTCGTAACTAGCAGATCTAGTGCAAATTAAGAAGGAATTGAAGGTTACGGCGTAACTCTTGTTATGGTTACGCCGTAACCCAGATTTGGCCTATAAATACCCCACGAATTCCAGCATTTCTAATCATCCCATTCCATACACAACAACCAGAGAACATGAGAAAAAGCTCAAGGCAGGTCTAGAGGAGCATACGGAGCTGTCTCCAAGGGAGAAATCACTCCCCTACGTAAGCATTAGCATTTTATATTTTCTTTACTTTCAATTCATGTATTTCGTACCTTTGAATATTGAATTGGTTTGTATGATTAATATGAGCGGCTAAGCACCTCTTGGTGCTGACCTAGTTATGATTCCTAAATTGTTTTGTTTGCGTTTACTTTACTTTCGTATAATTATTTCTAAGTGTATGCATGCATAGTTTATTGGTAGCCACCCTTGGTTCGGTAGTTTTGAATGGCGGTAGAGGACAATTGCCTAGGAGATATGACCAACTGACCCTAGGTGAGTGGAATGAGACGGGAAGGGTAAGATATGACCAACTGATGACATTTTCTACTTGTGCGATTTGACCAACTGATCACCTATCGTTTGGATGAACTTAAGAATTAGGGGGTGAGTGTCTAAGTTCCTAACGGTCGGGCACTCACTATTATAAATCTAGAATGTAGCGGTACTTAATGACTTGGCTTAGGGACCGGGAATAACAGGACTTATGAGGGACACCGACTTCTCTCTGTGGTGGCATCTTTGATGATAGGTTAGGCTAACCGACCAAATCTTTGTCCTCTCGACTTTGACCCCACCTGAAGTAATTGGAAGTAAGTAGACGTAGACATTACTAGCTAGGAGGATTAACTAGGTTAGCACCACTCTCCTCTATTGATTTTCCATTTACCATTTATCTGCTTTTATTCTGTGACACCTAGACTTAGTAATAATCCAACACACATAGCTCTTGGGACGACCTTGTCTTTACCGATTACTACACTACATACGACCGGGTACACTGCCCGTTAGTGCATTAGGGTAGACCATAGGTATAACGAGACTTTATAAATATTAAAACACAGTCAAGAAACATGCATCAAGTTTTTGGCGCATTGCGGGAGTTATATTAGGATTAATATTAAGTCTTTCATTTAATTTTAAACTTTTCTCACGATCATATTTCAAGTTTTCAGGTACCATGGAAGTTGTTTACATGGATGACGTCACTCTTGAGGAATATTTGGCATTAACAAGGGAAGAACAAGGACCAGGGATTGTTAGGCCGGCTATCGCAGAAGATTCTCAATTCGGAATCAAACCTCAATTCATGAGGTAATTACGTGCAAATCCTTTCTCTGGAAGCATCACCGATGATGCCCATGAATATATAGACAACGTCGAGTACATTTTCAGCCTATTCAAAATTCCCAGAGTCTCACATGACGCTATCATGTTACGAGTATTCCCTATTTCTCTTACGGGAGCTGCTAAAAGATGGGTTGATCAATTACCTGCTGGAACTGTCAACACTTGGCCTATCCTTAAAAATGTGTTTCATTCAGAGATACTGTCCTCCATCAAAGACGGCCAAGCAATTAGAAGAAATCCATAACTTCAAGCAAGAGGGTGATGAAACATTATAACAAGCTTGGGAAAGGTACAACAAACTATTATACAAATGCCCGACTCATGACCTCAACAGCCAACAAAAGGTGAACATCTTCTACAAAGGTCTGAACATCTCCTCAAGACAAATGATCGATTCTCAGGGACCAATTCCTGGTATGACACCCACTTAGGCTTTGGAAACTATTCAAAAGATGGCAGACCACTCTCACAAATTGCATAATGGAGGAAGAAACCACAGTAAGAATGGAGATATGGAAGGCCTTGCAGCAATAAACAACAAATTAGAAAGCCTCAGAAGAGAAATGAAGAAGCTGAAGGAAAATGTGCATTCCATTCAAGTAGAGCGAAATGAAACTCCACCTACTAAAGAATGTTCCTCCAACGAGGAAGTTAAAAGTGTAGGAGAAGTTAAATATGGAACAGAATCCCCTTTCAACTACTACAATAATAATGGGCCCAGATATCGAGAAAAATCCCCAGGATTCTACACAAGAATCAACAACAATCCTCCTAAACCTAGCCTTAAAGAAATTAGGGTTATGATACAGAAAAGTTACTAAAGTTTACAAAAAAATTGTCCTAAGTTAATATAGTTTCATTTTGTTCAGTTAGGTTACTAAACTTTCGGTAAGCATACACTTCGAAATTTCAGTGTTAGTCCGAGTAACTTGGTTGTATATTTTTTGATAAGTTCAGTAACCTGAGTGAACAAAATTCAAAGTTCAATAACCTAAAAATTCACTTTAATAAGTTCAGTTACCTAAGTGAACAAAGTTTCAAAGTTCAGTAACCTGGATGAACAAAATGAAACTATATTACCTTAGGACAAATTTTTTGTAAACTTTAGTAACTTTTGTGTACCATAACCCAAGAAATTATGCACAGGCACATCGAAGAATCTACAAAAAAGGGAAATAAACTCAAGGAATGGATGGTCAAAGTGAAAGAGGATACCAATATGAACCTACGTAACCAAGATGCTGCGATTAAAAACCTCGAAACACAAATTGGGCAATTGGCTAAAAACCTCGAAACGAGTAATGCTAAAGCCATTGCCTGCAAAGGCATATTTGCGCAAGATAAAGGAAAGAAAGAGCAGTGCACTTCCTCTATAACTAATTATCTTTTCGGGATTAACTACCTAAAAGAGGATGATAAATCAGAAGATGACGAGGTCCTGCCGAGCCAACTTCCTGAGAAACAGCAATACCATGAAAGTTTTCTTCTCCCATGCACTATTGGTAACATTAAGATTCCCACATTAGCTAATTTAGGGGCCGGGGTAAACCTTATCTCTACCACTTTATTTGATAAAATAAAACTTACCAATTTAAAAGAAACAACTATCATGATAGAAATGGCTGATTCCTCTAAAGCTGTACCAAGGGGAATTGTGAATAATGTGCTTTTAAAGATTGGAAAATTCTTTTTCCCAACTGATTTTGTGGTTATTAACATGGGGAAGCGAGAGGCTTACAACTTAATTGTTGGAAGACCTTTTTTGGCCACTTGTAGGGCTCAAATTAAGGTTTTTGAAAAGAAAATTTCTTTGGGAACTGAAAATGAACGAATAACTTTTAGTATGAAAGAGCATATAAAACCAAAAGTTGAAATTTCTATTAATGTTGATGTTGTTAATATTCAATCACTAGATCCCGCTCTTCACTTTAATCCTATTACTAATTATAGTAGAGAGAATGTTAATCATTGTAAGCAGAAACAGGAAAAGATTATCCAAGGTATTGAGGAAACTCCAGTTCCAAACAAACATTTCAGCAACTCGATGTTAACCAAGGATAACGAATCAATGACAGCATGGCCCCCGTATACTCGTCCTAAAAAATGTGAAAGAAAGGCGAATGAATGGATATACCCTCACAAGGGTGAGAGACATGATATTGAATAAGTATTAGAAGATTGGTACAAAATAAGGTTTGGGAACTTGAAAATCCATAAGGGACTGGTTAAGCAGTATAGATACAATCATCTCACTGATACAATAAACGGTGCAAGATCTAGCATAAGTATTACTAGTAGTCTTATTACTGAAGATGATGACCGGGGAAAATCATGTGATGAATGGCTTTCGCATGAATTTGGAACAAATGGCATCCGCAACACTACGAGGAAAAAGGGGTTTGACAAATGGATGAATGAGTGCCAATGAGTGGTGGAAGTCGGCCAGGTCCAAAGGCCCCCTTAGAAGCCCCGTGGCTCTGAGTCTAACTTAAAGACTCGTAAATAAAGAAAAGTGCTCTTTCGGGAGACAACCCGAATTCTCCCTTTCTTTTATTTTATTTCCATTTCTGTAGGGTTTTGTGTTTTCTAACCATTATTGCAGGAAACGAGGAAGTAATTACTGCTGCAATTTGCTGATCTGACCGAGTTACGACGTAACTCATATATGTGATTACACCGTAACCAACCTTTCAACAGCAGAATTCTTGACGCATTAATCATTACGACGTAATACCATGTCCGTGGTTACGCCGTAACCACTCGCTTTGCAGCTTATGCCAGGTTTTGCCAGTTACGGCATAACTCCCTCATAAGAGCTACGACGTAACCTTCCTCTGCTTTAATTCTTTCATTTTAAAACACATTAACCTTGTATTAGTATTTTAAATGAACTTTGTGGGTGTGTTTCCTGTAAACCCTCACGAGACTTCACTCGTCCACTTGGGACACCAAGTAGTTTAAAAGGCTTGTTGCATATGCTAAATGCAACCGTGATTCCTACGAAAGTGAGTTAGGTTTGTTTTTCATTTTTCATTTTTTTTTCTTTTTAGAATTATGCTTGTCGGTAGTGTGATTTTAGGGATTGAAGTTTGCTCATGATGCTTATACGAAGGCACGTCTCTTTTTTGCGAGCCTTCTTTCTTTTTGGAGCAAATTTCAGGGAAGTTCTCGCTCTAATTCTACTTTTCTCTTCACCTTTATTTATTGCTTAGTACAAAAGGGACTTTGTACAATTCAAGTGGGGGGACGGGAGTAGAATTATCTCTTGAACATTATTTTGCCCATATTTTATAGTTTATTTTGAAAAATTATGCCATTTTTAAAATTTTGACATGTTTTTCTTAACCTAACTAGATTAGACCTTAGCCGAGCACATACAACCCTTGATATTATATGGTGAGATTAGCCTTAACCGTTTCCAATATTTTACCCTAAATCCACCAAATTATGAATGTGCCGGTAGCTTGTAAACTTTAGAACTTGGCCTTTGCATCATTTCGAGACCATAGACGAGGTATGTTGAGTTAGCTCAATGTATTTGGACTTTTCAATTTTAGAAGGCAATATTATAGGATTATCACCCAAACAGCCTACCATTGTGTGTCTATCGATTAGTCACCTCGACTTCTCGACCCCCATGTGAAACCCTTTTGTTGCACTCACCTTTAGTGCAAGATACCCCTAGATACACCCATCTGAGCCATTCTTTTCATTTTGTTAACCCGATATATTGTTTCGATACACCTATACACCTTAGCCTACCATGTAGTCTTTACTTGTGATTGGGAAGTCATCATTTGCCTAAGTTCAAGGTTCGAGTGGAAAGGTTCGTAAATCACGCTTTCATCGACAACATTCCTGATTTAGATATGATGAAAAAAAAATTGTTATGATTTAGATATTGTAAAGTGCGATGTTATAAGCACTATATTATGAGCTTTATAGATTTAGTATCGAGGAGGCCACCTCGGTCACATTTGAAGATTGAAGTTGGAGAAAAGGTAGTGTGCCCATCACGACGTCCTCTAATGACACATCTACCTTATATTTCATGATCCGGTTTCTTGACTTCAAAGCTTGAACTTTGGGCGGACGGTAAGTAGTGATGACTTGGTTATAGATTTAGACTACATGCTTGTTTTTTATTTTACACCATTTATATATCCCATGTCTTATCCTACCCTTTAGTCATGAAGTGTGTCTAGGTGATGCAGCGAGCAATCTTTGGTATCTTGGCCATGGATTTGGTCATGTATCATTGATTTTTTCCACTTCGCCGTGACATGTTAGTAATGACGAGTCACCCCTTAACCTTTGTCGTGTCTACCCATATTGCCTTCAAGAATTGTTTAGCCCTTAACTCTAGTGGTGAAGATTTGTGTAACTGCCAAGCTTATGATAGAATACATGATATGACTGTATGATTGAGTGATCACCCCGAAATTGACACTTAGAATAGTTGAGAGATTTGAGTGTTTTGTTCCCCTTTCGTGAGGTGTTCGGCTTTGTTTTATTCTAGCATAAGGGATTTGTAAACTTATATTTTCCAGGTTTTGGGAGATATCTTTTTAGGAATCTTTCTAATAAGGTCTACTTGAATAGCTACCCTTGTTTCAGTAGTTTTGATTGGTGGTAGAGGCCAATTTCCTAGGAGATATGACCAACTGACCCAAGGTGAGCGGACTGAGATGGGAAGGGTAAGATATGACCAACTGACGACCCTTTCTACTTGTGCGATTTGACCAACTGATCACCTACCGTTTGGATGAACTTAAGAATTAGGGGGTGAGTGTTTAAGTTTCTAACGCCCGGCATTCACTATTATAAATCTAGCATGTAGCGGTACTTAATGACTTGGCTTAGGGACCGGGAACAACAAGACTTATGAGGGACACCGACTTCTCCGTGGTGGCATCTTTGTCGATAGGTTAGGCGAATTGACCAAATGCTGTCCTCTCGACTTTGACCCCACCTGAAGTAATTGGAAGTAGGTAGACGTAGACATTACTAGGTAGGAGGATTAACTAGGTTAGCACCACTATCCTCTATTGATTTATCCTTTGCGTTTATTTGCTGTTTTCCGCTTTAGTAGTTTAATAATTAATTCCTTATCGAAATCATATTTAAAATCTGTGACACCTAGACTTATTAATAATCCAACACACATAGCTCTTGCGACGACCTCGGCTTTACCCAATACTACACTACACGCGACCGGGTACACTGCCCGTTAGTGCATTAGGGTAGACCATAAGTATAACGAGATTTTATAAATATTAAAACCTGGTAAGTAAAACCTGCATCAGTAGTGATGACGTACCCTCCGATCAGGTAGAAGGACTCCCATTCGGCCTCACTCGAATTTGCATAACGAAGGACCAAGTCTATCTTCCTAAATCATCGATGGCGTAAAACCATTCATCATTGATATGGTTACCAGTTGGGAATTCTCCAATCGAAGGCCTAAGCCCTTCGGGGTCTTACCTTGAAGACACTAAGACAAAGGAGAACATTGACTTGGTCTTCCCCCACGTTCCCACTATCTCCTTAGCTTCCCCGCCAAGACATAGAGAGTGGGGATGAAGCCCTATCGGTTACCACAAATCATGGGACGCCCCCATGATCTCCGAAACGTGTGCTAACACTCTCCAAGCTTATTTCTCTATCTATAAATAGGTTGGACGAGTCATTTCAATGGTATTTTCACTCAACACAGCATTTCACATACTCTACATTACTTACAACATATATTACATACTTACTCGCATGCCGGAGGTGGTTTCCAGGGTCCAACCCCTGTGCAATCACTTAACGAAGTGTCTACATTTCTTATTGCAAATTGGCTACAAGTTTGGCGCAAGCTTAACACCCCTCATACCCTTCAATCACCATCGAAGGCCTGGTCATGCGAATTATTGTACAATCAGTGGCACCATCCGTGGGACCCGCTACAATTGGTCTCGTTATTCCAAACTTATAACCAGTCAATCACACTCACTACTTTTACAGCATGAATTAAGGAAGAGAATATACTCCCCCTCCGGGTTTCTCTACCTTGACACCAATCCTAGTCAACGATCCTAACAACCTTCCCAACATAACTGCGTCCACTTTCACCACACGATCTTACCCAGAAATAACTCCCATCAACCACGCTTCGACGTCAGCCAACCCCGAACCAGTTATCAGTCCTGCGTTCGTAGAAGCTAACCTCGAAGCACTAGAGTCCTTATTAAGGGCTCAAAGGAGGCAGACTCGGGACGTAGAGATGCGAAGGGAGTTGGAATACTCTAGTGATGAGTATGACGAAGAGATAGAGATGGAGACTAGGCCCTCGGCTCCTGGGGCTACACGCTCAGTGTTAAGGATAGGATCTTTGGGAAGTAGAAGGCCGAGTGGAAGATCGGTGGGTTTCGAAGATGTTTCGGAGAGGACTCCGACGAGAAGGGAAGGAACGATGGAAGGATCCAATGGAAGGAGTCACCGAAGGGAGACTACGGAGGCTAACTTGCCACCACTCTTGGTAGCCCACTTGGGGAGAACTGAAGCAGGGGTTCCGTTGCAGCCTTCTCGCGCATCCGGCATAGAAGGTAATCCACCTCAAATGAATAGGGAGAAATCTTCCTCCTCATGGTATGTACCCTCCTTTCGGACTCAATCTTATCCTGTGGGTCTATCCCACCTAATGGGCAGACTAGCAACCTAGCTTTCCTCAACCTTACGGGAACATGCCCTACGGGCAACCCATGGTATACCCTCTGTATCCTGTCGGAAATCATCCATCTTTTATACCTACTGCTTACCCTCATTATGTTAACCAAAATCCTGGCACAGTACCTCTGAACCATAACCCATACAACACTGTCCCCACTTATATGTCACCTTACAACTGCCTTTATTTGGAGCCTATGGGTTCCATGACACCTTTTGTAAGATGGATAGAAGATTACCCTCTACCAGACGGGTTGAAAATGCCGCACACATTGGTACGTATGATGGGAAGGGGGACCCAAATAATTTCTTACATCTGTTCGAAGGGGCTATTAGAATGCAGAAATGGGTTATGCCTGTTGCTTGCCACATGTTCACGTATACCCTGCGAGACTACGCTCGTATATGGTGGAATGGGCAGAAAGCATGTGGCATAGTAAACTTGGATGATCTCAAGGCTAAGTTTAGGTCACACTTCTGCCAACAGAAGAAGTTCACGAGGACTCATTTGACAGTGCACAACATCAAGCAAAGAGAAAACGAGAGCACTAGGGCTTTCGCTACAAGATACACCGATGACACCTTGCAGATTCTGGGTTTGCACGAGGACCAGCGCATCTCTGGTTTTGTGCATGGCCTGCGAAATAGAAGTCTGGTGGAATTCTTATCCACTGACCTTCCCACAACTTACAAGAGCTTAATGGAGAAGACGTACACCTGGATCGAAGCCAAAGAGGTGGCTACTAATGGAGCTCCGATCGAAAGAAAGGAAAGTCACAACAAGTTCCCAAAGCACTCTTCATGGGAAGGGTCCAAAAATAGACACAAAGGCAGGGACAGGTTCACACCCTACAACGAAAACACCAACCACGGACTCTTGGCAAATCTGTCTAAATCTCCAAGGGAAATAATTGCTATGGAAAGGGCTGCAAAGGCCCTCGAACCTCCCCCTTGTTTGACAAGTAAAGGTAGAAGCAGGGATACGTCCAAATACTACTACTTCTACAAAGATTACGGTCATGACACCAACAGTTTCCGAGAGCTTAAAAGACAGATAGAAGAGGCCGTGAAGTCTGGCCAATTAGGGCATTTGGTGAAGGGTATAAAGAAAGGTAAAAAAAAGATCTTCGACACACAGTTGGGGAAAGATACTACGCCTGTTGAAGCTCTAATCCTCATGGTTCACAAGGATGATTCTGGTTTAAAGAGAAAAGCAGCAGAGAAAGGTTTATGCGGGGTAGGGGACGTGACGTCCCTTCGATTGCTGGCAAAGTTCTCTCTAACGACCCCGTGGTCATCAAAGTCTTAATCTCCAACATGGAAGTAAATAGAGCCTACCTGGACTGCGAAAGCTCCTGCGAAGTAATCTATGAGCATTGTTTTCTAAAGCTCAAGCCTTCGATATGGTCGAAGATGGTAGACTCGAAGATACCTTTGGTAGGATTCTCAGGGGAACACTCATGGCCTCTGGGATAAGTCCCTCTGGAGGTAACGATTGGAGCAGGAAGGCTAAAAAGAACAGAAACCCTGGTTTTCACGATCGTAAGGTCTGAATCTCCCTATAACTTGTTGATACGGAGAACCGCAATGCATAAAATTGGTATTGTTGTCTCCACCATACATGCTGTGGTCAAATTCCAAACACCTTACGTATTGGAATGATATTTTCTAGCTACAGCTTGAAGAAAAGGCAGATGAGGGATACTTTATTGGCTATTCTTTCAGTAGTAAAGCCTTTAGGGTATACAATAGGAGGACAAGGATAGTTGAAGAGAATCTACATGTTAGGTTCAATGAAGAAACTCTAAGTGTTGAGACAAAAGGACCAGAGTGGCTGTTTAATATTGATATGCTAACCAAGTCTAAGAACTATGAGCCAATCAATCCAGGTACATCCACTAATGTTGATGTAGGTACACAAAAGGATTCTGATGCAGAAACAACTTCTAAGGAAGCTGAACCTCTAAAGGAATTCTATTTGGTTGAAAACTGGAAAGCTGGTCCTATCAAACCCATCATTGAAAAGCAGAGTCCCCTAGATGATGATGTTTTGGATTCAGGAAGCAAAGGTGATCATCATCAAGAAAAAGAAGAGTTGTCTCATGATAACTCAGTATCGGTAGAAGAAATTGACAAGCAGAAGAAAATTGCTGAAAACACTGCTAAGCCAAATTCTACCACTGCTAGTTCAACTGAATCCCCTGCTGGAAGTTCATATGGCAATCCTTTGTTTGGAAACACTGCTAGGCCACTATTTGATTCAGTGGAGTATCCTACTGACCCTGACCTGCTAGAATTAGAAGAAAGGGATACTTCCACAGATGATGAGAACTTGGATGACTATTTAAAAGATGCCGATTTTACTAATTTGGAAACAGTCATCATAGAGAGTCCAATTCCTACCACCAGAGTTCATAAAAATCATCCCAATGAACAAATACTTGGAAATTTGAATACTCCCGTTCAAACAAGAAGCAAGACTCAGAACACTAAAACCTTTCCTGAACAAGGTTTCTTTGCAAGATCACTTCACAAAAGGAACAGTCATCAAGATTTGCAAAATTAGTTGTTTGCCTGCTTTTTGTCACAGAAGGAGCCCAAAAGAGTTGAAGAAGCATTAGGAGAAGAAGGTTGGATTGAATCAATGCAAGAAGAGCTGTTACAATTCAAACTTAAAGAGGTGTGGACATTGGTTGATCTACCTAATGGCAAGAGGGCTATTGGAACTAAATGGGTATTCAGAAACAAAAGGGATGAAAGGGGTATTGTGGTGAGGAATAAATCAAGGTTGGTTGCTCAAGGATACACACAAACTTAAGGCTTAGATTATGATGAAGTATTTGCACCTGTTGCAAGAATTGAAGCTATAAGACTGTTTTTGACATATGTTTCATTCAAAATTTTTGTGGTGTATCAAATGGATGTTAAGAGTGCCTTTTTGTATGGTACTATTGAAAAAGAGGTTTATGTTTGTCAACCTCCTGGTTTTGAAGATCCTGGCCATCCTGATAAGGTCTACATGGTGAAGAAGTTTATGTATGGATTGCATCAAGCTCAAAGGGCATGGTATGATTGCCTTTCTACTTATTTTCTGGACAATGGATTTAAGAGAGGACTGATTGACAAGAAATTGTTCATAAGGAAGCACAAGGATGATATATTGTTGATTCAGGTTTATGTTGATGACATCATCTTTGGCTCAACAAATAAGGAGCTGTGCAAGGATTTTGAGAAACTTATGCATGATAAGTTTCTGATGAGTTCTATGGGTGAACCCACTTTCTTTTTGCGGCTATAGGTTCAACAAAGGACTGATGGAATCTTCATTAGTCAAGACAAGTATGTAGCAGATATTTTGAAGAAATTTGGCTTTCAGGATGTCAAGAGTGCAAGTACACCCATAGAGACTCAGAAACCACTGCTACCAGATGATGGAAGTCCCAAAGTTGATTTAAAGCTGTATAGATCCATGATTAGATCTTGATGTATCTCACTGCTTCTAGACCAGATATTATGTTCTCAGTATGTGTGTGTGCAAGATTCCAAGTCACACCAAACACATCATACATGAATGTTGTGAAGAGGATTTTTAGATACCTTAAGGGTCATCCTAAATTGGGCCTTTGGTATTATAAGGATTTAGCTTTTGATTTGGTGGCCTATATAGACAGTGATTATGCTGGAGCTAGTTTGGATAGAAAGTCTACTACTGGAGGGTGTCAGTTTTTGGGTAGCAGGCTAATCTCATGGCAGTGTAAGAAGTAGACTATTGTGGCCAATTCCACCACTAAAGCTGAGTATGTGGCTGCTGCAAGTTGCTGTGGTCAAGTGCTTTGGATTCAGAATCAATTGTTGGACTTTGGGTACAATTTTATGCATACTAAGATTTACATTGACAATAACAGTACAATATGCATTATTAAAAATCCTGTTTTGCATTCTAGAACTAAACATATTGAGATAAGGCATCATTTTATTAGAGATTGTAATGAGAAAAGATTAATACAAATGGTTAAGATCCATACTGACTTCAATGTTGTTGATCTTCTCACTAAAGCTTTTGATGTGGGGAGGTTTCAGTATCTTGTAGTTAGTATTGGTATGATAAATCTCTAAGTCTCAAATTTGTTTTGTAAAAGTTTGTAAAATGTATGTACTGCTATTGGTAGATCTTAGTATTGCTAGTTTAGTTTCATGCACTGCTTGTTATTTTTGTTCCCACTAACTATTTTGCAGATCAAAGTTCAATCACAATTAGTAAGTAGAAATGGTGCTTAAAAGAAACATGGAAATTATTCATTATTATAAAATTGCATCCTAGGATGCAATGGTACAACCATTTCCATTCATACAACCATCATGAGAGTACATATAAAGACAACAACTAAGAACTACCATCAAAAGACTACAGCTTAATGACAACCACCTACAACAACTACTCCCTAGGCCTCTTCCCTAATCCCCACCCTGGCATGGTCTGCCTCACTCCTCTTCCCTCAATAACATTCCAAAATTTTGGGGAAGGGAGACCCATCACTCTCTCTCTCTCTTAGGGGGTGCTGATGAGGATGGACCAGCTGGTTGTGGTGTAGCTGTAAGGAGTTCTTGAAGAGGTGGAGCTGTGAGTGCCTCAGTTGGTGGAATCTCTGCCAGGGGAGGAACAATCAACACTCTTGAGGAAGCTTCATCATATGTGTCCTCATAAGGTGACACATAGCTTGGCATGGAGCTCAGTTCAGAACTTGTTCCTTTCATGAGAGCTTCTTGAGGCACTGGTTGAATAACAGAAGGTCCAGTTGGTGCAGTGTGAGTACTCATGTAGGTGATTGACATGTTCTTTGGGGGAAAATAGTTTTCCCATGCAGTGTTGGAAGATGGACTTTTTGATGAGTCAGATGAGATCTCAATAGGATGGCTTGAGTCACTCATGTTGCTGATTTTGTGGTTTCTTGAGAGAAGGTTTTTGAGAATGTAGTTTGTAGAGAGATGATTTTTGGGAATACAAGATATATGTGTGGTTTATGGGTGATATGTTCTTAAATAGAGTTAAAAAGAAATCAGTGAGTTAAATGTGTGGAAGGTGTGAGTTTTTGTGAAGTAAATGAAGTCTTTGACTTAAGGTGAATGGGTAATGACTTGGAGTTGACTATTTGACGGGGTGTTTAGCACATTGTATAAGCACTGCCAGTATATATGATGTAACCACTTCTAGTTATACTTACCACTGCTAACCTTAACAAAGTTTCAAGTGTTTGGTTTGTGTTTGTGATATGCAGGTTTGAAGGAAGATTTTGTATATTATGGAGGTTTTGGAGCTGTAGGAGTAGCTTATTAAAAAAATAATAATAATAAAAAAATGTGTATCTTTTGTAATCCTTCAAATTAATGCATGATATCACTATTTTTGGCTTAGATTTTTCTGCAGAAGTCTTAGTCAAAGGATTGGCGTGTTGGTGAAGTTTCCACTGCTAGTACATTTCTAACCACTGCTAGTTGTGGGCAACCCACTGCTAGAGCAGTTTCTGATGAAAATGGAAACTCAAGGGGCTGTTTTGTAACATCTTGGTGATAACGTATTTAATCCCTAATTCACTGTCGATCATTCAATTGGTCTTTCAAACACTCACAATTGGCGCTTTCCACAAACCCTAACCACTCCCAACTCCTATTTTCACAAATCCCACATCTTAGTAACCTATCACACGCAGTGGCAACTGCTTATTCCACAACCCACAACTTGGTAGCTTACTTAGTCAAAAACAACCATTCTGAAGGTTTTCATGATATGATTGATTTCATTCAACACAGTCCAATTCACTTTGCCTTAACAGTAGAACCTGTCATTCTTAAATTATATGTTCATCAGTTTTGGTGGAAAGCTGAAATTCATGAGATGATTGATTTCATTCAACACAGTCCAATTCACTTTGCCTTAATAGTAGAACCCGTCATTCTTAAATCATATGTTCATCAGTTTTGGTGGAAAGCTGAAATTCAAGAAAGAGATGGATTAGAGGTTCTAAGGTCTGTGGTTGATGAGAATGAGATACTGGTCACAGAGGATGTGATTAGAGAGGTTTTGAAGCTTGAGGATGCTGCAGGAGTTGTTAATTTGTCTAATGAGGAGATTTTTGAGGGTTGGAAAGAATGGGTTATGAGAAAAGAGGGGATAGGATAAAGTTTCATAAAGGTATGTTTTCACCACAGTGGAAGTTTTTGATCCATACCTTGCTTATGTGTGTAAGTAATAAGACTACTGGTTTTGATGAATTTCCCTCTAAAATTGCAACTGCTATAATCTGTCTATCCCAAGGAAGGGTATTTAATTGGTCTAGGATGATATTTGATGGTTTTCTGAAGAACATTAAAGAAAAGGGAAAGTACTACTTATATCCTAGGTTTGTTCAATTAATAGTGGAGAGTCAGATCACAGAACCCCATTCCTCATAAAAGACAGTATGATGTACTTCATATGCTACCTAAGGTATTTGCACATATGAGGAAGCAAAATCCAAATTTCTCAGGAACTCTTACACCATTATTCCCTCACACGCTCAACTTGCTAGATATTGTAGAAGAGGAGAATCCCCAATCCAATCAATCCACTGCTGAACCCTCTGCTACAACATCTGTACCCCCTGCTACAACAAATGAATCCACTGCTACCCTATCTGAACCCCCTGCAAACCCACCTGAACCCACTGCTGAACCCTTACCCTTACCAGCTGAACCCAAAAGGATATTAGTTCAACGAAGGAGGAGGAAGGGCACCAAGCTACCTCAGGCTGGTGTTAGTGGTATAGTTAATGAGGCTGTCACAAGAGGTGAAGGTGACATGAGTAGAAGGGCTTTCACTACTGCTTCAGGATTAGATGTTGGGCAGGTCAGTGAAATCATAAGTAAGACCCAACCACTGGAAACTCCTAATGTGGAGAGTTCTATTGAGCCCAACACAGGTGGAGGAATCCCTAGCCAACTGGCTAACTCAGGGTACATGGATGATCAGGCTAGGTCTGATGTCATGTTTTCTACACCTCAGGATTCACCTCTCGGAGCAGGTTACAGTTACAGTTACACAGCTCGAAGTGATGAGGATAGTTTGGGACATAATAATGAATTGACGGGTACTGACAATGTACATGATGACTTTTCCAGGGATCCACCTCTCGGACCAGGCCACATAGGTCGAAGTGGTGAGGATATTATTGAACTATTAAGTGCATTGACCGCTAAATGTACCAAAATGGAAAATACAATCACTGGTCTTCAGGAAGTTGCAGTCTTTCAAGCTGGAACTAGCAGAAGACTGAGCACATGGTAATTGTATTGGAAAGAATAAGAAGACCAGGGATTGCGGCTTATAGGGGAGTCAAGAAGGTGAATAAGAAGGCTAGCTCCTCAAAGGATCAAAGTTTGGAGGATGCATCCAAACAGGGGAGGAGTAAAAGCAAGGATTCAGGGGAAGATTTAAACTTGGATGTTGATCTGGATTTGGATAGTGGAGAGCATGGTGATAATTATATGGTGAATAACAAGGAAGGAAAAGAAGCAGTGTTTGAAACTTTGAAGGTTGTAGTTGAAGATAAAGAGGAAGAAGTGGTGAATGCAACAACCACTGCTATTGTTGCTGAATCCCCTGCTAGTGCAGATGAAACCACTGCTGCAACCTCTGAGGTAGTTTTATCCACTGTTACTTCAGATACACCTATTGCTATTACAACCACTGCTACCATAATCACAACCACTGTCACACCACCACCCAAGTCTAAGGAAGTTGAGAAGGAGGTTGCTGGTACACTGTTAAACTTAAGTAAAACCTCATTAAACCCTGAACCTATTATTGCACCTGTTCCCATTATACTTAAACCTACTGGACCTAAACCCTTGGAAAGTTTAAAGATTGGTGAACCTGTAAAGACTAAAGTGGTTCAACCAGACATTGGAAAGGGTAAAGGCATTGCAGAACCAGAAGAAGAAGAAATTGAATTTGATTGTAGGGAGGAGCAGATTGCACATGATCATGAAACGTCTAAGAAGTTACAAGAAATGTATCAGGCTGAAGATCTGGATTTTTAAAAGAAAAGGAAAGAAGAAGAGAAAGCTACTCAGAGATTGATTGAAGAGTGGAACCAGGAACAACCTGTTGGGAATTATATGTTTGAGTTGATAAGACAAAAAGGATGAAACAAGAGGGACTTAATATGACAAGAAGGAAACCTACAAAAAGATGGAAGGACTTGCTGGCAAAAGAAGTTTTATTTATTAGTCCTTATTCTCTAGTATATAAAGAGGACATAGGTGTAGGTTTTAATTAAGTCTTCCATAATGTAGACGTCTAGTAAAGGTGTGTGTGTGTCCTAGGCATATAGTCTTGTAAACGCCTAGGTTATTAGTTTAGTTAGTAGACGTGTTCCTATAAACGTCTAAGATTAGTTAGTGTTAGTGAATGAAAACCTTGTGTCAATAACAATTATGTTTTGATTTATCCGCTGCGTATTGTCATTGTTATTGTTAAACCCTAAGGCTCATAAACGATCAAGAAACTATCTTCATCACGTTCTTAGTTTCTATCAATTGGTATCAAAACGGGGAGCTCTTTACCTAGGGATTCACAAGGTTTCTTGGCGAAAAAGAAGGAAGAAAATCGATTTTTTACAAAATTCGTAACTTTCTGCAGGGCTGTTTTCAAGAGGGCATAACTTTTGATTGAACCGTTGGATCGTGACGAAATTTTTGGTGGATGTTTTCTATATACTCATCTAACTTTCCACCAAAGGGATCTTCGATCTGAGCTATTATGTGAAAGTACTGCTTAAAATCTTCTTTGTTATGTCGAAAATCGCTTGATTTTTAATGTCTCGTTGTTCAAGATATGAAAGTACTGCTTGGAATTCAAAGTACTGCATATTATATACGAAAGTACTGTTTCTTGTTCAAAGTACTGCTCAAGGTTTTTACATGGCGAAATTTATTTGGATTGGCAGTATAATGGTTTATTACGAGGAGATTTGGAATTAAGGGGAAGTCGAGTATAATTATTGTTATGGTTTTTGGACGACACACACACAGGTTATTGTTCACACACACAAGGAGTTTGATGATTTGTTCTTAAAATGATTCAAAAAGGCTCGTATTTGATTCTTATGGATTAATTGATTACGAAGAAGGTTGAATATCATTTATTTAATGTTGTAGTTGAGTTTCACAGGTTTGTGTTCTTATCATCTAGCTTGATGAATCTAGCAATGTGTGATTTTTCTTATGATGCTCTATGCACACATTGGCTATCACTTAAAGGAGTTGCATTGTAGTGCTCAGTGTCTCATATTAGTTGAGGATTTTGTCAAGGGATTGCGGTCTACTTATATTTGGTGATTCGTATATGTATGGAGTTCCGTGGATAGTACAAGATTTAAGACACAAGTTTGGGAAATTCTACTTCTTCATCAAATTCGTTATATTTGGTTTTCTTCACAAGTAATCATTACATAAAGCCTACAGATTTGAAGAATCAAGAAGATGGTTAACATATGGGTTTCAGGGGAAGCTTATTGTTAAATGTTTAATCATCTACATGCATCACTCAAGGGGAAGTGTTTGATTTTTACTACTGTCGATCATTATTACTACTACTAGTTGGATTTTTCTACTGTTTTGGATACATTTTTCTTATGATGCGTAATGGTGGGAAATTTGAAGCATTGGACGGCTTAGATTGGAAGTATGATATTGGTTCGTGGTGGTCAAGATCATTATTTGCATACGTTCCCTATTTGGATAATAACAAAAAGAGGAAGAGATGTTTGAGTGCCATGGCATAGATTAAGGGGAAGACAAAGGAAGACATACTTGTTTCATTCATGGTGAGATCCCTGATCTCAATTTCTCTACTTCGTTTAGGGAAGTTGGTTCAAGAATGGTTTTGTCATTATCAACTAGGGGAATATTGTTGGGAATTATACGTTTGAGTTGATAAGACAAAATGGATGAAACAAGAGGGACTTAATATGACAAGAAGGAAACCTACAAAAAGATGGAAGGACTTGCTTGTAAAAGAAGTTTTATTTATTAGTCCTTATTCTCTAGTATATAAAGAGGACATAGGTGTAGGTTTTAATTAAGTCTTCCATAATGTAGACGCGTCTAGTAAAGGTGTGTGTGTGTCCCAGGCGTATAGTCTTGTAAGCGCCTAGGTTATTAGTTTAGTTAGTAGGCGTGTTCCTATAAGCGTCTAAGATTAGTTAGTGTTAGTGAATGAAAACCTTGTGTCAATAACAATTATGTTTTGATTTATTAGTTGCGTATTGTCATTGTTGTTGTTAAACCCAAGGCTCATAACGATCAAGAAACTATCTTCATCAACTAAGAACGTGATGAAGATAGTTTCTTGATTGTTTATGAGCCTTAGGGTTTAACAATAACAATGACATTACGCAGCGGATAAATCAAAACATAATTGTTATTGACACAAGGTTTTCATTCACTAACACTAACTAATCTTAGACGTTTATAGGAACACGTCTACTAACTAAACTAATAACCTAGGCGTTTACAAGACTATACGCCTAGGACACACACACCCCTTTACTAGACGTCTCCATTATGGAAGACTTAATTAAAACCTTCACCTATGTCCTCTTTATATACTAGAGAATAAGGACTAATAAATAAAACTTCTTTTGCAAGCAAGTCCTTCCATCTTTTTGTAGGTTTCCTTCTTGTCATATTAAGTCCCTCTTGTTTCATCCATTTTGTCTTATCAACTCAAACGTATAATTCCCAACAATCTTCCCCTAGTTGATAATGACAAAACCATTCTTGAACGAACTTCCCTAGACGAAGTAGAGAAATTGAGATCATGGATCTCACCATGAATGAAACAAGTATGTCTTCTTTTGTCTTCCCCTTAATCCATGCCATGCCACTCAAACATCTCTTCCCCTTTTTGTTATTATCCAAACAGGGAACGTATGCAAATAATGATCTTGACCACCACGAACCAATATCATACTTCCAATCTAAGCCGTCCAATGCTTCAAATCGCCCACCATTACGCATCATAAGAAAAATGGATCCAAAACAGTAGAAAACTCCAACTAGTAGTAGTAATAATGATCAACACAACCTTTACTTCAAGCTTCTGAAACGATAAAGACAGAGTGGATTGATCATGAATGGGGACAATTAGACATTGATAAAGGTCTAAGGTTTTGACTGAAAGGATGAGAAAAATGAAGAAGGAAAGAGTTGTTAAAGATTATCAAGCTAAGAAGAATAAACCTCCAACTAAGCAAGAAATGAGAAATCAAATGATGAAGTTTATCAGACATATGGACATGCATATTAGTGTAAA
Source organism: Chrysanthemum lavandulifolium (assembly GCA_022545495.1). NCBI lineage: Eukaryota > Viridiplantae > Streptophyta > Magnoliopsida > Asterales > Asteraceae > Chrysanthemum > Chrysanthemum lavandulifolium. Next base: position 89,445,667 of record CM040240.1, read on the forward strand.
TTTAAGAGAATGCTCATATGAAGAGGTTGAGGAGATCTATCAAGCATGTAAAAGAATATATGATGACTTCATTCCTATGAATTCTGAGAAAGAAGATGAGTGGATAAAGAACAGACAAAAGAGAAAAGCAGCTATTCAGGAGGAGTCTAGTTCTAAGAAACAGAAATTGGATGAAGAGATTGATAAGGAAGAAAGAATAAATATGTATCTTATGGTGTGTGATAAACTAGAGCCTATTAATCCAACACCAGTAAGAGCTATACATCCAATTATGGATTGGAAGATAGTCACAGCTAATGATAGAGAAATGATTGAAATCATAAGATCTAATGGATGGAAAAGTACATACTTTAATTTTGGATGTTTGCTATTTTGTTTGTCTAAAGTTGATTTGGAACAACTGTGGAAGATCATGAAATTTAGATATGGTAAGTTTGGACCAACTGGTAACTTAGCAATGTTTGTGTGGACAGTTGTGAAGAACTTGTGTCAACCCAATCCAGAAGACAAATTTTGGGAAGACTGTGAAGTGGTTGAATGGATGTTATATCAACCCTGCAGAGTACATGCTGTGCAGACTACACAGGAGAAGTTTTTCATGTTCATAGATAAAGACTATCCACTAACCAAGAATGTAGCCAGAAAGATGTTGGAAGCCAAACTTGATCCACAAGGGACAAAGCCTACAAATCCTATGATTGACCAATTGTTCTTGAAGATTGAGAAGATTGCAGATCTACAAGGTCCTCTAGACATTAAAGGCAAGCCTCAATGGAGATTAAAAAGAATGACAAAAAGGTCTAAGGCTACTGATGAAGAGTCGGGATATAATAAGGAGACTGAGGAGGCTGCTGAGTGTTTGGATACATCCTCCTAGTGAAGATATTTTGGGCTTAAAGGAAACTTGATGTTTCTGTTAGAAACTATCAAGTTTAGGGGAGGATTGTTGGGTTTTAGGTTCCAATGAAAGGAATTATTCTAAGTATGGAACCACTGCCAGCACAAATGTAACCACGGCTAGAAGACAGGAACCACTGCACAAGACAAACCACTGCTAGTAGGAATATGGATCCACTGCTAATGTAATCAAAGCATTGCTAGTTAGATATGTCGGTTTAATGTTTTGTATTAGATAAATATGGTAAAGATATTTATCTTGTAGGTTACGTATTGTATATTGTAAAGGACTCCTTAGCCTATAAAAGTAGGTCCTAGGTTAGAATTAGATATACGTATTAGTTATATCTAAAGTCGATACACTTCAAGGTTATAAAACCCTAATACTATTTAGAGTATTCGTATTAATAAAATATTGAGGTGTTGAGTGTTAATCAAAGTATTCTTCTTAAGATTAAACATTAAATTCCGCGTAGTGTTTAATAGTTTGTGTTACTTAAGTCAGCTTCTATAAAGGATCATTTGCTCAACTGGGATCAACAATTCCTATTAGCCAATAGTCTTCGGGACTGGTTGGATACCTATGATTTCACTTAGCCAACAGTCTTCGAGACTGGTTGGATACCTATGATTCCATTTAGACAACAGTCTTGGGACTGTTTGGATACCTATGATTACTATTAGCCAATAGTTTAGCTCCAGCTGGTTAGCGATAATGACTGATTGGACACCTATTGTTCACGGGACCACGTGGTGGTCGGATTTCATGATGTGGATTACATTTCTTTTACAACTTGCTCAACACTATTACCTATACATATGTCCTACTTGGTTATCAATGCACAACAAAACTGATTTACTACTTTATTTCAAACCTATGAACTCACCAACCTCGTGTTGACATTTTTAGCATGTATTTTCAGGTTTATCGTGACAACTTATCTTGGAGGCTTTTGGCATGGCATGGCATGGTCATAGGATACTCTGACATTTTTGGGACCGCTTTATAATTATTATGGGCCTGTATTTTCGCACTTTTTTTTAATAATGTAAACTTTATACCTTTGTTTATGAAGTTTCTTAATGTAAAACCGTTGTTCTATACTTTGTGTTTTGATACCAATTAGTAGCACCTCACGACCCGAATGCTTCCGCTGTGCCTAATTTGGGGGTGTTACATAATGAGATCTCAATAAATTCTATAATGTCTAAGATCATATGGAATTCAAACAAAATGACGTCGATAAATTTGTTGAAACAATATAGCGCTTTCTATTATGTATAATGAGGATCATAAATCAATTGTTATTCAAAAGTGCGCTCAATGAAACGATTGGCCAACGTGAAAAGACGCAATCTCGTAAAAATACGAGAAGTCTTGGGACATGAAGTCCATACAAATAAATGTGTAAAATATATTGGATATACATTAGTCTTTGTGTGAATGCAAAATAAGAGTTCTAAAGTTATGTCTTTTAAGACATGAATTGTGAATAAGTAAATTCACAAAAACAAGAAGTTGATTACCAAAAAAAGAAGAAAAAAAAAATTGTCTCGAGGTGGATGTAAATATCTTATTGATTTTATGAGACAAATAATCTTGAGGTATTTGATTCGCTCTAAATAAGTTTTATTATTGCTCTCATATTTCATGACGGATCTATAATGCCTCAAGCATGTCTAGCAACTTTAATTTCTTGAAGCAAATAATAAAGTTCTCAATAGCTCTACTTGATCAAATTGAATGAATCCTTATATGGATAAAAGTTATTTGGATGCATATTATCTAAATTGCTTTTACACATGTTTCTATAAAATGATTGGTCCTCAAGTACCATACATAAGTGCAACTGAGGCTTTAATAATTAATATGCATCATGAAAGTGTATTTTTCTCTTTTACTGTTTGTATTAGCAATGTATATTTTTCAACCAATGCATTTGATATTGTGTTAGAAGCTACACATATATTTGATCATCTTTGCAGGACATATTCTTAACATCAATTATTCGGTGGACTTTAATACAAAGTCTTTGCCGTAAAAATGTCTGAGCAACTACTTCGGAAGATTAATATTCGAAGTTTGAAAGATATACGTTAAATTGAGGAGGAGCATTATGCGCATTGCACTCTTTTCCCCTTCATCAAGTTTTTTTTTATCCCACTGGGTTTTTCTTGGTAAAGTTTTTAATGAGGCGTTTTATAGCGTATAATAAACGGTGGCTATCTAAGAAGTAGTGTTGCAAATATTAATAGGCTTATGTCTATTCACATTTATCTCTAGTGGACTTTAGGGTTTGAAATGTATTCATCTATCCTATATATACAATCCACTTATAACCTTGATTATCACTCAATAAGAATTCTATGTTTTTTCCTCTTTTGTTCTTATGTTCTTTATTATTGTTCTCTATCTTTTATAACACTCATAACTCTTAAAATGGTTTAGAAAAAAGTTGAAATATCTTGAACAACAAGAGTACACAATTCTATTGAAACGGGATATGGTGTTGATACGAAGTAGACACTAATACACTTAACCGATGGTAAGGACCACTACCATTTTGAATTATATTGAACTTGTTTACCATTTTGGTGATTGCGTATATATTTGTAAAATTAAACCACGATGTCATATACCTAGTAGACTAGACGTATTTATCTACATTAATTTGTTTGTGAATCTTTAACTATTATTTTAATTTCAAAAACTCCTTGATTTTAAATTTTAGTATAAGAATGACTAATTGTGACCCCAATAGAATTTTATGTTAGCACATTTGTTCTTAGTTTTGTTGTCTTCCATAGTTTGTTGTCTTCTAAACTTCGCATAGTGTTATTTTGAAACTATGAAATGACTAATTGTGACCACTATAATTATTTTATTTATTTTTTGTTAGAAAATCGATTAAAAATTATGCAAAGTTTAGAAGATGAACTCATCAACAATAAAAGGGAATTGATTTGCACACTTTGTGAATTAACTGAGACACTCCATCTCTGCATTAAATACTTGTACAATATTAAATATCTTGCTTTAAATGCTTGTACTTTGAATGTGCAAATAAATTTCAAGAGTGTGCAAAAGTCATAATAAAAATAAAACGAAGTTTAGAATATATAACTAGACAAATTTTTATGTTGGCATTGTGACCCCATAGTTTGAAAGTGGACAAAATACTACTAACTAAAGATGTGAGAACAATTATTAGTAAAATAAAGGGTAAACTAAAAATTCCATCCATAAAGTTTCATTTTTTTGCACAATGGCCCCTCTCGATAAGAATTTTTAGCAAATATTCTTAAAGTGGACTTTTTGGTACAAGCTGGCTATTATGGCTAACGCTTGTTATTTTTACCCGTTAAATGCCATCACGTGCAATCCACGTAAGGGCCTTTTTGTCATTTATCTTTTCTATCCATATACTCTACCTCCCACATATCACAAAACCCAAGACAACCTTCATTTTTATTTTGATCTCAAAAGTTACATTTCACTTTTAACCCCAAATTTTAGAAATCACTTACGAAGATCACATCTTCAAATTGTTGGAAATAAATTTTGGCAATCGTGCACACTGTACCCCCATCCGTAATTTAGGTCTAATTTATGGTAAGCTATTTTTCCTTTTGAATTTTTTAGATTATTTATCGAATAGGTAGTTAAAAGCATGCATACTATTTGTAAAAAAATGAGTTTACGTTATATTTCAAGAGATGAAATTTTTATTTTGTTTTTTTTTTTCGTTTGGTGATGTTTTATGTGTTTACACATATTCATATGACAACCTCTTTACGTTGAAAATCCATTACAATGGTGATTTTACCTCACCACCAGAAAGAAGATATCGTTTTGCATAAGTAGATTGGTTTGACTTAGTTGATTGTGACATGTTTTCAATGAACACATTGGATGAAATGTTAGAGGATTCAGGTTACAAAGATGGTAGGATTTTTCACCCATTTAAGGATACCTGGCCAGTCTTTGGATGAAGGTTTGGTACCACTAATGTCTTACCAAGATGTAATCACTTTTTGGAGTATGTCCTTAGATTTAGAGAACTAGAGGTGTATATTAAAACAGGTGTTTCATTGGTTGAAATGCACATGATGGAGGGAATGATGAGTAAGGGTAAGGGTTTGGTCAAAGAAGAAATTGTGGATGATAATGATGTCAAGGAAGTTGCTAGAAAGGAGGTTGCTAGTGATAGTAGAAATAGGAGTAAATTACTATTGTTACAATGGAATGGTTCCAATGAAGATGGTTAGGATAGAAATGATGTTAAGATTGAAACTGAAGCTTCAAGAAGTAAAGTAGCCACCATTGTTTATAGGTAGTAATGATATTTATTTTTTGTTAGCCTTAATATAATGTGTTATAAAGTGATGGTCATTCACATTTAGGAACTTTGTAACGTGTGTTCGATATTGTATTAGAATAGTCATTGCGCTCGTGGATTGGGCCAAGCTAACCGGTTATTAGTTACGTTATGTTTAGTCATGTATTAATGTAAGCCCAATCCACGATCCATACAAAGCCCATCCTAAGCCCATAAGGCTTTTATGTAATAAGTATAAAAGGTACACACCTAGTCATTTTGGTGTGTGTGCTTGAGTGTGTAGTATGTGTTTTTCATATGGAATAAACCTCTTCATGTTTCATCTTTCTCTCTAAATACATACGCCCCATATATTATTCAAGTCACCATTTCCTTGCTTCATATTAGTGTTAGTGTGATAGAGTTGATAGATATAAGGTCCTACAAGTGGTATCAATCGCCAAACAATGATCTAGGAGTGTTTTTTGTTCAAATTTGTGGTGAAAAGCATCAAATCATTTGATTTTTTTTGCATTTTTTAGCTTAAAGTTTGTACTTTTAGGCTTAAGATTGTTATATTCGATTAGTTTGGTGTTTAGATAGGTTAGATCATACGTTTAGTGGATCATTTGGGTGTTATTCGAGCTAAAAAGTCATTTTTTCTACTAAGCGATTTGTCAAATTCGTCTATGCGTTTTGTGTTTTCTGTGCGATTTGTGTGGAAAAGTACAAAGCGATTTGTGTAAAAAGCATAAAAAGACAACACTTTGACAGTGACTTGTACTTTATGCAATTTGAGCTTATGCGTTTTGACGTTTAAGCGCTTTGACACTTTATGCGATTTGTCCCTTATGCGTTTTGACGTGTATGCGATTTGGCCTACGCGATTTGTCACTTATGCGTTTTGACGTGTATGCGATTTGACCTATGCGATTTGTCACTTATGCCTTTTGACGTGTATGCAGTTTGAGCCTATGCTATTTGTTGACTTTTCTCAGTGCGGTTTGTTGACTTTTCTCATCAAAACTTCAAACGGCCATAACTTTTGAACCTTATCTCCGTTTTCAGCGTTCTACCCATCAAAACGACCGTGAGAACGAGGAGAATAACATGCTGAATAAAATAAAGTTGATTTAGGTCAACCTTCGAGGCCTAAATCCGCTCCGAACAGAAGTTATTGAGGTTTTTAAGTTGTCGGACCAAATTTTCACCAAGTTTTCACCACAATAACTGTACTTAATCATTATCAATCACAACTCCATTATCGTTGAATCGATCCTACATCAACTTTATCATTAATGCCTTCATCAATGGCAACTTAACAAGACATTCATGCAGCCGGTGCTGAAAACCGTCCTCCTATGCTGGAAAAAGGTGGATATCTTCAATGGACAAGTCGAATGCTCCGCTACATCAAGACCAAACCTAATGGAGAACTGATGATTCAATCCATTATGAATGGACCCTACAAGCCTCGACAAGTCCAAGACCCTGGAAGTCCTAATGCAACACCTCCCGTCCCACCATCTTTTCGTGATCAAGATGAATCAGAATACACTGACGAGGATAAAAAGCAGATCGAAGCAGATGACATGGCAATTCACATTATCCAATTGGGATTACCAAGAGACATCTTTGCTGCTGTAGACAGTTTTGAAACTACTTACGATATGTGGGAACGTGTTAGACGACTATGTTATGGAACAAAAATTGGCCAACAAGACATGGAGAACAAGCTGCTAACTGAATGGGAGAAGTTTACATCAACTCCAGGAGAATCAATTCAATCCTACTATGGAAGGTTTTGCACTTTGATGAATGAACTTATCAGAAACAAGTTGACACCTAGAAATATCATGAGTAACATCAAATTCATCAACAATCTTCAACAAGAATGGGGAAGCTATGTCACTATTGTCAACCAAACAAAGGACTTACATCAAGTGAATTTTGATCAACTCTACGATTTTCTGAAACAAAACCAAGCTGAAGCCAATGAAGTAAGGAAAGAAAGAATGGCAAAGAATCATGATCCCTTGGCACTAATTGCAAAGACACAAACTCCAGTGAACACACAACAACAACCTTCTTCATCATCTTCCACCAACAACAACAACTTGCAAAGAATACATCCCACAACCACAACCCTGTCATCCTCAACAACAATTCTACCCACCGAACAACAAGTCATTCAACAACAATAAGATCCACAATACCGGGATCCGTGAATCACCGATATTGAAGTTGAACAAACAGAGGCGTTGTCTAATGCATTCGCTTATTTGACTAAAGTATTCAAAGGACGCTATTCCACCCAACTAACAACAACCAAAGGATTTCTTCAAACACTCGCACTGCACAAATTGCTCGGTAGGGTGTGAATATGGGTTAAGGAGGACAAATGATTGGAGTTATTGGGAATCGTGAGGATATGCTCTTGGATTTCACATGGGTAATCGAATATGCGAATACGAGTCAATATGCACGAAATCGAGCGATTCAAGATCGTGGTAATCAGTTGGGTTAGCATGTTGGAAACCGATGGGTCAAAATGTTGTGAACGAGCGATGGGTAATCCGAATGGGAATGTTGCAGCCCGGTTGTTGGGAAGTATGGAAATGTGAATCAAAGCTAATCGGGTTACGTGTTACAAGCTGTCAAGGAGTGGGTCACATTGCAAGGAATTGCCCTACTAAACCGAAAAGAAGGATTCAACAGATCTCCAAAAAGCATTCTTGTTGGTACAAAAGCGTAAGCGGTATGCATTTGAGTCTTGAGGAACATGACTTTGTAGCAATTATGGATGAATTGGAAGACCGAGAAGACATCAATGTAAACCGCATCTTCATGGCAAATCTTCAGAGGCTAAGCACGACATCGACTCTTACAAACCTCCTGCTTATGACGCCAATGCAAGATGTCGAGGTACCAATCACGATCCATGCTATAACAATGTCATATTTGATGTGTTTACTCATGATGAACAAGATTCGCGGACGCCAACACCTACTTATGATACATACCGACAATCGAGTTGTAGCAATACTAACTCGAAACTCCGGATGTGGATCCTAGTGGAGGTCAGTATGGCACAAAATCTCGAGACCGATGAGGAAACACGTGCATTATTTGAAACATTAATCAATAATTGTGGCATTGAAATTGAGAAAGTTAAAACGGTCAATCGCAAAGTTAAGGCCGCGAATGATAAACTGACCGCTGAGCTTGAGAGGTACAAGGAGAATGCAAAAGCTTTTGAATTTCACAAAAACAAAGAATCAGAATTAGAAATTGGTTATAGAAATTCCGTTTTAAGAGAAAAACAATTGCAAATTAATTATGACACACTTGATGTTAATTTGAACTTGAAAATCAAATCTTTAAACGAGGAAATTTCTAATCTTCAAAACCAACTTATTCTGATCTTGAAAAAGAAAAGAAAAAGTTAATTGCTGATTTTTCAAAACGAGAAGATTCTGTTCTTGATAAAATTCTTGAAAAAAATGAGAAAATCAACAAATTGGAAAATTTGCTTGTTACAACGGGTCATTCAGCTAAAACAACCAATATGCTAATCAATCAAACAAATCCGTATTATCATACAACTCAAAAAATGGCTCTTGGTAACCAACCTCCTTGTGCACTCAAGAAAGCTTAGAAAGATCAGAATGTGTTGAATAATGGAAAACCTTTGCATGAACCCATAAATTTTCGTGATTCACTTGAAACGTTAGAACTAATTGATGAGAGTAGATCAAAAATAAAACAAAAGAACCCAAATTTAAAACCAATTGATTACAACAAACTTAACAAAATGTCTGGAATTACCTTTGTTCCTCAAAAAGAAACGTCAAAGTTTTCCATCTCACCCAGTGTTTCAAACAATGAGTCAAAACCAGTTTCAAAACCCGTAGGTGTCTCAAAATCATTTTCGAACATGGAACAAATGTCTTCAAACAATCCTTTTAACACAAGTGATGCTAGAAGCATTTTAGATGACGTTAAAACAAGAATTGGGCAACTTCAACAGATTGTTAAATCTAAAATCAACATCAGTTCTAACAACTGGTTTTCTAGTTTTGATGATGAAATGTAAAAGGTTTTCGAAACTCAAATTGCCACTCTGCTAAACAACATCAGTGCGAGGGTAATTCATTTTGAACAAGCATTTTTAAATGAAACAGTTGACTTTGTCAAGGACCATAAATCCATGGTAAAGCAAGCTAATGAATGTTTAGAGCACATCAAAGTTTTGGAAATTTTGAATGATTCTCTCTTCGAAGATGTTATAACTACTGATATCATGTCCATTGTTTTGCAAACATATTCTGTTGAAGACCATGAACGACTCCAGTCTGAGACCTCCGCAATTGTTTCAAAATATGAAAAAGCTCTTGAAAAACTTGAAAAAGAAAATGTCTCATATTTTAAACAACTTGATCGAAAAATGAAGCAATGCAAGTATGACAAACTGTCATATGAGCGTGCCTACAAGGACATGAAAGAGCAAAATGATCTTTTGAGGGCTCAGCTGGAATGTCAAAATGGAAAGGCTGTGGATACTAAGTTTGCAAAACCATTGACTGAGGAGAAAGCAAATGTTCCCAAACCGGTTTTCAAACCAAAAATGTCTATTTCTCTGCCTCCTCGAAGAGTCAATGAGCAAAATGATTTGTCAAAACCAGTCACTCCACATGCCTTGCAAAAGCAAAATGAAATGATTGTTGAAACAGAAAAAGAGGTTATCAAGAAACCAAAAGTTTTAGCACCTGGCCTTTTTAAGATGAGTACCACTAATGCATCTGCCTCCACATCTAAACCATATGGAACAAATGACATAAGTTTAGAAAAGCACTTTACAGAGACTACGAAAGCTGAAACCAATTCTCTAGATAAAAATGTGAATCCTAATGCGTGTGCCCTACGTTCTACAGGACTAGAAAGCACCTCTAGGAGCAGCAAACTAAATCCTAAGAGCAATACAAGGAACAATAGAGTCTCGCCTGCCTCTAGGAGTAGTAGCTTGAATAAAGAGAAGAAAGTAGAAGAACACCCTAGGAATTTACCGCTTTGTAATAAGAAAGACATTTCATCTGAATGTAATGAGCCTATGAAACTTGCTATGTTAAATGAATGTGTTGAATATGTTTGTGTAACTTGCAAGAAATCTTTAAGTAACGTTCAAGATGATTGTGTTTCTAAGAATGAGAATGTCAAGCCTGTTCAGAAGAACGTTCCAAAAAGAACTTATGCTAAACCATTAGGAAATCTAGTTGCAAGATTTAGGTCTTACACTACCAATAAGAAGCATAGTCTTTACTTTAGGGATGATATTTGGAAACCAACGGGTAGAATTTTCACACTTCAGAATGGTAGAATCAAAACGGTTTCCAAAAACTTCTTCTTCTGTATTTGGCAGGTTATCGAAATATGTCTTTGGATCGTCGACTCGGGTTGCTCCAAGCACATGACCGGGAATCTGAAGATACTGATCAATTTCGTCTGGAAATTCATGGGAACCGTCCTCTTTGGAAATGATCATGTTGTAGCTATCATGGGTTATGGAGATCTTCCATTTGGAAACTATTTGATCACTCGGGTTTACTATGTTGAAGGGTTGGGACACAATTTGTTTTCAGTCGGGCAGTTCTGTGATTCAGATTTAGAGGTTGCATTTAGGAGAAATTCTTGCTTCGTTAGAAACTTGGATGGAATTGATCTCTTAACTGGGAATCGTGACACAAACTTGTATGATATCGATATTAACCAAATGGCCTCTTCATCACCAATATGTCTTATGACAAGAGCATCTGGAACAAAGTCCTGGATGTGGCATAGAAGGCTATCCCATCTCAATTTCGACACAATCAACAAACTTGCCAAAGACAACATCGTCAACGGACTTCCAAAGTTCAAATACACCAAGGATCACCTATGTCCATCATGCGAACAAGGAAAAAGCAAAAGAGCATCATATAAACCCAAACCCGTACCTAGTTCGGAAGCAAAGTTGCATATTTTGCACATGGACTTATGTGGCCCAATGAGAGTTGAAAGCATTAACGGGAAAAAGTATATTCTTGTTATCGTCGATAACTATTCAAGATATACATGGGTTAAGTTTCTAAGGTCAAAAGATGAAGCACCAGGCATCATCATCACCTTTCTGAAGCGTATTCAAGTACTTCTTCAAGCTCCAGGAAGGATTGTAAGAATGCACAACGCACGAAATTACTGATCAAGAGTTAAGAACTTATTTTGAAGTTGTTGGAATCACTCATCAGACATCAGTTGTTAGAACTCCACAGCAGAATGGGGTAGTCGAAAGAAGAAATAGAACTCTTGTGTAAGTTGCTCGCACAATGCTCATTTATTCTAGTGCCCCGTTATTTTTATGGGCTGATGCTGTTGCCACTACTTGTTTCACTCAGAACCGATCCCTAATCCATCCAAGATTCAATAAAAACCTATATGAGCTAGTGAACAACAGAAAACCTGATATCTCTTACTTTCACATGTTTGGCGCTCTGTGCTATCCGACGAATGACAGAGAAGATTTAGTAAAACTGAAAGCTAAAGGTGATATTGGAATCTTCATTGGATACTCAGATAACTCGAGGTCATTCAGGGTGTATAACAGAAGAACTAGGAGGATCATGGAGACGATGAATGTGAATTTTGACGAACTTTCACAGATGGCTTCTCAGAGACTCGCTCTAGAACCCGTGCTTAATCCGATGGCTTCTAATCAAAATAGATTAGAACCCGCACCAAACCCGAAGACTTCTGGACACATCAGTTCAGGACTCGTGCCTCAAAGTGCTCCATCAACTTCGTTTGACACACCTTCAGAACAAGAATGGGAGAATATCTTTGAGTTAATGTTCGATGAGTACTATGGTGGAACCTCGACAAATGCATCAAACAATCATTCCGCTGCACCCGCTCAACATCATCAACCACCAACGACAGAAGATGCATCTACCACGGTCGAAACCAATGCACCAACTCCATCAAAATCATCTACATCTACTCCAACAACTCCAATTCTTGAAAACATTCTACCAACAGTTGATGAGCAAAACCAAAACATATCATTTCATGAAGACCCTACACAAAACCAAAACGATGCTACGTTAGATGAAGACGTATTCGAAAACCCGTTCGCTACGGAATCAGCTGAATCATCTTCAAACTTACAAGAACCATCTAACTCGCATACATTTAATCTCCGGTATCTTTCTACTCTGAAGTGGACAAAGACCATCCAATTGAACAAGTTATTGGTGAACCTTCAAGGCCAATTCAGATGAGACGCCAACTTGACACAGACCGCGACTTGTGCATTTACCTTTGCTCAATTAGCAATATAGAGCCAAAGAACATTCGAGAGGCAATGGCAGAACCCGCATAGATAGAAGCGATGCAGGAGGAACTTCTCCAATACCGTCTACATGACTCATGGGAGCTAGTTCCAAGACTAATTGATATTCGTGACATTGATCTTAAATGGTTATGGAAGAACAAAAAGGATGACGAAATGACTGTCATTAGCAAAAAAGCTCGTCTTGTGGCCAAAGGATACAGACAGGAAAAAGGAATTGATTTTGAAGAGTCATTCGCACCGGTAGCTAGACTTGAAGCAGTCAGGATATTCTTAGCCTATGCATCTCACAAAAACATCACAGTTTATCAGATGGACATTAAGACCGCGTTCTTGAATGAAACTCTGAAGGAAGAAGTGTACGTGAGTCAGCCAGAAGGCTTCATAGACATGGAACATCCAGACTACGTCTACAAACTCAAAAAGGCAATCTATGGTTTGAAACAAGCTTCGAGAGCGTGGTATGACGAACTGTCCTCTTTCCTGATCAAAAATAATTTCACCAAAGGAATGGTTGATCCTACCTTGTTTACAAGCAAATATAACGATGACATTTTGATTGTTCAGATTTAAGTGGACGACATCATTTTTGGGTCCACTAATCCGAATCTTTCAAAAAATATTGAAAATCTCATGAAAAGCAAAATTGAAATGTCCATGATGGGGGAACTAAAATTTTTTCTTGGTTTACAAATTCATCAATCCCCTCGTGGAATTTTTATTAATCAAGCTAAATATACAATCGATATTTTGAAAAATCATGGTATGGATAATTGTGATTCGGTTGGCACACCAATGGTAACTTCACCAAAAATTGGAGCCGGTTTATTTGGGAAACCTATCGATCCGAAGAAATATCGGAGCATGATTGGTTCTCTCATGTACCTCACTGCTAGTCGACCCGATATTCATTTCGATGTTTGCTTATTAGCACGGTTTCAGGCAAAGCCTACCGAACTGCACCTCAAAGAGGTTAAACGGATCTTTCGGTACCTGAAGACATCCATTCACATGGGACTTTGGTATCCAAAGGAATACGGATTTGATCTAATAGCCTTTTCAGATGCGGACCACGTAGGTGATCAAATTATAGCAAAAAGTACATCAGGAGGAGCACAATTTTTTGGAGAAAAGTTAGTCAGCTGGTCTTCAAAGAAACAAGATTGTACTGCACTTTTAATTGCTGAAGCCGAGTATGTGTCTCTATCTGCGTTTTGTGCTCAAGTTCTATGGATGAGAACACAACTCATAGATTATGGCTTTACTTTCGATAAAATACCTATGTATTGTGACTCGAAAAGTGCCATAGCCATATCGTGCAATCCTGTTCATCACTCAAAGACTAAGCATATCAGAGTCCGCTATCACTTCATAAAGGAGCACGTAGAAGAGGGTACTGTTGAATTATTCTTCGTGAAGACAAATTACCAACTCGTCGATCTATTTACTAAAGCCCTTTCAAAAGAACGGTTTGAAAATTTAGTTCGAAGAGTTGGAATGCGAAGCCTAACCCCTGAGGAGTTAGAACGTCTTCTCGAATCTTCTTGAAAATGATTTTCCAAAAAGCTTCGCTGTAAATATTTTTGAAAAACAAAATACAAAATTTGAAAAACCAACAAAAGAAAAATATAAAAATATAAAATCTTTCAAAAAAAATAAAAAAACAATATAAAATCAAAAACCCAAAAATATTGTTCTCACGACATGTCTCTCGTATAATCGATATTCTTTACGTTTCTAGAAATGTCATTCAACAATGATACGGACATGTACAGATGCTTGAGCAAGAGTTCATTAAATGTTTTCTAAAAAATGTCGTTTCTCAAAAATCTCTTTCACGATGGCTTTCGTATACTTCAGTACGAAACCCGGACTAAAAATGATGACTTTTGATTATTTCAAATCAAAAATCGTATTTCTAAAGAAAATAACCGGTGAGAAATCATCATCATCTTGAGCACCTTTTCAAGATTGTTCAAAAGATTTTTCAAAATATTTTGTGCTCAAGATAACTCCCTCTAAAACCCTTTCTTGATTATGCTTTCTTCAAGGGGGAGTATAAAACTAAATTGTTCCAATTTCATGCTAAAATCAAATCCGTTTGTCTCCCTAAAAGTTTCTAAAAATGATGTTTAATCCGTTGATATCAAAAATATCACGAATATGCTATTTTTGAGGGGGAGAAGACGTGATTAAAATGTGATCAAAAATGTTTTATGATCGGTGTTTGAATCTCAAAAGAGCTCAACTCAGTTGAAACCATTGAATTGACGAGAAATCAAAGCCAGTACACGTACCATTTCGAGAAACTCGTGATAGACATGAACTTACATGGGTCTAACCTTCTGTTAATACAAATAAGCCGTAAAAACGTTTATTTATATTTTACGATCATCTAATGTTTTGTCGATAACAATCGTAAAATCATATTAACGAAACAAATAAAATACGTAAATGTTTTGAACTAACAGTTTCTAACATATTCACATTTTCACATAAAACACTAAAACAAGTATAAGTGATTTTATGATTTAAGTAATACATATGTACAACAACTAGTGTTCGCATATTTGGATAAAATATACACATAACTAGTATGTAGTATATTGGGTAATATAAATGGGTAGAAACTTAAATATCACAACCCATTGGGCAAATACATTGAATGTATGTGGGTACAACCCAAAGCCCATAACCCATGGATCTTGACCCATAACCCATTTCATGACAACATGCTTATATCATACATGGATGATATCCATAACCCATGGATCAACCTATACCCAAGTGACCAAGTGCATTGCACTCAAAGATACATTGTATCTAACCAAAGATCCATGGTTCAACCCATGACCCATGACCCATAACCAAAATACCCATGGGAAAAAGGGAGCGTCCCACGGATCCCTAGCTTAACGCTAGACGGATCCCTTGTGGAAGGGATCCGTGGGATCCGGGGAATAGTAGGATTTTTTCTCTATAAATTGTGAGCCATTTCTTCATTATTTCTTACCCCTTTCTAACACACTTTTTCCCTTGAGTTAAATCTCACTAACCTTAGATCCAAGAGATCTATGTTTGTAGTTTTGTTTTTGTGTGATCTTTTAGGTTCCTCTTAAAGGCAAGATCACCACCTTTGAAGTCGAGCAAGCTCAAGTCCATGAGTTGCCAAGCTTCCTCGTCGTCAAGACTACTGAAGTCCTCTTGTTGATGATTCCTTTATTTCTTCAAAGAAGTGTAGTGTTGAAGACATTAGTGAAAGGTGTCTCAAGTTTCAAGACGAAGATATTAGTGAAGAGTATCTATCGTCTATAGCATAAGCACTTGTGGTAGGTGCTTAGAAGTCAAGACAAGAAGCATTAGTGAAAGGTGCTTAGAAGTCAAGACTTGAAGCATTAGTGAAAGGTGCTTCGAAGTGAAGACACAAGACATTAGTGAATGGTGTCTTGTAGATCTAGTCAAAGGCATTAACGAAAGGTGCCTTAGATGTACATTTGATATGGTGTGTTTCAATGTACTAGGTAGACTAGCATTAGATCCAAGGATATTGATGTCCTTGATGATGTTGTAAAGAAGTAGATCTCCTTTGGGATTAGTCGTTGGTGTAGTGTGGTAGTAGTTCCTCTATTGCAATGGAACTAGGTGCTTAGCCTAGTACCTAATAAAGGGTAGGCGACGTTGTAAAGGTGTAGTTCACCTTGGTGTGAAAGAACTAGGTACTTAGCCTAGTACCTTATAAAGGGTAGGAGACGTTGTGTAGGTTATGTTCACCTTGGAGTGAAAGAATCCGGTGGTTAGCCTAGCACCGAAACAAGGGTAGGCGACGTTGTGAAGGCTTCTCCGCCATAAGGAGATTAGTGTAGTGTTTACGAACTCTCGAGTAGGTGACTCGGGGAGTGGAGTAGGGCAAGGAAGGTGTCCTTGTAGCCGAACCACTATAAATACTCGCGTTGTGGTTTTGTGCTTCTTACTCTTATCTATTCATAACATATCTTTATATGCTTGTTTATCAACATCCAACACACACAACCAAATAGATTGACATAAGTCGATCTAAATAGTTTAAAAGGAAATTTTAATTGTTAAAACTATTCAACCCCCCCTTCTAGTTTTCCACAATTGGCATCAGAGCTTCGTTACCAAGTTTCTTGAAGTATATTGTACTTTAAAAACTTAATACGATCCATGGTTAATTGAAAACTACAAAGAAGGTTTTTTCATAAAAACAAACACCATGTCTTTTAAAACTATATGTTTGGATGTTGATTCGATAACAACATTTTTTTTATATATATATATTTTGTTTGCACTAATCTTCCTTGTCATGTTGATTAGTCCAAGATCATACCCACCAAGCTTTAGGAGTCGCTTGGTAACAAGAATACCTTCCTTAAGAAGGTATCTTAAACACAAAGGAGCAGGAATTGTCTAAGTGACATTTGCCGTGTCATTTGTAAAGACATTCCTAAGTGCGCTAAAGGTATGATTCTCCTTTTACTTTGCTTGATAATTAAGTATACCTAATTAGGTATTTATATGATTATATTTTGTGCAAATTACATGTTTTACATGAAGCTTCATTAGGAAGCCTTTTTCTTACATACGTGTCTTAATTCTCGTCTAAAGTCGTGGTATATAAAACTTATGGTTTGTTTTTCTTTTAATTCAATAATAAAACAAAAACACGAATTTCAAAAATTCCTCCTTCCCTATAAAAACTCCCACCGTCGACCTATCTATCAAATCCTCACTTTTTCAAATATTCCAATTTCAAAAATTTCCTCTCACTCAAAAAAAAAAGAAAAAAAAAACTTCATCTTCCTCCTCATTCCATCTCAACTGAAACCAAGAAGATCCCTCATCAATATGGTTTACATCGCACTTGTGCTCATCGCCTTAACACTCATCGCACTTGTGTTCACTATGATGAAGTTCACATACGGAGACATTTACTTTGTGTTGTTAATCTATATTGGGGTTATATACCTAATCCTTTGTATCATCTTAAGTATTGAAATGCAATATTATTAATAATCTAGTTTATCTAGGGTATTTTTATCATAATGTGTTTGTCACTTATTTTGATTTATATGTTTTGTATTCCTTCGTGATACATTAGAAGTCATGTATGCATGCTAAATGAAAATGTAGGATAAAACATATTTCATGGTATAAAAATTGTAAAACCTATGTTTTTATCAAAACTGTTTCTGCTACTACAGATCCACGGATCCCGGAAGATATATTAGCCGGATCCCTTTTGTAAAAGAACAGTGGGATCCGTCCTACTGGAAAACAGTCCTCATGCAAGATTAAAAACCAATATCTTTCTAAATATAATAATCCACTAGAAAGTCAAAAACTTTGAGTAAGCTAAAGTGTTAAATACCATTGTTAATAAAAACATTAGATTATCATATGTTGACCACAAACATCTCCTTTTATTAACTTATCATTTCTATAGGTTCAACAATGACGCATGAATATGAGTTTGATTTTTCACTCACTAGCGTCTACACTCCTAACATCTCTCTTGAGCCCAACACACCTGGCAATCATGTTCGTGGGTTCAACAATCTCGAAACCCGTCACTTCCATGAAGGACGACAGACACCTCTCTACAATTCAAGAAGGTATCAATACCTCCTTCCGAGCCATAGGACTAGAATGTCTTCTTGAAATCAACGAGAAGATATGTCCAAGGTTTATAATGGAATTCTTCCGTCAAGTCGAACTCGTTCGTAACGAGGATCGCTCTCATCTCTTTGGTTTTATATCAAAACCAAAAGTTCACTCTAACCCTTGGGCATTTTGCTCACATCCTCCGGATTCCAAATCATGGACAATGTGCCTTCACCGAAGATTGGTCTCTTGATTATCTCTTCAACTTTCGTGAAGAAAATAGTCCATATTGTTCACACATACCCTCTCCGGAAGATTTAAATCGCATAATATGCAAACCTCAACCATATTACTCCGATCCAAACATTATCTTTACAAGAGATATCCGAGAAGAGTACAAACCTCTTGCACTCATCCTACGTGAAAATGTTTGGAGTCTTAGGGGAAATCGAGAAATTCTTCCCGCTTGTTGTGCTCACATGTTGTACTGTTTGCTAACACAACAACCATACAATCTCGCCTACTTCTTCGCAAGGTGAATCGCAAATCTTCAAGGATCCAAGAATAAACTCATCCCTTATGGAATGTTCTTGACACGCCTCTATCATAATGTTATGCACTTCCATCCCTAATTTCAAAGTCTGTTGTACGTACTTGTGAACAAGATGATGGAACCGCTAAACATATCCCTCATGAAGACTTTCTTCATTATTGATTCCACGAACACTCATCAATCACATAATTATCCTCCTAGCGAAAACACTCAAGGAAACTAAGAGTATTCCAAAATAGGATCAAATCTCTTGTACTCGTTCTTTATCAACGTAATCCAATTTCTTTCATGAAATAAAACATCTTACATTTGATATCTTAGTATTAGAACTTCTTTTAGACTATACTTGAGATATAATGCATTGTCAAGATCATTGCATACCTTTAGTAAGGGTCCTGCTGAGCAGATAGGCGGATCCCAAAGATTGTGCTAGACGGATCCCTACACTTAGGGAACCGTGGGATTCGGCAAACAGAAAATGCAATTGCAAGCATTATATTTCAACCATATTTTTAGAATATCTCACACTAAACTAAACATAGTGTCTTAAGGCAAATTAAGTCCTTATCAAGATAGGTTGATCTTTTACATAAATCACCTAGATCACACTCTAAGAAGCTTGTAGATCTACCGTTTCATTTTTAATCCATTACTCTTCCGCTCTTAAACTCACACTTTATTTCTTTACCTAATCCCTCACATCTAGTTTTAGAAATCTTTCGATTATGACATAATTGATCATAAATCATCCTCATCTCAAAATTGATCAAAGTTGATCAAAATCTAGTTTTTCCATCTCAAAGCTTCTAGGATATTTTCCAAAACACTATCCTAAGACACAACCTGATCTCTAGGATCATTTAGCTTCAATTGACACTCTACATTATTAGTGTCATCCTTGCTCATCCATTGGTACTCTTGAAAGTTCCAAATCCTTCCATAAATAACAATCATTAGCTAAATCATTCATTACCTTCAAGTACTCAAGCACCTCTTCATTTAAAACACTTAGGAGGACTGAAACACTCATGATGATATAGGTCTTAGATCTTAGAAACATCATTTCCACTTTTTCATAATCACGAAAGCCGGTTCCCTAGGATTAGCCAGACGGATCCTCTCGAGGAAGGAACCGTGGGATCCGGATGACGCTTTATGTCAAATCTTGCTTAATCAATCATTTCAACTCATCTTCCTAACTCAAACACTCCATCTCATCTTAAATGAATTCCTAGATCAAGACAACCTCGAAGTTGACTCTTGTGCATGTTAATCATCACATTCCAATGAATCCTAGTGGCTTAAGGCTTAAATGCACTTGCCAAATCTCTTGGTTTATAAACCACTTTGCTAGAACCTCCATAGTCATCACTCTCATCCTAACTTTCAGCTCTTGCAACCTCTTGAAATCATCTCATCATGAGGAAAACTCCAAGTAGTAACTTATCCACCAAAGAACCACCCATGAAAAAGGCTCGTGTTATACACGAAATCTCTTCAACCGAATCATCTCTGGTCAAGCCAACAAATGATAGGACTCTTCCTCATCAATTAAACCAATTCCTAAAAGGATAGTACCCACAAAACAACCAATGCCAAACACCACCATACCTCCTAGGACAAACAATATTATCTCCACTAAACCATCACCATTGGTTCCTAGAGCTATTTCATTTACATCCCCACTATCATCACCACACCTCTACAATTTAGAGGACTTGCCCCCTAGGCCGTCTCATCCGCTTCCACCGACAACATTCTCCTCATTAGGAGGAATAATGGTTCAAAATCAAGGTGTTGAGTCAACACTTGCTCCGACTTCCTTTTCGCCGTTTCCATCATATAATCCCATTTGGATTATGAGAAATCATCAAAGTCAACCACCCGATCATATGGAAGTTGACACTTCTCTACCACCACCATCATTCTTGGTTGAGTCATTCTCAAATGTACCTCCACCAATCCTCCATCGTTTGAAGCTCCAAGCCGCTTCACTTGATCCTTCGCATCAAGCTATTTTATTTCCTCCACCACCACTACCTATCCATGACAAAAATTGCTATCATTGTCAACATGTTGAAAGTTTGATACATGAAGTACGAGAAGACCAACGTTTCATGTTCTATCATCTCCTCGAACGTTTTGACGAGATTAAACCTAAACAAAACTTGAGCTAGAAGATTTTAGTGGTGTCCTAGCATCAAGCGTTAGTTGGTCTAGATATTCCTAGTCATGTATTGTCTATTTTCTTAGTTTTTAGAGTCATGTATATCATAACTCTAGTTTTATTAAATGGAATTACATGCTACTTGTTATTTTTCTGAGTATATGATTACCTTGTATTCATATCTCATTTTTGTGATAACATTACTCGTTATATCACCATTGCTGAAATTAATCAGATATTACAGATCCCTCAGTATTGCCTAGACGGATCCCTACTATGAGGGAACCGTGGGATCCGTGAGACAGAAAGTTTTCTTTCTACTAACTTGAATCACATTTGCAGGAAATTGTGAATTATACTTGCTTTCTAATCTTTGTTTTGTAGTTATTCAATTTTACATGAAGACTTTGACATCCTAAAGCTAGGGGAGCTTTATGTCAAAGCAATACATTGCAAATTACTTGCAATACTAGGTTTACATTTCGTGACATCTCCGTGCATAATTGCAATCATCAAGGGGAGCACATTCGCCACTTAGAAGAAATCTTTGCAAACTTACTTGCAAACAAACTAGATTAGTATCACTTTCTTGACGACCTTACATAGGGATGGACTCGTCAAGGGGAGTAAAGACGAGATCCATTCCGTTATTTGCTCTCTATCTTTTCTTTCTTTCTTTTCTCTTTCACATGTGTTGCTTTCCTTCAAACACTTTTGTTTCGACAAAAGGGGAGAAGAAAGTAAAACTACAAATTCAAACTTTTACAATTTTAGCTTTTCCTTAAAATAATTTTATGTTTTGTCATCAACAAAAAGGGGGAGATTGTTAATACAAATAAGCCGTAAAAACATTTATTTATATTTTACGATCTTCTAATGTTGACACTTCTCTACCACCACCATCATTCTTGGTTGAGTCATTCTCAAATGTACCTCCACCAATCCCTCCATCGTTTGAAGCTCCACAAGCCGCTTCACTTGATCCTTCGCATCAAGCTATTTTATTTCCTCCACCACCACTACCTATCCCTGACAAAAATTGCTATCATTTTCAACATGTTGAAAGTTTGATACATGAAGTACGAGAAGACCAACATTTCATGTTCTATCATCTCCTCGAACGTTTCGACGAGATTAAACCTAAACAAAACTTGAGCTAGAAGATTTTAGTGGTGTCCTAGCATCAAGCGTTAGTTGGTCTAGATATTCCTAGTCATGTATTGTCTATTTTCTTAGTTTTTAGAGTCATGTATATCATAACTCTAGTTTTATTAAATGGAATTACATGCTACTTGTTATTTTTCTGAGTATATGATTACCTTGAATTCATATCTCATTTTTGTGATAACATTACTTGTTATATCACCATTGCTGAAATTAATCAGCTATTACGGATCCTCAAGATTGTTTAGACGGATCCCTACTATGAGGGAACCGTGGGATCCGTGAGACAGAAAGTTTTCTTTCTACTAACTTGAATCACATTTGCAGGAAATTGTGAATTATACTTGCTTTCTAATCTTTGTTTTGTAGTTATTCAATTTACACATGAAGACTTTGACATCCTAAAGCTAGGGGGAGCTTTATGTCAAAGCAATACATTGCAAATTACTTGCAATACTAGGTTTACATTTCGTGACATCTCCGTGCATAATTGCAATCATCAAGGGGGAGCACATTCGCCACTTAGAAGAAATCTTTTGCAAACTTACTTGCAAACAAACTAGATTAGTATCACTTTCTTGACGACCTTACATAGGGATGGACTCGTCAAGGGGGAGTAAAGACGAGATCCATTCCCGTTATTTGCTCTCTATCTTTTTCTTTCTTTCTTTTCTCTTTCACATGTGTTGCTTTCCTTCAAACACTTTTTGTTTCGACAAAAGGGGAGAAGAAAGTAAAAACTACAAATTCAAACTTTTACGAATTTTAGCTTTTCCTTAAAATAATTTTATGTTTTGTCATCAAAAAAAAGGGGGAGATTGTTAATACAAATAAGCCGTAAAAACATTTATTTATATTTTACGATCTTCTAATGTTTTGTCGATAACAAACGTAAAATCATATTAACGAAACAAATAAAATACGTAAATGTTTTGAACTAACAGTTTCTAACATATTCACATTTTCACATAAAACACTAAAACAAGTATAAGTGATTTTATGATTTAAGTAATACATATGTACAACAACTAGTGTTTACATGTTTGGATAAAATATACACATAACTAGTATGTAGTATATTGGGTAATATAAATGGGTAGAAACTTAAATATCACAACCCATTGGGCAAATACATTGAATGTAGGTGGGTACAACCCAAAGCCCATAATCCATGGATCTTGACCCATAACCCATTGCATGACAACATGCTTATATCATACATGGATGATATCCATAACCCATGGATCAACCCATACCCAAGTGACCAAGTGCATTGCACTCAAAGATACATTGTATCTAGCCAAAGATTCATGGTTCAACCCATTACCCATGACCCATAACCAAAATACCCATGGGTAAAGGGGCGTCCACGGATCCCTAGCTTAACGCTAGACGGATCCTTGTGGAAGGATCCGTGGGATCCGGGAATGAGGATTTTTCCTCTATAAATAGTGAGCCATTTCTTCATTATTTCTTACCCTTTCTAACACACTTTCTCCCCGAGTTAAATCTCACTAACCTTAGATCCAAGAGATCTATGTTTGTAGTTTTGTTTTTGTGTGATCTTTTAGGTTCCTCTTAAAGGCAAGATCACCACCTTTGAAGTCGAGCAAGCTCAAGTCCATGAGTTGCCTAGCGTCCTCATCATCAAGACTACTGAAGTCCTCTTATTGATGATTCCTTTATTTCTTCAAAGAAGTGTAGTGTTGAAGACATTAGTGAAAGGTGTCTCAAGTGTCAAGACGAAGATATTAGTGAAGAGTATATATCGTCTATAGCATAAACACTTGTGATATGTGCTTAGAAGTCAAGACAAGAAGCATTAGTGAAAGGTGCTTAGAAGTCAAGACTTGAAGCATTAGTGAAAGGTGATTTGAAGTGAAGACACAAGACATTAGTGAAAGGTGTCTTGTAGATCTAGTCAAAGGCATTAACGAAAGGTGCCTTTGATGTACATTCAATATGGTGTGTTTCAATGTACTAGATAGACTAGCATTAGATCCAAGGATATTTATGTCCTTAATGATGTTGTAAAGGAGTAGATCTCCTTTGGGATTAGTCGTTGGTGTAGTGTGGTAGTAGTTCCTCCATTGCAATGGAACTAGGTGCTTAGCCTAGTACCTAATAAAGGGTAGGCGACGTTGTAAAGGTGTAGTTCACCTTGGTGTGAAAGAACTAGGTACTTAGCCTAGTGCCTTATAAAGGGTAGGTGACGTTGTGTAGGTTTGGTTCACCTTGGAGTGAAAGAACCCGGTGGTTAGCCTAGCACCGAAAAAAGGGTAGGCAACGTTATGAAGGCTTCTCCGCCATAAGGAGATTGGTGTAGTGTTTACGAACTCTCGAGTAGGTGACTCGGGGAGTGGAGTAGGGCAAGGAAGGTGTCCTTGTAGCCGAACCACTATAAATACTCGCGTTGTGGTTTTGTGCTTCTTACTCTTATCTTTTCATTACATATCTTTATGTGCTTGTTTATCAACATCCAGCACACACAACCAAATAGATTGACATAAGTCGATCTAAATAGTGTAAAAGGAAGTTTTAACTGGTAAAACTATTCAACCCCCCCTTCTAGTTTTCCACACCTTCTTTTTCAAGAAGTGTTTACAACTTCAAGTTAGCTATTAGAGCTAGTTGTCACCTAAAAACGGACAGTGGAACTCTTTAACTAAGCAACGTAACCGTGTCTCGTGGGGAATTGTCTATCATGAGCCGATCAATTCAAAAAGTGCGAACTCTACCCTCACTATGCAGATTTAAGTCCAAATAATATAAGCACATGTGATGGGGGAGTATTTCTGAAAATACAAACTCTCGAAGTGTTACAAACATGTTTTCATTCATAAACACTTTGAGAGATTTTCAAGAAAAAGGTTTTATGGCAACAATAGGATAGTCATGGAGTTTTAAGGTGACTAAGAATAGGAAATCCGTCCTATGATCTGCCAGAGCCGGAGGGATCTACACAAGGACAATACCCATAGTTAGTATTAGAAGTCCTTAGGTATGATTGAAAAAAGGAGTAATGTGAGAAAGGAGAAAGAAGGGGTTGGAGAATTAAAAAGAAAAGTAAAAGAAAGGGTGAAAAGAAATAGCCCTCCATAATTCAACTTAGGGCAGAAACCGGGTTCAATTCATATGCTACTGGTTGTCACTTAGATGACGACGGTATTGAGGACAAAGATGTCAAAGACCCAGTGACGCACTGCACTATACCTTCTAGCCACTCAATTCCTCTTAAAAGGATTTGTTTCATTCTCACTAGGAACCATACATAATCTATCGACTTTCTCTTAGAGATAGTTGGTATTGAAGAAGGAGACCCTCTCCCTAGTCTCCACTTAGGAAAACCAAAAGTGCACTGATTGAGTCTAGAGCCACGAGATTCATCAAAAGATCTCTTAGGAACACTAAACATTTCATCGCTTTCTGTTCAACAATAAGGACACATGTGATATATTCTAGAGTCCTACACAGATCTTAGCAATCTGCCAAGAACATTTATGAGGGGACTCACAATTGTGATCCTCAGTGATTGAATGGAAACTCCTGCCACGGCAACATCAAACAACCCTGACAGCAGGTCACTTTGGTAATTCTTTATGGGTTACGCTTAGTGTGTCTTAAACGGTCTACAGTCGTGAAGTGATGCTTCGGTGTACTTCAGCGACTCACTGAACTGCAGATGTACTTCGTTATGTCGCGTTAGCCTTCTTGAGGGCCTCCAGTTTTAGGAACAGCCTTTGCTAGAATTAGAGATGTGTTTTCCCACTATGCTGTTAACACCCTCGACATTCGAACCTGTAAGTGCTGGAAATCTCGCTAAGGAGGTTCCTTTCACGAATCGAATCCTGAAGATGTGGGTCATTACTTTAATTTATTCTATGTAATGCCAACTGTCCCTTATGGGATTCGGACGGCTGATTCGCCCGACCAAGGTGAATGGAATCAAGACATTCATCAGTAGAACAATTGTAGTAATCAATTCTTTAAGAAAAGATTACAATGATCAGTTGGTGTTCGTGATCTGCACTGGAAGCTCTGGCGATGGAGGCTCATGGAGGAAGTGATCGTGCAGATTCTCCACATGCTCATACCAACAACATCACAAATGAAGTTCTCATCAAAATCAAAGGTAACACAAAGTCAGAATGATTCTTCATCAAAGTCAAAGAATCTACAAAGTTATAAAGACTCGAGAACTACTTCACATCTGGAATTCACTATCAAAAGAAGTGTGAGCATGGTGGAGAAATACGTGGAGACACATATTCCAATGAAGCTGACGAAAGGCAGAAAACGTCACTATCTGATCACAAAGCATGAAGGAACAAAGAATCAAGACTATTCAATATAAACACACAAAGTTCAAGCTCAAGTAGAGTAAAGACCTAACCAAGTGGATCGTCTTCTGAATGACCACCCTTTAGGGGGAGATTTTTAGCCTTAATATAATGTGTTAGAAAGTGATGGTCATTCACGTTTAGGAAATTTGTAACGTGTGTTCGATATTGTATTAGAATAGTCATTGGGCTCATGGATTGGGCCAAGCTAACCGGTTATTAGTTACGTTATGTTTAGTCATGTATTAATGTAAGCCCAATCCACAATCCATACAAAGCCCATCCTAAGCCTATAAGGCTTTTATGTAATAAGTATAAAAGGCACACACCTAGTCATTTGGTGTGTGTGCTTGAGTGTGTAGTATGTGTTTTTCATATGGAATAAACCTCTTCATGTTTCATCTTTCTCTCTAAATACATACGCCCCATATATCATTCAAGTCACCATTTCCTTGCTTCATATTAGTGTTAGTGTGATAGATTTGATAGATATAAGGTCCTACATTTTGGTTTCTATGATTTCGAAAATGAGTTCCCACCATGGTCTACTCAAAGCATGAATGAAAAAAAGAGAAAAAAGGATGAGTTATGACTTCATGTTCAGACAACTCTAAGCAGAGACTGACTTTGATTCAGAGTATGGCATAGAGGTAATAAAATAGTAGCTTAGCCCTGAAAATAATTGTGAAGACGAGGTAGTGGGTGAGTTAAATGCAACATTTGACAAATGAGGTCAAAGTTGAACAACGGATGGAAGAGCTTGTGCATGATGAGCTTGATAGTGTAATGTATAAAACAGATGATGATGATAGCATAAGTGGTAAGGAATGGGATTTTGAGACATGGATGGGGGATGATGTGTTGTAGCATGACAATGAAGTTGATTGGCAATAAGATCCATACCATGGAGATGATGAAGCTGAAGATATTATAGAATTGTTTGTTGAACTTGACCAATCAATTGAGGATGTGCTTTTTAAAAATAATGGACTAGCTAGAAAAACCTATGGTTGATCCAATTGATGCTCCGGTGGTTGATCCAATTGATGATCGAGTTGTTGATCCAGTTGTAGTTGAAGAGGTGGTGGCAAGGGCTAATAATCAAGAAGGAGGTTTGGTTGATCCATGATAGGGATTTTGTAAAACCTCAAGAAGTTTTACAATCCTTCTAGGGAGTGCACCTAATCGTTATAGTGTAGTATAGGTAGACATGGAGGATTGATCATTCTCAAGAGGAATAGTGTTGTGAAGACCGAAGTGTATGTCGAGATAGGTAGAAATGTAAGGGATGAGTCTTTTGTATTTTTATATTTTTTAGAAAGCAAATTAAAATCTCGGGGTTTTGAATAGTGGGTGTTTTAACTAAAAATTAGCTAAAATAAAACTAAATAATATAA
Source organism: Chrysanthemum lavandulifolium (assembly GCA_022545495.1). Taxonomy (NCBI): domain Eukaryota; kingdom Viridiplantae; phylum Streptophyta; class Magnoliopsida; order Asterales; family Asteraceae; genus Chrysanthemum; species Chrysanthemum lavandulifolium. The sequence continues at coordinate 89,473,510 of CM040240.1, forward strand.
TTTAAATGCAATAAAAGTAAATTGGTGGTAACTCTTATGATAGGAAAATGTATTTACTTAGATTTCTATACACCTTTGTTATCTCTTATTGATTAATCAAATTGTCACACCCTTGTTTTAATTGGAGCGTTGTATTCCTTTTTATTACTCATAGGGAGGTGCCAAATGCCTAACTCTATGAATGTATAAGTCTCCCCTAAGAAGCTTAAAGTCTATTAAGTCTCCTAGGATCTACAAGCCGCAATTCATGCAATAAATACAACGAGAAAAACTACCAATACACTCTAGGGTTGCGTTTAATAAGATGGACAAGCTAGTTACATATAAGAATTAAGCTAGTTTTCTTACCCTAATGCGAAGCAACCAATTCAACAAGAGACGACAATCAATAATTAATAACAGGGTTTCATTAGATCTGAGCAAACACTAATTAATCTAGCCTAGCATATTAAAATGGAGAAAAGAAAAGCATATAATCAAACAACACACATACATATTGAATGATTAAAGAGGGATTACTTATTTCAATTAAACATGAGCCAAAGTGACTGAAAAACATTCACAAAAGCTGTGAAATTCGTCAAGGGTTTAGCTTCTTCAAAGTGTTACACCAAAAATGGAAAACATGCGAAAATATATATAGTATTACACTTGTGACGGCGTCACCTTATAGGTTGTGACACCGTCAGCTTGCGATCATTAGGGTTTGTTAATACGAATAAACCGTAAAAACTTTTATTAATATTTAGCGATCTCTTTGTTTTTTGTTGATAACAAATATAATGTTATCATAAGTAAAATTATAAGGATACATGTTATTTTTGTAAAACATTTACATATGGTCATTTAATACAAACTGTTGTAATAAATCATTTGTTGTAATAGTTTATTAGGATGGGTAAAAATCACAACCCATGACCCATATACATAGAAGCATATCCATGACCCATGGTTTTAACCCATGATCTATTGACTAGATGCATTGCATCTATTAGATACATTGTATCTAAATAAATAACCATGGACCAACCCATAACCCATGACCCATAACCCAAAAACCTATGGGCAAAGAGGAGCGTCCCACGGATCCCTGGAGTTACACTAGACAGATCCCTTAAGCAAGGGATTCGTGGGATCCGTGCAAAAGGGGCATAAATTTGCCTATAAATAGAGAGCCATTTCTTTTTTTTTTAGTTACCCCTCTTCTTACTAACTCTCTCATATATTCTTACACTCTTCTAACAAAAGATCACTTGATCTAGAGAGTTGTTCTTCTTTCTTCTATTGTGATTCTCATATAGGTCCTTCTCTAAGGCGAGATCACGAGCATTCTACAAGTCATCCAAGCAAGGGGTCCTTGATTGATTTGTTCCTCCACAAGATTTCTATAGCAAAGATCTTGTACTTAATATTTCACATATTTGTTGTGTAATAGTCGTGTTGGTTTGGTCCTCCGTATTACGGACTCGGTATTTAGCTTTGTACCGGAAAAAGGTGTAAGCAACATTGTGAAAGCTTCTCCGCCAAGTTGAAGGAGTTTGTTGACATAGTACTTGAATTCTCGAGTAGGTGACTCGGGGAGTGGAGTAGGGCAAGGAAGGTGTCCTTGTAGTCGAGCCACTATAAATCGGTTGTGTCATTTCTATCCCTTACTTTACTTTCTTTATTTGCATTACTCTTAGATCTATACTCTCTCTTCATCCATACGATTTCACACAACATCGAATCTAAAGTTTTTGGAAACTGACTTAAAATCGGCCAAACTATTCAACCCCCCTCTAGTTTTCCACAATTGGCATCAAGAGCTGAGTTTATAAAAAATTTAAAGTAAACCGTATTTTAAAAACTTTTCGATCCCTATGGGTTCTGAAAATTACAAGGAAGGGCAATCCATGCAACGACCTCCACTACTTGAAACTAATGGTTTTATATATTGGAAAAATAGATTTGAAACGTATGTGAAGTCTAAAGATATTGATCTTTGGTACATCATTGTTGAAGGCGATTTTGAAGCCACTGCAAAAGATGAAAATGGAATTTTAGTTAACATACCTCATGATAAACTCACCGATGAAATTAAGAAAAAGCTTTCCAAAAATAGTGAAGCTAAAATGGTTTTATATAATGCTTTACCCAAAAAGGAATTTGAATGAATCTCCTTGCTTAAAACCTCTAAAGAAATTTGGAATTCTTTAGTTGTAACTCATCAAGGTAATCAACAATATGAACAATTTGAACAATTTTCAACAATATGAACAATATGACCAATTTTCAATATCGGATGAGGAAACTATAGATCATTCTTTTGCTAACTTTAATACTATAATTACATCTTTACAAGCACTTGATGAATCTTTCTCTAGCCGTAATCATGTTAGGAAATATCTAAGGGCACTTCCATCCAAGTGGAGATCTAAGGTGACGGCAATTGAAGAATCAAAAGACTTGACAATCCTCACCCTTAATGAACTCATAGGCAACTTAAAGGTCTATGAGCTTGTCCTTGCTAAAGATTCTGAAGCCTCAAAAGTGAAAGAGAAGCACAAATCTCTTGCCTTTAAAGCTAAGAAGGTCTCAAGCGATGAAGAAAACTCCTCTTCGGATAGTGATGACGAGGAGTATGCCACGGCGGTAAGGGACTTCAAAAAGTTCTTTAGAAGAAAGGGAAGATACGTCAAACAACCATAAGACGACAAGAAAGGATTTCGGAAAAGCAAAGAGGACGAGAAGGCAGGGGATGATCGCGCTTACTTTAAATGTGGGGACCCAAACCACTTTATTAGTAAGTGTCCCAAATGCGATGATCAAAAAGCATTCGTGAGCGGTTCGTGGGGAATGAGCGAGGAGGAGGATGAAGAAATTTGTCTTATGGAAAATGACGAGGTATGTCACGAATACTATAGTAGCTCATCATTAGATGATGACTCATTGCATAATGAATATGATAAACTTTGCAAATTTAGTTTAAAAGTAATCAACAAAAACAAGTTTTTGAAAAACCAAAACAAACATCTAGAAAAGGAAGTCATAGAGTTAAAGGCAAAATTAAAACGTCAAGAAAAGTGGAAGATAGCAAGTGGCGAATGTGAACTTTGCGTTCAACTTCAAATACTAGTTGATCATCTAGACTCTAAGATTGCTAGAATGAACACCAATACCTTAGATATGATATTGGATAGTGTTAAAACAGGAAACAACCAAAAAGGTCTAGGTTTTCAGGAACTTAATGCGTAGTCACGGATCCCACGGATCCCACAAAAAGGGAACCGGCTAGTGTACAGCCAGGGATTCGTGGGTCTGCTGAAGCAAACAGTGGTAATAATATAGATTCCTCGTCTATAACTGATTTTGTTATTGTTAATAAGAAGAAACCAACCCATGTTACTATTAGACAACCACCTCCAAGACAAAATCAAAGTTTCTCAAGAAACAAAGGTCCATCATTTTCAAAACCGAACACATCTAGGTGACCTAAAAATGTTTATCCGAGAAGTAACCATCAAATGGGATGGAATCCAAATTTGCGAAATGGCTTTCCATTTCAAAACTTTGCACCATGGAACAGATTCTCACCTTATCCATATATTTCTTACATGAATGGAATGTTTAACACTAATGGACCCATGAACAAATGGGGACAAAAATTTTGAGTTAATTGTTTTCTTAGGTGTGCTTAAAGGTCGACCTAGATCCGGATGAATGGATCAAGGATAGTGGGTGCACGAGGCACATGACCGGCAATAAGGATTTATACTCCTTATATGAATCCTTCAATGGAGGAAATGTGGTATTTGCAAATAGCAAAAGCAAAATCATCAGTAAAGGTACGATTTCTAACAAATCTCTAACTATCAACGATGTGTGTCATGTAGAAAACCTAAACTTTAACCTCTTAAGTATAGGACAAATATGTGACAAAAGTTGCAACGTACTTTTTAACGAAACCGGTATTAAGATATTGAAAAACGGTATCACCATAGGTAGAGGAATTAGGAAACATCAAAGACTGGGTCATGCCAACATGCGACTTCTTCAATTGCTATCATCCAAAGATCTAGTAAGAGATCTACCAAAATTAAAATATGAACATCACTTTTGTGATGCTTGTAACGTGGGAAAACAAGTCCATGCTAGTCACAAAGCTAAAAATATAGTCTCTACAACTAAGTGTCTAGAATTACTACAAATGGATTTATTCGGTCCATCCGCTATCCAAAGTTATGGAGGTAAATACTACACTTTGGTTATAGTGGATGATTACTCTAGGTACACATGGACCAAATTCTTAAAGAACAAAACCGAAACGTTCAATCACTTTGAAATATTAAGTAAGAAAATCCAAAGACAATTAGGAAGTCCTATAGTGTCTATGAGAACGGATCATGGTAGGGAATTCGATAATGAAGTGCAATTTGGAGCCTTTTGTGACGCTAATGGTATTACTCACAACTTCTCGGCTCCTCGCACTCCACAATCGAATGGGGTAGTTGAAAGAAAGAATAGAACCCTACAAGAAATGAGTCGCACCATGCTAAATGAGCAATCCATACCTTAAAAGTTTTGGTGCAATGCCATTGATACTTCAACGTACATACTTAATCGAGTCTTAATTAGACCATTTTTAGGTAAAACTCCATACGAGTTACTTCGAGGAAAAAAGCCTACGTTAGACCACTTTAGAGTCTTTGGTAGTAAATGTTTTCTACTTAACACTAAAGATTACCTTATAAAATTTGACCCTAAATCAACCGAAGGTATCTTTTTAGGTTACTCTCCTAATAGCAAAGCTTACGTCATATTAAATAAAGAAATAATGAAGGTTGAAGAGTCATTAAACGTAAAATTTGATGAGATTCCACCCAAACCTACTCTACCTCTTGTCAATGACGAGATTGTCAAGAGTGAAGCCATTGTAATAATAAAAAAAGATAAATGAAGAAGAAGAAACTTTAAATGATGAAATCATAAATATTAAAGAGTCCAAAGATCACCCCGTAGATAAGGTCATAGGAAAGTTAAACGAAAGAACCTTAAGGTCTTAAGTACAAAACCAAAGTAGCCTATTTTGTTTTGTCTCAACCATAGAACCTAAGAATACACAAGAATCCATAAAAGATGAAAGTTGGGTAATGGCTATGCAAGAAGAGTTAAATCAATTTGTTTCTAACGATGTGTGGACACTCGTCCCTCCACCTAGTAATCAAACCATAGTAGGAACCAAATGGGTATATAAAAGCAAGTTAGATTCAAATGGTGTAGTGTCTAGAAACAAAGCTAAACTTGTTGCCCAAGGGTATAATCAACAAGAAGGAATAGACTTTGATGAGACCTATGACCCCGTGGCTAGATTAGAGTCTATAAGAATACTTCTTGCTTATGCTTGTGCTAATGATCTTAAGCTTTATCAAATGGATGTCAAAAGTGCTTTTCTAAATGGTTTTATTAATGAAGAAGTATATGTAGCTCAACCTCCGGGCTTCATCGATTTTGAAAAACCTAAACATGTGTATAAGTTAAAGAAAGCCCTTTACGGTCTTAAACAAACTCCAAAAGCTTGGTATGATAGACTCAAGTCATACTTAATCAAACATAACTACACCATGGGGTTAGTTGATAACACACTTTTTACTAAGAAAAGAGAGTCACATATAATCATTGTTCAAATATATGTAGATTATATTATATTCGGATCTACTTGTCAAGACATGTGTGATGATTTCTCTAAAATCATGCATGACGAGTTCGAGATGAGTATGATGGGAGAACTTAGCTTCTTTCTTGGTCTATAAATCAAACAAGTAGAAGATGGTATCTTCTTTAATCAATCTAAATACATTAAGGAGATGTTAAAGAAATTTGGTTTAGAAGAGTCAAAACCCATAAGAACACCAATGTCATCCGATACTAAACTCACAAAAGATGAAGACGGAGAATCCGTTGATAACACAAAATATCGTGGCATGATTGGTAGTCTTCTCTACCTCACGGCTAGTCGGCCGTATATCATGTTTAGTGTTTGTATATGTGCTAGGTTTCAAGAAGATCCTAAAACATCACATCTATAAGCCGTCAAAATAATTTTTAGGTACATTAAGGGTACGACTCAATTAGGATTGTGGTATCCTAAGGGTACGGGGGTAGAAACAATTGTATATGCAAATTCTGACCATGCAGGTGATTATGTTGACCGAAAAAGTACTAGTGGGGAATGTACTTTTATGGGATGTTGTTTAATATCTTGGTTCTCAAAGAAGCAAACGACATTGGCCATATCAACAACCGAAGCCGAATATGTCTCCCCCCAGCAAAGCATGCCAACAAGCACTATGGATGAAACAAGCGTTAGTTGACTACGACATTCATCTAAGTGACATAGCCATTCTATGTGACAACAAAGGTGCCATCGACTTAAGAAAGAATCCGGTATTGCATTCCCGCACCAACCATATAGAGATTCGTCATCACTTCTTAAGAAACAATGTTCAAAAAGGGAACATCTCTATTGAGAAGGTAGCGTCCGAAGACAACATAGCCGACGTCCTCACCAAACCACTAAAGCGGGAACAATTCAACCTACTTCGTCTTGGTCTTGGTCTCATGGAACAATCGTCGTAATTAGCTTTTAAACTCTACAAGGTATGTAAACACTAGCCTTCTTCTTTCTGAGTATAGGATCTCTATTTCACGCACAACTCACAAGCAATACGGGAATTTTCAAACCCCAAGATAAGTTTTTACTTATAACTCGTACTTTCATAGTCTTCTCTTATTTTTCAAGACAATTACCTCTTGCAAACGCGTAATTGCATACCTATTTTTTTTAAGGAATAAACGTTTTATTCACAAAAAGAAATCTCTTTTCAAAGTGTTTTCTAAAAGGATACCTCTTCCCGTATCACTTTCATAAAAGCCATTTCTCACGTCTAGGATAAATCGCTTTTTCATTATTAATTCAAAGTAAAAACCCGTTTTCATTACATCTAATGTCTTTTGAAAGCTAAAGAGGACACATAAATAATATGTGTTTTCGGGTACATACATTTAAGCAACAATGAATTAGGAGCACTCGGGTTATCTCACATAATAGTATGATCTTTTCACTTCTAGTTTATTTTCCTTTCTTTATAGGAGTCGAGATAACCGCAACTCCAAATGGTTTGCATATAGGCACACACTAGGCACAAATGTTTCCAAAAAGAAAAATTTTGAGCTGCTTGAGTCACCAATACCACGGATCCCAGCCTTAATGTTGGACGGTTCCCTCAAGGGAAGGATCCGTGGAATCCGTGAGACAGAAGCTAATTTTATCTTCTATTTTTCTCACTTTGGATGAAAAATTCAATATTTTCATCATTTCTTTTTTATTTTTGGAGTATGTTACTTAATGCTTATGTTCTCATGATCACATGCCTTAAATTCATATCTAATCATTAGATTTTAATCCCCAATTTGGATCAATCATTCATTACAATGCATTATTTTTCTATAAATAGGATTCCCAAAATGCTTGCATATTCATCACTCTCAACCTCACAAACAAACATCATCATGTCACCCAAAAGATCTTCCCACATAGATGAATCACCTAGTGCAAACAATCCTTTTCAAAATCCAAAATTTTGTCCACCCACCTTCCAAAATACCACAACCAAAATCTAGGAAATCCGCACGGATTAGTATCCGACCTTGTTGCTTAACAAAACCATCATCAAATGGTTCATCACCAACCACTCACTCGCCACCAAATGCTTCCATTATAGCACCTCCTTCATTACCAACAAGTACACCAACTTCATCACCCATCAAATCACCACCTAAGGTCACTCTTTTGGAACTCCTTAAGACTCCAACAAGATCTCAACAAACCAAGCAAAAAGAACTAGTCTTTTTGACACCTCCTACTTCTCCAAACACAATCTTTAAAGACCTTGAAACCTCACCACCTTTAGCTCCCATTGTGTTACAAGAACATCTAGGTTCTTTTCCACCACCACTTCCAAACATTCTGGATTTTGATCCGTATTTTCCAACTTTTCCACCACAACTTCCGCATCTCACAAATCAAAATAACCCAGAAAACTTCCGCACTCATTACCCACATCACTTACATTGTGAACATTGCCAATCCACTAGGGATCTTGCAATAGAAATTAAGGAAGAAATGCGAGTCATACTTAACCTCATCCTTGATCGCATCAACATCATCACTCACCAAAACTTCCATCCATAACCTTATGCAAGCATGGAAGGAATCATTTTTTTAATTTTAGTATTTCTCTTTTGAGTCATTTTTAAGAACAAGTCTTGTTCTTAGTTTTACATGCTTGTATGTGGCATAAATACCACTACATTTTGTTGTTTTATTACAAGGCTTTGTCTACATACCTTGGATCCCAATCTTGATTCTCGTCAATCACAAGATTATTTATGCATGTTACTACTAACCCTTTCTTTGTAGGATATTTTTTTCTCACTTGACGCCCCATTCTAGGGGGAGCTACCGTCAAGGGGGAGTTTGAGATACGTGGACTATTTTTCAACTTTTTATTTCTTCGTTAGAGTAACTTTTTGTTTCGACAAAAAGTAGGAGAAGAAGTAAAACTTAGGCTTTCAAAAGATACATCTAATCTTAAGTTTTACTCATCATAACATTATGTTTTGTCATCAACAAAAAGGGGGAGATTGTTAATACAAATAAACCGTAAAAACGTTTATTAATATTTAGCAATCTCTTTGTGTTTTGTTGATAACAAATATAATGTTATCATAAGTAAAATTATAAGGATACATGTTACTTTTGTAAAGCATTTACATATAGTCATTTAATACAAATTGTTGTAATAAATCATTTGTTGTAATAGTTTTTTAGGATGGGTAAAAACCACAACCCATGGCCCATACCCATGGAAGCATATCCATGACCCATGGTTTTAACCTATGATCCATTGACTAGATGCATTGCATCTATTAGATACATTGTATCTAACTAAATAACCATGGACCAACCCATAACCCATGACCCATAACCCATGACCCATAACCCAAAAACCCATGGGCAAAGAGGAGCGTCCCACGGATCCCTGGAGTTACACTAGACGGATCCCTTAAGCAAGGGATCAGTGGGATCCATGCAACAGTGGCATAAATTTGCCTATAAATAGAGAGCCATTTCTTCTTTTTTACTTACCCCTCTTCTTACTAACTCTCTCATATAGATAACCATGGACCAACTCATATCCCATGACCCATAACCCAAAAACCCATGGGCAAAGAGGAGCGTCCCACGGATCCCTGGAGTTACACTAGACGGATCCCTTAAGCAAGGGATCCATGGGATCCGTGCAACAATGGCATAAATTTGCCTATAAATAGAGAGTCATTTCTTCTTTTTTACTTACCCCTCTTCTTACTAACTCTCTCATATATTCTTACACTCTTCTAACAAAAGATCACATGATCTAGAGAGTTGTTCTTCTTTCTTCTATTGTGATTCTCATATAGGTCCTTCTCTAAGGTGAGATCACGAGCATTCTACAAGCCATCCAAGCAAGGGTCCTTGATTGATTTGTTCCTCCACAAGATTTTTGTAGCAAAGATCTTGCACTTGATATTTCACATATTTGTTTTGTAATAGTCGTGTTGGTTTGGTCCTCCGTATTACGGACTCGGTATTTAGCTTTGTACTGGAAAAAGGTGTAAGCAACGTTGTGAAGGCTTCTCTACCAAGTTAAAGGAGTTTGTTGACATAGTGCTTGAACTCTCGAGTAGATGACTCGGGGAGTGGAGTAGGGCAAGGAAGGTGTCCTTGTAGCCGAACCACTATAAACCGGTTGTGTCATTTCTATCCCTTACTTTACTTTCTTTATTTGTATTACTCTTAGATATATACTCTCTCTTCATCCATACGATTTCACACAACATCGAATCTAAAGTTTTTTGAAACAAACTTAAAACCGACAAAACTATTCAACCCCCCCTTCTAGTTTTCCACAGGGTTTAATCTTGTGCAAGTCGCTGTTATGAAGCCGTCGATTTGGATCTCTAACGCCGTCATGTGATGTTTGACGTCGACTCCTTGTAAATGATTTGGTCCGTCTCTTGTTAGCTTCGTACGTGACTCAACTTCAAATTACACCTGACGCCGTCAGGTTGTAGTGTCTTCAGATTTCACTAAGGCGTCACTAGCTAATTTTCCACCAAAAATCCATCTTCACTTTTTGTCCAAATAAGCCATAAATGTACCGATTTCCAGATTTTTCGTCCCAAGTACCTAAAATGCAAAAAGAAACAATTTAGAGAAATGTTTGATCATATTCATATGATTTTGGGCTTAAATGACCCCTTAAAAAGGTATAAAATATCCCTACACTTGGGATTTGATTGTCCTCAAGCAAATATGCTTTTATCCAATCAATTTACAAGTTATAAGGCATTTAACATTGGTTTAAAATAGTTTACAACATCCACAAACTCTACAATAGTCAAAATAAGCATGAAAATCATATACTAGCACCTCACATAAAGTGTTTGGATTCTCTCATCTCTCGGGTGTATAAGTTGTATAACATTTATGAAAATGGAAAAATAAACACTCTCCACATGTCATAGCACATAGATTACCATAGGCTTGAGAATATATCAAACCTCAACCACTTTGGTGTAAGCACCTAGGATAAGCTATCAAATAGGGCTTTTTAGGGTTGTAACGTTAGGTGTAAGGGTATGGAAAACACGGTTTGGTTGGATATAGGGAATTTTACTGGTGGCAAGTCAATTATCTAAGTTAATCACATGTAAAACGTGGCGTTGCTAAGCCAAGACTCGACTCACTAACTATTAACTCTTTTTGTGATTTTCTTGACTCTTTCTTGCCTTAAACATAAACAAAATATAAAGGATAGAGGCAGGATGGTAGTCCGTATATTTTCTTTTTCTTTTTTCTTTTTTTTTTTTTTTTTCTTTTTTTTCATACATTTTTGCCCTACCATACGCAAAATAATACGTCATAACTTAAGAATTTATAGTTGCATCCCCTACACTTGAACTTTTACATATGTAAAAACTAACTAATGACTCAAATTACGAGGATCAAAACACGTAGAGTACTTAAACATTTACTTAGATATGGGGATTATAATTGAGTTTTTCCTATTAATCCATAATAAATATGTTAGGAATTAGAAATTCCAGGTATTAAAGAGTCGGTCACCTCTAGTATATGTAATCGTTAGAAAGCTCGTAGTCGTAGTTCTTTTAAGCTAAGTAGTATTTAGTTAAGTAACACCGTGGAGGACGGACGGTCTTTACCCACCTGTATGCACGATCCATGACCCGTTGTGTGGCGTTTTATTGTAAGACTATAAATACTCTCTACCTTCCAAGGTAGAGAGTTGGAGCTCATAATAAGATTTTTCTCTCTCTAAAAACCTCTTGTACGCCTACTTTGTGTTATGGTTTGATATGTATATGAAATCCAATATCTTACAATTGGTATCAAAAGCCATGGTTAGATCTTCTCTTACATATCTTTGGATTTCTTGTGGTTTTTAGGTGGTTTTTGAGTTTGAAAAAGTTTAGTGGTTTTTGCATCATTTGGTTGATTTCTAGTGTTAAAGTTTGGATTTTGATAGTACTTTTGTGTTTAGAATCATCACAAGTGTTTAGGTTTTCACTTTGAAGGCTTGAATCATTGTGGTTGGGTTGTTTTTGGATTGAAAAGTGGTGTTTAGGTGATTTTCTTGCTAGCGACTTGGTTCTCGGTGTGATATTCGTCATAGCGATTTGCTTCATAAAAAGTTAGCGAGTTGGAGTGGTATTTGGTAGCGATTTGATCGTAGCGACTTGTCTATTGAGACAAGCCGACAAAAAGTACACGTAGTGGATTCTCCACTACACGTAGCGACTTGGTGTAAGTTAGCGACTTGTACTTTATATTGTTAGCGACTTGGTGTTAGCGACTTGGTATCTATCGAGTTGCTATTTAGCGACTTGACAAATTAGTGACTTGGTGCTTAGCGACTTGCTGTCAAAATTTTGCTAGCGACTTGGATTGTAGCGAGTTGTTATATAGCAACTTGGGACTATAGCGACTTGGCACTTAGCGACTTAGTACAAGGTTTCCTAGCGACTTGGGTGATATCCTTTGAATACGGTTTTCTCTTGATTTAGTAAAATCTCGTGAAAGAATCTATTTCCCGGTTTAATCATAGAGTTATAAAATCCCGTGTAATTCTTAAAACATGTCTAGCCACCGCCCACCTACAATCATCTCCATCTTGTATTGTCGAGGATGTTCAAGCGGTGGCTCAGATACTCAAACCAAGATCACGCATGCTTGACAAAATTGACTACGACTCTTGGGCTCAAAGAATCGATTGTCTTGTCTTGGAAAGGAAAATGGAGTCAACATTCTCAAATCCATTGATGAAGGACCATATCGGGTTGAGACTACTAGAGACTTAATTGATACATGGTGAAGATGGAACAATGATCTATGGAATTGACAAACCAAAGACATATGATGAGCTCGATGATAAGGAGAAAAGAGATTCGATTCGATATCGGGGCTTCTAACATCGTACTTCAAGGTCTTCCAAAATATATATACAAGTCGATCAATCACAACACGAAGCAAAGGCGGTGTGGGATAATGTCAAGATGCTTCTCTCGTGTTCGAATTAACTATGGAAGGCAGAGAATCACAACTCTATGATGAATTTGAACACTTCAAGATGAAACCGGATGAGAGTGTCTATGAGTACTATGTGAGATTCCACAAGCTTGTTAATGATATGAGGAACATCGAATGACTATGCCTAACATTCATCCGAACTCAAAATTTGTGAACAACATGAATCCCGAATGGCACAAGTTTGTCATACGTGAAGCTCACTAAAGGATTGAAGAATAAAAACTATGAGCAATTGTATGCCTTTCTTCTCCGAATGAGAGACATGCTATGTTTGAAAAAGGATTCTTAATCGGTTCAAAACCAACCGAGGAGAGACAAGCTCATCAAATGATTCAACCGCCTTCTACTCAAACATCGGAATCACAACCAAAGCCTCACAAGTCATACCCATGGGTAATGGTAATCACAAACTCATTCCCGATCCTATGTTCAAACAAGTTGATGCCGATGCACACGTGGAAACTTCATTAATCAACTAGCTCTCCGATTAGTCAAAACATGAACTCTCTTCCACACACCAACAACAATCTCGAGCTGCTTCCAATCCACATAATCAAGCCACCGCCGAGATGGGAAGGTTATGGTGCGGACCGGTTCAAGAACAACGAAGACGAACAAGCAAGAGGTGGAGCTAGTAGAGGTTATGCCGCAAATCAAAATAGGGAAGGAATGGTAATCGTGGTCAAGCAAAGCCAATCAAATGTTACAATTGTGGAGGTGAGGACACATTGCAAGGAAGCGCACATCGCCAAAACGCCTCGAATTCCGATTACTTGAGGATAAGATGTTGCTTGTGCAAGCTCGGGATAATGGTGCAACTTTGGATGAAGAGGAGTTGTTGTTCTTGGCTAAGGAAATGCTAAGACATATGATGCAAATGTGGATGAGCAACCAATTCGAGAGATAGGACATAATCATCGAATGCCTTTCAAGTAGTTGATTGTGATGCATACGACTCGATGTTGATGAAGAACCCATTGCATAAACCATCTTCATGGCTAGCATTTCTCCAATGGTCTCTCCTAAAGTCTCTTCATCACCACAAGCTGGTCCATCCAAAGACAAACTCATTTATGAGGTATTAAAATTATACAATGAAGTTGATGAGCAAAGATACATAACAGTACAATCAATCTGTATTTATTGAGTCGATATTGAAAATATGGGTAATATCAATGTTGTCCCATATGATCAATATGTGAAACAAAGTGAAAGTGAGATTGTACCAAGTGATGCATCTTCTGCAATCAATAATGATTATGTTTTGATGAATTCACTTGCATGTGCCTCGATGATTCTGTCATCTCTCGAACTCGAATGCCTATAAAGAACGTGTTGCTATTTATGAACAACGTGCAAAATTTGAGTTGACCACCGTGAGCGGAAATGGATGACCAAATGCGTACAACTATTAGAAAAAGTAGGTTTAGAGAAGAAGTATTAAAACAAGAGTTAAACTCCTTACAAGAAAAGCTTTCTAAAGCGCTAAGCAAAAACAAGAACTTCAAGAAAATGTTAAAATGCTTAAGCAAGAATTCAATGCTAAGGAATCAAAACTTTTGAATGATTTTTCTAATCTAAAACCTTGAAAAACAAGCTTGAAAATAAGTTGTACGTACAAGGAAATACCATTTGATCGCTCACTTAATCACTAAGCATAGAGTTTTAAGCGATAAGCATAGTGTTCCCATTATAGATAAACCCAACCCCGAGTACGGAAGATTGCAAAAGCACTCAAAGTGTAATCTATGATGGCAATGAGATTCTTAAACCTAGAAAAAACCTAGTTGCGTTAAGTGCACAGAGGAAGATAAGAAATCGAGATGAAGTTACTAGGAGAAGATGAACAAGAAACTAGATGATCCTAAATGTAAAGAGAAGAAAATAATTATCACACCCCATGACTACAAAAAGGAGAATTGGATCTCCTTGAACATGTTTAAGCCTCAAACATTGTTGACTCCCGAACAAGTGTTCGGAAAATGGACTTAGATAAGCGAAGCGGAAAATATTGTTGAAACAAACCCTCCCTTAGGAAAATGCCTAAAGCGATCGTGTATCCTCCCAATACACTAATGCATCTAGTTCCTAGAACTATTGCCACTAAAAGCAATACCTTAATCGGTCAATACGTTATCTTTCAACTATTTGTTGATTTTGAGAAAACTTGCAAGAAAAGGATCACACCCACTGGTATTCTTGAAGGGAAAGGGTTTTGAGCAAACAAAAGAATGTTATTTAATCGAAGTCATGCCTTTCTTTAAATAACTAAAAGATCATTTTGAAAGTCTTAAAAGGGAATGAATTTAGACATTAAAGAAATGGAAAAGGAATTTGATGCAATGATAGTTGAGGTTAGTGATTATGAGCGTGCACTAAAATATAATGAGATTGAGAGCAAGAACTTGCATACATTGAATGAGACTCTTATTCTTGAATGTGTTGCTCAAGATGTGTTTTCACGCTACAAATTGTTCCATTAACGCTTCTCAATTTCATGAATTATCATTGCCACGAAAGTCTCCCATGATCGTGTCATTGAGCTTGAAAAGACCAATTCTAAACTAGCTGACAAAATTGAACTGTATGATCACGACAATGTGGTTAAACATTTTTCTAAATTCGAGGTTGAAAATTTTAATCTACAACTAAAATATCAACATCTTAAAGAAAATGTAAAACTTCAAATATCAAGACATCCTCATATGCTCCGAGTTTGATGCGTTTTCAAATAAACAAACGTGATGAGCAGATTCATGCTCATTGTAACACGATCGAAAATTGAAAGCCCAAATCTCTCAATTAAAGGGTGAAAAGAACAATGTGACTGGCTCCCAAATGCCTCCTCCTTTAGATTTTCAGAATTCTCAAGCGTTTCATCTTCAAAACTTAGTAAATGCATTACAAAAGGAAAATGAAAGTTTTCTTGAAGAAAATGAAAAGGTTAAACGTCATTTAAATGAGTTATTTGAATCAATAAAGGTCACTCGTAACAAAAACAACGAACAAATAGCTTCATTGCAAAAGGAAATTGAGAATATGAAGAGCCAGGTAAAAGGGAAAATGCCAATGACCAATGGGGAGAACGGTGTATCAAAGGTTCACTCTAGTAACAAATATGCTTTGTCTGTGAAATATGTTCCCCCTCATCACAGGAATAACAAACTTGCTATTCAAACATATTTCTCATCCCTTAAGGATTGTCTAGAATGTCTACGTGAGATTGTTGAAGAGGATAAATTAGAGAAACCACTTGACAATGCAATTGGGCATGCATGCTTATATGCCAAACAATCTCAAGAAATTCTAGAATGCTTAATTACAATATGCCCAAAGTCCTTAGGGGAGAGAGTTAATCCTTTGATTCCATGTTCTATGCCTAGTGCCAAGTATGATATTCATTCGATGCCCGATGTCTTGAATGTGATCCGTAGTGTGCCTTCAAGTAGTTCGATTCGGATCTGTTAATGCTAAGAAAGAGAACTCTAGTGTGCCTTCTAGAAGTAAAAATCCGGCACTTCTAGTGTTAAGAAAGGAACCTTAGTGTGCTCGCATGTAGTTCAGATCGGCACATCTAAACAGGAGATGCAAAGAGTAGCAAAACCAACTAATGTTCCCATTCCTCTACAAGAGTAATCGGTGACATTAAAGCGAAAAGCGGTCAAAGTCTCAAGACAATACAAGGAATGATAGGACCTCGTAAGCTAAGAATGTGCATTAGAAGAGTAGAAGACCAACCTAGGAACTTTAAGCTTGAGTTGAATAAAACGAATCGTGTTGATTCTAGTATTAGCCATAGGCGTCTTGTAATTAATTCAATTCGATACTATTTGCAAACCTTGTAATGATGTCGCTTGAATTACATTTCTAATCATGAATGTGGTATGAATACTTTGTCTAATCTTGTCAAATCCCAAATAAATCTTGTCAATGAAAAATATCATGCTAAGAAGGCAAAAGGCAAAGGCGAAAGAAAGTTAGAAAACAATGAAAACCCGGGAAGAACATTTAGTAAGATAGGCTATCATTGGATACTTTTTGGTCATAAGACTAATCGACAATGCCCACTAGAAAATGGATGCCTACTTGGTAGAACTATTCCTTAAGAAGTGAGCACACTTTGAATAGGGCTAATCATACACTAGTACCGCATCTATTCATAATGATTCTATTGCCTTAAATTCTAATATGAATGCTTCTATTTACGATGTGGGTGTTCCAACCATTGTTACTAACCAAATGGAACCCATTCTTGCATGGGGATCCCAATTATCCGATTATCCATTCTTGTGCGTGTTCAACCGCAGATCGTTCAAATCGCTTACGTGGTACACGGACTCAGTCGTTCCAAACATATATATGGCGACGGTCGCGCTCATGAACTTCGTGAGCAAATTTATCGTGACGATTAAATTCGGAATGATCATTTCGGTGCAATTATGGGTTATGGAGATTATGTTGTTGGTAAAAGTGTTATCTCCAGTATATTATGTGAAGGTCTTGGTCATAACATGTTCTCTGTTGGTCAATTCTGCGATTCTGATCTAGAAATAGCCTTCAGAAAACATACTTGTTTCGTTAGAGAACTTGATGGTAAGGGACCTTTAAGAGGTTCACGTGGTTCAAATCTATACACCATCTCTATCGAAGATATGATGAAGTCTTTTCCAATTTGCTTGTTGTCAAAGGCCTCTAAAACAAAGTCATGGCTATGGCATCGTCGTCTCAATCACTTGAACTTCGGCACCATCAATTATCTCTCCAGAAAGGACTTAGTTGTAGGTTTACCTAGACTTAAGTATGAAAAGGATCATCTTTGTTCAGCATGCCAATTGGGAAAAAGCAAGAAGTATGCCCATAAACCCAAACCTACTAACTCATCACGAAGTTCTTCATACAATTCACATGGACTTATGTGGACCCATGAGAGTCGTGAATTTCTTTGGGAAGAAATATGTGTTAGTTGTGGTTGATGATTTCTCTAGATTCACCAGGTAAAGTTCTTAAAGACAAAGGATGAAACTCCGGATATCATCATCAAACTCATCAAAATGCTGAGTTCGTCTTAACAATACGGTCGTAATCATCCGAGCAGACAATGGAACCGAGTTTGTTAACAAACAACTTAGTGAGTTTTATGAAAGTATTGGAATCAATCATCAAAGAAGTGTTCCTCGAACTCCTCAAGCGTAAGCGGTGTAGTGGAAAGACGAAATCGAACTCTTGTGGAAGCCGCAAGGACAATCTTGATTTACTCAAAAGTTCCAATGTTTCTCTAGGGTGAAGCCATAGCCACGCATGCTACACCCAAAATCGATCCCCGATTCACACCGCTCATGGAAAAACTCCATATGAACTTGTCCACAACAGAAAACCTAATCTTTCATTCCTTCGTGTGTTTGGTGCATTGTGTTATCCAACTAATGAGGGCTAAGATTTAGGCAAACTTAGAGCTAAAGCGAGACATTGGAGTATTTGTAGGTTATGCACCAAATGTAAAAGGATACCGAATATACAACAAGAGAACCCGAAATATCATGGAAACAATTCACGTCACGTTTGATGAGTGACCGGTCAAATGGCTCTGGACAATCCAGATTCTGGACCCGCACTTCAAAACAGTCCCATTGGTTCATCCTTGTACCAAATTCCTCTCCAAACTATTTCATATGTACCTCCAATCGAATATGATTTGAAGAAATTGTTTGATCCGATGTTTGATGAACTCTATGAGCCAAGTGCTATTGAACCGCCAATTCCCACAACAGACGCTACTCATATCTCACGAGAATGAAGTCAATCCTTGATCTCAATATCATTAAGTCAAGAAGCACTCGCCGAGAACTCGATCTCATCAACAAATCATCAATCTTGAATGTACATCATGGAACTATTTATGGCATCAATGATGAAGTTAATCCTTTGCTACTCACGAAGATGCTCCATTTGAAAACATATTTTCTCCCTGAATCATCATCGAGAACCATCTTCTTGAGGAGACATCGACTCTGCTACCTCAGTCCCTCAACAACTGCCACATGAACACCTTAGAAAATGGACTCACGATCATCCATTAGACAACATCATTGGAAATCCCTCTCGTCTAGTATCAACACGGAAACAACTTGCAACCGATGCCTTATGGTGCTTCTTTAACTCCGTACTCTCTAAGATCGAACCAAAAGATGTTAAAACTGCCATGAATGAAGACAGTTGGTTCAATGCCATGCAAGAAGAAATTCATGAGTTTGATCGACTTGATGTATGGGAGTTATTACCTGCTCCAGATTGTGCTATGATTATTGCTCTTAAATGGATCTTCAAAGTGAAACTTGATGAGCATGGTGATGTGTTGAAGAACAAGGCTCGATTAGTTGCTAAAGGATACCGTCAAGAGGAGGGTATTGTCTTTGAAGAATCTTTTGCTCCAGTTGCTCGAATTGAGGCAATCAAAATCTTTTTGGCTAATGCTGCTAGTAAGAATATGGTAGTCTATCAGATGGATGTAAAGACGGCATTTCTGAATGGAGATCTTAAAGAAGTCGTTTACGTCAGCCAACCGGAAGGATTTGTGAATCAAGAGCATCCTACTCACGTTTATAGTTTGAATAAGGCTCTTTATGGTTTAAAGCAAGCTCCAAGGGCATGGTATGATACGCTATCAAAGTTTCTTCTATCTACCGGATTTAGCAAAGGAGCAGTTGATCCAACATTGTTCACCGTGAAGTCGTGCAAACATTTAATTCATGTTCAAATTTATGTTGATGATATCATCTTTGCCTCGACTGACCCCAATGAGTGTGACCGTTTTTCAAATGAAATGGGTTCTAAATTTCAAATGTCAATGATGGGACAAATGTCATTTTTCTTAGGACTACTGTAAGATATTAGTATTCACTTACACATCAAACCATAACATCAAGTTGGCGTATAAATGGAATTCTAGAGAGAGAAAGTTAGAGGTTTAGGGAACTTAGTGAGAGAAAGTGAAAGATATTATGATGAGCTCCAACTCTCTACCTTGGGAGGTAGAGAGTATTTATAGTCTTACAATGAAACGCCACACAACGGGTGTGGATCGGGCATCTGATGGGTAAAGACCGTCCGTCCTCCACGGTGTTACTAAACTAAATACTACTTAACTTAAAATAACTACGACTACGAGCTTTCTAACGATTACATATACTTGAGGTGACCGACTCTTTAATACACGGAATTTCTAATTCCTAACAATCTCCCCAAGGAGGTCACCTCTAACATATACTAAAATTACATTGAATACAAAGCAGATATTTCATTAACAATTGTTCTTGCATTCTTGATGTAGTACTTTGCTCTAAGCTCGTAGTCATTGATTCTTCTCATTGCATGTTTGGTTACTCGGTGGAGGTCTTTCTTGATCCACGTGATAATAATTTTGAGCTAGCTTTTGAGATCATCACTATGAAAATCTACGAGACATCCATTGTGGTGTTGGTATTTTGTGATGTTGTGACATTCGGACCGACATGCTCACATTCTTGATCATGATATCTTCTCATCGAGTGCTAAGCTTTCGTTGATTCAAGATATTGGCGCAGCGTAGCGAAGCATGGAGTGTAAATATCGAGTCATTGATGCACTTATCATGATTTCTTGAGAGATGAATGTATTAAGTGAGCATGCGGCTATGGATTGACCGCTTCATTACGATCATTTGCAAACGTCGGGTGTACCGCATACAACAGATTAACAATAAAGCGTACAAAAGTGTCTTTGACCACTTTAGTTGAATTGAGGTACACGCCCACGGTTCCCGTTGATCGGTACATGTCTTGCTGTGATCGGTATAATTCAAAGAATTTCCTTGACGTGGTTTCGCGGTTTGCTCTAGTCGTTCTCAAACCGAACGTCTCAAAGAAGATAACACGGAGTGAGTGAACCAAATAATTTAAGTCCACCGATTGATGAAAAGAGATTTGAAAAACAATCGTGTATTTCTCAATAGAAATTGTTTTTGCAATACAACGAAGGTTTTATTGGAAATCAATTATCAATCATAAAACACCTTTTGGTTTGAAAAATTAGTACACGGTCGATGTGCTAAAGAAAAGAGTTATTAAGCACAAAGACCGGTTTTTCAAAGGTATCCGTCAATCCATAACTCGAACCAGGATAGATTCAAGAGATTGAATCGCCCCATTGTTTATGTTCGGTTGTCACATGGTTGATCTATATGATAGATCTCACATGCCACCTACCAGAGCTTGTTTGATGTTGGCTCGAAGGTTTTCCATCTTCATTGTGAATATGTTTACACATCACTCGGATGTTACGCAATACCACAAGGATAATGCGTAGGACTCAAGATATAATCTCTCTTTTCACATTGTGTGAAGCAGAGAGTCTTCATTGAAAGTGTCCTAATGAGATTTATTGATGATCTCGTGGCTCTAGACTCAATTTGTGCATATTTGGATCTTGTGTCGGAGACTAGGGAGAGGTCTCCTTCTTCAATATCAACGATCTCTAAGAGAAAGTCGATAGATAATGTTGGTTCCCGTGAGAATGAAACAAGTCCTTTTAAGAGGAACTTGAGTGGTTAGGAAAGTTGAAGTGCGGTCGTCCACGGGTCCATGACGTCTTGTCTTCAATACCGATGTTACCATCGGTAGCATATGAATTGAACCCGTTTACGCCTAAGGTTGAATAAATGGAGGCTATTTGTTTTCACCCTTTCTCATTCAATTATTTTAATTCTTCAACCCCTTGGTGCTTACCGAGACTTCATAGCTAGAACCTTGTTGGGTTTGTTCCAATACTAGCTCGGTCTCGATCCGCACTCTTCCCATATCTCATTTTCTCCTTTTATCATCATACCTAAGAACTCTACACTAACTAGTGGATTGTCCTGGGTAGATCCCTCCGGTTCGGCGGATCATGGGAACACATACCTAACCTTATCATCCTTATATCACCGTACATAAAGTAAAGTTGGTTGGTCTATTTGGTATTGTTCATCCGCCATTGGAACCAATTGAAAACCATTTGAAAATCAATCGGATACTTGTAATATATTATCAAAACATTTTGTACCGAATTGTTTTTGATATTTTTAGAATAAGTGCTCCCCCTCAACATGTGCATGAATTGTTTGAAATCGTTTTGCACACGGAGGCTAGAGGAAGAAATTACTTCTTTGATTACCATTTTCTAAAAGATATCACCATCACTTCCTTGATCAAATCAAGTAGATAAAGCATTTCCGGGAAGGATGAGGTTTCCATAAGTTTGCTCCCCCTCAATATGTGCCTCAAGGTTTGAAAAGAGTTTTGCACATACTAGAGGAACTGCACTGATGAGATAAGTGATCACGTTTCAAATCATAGGTTTAAGATAGATGCTCCCCTCAACATGTGCATTGAAAATTTGAAATCGTTTGTCACATGTGAGAAGGATAGCATGTACATCCTTATAAAACCATTTACCGAATTATCGGTTTAAATCCAATTTAAATCACACATTCTCCCCAATCACAATTATCAAATCATTTGAGATTTGTGATCTCTTATTGATTTAAATTGATTTTGAAAGATTTTAAGGGAATTGTGACTTGATTATGAAAGCGTTTTAAGCGATAAGGATCGGATTTTAAGACTTTAAAACTCCATTAATAAAACATGCAAGTACATCTTTTGAAAACAATTTAATGCCAAATAACTTTTAATTTAATTGAAATCATTCTCCCCTCAATCAATGACATAGGTTGTTGATTGAGAGATAGATATTTTGACAAATAAGTCCCGATGATTATCAAAATAGAGACCGAGTTATTTTTCAAAGCAGTTAGTTTTCAATGAGATAAAGGTTTATAGAATCGAGCATGGAATTTTGAAAACATGGTAAAGCATGGCTCTGTTCTTTCTTTGAAAAGCGGTTCTTGCTGAAATGACAATAAACCATTGTTTCTCTTTCTCCCAAAAATATATATATATATATATATATTTTTTTTTTTTTTTTAAGAATTGAACAACATCTAAAGTCCGTGTCATTCTTTGAATGACAACACAAAGACCGTAGATATTATTGAATCGAGAAAAGCAAAACAAATTGACAATATTTTTGAAGATTTTTGAATTTTTGATTTTTATGGATTTTGAAGGTTTTATATTTTTCTATTTGATTTTGAAGGTTTTATAATTTTGTATTTTGTTTTTAGAATGGATATATACAAGAGATAGATGAAGATAGACCTTTACTCCTCGTCTTCCTCCACGAAGACGTTTGAGTGTTCGGTTGAAGGCTTTTCAAGCCAAGACGTGGAAGAATAAACTCAAAGCGTTCTCTTGGAAGAGCTTTGGTGAAGATGTCGCTAAGCGATATTCGGACCTCACAAAATCGAGTTCCACCACACCTTTTTCCACTTGTTCACGATGAAATGATGTCGAATGTCGATATGCTTTGCTCTTGAGTGTTGAACGTTGTTGCATGAGAGAGCGATAGCACTTTTATTATCACGATGCAGAGGGATTTTGTTGAATTCAAAGCCATAGTCGGATAATTGAGATCTCATCCATAAGATTTGAGCACAACAAGATGACATGGCTATGTATTCACCTCGTAGAGGAAATAGAAGTACTCATTTGCTTCTTTGAAGACCACTCACAAGCTTATCACCCAAAACCGAGCACCTCGGATGTACTTGACGAGTATCTTGACACCTGCATGATCGGCATCGCATAGGTCGTTAGTGACATGCCGGTGTCCTCGGTACCAAAGACCCATATTGATGGTTCCTTGGAGATACCGAAGACCCGTTTAATCGCTTCAAGGTGCTTTTTAGTAGGCTTAGCACGGTATCTAGCACACATGCAAACAACGAACAAGATGTCGGTCTACTAGTTGTGAGGTACATCGAGGATACAATCATACTACGATATTTTGTTTGGTCAATCATGATCCCGAGTGGTCCTCATCTAGTTTGGTTCGATCAATCATGGGAGTGTCAACAGGTCACTTAAATCAAATCCAAATTTCTTTAAGATCTCGGTTGCATATTTAGATTGATTTATGAAAATGCCTCGGGACTTTGTGAAATTTGTAATCCCAAGAAAAATGACATTTGTCCCATCATTGACATTTGAAATTTTGAACTCATTTCATTTGAAAACGATCACATTCCATTGGGTGCATCGAGGCAAAAATAATATCATCAACATAAATTTGAACAAGAACCGAATGTTTGCACGACTTCCGGTGAACAATGTTGGATCAACTGCTCCTTTGCTAAATCCGGTTGAAAGAAGAAACTTTGATGATGTATCATACCATGCCCTTGGAGCTTGCTTTAAACCATAAAGGGCCTTCTTCAAACGATAAGCGTGAGTAGGATGCTCTTGATTTACAAATCCTTGAGGTTGGGTGGCGTGAGCGACTTCTTTAAGGTCTCCGTTCGAAATGCCGTCTTTACATCCATCGATAGACTACCATGTTCTTACTAGCGAGATTAGCCGGAAAGATTACGATTGCCTCGATTCGAGCAAGCTGGAGCAAAAGATTCTTCAAAGTCTATACCTCCTCTTGACGGTATCCTTTAGCAACTAAACGAGCCTTGTTCTTCAACACATCACCATGCTCATCAAGTTTCACTTTGAAGATCCATTTAAGAGCAATAATCATAGCACGATCTGCAGGCGGTACTAACTCCCATACATCAAGTCGATCAAACTCATGAATTTCATCTTGCATGGCATTGAACCAGCTATCTTCATTCATGGCGGTTTTGACATCTTTTGGTTCGATCTTAGATAGTACGGAGTTGAAGAAGCACCATAAGGCATCGGTAGCAAGTTATCTCCGTGTTGATACTGAGACGAGAGGATTTTCAATGATGTTGTCTAGTGGATGATCGTGAGTCCATTTTCTAAGGTGTTCATGTGGCGGTTGTTGAGGATGAAGTAGCGAGTCAATGTCTCTGAAGAAGATGGTTCGAAGAAGATTCGAGAGCAAATATGTTTTCGAATGGAGCATCTTCGGGAGTAACAAAGGGATTAACTTCATCATTGATGCGAAACATTTCCATGATGTACATTTGAAGAATGATGATTTGTTGATGAGGCGAAGGATCGTGAGCGCTTCTTGACTTAAAGACATTGAGGCGAGGATTGTCCTCATCACGGGAATATGAGCGACCTCTGTTGTAGGAATCGACACCTCATTAGTACTTGGATCATAAAGTTCATCAAACATAGGATCAAACAATTTCTATAAATCATCTTCGGATGGAAGTACATATGGAGTTTCTTGAGAAGAGTTTGGAACAAGGGATGAACCAATGGGACTGTTTTGAAGTGCGGGTCTGAATGAATTTTCCAGAGCCATTTGACCGGTCACTCATCAAGCGTAACGTGAATTGTTTCCATGATATTTCGGGTTCTTTTGTTGTAGATTCGGTATCCTTTTGTTTGGTGCATATCCTACAAATACTCCGATGTCGCTTTAGCTCTAAGTTTGCCTAAGTCTTGACCCTCATTAGTTGGATAACATAATGCACCAAACACACGAAGGAAAGAGATTAGGTTTGTTGTGGACAAGTTCATATGGATTTTTCCATGAATAGTGTGAATTAGGGAACGATTTTGTGTGTAGCATGCGGTGGCAATGGCTTCACCCAAAGAAACATTGGAACCTTTGAGTAAATCGGCATTGTTCTAGCGGCTTCTACAAGAGTTCGATTTCGTCTTTCAACTACACCGTTCGTTGAGGAGTTCGTGGAACACTTCTTTGATGGTGATTCCAATGCTTTCATAAAATTCACTAAGTTATTTGTTGACAAACTCGGTTCCATTGTGCATTACGATAATTACAGCGGTTTTGTTAAGTCGAACTGCAGTTGTTTGATGAGTTTGATGATGATATCGGGAGTTTCATCCTTTGTCCTTAAGAACTTGACCTAGGTGAATCTAGAGTAGTCATCAACCACAACTAACACATATTTCTTCCCAAATATATTACGCACCTCATTGGTCCACATAAATCCATATGAATCATATGAAGAACTTCGTGATGAGTTAGTAGGTTTGGGTTTATGGGCATACTTCTTGCTTTTTCCCAATTGACATCTTTGAAAAAGATGATCCTTTTCATACTTGAGTCTAGGTAAACCTACAACTAAGTCCTTTCGGAGAGATCATTGATGGTGCGAAGTTCAAGTGATTGAGACGACGATGCCATAACCATGACTTTGTTTTAGAGGCCTTTGAAAGCAAGCAAATTGGAGAGGACTTCATCATATCTTCGATAGAGATGGTGTATAGATTTGAACCACGTGAACCTCTTAAAGTTCCTTACCATCAAGTTCTCTAACGAAGCGGTATGTTTTTAAAGCTACTTCTAGATCGAGTGCGAATTGACCAACGAGAGAACAAGTTGTGACCAAGACCTTCTACATAGTAAACCACGGAGATAACACTTTTGCCAACAACATAGTCTACATAACCCATAATAGCTTTGAAATGATCATTCCCGAATCTAACCGTCCCGATGAATTTTCTCACGAAGTTCATGAGCCGTGACCGGTCACCGGTCATATGCTTGGAACGACTGAGTCCGGTACCACGAGCGATTTGAGCGATCGTAGTTGAACACAGACAAGAATGGATAAGCTGGATAATTGGGATCCCCATGCAAGAATGGGTTCCATTTGGTTAGTAACAATGGTTGGAACACCCACATCGAAAAAGAAGCATTCATATCGAAATGAAGGCTTTGGAATCATTGTGAATAGATGCGATACTAGTGTACGTATTAGCCACATTCACAATGTGCTCACTTCTTAAGGAATAGTTCTACCAAGAGGCATCCATTTTCTAGTGGGCATTGTCGATTATTCTAATGTCCAGCGGTATCCAATAATAGCCTATCTTACTAAATGTTCTTCCCTGTGGGTTTCCTTGTTTTCTAACTTTCTTTCGTTTTGCCTTTTTGCCTTTTTAGCATGAATTTTAGCATTAACAACATTAAGCTGGACAATTAACATCATTAGGCAAAACATTAACACCACATTCATGATTAGAAAGCGAATTCAAGCGAGACATCAATACAAGGTTTGCAAATAGTATCAATTCGAATTAATTACGATGCGCTTATGGCTAATACTAGAATCAACACGATTTGTTTTATTCGATTCAAGCTTAAAGTTCCTAGATTGTTCTTCTACTCTTTTACAAGTGCACATTCTTAGCTTGCGAGGTACTATCATTCCTTTTATTGTCTTGAGACTTTGACTGCTCCCTTTAATGTCACCGATTACTCTGTAGAGGAATGTGAACATTAGTGGGTTTTCAACTCTTTGCATCACTGTTTAGATGTCTTTGGGATCGATCTACATGCGCACACTAAGGTTCACTTTCTTAAAACTAGAAGTGCTGGGATATGTACTCCTAGAAGGCACACTTGAGTTCTCTTTCTTAGTATTGACAGATCTGGAATCTGAACTACTTAAAGGCACACTAAGATTCATATTCAAAACATTGGGCATTGAATGAGTATCATACTTGGCATTAGGCATCGAGCATGGAATCAACGGATTAACTCTCTCACCTAAGGATTTTGGGCATATTGTGATCAAGCATTCTAGGATTTCTTGAGATCGTTTGGCATATAAGCATGCATGTCCAATTGCATTATCATGAGGTTTCTCTAACTTATCCTCTTCAACAATCTCACGCAGACATTCTAGGCAATCCTTAAGGGATGAGAAGTATGTTTGAGCGACAAGTTTGTTGTTCCGAGATGAGGAGGACATATTTCATGAGACAAAGCATATTTATTACAAGAGTGAACCTTTGGTACACCATTCTCCCCATTGGTCATTGGCATTTTCCTTTTACGACTCTTGATTCTCAATTTCCTTTTGCAATGAGGCTATTTGTTCGTTATTTTTTATTACGAGTGACCTTTATTGTTTCAAATAACTCATTGAAATGACGTTTAACCTTTTATTTTCTTCTAGAAAACTTTCGTTTTCCTTTTGTAATGCATTTACTAGGTTTTGAAGATGAAACGTTTGAGAATTTCGAGAATCTAAAGGAGGAGGCATTTGGGAGCTGTCATATTGTTCGTTTGACCCTTTAATTGAGAGATTTGGGCTTTCAACTTTACGATCGTGTTGCAATGAGCTTGAATCTGTTCATCACGTTTGTTAATTTGAAAGAGCGCATCAAACTCGGAGCATCGAGGGCGTCTTGATATTTGAAGTTTTGACATTTTCTTTAAGATGTTGATATTTTAGTTGTAAATTAAAATGCTCAACTTCTAGTTTAGAAAAATGTTTAACCAAATTGTCGTGATCATCGGTTCAATTTTCTTGTTTAGTTTAATTATTTTTTCAAGCTCAATGACACGATCATGGGAGACTTTCGAGACAATGAGATAATTCATGAAATTGAGAAGCATTAATAGAACAATTTGTAGCGATGAAGAACACATCTTGAGCAATACATTGAAATCGATTCTCATTTAGTGTATGCAAGTTCTTCATCTCAATCTCATTATATTTTAGTGCTCGCTCATATTCACTAACTTCAACTATCATTGCATCAAATTCCTTTTCCATTCCCTTAATATCAGTTTCTATTCCCTTTTAAGACTCTCAAAGTGATCTTTTAGAAGTTTAAAGAAAGGCATGACCTCGTTAAATAACATTCTTTCATTTGCTCAAAGCCCTTTCTCCTTGATTATACCCGTTGGGTGTGATCCTTTTCTTGCAAGTTTTCTCAAAATCAACAAATAGTTGAAATATAACATATTTGCTAATTAAGGTCTTGCTTTTAGTGGCAATTGTTCTTGGAACAAGATGCATTGGTGTATTAGGAGGATACACAATCGCTCTAGGCATTTTCAAAGGGAGGGTTTGTTTCAACAATATTTTCGACTTTCTGCTTATCTAAATCCATTTTCCAGAAAACTTGTTCGGGGAGTCAACAATGTCTGGGGCTTAAACATGTTCAAGTTTTAGGAATTAGAAAATTCCATGTTAAAGTGTCGGTCACCCCAAGTATAGTCTAGCATATGTTAGCTCGTAGACTTGTCGTTATTTACGTTATTAAGTAGTTAATTAGTTAGTTTGTAGCGTAGTTTAGCGTAGTGCAACACCGTGGAGGAAGGACGGGTCTTTACCCACTGTATCCCTGATCCACAGGCCGATAGGAGGTCGTGTAGTCTGTAAGTATAAATACCCCTTCCATCCATGGAAGGGGTGGTGCTTTTCAATATAATATTCTATAATTTATGTAAACCTCTAGCAAGAACACCCTCTCTCTCTCTACTAACTCTCTAACTATGGCAAACATGTATTTTGATCATCCAAGACCACCCGAATCATCAACACAATAAAAATAACGATCCTACAATTGGTACCAGAGCCAAGGTTTTAGTGTTTTTGTTTGATTCGTGTGGTTGTACGTGGTTAATTTGTGGTATTCACTATTTGTTTTCTTTTGGTAAACTGTTTTGTGATGTATTCAGTTTGGTCAAAAATATGTCTTGGTCATTCAATACTGTTTTGTGATGTACCAGTTTGGTCAAAATATGTCTTGGTCATTTCATTGTCCTAAGATTACTTCTGTCTTGTGTCTCTTTTTGGTCCAAGTCAGTTATCATATTATGTGGTCAAAGTTTACATCAAAGTTTCATCTATGTTATCAAAGTAATGCAGTCAAATTGTCTCGTCTTGTGGTCAAAATGGGCATAAAACACGAATATTCAAAGCAGTTTTTATGTTTTCTTTCTGGGTAAATATGAAGGTGGCCGGAAAAGTAGTCGGAAAAACTCATCGGAAAAGATTTTATTCATCCTAGTGAGTTGTACTACTTGTGACTTTACTGTGGCGACTTGTCTTTACAAGTCGTCTAACTAGCGAGTTGGCTAGCGACTTGGCTAGTGACTTGGCTAGCTACTTGGCTAGCGACTTGGCTTAGCGAATTAGCTAGCAACTTGGGTTATTAAATTACTGTTTTAACTGACCTAGCGACTTATATTTATGAGTTAGCGACTTGTGTGTTTTGAAATGAGTAGCGAATTGTTATTTTCAGACCTAGCGACTTGTCTTTACAAGTCGTAGCAACTTGTGCTAGCGACCTGGGCTAAAGACTTGGCATAGCGACTTGCTTTGATAAAATTTGCTAGCGACTTGACTCTAAAGACTTAACGACTTGACTGTAACAGAAAGGATGAAGAAGAGGATAGACCTTGACCACTACTCAAATACCATGAAAACCATACACCATGACTACGACCACTCAAAACTTAAACCATATATCAAACTGATAACGCTACACGCGTCGTTCGGGGTCAAAGGAACTTCCTTTTCTTCGAGCAAGTTTTATAACACCCTAGGCAGTGAACCTAATCGTTGTAGTGTAGTAATTAGGGTAAGCCACGGGTATTGATATCGTTCTCTAGGGGAATAGGAATGCTAGTAGGGAGTTACTACGCTAAGGTTAAGGTTGAAGAAGATTATTTTTATCTTTTATATTTTATGAAAATAGAAAGGTACGAATCTCGGGTATTGGATTTGGGGGTTGGTATTTCTACCGATTACTCTACTATTATCTAATTATCTAAACTAAGGTTGTGGGAGTCTATGTCTAATTAATGTGTGCTCGTATGATAGTTTAAAGATGTGTTTACTTAGTTTGTATTACTCCTTAATTATCTCCTATTGATGGTTGAGTGTCACGTCTTATTCCTAGTTGCGTTGTGTGTCTAAAGTTGTAGGGTATCGTTTCTCCCTAACTCTTGAACTTACCAAAGGGTCTTGTCTACAAACCCACTAGAGATTATAGACTCCTACTCTAAGGCGCTCTTGGATGGTTTAGCCTACAATTACTCGGTAATTATACTCTAAGGTTCACAAAGATGAATCAAGCATTAAGTGCACAACGAATGACCTATCGCACTACTAGATCATTAATCAACTAAGATAAGAAACAACCAATCAATATTTAATAATTAAGTTTCATACTTCCTAAGCAAACACACAAATAAATTAGCGGACATGGAGAACATGCAAGCATACACACAAATAATCAAAGACATAATTGAATTAATGAAGTAAAGACTTATCTTGATGTAAGATAGGGTTTAAAACCCTAAAATCTGTACAAGACACCTTAGGTTCGGTTTTAGGTTTTACTCCAAAGACTCTCCACACAAAGACCGAAAATTCGGATTCTATATATAAGATTACAATTGCGGCGCCACCTTATGTTTAGTGACGCCGTCGTGTCGCCGCTCATTAGGGTTTCGTCTTGGCCACGTTAACCTTGCGACGGCGTCACCTTATGTCCGTGACGCCGTCCTCTTGACTTCGGCGTCGTCTGGATTGCATCTAGGCCGTCGAGTAGCGACGGCCTACTCTTTCACCACTAGGCGCCGTCTCTTGAAAATCTGAGTTTTGGGTTCGTCCCGTCACAATAATTTTGGGACGGCGCATGTCTTTTGGCCGCCGCCGCCTTTATACTTTCAAAGAAGCTGTGAGTGTCTCGATTTCGACTTTGGCCATTTTCTTCATATATTCGCGCCTTTTCGTCCAAATAAGTGCCATTCCAGCATTTTGCCTTCACGAGACCTAAAAAGTGAAAAGGAACGATATTAATCAATAACGGATACAAAAGTGATCAAATAAGGACTTAAACGACCCTCAAAATGGTACCTTTTAAAACCTTATCAAATATCCCTACACTTTTATTTGCTTGTCCTCAAGCAAATGTGCTTTAGCCAATTAA
This sequence comes from Chrysanthemum lavandulifolium, assembly GCA_022545495.1. Classification (NCBI taxonomy): domain Eukaryota; kingdom Viridiplantae; phylum Streptophyta; class Magnoliopsida; order Asterales; family Asteraceae; genus Chrysanthemum; species Chrysanthemum lavandulifolium. The sequence continues at coordinate 89,504,968 of CM040240.1, forward strand.
TTTATAAGTTAGGGGTCATGAAGCATTAATTCAAAACGGTCCACAACACATATAAGCCCCGCAAAAGTCATAACAAGCACGGAAATTACATACTAGCACCTCACATGGGGTGTTTGGATACTCACATCTCTCTCGGGTGTATAAATGAAATATAACAATATAGGAAATGGAAGATAAACACTCATTAACCGGTCCTAGCACATATATTACCATAGGCTTGAGAATAGATCAAACCTCCATCGCTTTGGCGTAAGCACCTAGGAAAGACTATCAAAGAGGTCTTTAAAGGGTTGAAACGCTAGGCTTACGGTAGGGAAATAAGGGTTTGGTGGGATAGGTTATTTAGTGGTGGTAAGTCAAAAATCTCTATGTTAAATGCATATGAAGAATGGCGTTGCTAAGCCAAGACTCGACACTCTAAACTCTAGATAACTGAAATAAACAAACATAAATTTAAAGGATAGATGTAGGATGGTAGCCCGTATGTTTTTTTTTTTTTTTTTTTTTTTTTTTTTTTTTTTTTTTCATACTCTATTTTTTTTTTTTTCTCTTTTCTATTTTTTTTTCGATATTTTTTTTTTTTTTTTTTAATTCATACACTTTTACTCTACCATCCTCTAAGATAACATCAAAATACTAGGGATTTATAAGCATATCCCTACACTTGAGTTTTTATTACTCTAACACTAATTTGACCCGAATTGAAAAGATCAAAACACTTGGGGTACATTATTACGCAAACAAAGGGAATTTGAATTTTTAACTTTCCCTTCCCGTCATTTCATAAACTTTAACTTTTCCCATGAATCCTAATCATCCCAAAACTGTATACAAAGGATATGACTCGACTTAGCAACTTATGCAAGCAACTAGATAATTGAACTAAGGGTTAAGGGTGATAATAAACATTTGCACTAAAAGTGAGTGCATAAGGGGTAGGCTAAGGCGATTTGGGTGTATATTTGGGGGTGGGGTGTAAACAATGCTCTTCATTGATATTCCGTAAAAACCGAAATATCACGAGAACCGCGAAAAGGATAGGCTCTGAGGGGTTAACTAGGGGTATCGTGTACTAAAGATGAGTACAACGCAAAGGGTGTGGGGGAATTACTCAACCAAAGTGGAAGAAGTAATTATATTACAGGTATCAAACAAGGGTTATCCTAATGCCTCTTATCATTTAGTTATTCCTAACTACACAAGTGTAGCCTCACTTGCGATCTCGGAATGCATCACAAAACAAGTTCTAGAATCTATTATACTACGGTTCACACTCTAAGCATTAAAGATGAATGCTTTAATTCCTACTAATCTAAGGCGATCCTCACATTTTGGGTGGAATTTGGGTGGTAAAGGGTTTTGTGCTAGTCATGCAACTTCCTATCCATGAGGCGCTTTTGTTAAGACTAATGGCCCACTCCTATATGTCATGAAAAATTTTAAATTTGGTGCCAAAATTACCCTAACCGACATTTTCTCATGGTTTATTACACAATCACAATTGGACAAAGCAAATAGTCAAGGATAAGCATAGTTTCAAAGTTCCGTTTATTTCCCTCCTACACTTAAACTGAACATTGTCCCCAATGTTCCCCGAAAGTATCAAAGTTATGATAATAGAAGGTAATTAAAAACGAAAGAAACTAATACTCCCCTGATTAGCTCGGTAGGATCCGTGTGTGAAGTAGTGGTTGAATCCTTCTTCAAGAAGAACGTTAGCGTTAAAAGCTTCTTCTCATCTTATGTATCTTCTTCTTGGTAAATTAAACCTACATACTTGAAGAAAACAAACAACCCAACGCATCAAACCGAACAAACAAAAATCTCAACAAGATGTAATTCCAGACTTAAATAGGATATAATACTTGTGGAATGGATGTTTGCAGATTTTCTAGAAAATTAAGACTTGGAAAATTCCAAAAATTTATAAGTAGCTCAGAAAACGAGAAAAAAAAATAATCTGCTATTTTTACTCCTTCCTGACGCCGTCAGGTTGCGATCCTGACGCCGTCAAAGTTATCGACAAAAGCGGTCTGCGATTTTCGGAAAAAATTCGGAAAACTTACATCTTTAGAATCTGGAAAAATTTACGCAAAACATCCATTATGACTCAATACAAGCATTTGACTCGAACAAACACACAAATATATCTTTTAATGAATTGTTATTCTCATGTTTACGTTTCCTTGAAAGCGTGTGTAATCCTCCCTACACTTATCCCTTATGTAAAATACCTTTATATGCAATTAAGACGAGGTTAAAAACAAAATAAAGCATTTTACAAATTTAAACATGAGAATAAACAATCGATAAAAGATATCGACACACAAATGAAAATGAAAACAAATACACATGGGTTGCCTCCCAAGAAGCGCTTGTTTTGTTCGAGTCACGAGCGACTCTACCCTTATTTAACGAGATAAAGGGAAGTTTTCCTACACTTAAGTTTAAGTGCGGGTGATAGTAGCAATACACACCCTTAGGGTGGAAATTTGCTACGTGAGGAGAGGGTGATGGGTGATTTATATGCTCAAAGGGTGTGCTCCATTCATTATAACCTTACCTAAGTCTATTGGTGTAGCGGGTGAATCAAATCTCTCCTAAAATGGATCATCTTTATCAACTTCAAAAGATTCTTAGTTAAGGATCCATCTTGACCTAATAAACCCGGTTTAAACCCATAGTGTTTCTTGTTATCAACCATGAATGGGTGATATAAGTGTGTAAGGTCATGGGTTACTCCTATATTAGCTTCCACTCTACATGGCCTAGAATCTACCACCTTTATCAAGCAACTACCCGGACTATCTATTTTGATGGGTGGATTGGGGCCTAATTCAATTCCAAGATTCACATCTAAAGATGGAAAATTGGGTAAGGTTTTGGTTGAGGCTCGGTTCATCAAAATTAGGAACTTTCCTAGGACTAAGAGAGAAGTCATGACAACAAGCATCTAAACCTATATTCCCTAGTGGCGTTTGGTCCAAAGGTTCTACAATCGGGTTCCTATAGTCTCTTCTACTTCTTCCGGGTAAGTTATAGGCGATGTGTGTTCAAGTGATGGTAGGACTTGTGGGTTATCCGATGGGATTGGATTTTCTACTCTATCCGCCATCTTATCAAGATCACCTATGTATTCATTTTGTCTTTGTGGTAGCGCCTAACCATGACATGCACCTTGGTACCTCAACTCTAATCATCTCCTTCCTAAACAACCATTCCGATCAAGTTTCCAAATTGAAAATAGGTCTAAAGATTCGTTTTTGGGTCCCATGTTCCACTTCTAAATTGGGCGTGAATCTCAAAGGTTTCCCATGCATTTGAACACCACGCCCCAAATATCCCCATCCGCTACATAGTCAAGTCTCCTTTGGGTTTCGTGGGCGTCGAGTGTAAAAGAATTGTAGTGGAAACAGTAAATCAATACCATGATAAAGGACTTTTGTAATAAATATTTAATTCGAGTCCACGCCTCAGGAAAGGATTCATCATGATGTTCTTGGAACCTCAAGATCTCATTTTGGAGTGGAAGGGTAAATTATGTAGTAGATTTCATTGATTGGGTGAAAGTTTTGGCGATTCGCGTTCTCCATAACGGCTAACGGAATAGTCAATGAAAATGGTTACGAACAAAGGTTACGAAGAAGGGGATAGACTACGAGGAAGCTAAAATGAGAAAAAGTTTACTTGATAGGAATCAAGCAAAGAAACCTAAACGAGGTGGACTACTAACTAGCTATTCTATTCCCGAACGGCGCCAAAAACTTGATAACGCTACACGCGTCGTTCGGGGTCAAAGGAACTTCCTTTTCTTGAGCAAGTTTTATAACACCCTAGGCGATGAACCTAATCGTTGTAGTGTAGTAATTAGGGTAAGCCACGGGTATTGATATCGTTCTCTGGGGAATAGGAATGCTAGTAGGGAGTTACTACGCTAAGGTTAAGGTTGAAGAAGATTATTTTTATCTTTTATATTTTATGAAAATAGAAAGGTACGAATCTCGGTATTGGATTTGGGGTTGGTATTTCTACCGATTACTCTACTATTATCTAATTATCTAAACTAAGGTTGTGGGAGTCTATGTCTAATTAATGTGTGCTCGTATGATAGTTTAAAGATGTGTTTACTTAGTTTGTATTACTCCTTAATTATCTCCTATTGATGGTTGAGTGTCACGTCTTATTCCTAGTTCGTTGTGTGTCTAAAGTTGTAGGGTATCGTTTCTCCCTAACTCTTGAACTTACCAAAGGGTCTTGTCTACAAACCCACTAGAGATTATAGACTCCTACTCTAAGGCGCTCTTGGATGGTTTAGCCTACAATTACTCGTAATTATACTCTAAGGTTCACAAAGATGAATCAAGCATTAAGTGCACAACGAATGACCTATCGCACTACTAGATCATTAATCAACTAAGATAAGAAACAACCAATCAATATTTAATAATTAAGTTTCATACTTCCTAAGCAAACACACAAATAAATTAGCGGACATGGAGAACATGCAAGCATACACACAAATAATCAAAGACATAATTGAATTAATGAAGTAAAGACTTATCTTGATGTAAGATAGGGTTTAAAACCCTAAAATCTGTACAAGACACCTTAGGTTCGGTTTTAGGTTTTACTCCAAAGACTTTCCACACAAAGACCGAAAATTGAATTCTATATATAAGATTACAATTTGACGGCGTCACCTTATGTTTAGTGACGCCGTCGTGTCGCCGCCATTAGGGTTTCATCTTGGCCACGTTAACCTTGCGACGGCGTCACCTTATGTCCGTGACGCCGTCCTCTTGACTTCGGCGTCGTCGGATTGCATCTAGGCCGTCCGAGTAGCGACGACCTACTCTTTCACCACTAGACGCCATCTCTTGAAAATACGAGTTTTGGGTTACGTCCCGTCACAATAATTTTGGGACGGCGTCATAATAGCACCCGCCGCCGCTTTATACTTTCAAAGAAGCGTGAGTGTCTCGATTTCGACTTTGGCCATTTTCTTCATATATTCGCGCCTTTTCGTCCAAATAAGTGCCATTCCAGCATTTTGCCTTCACGAGACCTAAAAAGTGAAAAGGAACGATATTAAGCAATAACGGATACAAAAGTGATCAAATAAGGACTTAAACGACCCCTCAAAATGGTACCTTTTAAAACCTTATCACAAACGACTCGTGAGACCTCAATACCATTACCATCATCAGTCCTCGGATTCAAAAAAATCAAAACCAACATGGGCTCATGTGTATTCATAACAACACGGATTCAAAGATCTATACGAAATATGAAATTTTTTGGAAAGATCTCAGATGCGTCTCATGTGCATTCGAAGCTAAATCAAGAGGAACATGGGTCTATCACACAAAACCACAACATCACAGATCCGTTCTTATTGAAAATCAAATGCGGAAAACACAAAAAGTCATGGTCTCATATTCGTTTTCTCGTGCTTTTCAAAGTATCTTTATACCTCAAAGGCCTTGCACATGAGAAGAACATTTATCATCATTGACCGTTGTGACAATATACGAATTAAAGAAACGATTTTAACAAATATGTTAAATCGGTTCCATGGTTCGTTTAAAGACTCTCAAATAAAAGGGATTATCAATACCTTACCGTGGTAGAGGATTGTAATGAAACCTTGTCCACACTCTTGCCATCCACCGTGGCTTATTCGTCCCTCCCATACCATCCCCATGGTATTAACAATATTAATCATCGAGCCATCCACGTGGCTTGGTAAGTATGAGATATTGCTTCGTTCAATTAGAGATGAGATTATGCAGATTTGAGTTTGGGAGAAATGAATTTGGTGACTACTATTAAGATGGGCGTACATGTGTGATTTTAGGGTTAGAGTATTTGTTTGGGGTAAAGTTGTGTTTTAGGGTAATGTGAGATGGGTACCACGTAATTTATATAACCGGTTCCCAAGTATTCTCGGTTTTGGATCGGGTTGATTTAAATGTTTGACCGGTGAGCCATTTATTGTTGGATCCGGGATTGGCTAGTGAACATGGATTAGATATCTCACGTAATTATTCATTTCATAGGCTGTATGCAATGTTGCATTTGGTATGATAAATTTCAAAGGAGGATACATTAATTCACGAGCCTTGTTGGGATGGTTATGTGTTATGGTCGGACAAATTGGTCGTACACTTATGGATCCTTAAACTACCATGGTACTAGTAATTAAGTGGGATGATCAACCATATATTTAATTTAATTTCTAGTTACTTTAAATGATGGGACTCACTTTGTTTTAATCTGAGTGATATCATGTGTGGCAAGTCAAAGAATATACCCGGATATATGCCTGAAGTGATATGTACGATCTATTTTCGGACCGGGTGCTATTCTTGATGGATTGGGCCGATGATGTATTGTATGATGGACTGATGGACTTCGCAAAATTGGATCGTGTTTATCAGAATTGGTCAAGATTAGATTTAGGGTTATATGAGTTTTGATGATGAGCTTTGTTGAAGTGATTCAACGACGAGATTTGGTATGATGTTGATATTTGTTGGGTTATGTTGTATGGTACTTTGGTGTATACATTTTCACGAATAATATTTTGTCACGGCTCTAACTGAAAATTAGAACAATATTGACTACGAGGTTGGTTGGACGGTATTTCATATTTGAATTTGAAGTGAGGTTTTTCCAAGCGCGTTTACTTATTTCGTCTTCTTTCTTTCTACCCTTTCGCGAAGATGACTTGTTTGGGCATTTATAGAGTGTGATAAAGACTTGGCTATTTAATTACGGTTGTGATTCTTTCTCGGTTAACCCACAACGTAACTATCACTTCGGTGTCTCACCCAATTGAGAATGTCAAGAGGTTTTGTACATTGGGTACACCGTTTCTTTTTCACAAGGATTAGTACAAGTTTAAGTAACAAATCTGAGGAATTTTACTTCATGATCAAGTGTGGCATATCGGGTTTACTTCTCCATATGGTCACCATAATAGCCGACATAATTCGTGAATGGTGTGTCCACCAAAGTGCTTAATGGTTGCTGATGTTGGTGAAAGAATCAGTAATGAACCGCTGCATATTCCCCTAAAAAGAGATATTCACCGAAACCAAAGTTGTCATAACATATTCAAGCTGATATTGTTTACGGTTTTGTCTTGATTTTGTAAAATCCATGAAAGAAACTATTTCTCGGTTTAAATCATAGACTTGTAAAATCCGTGACAATGGAAACATCCTTATAATAGTAAAGTGCATTTCCGGATCTTTCTTACGGTTTATTCTTGGTTTTGTAAAATCCCGTGAAAGAAACTATTTCTCGGTTTAAACCATAGAATTGTAAAATCCCGTATTGATGGAACCATCCTGGAGAAAGGAAAGTGTGTTTCGGTATCTCATTTGATGCTGGTGCTACGGTTTCTGCTTCGAAGAAGGGATAAAAGGGTGTACTTCATGAATTGGATGTGTACTTGGATATTCGTCATGGTAGTTTGGTTATTACATAGTTTTATGGGGTTATGTGCTTTTAACCATGGTCGGGATGAAACCATTATCAAAGTTCATTTTACTGTCAAAGAAGGCTAGATTTGAGCTATTAATCAGAAGATGTGACAACAGAGTGAATTCACTATTATTTATTTGAGGTTGAAGTGAATTATCACGGGCGAGTGTACTTAGTATCTGAAGGTATCGGGGATGGATGGATGAAAATTCTTCGAGATCCTTGTTTGAGCTTATTATCAAAAACGAATACTTGGAAATCTAGTTATTGTTGGGTGTCTTTTACCTCTTCTGTTACCACTTGGGGGAATTGGGCTTTTATCACCACAAAATAACTATCACTTAAAGGAGTTACGTTGTAGTACTCAGTGTCACATTCAATTGTGGATTTTCAAGAGGTGATATCGTCTTATACTCGATGGTTGGTTGGTTGAAGAGTATAGAGTAATTAGAGATTCAAATGGGCATGAAGTCTCGTGTTAGGAATTAGAAATTCCAGGTATTAAAGAGTTGGTCACCTCAAGTATATGTAATAGTTAGAAAGCTCGTAGTCGTAGTTCTTTTATGTTAAGTAGTATTTAGTTAAGTAACACCGTGGAGGACGGACGGGTCTTTACCCACTGTATGCCTGATCCACAGCCCGATGTGTGGCGATTTATGTAAGACTATAAATACTCTCTACCTCCCAAGGTAGAGTTGGAGCTCATAATAATATCTTTCACTTTCCTCACTAAGTTCCCTAAACCTCTAACTTTCTCTCTAGAACCTCATTCAAACGCCACTTTGTGTTATGGTTTGATGTGTATGTGAAAACTAATATCTAACAATTGGTATCAAGAGCCATGGTTGGATCATATCTTGCACATCTTTGGATTTCTAGTGGTTTTAGGTGGTTTTGAGTTTGAAAAAGTTTAGTGGTTTTGCATCATTTGGTTGATTTCTTGTGTTAAAGTTTGGATTTTGTTAGTACTTTTATGTTTAGAATCATCACAAGTGTGTAGGTTTTCATTTGGTAAGCTTGAATCATCTTGGTTGGGTTGTTTTGGATTGAAAAGTGATGTTTATGTGGTTTTTCTTGCTAGCGACTTAACTCACGGATTACTTTCTTGCTAGCGACTTGCTTTACAAATTTGTAGCGAGTTACGATTTTAGACCTAGCGACTTAGATCTAGCGATTTACAAGACAAGAAGTGGACTCTCCACTACGGGTAGCGACTTGGTGGTAGCGACTTGGTGCAGCAAGTTGCTCTTTAGCGACTTGTATCTTTAGCGACTTGAGTAGCAATTCTTCGCCAAAATTTTGCTAGCGACTTGAGGCTTAGCGAGTTACTACTTAGCGACTTGCATTTGTCTAGCGACTTGGGACTCTAGCGACTTAGTGGTGTAGCGAATTAAGTGTTAGCGACTTGGGATAAGGTTTTAAAGGTACCATTTTGAGGGTCGTTTAAGTCCTTATTTGATCACTTTTGTATCCGTTATTGCTTAATATCGTTCCTTTTCACTTTTAGGTCTCGTGAAGGCAAAATCTTTGGAATGGCACTTATTTGGACGAAAAGGCGCGAATATATGAAGAAAATGGCCAAAGTCGAAATCGAGACACTCACGATTCTTTGAAAGTAGAAAGCGGCGGCGTCGGTGCTATTGGCGGCGCCGTCCCAAAATATTGTGACGGGCGGAACCCAAAACTCGTATTTTCAAGAGGCGGCGTCTAGTGGTGAAAGAGTAGGCCGTCGCTACTCGGGCGGCCTAGATGCAATCGAGACGACGTCGAGGCGAAGAGGGCGGCGTCACGGACATAAGGTGGCGCCGTCGCAAGGTTAACGTGGCCAAGGCGAAACCCCAATGGCGGCGACACGGCGGCGTCACTAAACATAAGGTGCGCCGTCGCAATTGTAATCTTATATATAGAATCCGAATTTTTCGGTCTTTGTGTGGAGAGTCTTTGGGTAAAACCTAAAACCGAACCTAAGGTGTCTTGTACGTATTTTAGGGTTTTAAACCTATCTTACATCAAGATAAGTCTTTACTTCATTAATTCAATTATGTCTTTGATTATTTGTGTGTATGCTTGCATGTTCTCCATGTCAAGCTAATTTATTTGTGTGTTTGCTTAGGAAGTATGAAACTTAATTATTGAATATTGATTGGTTGTTTCTTATCTTAGTTGATTAATGATCTAGTAATGCGATAGGTCATTCGTTGTGTATAATGCTTGATTCATCTTTGTGAACCTTAGAGTATAATTACGAGTAATTGTAGGCTAAACCATCAAAGCGCCTTAGAGTAGGAGTCTATAATCTCTAGTGGGTTTGTAGACAAGACCCTTTGGTAAGTTCAAAGAGTTAGGGAGAAAGCATACCTACAACTTTAGACACACAACGTGACTAGGAATAAGGCGTGACACTCAACCATCAATAGGAGATAATTAAGGAGTAATACAAACTAAGTAAACACATCTTTAAACTATCATACGAGCACACATTAATTAGACATAGACTCCCACAACCTTAGTTTAGATAATTAGATAATAGTAGAGTAATCGGTGAAATACCAACCCCCAAATCCAATACCGAGATTCGTACCTTTCCATTTTCATAAAATATAAAAGATAAAAATAATCTTCCTCAACCTTAACCTTAGCGTAGTAACTCCTACTAGCATTCCTATTCCCTAGAGAGCGATATCAATACCGTGGCTTACCCTAATTACTACACTACAGCGATTAGGTTCCTTTGCCTAGGGTGTTATAAAACTTGCTCGAGAAAAGGAAGTTCCTTTGACCCCGAGCGCGGCGTGTGGCGTTATCAAGTTTTGGCGCGCTGCGGGAATAGAATAGCTAGTTAGTAGTCCACCTCGTTTAGGTTTCTTTGCTTGATTCCTATCAAGTAAACTTTTTCTCATTTTAGATTTCTCTTAGTCTATCCCCTTCTTCGTGACCTTTGTTCGTAATTCCATCACTTTTCATCATGGAAGGTGATAACCCACTACCATTCATCAACCCACCACCAAATGACCCGCCAAGAGCCCGTACTCTTGGTGAATACTCGAGACCAAGCCACCTAGGCTATAGGAACACCATTGAGCTTCCGACCAAGCCCAAACTACGGCCTGCGATCCGACACCATCCGGTTGGTGCAAAGCGGATGTGCATTCCATGGACTTCGTTAGAAGATCCAAATCGACATCGAGGATTTCCTCAAAATCGTCGATTCCATCGACCTTGATGCTACTACTCGGGAGACCACGCGCTGCGTCTCTTCCAATTCTCTCTACGGGACCAAGCTAGTAATTGGCTTGGCGACTTCCATGGCTCCATCTCAAGTTGGGATGATCTTACTTCTCGCTTCCTTGCTCAATTTTTCCCACGGGAGAACCACTAAGCTTAGGAATGACATCTTGATGTTCCAACAACGTCAAGGTGAATCTCTCTGAAGCATGGACCCGATTCAAGGACTTACTTCATAAAGTCCTCATCACGGCATTGATCTTTGGCTCCAAGTCCAAATCTTTTATGATCATGTCAACTTTCCCACTAAGCGATCCATTGACCAAGCGGCGGTGGAAAACTTAGTGATCTCACGCGAGAAGAATCATGGGAAATAATAGAGGACCTCGCCCTCTATGACAACGAAAGTTGGGATGACCCCGTGAGTGCCCAAAACCGTCAAGGCAATCTCCTTGCCTCCTCCCGACCGTGGGATGATCGAACTTGAAGATCAAGTTAAATTCCTCATGAGTTCCTACGAAAATCCTAAATCTTCACACCATGTGAACAAAGCTTCTTTCTCGTGCGAGCCGTTTGTGATCCTCATAACATGCGCAGCACCCGATCCCGAACACGCTTACATTGACTCGCATCCTCGCGTATTAATGGGCGGGAGGAAGATTCCTACAACACCGGACCTAGGAATTTCAATGAAACCCGTGAAGCATGGAAAAACAAGCCCGACTTTTATTGGGGACAAACCAAAGAATTCACTTCTAATGATTTCTCATGGCCCCACCTAACGGTCCTAACCAACAAAACATCGAAGGGATGTTGCAAAACCTAGTTGCATCCCAAGAAACCCAAATGGCTAAGCTCTCGGACCGCTTTAATAATCAACAAGCCGAGATGGATAGGAAAATAGACAACCTTTTGAAAGCCATAGCTAGTGATAAGAAGGTTAGTGCTATCTCAACTCCCGAGCCTTGAGGCATAGAGATTAAGGATCCAAGCAAGCTAAAGTATGTCCAATTCGTCAATACCATCGCCTTAGTTGAACCGATGAAACAAATGACGAAGAGGACTATACACTTGTGGATGAGGAAATACCGAGGAAGTAGATGAAGTAGACATTGACTATTTCAACAAATTTCCTACGGAAGAAGAACTATCTCGCCACCCTCACTTAGTGCGTGACCTCCGTCACATGTATGTTAGGAAAAGTCCTCGAATTAAGTTTGGGAACCCTTGGAATCTTAACATACCATGTGTCATAGGACACCTTTTGTGGCAAAAGCTTACATTGATCGCAAGTCCCCAATCAACATAATGACTAGCACCTACTACAATTGGATATTGAAGAAGCCTATTCCAACTAGGCAAGACCCCAATGATCCTAATGTTGGTTGCAATTTTCTTGGTAGAGTTAAGGGATTGCCCGTTTATGTAGGTAGTTTCACGTTTCCTACGGACTTCATAATTGTGGATGATATTAGCACGCCATAGACCCTAGCTTGTCCCATGTTATTCTAGGAAAACCTTTCATAGAAAGCACCGGGATGACCTATGACCCTCATTAGGAGTAGTGCGATTCAAGAATAAGACCGATGACATAGCTTACCAAATGCCGTTTAAGATTGAGAAGTTTTCATCACTCTCTAATGATGAAAAGGAACTTAAACTATCGGTCTATTATAGGAATGATGAGGATAGGGAGAAAGGTGTTGATTATGTTATGGCTAAGATTTTCGGATTCTACAAGGATTGCTTGAGCCTAGGACGGAATCTGAGGACCGATTGGGAGAGGATGAACTCTTAGAAGCGCATTTTAGGGCACTTCTACAACATGGAATCCCCATTAGAGGCCGTCAAGAGGCGGTGGTGAGGAAGCGTGGGAGCACGACTACGAGTCTAGCTACAAGACTCTTTAATAAAGAAAAGCGCTTCGTGGGAGGCAACCCATGCTTAATTGTTTGCTTGTTAGTGTCATATATCTTTTATTAATTGTTTATCCTCATGTTTAAATTTGTAAAATGCTTTATTTTGTTTTAACCTCGTCTTAATTGCATATAAAGGTATTTTACATAAGGGATAAGTGTAGGGAGGATTACACGTTTTCAAAAAAGCGTAAACATGAGAATAACAATTAACTAAAAGATATTTATGTTTGTTTGTTCGAGTCAAATGCTTGTATCGAGTCATAATGGATGTTTTGCGAAATTTTCCGATTCTAAAGATGTAAATTTTCGAATTTTTTCGAAAATCATGAGACCGGTTTTGTCGGGATAACTTTGTGGCGTCGAGATTGCAACTGACGGCGTCGGGAAGGAGTAAAACATCAGATTACTTTTCTCGTTTTCGAGCTACTTATAAATTTTGGAATTTTCGGTCTTAATTTTCTTAGAAATTCGTAAACATCCATTCCACAAGCATTATATCCTAGTTTAAATCGAGTCTTATATATATTATTACCGCCGATTTTGTGAAGGTTTCGTTTGTTTTCTTCAAGTGTGCGAGGTTTAGTTTGTCAAGAAGAAGTTACATAAGATTGGAAGGAGCTTTTCACGCAATAATTCTTCTTGGAAAGAGTTTAACCACCACTTTACGGATCTACCGAGCTAATCGGGGGTATTAGTTTCTTTCGTTTTAATTACCTTCTTTTATCATAACTTTGATACTTTCGGGAACATTGGGGACAATGTTCGGTTTAAGTGTAGGGAGGAAAATAAAGCGGGAACTTTGAAACTATGCTTATCCTTGACTATTTGCTTTGTCAATTGTGATTGTGTAATAAACCATGAGAAAATGTCGGTTAGGGTAATTTTGGCACCAAATTTAAAATTTTTCATGACATATAGGAGTGGGCCATTAGTCTTAACAAAAGCGTCTCACGGATAGGAAGTTGCATGACTAGCACAAAACCCTTACCACCCAAATTCCACCCAAAATGTGAGGATCGCCCTTAGATTAGTAGGAATTAAAGCATTCATCTTTAATGCTTAGAGTGTGAACCGGTAGTATATTAGATTCTAGAACTTGTTTTGTGATGCATTCGAGATCGCAAGTGAGGCTACACTTGTGTAGTTAGGAATAACTAAATGATAAGAGGCATTAGGATAACCCTTGTTTGATACGTAATATAATTACTTCTTCCACATCGGTTGAGTAATTCCCCACACCCCTGCGTTGTACTCATCTTTAGTACACGATACCCTAGTTAACCCCTCGAGCCTATCCTTTTCGCGGTTCTCGTGATATTTCGGTTTTCGAATATCAATGAAAACATTGTTTACACCCCCCCCAAATATACACCCAAATCGCCTTAGCCTACCCCTTATGCACTCACTTTTAGTGCAAATGTTTGTTATCACCCTAAACCCTTAGTTCAATTATCTAGTTGCTTGCATAAGTTGCTAAGTCGAGTCATATCCTTTGTATCTGATTTTGGGATGATTGGGATTCATGGGAAAAGTTAAAGTTTATGAAATGACGGGAAGGGCGTTAAATTCAAATTCCCTTTGTTTGCGTAATAATGTACCCCAAGTGTTTTGATCTTTTCAATTCGGGTCAAATTAGTGTTAGAGTAATAAAAACTCAAGTGTAGGGATATGCCTATAAATCCTAGTATTTTGATGTTATCATAGAGGATGGTAGAGTAAAAGTGTAAAAAAAAAAAAAAAAAAAAAAAAAAAAAAAAAAAAAAAAAAAAAAAAAAAAAAAAAAAAAAAAAAAAAAAAAAAAAAAAAAAAAAAAAAAAAAAAAAAATACGGGCTACCATCCTACATCTATCCTTTAAATTTATGTTTGTTTATTTGGTTATCTAGAGTTTAGAGTGTCGAGTCTTGGCTTAGCAGCGCCATTCTTCATATGCATTTAACATAGAGATTTTGACTTACCACCACTAAATAGCCTATCCCACCAAACCCTTATTTCCCTACAGTAAGCCTAACGTTACAACCCTTTAAAGACCTCTTTGATAGTCTTTCCTAGGTGCTTACGCGTAAGCGATGGAGGTTTGATCTATTCTCAAGCCTATGGTAATCTATGTACTAGGACCGGTTAATGAGTGTTTATCTTCCATTTCCTATATTGTTATATTTCATTTATACACCGAGAGAGATGTGAGTATCCAAACACCCCATGTGAGGTGCTAGTATGTAATTCCGTGCTTGTTATGACTTTTTGGGGCTTATATGTGTTGTGGACCGTTTTGAATTAATGCTTCATGACCCCAACTTATAAATTAATTGGCTAAAAGCACATTTGCTTGAGGACAAGCAAATAACAAGTGTAGGGATATTTGATAAGGTTTTAAAGGTACCATTTTGAGGGTCGTTTAAGTCCTTATTTGATCACTTTTGTATCCGTTATTGCTTAATATCGTTCCTTTTCACTTTTAGGTCTCGTGAAGGCAAAATCTTTGGAATGGCACTTATTTGGACGAAAAGCGCGAATATATGAAGAAAATGGCCAAAGTCGAAATCGAGACACTCACGATTCTTTGAAAGTAGAAAGCGGCGGCGTCGGTGCTATTGGCGGCGCCGTCCCAAAATTATTGTGACGGGCGGAACCCAAAACTCGTATTTTCAAGAGGCGGCGTCTAGTTGTGAAAGAGTAGGCCGTCGCTACTCGGGCGGCCTAGATGCAATCAGACGACGTCGAGAAGGCGAAGAGGGCGGCGTCACGGACATAAGGTGGCGCCGTCGCAAGGTTAACGTGGCCAAGGCGAAACCACAATGGCGGCGACACGGCGGCGTCACTAAACATAAGGTGGCCGTCGCAATTGTAATCTTATATATAGAATCCGAATTTTTCGGTCTTTGTGTGGAGAGTCTTTGGGTAAAACCTAAAACCGAACCTAAGGTGTCTTGTACAGTATTTTAGGGTTTTAAACCCTATCTTACATCAAGATAAGTCTTTACTTCATTAATTCAATTATGTCTTTGATTATTTGTGTGTATGCTTGCATGTTCTCCATGTCCGGCTAATTTATTTGTGTGTTTGCTTAGGAAGTATGAAACTTAATTATTGAATATTGATTGGTTGTTTCTTATCTTAGTTGATTAATGATCTAGTAATGCGATAGGTCATTCGTTGTGTGCATAATGCTTGATTCATCTTTGTGAACCTTAGAGTATAATTACGAGTAATTGTAGGCTAAACCATCCGAAGCGCCTTAGAGTAGGAGTCTATAATCTCTAGTGGGTTTGTAGACAAGACCCTTTGGTAAGTTCAAAGAGTTAGGGAGAAAGCATACCCTACAACTTTAGACACACAAGCATGACTAGGAATAAGGCGTGACACTCAACCATCAATAGGAGATAATTAAGGAGTAATACAAACTAAGTAAACACATCTTTAAACTATCATACGAGCACACATTAATTAGACATAGACTCCCACAACCTTAGTTTAGATAATTAGATAATAGTAGAGTAATCGGTGAAATACCAACCCCCAAATCCAATACCGAGATTCGTACCTTTCCATTTTCATAAAATATAAAAGATAAAAATAATCTTCCTCAACCTTAACCTTAGCGTAGTAACTCCTACTAGCATTCCTATTCCCAGAGAGCGATATCAATACCGTGGCTTACCCTAATTACTACACTACAACGATTAGGTTCCTTTGCCTAGGGTGTTATAAAACTTGCTCGAAGAAAAGGAAGTTCCTTTGACCCCGCCCATCCAAAGACAAACTCATCTCGGAGGTACTAAAACTATACAATGATCGATGTGCAAAGATGCATGACAAAGTACTATCAATCTGAAACTATTGAATCAAATATTGAAAATATGGGTAATATCGATATTGTCCCATATGATCAATATGTGAAACAAAGTGAAAGTGAAGTTGTACCAAGTGATGCATCTTCTGCGATCAACAATGACTATGTTTTGATGAATACTTTGCATGTGCCCTCGATGATTCTATAATATCCGAACTTAATGCCTATAAAGAGCGTGTTGCTATTTATGAACAACGTGCAAAATTTGAGTTGACCACTCGTGAGCGGGAAATGGATGACCAAGTACGTACAATCATTAGGAAAAGTAATTTTAGAAGAAGTATTGAAACAAGAATTAAATTCCTTGCAAGAAAAACTTTCTAAAAGCACTAAGCAAAAACAAGAACTTCAAGATAATGTGAAAATGCTTAAGCAAGAATTTAATGCAAAGGAATCAAAACTCTTGAGAGACTTTTCTAATCGAAAACTTTGAAAAACAAACTTGAAAACAAGTTATACGTACAAGGAAACACCATTGATTGCTCACATGATCACTAAACATTGAGTTCTAGCGATAAGCATAGTGTTCCCATTATAGATAAACCCAACCCGAGTACGGAAAGATAGCAAAATCGGCTCAAAGTGTGATCTATGATGGCAATGAGATTCTTAAACCTAGACAAAAACCTAGTTGCGTTGAGTGCACAGAGGATGATAAGAAACTAGATGAAATCACTAGGAAAGGATGAATAAGAAACTTAATGATCCTAAATGCAAAGAAAAAAATAGTTATCACTCCTCATGACTACAAGAAGGAAAGCTGGATTTCCTTGAACAAGTTTAAGCCTCGGACATTGTTGACTCCCGAACAAGTCTTACGGAAAATGGATTTAGATAAGCGAAAGTCGAAAACATTGTTGAAACAAACCCTCCCTTTGAAAAATGCCTAGAAGCGATTGTGTATCCTCCTAATACACCAATGCATCTTGTTCCTAGAACAATTGCCACTAAAAGCAAGACCTTAATTAGCCAATCGTTATATTTCAACTATTTGTTGATTTTGAGAAAACTTGCAAGAAAAGGATCACACCATTGGCATAATCGAAGGAGAAAGGGTTTTGAGCAAATGAAAGAATGTTATTTAAGCGAGGTCATGCCTTTCTTTAAACTTTTGAAAGGTCACTTTGAGAGTCTTAAGAAGGGGATAGAAACTGATATCAAGGGAATGGACAAGGAATTTGATGCAATGATAGTTGAAGTTAGTGATTATGAGAGTGCACTAAAATATAATGAGATTGAGAGGAAGAACTTGCATACATTAAATGAGAATCTTATTACTGAATGTGTTGCTCAAGATATTTTTTTTACTGCTTCAAATTGCTCTATTAATGCTTCCAAATTTCATGAACTATCTGTTGCCCTGAAAGTCTCCCATAATCGTGTCATTGTGCTTGAAAAAACTAATTCAAAACTAAACGAGAAAATTGAACTGGATGATCACAACAACTTGGTTAAACATTTCTCTAAACTAGAAGTTGAGCATTTTAATTTACAACTAAAATATCAACATCTTAAAGAAAATGTCAAAACTTCAAATATCAAGACATCTTGGATGCTCGAGTTTGATGCGAGTTTTCAAATTAACAAGCGTGATGAGCAGATTCAAGCTCGATGCAACACGATCGAAAGTTGAAAGCCCAAATCTCTCAATTAAAGGGTCAAACGAACAATATGACAGGCTCCCAAATTCCTCCTCCTTTAGATTCTCGAATTCTCAAACGTTTCATCTTCAAAACCTAGTAAATGCTTTACAAAAGGAAAGCGAAAGTTTTCTAGAAGAAAATGAAAAGGTTAAACGTCATTTCAATGAGTTATTTGAATCAATTAAGGTCAATCGTAACAAAACAACGAACAAATAGCTTCATTGCAAAAGGAAATTGAGAATCGAAGAGTCGGTAAAAGGAAAATGCCAATGACCAATGGGGAGAATGGTGGATCAAAGGTTCACTCTTATGATAAATATGCTTTGTCTGTGACTTATGTCCCTCCTCATCTAAGGAACAACAAACTTGCTATTCAAACATACTTCTCATCCCTTAAGGATTGCCTAGAATGTCTGCGTGAGATTGTTGAAGAGGATAAGTTAGAGAAACCTCATGATAATGCAATTGGACATGCATGCTTATATGCCAAACGATCTCAAGAAATCTTAGAATGCTTGATCACAATATGCCCAAAGTCATTAGGTGAGAGAGTTAATCCTTTGATTCCATGCTCGATGCCTAATGCCAAGTATGATATGCACTCGATTCCCAATGTTTTGAATGTGAACCGTAGTGTGCCTTTAAGTAGTTGATTCTAGATCATCAATACTAAGAAAGAGAACTCAAGTGTGCCTTCTAGGAGTACAAATCTCGGTACCTCTAGTTTTAAGAATGTGAACCGTAGTGCACTGCATGTAGTTCGGATCCCGGCACATCTAAGCAGTGATGCAAAGAGTAGTTAAACCAACTAATGTTCCCATTCCTCTACAGAGTAATCGGTGACATTAAGCGGAGCGGTCAAAGTCTCAAGACAATACAAGGAATGATAGGACCTCTCAAGCTAAGAATGTGCCTTTGGAAGAGTAGAAGAACAATCTAGGAACGTTAAGTTTGAATTGAATAAAGCGAATCGTGTTGATTCTAGTATTAGCCATAGGCGTCTTGTAATTAATTGAATTCGATACTATTTGCAAACCTTGTGCGATGTCTGCTTGAATTACATTTCTAATCATGAATGTGGTGTTAATGTTACGCCTAATGATGTTAATTGTCCGATTAATATTGTTAATGCTAAAATTCATGCTAAGAAGGCTAAAAGGCAAAAGCGAAGAAAGTTAGAAAACGGTGGAAACCCGGGAAGAACATTGACAAAATAGGCTTTTATTGGATACTGTTGGTCATAAGACTAATCGAGATAATGCCCACTAGAAAATGGATGCCTCTTGGTAGAACTATTCCTTAAGAAGTGATCACACTGTGAGCAGGGCTATCTGAGACACTAATCTTGCATCTATTCACAATGATTCCATTGCCTCACTTTACGATATGAATGCTTCTATTTACGATGTAGGTGTTCCAAACATTGTTACTAACCAAATGAAACCCATTCTTGCATGGGGATCCCAATTATCCGATTATCCATTCTTATGCATGTTCAAGCTGCGGATCGTTCAAATCGTTACGTGGTACACGGACTCAGTTGTTCCAAGCATATATTTGGAGACCGGTCACGGCTCATGAACCGTGAGCAAATTCATCGGGACTATTAGATTTGGTAATGATCATTTCGGTGCTATTATGGGTTATGAAGATTATGTTGTTGGTGATAGTGTCATCTCTAGAGTTTACTATGTGGAAGGTTTGGGTCATAATTTGTTCTCTGTTGGTCAATTCGTGATTACGATCTAGAAGTAGCCTTGAGAAAACATACCGCTTTGTTAGAGATCTTAGTGGTAAGGCTGTTAAAAGGAACTCGTGGCTCAAATCTTTACACCATCTCTATCGATGACATGATGAGGGCTTCTCCAATCGCTTGTTCTCAAAGGCTTCAAAACAAAGTCATGGTTATGGCATCGTCGTCTCAATCACTTGAACTTGGCACCATCAACGATCTTTCCGAAAGGACTTAGTTGTAGGTTTACCTAGACTAAAGTATGAAAAGGATCATCTTTGTTCGACATGCCAATTGGGTAAAAGCAAAAGTTTGCCCACAAACCCAAACCTACTAACTCTGTCACAAAAGTTCTTCATATGATTCATATGGATTTATGTGGACCAATGAGGGTGCATAATATCTTTGGGAAGAAATATGTGTTAGTTGTGGTTGATGATTACTCTAGATTCACACGGGTCAAGTTCTTAAGGACAAAGGATGAAACTCGATATCATCATCAAACTCATCAAAGCATTGCGAGTTCGACTTAACAAAACCGTCGAATTATCGAGCAGACAATGGGCGGGTTTGTCAACAAACAACTTAGTGAATTCTATGAAAGCGTTGGAATCGACCATCAAAGAAGTGTACCACGAACTCCTCAGCGAGCGGTGTAGTTGAAAGGCGAAATCGAACTCTTGTTGAAGCCGCTAGAACAATCTTGATTTACTCAAAGGTTCCAATGTTTCTCGGGTGAAGCTATTGCCACTGCATGCTACACACAAAATCGTTCTCGATTCACACTATTCATGGAAAAACTCCATATGAACTTGTCCACAACAGAAAACCTAATCTCTCTTTCCTTCGTGTGTTTGGTGCATTGTGTTATCCAACTAATGAAGGTCAAGACTTAGGCAAACTTAGGGCTAAAGGCGACATTGGAGTATTTGTAGGATATGCTTCAAACAAAAGGGATACCGAATCTACAACAAAAGAACCCGAAATATCATGGAAACAATTCACGTACGTTTGATGGTGACGGTCAAATGGCTCTGGACACTCCACTCGGGACTCGCACTTCAAAATAGTCCCATTGGTTCATCCCTTGTTCCAAACTCTTCTCAAGAAACTCCATATGTACCTCCATCGAAGATGATTTAAAGAAATTGTTTGATCCTATGTTTGATGAACTATATGATTCCATTACTAATGAGGTGTTGATCCTACAACGAGAGAATGCTCATATTCCGTGAATGAAGTCAATCCCTCGGTCTCAATATCTTTAAGTCAAGAGGCACTTCTGCGATCCTTGATCTCATCAACAAATCATCATTCTTTAAATGTTCATCATGGAAATGTTTCGCATCAATGATGAAGTTAATCCCTTTGCTACTCCGAAGATGCTCCATTTGAAAACATATTTGCTACTCACGAATCATCATCGAACCATCTTCCTCGGGAGATATCGACTCGGCTACCTCGGTTCCTCAACAAGTGCCACATGAACACCTCGGAAAATGGACTCACGATCATCCATTAGACAACATCATTGGAAATCCCTCTCGTCTGTATCAACCCGGAAACAACTTGCAACCGATGTCTTATGGTGCTTCTTCAACTCCGTACTATCTAAGATCGAACCAAAGGATGTTAAAACCGCCATGAATGAAGATAGTCGGTTCAATGCCATGCAAGATGAAATTCATGAGTTTGATCGACTTGATGTATGGGAGTTAGTACCGCTCAGGGCGTGCTATGATTATTGCTCTTAAATGGATCTTCAAAGTGAAACTTGATGAGCATGGTGATGTGTTGAAGAACAAGGCTCGATTAGTTGCTAAAGGATACCGTCAAGAGGAGGTATTGACTTTGAAGAATCTTTTGCTCTGTTGCTTGAATCGAGGCAATCATAATCTTTTCGGCTAATCTTGCTAGTAAGAACATGGTAGTCTATCGGATGGATGTGAAGGCGGCATTTACGAGCGGAGATCTTAAAGAAGTCGTCTCGTCACCAACTGAAGGATTTGTGAATCAAGAGCATCCTACTCACGTTTATCGTTTGAAGAAGGCTCTTTACGGTTTAAAGCAAGCTCCAAGGGCATGGTATGATACTTGTCAAAGTTTCTTCTATCAACCGGATTCATCAAAGGAGCGATTGATCCTACATTGTTCACCGAAGTCGTGAAAACATTTAATTCATGTTCAAATTTATGTTGATGATATTATTTTTGCCTCGGCGGACCCAATGGAATGTGATCGTCTTTCAAATGAAATGAGTTCAAAATTTCAAATGTCAATGATGGGACAAATGTCATTTTCTTGGGATTACAAATTTCACAAAGTCCGGAGGCATTTTCATAAATCAATCTAAATATGCCACCGAGATCTTAAAGAAATTTGGATTTGATTCAAGTGACCTGTTGACACCCCATGATTGATCGAACCAAACTAGATGAGGACCTCTCGGGGATCATGATTGACCAAACAAAATATCGTAGTATGATTGGATCACGATGTACCTCACGCTAGAGACCAGACATCTTGTTCGTTGTTTGCATGTGCGCTAGATACCGAGCTAAGCCTACTAAAAAGCACCTTGAAGCGATTAAGCGGGTCTTCGGTATCTCAAGGAACCATCAATATGGGTCTTTGGTACCGAAAGACACCGGTATGTCACTAATAGCATATGCGATTGATCATGTAGGGTGTCAAGATACTCGTCAAATACGTCCGGAGGTGCTCGGTTTTGGGTGATAAGCTTGGTGAGATGGTCTTCAAAGAAGCAAATGAGTACTTCTATTTCCTCTCAGAGGTGAATACATAGCCATGTCATCTGTTGTGCTCAAATCTTATGGATGAGATCTCAATTATCGACTATGGCTTTGAATTCAACAAAATTCCTCATCTTGTGATAATAAAGTGCTATTGCTCTCTCATGCAACAACGTTCAACACTCAAGAGCAAAGCATATCGACATTCGACATCATTTCATCGGGAACAAGTGGAAAAAGGTGTGGTGGAACTCTATTTTGTGAGGTCGAATATCGGTTAGCGGACATCTTCACCAATGCTCTTCCTAGAGAACGTTTTGAGTTTATTCTTCCACGACTTGGCTTGAAAAGCCTTCAACGAAACACTCAAACGTCTTCGGGAGGAAGACGAGGAGTAAAGGTCTATCTTCATCTATCTCTTGTAAATATTTATTCGAAAAAAAAACAAAATACAAAAATATAAAATCCTTCAAAATCCATAAAATTTGAAAAATTGAAAAATCTTCAAAAATATTGTCATTTTGTCATGTTTCTCTCGATTCGACAATATCTACGGTCTTTGTGTTGTCATTCAAAGAATGACACGGGACTTTAGATGTTGTTCGAATTATATAAAAAAAAAAAAAAAAAAAAAAAAATCAAAAATTATTTTTGGGAGAAAGAGAAAATGGTTTATTGTGATCTTGAGCAATAACCGGTTTTAAAAGAAAGAACGAGCCATGTTTTATCATGTTTTCAAAATTCCATGCTCGATTCTATAAACATTTATCTCATTGAAAACTAAATGCTTTGAAAAATAACTCGATCTCTATTTTGATAATCATCGGGACTTATTTGTCAAAATCTCTATCTCTCAATCAACAACCTATGTCATTGATTGAGGGGAGAATGATTTCAATTAAATTAAAAAGTTATTTGGCATTAAATTGTTTTCAAAAGATGTACATGCATGTTTTATCAATGGAGTTTATCAATGGAGTCGATCCTTATCGTTCAAACGCTTTCATAATCAAGTCACAATTCTCCTTAAAAGCCTTCAAAATCAATTTAAATCTATAAGAGATCATAAATCTCAAATGATTTGATAATTGTGATCGGGGAGAATGTGTGATTTAAATTGGATTTAAACCGATAATTCGGTAAATGGTTTTATAAGGATGTACATCTTGTCCTTCCCACATGTGACAAACGATTTCAAATTTTCAATGCACATGTTGAGGGGAGCATCTATCTTAAACCTATGATTTGAAACGTGATCATTTATCTCATGTGCGGGTTCCTCTAGTATGTGCAAAACTCTCTTCTAATCTCGAGGCACATATTGAGGGGAGCAAACTTATGAAAACCTCATCCTTCCGAAATGCTTTATCTTCTTGATTTGATCGGGAAGTGATGTTGATATCTTTAGAAAATGGTAATCAAAGAAGTAAATTCTTCCTCTTGCCTCCGTGTGCAAAACGATTTCAAACATTTGATGCACATGTTGAGGGGAGCACTGTTCTAAAACTATCAAAAACAATTCGGCACAAAATGTTTTGATAATATATCACAAGTATCCGGATTGATTTTCAAATGGTTTTCAATTGGTTCCAATGGCGGATGAACAATACCAAATTGACCGACCAACTTTACTTTATGTACGGTGATATAAGGATGATAAGGTTAGGTATGTGTTCCCATGATCCGCCGAAACGGAGGGATCTACCGAGGACAATACACTAGTTAGTGTAGAAGTCCTTAGGTATGATGATAAAAGGAGAAAAGTGAGATATGGGAAGAGTGCGGATGAAATAGAGCAAGTCTTGGAACAAACCCAACAAGGTTCTTGCTATGAAGTCTCGGTAAGCATGAAGGGGTTGAAGAATTAAAAGAATTGAATGATAAAAGGGTGAAAACAAATAGCCCTCCATTTATTCAACCTTAGGGCGTAAACCGGGTTCACTTCATATGCTACCGATGGTAACATCGGTATTGAAGACAAGACGTCATGGACCCGGTGGACGCTCGCACTTCAACTTTCCAAACCACTCAAGTTCCTCTTAAAAGGACTTGTTTCATTCTCACGGGAACCGACATAATCTATCGACTTTCTCTTAGAGATTGTTGATATTGAAGAAGGAGACCTCTCCCTAGTCTCAAACACAGGAACCAAATGTGCACAAATTGAGTCTAGAGCCACGAGATCATCTATAAATCTCATTAGGACACTTTCAATGAAGACTCTCTGTTTCACACAATGTGGAAAAGAGATTATATCTTGAGTCCTAGCATTATCCTTGTGGTATTGCCGAACATCCGAGTAATGTGTTTACATATTCACAATGAAGATGGAAAGCCTTCGAGCCAACATCAAACAAGCTCTGGTAGGTGGCATGTGAGATCTATTATATAGATCAACCATGTGACAACCGAGCAGAAACAATGGGGCGATTCAATCTCTTGAATCAATCACGGTTCGAGATATGGATTGACGGATACCTTTGAAAACCGGTCTTTATGCTTAACAACTCTTTTCTTTAGCACATCGACCGTGTACTCATTTTTCAAACCAAAAGGTGTTTTATGATTGATAATTGATTTTCAATAAAACCTTCGTTGTATTGCAAAACAATTAATATTGAGCAATACACGATTGTTTTTCAAATATCTTTTCATCAATCGGTGGACTTAACATTCATTGGTTCACTCACTCCGTGTTATCTTCTTTGAGATGTTTCGGTTTGAGAACAACTAGAGCATTGCGAAACCTGTCAAGGAAATTCTTGAATTATACCGATCACAGGCGGTACATGTCTCGATCAACGGGAACCGTGGGCGTGTACCTCAATTCAACGAAGTGATCAAAGACACTTTCGTGCGATCTATTGCTAAGCTGTTGTATGCGGTACGCCCGACGTTTGCGGTGATCGAATGAAGCGGTCAATCCATAGCCGCATGCTCACTTAACACATTCATCTATAAAGAAATCATGATTAGTGCATCAATGACTCGATATTTACACTCCATGCTTACGCTACTGCCGCCAATATCATGAATCAACTAAAGCTTCCGCTACTCGATGAGAAGATATCATGATCCGAATGTGAGCATGTCGGTCCTAAAGTCACAACACCACAATGGATGTCTCGAGATTTTTGTTGGTGATGATCCCAAGAGATGACTCATAATTTACTATCACGTGGATCAAGTAAAGACCTCCACTTGGAGTAACCAAACATGCAATGTGAAGAATCAATGACTACGAGCTTAGAAGCAAAGGACTACATCAAGAATGCAAGAACAATTTTAATGTAATATCTATTTGTATTCAATGTAATTTTGGTACATGATTGAGGTGACCTCCTTAGGGAGATTGTTAGGAATTAGAAATTCCGGTATTAAAGAGTCGGTCACCTCAAGTATATGTAATAGTTAGAAAGCTCGTAGTCGTAGTTCTTTTATGTTAAATAGTATTTAGTTAAGTAACACCGTGGAGGACGGATGGGTCTTTACCCTTTCTCTGTATGCACGATCCACACCCGATGTGTGGCGATTTTTGTAAGACTATAAATACTCTCTACCTCCCAAGGTAGAGAGTTGGAGCTCATAATAATATCTTTCACTTTCTCTTACTAAGTTCCCTAAACCTCTAACTTTCTCTCTCTAGAACCTCATTCAAACGCCACTTTGTGTTATGGTTTGATGTGTATGTGAAAACTAATATCTAACATCTCGGCACCGCTCTTTGTTACATATGTGCAAGTTTAAGTCACGAGTTCGGGGTATTTTACTTCAGGGTCAAATTCATCATATTGGGTTTTCTCCATCAGCTGTTACTACAAAGAGCCTACTGAATGATAATGGGGTTGATCACATGTTTTGCCAAAAGAGATTATAAAGAGAGAGATTATGACGTATGAACACAACAGTTCATGCCTCGTTCTCCAAAGAAAAGAAAAGTGTACGTGTCAGTGCACTTTATCTTCTGAAGAAGAGAAATCTTCTCTATTATGACCATTCTCATCAACATGCTTCATACTTTTTCCATGCGCTTCAGTCATTAAGTGAACCGGGCTACCACCGATTGTTTTCTCATTCCACGTGCTCGATTATAATGAAGATGGTGACATCATGTGCGATTTTTGGGAGAGAAGTGTGAATAGAACATTCGGATGATTTTCACTTATTTAGTCAAGAATGGCATCTCCGTATGCAATTCTTGAGGGGAGAAAAAGTGTGAATTTTGGCATGATTGATTAATATTTGAGAATATATGGTCAACGGCTCCTAACTCATGTAAGAACCGAGCTTCTTCTTATCGGATCATCTTTACATGGAGTTTCTTCTTAAGAGCCGTTAGTTGACATCTTCTGTCGATATGAGGTTATTGACAAAGTGCTTCCGGTTAATGTTTCACGTGCACATCAACATGATGATTCCGAACAACCTTCATTCTTGTTTGATGTGATTGTTTGCTTGGTGTTACCATTTCGTGTGTTCGTTATGGCCGATTGTTGATTTCCTTGATGAACATCTTTTCGTTCTTATTTGATTGGGAGAGATTTTAGTTAAGGGATTTGCAAGATGTAAGTTGATTGGGATGCTTTTTGGTGATGTTCTTGTGTTTTGGTGAGTCGAAGATGTTAACTATCTATTCCCCAACCGGACAATCTTGAAGAAGGTCGAGTCTGATCGGTTCTACATTTTCGCTACATGTTAGAAGACTAAAGACGCGTTGCATTTGATTATCTAAAGACTTCTTCTTAATCTGAGCATTTATCAAACATATTGTCGGTTTAGGGGAGAGCACTAATTGGGGGAGTTTGAAATGCCAAATTTAATCCCCAATTAGACTTGCTCACGTTATTCTTCCGCATGTTGATTCTCACAAAGACTTCAAGCGATCTTCTCAACAAATTTCAAGTATTTGGGCATTCAAAGAGTTGTTGATTCTGAAGTATCAAAACCAGAAAGAGGGAAGGAGTCAAGCATCTAAAGCGAGTAAACTTGATGTACTTAATACTTCTAAGAAATTGAAGATATCCCGGAAGACAAATGTTATTACGCAGAGAAACTCAAGGTTTGACTCATGGCGAGTAAACTTGATGAACTTAATTCTTCTAAGTGATTGAAGATATCCCGGAAAACAAATGTCATGACCGCAGAGAAACTCAAGGTTTTACTCATCAAGGCGTTTAGTGTTAGTATTTCAACTACGTGGGGAAGTGATGTTAGAGAAAGTTTCGAAGATAAAAGAGGTACACTAGTGTGTGGTGATTTCGATGGTATCGCAATGATCGGGGAGAGAGTGTATACATTGGGGCGCTCAATTTGTTTACTTGAGGGCTTAATCATTGATTCGGAGATATAATCACTTATTCGGAGTTGACATCCGCAGAGATTGTCATCCGCAGAGATTGTCATCCGCAGAGATAATCGGTGACTTGGCCTCGCTTCTTCAATGTTATCGATTATTCCTTCCTTGGGTATTGGTATACTGGATACTTAAGCTTCATACACGATCATCGTGGAAGAAAATGTGAACATGGGGAGGTGTTTTCATTCCCTCATGATGTGTATTCGGAGAGCTCTTGGGTATTGGTGTACTTGGTTCTTGAGCTTCATACACGATCATCCGGAAGAAAAATGTGAACATGGGAAGGTGTTTTCATTCCCTCATGATGTGTATTTGGGAGAGTTCTTGAGCATTATACAAAGAGACCGATCGCATCAATTCAACTACGTGGGAAGTGGTCTCTTGACAACCTTTTGGAATGGATTGCGTCGGACTCAATGGTTATGAAATTTGAGAAGATTATTTATGAGTGGGATGATACGGTGCTGTTCTTCTATTGGATGATATAACCCCGAACGATGAATCACGGTGATTATTCTTAAAAGGAGCAGCAAGTTCGATGATAATGGTGTGCTTCCTTGTGCACCGGCTTAGGGAAGCTTGAAAGAAAGCTTTGAATCGCTTCGCCTAAAGGATTTTCGGTTTGGGGAAAGTCGCCAAAGTCTCACTTTCGATGGCTCAATTTCTTTCTTCAATTCTGGAGCCTCGATTTGCTTTGGTGGTGAATGTTTAAGAGATGATGACTTGTATCTTCTACAACGGGTCGCTTGATATCCTTATCTCGGTACTATATCATCATCTTCTTTTACTATATCATCTTCTCTATCTTTGTATATATTTATTCAAAAGCAAAATACAAAATATAAAACCAAAAAACAAAATACAAAATATAAAACCAACAAAAGAAAATAGAAAAATATAAAACCTTCAAAACCCATAAAAATCGAAAATTTGAAAAATACCAAAATATGTTTTCCTAGACATGTCTTCGGTATCGATAACATCTACGGTCTTAGAAATGTCATTCAATAATGGCACGGGACTTTAGATGAAGTTCGAGCAGGAGGTGTAAATATTTCTTTCTAAACATGTCACAAACTATGGCTTACGATTATTTCGCATTGTAACCCGGGTTTCAAATGATGGCTTGCGATTACTTGATCAGTAACCGTGCTTTAACCATGGCTTGCTATTATTTGAGATAGCAACCCGTTCTTTTAAAGGAAGGAAAGTGCTGCGCTAAACCAATTTTCAAATATTTCGTGCACTTATCCTAAAACAAATGAGGAAAGTATGTCAAGGATCATTGTTCCTACTCAAATATTTTTCCGTCTATAAATTCTTGAGAAAAATATTTGTTGTTTTCTAAAATAGTGGTAAATGAGTTGCTTGTAAATCTATCGATTCGAGTTTTTGAAAATTGAAAACTCAATCAATGACTTCACTCTTTTAATCTTTTCGGAAAATAAGTCATTGATTGAGGGGAGAATGTTTTCAAATTTATATCATCTAACGGACTTTCTTAATTATCCTACGTGCTTATACGAAAAATATAATTGCCTATGTTGAAGGACTAGGTTTCTAGGATATGATTGTTAGGTTGAGATGATTAGAGTTTGAGAAACACATTATTCCATACCTTACATGATCCGATTGATATGTTGGATTGACTTTTATTAGTCGATTGTTGTTTGGGTGTTGTCGACCACCATATATTTGTATGTGTGTTCACTAACATATGCGGTATATTGGTATATAAGAATGTTCCCGATCCGGATCCCACAAATGAACATGATTGGATGCCGAAAGGAAAGGGTAACGATATCTTGGGTTGACAAATGAAGAAAGCGGAGCTTAATTGGACTTCAATGGAGAGTTGGCATAAATGCAACGTAAGAGGTCTCACCGCATTAGCGGATGGTTTTCTTCTAAGTGATTGAAGAAACGTAGCTTAATTTGACCTCGGTTGGCATTCAAAATGCAACGTAAGAAGAAGTCTCACCGCATCGCAGACGGTTTTCTTCCAAGCCCTACAAAACAACAAAGGAAGCTTCTCAACCACCTAACGTATCTTTGTGCGGGATACCATTTTTAAATAATTTTGATTAAATTATTTTGAAAATTGAAAATATTGTTTTGAAAATATATTGGACTATTTTTTGAAAATCACGGACTTCTTGTTATCAAAACCTAAGTCACTAAATTATTGACTTTGTCATGGATTGAGGGGAGAGTGATTTAAAATAAAATATTTTCAAACGATATTTCTTCACAAAAGTTCCGCTTTGTACGCTAAAATGTGGTGATCTAAAGATTTAATGTTATGTCATGGTATGATTTTTTTTAAACTCAAAGATCTTTCAAAATGAAATTTTTTCATTCTTGTTTGATTGTGAAATTGTTTTATTTTACTTAAAGATCTCTTAAAACTATCATACCGACACTAACAATCTTTAATGTCTTAAATTGGTCCTTATCATCATCATTTTCAAAATTAAATCTTGCCACGTCTTTCCTAAAACTTTCTAAATAATTTAATCGATGGGATCACAAATCTCAAATGGTTTGATATTTTGATCAAGGAGAGATCGTGAGTTAAATCTCTTATCATTTTAAATGGAATTGGTTTTAGTCCTTTAAAGGCACTCCCGCCTCCATGTGCCAAACAATTTCATACACAATGCACATGTTGAGGAGGAGGAGTTATCCAAAACATGATGACTATTTAAACCAGCCACATATTCTCCCATGTTTTCTAAACCAGATTAAATCACTTGGGATCCAAAATCTCAAAGGGTTTGATATTTTGATCGGGGAGAATTTGTGATTTAATAATGAAATTTGAGATAAAAGGTGATCATTTTGATTTAATTGTGCAGTTGCTCTCTCATATGTGCTAAACGCTTCGAATCTCGAAGCATATATTGAGGGGAGCATTTTTAAGATAATAAACTATCGAGGTGCAAATGCTTTTATGTGTTAACATAAAGTACCTTGATTGAGTTTTAAATGGTTTCTTAATGGCGCTTGTGATTGTGGATGTGCTTCAAATTAACTCTTGCCTCTATGTGATAAAATGATTTCAAAATCCTATGCACATATTGAGGGGAGAATTTTACCATGAAAATCAAATGGCTTTTTCGTATGAAAATTGTGATCAAAAATATTTCAAAGTCCTCTTGCCTCCTTGTGCTAAACAATTTCTAAATCATACGCACATGTTGAGGGAGGTTTTCTAAATGATCAAAACTATTAGGGTACAAAATGCTTTGATCTCGTATCACAAGTACCTTGATTGTTTTTCCAAATGATTTTTCAGTTGGTTTCACGGAAGAATGAACTGTACCAAAAGACCGACCATTTTACTTTATGCATGGTGTTATAAGGATGGTTAGGTTAGGTATTTGTTCCCATGATCCGCCAGAGCCGGAGGGATCTACCCAGGGACAATCCACTAGATAGTGTAGAGTCCTTAGGTATGATGAAAAATGAGAAAAAAGAGAATATGGGAAGAGTGCGGACTAAGACAGAGCTAGTAATGGAATAAACCCAACAAGGTTCTAGTTATGAAGTCTCGGTAAGCAATGAAGGGTTGAAGAATGAAAAGAACTGAATGTGAAAAAGGGTGAAAAGAAATAGCCTCCATCAATTCAACCTTAGGGCGTAAACGGGTTCAATACATATGCTCTTGGTTGTTACTAAGGTAACACCGGTATTGAAGACAAGACGTCATGGACCTAGTGACGACCGCACTAAACTTCCCTAGCCACTCAAGTTCCTCTTAAAAGGGCTTGTTTCATTCTCACGGGAACCGACATAATCTATCGACTTTCTCTTAGAGATGGTTGATATTGAAGTAGGAGACCTCTCCCTAGTCTCCCAAGACAGAACCAAATGTGCACTATTGAGTCTAGAGCCAAGAGATCATCCACAATATCTCATTAGGACACTAAATTCTTGAAGACTTGTTGTTTCACACAATGTGGAAAGTAAGAATATATTAAGAGTCCCACGCATTATCCTTGTGGTATTGCGGAACATCCGAGTGATATGAAAATATTCACGATCAAGATGGAAATCCTTCTAGAGCCAACATCAAACAAGCTCTTGGTGGGTGACATGTGAGATCTTCTCGAAGATCAAGCTTGTGACAACTAGATAGAAACGATGGGAGATTCATTCTTGAATCAACCTTGGTCCAGAATGGAATTGACGAATACTTTTGGAAAAACCGTTCGATGTGCAAACCTTCTTTTCTCTAGCACGTCGAATGTGTATTCATTTCAAATTCAAAAGTATCTCGATTGAAAAATACTTTTAGAAAAACCGTTCGATGTGCGAATCTCTTCTTTTCGCTAGCACGTCGAATGTGTACTCATTCTCTAATACAAAAGTATTTTGATTGAAAATTGATCTTTCTCATAAAACCTTCGTCATATTGCATAACTCTTTCTTCAAGCAATACGCGATTGTTTTCAAATCATTTTCATCAATCGGTGAATCTCAATTATTGGTTCACTCACTCCGTGTTGTCTTCTTTGAGACGTCCGGTTTGAGAACAGCTAGAACAACTGCGAAAC
Organism: Chrysanthemum lavandulifolium; assembly: GCA_022545495.1. NCBI lineage: Eukaryota > Viridiplantae > Streptophyta > Magnoliopsida > Asterales > Asteraceae > Chrysanthemum > Chrysanthemum lavandulifolium. Next base: position 89,537,497 of record CM040240.1, read on the forward strand.
CTGTCAAGGAGATTCTTAGGAATCCTACCGATCACAGCAAGACTTGTCTCGATCAACGGGAACCGTGGGCGTGTACCTCAATTCAACGAAGTGATCAAAGACACTTTCGTGTGTTTTATTGCTAAGCTGTTGTTTGCGGTACATTTGGACGGTTGCGGTGATCGTAATTGAGGAGTCAATCTAAAGCCGCATGCTCACAAGCATCCACACTTAATTTGAAGAAATCATGACCGGTGCATATCTACATAACCCGGTTCGATATTTTTATACTATGCTTCGCTTCTACGCCGCAAATATCATGAACCGAAGAAGGCTTCGCTACTCTGATGGAAAGATGTCATGATTCAACAGTGTGAGCATGTCGGTCCAAAAGTCACAACTTCACATGATGGCAACACAATAAAGGGTGATCCAGAGATTTACTGTGGCTGATGATCTCAATGAAAGCTCGAAGATCATCAAAGATGTGGATCAGTTTAAAGGCCTCCACTCAAAGTACAAAACAATGCGGACTTTAAAGAATCGCTACAAATGCACAAAGATTGTGGAAGTGAAGAATTCAAGTATACGAGCTCAAGAACGAAATCAAAGATAGAATGCTAGGAAGCAAAATGTATTTCATGGGGTGACCTCCCTTAGGGGGAGATTGTTAGGAATTAGAAAATTCCATGTTAAAGTGTCGGTCACCCCAAGTATAGTCTAGCATATGTTAGCTCGTAGACTTATCGTTATTTACGTTATTAAGTAGTTAATTAGTTAGTTTGTAGCGTAGTTTAGCGTAGTGCAACACCGTGGAGGAAGGACGGGTCTTTACCCACCTGTATCCACGATCCACAGCCGATAGGAGGTCGTGTCTCATGTAAGTATAAATACCCTTCCATCCATGGAAGGGTGGTGCTTTTCAATCTAATATTCTACAATTTGTGTAAACCTCTAGCAAGAACACCCTCTCTCTCTTTACTAACTCTCTAACTATGGCAAACATGTATTTTGATCATCCAAGACCACCCGAATCATCAACACAATAAAAATAACGATCCTACATCAAGGAAATCCAGTTTTCCTTCTTGTAATCATGGGGCGTGATCTTTATTTTCTTCTATTTACATTTAGGATCATCTAATTTCTTGTTCATCTTTTCCCTAGTGACTTCATCTGATTTCTTATCTTCCTCAGTGCACTCAACGCAACTAGGTTTCTGTCTAGGTTTAAGAATTTAATTGCCATCATAAAGAACCTTATGAGCATTTCTAGCCCTTTTAATGACCTCTGGATTTGGTTCCTTAACAAGGGGAATGCTATGCTTATCGCTTAAGACCCTATGCTTAGTGATCATGTGAGCGATCGAATGGTGTTCCTTGTATGTACAACTTGTTTTCAAGTTTGTTTTTCAAAGTTTTGATTAGAAAAATCTTTCAAGAGTTTTGATTCCTTTGCATTAAATTCTTGCTTAAGCATTTTCACATTTTCTTGAAGTTCTTGTTTTTGCTTAGCGCTTTAGAAAGCTTTTCTTGCAAGGAATTTAACTCTTGTTTTAATACTTCTTCTCAAAATTACTTTTTCTAATGATTGACGCACTTGGTCATCCATTTCCCGCTCACGAGTGGTCAACTCAAATTTTGCACGTTGTTCATAAATAGCAACACGTTCTTTATAGGCATTTAGTTCGTAAATTACGAGACTCATCGAAAGCACAGCAAAGTGTATTCATCAAAATATAGTCATTGTTGATCGCAGGAGATGCATCACTTGGTACAACTTCACTTTCACTTTGTTTCACATATTGATCATATGGGACAACATTGATATTACCCATATTTTCAATATTTGATTCAATAGTTTCGATTGATAGTACTTTGTCATGCATCTTTTGCACATCGGCATCATCGTATAGTTTTAGTACCTCCGAGATGAGTTTGTCTTTGGATGGGCCACTTGTGGTGAAGAGGAGACCTTGGGAGAAACCATTGGAGAAATGCTCGCCATAAAAATTGTGTGTGCCGAGGTCCATCATCCACATCAAAGTCGTATGCATCACAATCGCCGACTTGAAAGGCATTCGATGATTGTGACCTATCTCCGAATAGGCCGCTCATCCACATCTCGCATCATAGGTCTTGGCATTTCCCGCCTAGAAACAATAATTCCTCTTCATCCAAAGCCGCACCATTATCCCGAGCTTGTACAAGCGACATCTTATCTCTCAAGTAATCGGCGATTCGTGGACGCTTTGGAGATGTGCGCCTTGCAATGTGTCCTCACCACCACAGTTATAACATTTGATCGGCTTAGCTTGACCTTGATTACCATTCCTTCCTCGATTCGATTACCAACATAACCTCTACCACTCCACCTCTTCCCCGATCATACCGCCTTTCCGAATCTGGTTGCAACGATCCTCTCATCTTTAACAAGAGCTTGATTGTGTGGGTTAGATGTTGTTCGAGGTTGTTGTTGGTTTGTGGGAGAGAATTCATGTTTTGACTAATCGGAAGAGCTAGTTGATTAATGATGTTACCCACGTGTGCATCAAAGATCGACTTGTTTGAACATAGGATCGGGAATGAGTTTGTGATTACCATTACCCATGGGTATGACTTGTGAGGCTTTGGTTGTGATTCGATGTTTGAGTAGAAGGCGGTTGAGTCATTAGACGAGCTTGTCTCTCCTCGGTTGGTTTTGAATTGATTAAGAATCATTTTTCAAACATAGCATGTCTCTCATTCTAAAGGAGGAAGGCATAGAGTTGCTCATAATTTGTATTCTTCAATCCTTTAGTGAGCTTCACAGAGGTGACAAACTTGTGCCATTCGGGATTCATGTTGGTCACAAATTTTGAGTTGTCAATGTTAGGCATAGTCATTCGATGTTCCTTATATCATTCACCAACTTATGAAATCTCACATAGTACTCATAGACACTCTCATCCGGTTTCATCTTGAAGTGTTCAAATTCGTCATAGAGTTGTGATTCTCTGCCTTCCATAGTTAATTCGAACACGAGAGGAGCATCTTGACATTATCCCATACCGCCTTTGCATCGGTGTTGTGATTGATCGACTTGTAGATGTCTTTAGGAAGACCTTGAAGAACAATGTTAGAAGCCACGATATCAACATCAAATCTCTTTTCTCCTTATCATCAAGCTCATCATACATCTTTGGTCCATCCATTCCGTAAATCGAGTTCCATCTTTGGTATCAAGTACATCTCTAGTCGTCTCAACTCGATACGGTCCTTCATCAATGGATTTGAGAATGTTGACACCATTTTCCTTTCCAAGACAAGACAATCGATTCGTTGAGCCCAAGAATCGTAGTCGGCCTTACTGTCAAGCATGGGTGGTCGAGTATCCGAACCGGTGCTTGAACATCCTCGGAAACAATGGAGATGATAGTAGGAAGCGTTGGTAGACATGTTAATGATTATACGGATTTTATAACTCTATGATTAAACCGGAAATAGATTTTTCACGGATTTTACTAAATCAAGAGAAAACCGTAAAAATCACCCAAGTCGCTAGAAGATAATGCACCAAGTCGCTAGCACCTAATTCGCTATACCACCAAGTTGCTAAAGTCCCAAGTCGCTAAACAAAGGCAAGTCGCTAAATAGTAACTCGCTAAGCCTCAAGTCGCTAGCAAAATTTTGGCAAACAATTCGCTAATCAAGTCGCTAAAAATTCAAGTCGCTAAATAGCAACTCACATCTTGACCAAGTCGCTAACACCAAGTCGCTACCCGTAGTGGAGAGTCCACTACTTGTCTTGTAAGTCGCTAGGCCTAAGTCGCTAGCTCCAAAACCGCAACTCGCTACAAAATTGTAAAGCAAGTCGCTACTAAGAAACAAATCCGTAGGTCAAGTCGCTAGCAAGAAAAACAACACAAACATCACTTTTCAATCCAAAAACAACCCAACCAAGATGATTCAAGGTTACCAAATGAAAACCTGAACACTTGTGATGATTCTAAACGTAAAAGTACTAACAAAATCCAAGCTTTAACACAAGAAATCAACCAAATGATGCACAAACCACTAAACTTTTTCAAACTCAAAAACCACCTAACAACCACTAGAAATCCAAAGATGTGCAAGATATGATCTAACCATAGCTCTTGATACCAATTGTAAGATATTAGTATTCACTTACACATCAAACCATAACATCAAGTTGGCGTATAAATGGAATTCTAGAGAGAGAAAGTTAGAGGTTTAGGGAACTTAGTGAGAGAAAGTGAAAGATATTATTATGAGCTCCAACTCTCTACCTTGGGAGGTAGAGAGTATTTATAGTCTTACAATGAAACGCCACACAACGGGCTGTGGATCAGGCATACAGTGGGTAAAGACCCGTCCGTCCTCCACGGTGTTACTAAACTAAATACTACTTAACTTAAAATAACTACGACTACGAGCTTTCTAACGATTACATATACTTGAGGTGACCGACTCTTTAATACCTGGAATTTCTAATTCCTAACAACTACAAATTTCACAAAGTCCCAGAGGCATTTTCATAAATCAATCTAAATATGCAAATGAGATTTTTAAGAAATTTGGATTTAATTCAAGTGACCCTGTTGACACTCCCATGATTGAACGTACCAAACTAGATGAGGACCACTCAGGGATCATGGTAGACCAAACGAAATATCGTAGTATGATTGGATCCTCGATGTACCTCACGCCTAATAGACCGAGACATCTTGTTCATTGTTTGCATGTGTGCTAGATACCGTGCTAAGCCTACTAAAAGCACCTTGAAGCGCTTAAACGGGTCTTCGGTATCTCCAAGGAACCATCAATATGGGACTTTAGTACCGAAGGACACCGTATGTCACTAACGACCTATGCAGATGCCGATCATGCGGGATGTCAAGATACTCGTCAAGCACGTCCGAGGTGCCCAGTTTTGGGTGATAAGCTTGTGAGTGGTCTTCAAAGAAGCAAATGAGTACTTCTATTTCCTCTACAGAGGTGAATACATAGCCATGTCATCTTGTTGTGCTCAAATCCTATGGATGAGATCCCATTATCGACTATGGCTTTGAATTTAACAAAATCCCTCTGCATTGTGATAATAAAAGTGCTATTGCTCTCTCATGCAACAACGTACAACACTCAAGAGCAAAGCACATCGACATTCGACATCATTTCATCGGGAACAAGTGGAAAAGCGGTGTGGTGGAACTTTACTTTGTGAGGACCGAATACCGGTTAGCGACATCTTCACCAAAGCTCTTCCTAGAGAACGTTTTGAGTTTATTCTTCCACGACTTGGCCTCAAAAGCCTTCAGCCTGAAACACTCAAACGTCTTCAAGAGGAAGAAGAGGAGTAAAAGGTTTCCTTCATCTATCTCTTGTATATATATCTATTCGAAAAACAAAAAAAAAATATAAAACTTTCAAAATCCATAAAATTTGAAAAATTCGAAAAATCCTCAAAAAATATTGTCATTTTGTCATGTTTTTCTCGATTCGATTATATCTACGGTCTTGATGTTGTTATTCAAAGAATGATACGGGACTTTAGATGTTGTTCGAATTTATAAAAAAAAATAATAAAAAAAAAATAATAATAAAATTTGGGAGAAAGAGAAACAATGGTTTATTGTCATTTCAGGCAGTAACCCGCTTTTCAAAGACAGACCACAGCCATACTTTTTCATGGTTTTCAAATTTCTTGCTCTGATTCTTTAAACTAATCCTTACTATCTAATGAAAACTAGTTGTTTTGAAAAATAAGTCAGACTCTATTTTTGATAATCATCTGGACTTAAAAGTTTGTCAAAATATCTATCTTTCAATCAACAACTTATGTCATTGATTGAGGGGGAATGATTTCAATTAAATCAAAAGTTATTTGCCATACAATTATTTTCAAAAGATAATCATGCATGTTTATTCAAGGAATTTAAAGTCTCAAAATCCGATCCTTATCGTTAAAACGTTTTCATAATCAAGTCACAATTCTCCTTAAAAGCTTTCAAATTCAATTTAAATCTCTGAGAGATCACAAATCTCAAATGATTTGATAATTGTGATCGGGGAGAATTTGTGATTTAAATTGGACTTAAAGCGATAATTCGGTAAATGGTTTTATAAGGATGTACAAGCTCTCCTTCCCACATGTGCCAAACGATTTCAAATTTTCCATGCACATGTTGAGGAGGAGCATCTATCTTAAACCACAAATATTTGAAACATGATCAACTTATCTCTATGTGCAGTCTTTTCCTAATATGTGCAAAACATTTTCAAATATCTATGCTCATATTGAGGGGAGCAAGCTTATGAAAACCTCATCCTTCCCAAAATGCTTTATCTACTTGATTTGATTAGGAAGTGATGTTGATATTTTTGAATATGGTAATCAAAGAAGTTAATTCTTTCTCTTGCCTCCGTGTGCAAAACGATTTCAAACACTTGATGCACATGTTGAGGGGAGCTCTTGTTCTAAAAATATCAAAACAATTCAGTACAAAATGCTTTGATAATATATCACAAGTATCCGGATTGATTTTCAAATGGTTTTCAATTGGTTCCAATGGCGATGAACAATACCAAATAAACCGACCAACTTTACTTTATGTATGGTGATATAAGGATGATAAGGTTAGGTATTTGTTCCTATGATTCGCGTACCGGAGGGATCTACCGAGGACAATCCACTAGATAGTGTAGAAGTCCTTAGGTATATTGAAAAGGAGAAACATGAGATATGGGAAGAGTGCGGATGAGTCCGAGCTAGTCCGAATAAACCCAATAAGGTTCTAGCTATGAAGTCTCGGTAAGCATGAAGGGGTTGAAGAATGAAAAGAATTGAATGGGAAAAGGGTGAAAACAAATAGCCCTCCAATTATTCAACCTTAGGGCGTAAATCGGGTTCAATTCATTTGCTCTTGGTGGTTACCAAGGTAACACCGGTATTGAAGACAAGACGTCATGGACCCGGTGGACGACCGCACTTCAACTTCCCAAACCACTCAAGTTCCTCTTAAAAGGACTTGTTTCATTCTCACGGGAACCGACATTATCTATCGACTTTCTCTTAGAGATTGTTGATATTGAAGAAGGAGACCCTCTCCTAGTCTCCGATACAGACACTTTCAATGAAGACTCTATGTTTCACACAATGTGGAAGAGAGATTATATCTTGAGTCCCACGATTATCCTTGTGGTATTGCGGAACATCCGAGTGATATGCATACATATTCACAATGAAGATGGAAAGCCTTCGAGCCAACATCAAACAAGCTCCGGTAGGTGGCATGTGAAATCTATTCAATAGATCAACCATGTGACAACCGAAGAAACAATGGAGCGATTCAATCTTTTGAATCAATCTTGGTTCGAGTTATGGATTGACGGATACCTTTGAAAACCGGTCATTGTGCTTAAAACTCTTTTCTTTAGCACATCGACCATGTACGAATATTTCAAATCAAAAGGTGTTTATGATTGATAATTGATTTTCATTAAAACCTTCGTTGTATTGCAAAAACAATTTCTATTGTGCGATATATGATTGTTCACTCACTCCGTGTTTATGATTCCTCAATCAGTGAATTTCTATTCGCTGGTTCACTCACTCCGTGTTGTCTTCTTTGAGACGTTCCGGTTTAAGAATAGCTAGAGCAGCTGCGAAACCTGTCAAGGAAATTCTTGAATTATACCGATCACAGCGGGACTTGTCTTGATCAACGGGAACCGTGGGCGTGTACCTCAATTCAACGAAGTGATCAAAGACACTTTAGTGCGCTTTATTGCTAGCTGTTTTATGCGGTACACCGACGTTGTGGTGATCGTAATGAAGCGGTCAATCCATAGCCGCATGCTCACACAATACATTCATTTCTCAAGAAATCATGATAAGTGCATCAATGTCTCGATATTTTCACGCCATGCTTACGCTTTCTGTTCGCCGCCAATATCATGAATCAACGAAAGCTTCCGCTACTCGATGAGAAGATATCATGATCCGAATGTGAGCATGTCGGTCCGAAAGTCACAACATCACATAATACCAACACCACAATGGATGTCTCGAGATTTTTGTTGGTGATGATCTCAAAAGTCGGCTCAAAATTATTATCACGTGGATCGGTAAAGACCTCCACTTGGATTAACCAAACATGCAATGAGAAGAATCAATGACTACGAGCTTTGAGCAAAGTGCTACATCAAGAATGCAAGAACAATTTTAATGTAATATCTGTTTGTATTCAATGTAATTTTAGTATATGTTTGAGGTGACCTCCGTGGGAGATTGTTAGGAATTAGAAATTCCGGTATTAAAGAGTCTGTCACCTCTAGTATATGTAATCGCTAGAAAGCTCGTAGTCGTAGTTCTTTTAAGCTAAGTAGTATTTAGTTAAGTAACACCGTGGAGGACGGACGGGTCTTTACCCACTGTATGCCCGATCCATGACCCGTTGTGTAGCGTTTTATTGTAAGACTATAAATACTCTCTACCTTCCAAGGTAGAGAGTTAGAGCTTATAATAAGATTTTTCTTTCTCTCACTAAAGTTCCCAAACCTCTAACTTTCTCTCTCTAAAAACCTCTTGTACGCCTACTTTGTGTTATAGTTTGATGTGTATGTGAAATCCAATATCTTACAAAATATTACTAAACCCATGAGTCTCAATCATCCCAAAACTATATACACAAGATATGACTCGATTTAGCAACCATGTAATCAACTAGACAATTAACTAAGGGTTTAACAAATAACAATAATGCACTGAAAATTAGTGCATACAAGGAAGGATAAGGAGATTTGGGTGTATATTTGGGGGTTGATTGTAAACAATATTCTTCATTAATATTTTGGAATCCACCGAAATATCACGAGAACCGCGAAAATGATAGGCTCAGAAGGGTAGAGGTGGCAATCACAACCCATTTAGAGGAAAATGGGTTGCTATGGGTCAAAAATAAGAGCTTATGGGTTGGATTGGGTTACCCCATTAGCAAAGAACATGTCAAATGGGTCAACAATTTGACTTATGTGAATCAACAAATGGGTCGAATGGATCAACAATGGGTCGAATGGGTCATTTAAGGGTCGGATGATAACTCAACCACCATTAGATTTTGTGTTTTTTATGTTTTTATAAGTTTTATATTTTTTTCGTCAGTTTTAACATTTTCATCTGTTTTTGCGCGTTTTCGTCATTTTTTTACGTTTTCTTCTGCTTTTTTATATTTTCGTCCGTCTTTTTACGTTTCCACCCGTTTTTTGCGTTTTCATCCGTTTTTACGCTTCATCCGTTTTGGGCGCCGTCCGCTTTTTACGTTTTCGTCTTTTTACGTTTTGTCCCTTTTTATTTTATACTTTTGCGCGCTTTTGTCCGTTTTTATGTTTCCGTCGCTTTTTACGTTTTCATCTGTTTTTCGCATTTTCGTCCGTTTTGTTACGTTTTCGCTTTTTTACGTTTCATCCATTTTGCTCGTTTCGTTTGTTTTTACGCTGTCGATTTTTACGTTTTCATCAACTTTTACGTTTCGTCCGTTTTTATGTCTTTGTCCTTTTTACGTTTTCATCTATTTTGTCCGTTTTTTACATTTACGGATGTTTTACGTTTCGTCCAATTTTACGTTTCATCCGTTTTGCTGCGTTTCGTCCGTTTTTACGTTTTGGTCCGTTTTTATGTTTCATCCTTTTGGGCGTTTTCTTTTGTTTTTACGTTTCATCCATTTTTGCGCCGTCTGCTTTCTCGTTTCATCTTTTTAACGTTTTCTCCTGGTTTTTACATTTACTTCTATTTTTTTACGTCTTCGTATGTTTTTTACGTTTTCGATAAAAAAAACAGATGCTAACGGACAAAATTTGATGAAAACGTAAAAAAACGGATAAAAACAGACGATAATGCGCAAAATCGAATGAAAACGCAAAAAACGGACAAAACCGTAAAAAAAACAGACGAAAACGTAAAAAAACAGATGAAAACGCGCAAAAACGGATGAAAAAATAAAAAACCGGACCAAAACGTTAAAAAATGGGTGCAAACGTAAAAAACGGACGAAAACATAATAAACGGACGAAAACATGAAAAAAACAGACGAAAAAGCGCAAAAACATATGAAAAAGTAAAAAAAACGGACGATAAAATTAAAAAAACGGTCGAAAACGTAAAAAACCGGATGAAAACGTGCAAAAAACAGACGAAAACGTAAAAATACAGACGAAAACGTAAAAAAAAGGGGACGAAAACGCGCAAAAACGGACGAAAACGTAAAAAACAGATGAAAACGTAAAAAAAAACGAAAACGTAAATAAACAGACGAAAACGTTAAAAACATGCGAAAACGTAAAAAAAATGAACGAAAACACCAAAAAACAAACGAAAACTTAAAATAACTGACTAAAACGTTAAAAACGGAAGAAAACGTAAAAAACGGACGATAACGTAAAAAACAGATGAAAATGGATTAAAACATAAAAAAACGGACGAAACATACTATAGTAGCATGATTTTTGGTGGAAATATAACGAGCCGACCCGACCCAACCCGACCCGACCCGTTTGACCCATGACCCGTTTGACCCGTAACCCATTTGACCCATGAGCCAAACCGACCCGACCCGACCCATTTGCCACCTCTACAAAAGGGTTAACTAGGGGTACCTTGTACTAAAAATGAGTACATAGCAAGAGTGTTGGGCAATTACTTGACCGTTATAGTCAATGTAATTATAATAAACAGGTTTAAAACAAAGGGTATCCTAATGTCTATTATCATTTAGTTAATCCTTCCTACACGAATGTAGTCCCACTAGCGATCTCGAAATGCATCACAAAACAAGTTCTAGAATCTATATACTACCGATACACTCATAAGCATTAAAAGTGAATGATTTTATCATATATATTTAGGGGTGAACCTCACATTTTGGGGTGGAATTTAAGTGGTAGGGTTTTTGTGCTAGCTATATAATTCCTATCCATGAGACGCTTTATTAAGACTAAAGTTTCATCCACAAATGTCATAAAAAAAATTTTAATTTTTGTGCTAAAATTACCCTAACATGTATGTCTTTCGGTTTATTACACAATTATTAGAAAACAAAACAATATCAAGTGAGTGATTAGTTTATAAGGTGTCCCTTTTTCCCTCCTACAATTAAATTGAACATTGTCCCCAATGTTCTTAAAAGTATCAAAGTTATAATAACAAGAAAAAAATAAAAGATATAGGAGAAACTAATACTCTTCTGATTTGCTCGACATGGACGATAAAAATACGGTTAAATCCTCCTTCAAGAAGATAAATCAATGATATGCTTTTCTTCCAATATGCACTTGAATCTTCTTGTCCAATATAACCTGTAAATCACTAAGAAAACGAACACGAAACCTAGCATAAAATCGGCGGTAAATACTATATATAATAAAATTAAATCCTAGAAAGCAAATAAGATTAATGCTCACAAAATAAATGTTTACAGGATCCTGGAATTTCAAAACTTCTGGAAATTTTCAAAAATTAAGTTTTGACAGAAAAACAAAAATCAGAAACTATTTGCAACGGTTCTGGCGTCGTCAGTGTTAATCTGACTGTCAGATTGGAACGATGTAATTATAACTTTCGCTCGGAAAATTTCTTGAATAGTTCTATATTTTAAAACCTGTAATTTCCTTCAAAACATTCATTGTGACTCGATACAAGCATTTGAGTCAAACAAATACACAAACATGATAGAATATATGTTCATCATTTATTGTAAATTTTCATGTTCGATTGTTGTTCTACTAAACAAATATAAACTTCCATACACTTATCTTTTTGTAAAATACTTTTATATGCGATTAAGACGAGGTTAAAAACAAAATAAACCATTTTCACAAATTTCTTCAAAACATGCAAATTAAACAATAAAGATGAAACATATATATGACACAAACCAAATAAATAAAAATAGAAACAAGCAAACAAACAATTAAAAACATGGGTTGCCTCCCAAGAAGCGTTTTTTATTTATTTACGAGTCTTTTAGCTAGACTCAAAGTCATGACCTATTACGTGACTCCATCCTCCATCACATTCTCAATACTATCCTCAATCTTGGTTTTATATTCCGGCCCTAATTGTAGACATTCTTCGTAAAAACCAAGTATCCTCTTCATCACATAATCTACACCTCATCTTTTATCCTCTATATTCCTATAGTAGACCGACTGTTTAAGTTCCTTTTCTAGGTTTGGCATTAGTCTAAATTGTAGCAATCTTGTCGGTTTCATCTATAAACCTAACTATCCCTAAGGTAGGGTCATGAGTCATTTTAGAAACTTTCACGAATGGCTTTCCTAATACTACATGAGACAAACAATAATCAATTTTCAGACTAATATCCTACACTATCAAGAAATCCGTAACATATGTGAAATTTCCAACAAATACATACATCCCCTTAACTCTTCCCACAAAATTACTTATTTCAATCGTAACGGGATCTCTTCTAGGTACTAATTGCTATTTCATGACCCAATTGTAGTGTATCTTAGTCATAATATTTATAGGGGACTTAAGGTCAATGTAAGCCTTCCACACATGCACATGCCCAATATTACATGGTATATTTATATTCAATGGGTTATCTCTTTGAATGATTGGTAGTGTCATGTAATAAGGTGGATTAGGATTACGTAACAAATGCCTATGGTAAGCCAATTCGTCCTTTGTAGGAAACTGATTAAAGTAATCTTCCTCATTCTTGTCACTATTTTCCTTAGTTACTTCCTTAACGTCATTGATTTTACTATTTAAAGCCCCTCTTTCATCTTCTTTGTCATTCCTATGTGGTGGTATTAAAGTAATGATGTTGACAAAGTGGACATGTTTGGATGAGGAAGGATCTTTGATTTCACTACCCCTATTTGTGTCTTTGGTAGACTTATTCATAGGGTTTATCAATTGAGTGTTAAGAGCCTTCAACAAGTTGTCAATTTTATTTGTCATCTCACTTTGTTATTGCTTGAATTCGGCTTCAAACTTGGACAACCGAGCTTCTTGAGATGACATAAAATGGGATACCGATCTTTCAAGATTGTTGGAATTATTGGAAATGGAAGGATTATTAAAGGAACCGCTTGGTTGAAAACGATTAGGTGGATTTGAAAAATTGTTTTGAGATGAATTTTGGTTTTGTTTCCGCCTAAAGTTGGGGTGATTTTTCCAAGAGGGGTTGTATGAATCACCTAGATTGTTTGGCTCGATCTTGAAAGTAAACCACTTTTCTCCTGCTCTGTCGGTACGCGAGGATGCATAGTCCGCAAAAGCTTGTTCGGGGAGTTCCATGCAATCATGAGCGTCATGAGGACCACCACATAATTCACACGAAGAAGTGATTTTGTTCACTTGACGTGAAGGTTCAGAAGCTTCATAGGAACTCATCAAGAATTTAACTTGATCTTCAAGTTCAATGATCCTACGATCGGGAATGCTTGAGACATTAGAAGGCAAGGATATTTCCTTGACGGTTTTGCTTAACTCGCGAGGGTCATTCCAACTTTCGTTGTCATAGAGGGCAAGATCCTCTATAATACCCCACGAATCTTCCGCATTCTTATCATGAATCTTACCACCGGCCGCATGGTCAATGGTTTGCCTTGTATAGGGATTGACTTGATCATAAAAAGTTTTGACTTGGAGCCAAAGATTAATGCCGATGAGGGACTTTTTGGATTAAGTCCTTGAAATGGGTCCACGCTTCGTAAACAGTTTCACCTTGACGTTGTTGAAACATCAAAATGTCATTCATTAACTTAGGTGTTCTCCCCGGTGGGAAAATTTGAGCGAGGAAACGGGTAGTAAGATCATCCCAAGTTGAGATAGATCATGTGGGTAGACGCTCAAGCCAATTACTAGTTTGATCACGTAGATAGAATTAGAAGAGACACAATCGCATTGTATCTCGAGTTCCAACATCAAGATCAATTGAGTCAAAGATTTTAAGGAAATCCTTGAGACGTTGGTTAGGATCTTCGGAATGAAGTCCATGGAATGCACATCCATTTTGCACCAATCGGATGGTGTTAGATAGCAAGGGGGTTACATTGGCTCTTTTTGGAAGCTCAATGGTGTTACGATAGCCTTCGTGGCTTAGTCTAGAGTACTCACCTAGGGTTCGGGCTTAAGGTGGTATTGGTGGGTCTTGTGGTGGTAGGTTAAGATGTGATGGGTCTTGGTTTGGTGGGTCTTGGTAAAAAGGCATCTCATTCTCCATGGTGGCAAATGAGAAATTTTACGAATAAAGGGAACAAAGAAAAGATAGACTATAAGAAAGCTAGTAAAATAAAAATAAAAAATCTCCCTTGATAGGAATCTAGTGAGTAGACCTAAACGAGATAGAAATCAAAACCTAAAGTATTCCCCGGAAGCGGCGCCAAAAACTTGATGGGGATTTTGTAGAATCTCAAGAAGTTTTACAATCCTCCTAGGCAATGTACTTAATCATTGTAGTGTAGTATAGGTAGGACAACGGGGTATTGATCGTTTTCTAGGGGTATAGTGTTGTGAAGGCCGAAGTGTATGTCGAGATAGGTCTAAAGGTGAGGGATGAGTCTTTTTGTATTTTTATATTTTTTAATAAGCAAATTAAAATCTCGGGGTTTTGAATAATGGGTATTTTAACTACTAATTAGCTAAAACAAAACTAAATAACATAAATTAAATGTAAGAAAAGTAAATTGGTGGTAACTATTATTGTAACATATTGGATTTCACAAACACATCAAACCATTGTACTAAGTGACGTACACAATAGGTTTTAGAGAGAGAAAGTTAAGAGGTTTGGGAACTTAGTGAGAGAAACTAAAATCTTATTATGAGCTCCAACCCTCTACCTTGGGAGGTAGAGGGTATTTATAGTGCCTTACATAAAACGCCACCTACGGGCTGTGGATCAGGCATACAGTGGGTAAAGACCCGTCCGTCCTCCACGGTGTAACTTAACAAACTACTAATTTACATTAAATAACTACGACTATGAGCTTTCTAACGATTACATATACTTGAGGTGACCGACACTTTAACGACTGGATTTTCTAAATCCTAACAATCTCCCCCTAAGGGAGGTCACCTCAAATTACATAGAATACAAACATATATTACATTAAGATTGTTCTTGGGTTCTTGTTTAAGTTCATTGCTCTGTAGCCCGTAGTCTTTGATTCTTCATGTTTTGCATGTTTGGTTAATTCAAGTGGAGGTCTTTAACTGATCCACGCGATAATGAGTTTTGAGCCAGCTTTGAGATCATCAGCTACCATAAATCTCTGACTCTTCCTTTGTAGTGTTAACATTATGTGAAGTTGTGACATTGGACTGACATGCTCACATTTTGGATCATGATTTCTTCTCATCAGAGTAGCGGAAGCTTTAGTTGATTCATGATATTTGGAGCAGCATAGCAGAAGCATAGAGTGATAAGATCAGAGTCGTTGATGCACTTATCATGATTTCTTTAGAAATGAATGTGTTGTGTGAGCATGCGGCTATGGATTGACCTCTCCATTCTGATCAGCTAGAAACATTGGGTGTACCTGCATACAACAGTTAGCAATAAAGTGCACGAAAGTGTCTTTCATCACTTTCGTTGAATTGAGGTACACGCCCACGGTTCCCGTTGATCAAGACAAGTACCGCCTGTGATCGGTATAATTCGAATAATCTCCTTGATGTGGTTTCGCAGACTTTTCTAGTCGTTCTCAAATTGGAACGTCTCAAAGAAGACAACACGGAGTGAGTGAACCAATAATTGGGATTCACCGATTGATGAAAAGAGATTTGAAAACAATCGTGTCTTGCTCAATATAAAGTGTTTTTGCAATACAACGAAGGTTTTAAGGAAAATCAATTATCAATCATAAACACCTTTTATTTTCAAATATTTATACACAGTCGATGTGCTAGAGAAAAGGATTTAAAGCACAACGACCGGTTTTTCAAAGGTATCCGTCAATTTATAACCTGAACCAGGATTGATTCATAATTTTGAATCGCTCCATTGTTTCTGTTCAGTTGTCACATGATTGATCTATTGGATAGATCTCACATGCCACCTACCAAGAGCTTGTTTGATGTTGGCTCTAGAAGGCTTTCCATCATCATTGTGAATATGTTTGCATATCACTCAGATGTTCTGTCAATACCACAAAGATAATGCGTAGGACTCATAAGATATATTCTCACTTTCCACATTGTGTGAAACAGTGAGTCTTCATAGATTGTGTCCTTAATGAGATTTATTGATGATCTCGTGGCTCTAGACTCAATGGTGCACATTTGGTTCCTAAGCCGAAGACTAGGGAGAGGGTCTCCTTCTTCAATATCAACAATCTCTAAGAGAAAATCGATAGATAATGTAGATTCCCCGTGAGAATGAAACAAGTCCTTTTTAAGAGGAACTTGAGTAGCTTGGGAAGTTGTAGTGCAGTGCATCACTGGGTCCATGACGTCTTGTCTTCAATACCAGTATTACCTTAGTAACCACCAAACAAAGATATGTATTAAACCCGGTTTCTGCCCTAAGGTTGAATTAATGGAGGTCATTTATTTTCACCCTTTTTCACATTCAATTCTTTTTCATTCTTCAACCCCTTCAATGCTTACCGAGACTTCATTACTAGAACCTGGTTGGGTTTATTCCAGTTCTAGCTCTATCTCAGTCCGCACTCTTCCCATTTCTCACTTTTCTCCTTTTTTTCATCATACTAAGGACTCTACACTATCTAGTGGATTGTTCCTGGGTAGATCCTTCCGGCTCTGGCGGGATCGTGAGAACGAATACCTAACCTAACCATCCTTATATCACCATACATAAAGTAAATTTGGTCGGTCTTTTTGGTATTGTTCATCTTCAATTGGAACCAATTGAAAACCATTTGAAAATCAATCCAGGTACTTGTGATATATTATCAAAGCATTTTGTACCTGAGTTGTTTTTGATATTTTAGAAAAAGGCTCCCCCTCAACATGTGCATCGTATGTTTGAAATCATTTTGGCACATGGAGGCAAAAGGAAGAATTCACTTCTTTGATCAATATTTTCTAAAAATATCGACATCACCTTCCCGATCAAAAGTAGTGTTTCAAATACAGTTAAAGATATTTTTGGGAAAGTGTTTTGCACATATTAGGGAAAACATGTACTTAGAGACAAAACAATCACGTTTCAATCCTTTTTGGTTTGATACAGATGCTCCCCCTTAACATGTACATGGAAAATTTGAAATCGTTTGGCACATGTAGGGAGGAGAGCTTGCTAATCACTTACAAACCATTTGTCGAAATATCAGTTTAAAACCAATTTAAATCACAAATTCTCCCCCGATCATAATTTTCAAATCATTTGAGGTTTGTGATCTCTATAAATTTAAATTATTTTTGAAAGCTTTTGAGGAGAATTGTGACTTGCTTATGAAAACATTTAACCGATAAGGATCAAATCTGAGACTTTAAACTCCAAAGATTAAACATGCTTGAGTATCATTTGAAAACATGACATAATCCTTGGTCTGAACCAATTATATGACAAATAACCTTTTGATTTAATTGAAATCATTCTCCCCCTCAATCAATGACATAAGTTGTTGATTGAGAGATAGAGATTTTGACAAATGTCATGTTCAGATGATTTTCAAAAATTGAGTCCGAGTTATTTTTCAAAGCTATTAGTTTTCATTAGATAACAAATATTTTTAAGAAGAATTTATAGAAGGAAAAATATTTGTTGTCACACCCCCAATTTACCTGTTTTGCAGCGGAATGGAATTCCTGGGGATAGACTGTCATAGCACCACAATCACAGTTATATTGAACGACCTAAAGTGTCGTTTAAAAACACATCGTTGGATATTTAATAATAGCGTTCAGAGCTACAACATAGGTCCCAAAAGTTTATCAAGTTTGCGGAAATATAAATATATTACAAGTCCAAACGATGGTTTTGAAAGTAAGTGCCATAATGTACAATGATATAAGTCGACGCCGCGACTAAAAAGGGGTTCCTTAACCATGCCATGATGAGTATGCCTTAGTTACCTGAAAATACATTGCTAAAACGGTCAACAATAATGTTGGTGAGAAATCATAGGTTTATGTAAATGTTTTATACGACTACATAAGTATAGATCAGTATGACAATCATGTCACATAAAATGTTCTTGGTATGACAATCATGTCACATAAAATGTTCTTGGTATGACAATCATGTCACATAAAATGTTACAATTGCTTAAGCGCATGATACCGAAGCTCGATCGATGTTTGCCCCAACAGTGTCTTGCCAAACAACTCTAATAATGTTTATGAATGAAATGCATCCGTATGACTAGTTGGGATTCACCAACCCGGATGGGCGTCACCCTCGATAGATCTATCCACTCACACGCTTCTAGGAAATTAACGGCTCATGCATATGAAGTGGGGACATTTAACTGGCAACGTGGTAACTTAAGCAATGTAAATGAATTTAACATACTTGGTATCGTAATAAAAATGTTGTGCAATGTATTCTCCCCCGTAGGTTTGAAATAAGTAAAACTTGAATAAATCGGGGCTATGAAAACTCACCTTGGTATGCAGAAATGTAAGACATCACAACTAACATCAAGTAATAAATGTGCACGGCTCCGACACGCAACCTAGATAAGTATGGTATGGGTTTAGTATAAGTCTCGTATTCAAATGCATGTTTTGTAGATTAAACAACGTTTGTAAGTTTACCAGTGTTTGTGTTTTTGAAAGTGTTTGAAGTTCAAAAGCAAAAGTTTTCAAGTATTAGGATCTTTAAAATACTTGAAGTTAAGAACAAATCTTTTAAATATTTGTTTAATAACATATCATGTAAAGTTTCATGAATTATTTTGATTGTCGATAATGATCGAAAAGTGTAGTTGCGAAAATAATTCGCACGTCTTGGCTCTTGGAAAAGATATACGAAACTTTCGTATAAGAGTTGACTCGTATAGTGACTCAGTATTCTCACGCCAATGAGGAATAGATAATCGACACAGTAGAGAAAAGTATTGACGAGTACTTGAGTCGAGAAGAAATGACAAAAGAAGTCAAGGATATAACGAACAAGACAAACGTCGATCTGAGAAAGTCAATTAGTGCGTTTGGCGTTTACCCTTGCTCCCAAATAGTTTGTATAAATGAACAAG
The DNA here is from genome assembly GCA_022545495.1 of Chrysanthemum lavandulifolium. NCBI lineage: Eukaryota > Viridiplantae > Streptophyta > Magnoliopsida > Asterales > Asteraceae > Chrysanthemum > Chrysanthemum lavandulifolium. Next base: position 89,556,669 of record CM040240.1, read on the forward strand.
GTTATGTTTCAATTGCAATTCGAACAATAAAGTTTTACGACATATAAGTGTCGTGTTTGGATTTGTTTGTCGAGTTTTATGACTATAAAAGGATTTGGTTTAAAATATAAGTTTATAACGTTTTTATAAATTTCGACATGACGTGTGTATTTATACAATGTGCCCAAGTCATCGTGACTTTATAAAACTCAGGTTGCAAAACAATATTTCTCAACAAGTTTATAATTGACAAGTCATTATTAGTTGAATAAGTGTTTATTGTATATTTTAGGTTTGTTCTGAATCTAATATATTAAATTCTTTCTGAGTCTAATATATTGTATCGTCTCAAGTCCAAAATGTCCAATAAATGCTCATACAACTACAAACTATTGTCCAAAATAATCCAAGTAAAATTTTAATAATTTTCGTCCAATAATGTCCAAATCCAAGCATAGGCTTTAATAAGTATTTCCAAGTCCAAAATATTTAATCCGTTAAATATTCGTTTTGTCAAGTTATCCAAATCAAAAACAAATCCCATATCAATCCCGAGTAGTGATCCAATAAGTATCCGAAACGTCATTGACTAAAACAAGGAGAATAAGTCACGTTAATAAACGTTAAATGGAATGATTAATGTCAAAAATAAACATATATAATCCAACACTTGATTTTTAGTTTCGAAAACAATACATATCGATATTAATGTAGACAACCAATTCGAGGAAACCTAAACCTCGCCAACGACTCAAAAGAATTTTTGTTTTAGGCCTAAAATATAATCCAAGTCCCTACGACACTACATGTGTCGTGGTACACTTAACAACACTTACCGAAGTGTCGCTTTCAAACAATTATTATCACCAATAATAATTAAAACCCAATTATAATTCAACATCAACCAATATCAATTACTAAAGAAAGAGAAAAAAAACATTTTACGAGAACTTAACCTCGGCTAATTGCCTCGGTAACCAAAGCTTGTGGCCGTGAGTTACCGGAGTCACGGCTCACACTATCGAGCTAATGATTGACCACGGTTCAAAAGTAAATATCACAAGTCAACTAACACACCTTTGGGTGAAACAAATAAGCGATCCAAACGGACCCGGCTAAAGCGAAATAAACAATTCCAAACGCACCCTCTAAGGGCTGTCGTGAGGGGGGGTCGAGACAACCAAAACAGCATCATGCCGTGACTCCCTTGAGTCACGGCTCAACCTATCCAAGACCCTATGCCAATCGGCTAACAATAAAATGGAACTAAAATGATCAAAATTCGCATATAAGAACTATAAGGACGAAATATATACACGAAAAAAAGAATAATAACACGGAATAAGCATGGAACGGGTCCGAGTCAACTCAACTCGTGAGTTGACTCAGGTGAGTCACACGACTCGGAGTGAGTCGAACGATTCAAGAGCCAAGATTTTAGATCCACTCGTTTTAGCTCATAAAACATTAAGTGTTATTAGTTTTTCATCACAAAAATCGTTTTATTGATTAAAAACGATTAGGGTTTCGAATAAAAAGACGAAATAACGAGGGAGGGGGCGCGTGGGCTTACCAGATGGGAGGAGGAGGCGAGAGATGGTGGTGATGAGCGGCGGTGAGTGATGGTGAGCGGCGGTGGGGCTACAAAACGAACCAAACACGCTCCTTTTTAACTCAAATTCTCCAGAAATGACCCCCGGGGCTTGATCTATGCATTGGAACAAGAAAATGGTTGGCCGGAATTTGACCGGATTCCCGCGACGGCGCCGGATTATATGAATTCCGGTGGTGGTGATATCTTCAAAGAGGAAAACCTAATTTTGAGGTCTTTTATACCCCCTTGAGGGGCTAATCATGTACAAATAAAAATAAAAGGGGCAAAGGTGTAAATTAATAAGGGGGCTGTTTTGAAACTTAATAATCTTTTATAAATAACCCTTGTGGGCCCCATTTGACGTAGTAAACGACCGTTTAAAAATACGGGACTTGCGCCATTGCGTCCGAAATAATTTTTCTGATAAAAATGAGTATTCACATGTATAGTTTTCTCGAATTTAAATTAATTAATAAATCAAATTAATTCAAAAGTTTAAAATCGCGCAAGCTCATTTATTTCGTAGTTTTCGCGTTTTATGAGATATCCTCTCGTTTTCAAGCTCGATTAGATTTAGGTAAGATCGAAAGAGATACTTTGGGAATAATAATTATAATTTATTATTTAAAATCAGTCTGAAAATATTTTCGGTTGCTAATTGAATGGAGATAAGTCCATATCGAGAAAAGTATATATGAAATACGTATAAAACGAGTTGGATTGTGTATCGTTGCGTAAAATGCGACACAATGAGAGTAGAAGGGAGTGGAAAGTTAAATCATGAACTTCCTCGAAGTTTCGGTATTTTATTTACGTTTTAAATCGTGAATCGGAATATTTCAGTTACACGTTGAAAATGATTAACGTGTAAAATATGTTTTCGAGTGTGTTTTTATAAACGAAATATAAAAACATCAATATTAGTTTCAAAATGTGTTTATTAGACTAATACCATACTTTCTATTGGTCGGTTCGATGATGCGAGCTCGTGTTTTTAATAAAGTGAGATAACTTCTCGTTGTCGAGTTAGAAAAACTCATAAGTGGCGAGAAAATATAAACTATTCATTTTACGCTATTCATAATTAGTTTAAATTGTTCCAGTGTGCGGGATAACCTCCCTTATCTATCTCAAGTGAGCTAATGCTTGCTCAAAATCGTTCAGGTAATAATAAATAATAATTTATTATTAAATTTAAAATGTGGAAATTTACCGATGTATATACAAAATAAATTTAAAACACTAGGTAAACTCAAAATATTATTTTTTTTTTTATAAACTAAATGTAAGTATAAAAATATGTCGGGATAATTTTTGGAAGTATCGGATTAAATGTTCAAAATAATAACTTACGCGATAGCGTTTATTTAATATGAAATTTACGCGTTTAATGTGAAATGCAAATTCATGAATGGACTAACATGATGGAAATGATGTTAATGAAATGTAGACTAAACCTAGTCTATATGAAATGTCCGTGATGATATGATCATGAATTCAGCACTAAACCATTAAGGTTACGCTGAATTTGATACTCGTAAACCTAGTTTACGATAAATGATGAAATAGTGAACTTGAGAAAGGACACGAAATTACGAGTTGTCACATTCGCCCATCAAAAGGAATTGGTCCACGAATTCAGTCCTAGTTGGGTCCTACGGTGTTATGTGTTGTCGGTGAAAAGATGAGGATACTTGGGTCGTATTGGTTCGTCCGGTGTTTTTCGATCGCACTCGCCTTTCCAAGGCAAGATTTTGAACATAAATTCTGTTGCCAACTTGAAATTCTAATGGTTTGCGGCTTATGGGACATATTTCAAAATTTGCATCGATATAACGATGTAGCTTATCTAGCTATATGTTGTTACTTTATGGCGATTCTTGATTTGAATGTCTTCTTTGTTTGTTTCATGAATGAGTTATGGACTAATGAATTGGACTTTCCTGATTTTAACCCGTGAATAAGTGATTGATACCTCAACCTTAAAGGGCCTCAAATGGTGTAGTCAATATGTTCATGAGCTAACTATTGTTCTAAAGAAACTTGTCGATGGAGAATGATTTGCCCAACCATTTCTAGAAAGTCGCACTGGCTTGAGCATATTATCTAATGTGGGAATTGCTCTCTCGCTCTCACCATTGAGCTGAGGATAGTAGGCGGTAATCATGTCCTAGTAGGTTCCATGGAAATCTGAAATGAGTATCGCTAGTCTAAGGTGAATCGAATAACTTATAATAGGTACAATGAAATTGATACCACGTGTCTCGTGTTAGATTTCTAAATGTTAAATCTGTCGGAAAGGACCTTATTGAAAAGAATAGATTATAGGTATGATTGTGATTCCTCGCGTTTCTAGTCCTAGCAAATGTCATGACTTGAGTCTTACTTGCCTAAGGTGCTTAGTCTCTATGACTAAAATGTTTATTGTTTGATTATTGAAGTGTTTCCATGCTCCATGTTGTAAAGTTTCAAAACCTTAAATGTTTAAGTGATGTGGTGTAGTGATTGATTTTCAAGATTTGTCCCGATATGAGTGCTTCTAAATTATTTCATTACTTATATTGTTATCATGCTAGCAAGACAATAAATATCAGCTCATACTATGTCGAAGAATGTTTGTTCTAATTTCACTTATAGATGGAGGTTTATTGATTGTCCGATATGTTCAAACCTGTTGCATCTCTTGAGGCGAAGATGAAATTATCCGTAATTTCTAGAGAACACAATGCCTTAGGGAAAGTTTATATGGATAGCCTAAATTTAACCAATTTTTCCTTTAAGGAAAACTTATTGTAGGAAATTCACATATTGTTGAAGCCATGTTTAGTGAAATGTTCGTAGTCTTGATTAGAAGACTTGGTTTGTCCTTATAGTATTGCTTAGTGTGTATTCGCTTCATACTAAATCTTGTGACTCGGTATAGCTGGCACTTTTGAAATAATAGAATTTTGCTTCTAATTCAAAGATAGTGGTTCGGATTGTCCCCTGATGGCTTAAAATTTTTGTTAGGTTTTGAAAGATCTCGCTACTTACTTCTAGTCCTTGTTGATAATTCCAAAGTCCTTTCATTGTTTTCTTGTATCGAGGAATCCTCCTCACAGATGGTATAGGAAGTCTTTCCTAAAAAGATTACTCGTCAAATTCTAACTTATCGGTTGAGTGAGGGATGAATGGCGTGAGCATCGATAGAGTGTTATTAAAAAGATATGTTTATGAACAATTTATATGATTACAAAACTTTGCTTTTGAATGAAGGTTGTCTTAAGAAATTTGAAAGGATACTTGTTTCTTTCATGACATAATTCTTCCTGAATTATACATAGGTGATCGAGCCATGTATAATCGAGGACAAATGATGTGATGCTTGGTTTTGTTGAAATGGTATTGTGTTCCTCCAAGTTTTAGATGGTATTCAACGTTTTGTTTTGTAAGATAATGGCTCGATAATTTTTCGAGTAACATGAAAATCGTTCAGCAGGATGGTATTAAATAATTGATAAAATGACTGAAAGCCAATTGATAGGGTGGTAATGAAACAACTTGTTTTAAAACTTTATAAAACAACGTTTATAAAATGGTGATAAAATAGCTCGAAATAAAATTAAGTGAAATAATTTCGTGAAGTGGTAGCAAAATAACTTGAAATAAAATTTGTTGAATGGTTTGTAGGATACATGTGAGAACCTCATCGAGTAGTAATAGTCTCCTAATTGGTCAAGAATTAAAGTTGGCCTAACCCCTAGTAAGATAGTGAGGTATCATCGCGAAATGATTGAAAATTGGGCAATTGGAATAAGGAATGAAATGAACAAAGGTTGTGATTATCGTGGAGATAATAAGTGATAGAGATTACATTAGTTAGAAAGGTACTTATTATTTATTCCTGTCGATGGTCTAATCGTGTTTCAAGTGCGGGGAGCGATGGCGGTCTAGCAACAATAGTCCTAGAACTCTCAGGTCCTCAAACCTATGAGATGGTGTAGTGTCTATAGTCTTAGTGGTAGATGGTAATGGTGTGTTAAATCATGCATGCTTCCCAAGTCGCAAGTCGGTGTATGAGTATCGTGTATGAGATGTGATGATACGGATGGTGCTCAAAATGATAATGATAAAATGATAACAATGATGATAATGGAAATCCTTGTGGTGAGTTAAGACAATAGGTTCATTAGGACTAAGCCTATAATTTCTACCAAATGGTATGATCGTCCCAACCGAATGATAAAATTGTCATAATCTTACGGTGAATCAATAGTGATCGTGATGGTGTAGGTGCAACTTCGTCCTCTAAAGGTCTCGGTGTCATCATCGATGTTATCGGTGTTGAGTCAACTGATGTTAAAATTGTGATAGGGAATGACAAGGCATTCTCCATGTCAAAGTGATGGGATGGGTATTTGAAGGCATCTATGTGACAATCGATTTGAAATGAAAGTAAATAACTCATAAAATGTGCGTATGAAACCGCATGTATAGTGAATATGCACTCATGATGAAATGATGAGATGCTATGATAATGTAGTTATAGTCTAGGGTCAATGATGCAACCTAGTTCTCTATAATCAAGCTCGATGCCAATCTGTCACACCCCAATTTACATTTTGCGTGGAATGGAATTCACGGGATAGACCGTCATAGCACCACAATCACAGTTATATTGAGCGACCTAAAGTGTCGTTTAAAACACATCGTTGGATATTTAATAATAGCGTTCGAGCTACAACATAGGTCCCAAAAGTTTATCAAGTTTGCGGAAATATAAATATATTACAAGTCCAAACGATGGTTTTGAAAGTAAGTGCCATAATGTACAATGATATAAGTCGACGCCGCGACTAAAAAGGGGTTCCTTAACCATGCCATGATGAGTATGCCTTAGTTACCTGAAAATACATTGCTAAAACGGTCAAAAATAATGTTGGTGAGAAATCATAGGTTTATGTAAATGTTTTATACGACTACGCAAGTATAGATCAGGTATGACAATCATGTCACATAAAATGTTACTGGTATGACAATCATGTCACATAAAAATATTTTGGTATGACAATCATGTCACATAAAATGTTACAATTGCTTAAGCGCATGATACCGAAACTAGATCGATGTTTGCCCCAACAGAGTGTCTTGCCAAACAACTCTAATAATGTTTATGAATGAAATGCATCCGTATGACTAGTTGGGATTCACCAACCCGGATGGAGGCGTCACCTCGATAGATCTATCCACTCACACACGCTTCTAGGAAATTAACGGCTCATGCATATGAAGTGGGGACATTTAAGCGGCAACGTGGTAACTTAAGCAATGTAAATGAATTTAACATACTTGGTATCGTAATAAAAATGTTGTGCAATGTATTCTCCCCGTAGGTTTGAAATAAGTAAAACTTGAATAAATCGGGCTATGAAAACTCACCTTGGTATGCGAAATGTAAGACATCACAACTAACATCAAGTAATAAATGTGCACGGCTCGAGACGCAACCTAGATAAGTATGGTATGGGTTTAGTATAAGTCTAGTATTCAAATGCATGTTGTGTAGATTAAACAACGTTTGTAAGTTTACCGTGTTTGTGTTTTGAAAGTGTTTGAAGTTCAAAAGCAAAAGTTTTCAAGTATTAGGATCTTTAAAATACTTGAAGTTAAGAACAAATCTTTTAAATATTTGTTTAATAACATATCATGTAAAGTTTCATGAATTATTTTGATTCTCGATAATGATCGAAAAGTGTAGTTCGAAAATAATTCGCATGCGTCTTGGCTCTTGGAAAAGATATACGAAACTTTCGTATAAGAGTTGACTCGTACAGTGACTCAGTATTCTCACGCCAATGAGGAATAGATAATCGACACAGTAGAGAAAAGTATTGACGAGTACTTGAGTCGAGAAGAAATGACAAAAGAAGTCAAGGATATAACGAACAAGACAAACGTCGATACATAAAGTCAATTGGTACGTTTCGGCGTTTACCCCTTGCTCCCAAATAGTTTGTATAAATGAACAAGGTTATGTTTCAATTCGCAATTCGAACAATAAAGTTTTACGACATATAAGTAATACGTGTTTGGATTTGTTTGTCGAGTTTTATGACTATAAAAAGGGATTTGGTTTAAAATATAAGTTTATAACGTTTTTATAAATTTCGACATGACGTGTCTATTTATACAATGTGCCCAAGTCATCGTGACTTTATAAAACTCAGGTTGCAAAACAATATTTCTCAACAAGTTTATAATTGACAAGTCATTATTAGTTGAATAAGTGTTTATTGTATATTTCAGGTTTGTTACGAATCTAATATATTAAATTCTTTACGAGTCTAATATATTGTATCGTCTCAAGTCCAAAATGTCCAATAAATGCTCATACAACTACAAACTATTGTCCAAAATAATCCAAGTAAAATTTTAATAATTTTCGTCCAATAATGTCCAAATCCAAGCATAGGCTTTAATAAGTATTTCCAAGTCCAAAATATTTAATCCGTTAAATATTCGTTTTGTCAAGTTATCCAAATCAAAAACAAATCCCATATCAATCCCGAGTAGTGATCCAATAAGTATCCGAAACGTCATTGACTAAAACAAGGAGAATAAGTCACGTTAATAAACGTTAAATGGAATGATTAATGTCAAAAATAAACATATATAATCCAACACTTGATTTTTAGTTTCGAAAACAATACATATCGATATTAATGTAGACAACCAATTCGAGGAAACCTAAACCTCGCCAACGACTCAAAAGAATTTTTGTTTTAGGCCTAAAATATAATCCAAGTCCCTACGACACTACATGTGTCGTGGTACACTAACAACACTTACCGAAAGTGTCGCTTTCAAACAATTATTATCACCAATAATAATTAAAAACCCAATTATAATTCAACATCAACCAATATCAATTACTAAAGAAAGAGAAAAAAAACATTTTACGAGAACTTAACCTCGGCTAATTGCCTCGGTAACCAAAGCTTGTGGCCGTGAGTTACCGGAGTCACGGCTCACACTATCGAGCTAATGATTGACCACGGTTCAAAAGTAAATATCACAAGTCAACTAACACGCCCTTTGGGCTGAAACAAATAAGCAGATCCAAACGGACCCAGCTAAAACAGAAATAAACAATTCCAAACGCACCCTCTAAGGGATGCCGTGGGGGGTCGATACAACCAAAACAGCATCATGCCGTGACTCCCTTGAGTCACGGCTCAACCTATCCAAGACCCTATGCCAATCGGCTAACAATAAAATGGAACTAAAATGATCAAAATTGCATATAAGAACTATAAGGACGAAATATATACGAAAAAAAATAATAACACGGAATAAGCATGGAACGGGTCCGAGTCAACTCGACTAGGGTTTGAATAAAAATCGTTTTATTGATTAAAAGTGAGTGATGGCGACGTTTTATTGATTAAAAGCGTTTTATTGATTAAAACGTTTTATTGATTAAAACATAAAGAATTATTAGTTTTCATCACAAAAATCGTTTTATTGATTAAAAACGATTAGGGTTTCGATTAAAAAGACGAAATAAAGAGGGAGGGGGCGCGTGGGCTTACCAGATGGGAGGAGGTGGCGAGAGATGGTGGTGATGAGCGGCGGTGAGTGATGGTGAGCGGCGGTGGGGCTACAAAACGAACCAAACACGCTCCTTTTTAACTCAAATTCTCCAGAAATGACCCCCGGGGCTTGATCTATGCATTGGAACAAGAAAATGGTTGGCCGGAATTTGACCGGATTCCGGCGACGGCGCCGGATTATATGAATTCCGGTGGTGGTGATATCTTCAAAGAGGAAACCTAATTTTGAGGTCTTTTATACCCCCTTGAGGGGCTAATCATGTACAAATAAAAATAAAAGGGGCAAAGGTGTAAATTAATAAGGGGGTTGTTTTGAAACTTAATAATCTTTTATAAACAACCCTTGTGGGCCCCATTTGACGTAGTAAACGACCGTTTAAAAATACGGGACTTGCGCCATTGCGTCCGAAATAATTTTTCTGATAAAAATGAGTATTCACATGTATAGTTTTCTCGAATTTAAATTAATTAATAAATCAAATTAATTCAAAAGTTTAAAATCGCGCAAGCTCATTTATTTCGTAGTTTTCGCGTTTTATGAGATATCCTCTCGTTTTCAAGCTCGATTAGATTTAGGTAAGATCGAAAGAGATACTTTGGGAATAATAATTATAATTTATTATTTAAAATCAGTCTGAAAATATTTTCGGTTGCTAATTGAATGGAGATAAGTCCATATCGAGAAAAGTATATATGAAATACGTATAAAACGAGTTGGATTGTGTATCGTTGCATAAAATGTGACACAATGAGAGTAGAAGGGAGTGGAAAGTTAAATCATGAACTTCCTCGAAGTTTCGGTATTTTATTTACGTTTTAAATCGTGAATCGGAATATTTCAGTTACACGTTGAAAATGATTAACGTGTAAAATATGTTTTCGAGTGTGTTTTTATAAACGAAATATAAAAACATCAATATTAGTTTCAAAATGTGTTTATTAGAATAATACCATACTTTCTATTGGTCGGTTCGTGCGCGAGCTCGTCTTTTTAATAAAGTGAGATAACTTCTCGTTGTCGAGTTAGAAAAACTCATAAGTGGCCAGAAAATATAAACTATTCATTTTCTGCTATTCATAATTAGTTTAAATTGTTCCAGTGTGCGGGATAACCTCCCTTATCTATCTCAAGTGAGCTAATGCTTGCTCAAAATCGTTCAGGTAATAATAAATAATAATTTATTATTAAATTTAAAATGTGGAAATTTACCGATGTATATACAAAATAAATTTAAAACACTAGGTAAACTCAAAATATTATTTTTTCTTTTATAAACTAAATGTAAGTATAAAAATATGTCGGGATAATTTTTGGAAGTATCGGATTAAATGTTCAAAATAATAACTTACGTGATAGCGTTTATTTAATATGAAATTTACGCGTTTACTGTGAAATGCAAATTCATGAATGGACTAACATGATGGAAATGATGTTAATGAAATGTAGACTAAACCTAGTCTATATGAAATGTCCGTGATGATATGATCATGAATTCGCAGCTAAACCATTAAGGTTACGCGAATTTGATACTCGTAAACCCAGTTTACGATAAATGATGAAATAGTGAACTTGAGAAAGGACCTGAAATTACGAGTTGTCACATTTGTGAAGAAAACATTTGTCTTTTTGGTGACAAACATTTGTATTTAGAATCAGAGCATGAGATTTGAAAAATAAAATAAAGCATGGTTCTGTTCTTTCTTTTAAAAACGGGGTATAGTCTGAAAAGACTATAAACCTTTTGTTCTTTCTCTCAAAAAAAAGACCCGTGTCACTCTTTGAATGACAACACAAGGACCGTAGATGAAATCGAATAAAAGAAAAGATGGAAAGGAAAAATATTTTGACTTTTCAAAGATTTTCGATTTTTTTTTTTTTTTTTTGAAATTTATAATTTTCTATTTTCTTTTGTGGGTTTTATAATTTTGTATTTTGCTTTTGAATAAATATATAAAGTGATGGATGAAGAATAACTTTTACTCCTCGTCTTCCTCTTGAAGACGTTTGAGTGTTTCGGTTGTAGACTCTTTAGACCAAGTCGTGGAAGGATAAACTCAAACGTTCTCTAGGAAGAGCTTTGGTGAAGATGTCGCTAAGCGGTATTCGGTCCTCACAAAATAAAGTTCCACCACACCATTCTCCACTTGCTCCTCGATGAAATGATGTCGAATGTCAATATGCTTTGCTCTTGAATGTTGAACATTGTTGCATGAGAGAGCAATGGCACTCTTGTTATCACAATCTGAGAGGATTTTTGAATTCAAAGCCATAGTTAGATAATTGGGATCTCATCCATAGGATTTGAGCACAACAAGATGACATGGCTATGTATTCTGCCTCTGTAGAGGATATAGAAGTACTCATTTGTTTCTTTGAAGACCATCTCACAAGTTTATCACCCAAAAACTTAGCACCTCCTTACGTGCTTCGACGTGTCTCATGACACCATGCATGGTCAGCATCTGCATAGGCTGTTAGTGACATACCGGTGTCCTTCGGGTACCAAAGTCCCATGTTGATGGTTCCTTGGAGATACCGAAGACCTGTTTAACCGCTTCAAGGTGCTTTTTGGTAGGCTTAGCTCGGTATCTAGCACACATGCATACAACGAAGAATGTTTGGTCTCATGGCGAAGGTACATCGGGGACCCAATCATACTACGATATTTAGTTTGGTCAACCATGATCCCCGAGAGGTCCTCATCCGCTTTAGTACGCTCCACCATGGGAGTGTCAGCAGGTCACAAGAATCAAATCCAAATTTCTTTAAGATCTCATTAGCATATTTAGATTGATTGATAAAATGCCTCCGGACTTTGTGAAATTTGTAATCCCAAGAAAAATGACATTTGTCCCATCATTGACATTTGAAATTTGGATCCCATCTCCTCAGAAAAATGGTCACATTCATTGGGGTCAGTCGAGGCAAAAATAATATCATCAACATAGATTTGAACGTGAATTAAGTGTTTGCCTGACTTTCTGGTGAACAATGTCGGATCAACTGCTACTTTGCTGAATCCATTAGATAGAAGAAACCTTGATAGCGTATCGTACCATGCTCTTGGAGCTTGCTTCAAACCATAAAGGGCCTTCTTCAAGTGATAGACATGAGTAGGATGCTCTGGATTCACAAAACTTTCAGGTTGGCTGACGTATACGACTTCTTTAAGATCTCCGTTAAGAAAAGTCGTCTTTACATCCATCTGATAGACTACCATGTTCATACTTGCGGCGTTAGCTAGGAAGATTCTGGTTGCCTCGATACGTGCAACTGGAGCAAATGATTCTTCAAAGTCAATACCCTCCTCTTGACGGTATCCTTTTGCAACCAATCGAGCATTGTTCTTTAACATATCACCATGCTCATCAAGTTTGACTTTGAAGATCCACTTTAGAGAAATGATCATAGCACAGTCAGGAGCAGGTACTAATTCCCATACATCTAGTCGATCGAACTCATGAATTTCTTCTTGCATGGCATTGAATCAGCTGTCTTCATTCATGGCAGTTTTAACGTCTTTAGGTTCGACCTTGGATAGTACGGAGTTGAAGAAGCACCATAAGGCATCAGTTTCAAGTTGTTTACTAGTGGATACAGGACGCGAAGGGTTTCCAATGATGTTGTCTAATGGATGGTCATGTGTCCAATTTCTAAGGTGTTCGTGTGGTTGTTGTTGAGGAACTCAAGTAGCAGATTTTGGATCTCCTGATGAAGATGGTTCTGAAGTTGGTTCAGGAGCAAATATGTTCTCAAATGGAGCATCTTCGGGAGTAGCAAAGGGGTTATCTCGATCATAGGTTCCAGAAACATTTCCATGATGTATACTAGATGATTGAGGATCTGATGATGAGGACGAGTGATCTGCAGTAGGCGCTTCTTGACTCAATGACATAGAAAATGATGGGTTATCTACGTTAACTAGGTTAGGGACAACCTCTGTTGATGGATTTGACTGATCATTAGTAGTAGGCTCATAGTGTTCATCAAACATTGGATCAAATAATTTCTTCAAATCATCTTCCCAAGGGGGTACATATGGAATTGCTGGTGAGGGATTTAGTACCAGAGAAGAGCTAATGGGACTACTTAATGACGGATGTGATGCGGGTCCAGAACTTGATTGTCCTATAGCCATTTTCCCGGACAGCTCATCGAACGTGACGTGAATAGTTTCCATAATATCTCGAGTTCTATTGTTGTAGATTCGGTAACCCTTCTTGTTTGGTGCATAACCCACAAAAACTCCAATGTTCTCCTTAGCTCTTAATTTACCTACATCCTGACCGTCATTCGTTGGATAGCACAAAGCACCAAATACACGAAGGTATGAGAGATCAGGTTTTCGTTTATGGACAAGTTCGTATGGAGTTTTTCCATGAGTGGTGTGTATAAGAGAACAATTTTGGGTGTAGCAAGCAGTGGCAATGGCTTCAGCACAAAGAAACATTGGAACGTTTGAGTAAATTAGCATAGTTCTTGCAGCCTTAATAAGGGTCCGATTTCGTCTTTCAACTACACCGTTCTGTTGAGGCGTGCGCGGAACACTTCTTTGATGACTGATTCCAATGCTTTCATAAAATTGACTTAGGTTTTTGTTAACAAACTCAATGCCATTGTCTGTTCGAATAATTCGTACAGTCATGTTAAGTCGAACCTGCAACTGTTTGATAAGTTTGATCATGACATCTGGAGTTTCATCCTTTGTCTTCAAAAACTTAACCCAAGTAAATCGAGAGTAGCCATCAACAACGACTAATACATATTTCTTCCCATTTATCGTTTGCACTCTCATTGGTCCGCAAAATTCCATATGAAGAGTATGAAGAACTTCCATAACTAAGTTTGCAGGTTTGGGTTTATTGGCATATTTCCTGCTTTTTCCCAATTGGCATGCTGAACAAAGATGATCTTTTTCATACTTTAATCTGGGTAAGCCTCTTACAAGGTCCTTTCTGGAAAGATCATTAATGTTGCCGATGTTCAAGTGATTGAGACGACGATGCCATAACCATGACTTTGTTTTCGAAGCCTTTGACAACAAGCAGATTGGAGAAGACTTCATCATGTCTTCGATAGAGATGGTGTATAGGTTTGAACCACGTGTTCCTCTTAACAGCCCACACCATCAAGTTCTCTAACGAAACAAGTATGTTTTCTAAAAGCCACCTCTAGATCGGAATCACATAATTGACCAACAGAGAACAAAGTTATGACCAAGACATTCAACATAATATACCCCGGAGATTACACTGTCACCAACAACATAATCTCCATAACCCATAATTGCACCAAAATGGTCGTTCCCAATTTAGCGATCCGATGAATTTACTCACAAAGTTCATGAGCCATGAGCTATCTCCGGTCATATGCTTGGAACAAATGAGTCCGGTACCACGAGCGATTTGAACGACTGCGGTTGAACACGCATAAGAATGGATAATCGGATAATTGGGATCCCCATGCAATAATGGGTTCCACTTGGTTAGACAAAGAGATTGAAACATCCACATCGAGCGAGTCAATACAATCATTAGTGGTAGATGACGGGCTAGTAGAAACAAGAGATCTATTCAAAGTATGTTCACTTCTTAAAGGTATAGTTCTACTAGTGGGCATCCATTTCCTATTGGGCATTGACTTAGATAATTTAGGGCACATCTCATTAAGATTAAATTTATGCCGATGGGTATCCACCGATAACCTATATTACTAAATTTTCTTCTGTGGGTTTCCAAGGTTTTCTAACCTTCTTCCGCCTTTGCTTTCTAGCCTTCTTAGCTTGATTTTTTGCATTAACAATTTTAACTGGGTATTTAACAGCATTAATCAAATTATTTACACCACATACATGATTAGAAACAGAAACCAAGAAATCATCATTACATGTTTTGCCAAAAGTAGCAGAATTCGCATTAATTACAGCATACTTATAGCTAACACTAGAATCAACACGATTTGTTTATTCAACAAAGTTTCATTCTTCCTAAGGTGATCTTCTACTCTCTTCCACTGAACATTCCTATCTTGCAAGGTCTTATCATTCTTTGTGTTGCCTTGAGGCTTTGACCGCTCGCTTTGGTGTCACTTTTACCCTGTAGAGGAATGGGAACATTAGTTGGTTTTGCTACTTTTGCATTTCGGGTTTAGAAGTCTTTGGGATCCGAACTACTTGAAGGCACATTAAAGTTCACTTTCTTAACACTGGGCATAGAGCAAGGCATCACAGCTTTATCTTTCTCACATAAGGATTTAGGACATGTTGCTCTTAAACATTCTAACTGTTAGGAATTAGAAAATTCCATAGTGAAGAGTCGGTCACCCCAAATGTTATCTAGCATAAGTTAGCTCGTAGATTTGTCGTTATTTACGTTATTATGTAGTTAATTAGTTAGTCAGTAGCGTAATATAGTTTAGTGCAACACCGTGGAGGAAGGACGGGTCTTTACCCACTGTATCCCTGATCCACAGGCCGATAGGAGGTCGTATTTCATGTAACTATAAATACCCCTTCCATCCTTGGAAGGGTGGTGCTTCTTTTCATTAATCTAATATTTCCATACTTTTGTAAACCTCTACCAAGAACACCCTCTCTCTCTCTACTAACTCTCTAACTATGGCAAACATGTATTTTGATCATCCTAGACCACCCGAATCATCAACACAATATTATTTGGATCCTAACAATTGGTATCAAGAGCCATGGTTGTTGTGTTTTGATGTTTTCTTGTGGTTCTGATTCGTGGGTAAACTATTTCTTTGTAAACTGTTGGGATGATGATTTTTTTGTGGTTATGATTTTATATGTAGTACTGTTTGTTTACATTTTGTGGTCGGATTAAGTTTTTTGGGTAAACAGTTTATCATGTCTTGGTATCCTTCTTTTGGTCTATGGTCTTAACTGGTTCAAACATGTTGTCCAAGTCATTATTCTGTCCAAGTTCTGTTTGTGTAAACTTTGTCCAAAGTTTGTATGAATCTGGTCATTTTCGTGGTCTAACTGGGTCAAACGGCAGACATCTAAGCGGTTTATGCGTCTTTTTCGGGTTTGAAACTGCTCATTGGTCATATCATTCTTGGTAGCGAGTTATGTGTCTAAAGCTATGCTAGCGACTTGGCACAAACAAAAGGACCTGGCTACTTGTTATTGAACAAGGCAGCGACTTGTTATTAAGAATAATAGCGACTTATCATGACTCATGGATGCTAGCGACTTGATATTTATCAAGTAGCGAGTTAGTGTGAAAAGTTTTGACCTAGCGACTTATTATTCAATAAGTTATAGCGACTTGGTTTGAAAATTTGGCTAGCGACTTGGTTTGATAATTTCGCTAGCGACTTGACTTGGCTATTGACTATTTAGTCAATAGCGACTTGTATGGTTCAAAAGACCTAGCGACTTACTTTGCAAAATTTGCTAGCGACTTGGCCCATAATATTGTTACAACAGAAAGGAAGAATGAGAAGAATAGACCACGTACCAACATCAACTTCAGGCTTAAACCATCATCAGTCCAAGATTTACAAATAAAAGGGTAAATCGAATGAATAAACAACTGTTAAACAACTTCAATCCAAAACCTACAACCACCATTCTATCATTATCTCATTTCAATCATCAACTTCAAATCAACCTAAACCTAGACTCGACTAAAATCAAAACATGTACAACGAATCTCATATTTATTTCGTGTTGCTTCAAAGTTCTATCTAACCATCATCATCTAAGCTTCAAGATTCAGGATATGACAAAAAAAAAAAAAAAAAAAAAAAAAAATCTCAGATTTGTTTCAGGGTTGCTTAGTGCTACATAAAGACCACATCTAAGGATCAATACCCTTGAAAACTATCATCACAGATCCAACTTGAAGTCAAAGCCTCAATAATATCCGAATATCTTTAAGAGATTTAACAACTTGTGTCAAATCCTATCATAATATATTCGGTTAACTTGAAAAAATGAAGACTTTTAAAGATCTCGGATTTTTGTGTGTCTATAATGTTATCCGACCATGTAAGATCATTCACACATCTCAACCCATCATCGATCAGTAGTTTATGATATTATCCGAAAACTTGAGGTTGAACAATACCTATTTTAGGTATCATTCGTCCTCTCAATCGGTTCAAATATTATGAAAATATTGATAAAAACAATTGATGTATCAAACAACTTATGCCTACCTGTGAATCCTTGCCTATTAAAGGTTCTTGATGTCGAGCCATCCCTGTGGCTAGGAAGTGTCTATTCCGATTCATGATTAAGAAAAGAGTAACTCGTTTCTTCTCCGGACTTAATCCTTTGGTTGTTGTGATGAGATTAAAGATATTCGTGACTTTTTTTTAAGAAGGAGGGGGCGGATTATTTTTTTGAGTGATATTAGGGTTAAAGTAGTCTCTTGTGTGTGCTTTATATCCTGTGTCGTTAGGGCAGCGATTTTTTGAATCAGACTTCACGTTTTCATGGGCCTCAGTGGTTAAATATTTGCATGGACCAAGTTTAGTCTTGAGAATGGATAGGGCCCATTTGTGTGTAATTACTTGATACGTTGTATCACAGTGGTAGTTTGTGTATAACTCAAGTGAAACTTTGGATTAATATAATCACTAATTATGGGATCCAAATGTTGGTGGTAATACTAAGCTATATTTTGACGTGGGACATGAGTGTTTTAGTATGATTAAAGTTATGGTGAACTTCAACACTTATTTGGAAGTATTTGGATGTTAGATTTTTGATGTACACTCATTTTCCCCGTAGAGTATAGTGTGGACTAGACAGGAAACGTTTTGTGATGTCTTGAGGATCGGGCTTTACTGGTTTGATTATTGGATTTGGATGGGCCTTGACTTAACATTGGACGTGGGCTTGATTGAAATCGTTGGATGATTTGATGTTATATACACGGTATTGGGTTGCAATTGGTCTTAACCATTTATCTTTGGTATTCGAATTTCCTCATGTAAAACTCGGATAATTGATTGGTATTTTTGGTCATGGAGAATTTTCACGGAGGATACATATAATTCACGGCTTGAACGAATTGGAGTTTTGGTTGGTTATGAGTCTTGATGATATTGTTTGATGTGATTATGAGATTCGTTGGGCTATGGCGATTTGGTACTTTGGTTTATACATTTTTACGTAGAATACTTTGTCACGAATTGAATTGATGATTGAACAAAGTTGGCTACGGGGTTGTTTGTATTTGGTATTTCTTATTTGGATTTGAAGTGAGGTTTTTCCGGGCGCGTTTACTTATTTTCATCTTCTTTCATTCTACCATTCCGCGAAGATGACTTGTTTGAGCATTTATAGAGGGTGATAAAGACTTGGCTATTTAGTTGCGTTTGTGATTCTATCTCACTTAACCCACAACGTAGCTATCACTTCGGTGTCTCACTCAGTTGAGAATGTCAAGAGGTTTTGTACATTAGGTACACCGTTTCTTGTTCACAAGGATTTGTACAAGTTTAAGTAACAAATCCGGGGAACTCTACTTCATGATCATGTTTGGTATATCGAGCTTACTTCTCCATGTGGCCACTACAATAGCCGACAGAATGCGTGATTGATGTATTTACCAAAGTGATGATTGGATGGTTGATGATGCTGATGATGTTGGGTAATGAACAGTTGACGAACCGCTGCATGTTCCCCTAAAACAGATATTCACCGAAACCAAAGTTGTCATAACACGTTCAAGCTGACATTGTTTACGGTTTTGTCTTGATTTTGTAAAATCCCGCGAAAGAACCTATTTCTCGGTTTAAATCATAGACTTGTAAAATCCCGTAACAATGGAAACATCCTGATATTAGTAAAGTGCATTTCCGGAGCTATCTTACGGTTTATTCCTAGTTTTGTAAAATCCCGCGAAAGAATCTATTTCTCGGTTTAAACCATGGAATTGTAAAATCCCGTATTGATGGAACCATCTTGGAGAAAGGAAAGTGTATTTCGATATCTCTTATTTCATGCTGGTGCTACGTTTTCCGTTTCGAAGAAGGGATAAAAGGGTGTACTTCATAAATTGGATGTGTGTTTAGATATTCTTCATGGCAGTTTGGTTACTTCAAAGTTTTATGGGGTTATGCTCATTTAACCATGGTCGGGATGAGAACCATTATCATAGTTCACTTAAAACGTCAAAGGAGGCTAGATGTGAGCTTTTATTCAGAAGATGTGACAACGGCGTTAATTCAGTATTATTTATTTGAGGTTGAAGTGAAATATCACGGCGAGTGTACTTAGTATCCGAAGGTATCGGGATGGTTGGATGAAGATACTTCAAGATCCTTGTTCAAGCTTATTACTAAAAGCGAAGACTTGGAAATCTAGTTATTGTTGGGTGACTTTACCTTTTCTTTTACCACTGGGGAATTGGGCTCTTATCACCTCAAAATAACTATCACTTTAAGGAGTTACGTTGTAGTGCTCAAAGGTCACATTCAATTGTGGATTTTCAAGAGGTAATGTACGTCTTATACTTGATGGTTGGTTGGTTGAAGAGTATAGAGTACATAGAGAGTACTTAGAGATGCTAATGGAAATCGGCACCGCTTCTTTGTTACATATGTGCAAGTATAAGTCACGAGTTCGGGTTAGTTTACTTGTGTTCAAATTCATCATATTGGGTTTTCTCCATCACCGTCACGACATAGAGCCCATGAATGATAATGGGGATGATTACATGTTTTGCTTCGAGAGCGAAAAAGAGAGATTATGACGTATGAACACAACAGTTCATGCCTCGCTCTCCAATGAAAAGAAAAGTGTACGTGTCGGTCGCGCTTTATCTTCAAGAAGAGAAATCTTCTAATTAATGACCATTCTCATCAACATGCTTCATGCTTTTCCATGCGCTTCACCATAAAGTGAACCGGGCTACCATTGATTGTTTTCTCATTCCACGTGCTCGATTATAATGAAGATGGCGACATCATATGTCGATTTTTGGGAGAGAAGTGTGAATAGAACATTCGGATGATTTTCACTTATTTAGTCAAGAATGGCATCTCCGTATGCAATTCTTGAGGGGAGAAGAAGTGTGAATTTTGGCATGATTGATTATTATTTGAGAATATATGGTCAAACCGTCACACCCCAAATTACTGCTTTTGCAATGAATGGAATTTCGGGATTGATTGTCATAGCATCACAATCACAGTTATATTGAACGACCTAAAGTGTCGTTTGGAAAATACATCGCTTGATTTAATAAAACATTCAGAGTTACAAAGATAGGTCCCAAATGAAAGTTACTATGCACGGAAAATAAGTTTAGTACAAGTCAAACGATGTTTTTAAATTGTATCAATCCCATGTGAGACGCCGTCACCGCGACTCTATGATATGTCCACATGCATGCCATGAAGTATGCCTTAGATACCGAGATAAAACATGCTTAAAAAGGTCAACGCAAAGGTTGAGTGAAATCCATAGGTTTAATTAATTCGCTTGAACACAATCATCGTAGTGTGAGTTAAATTGTTTCACACTCATCGTTGAAAACAAAATCGTATTTATTTCACTAAGTTCATGACACCAAAGCGTAAACATCGCACCAATAAAAATTGGTAATCATCGCTTCATCGCCACCCTAATAGGTAAACTTGCCAATTTACCTTAATGATTCAATATAGTGCGCTCGATTTCCTAACCGGGTCAATAAGAGCGGGAGTGTTAATTCCAATAGGCCTATTCACAATATTCGCGCCACCGCAAGTGACTAATGGTTCATGATGTAGGGACTTGAACATGGCAAATACTTAGTGACAATAAAACATTTGGATATAGCATACAGCTCAAAGCATTTGTGTTCGATTAAAATGTAGCATGTATCTCCCCAAGAGTTGGTAAACAGTTAAAAGAGTAAAAGTGGGGCTATGAACTCACCTGTTGCAATGATTATGATGACAAAAGTGGATACACCGAAATGTAGTGTGAATCTTAAAATGACCTATTATGAATGATATGATACGTAATGAGTTATGATGTAATGTTATGCATGCATTTCGTATGTTATTTATACCATTTATGAGTTTTGAAAATAATACTCTTCGTCGAAAAATATTCTTTTGACCATTCTTAAATTACTTTACAAGTATTTACGTCAAAATGTCATCCTACAATAGTTTATTAATGATTTATTGTGAAATTTTAACTTTTCGTCGTAAAATAATGTAGTTGGAAATTTCATGAAATTGACAAAATGGCCTCGAAAAACTAGTCAGAATGGTGCACGCCGAGCGTTAGGAAACGAACTCAACGGTTTTGGGAAGCTCGATGATAATCTCAAAGTTTTAGTACATAAGTTTTCATCCTAGAGGTCTCGATCATAAAGATAATAGAGGTTAAATATGGTGATTTTGTCCAAATGTTGTTTAAAAGTGAGTTTCGCAAAGTTTAAGCAACCAGAATAATTCATTACAACCCCGCTATACAAACGGTTGGTCGTTTTGGAAAATATGCTTGGTGATCTCGATTTTATTAGAAAACATCTCGTTACAAAAAGTTCTACATCAATGTTAAAAATAGCCTTCAATATGGTCGCTTTGTTTATCCGTAACACTTGTCTCGTAAAAATAATATAGTTTTTCTAAAAAATATAGTTACGGCAATTTTGTGAAAACGTGTATATTTTAGTCGTTACAAATCCGTTTTCTACGTATTATACGTCCTTAGCTTCGTATCAAAGTATACTAATATATTTTTGATAAGTCGAAATAATTTATAAAGCTTAAGACCTGTTTTGACTCGTACAAAATAAAAACAGTTGTGAAATTTTCGAAAATATATATTTCGTCGTCAAACTTGAAAAATTCATAACTTCTTCGTTATAACTCCGCTTTAATCCGCTCAAGCGCCACGGATTCGCTTTTAAAGTATATTTTCTAAATATCTAGGCCAAAATTTCGTGTCTACTGTCGGATTTTCCAGAAATTCAAAATAAGATCAGACCACTTTTTATACTTGTCGAAAAGTGTTTTTCTCGTACTAAACCTATTCCAATCCCTTCAAAACAACTCCAAAGCTATTCTAATCCTACCATACACCTTCTTAGGGTGTCATGGGTTCCTAGACATCACCAAAACTAAAATATAACAAGGAGTAATTATAGGATGGATTATATATATATAGCACATAAAAACCTTAAAAACCTTAAAAATGGTATAAATATCATGAGACTTGCATGTTTAACCAATAAAATGATATGACCACAAAAATGAATATGAAATAAAAATATGACTAGGAATGCTTACTAGTGATATGATGAGGTTTAATGGACAAAAGGGTTTTCCTAATCACTTGAGGTTTGTATTACAAAACCTAATAAACAAATGATACTAGAGTTTAATAAATCTTTGTCTTCAAAACTTGAGATGGTTCTTCTTTTGGTCCTTGGTCACGAATTGGAAGAGAGAAAAGAGAAAGAAATTTGGTTTTGATCTTGTTTTTGTGAAATGTAAGAAATGAAATGAGTAAGTGATTAATATAATACATATACTTGGAGATATTTTACAAATATCTTTTGTGACTCACATGAGTATGTCGACCATACTAAAAGAAAATAAAGAGTTGTATGATTTTTTTTTTATTACTTAGTGTATAAGTGTTGGTTAAGTGTGTAATTATTTAAGGATTGTAGGTAACTTGTGTATTTATTTAAGCATTTAAGGTAGCGTTAGCTAAAAATAAATTTTAACGGATCAAAATAAAATGTATTTAGGTCATAAAAAAAATATAAAAATACATTTCTTGCAAAATTTGAGTGATATAATAATAATCGTGTCGAATTTAAGAAAACGTCGTAATTATATAAATATAACAATTTATATACGAAATAAATTTAAAACACTGGGTAAACTCATAATATTATTTTTATAACTTAATATGAGTATAAAAATATATCGGGATTATTTTTTGTTCAAAATAATTAGTTACGCGATAACGTTTATTTAATAAAAGTTATACGTTTAATGAAAAATGCAAAACCATGCATGAACTAATATGATGACAATGATGTTAATGAAATGTAGACTAAACTTAGTCCATATGAAATGTTCGTGATGATATGATCATGAATTCGCCGCTAAACCATTAAGGTTACGCGAATTTGGAACACGTAAACCTAGTTTACGATAAATGATGAAATAGTGAAACTTGAGAAATGACTTGAAATTGCGAGTTGTCACATTCGCCCATCCAAAAAGGAATTCAGTCCCTGAATTCAGTTCGTGTTGGTCTATCGAATTTTTGAGTTTGTGATGAATAACGAGGAGAGAAGACATGGAGAAGTGTCGTTACGGTTATCGATGATTGAGAGTGTATAAAACATCATAGTAGAGAAAATATCGGATGAATCTCTCATAAGTAACACTTTGAATTGGAACATGTGAAAATTTTGCTTGCACTAAGATTTATAAATAACCGCTCCCAACATAACATGATCCCTCCAGAATTAGACATAGTTAGCTAGGCTATGTATAATTAAGGAACGATAATGTGACGTTCGGTTTAGTTGTTATAACTCTCAATGTTTACAAGGATTTAAACCGTGTCGTTAAAATGGTCGTTAAAGTAAAAAGGAAGTAAGATTCTCGTAAGTAATAACAAATCGGAAAGAAAATAAAGCACAATAGATGAGAATATTTTACAACGAGTGGTTTATCAAAAGTAGTATATCTTAGGTTATAAAGATTCAGATACGATGGAAAACATAAACTTAGTACGATATAGTACATAAGGAGAAATAAGATTGTTAGTTTCCGAACTTCTTCAGTCTTCCGCGTCGTTGATACCTTGACGAGCTTCTCCTCCTCCTAACATGTATGCATTCCCATGAGCACCTTCAACTTGTTGACCTTGGTTTTGAGGACATTGATTCCGATAGTGTCCTTGTTCCCCACATCCGAAGCATGTGACTACGGCTTTACCTTTACAATCCCTGGCTAGATGTCCCGGTTTTTGGCACTTGTGGCACTTGGTGGCAAGGACCCGAGTGATGAAAATTACATCTATTACATAGTGGGTGTGTTCCAAGATACCTACGCCTTCTCTAGGTGCAAGAACATAAACCATAGCGACTTCTTGCCTTCTATTACGTTGTTGATGATGGTTAGTGTTGCGGTTTTGGTTGTTGTTGTTATAACCTCCTTGGTCATTTTCCCATTTTCTTTTGTTGTTGTTGATTTGGTTATCGCCGTTGTTGTTGTTGTTTTGGTTATTGTTGTAGTTGGTGCGGTTGTTGGTATTGTTGTTACAGCTTGGTGTTGGTGATGTTGCCCTCTTTACTACTTGTGCCATGAGCTTTTGAGACACTCGAATAGATTCCTCAATCGTTTATGGATCAAAAGAAGTCACATCACCTTGGATAATCTCGAAGTCCTTCAATGAAAGCCTCTAGCGACTTCTCATTATCCGAAACCATAGATGGGCATAACACGCCAATTCTTGAAACCTTCGAATGTAAGTATCAATGTCATACCCAATAGTTACCAACTCATAGAATTCGCCTCTAACTTCTCACCTCCGTGACGGACAAAACTTCTTTGTTACCAAACCTTTGAATTGCTCCCAAGTGAGCTTGAAAGCATTTTCCATTCCCATCGGTGAGCATAAGAGTTCCACCACGACAATGCTCCATCAAGTAGGGTACTCGTAGCAAACTTGACCTTGCTATCATCCGGCAATTACATAACAAAAACACGGACTCAATTTCTCGAACCATCGAACCATGGCGGTGGCCCCTTCGGTACCTCTAAACTTCGTGGGATCTCCACTTTGAAGTCCTTATACTAACGACTTTTGACTCCGGACCTCCGCATTTCTCAAGAAGAAGAAGAAGCCTAGCGGCTTGCCTTCCTTGCAATTCTAGCGACTTGGCGAAGAGAGCGGCCTCAGCAGCAGCAGCCACCGTTTCCCTTTCAATCCTTAGAGCATCGGCTACGCTATCCCTTACTAACTTTTGAATAGCCGCTTGAGTCATTTCAGGTGTAGCTTTCTTCGGTGCCATATCTTCTTCAAAACAAGAGGAAATGTGAGACGTAGCAAAATCCGATGTTAATAATAAACGCTCCAAAGAAATGTGATAAGAATGATAAGTTTGAGGTTATTTTTCAAAATGATCGACGGTTTCCTAAGGAATAGGTTATAAGATGTCGTAAGTGCTTCAAATGTATGGTGGTTTAGTGACTTAATGTGTGAATAACGTGTAACTCGACATGTTAGTGGTGATATAAAGGAATGAGAGTGACTTTGCCGTACTTAAAGGTTTATCTCGGCATTCGACGTTATCGGTGATGAGTCAATTGATGTAAAAATTGTGATAGGGAATGACAAAGCATTCACCACATTAGAATATGAGGAAAGGATAATGGGATGGGTACTTAAGGGTATCCATGTGACAATCGATTTGAAATGAAAGTAAATAACTCGAAAAATGTACGTATAAATCGCATGCAAAGTGAACATGCACTTATGATGAAATGATGAGATGCTATGATGATGTAGTTATAGTCTAGGTCAATGATGCAACCTAGTTCTCTATAATCAAGCTCGATGCCAATGTCACACCCCAAATTACATTTTGCGTGAATGGAATTCACGGGATTGATCGTCATAGCATCACAATCACAGTTATATTGAACGACCTAAAGTGTCGTTTGGAAAATACATCGCTTGATTTAATAAAAACATTCGAGTTACAAAGATAGGTCCCAAATGAAAGTTACTATGCACGGAAAATAAGTTTAGTACAAGTCAAACGATGTTTTAAATTGTATCAATCCCATGTGAGACGCGTCGTCACCGCGACTCTATGATATGTCCACATGCATGCCATGAAGTATGCCTTAGATACCGAGATAAAACATGCTTAAAAGGTCAACGCAAAGGTTGAGTGAAATCCATAGGTTTAATTAATTCGTTTGAACACAATCATCATAGTGTGAGTTAAATTGTTTCACACTCATCGTTGAAAACAAAATCGTATTTATTTCACTAAGTTCATGACACCAAAGCGTAAACATCGCACCAATAAAAATTGGTAATCATCGCTTCATCGCCGCCCTAATAGGTAAACTTGCCAATTTACCTTAATGATTCAATATAGTGCGCTTCGATTTCCCTAACCGGGTCAATAAGGCGGAGTGTTAATTCCAATAGGCCTATTCACAATATTCGCTCACCGCAAGTGACTAATGGTTCATGATGTAGGGACTTCGAACATGGCAAATACTTAGTGACAATAAAACATTCGGATATAGCATACAGTTCAAAGCATTTGTGTTCGATTAAAAATGTAGCATGTATCTCCCCCAAGAGTTGGTAAAACAGTTAAAAGAGTAAAAGTGGGGCTATGAACTCACCTGTTGCAATGATTATGATGACAAAAGTGGATACACTGAAATGTAGTGTGAATCTCGAAAATGACCTATTATGAATGATATGATACGTAATGAGTTATGATGTAATGTTATGCATGCATTTCGTATGTTATTTATACCATTTATGAGTTTTGAAAATAATACTCTTCGTCGAAAAATATTCTTTTGACCATTCTTAAATTACTTTATGTTGGATCGATATACTTTAATCAAACTAAACTAGCTTGTTAAGGTTTAATAACCTCGGATAAATCCTAAGTTATTAACAAAGAAACACCGAGCAATCTTTATCAAGTACGCGGAATTTACTTAACAAAGCTAAAAGAAACTTTATTAATAAAACTCTAAATCGCTTATTATGCGATACTCTAATACAACTCTAAGATATTCGAACTTTCTCTAAACTCTTAATTCAGTAAACTCTAAAACTCTTTTTCAAATCGCACTCTAATGCCAATCTAGGAGTCCTTTTATAGGCTCAAGGATATCCTAGTCGGTTTACAATTGATAACCTTGTACGACAAGTAAACTAAACATGGAATACAATACTTTCCATAAACGAATATAACAGCTTCTTCTAATCTAGCAAGATTTTGACTTTATCTCATGCAAGATTTTGACTTTGTCTTTAGCAAGATTTTGACTATTTGACTTCTTCCAAGATTTTGCAATTTACAAGATTTCATATCTTCAAGACTTTGATATCTTCAAGACTTTCATATCCCAACAATCCTCCCTAACTTGAATTCTACTTGCTTGACTTCAAGTTCCTTTGTGAATATATCTTTAATGACTTCATCTTTAAAATGGATTGTTCTTTAGTCTTTAGATTATATCTCAGAGAATCGTGCTTTTGTCAAAGTATCTCTTAGAATTGTTTTCTTCACAAAGAAGATTCAAAGAATCTCCATCTTTTCAAAGAACACAAAGAACATATGACAATGTGTACAATAATTCAAGTTTAAGTTGCATACTATTCTCATCACATCTAAGTGAATCATTGAAAATTCAATGGATTTAGAACTCTTTACCAAAGCCATTATCTTTGGAGTAGCCAAATGTTTTGGTGTGTAAGACCATGGTACATTGATAACCATATGATTTTTAGCAAACCACCGCCTATCAATGATTTGTTTTGTCTTTACCAAAAGTCGCACCTTCCGGACTAGTTAGTTCTTTTATCTAATGGTGAACTAATTACCAATAATGGTTTTTCCATCGCCTTTACCACAAGCCATTTCTTGTGGGCTAGCCAACTCTTCACATTATCGATATGGTGAGTTGATAACCATCCAACTTATTAGCAAGTTGTCAACTAAAAACGGATTTGATATATCTTTACCGAGCCGTTTGCTCATGGATTAGTCAATCCTTTTGTAACCATGGTGGATTGATAACCTATTGATGTTATCATCACAAAACCATTTATTCAACCTTTATTTCGTAAAATATTTATTATTTAGCAAAAGGTTTCTTCTAAAATTTATTTAATCGGTTTATGCAAAGAACAAGATTTTGATGAAAGTATCGTTCGACTAGCAAGATTTTGAATAAAAGTACCGATATATCAAAAGTATTTATTCAAATAAACTTCATACCGCTTAAAGATCATCCTCAAGAATGGTAGTCCAATAATAAACAATTTGATCAACATGCAAGCGCTTTCATTATCCTCTTCTACTTCCAATCCATGTTCTAGCATTCTTCTCATGAGATCAATCGTAAAAGGATATCTTCTTTCTACAAACATATGTATCAATGTTCCATTTTCTAGCTCCAAGACATGAACTCCAGATTCTTCAAAGAATCTCCAAAGAAACTATCTCCCGCTTTTCTTGATTATTCCAAATATCATCAAGACTTTCTTCATCGCTTCCCACATGGTTATGAGATCACCATGTAAAACCAAACCAATCCTTCTAATGGATTATCTTCAAAATAAGCCTTCACAACATTATATAAGTAGAATAGATCTACTGCTCTATAATATGCAAGAAATCCCATAGCCTTTTGAAAACTTTGAAACTTCCATCTTCTTTATGAAAACCATGTAATCTCCATTCTTAGATTTCTCAACTTTGAAAACACTAATCATTGATCCGTTCATCTTCATGTCTTCATCTTCCTTTGTATAATCAAAATCTACTATTCGAGATAATTCTTCAATTCATCACTAGTCTCGGATCTTAATTCAACCTTCTTTCTTTGAAGACCGAACATCAGATCATCGCTTTTTCTTTTCTCTTTAAGCTTTTCTTCCTTTCACTTCAAATTCAAAAAGCTTCTTCTCTAAAATCTTTAATGCCCGCAACATCTTTCTTATAAGCTTCTCTCTCAAAGATCATATAATCTCTTCATATCCACATAATTTAGCTTCAGTAATCCTTTAAATCCTCTCGCTTTTTAGATATGCCATCATTGCATTCCTTTCTTTAGCCAAATTAGGTCTTCTTGACATGAATCTAACAGTGTTGAGATCAGAAGGTTCAAGTAATTTCAAGATTCAATTCATCTTGCACTTTTGAGTCGCTTCTATTTAGAGCTTCTTGAGCTTCTTGCTCTTCTCTATCTTTTGCATTTAATTCTTCTTGAACTTTTCTAGTCGCAGCTTCATTCCTTGCAACTTCAAATGCTCTAAGTTCGCTAAAGTAAGCTTTTTCTTAACTTCAACCAAAACACCTTTACCCTTGTCTTTTGGATCAATTGCAGGTTGATCAGTTCTTGGTTGTTCTTCTTCTTGTACATCTCTAAAAGTAACACCTCCTCTTGGTTGTGACAAATCAAGAATTGTAGCAACTAATTCATCATCACTAGGTGAATGAATAGGTTTAAATCTAGGTTCCTCCTCTTCCTCTATAACAACAGTAGAAGGACCAGCTTCTTCTTCAAAATTCAACACCCTTGGAGTAATTGGTGTTATAACTTCTGGCATAGATGTATCATGAAACTCAAGATTTTGATGTTCAAGACTTTGATCATCAAGACTTGAACATCAAGACTTTGATTATCGCACTTTAACTTGTACTTCTTCTTCTTGTTCCTCCGAAATAATCTTTTCGCAGAGCTTACGAGTCTTTCTTCTTTGTAATATCTTCTTCGATTCTTTCTTCTTCATAACATCTTCTTTCAAATTATCCTTTCTCAATTCCTCCCAAGTTGATGTAAGATGGTTTAGGAACCGCTTTCTTTTAATTCCTTTCAAGAGCTTTGCGACGCTTATTCTCCTCTTTAACCCATAAGTTGAATCCTTGAATATAAGGTTTAACAAAATTCCTCAACCAAAAATAGTTACGCTCAACTTCCTAATCGCTTTAGCTTGACGCTCAACAGCCTTGTTCAACCTAGCTAGCGCCTTGTCAAAGCATAGTTATCCATAGTTAAACCTTCACGAGGTATAGTAGGATCAAGACCTTGAAGTGGTGAATGAGTTTCAAATGTAATGTTGTGGAGATGGAGTAGGTGTTCTCTCAATCTCTACTTGAACCTCGTGGACCAAGAATCATCACCTGTAATGATGCAAGACTTCACGAGAAGCAAGATTGCAGATGCAAGACTGTGAAGCAAAGACTTTGTGAAGCAAGACTTGTGCAGATGCAAGACCTTCACCGCCTTCATCCTCTTCAAGACGCATACTTGAACAACTTCCATCATAGAAGTAGTTAAAGGAATATCTCCACCTCGAACAAATCATCGCGCCTAGCCATGAATGTATAGATTTTGGCTTGTTGCACAATAATGTAGTAAAGCAAGAGGTTTAGGAACATCACCAATTGTTTATTCAAGAGAAACTCAGATGAACCTTGGATACATCAACCAAGTAGCCCCGGATGATATATGTGATAACATTCCATCCAAAATTAGCCGTGAAAAGTTAAACACTCGTCAGTAGCTAAACCAACCATCGCAGATGCAATATTTGACCCAAACCGCTCCCAAGAAGTGCTTTTAGAACTTATGCAATGGAGCAAAACATGAATCAAAACTTCCATTGAGGATGTAATAAAGCCTTCTTAAAAGTTTGTTCACCAAAGAACCTTCATAACCAAAATTCCTAAAAGAATCCCAAATCGCTTGCTTATCAAATCTAATAGCCCCATCTTCATCATCAAATAATAAATCTTCACGAATGGAGGCTTCGTGATCTTGATAGTACGCCCAAAGAACAGCTGATCTAATATAATATTCATCCTCCTCCATATTGTCTCTAGCATTAGCCCAAAATTCATTAATCCATGGTTCAATTATATCCGCTCCACTAAAAGAGCATAACTAAGAGGCGACCCAAGAAGATAATCAATGATATCATAAACGCCACATTTGCCTCGGCCTTATCCAAATTAGCCACCATATTGTGCTTCAAACAGCTTAAACGATTCACCATTGTTGAAAGAGTGAGCACAATAGAAAGATTGTATCGAATAATAAAGAGATGGTAATTGGAAGATAAGTATGGAAAAGATATGAAGTAATAATATGAGAGGAAAATCGAAAGAAGTTATTTATAGGTGAGATTTGAAAATCACACCTAAATAACAAAGTTACCGTTATTACCAATTACCCTTCAATATTACCGTTGGAACAAGATTTTAATACGACAAACAAGATTTTCCACATAAGCAAGATTTTCCCAAGCAAGATTTTCCCAAGCAAGACTTTAAGAAATACAAGATTTTGCCAAAACCTTCATATACACTAAGTATAAACTAACATCCTCCCTCAGCAATACACGTGACTATATCTAACACCTTATAGTCCTCCCTTAAACATAGCTTAGTAGTTAATCATTCCAATGCTCACGACCAAATGATTGAATCGTGACACATCAAAACCTTTTGTGAGTAGATCACCACATTGTCATCCGTGTGAACTTTAACCACATTAATGAGCCTATGCTCATAACAATCTCGATAAAGTGATGCCTAATCAATATGCTTTGTCTTGGAATGATACATGTGATTCTTCACAATACAAATAGTACTCTCATTATCAATGTTGATAGGAGTATTCTTAAAGTTGAACCCATAATCCAAGAGTTGATTCTCGCATCCATAAAACTTGACCACAACAACTTGCGCAGCCTACATATTCGCCTTCAAGAGATGATGTTGTCGCAATTGTCGCTTCTTGCATTGCCATGAAACTAACCTTCTTCCAAGATATTGGCATCCACCCGAGTGGATCTTCTATCATAATTATCACCGCATAGTCACTATCTCAAAAAGCTTCTAAGTGAAAAGGTGACTCTCTAGGATACCACAACCCCAACTTAGGTTGTTGTTTCAAATAATGTAATATTCTCTTGACAAAGATTCGTGTGAGAAATCTTTGGTGAGACTTGATATCTTGCACATAAGCAAACCGCAAACATGATATCGTGCCTTGATGCAAGAAGATACATAAGAGAGCCAATCATAGATCTCAGATAACTTGACTTCAACAGTCGTCCATCTTCATCTTTTCCCAATGAATTGATAGATTTTATTGGTGTAGTAACAACCTTCATACCATCAAAATTAAACTTCTTAAGTATGTCAAGAATATACTTGTCTTGGCTAATGAAAATTCCTTCCTTGACCGCTTAACTCAAGTCCTAAAAGAATGTTAACTCTCCCATTGAACTCATTTGAAATTCCTTTCGCATCACCGCTCAAACTCCTTAACCATGGACTGCTTGGTAGCCCCAAAGATAATATCATCAACATACACTTGTACTAACATGATATCTTTCTTGTCTCTCTTGATAAACAAAGTCTTGTCAATGGCTCCCCTCCGTATCCATGTTGTAATAAGAATGTAGAGAGCCTCTCATACCAAGCTCTAGGTGCCTGATGAAGACCATATAAAGCCTTCACCACCTTATAAACTTTGTTAGGATGCTTAGGATCTTCAAAACCGGAGGTTGTTTCACATACACCTCTTCCGTAATAGTGCCATAAAGAAATGCACTCTTGACATCCATCCGATATACCGAAAACCCATATAAGAAGCAAAAGCAAGAAAGATTCTAATTGCTTCAATCCTTGCCACAGAGCAAAAACCTCATCATAATCTACCCTTCCTCCTGCCTATAACCCCGAGCAACTAACCTTGCCTTGTTCTTGATAACATTGCCTCTTTCATCTCTTTTAACTCTAAAGACCCATCTTGTTCCAATAACTCTCTTCCCATCCGAAGATCACATAAACCCAAACCTCTTGAAGTTTAAATTGAAGAAGTTCTTCCCTGATAGCTTCAACCCGCCTTTCTTTAGTCAAAGCTTGAGCAATGTTCTTGGGTTCTTCTTGAGAGATAAAACAGTGAATAAGGTGTTTGATGATCCTTATGATTTAGCTGCTTTGTTTATACACAAAGCTAAGTAAAGCATTATGAGGTTTTGTGAAACCCTTAGCTTTGTGTCTTGTCATAACTCCGTAAGTAGAAGGACCAATGATTTGATCTGTTGGATGATTCTTATGAATTGTAAGATTGAGACTGTGGAACTTCATATGTATCATCTAAGTTAGTATAATCAAGACCTTCATTGGAATTTGTGAAAATACCTTCATCTTCAAGCTCATCATCGCTTCTTCTAGCTCGTGCATGGTTGGATCATCCAAATCATCTAAAGCATCATCAACAGTGCAAGAAGATTTTGGTTGAAAGTATCGTCCAAAGCATCGTAAGAGAACTCGCAGTCTTGTTCTTCTTCTTTGCCTCTTCATAAGCTCTCCTTTGTTCATCCGTAAGAATGTGCTAATACATCTTGAAGAAGCATCCGATTAAGTTCCTCTTGAATAGTTTGATCCTCGCAGATAATGAGGATTGTGGAGCAACAAGATTTTGTTTTGGAGAAACAAGATTTTGCTTAGGAACATCAAGATTTTGCTTTGGACTCATAGGATCTTTATCGTGAACACCATCGATCTAATATGAACATCATGAACAACATATTGAATATCTTCTTCATTATGCAAAGGTTGATTTTCTCTCTAATGTGTACATAATTCATTGAAGGAGATAAAATCTCAAGATCAAACATCCAATCAGACCCTTCCTTTCTCATTGTCTTGATCTTCTAAGAACTCAACATGAAGACAGCCTTGAATCTTCTTAGTAACTCGTTGTAGACTCTAAATCCTTTATCGTTAGTGCAATATCCCAATAAGTAACCTTCTTCGACTTGCCATCAAACTTCCCAAATTATCAATAGTGTTTAAAATAGTAAGAGGGCATCCAAAAGGCTTCATAAAACGAATGTTGGGTTTATTGCCCATCGCAATTCATAGGGTGTCTTCATCTCGAGGTTTGGTGACAGAGACCTCATATACATAGCATGCAAGACTTACGCCTTCCGCCCAAAATTGAATAGGAGATGAGAATCACCTAACATGGTCCTTGCACTTCAATCAAGGTTCTATTTTTCCTCTCTCGCAACACCATTTTGTTGTGGTGTTCTAGCAATACTAAACTCCCTTTTATGCCTTTATTTGCACAAAAGTCATCCATAGGCTTGTTCTTGAATTCGGCCCATTGTCACATCTAATACCTCTAACCTTGAGTCTTAATCGATTTTCAAGTGCTATTATAAGAGTTTGAATAGCATCAAAGGTATCATCCTTAAAGCCCAAAAGAAAACCCAATCGAATCTACTACAATCATCAAGAATAACCAAACAAGATTTCTTCTTATTTAAACTTGCCACGAGACAGTCCAAATAAATCCATGTGTAATAGCTCCAATGGTTCTCTAATATTTCTTTCATCAAGCTTCTTGCAAGAAGCTTTGTGTTGTTTACCCTTCTTGCATGCCAAACATGATTGATCATTCTCGTAAGTCTTTGAAGGTAAACCTCTAACTAAATTGCCTTTGACCAATTTGTTGATGTTCTTGAAATTCACATGGCCCAATCTTCTATGCCATTGATGTGCCTCTTCAGATGTTGCTTTAGCCACCAAACATGTGGCTCTACCATAAGAATGTAGACTCTTCATGTCTAAACTATACACATCATTTGTCCTTGGTACCCTTAGTACTACCAAGTCTTCATCAATGTGTTTGAAGTCGAAGAAAGGATAAGACATTCTCGTGTCGTTGAATAACACAGATGCTTTTATCACAAATTTGAGAGACCGACAACAAGTTGAACTTTAGCTCCTTCACATATCCGACATTCTCAAAATCAATTCTCCCGCCTTTAATTGTTCCTTTCCCTGTAATCCTTCCTCCATTGGGATCATTCCCAAATGCAACTTTTCCTCCACTAATACTTCTAAAATCGACAGATCTCTTTATCACTGTCATACTTCCGAGCAACCACTATCCACAATAAGATGATCTTTAAGCTCCTCTTCCGGGTTGCCCCGCACACAAAGAAAAGAGTTAGAACTTTAGGAACCCAAGCCATTATCGACTTGTGTTCCCTCGAGAAGTTACAAACTCAAATTCCTTGAGTATGTAGTTCTCACTATCTCTCGATTATGATCCAAAATTATCTTTTGATGTTTAGCATGTGGATTTTCAAAACTCTCGGTTTTTCAACATAAATTTCTTTCACCGATTATTAGCCTTTTCTTTGACACAAAACATCTCGATTCACTTTTGTTGAACGATCAGTATGTCTCCTGCCAGCTTCTTTCCCTTTAACCCATTCGCTTTTAACAGAGGTTCTTGTGATCTAGATCCCTATATGAACTGTGATAACTTCTAGGTTGATAATGAGGTCTCCTAGAATTTCTATCCCAAGTATGGTTTTCAAGACTTTGTCTCGAAAGCAAGACTTTGAAAGTACCGCGAGATATCAAGGTCTTCTCGATGTGGTATCTATGATCCGTGTGAAGTTTCGTGATTAACCCTATTAGAATTAGTCCAAACCGGTTTGTGCTCTCTAGGTCTCGATTGTTAGACTTATTCCTTGAAACTTGCTTAGATATTTCGAGTGTCATCACAATCTTTGATTAAATGAGTAGGACTATAACACACAAAACACGCTTTTGACCCATATGTCCAAAGTGATTTCTTCTATGTCTATGCCCAAAATTGTTTTGCCTTTCGAGGACCGATAAAATTTGTTTTGACCAAAATTATCCCAAAAGGTTTAGCAAGACTGCTTTTGAAAAGGTTTTGCGTATGTATCGCTTGTTGAGCAAGACTTTGATTTAAAGGTATCATGGATTTTGAACATTGTTTTCAACAGTTTTTTGGGTTTCTCGATCTAGATTTAGCAATTAGCTTATTCCTAAACTCTAGACTATCTACTCCATAACGAGAAACATCGTGCCTAGAGGGTGATGACTAATGGGATGAGGAACAAGATGATAACCATTGTCTTTCTTAGAGGTGGTTCACTTCATCGAGCCTTCATTACTAGATGAATCTAAATAGTTAATGAGCTCATCATCACTAGTAGTTATATCCTCAAAATCACCATCATCCCGATCACTAGGTTGATTTTCTTCTACATTACTAAAGTCCATTCCAAATCCTAAGCCTGCTCTAATGTAAGCCCTTCTCTGCTTTTCAACATACTCAACATGGGACAAGCGACTCTTTCCAAGCATCAAACTTAGCTACCAAATCATCTCTTTCCTTAGTTAATTTCTCAATTTCAAGAATTTTACGCTTTAGTTTCCATTCACTAAGTTTTAACCGATAATCCCGTTGTTCATACTTTTCACCAAGCCATTTCATTATTTTCATGTGTTATGATTTTAGCTTCTATAGACTCTAAAGTGATTTGATATCCCGCTACCTCGCACCTAGCCCTAATACAATTATCTCTTTCAATCACATAATCATAAGCAATTTTGATAGAATTCATAACAGTTTGAGCATACCTCGTAGATAGGAGACCGAGTTGGTGAAGTAGCCACCATAGCAAGAAGAACAGATCATCTTCACTTTCTTTGCTCCAATCAAATCCTCCAAAGCCATCATCGATTCCAAAGCAAAGATGTTCGATTCTTCATCAAAAGCAGTGCTTCATCCAATGCTTCCACCGTGTCTTCAATCGCATCTTCCATCGCTACCATACAAGAAGTCACCGGTTCATCATCAAACTCTTCACCCACCCACTTCGATAAATTCTCTCGAGCAACCAAAGCCTTTGTGTCGCCATCGAATTTCCTTGAGCTCAAGTTTAGGCTTCTCGATGTTCTGCTTGCTTGATACTTAGCAAACCCGCACTCCTTGCAAAGTGACCCGCCTTTTGACAATGAAGCATTCAATTTTAGATTTGTCAAAAGTTATTCCTTGTTTTGGTTTGAAATCAATATTTTTGCCTGCCTTCTTCATGTACTTTTGATTCTTGCGTTGATCAAAGCAACTTGCCACCGATATCAATTTCCTCAAGTGCATCTTCTTCAACTGTGCTAGATCCTCTTCATAAGTGATGTAAGCTTGCTTGTTGTGCAAAGAAGGAGCACACAACTTCATCCGAGTTCAAAGTGGTTGATGGTGGGGTCTCACGAGTATATGATGGGGATTGTAAACAAAGAAGATTTTGAGAAACAAGATTTTGAGGAGAAGCAAGATTTTGAAGTATCGCTTCTTCTTTCGATGATAGAAAAGCAACACCGTGAGATTTAGAATTTGGTTGACCACTCATCTCATGTTCATACACCTTCAATTGATGATAAAGATCATCAAAGTCCATAACCTCCAATCCTTGTTGTCCTCTCGATCATAGTAGCAATCACATGCCATGTAGATGGCAAACTCCTTAGAAACTTTAAATTTGCATCCTCAATCGATACTTCGCCTTGTATAACTCCAACATGTTGAGGAGATTTCAAACCTATCATATGCAAGATCAAGACTCTCTTTCTCCCATCGTGAATGTTTCAAACTCACTGCTTTAGCAAGTTTCAGCATCTTCTTAGAGGCTTCATTCCTCCAACTGGTCTTGAGAGCAGCCCAGAGTCGCTTAGCATCTTTAGCATCGTGAAATTTGAGAAGATGACCATCCGAATAGCGACAAGAGAATGTTAAGAGCCTCTCTTGATTCCTTAGGGTTGCTTGTGGTAAACCGCTTTGGTGCTAAAGGTTGTCCAGAACTTGAATGTGTTTCGAACAACTTCATTCCCATTCACAATTACATTCCACGAGCATGGTCTCAGAATGGCAATATATCGCCTCATCTTCATGCACCGTAGATCATATTCTCCTTCTTAATGACCGGAATTCGAGTGAGGTGATTGAGGGTGGTGGAACTTCAATGACATCTTGAATATTTTAGGTTTCTTCCTAGTCGAGTTTCCACACAAGCTCGATACCACTTGTTGGATCGATATACTTTAATCAAACTAAACTAGCTTGTTAAGGTTTAATAACCCTGATAAATCCTAAGTTATTAACAAAGAAACACCGAGCAATCTTTATCAAGTACGCGGAATTTACTTAACAAAGCTAAAAAGAAACTTTATTAATAAAACTCTAA
Organism: Chrysanthemum lavandulifolium; assembly: GCA_022545495.1. Lineage (NCBI taxonomy): Eukaryota > Viridiplantae > Streptophyta > Magnoliopsida > Asterales > Asteraceae > Chrysanthemum > Chrysanthemum lavandulifolium. The sequence continues at coordinate 89,594,639 of CM040240.1, forward strand.
ATCGCTTATTATGCGATACTCTAATACAACTCTAAGATATTCGAACTTTCTCTAAACTCTTAATTCAGAACTCTAAAACTCTTTTTCCAAATCGCACTCTAATGCCAATCTAGGAGTCCTTTATAGGCTCAAGGATATCCTAGTCGGTTTACAATTGATAACCTTGTACGACAAGTAAACTAAACATGGAATACAATACTTTCCATAAACGAATATAACAGATCTTCTAATCTAGCAAGATTTTGACTTTATCTGCAAGACTTTGACTTTGTCTTTAGCAAGACTTTGACTATTTGACTTCTTCCAAGATTTTGTAATTTACAAGATTTCATATCTTCAAGATTTTGATATCTTCAAGACTTTCATATCCCAACAAAACTTGTGTATTTATTTAAGCATTTAAGGTAGCGTTAGCTAAAAATAAATTTTAACGGATCAAAATAAAATGTATTTAGGTCATAAAAAAAATATAAAAATACATTTCTTGCAAAATTTGAGTGATATAATAATAATCGTGTCGAATTTAAGAAAACATCGTAATTATATAAATATAACAATTTATATACGAAATAAATTTAAAACATTGGGTAAACTCATAATATTATTTTTATAACTTAATATGAGTATAAAAATATATCGGGATTATTTTTGGAAGTAATGGATCAATTGTTCAAAATAATTAGTTACGCGATAACGTTTATTTAATAAAAGTTATACGTTTAATGAAAAATGCAAAACCATGCATGAACTAATATGATGATAATGATGTTAATGAAATGTAGACTAAACTTAGTCCATATGAAATGTTCGTGATGATATGATCATGAATTCGCCGCTAAACCATTAAGGTTACGCGAATTTGGAACACGTAAACCTAGTTTACGATAAATGATGAAATAGTGAAACTTGAGAAATGACTTGAAATTGCGAGTTGTTACACAAACGGCTCCTAACTCATGTAAGAACCGAGCTTCTTCTTATCGGATCATCTTTACATAGAGTTTCTTCTTAAGAGTCGTTAGTTGACATCTTCACAAGCTGATATGAGGTTATTGACAAAGTGCTTCCGGTTAATGCTTCACGCACATCAACATGATGATTCGAACAACCTTCGTTCTTGTTTGATGTGATTGTTTGCTTGGTGTTACCATTTCGTGTGTTCGCTATGCCCGATTGTCGATTTCCTTGATGAACATCTTTCGTTCTTGTTTGATTGGGAGAGATTTTAGTTAAGGGATTTGCAAGATGTAAGTTGATTGAGATGCTTTTTGGTGATGTTCTTGTGTTTTGGTGAGTCGAAGATGTTAACTATCTATTCCCCAACCGGACAATCTTGAAGAAGGTCGAGTCTACAATCGGTTCTACATTTTCTGCTACATGTTAGAAGACTAAAGACGCGTTGCATTTGATTATCTGAAGACTTCTTCTTAATCTGAGCATTTATCAAACAGATTGTCGGTTTAGGGGAGAGCACTAATTGGGGAAGTTTGAAATGCCAAATTTAATCCCCAATTAGACTTGCTCACGTTATTCTTCAGCATGTTGATTCTCACAAAGACTTCAAGCGATCTTCTCAACAAATTTCAAGTGTTTGGGCATTCAAAGAGTTGCTGATTCTGAAATATCAAAACCAGAAAGAGGGAAGGAGTCAAGCATCTAAACGCGAGTAAACTTGATGTACTTAATACTTCTAAGAAATTGAAGATATCCCGGGAAGACAAATGTTATTACAGCAGAGAAACTCAAGGTTTGACTCATGGCGAGTAAACTTGATGAACTTAATTCTTCTAAGTGATTGAAGATATCCCGGGAAAACAAATGTCATGACCGCAGAGAAACTCAAGGGTTTACTCATCAAGGCGTTTAGTGTTAGTATTTCAACTACGTGGGGAAGTGATGTTAGAGAAAGTTTCAAGATGAATGAGGTACATCTGGTGTGTGATGATCTCGATGTTATCGCAATCATCGAGAGAGAGATTGTGTACATTGGGATGCTCATTGCTTTACTTGAGGGCTTAATCGGTGATTCGAGATATAATCACTTATTCCGTGTTGACATCCGCAGAGATTGTCACCCGCAGAGATAATCGATGATTCGCCCGCTTCTTCAATGTTATCGGTTGTTCTCTTTGGGAATGTGTACTTGGTCCTTGAGCTTCATACACGATCATCGTGGAAGAAAGCCATTGTTTGCCACAAACATTGGGAGGTGTTTTCCTTAGGGCATGATGTGTATTCGGGAGAGTTCTTGGATATTGGTGTACTTGGGTTCTTGAGATTCATACACATTCATCGGGGATGAAAGATGTGAACATTGGGAGTTGTTCTTCATTACCCTCATGATGTGTATTCGGGAGAGTTCTTGAGCATTATACAAAGAGACCGATCGCATTAATTCAACTACTAGGGGAATTGTTCTCTTGACACCTTTTGGAATGGATCGCTTGAGACGTCGGTTGAAAAGGAAATTTGAGAAGATTGTTTTATGTGTGGGATGATACGATGTCGTTCTTCTTGTTGATGATATAACCTCGAACGAAGAATCACGGTGATTATTCTTGAAAGGAGCAGCTGGATTTATGATAATGGTGTGCTTCTCTGTGCACCGGCTAAGGCAAGCTTGAAATAGAGCTTGAATCGCTCACTATAGGATTTTCGGTTTGGGGAAGTCGCCAAAGTCTCACTTCGATGGTTCAATTTCTTTATTCGATTCAAGAACCTCGAATGCTTTGGTGGTGAATGTTTAGAGATGATGACTTCTATCTTCTACAACGGGTCGCTTGATATCCTTATCTCGGTACTCGTATCATCATCTTCTTTTACTATATCATCTTCTCTATCTTTGTATATATTTATCAAAAAACAAAATACAAAAATATAAAACCAAGAAAAAGAAAATAGAAAAATATAAAATCAACAAAAACCCATAAAAATCAGAAAATTTGAAAAAGACCAAAAATATTGTTTCTCTAAGACATGTCTTCTGGTATCGATAACATCTACGGTCTTAGAAATGTCATTCAATAATGGCACGGGACCATAGATGAAGTTCGAGCAGGAGGTGTAAATATTCTTTTCTAAATATGGCTTGCAGTTACTTCAGACTGTAACCCGTGCTTTAAACTATGGCTTGCTATTATTTCTGATAGCAACCCGCTCTTCAAAAGAAGGAAAGTGCTGCACTAAACATATTTTCAAAAATATCATGCGCTTATCCTAAAAACACTTTGAGGAAAGTATGTCGAAGGACTGCTGTTCCCACACAAATGTTTTTCCGTCTAAAAATTCTTCAGAAAAATATTTGTTGTATTCAAAATGGTGGAAAATGAGTTGCTTTAAAAACAATCGATTCGGTGTTTTATTAATTGCAAACTCAATCAATGACTTCAAAGACTTTTAAACTTTTCACAAATTGAGTCATTGATTGAGGGGATAATGTTTTCAAATCTATATCTTCTAACGGGCTTTCTTAATTATCCTAATATGCTTAATTAAAATGATGTTAACCTATGTTGAAGGACTAGGTGCCTAGGATATGATTGCTAGGTTTAGATGATTAGAGTTTGAGAAACACATTATTCCCATACCTTACATGATCCGATTGATATGTTGGATTGACTTTTATTAGTCGATTCTTTGTTTGGGTGTTGTCGACCACCATATATTTGTATGTGTGTTCACTAACATATGCGGTATATTGGTATATAAGAATGTTCCCGATCCGGATCCCACAAATGAACATGATTGGATGCCGCAAGGAAAGGGTAACGATATCTTGGGTTGACAAATGAAGAAACGAGCTTAATTGGACTTCAATGGAGAGTTGGCATAAATGCAACGTAAGAGGTCTCACCGCATCGCCAGATGGTTTTCTTCTAAGTGATTGAAGAAACGGAGCTTAAATTGGACCTCGGTTGGCATTCAAAATGCAACATAAGAAGAAGTCTCCTTGCATATGCAGACGGTTTTTCTTCCAAGCCCTTCAAAGAACAAATGTAAACTTCTCAACCACCTAACATATCTTTGTGCAGGATAATCGTGATGATACCATTTTTCTAAAACTTTGAAAAATATTGTTTTTGAAAATGGAAAAATATTGTTTTGAAAATATATTGGACTAAATTTTGAAAATCACCGGACTTCATTTTATCAAAACTTAAGTCACTCAATCATCGACTACTGTCATGGTTTGAGGGGGAGAGTGATTTTGAATAAAATATTTTCAAACGATATTTCTTCACAAAAGTTCCGTTTTGTACAACAAAAAGTGGTGATCTAAAGATTTAATGTTATGTCATGGTATGATTTTTTCTTTAGAATCAAGGTCTTTCAAAATGAAATCTTTTTCGTTCTTGTTTGATTGTGAAATTGTTTTGTTTTACTTAAAAGATCTCTTAAAACTATCATACCGACACTAACAATCTTTAATGTCTTAAAATGGTCCGTATCATCATCTTTCAAAATTGAATCTTGCCACGCCTTTCCCCAAATTTTTCTAAATGATTTAAATCGGTTGGGATCACAAATCTCAAATGGTTTGATATTTCGATCGGGGTAGAGATCGTGTTTTAAATCTCAAATCTGTTTTAAATGGAATTGGTTTTAGTCCTTTAAAGGCACTCCCGCCTCCATGTGCCAAACGATTTCAAATACATAATGCACATGTTGAGGAGGAGGATTTATCCAAAACCATATGAGTATTTAAACAAGGCCACATTTTCTCCCATGTTTTCTAAACCTAATTAAATCACTTGGGATCCAAAATCTCAAAGGATTTGATATTTTGATCGGGGAGAATTTGTGATTTAATAATGAAATTTGATAAAGGTGATCATTTTGATTTAATTGTGCAGTCGCTTCTCTCATATGTGCTAAACGCTTCGAATCTCAAGCACATATTGAGGGGAGCAAAACCATCGAGGTACAAAAGTTTTTTAAAAGAGATTATAAAGTACCTTGATTGTGTTTTCAAATGGTTTTCTTAATGGATTTTGTGATTGTGGATGTGCTTCAAATGAACTCTTGCCTCTATGTGATAAAAATGTTTTTAAAATATCTTACGCACATATTGAGGGGGAGAATTTTACCATGAAAATCAAATGGCTTTTTCGTATAAAAATTGTGATCAAAGAAAATATTTCAAAGTCCTCTTGCCTCCTTGTGCTAAACAATTTCTAAATCAAACGCACATGTTGAGGGGGAGGTTTTCTAAATGATCAAAACTATTAAGGTACAAAATGCTTTGATCTCATATCACAAGTACCTTGATTGTTTTTCCAAATGATTTTTCAATTGGTTTCATGAAGGAAAGAACAATACCAAAAGACCGACCAATTTACTTTATGCATGGAGTTATAAGGATGGTTAGGTTAGGTATTTGTTCCCACAATCCAGCCGTAACCGGAGGGATCTACCGAGGACAATCCACTAGTTAGTGTAGAGTCCGTAGGTATATTGAAAAAGGAGAAAAGTGAGATTTGGGAAGAGTGCCGATCGAGATAGAGCTAGAACCGGAATAAACCCAACAAGGTTCTAGTAATGAAGTCTCGGTAAGCAATGAAGGGTTGAAGAATGAAAAGAAATGAATGATAAAAGGGTGAAAAGAAATAGCCCTCCATCAATTCAACCTTAGGCGTAAACGGGTTCAATTCATATGCTCTTGGTGGTTACTAAGGTAACACCGGTATTGAAGACAAGACGTCATGGACCCAAAGGATGCATCGCACTAAACTTCCCAAGCCACTCAAGTTCCTCTTAAAGGGCTTGTTTCATTCTCACGGGAACCGACATAATCTATCGACTCTCTTAGAGATTGTTGATATTGAAGAAGGAGACCCTCTCCTAGTCTCCGACACAGAACCAAATATGCACGATTGAGTCTAGAGCCAAGAGATCATCCACAATATCTCGTTAGGACACTAAATTCTTGAAGACTTGCTTTTCACACAATGTGGAAAGTAAGTATATATTAAGAGTCCACGCATTATCCTTGATGTATTGCGTAACATCCGAGTGATATGTAAAAATATTCACAATGAAGATGGAAATCCTTCTAGAGCCAACATCTAACAAGCTCTTGGTGGGTGACATGTGAAATCTTCTCGTAAGATCAAACTTGTGACAACGGATAGAAACTATGGGAGATTCATTCTTGAATCAACCTTGGTCCAGAATGGAATTGACGAATACTTTTGGAAAACCGCTCGATGTGCAAACCTTCTTTTCTCTAGCACGTCGAATGTGTATTCAATTCAAATTCAAAAGTATCTCGATTGAAAAATACTTTTAGAAAAACCGTTCGATGTGCGAATCTCTTCTTTTCGCTAGCACGTCGAATGTGTACTCATTCTCTAATACAAAAGTATTTTGATTGAAAATTGATCTTTCTCATAAAACCTTCGTCGAGTGCAAAACTCTTTCTTCAAGCAATACGCGATTGTTTTTCAAATCATTTTCATCAATCGGTGAATCTCAATTCATTGGTTCACTCACTCCGTGTTGTCTTCTTTGAGACGTTCGGTTTGAGAACAACTAGAGCATTGCGAAACCCCGTCAAGGAAATTCTTGAATTATACGATCACAGCGCAACTTGTAATCGATCAACGGGAACCGTGGGCGTGTACCTCAATTCAACGAAAGTGATCAAAGACACTTTCGTGCGCTTTATTGCTAACTGTTGTTTGCGGTATATTTGGACGGTTGCGGTGATCGTAATTGAGGAGTCAATCCAAAGCCGCATGCTCACAAAGATCCACACTTAATTTGAAGAAATCATGGTGGTGCATATCTACATAACACGGCTCGATATTTCATACTATGCTTATGCTTCACTGCTACAAATATCATGAACCAAGAAGGCTTCCGCAACTCGATGGAAAAGATGTCATGATTCAAAAGTGTGAGCATGTCGGTCCAAATGTCACAACTTCACATGAAGGCAACACTACTATGGATGATCCAGAGATTTTTCGTGGTGATGATCTCAAAGAAAGCTCAAGATCATCAAAGATGTGGATCAGTTAAAGGCCGCCACTGAAAGTACAAATCAATGCGGACTTTGAAGAATCGCTACAAAAGCACAAAGATTGCGGAAATGAAGAATTCATGTCTACGAGCTCAAGAACAAAGACAAGAATAGAATGCTAGGATTCGAAATGTAAAACATGGGGTGACCTCCCTTAGGGGGAGATTGTTAGGAATTAGAAAATTCCATAGTGAAGAGTCGGTCACCCCAAATGTTATCTAGCATAAGTTAGCTCGTAGATTTGTCGTTATTTACGTTATTATGTAGTTAATTAGTTAGTCAGTAGCGTAATATAGTTTAGTGCAACACCGTGGAGGAAGGACGGTCTTTACCCACCGTATCCCCGATCCACAGCCGATAGGAGGTCGTATTTCATGTAACTATAAATACCCTTCCATCCTTGGAAGGGTGGTGCTCTTTTCATTAATCTAATATTTCCATACTTTTGTAAACCTCTACCAAGAACACCCTCTCTCTCTCTACTAACTCTCTAACTATGGCAAACATGTATTTTGATCATCCTAGACCACCCGAATCATCAACACAATAATATTTGGATCCTAACACTAACAGCTCCTGAGATCGTTTGGCCTGTATGCAAGCAAACCTAATTTCACTATCAAGTGGCTTATTTATGTAATCCTCTTCTACAATCTCACGAAGATATTCTAGACTATCCTTAAGGTGAAAGAAATAGTTATGAAACACAAGTTCGTTATTTCTAAGATGAAGAGGAATGTATTTAACAGTCACGGTATATTTAGAATCTGCAGATGACTTTGATGCGACATTCTCATTAAAGACAAGTGGCATTTTCCTTTTTACATGACTCTTCAGATTCTCAATTTCTTTTTGTAATGAAGTTATTTTTTCATTGTTTTTGTCACGAGTGACTTTCATTGAATCGTATAACTCTTTGAAGTGTCGTTTGACCTTTTCATTTTCTTCTAGAAAACTCTCATTTTCTTGTTGTAATACGTTAATGATGTTTTGTAGATGAAAGTTTTGAGAAAATTGAGAATCTAAAGGAGGAGGCATTTGGGAGCCAGTCACATTGTTCTTTTCACCCTTTAATTGTGAAATTTAGGCTTTCAACTTTTCGATCGTGTTACGGTGAGCTTGAATCATTCATCACGTTTGTTTATTTCAAAAGCGCATCAAACTCGGAACATTTGAGGATGTCTTGATGTTTGAGGTTTTGACATTTTCTTTGAGATGTTGATATTTTAGTTGCAAATCAAAATGTTCAACTTCTAGCTTAGAAAAATGTTTTACCAAATTATCGTGATCATCTGGTCAATTTTGTCATTTAGTTTTGAGTTTTGTTTTCAAGCTCAATGACACGATCATGGGAAACTTTCAAAGCAACAGATAATTCATGAAATTGAGAAGCGATAATAGAATGCTTAGTAACAAATATAAAACACATCTTGAGCCACACAACTCAATACTAAGTTCTCATTTAAGATATGCGATTCTTCCTTTCAATTTCATTATATTTGAGTTCCCGTTCATAATCATTGACCTCAACTATCATTGCATCAAATTCCTTTTCCATTTCTTTAATATCTGAGTCTATCCCTTTTTGAAGACTCTCAAATTGACCTTTTAATTGTTTAAATAAAGGTATGACCTCAATTAAATAGCATTCTTTAGTTTGCGCAAAATCCCTTTCCCCTTCAGTGATACTTGTAGGTGTGATTCTCTTCTTACATGTTTTCTCGAAATCAAAGAATAGTTGGTATACAACATATAGGCTAATTAAGGTCTTACTTTTAGTGGGGAGAGTTCTAGGCACTAGATGCATTGGTGTATTTGGAGGATACACAGTAGCAGGGGGTACTTTCCTAAGAGGAGGGATCTTTTCAATAAGTTCTTCAGCTTTTTGCTTATCCATGTCTTTCTTCCAAAAAACTTGTTCTGGTGTTAACAGTGTTTGAGGTCTAAACTTATTTAAGGCAATCTAATTTTCCTTAGTGTAATCATGGGGTTTAGGTGTTATGTTATACTTGATGCACCAAGGATCATTTGATTTCTTATCAGATTTCACTCTCTTGATTTCTTCCAATTGTATATCCTCCTCAGTGCACTCTACACATGTAGGCATTTGTCTAGGTTTAAGAATTTCGTTACCATCATAGATTACTTTTTGAGCAGCTTTTGATTTCTTACCAATCTTAGGATTTGGTTCATCAACAAGAGGTATACTATGCTTATCGCTTAAGACTCTGTGCTTAGTGATCATGTGAGCAGTCTGAATGGTATTCCTTTGTACGTACAACTTATTTTCAAGCTTGTTTTTCAAAGTTTTTAGGTTGGAAAAATCAGTTAAAAGTTTTGATTCCTTAGCATTAAATTCATGTTTAAGCACTTTAACATTTTCTTGAAGTTCTTGCTTTTGCTTAATGATTTTGTTTAGTTTGTTTTTAAGGAATCTAGCTCTTGTTTTAATATTTCTTCCCTAAAATTACTTTTTCTAATAATTGTACGCATTTGGTCATCCATTTCACGCTCACGGGTAGTTAACTCAAACTTAGCACGTTGTTCATAAATAGCAACTTGTTCTTTATAGGCATTCAGTTCAGAGATAACAGAATCATCAGGGGCACATGCAGTGTATTCATCAAAAATATAGTCCTCATTGACTGCAGAAGATGCATCACTTGGTACAATCTCACTTTCATTTTGTGTCACATATTGATCATATGGGACAATATTACTATTACCCACATTATGTATATCTGATTCATTAGTTTCATGTGATTGTACTTTGTTATGTATCTTTTGATCATCAACTTCATGGTATAGTTTTAATACCTCTGAAATGATTGAATCTTTGGATGGACCAGCCTGTTGTGGTGATGAGACCTTTGGAGAGACCATTGGTGAAATGCTAGCCATGAAGATAGTCCGAGCAAGAGGTTCATCATCGACATCGAGTCAAATGCATCACGATCAAGAACTTGAAAGGCATTTTGATGATTGTGACCTATTTCTGAATTGGTCGCTCATCCACATCAACATCATATGTTTTGGCATTTCCCTCAAGAAGAAACAAACAACTCTTCTTCATTCAAACCGCTCCATTGTCCCGAGCTTGCACCAGTGACATCTTGTCCTCAAGTACTCGCATTTTGAGGGCGTTTTGGAGATGTGCAGTTCCTTGCAATATGTCCATCACCACCACAGTTATAGCACTTAATTGCCTTTCCTGGCCCTTGATTTGCATTCCTTCCACGATTCTGATTAGGCACATACCCTCCACTTACTCCACCTTTTCCTTGTTCATACTGTCTTCTTTGCACTGGTTGCACCATGATCTTACCATCTCTGACAATAGCATCATTGTGTAGATTGGATGCAGTTCTGATCTCATTGTTTGTGTGTGGAGTGAGGTTCTGATTTTGTGTTGAGTTTGATAAACTCCTTGGACCGTTAAGAGCGCTAGGGTTTAACAATAACAATGATAATAAACATGTACATGCAGCGGAATTAAAACAAACATCATTATTATCGACACAATGTTTTTCCACCTCTTCCCCAATTATATATTGATCAGAATATAACGTGTTACCTAACTGTAACAGGGATCTAAGCCATCTCAGATCTTAGGGATAACTAGTTCTAGGCGTTTACAATGAACGACGCTCTAGAACACACACACACCCCTTTACTAGACAACATTATGGAAGAGACATATTGAAAACCTACACCCCATGTCCTCTTTATATACTAGAGGATTAGGGTTTACAAAATACTACGAAGGACTAATAAGTAAATCTTCTTTTGCAAGCAAGTCCTTCCATCTTTTTTTAGGTTTCATCTCTTTCTCTTTAAGCCCTTGATGTTTCATTCTTTATTGTTTTGTATCATCAAATCAATAAACCCAACATTTTGCTTAACCATAAGAGCCAGTTGATTGATGAAGTGTTCCAAGATTGTGTTAGAGTCTGGAGGCTTATATGCTGGATCTGGAATGAGCTTGTGGTTACTGTTACCCATTGGTATGACTTGAGAGGCTTTGGTGGTAATTCCTACATTTGTGTAGCATGCTATTGAGTCATTTGATGAGCTTGCCTCTCCCTGATTAGATTTGAACTTTTCAAGAATCATTCGTTCAAACATAGCATGCTTCTCATTCTAAAGTAGGAAGGCATACAATTGCTCATAGTTGGTGTTCCTTAATCCTTTGGTTAACTTGACTGAGGTGACAAATTTGTGCCATTCGGGATTCATGTTGTTCAATAACTTTGAATTGAGCTGAATATTTGGCATGGTCATTTTGATATTCCTCATATCATTCACAAGTTTGTGGAACCTCACATAGTATTCAGTGACACTTTCTCCAGGGTTTATTTCGAAGTTCTCAAAATCATCATACAATTGAGATTCCCTGTCTTATTTGGTCAATTCAGAACCAGAGAGAAGCATCTTAACATTGTCCCAAACTGCCTTGGCTTCAGTGTTGTGATTGATTAATTTGTAGATGTCTTTGGAAGACCACAAGTATAATGTTTGAAGCCACGATATCGAGATCGTATCTCTTTTATCCTTATCATTGAGCTCATCATACGTCTTGATGCTGTCCAAACCTAAGATCCTTTGTACCATCCGCAGCAGTTTCAAGTGTGTCTCGGTAGTTTCAATCGATAAGGTCCTTCATCAATTGATTTGAGAATGTTAACCCCATTCTCCTTTCCCAAACAGTACAACCTAATTCGTTGAGCCCATGAGTCATAATCGTTACATCAAGCATGGGTGGGCGAGTATCGGATCCGGCGGCTTGAACATCTTGAAAGAATGAAGAAATGATAGTGGGTACGTTAGTAGACATGATTACAAATTCTACGGGATTTTAAAACTCTTTAATTAAATCGGGAAATAGATTTTTCACAGGATTTTACTAAATCAAGAGAAAACCGTAAAACGTAATACAAAGAAAACACTAAATCGCTCAAAGAGACAAATTGCTCAAAGTGACAAATCGCTCAAAGTGACAAATCGCTTTGATAAGACAAATCGCTTAACCAATCAACTTGCTTCAATAAGCAAGCCGCTTAACCTAACAAACCTCTTAAAATGACAAGTCGCTTAAAATGACAAATCGCATGAATAACACAAGTCACTTAAACTCACAACTCGGTTAAATAAGCAAGTCGCTTAAAATGACAAATCACTTCCCCTCACAAATCGCACAAGTACAGCCACTACCCGGACAAATCGCTTAAATAAGTGATTTGTAGCAGACACAAATCGCTTCCAAACAGAGACAAATCGCTCGTTAGAAATCTTTTACGAGACACAAATCGCTAACTTTAAGACAACACAAACGCCACTTTTAAATCCAAAAACAATCCAACCACAGTGATTCCAAATCAAAACCTAAGCACTTATGATGATTCTAAACACAAAAGTACAACCAAAATCTAAACTTTAACACTAGAAATGGTCCAAATGATGCAAATACCACTAAACTTTTTGAAACCCAAAAACCTTATAAACCCACTAGAAATCCAAGAATATGTAAGAGTAGGGATGAGCATTTCGAACCGAATCCCGAAACCGAACCAAAACCGTCGCAGTGCAGTCAAAGCAGTGCCGATTCTGAAATACGGTATGGTACCGGGACTACGAAATAAGGTGAAAAAATTGGGACCACTAATTGATGCGGACCGGTACCAAATCGGAAATTCCGTAAAAGCGGGAAAACCCGATTTCCGGTACCGAGTACCGATACCGTACCGATATCCGAATCCGTTCGATGCGATGCTGTACCACTAATTTATGCTCGGGAAAAAATCGGTACCACTATTCGGTACGGGATCGGTACGGGACCGGTACCGTGCTCATCCCTATGTAAGAGAGATGATCAAACCATGGCTCTTGATACCATTTGTAACATATTGGATTTCACAAACACATCAAACCATTATACTAAGTGGCGTACACAATAGGTTTTAGAGAGAGAAAGTTAAGAGGTTTGGGAGCTTAGTGAGAGAAAGTAAAATCTTATTATGAGCTCCAACCCTCTACCTTGGGAGGTAGAGGGTATTTATAGTACCTTACATAAAACGCCACCTACGGGCTGTGGATCAGGCATACAGTGGGTAAAGACCCGTCCGTCCTCCAAGGTGTAACTTAACAAACTACTAATTAACATTAAATAACTACGACTACGTGCTTTCTAACGATTACATATACTTGAGGTGACCGACACTTTAACGACTGGATTTTCTAAATCCTAACAATTATGATAGGAAATGTATTTACTTAGATTTCTTTACTCCCTTGTTATATCTTATTGATTAATCGAATTGTCACACTCTTGTTTTAATTGCAGCGTTGTATTCCTTTTTATTAGTCGTAGGGAGGTGCCAAATGCCCTAACACTATGAACATATAAGTCTCCCATAAGAAGCTGAAAGTCAATTAAGTCTCCTAGGATCTACAAGACGCAATTCATGCAATAAATACAATGAGAAAAATCACCAATGCACTCTAGGGTTGCGTTTAATAAGATGGATAAGCTAGTTATATATAAGAATTAAGCTAGTTTTCTTTCCCTAACGCGAAGCAACAAATTCAACAAGAGACAACAATCAATAATTAATAACAAGGTTTTATTAGATCTAACTAAATACCAATAAATCTAGCCTAGCATGTTAAATTGAAGAAAAGAAAAGCATATAATCAAACAACATATAGACATATTGAATAATTAAAGAGAAATTACTTATCTTCAATTAATCATGAGCCAAAGTGGCTGAAAAACCTTCACAAAACCTGTGAAATTCTTCTAGGGTTTTGCCTCTTCAAAGTGTTACACCAATAATGGAAAACATATGAAAATATATATAGTATTACACTTGTGACAAAGTCACCTTATATGTTGTGACGCTGTCAGCTCGCCATCATTAGGGTTTTGTCTTGTGCAAGTCGTCGTTATGACGCCGTCACTTTGGATCTCTGACTTCGTCATGTGATGTTTGACGTTGTCCCCTTGTAAATGATCTGGGTCGTCTCTTGTTATCTTTGAACGTTACTCTCAACATCAAATTATACCTGACGCCGTCAGGTTATAGTGTCTTCAAATTTCACTGACTTGTTAATTTTCTACCAAAACTCCATCATCCATAACAAGTGACAATTCACGTTGTGATGTGTGATGCCATCAGACTTTCTTATCTAACAGAATTTTGCGAATTTGTCGTTTTCTTTACTTTTTCGTCCAAATAAGCCATAAATGTGCCGCTTTCTAGATTTTTCGTCCCAAGTACCTAAAATGCAAAAATAAATTACTTAGGGAAATATTTGATTATATTCATATGATTTTGAGCTTAAATGACCCCTTAAAAAGGTATCAAATAAATCCTTATCAATGCAGTTAATGATGGGGATGTTGATCTAGGTGTTTCTGAAGAAGTGGTGGAAAACCAAGGAAGACCGATGAAAAGGAGAAGGGTGATCCACAATTAGAAGGAAAAGAATATTGGGTGTTTGGAGTATGCTCATTTGCATTAAACCAATTTCCAAACACCCTCTCATAAATACACCAACCAACTATCACAATGTCATAATAAATAATTATATGTGACTAGACATATGTTTGATGAGCTTTATGTTGAACTGATGGGTCATCACACTGATATACTAGTGAGGAGACACCATTTAATATACCGTCACACACTTATCATTTAATATCGTATCTATTACGTTATATTTAACCTTCAGTAACTTGGGATCAATAACGGGCTTCTAATAACTAAGCTAGTACTTAGTTTATTGGATTGGACCAACAAATGGTAAATCTATTTTGGGTCCCAATGGCAAGCCTAGATGAGAAAGGAACAAGGAGATAAGTCAAGGGCCTAAGTGTAAGTTAAATGTTGATAACTACACATTGATTTTGTAATTAAAGGTAGTAAATGACATTGAATCACTTACCTACTTTCTCTCCTCTTCCTCTTGACCAATACCACGAAATATAACTCCCTTGATGAGGGTTTGTGGTGATTGATCTCATCTAACCTTATTCTAGAGTAGTTCAAGGCTAGATCGCGGGTTACGGGGTTCAGACTAGCATCGAGTGGTGATTGTGGACGTGTAGTGTGTTTCACACATAAGAAAATATCAACCTTATTGATCTTTTGGTTTCTCACATCTATTCGTGGTGTTGATATTAGTGGTGAAACGCGATTCACGCTTCAAAGGTATAAACCTTATGTTTGTTTTATTTGATTGATCATATGGCTATATGGATCCGTTGTTGGTGATGATTCCGCTGCGTTTTTATGTTTACTTTATGTTTATTATATTCATCATCACCTATAGTGGTATCACGAGCCATCATATGTGCCATATGATTATCGGGTATGCGAAAAAAATGGTCAAAACGCGTGTTTTTAAGTGTTTATTGTAACCACTTTCAAAACAGCCCCGAGGACTCTATTTTTCATGGATTAGGAATATTATTAGTAATATAAAGATCTGTGATTTTTGGTCCTATGGCCATTGGTTTCGCATACGTTAATTTAACAATGTGTTCGGTACGCTAAAAATGGCTTTTATCGCGTTGTTTTAATCGATTCTTGAAACGATTTGAAAACAGCCCCTAAGGCTTAATTTTCTGTGGTAAAATGATTTTTAGAAGGTCTAATATCAGTAGGTTTGAGAACCTAAATCCATTTTACTCGCGTACCAATCGGGGTTTTAATTCTTGTTGATTACTTCTTCGATTCGTTGGCTAATTCTTTTATTTCATGTCATTTAAATTGTTCCCATGGCAAATACATGCATGTTTGCTCATGGGATTAGCCAACACCTTGTTATGTTCATAATTTTATGGTATTATTATGTGTATATGCAAAGCCGATGAAAACCTAGACCACTTGTGCTATGAATGATTGTGATTGTCGTTTATTTCTTGTTATTTGGGGTTTGCCATTGTTTCGGCCTTTATGTATGAATTTTAATTTGGTTTTTGCCATTGTTTGGGCATTTTACAATAGATAGATAGTAGATTAGATGTATTTTACATTCTATACATTGTAACCGATGCTTGGAAAGGAATGGCAAAGCGTAAAAGACATAAAGACGCAAAATGGCTGCTCGTACAAGCTGCAGTAAAACGGAGTTTCCCGGTGATTGGTGGCGTATTTTTTAACCAATTTTTTACTGCAGGTAGACAACTCATGGGCCCACAACTTTCTAGTTTCGTGCTAAGCTCGGGGATGACTCCTTCTAGGCCGTTTGGGCCTCCGAATGCAGAAATTCTGGGCTGGCAGATTCACTTTTCATATGCATAATGGGCTTCTACTTGTCCTAGCTTGGTCTTGGAGCAAGTGGGAGTCCTCCGTGTGGTTGTGGTTAATGTCCCTAGATGACTCTTGGTTCTCGTGATGGCTCACGAGATCAAGCATAGGTTCTTTCATCGGTTGAGGCTTTGCATATTGTGGTTGTGTGTTGGTTGTTTGCTTATTATGTATGTTGTGAATGTATATAACTTGCAAATCGTTTTCTAAAACTTAAAAGCATAACACAAACCATTTTCAAACTAAATCTTTTGATTTAGTTTAACTAAGTTTAAATATGGATTTAACTTAAAATCATTGTTTTAAAAATAACACTTAACTTGTTATGTATGTTATTCGATTTATGTATTGTCCTATCTCTATTATAATCCACATAGGTTCTATATTAGACTTGAAAATGGACAACTTGACACACATAAATTAAAACAATGATTAGACTTAAGTTAAGAAGAGTTTTTAACTTGTGCTACGAAGAATGAATGCATGCTTTTTCGTACACCTTTTTTGATTCAAATCAAAATATTCTACCGTCACAAATTTAAGTCATGCCGTCCAATCGCTTGAGAACACTTGCAATTACTTTTTGCCTATCGTGGGACCTAGGTTGAATTGTAACCCAAGGTGATTATTGTCTATGCGTGGGACCTAGATTTATTTTCGCACATTCTCAAATTGGATGACTTAATCGAGTTAAGCGGTGAGACCTTGACCCGAGGCAAGGATGGGACTAAACATGCCTACTTGACACTAGATGCTTGCTCACTAGTGCCATGAGTCCCATAAGGATCTAAGAGTTGCACATGTAATGCAATTGGTGATCGTCGCCTACCAATTGAATCTACTATTGCTAGCAGATCAACTGATGTGATAGTAGAAGCACAATGTGGATCTTAGCCTTTTTTCGTAAATTAATTGTTTTAAACATGGGGTAATTAATTTGTAAAAGGATATTTATCGAAAATACTAAAAATTCAACTTTGTAAATTCATATTTAATGATATAATGCATCACATCCGTAAACAAAAGTTTGTTCTTTTCTTGTTTAAAAGACAAACTAAGTACTTCTTTCTTGTAAGAAAGAGACATGTTCCTATCTGTTTTCTTTATGAGGAAATACAATAATAGGAATATTTGAATTGTCCTAATTCTAATCAAACTCAAAGCACACCTACTCTAGAAATCGTGATGTCTTGCAAAAGTCAAAACGGTTAAGTATGGTTGCACATCTTATTCTTTCAAGTTTGTTTTATAACCCTAGTTTCGGTTCTGAAACATTGAAGTAAGATGAGATATTTGGATAACTAGAGAACACGTTTTCTATAGCTACCAAAATAATATGAGTTTTAATAATTAGAAGATGGAAATATCAATAAACCGCAAAATGGTAAAGACAATTACTAGCATGATTACCTAGCAATTATCTTAACCCAATAAACCTAATAAGGTACTACACACCCTTGTGGTAAAATAGACCTTATGGAGGAATTGCATGCCTATTTTCAAGTTAAAATATCAATGATGGCTAGCCGTCATCTATATGTTAGAACTTGATGCACTTCATTGAATATCTAAGTACATGTTTACTAGTCCAAGTGACTCACATTAGCAATAATGGGTAGATATTCAAAGAAAGAAGGAAAGTATCCAATCGACACTCAGTCTCCACTGGTGACATAACATTTATAATGTTGTATAATCCAATGGGAGCTATGTGACTTTAATACTGGTGACGAAACACATGTAATGTTGTCTAATCCAGTGGGAGCCGTAATCTTTATTACCTTGCAGGTTGCCCATATTATTTCTTGATTGTCTTGAAATAATACATTACTTTCCACACGTGAAGCATCATAGTTTATATAAGAACCATTGCATGAATTTTATTAGATAACTTGTCGCGTTCCTGATGTTGCTTCCTGAAATGTTATCAATAAATTGTTATGCATGATTCATTATTAAAACAATAAAGTTCTACATATCTATATTTTGATTTTGTATAAAATCATATATGTGACATTGTCATATTACACATGATGTTGTGCCGTGCACAAGTGGGAGAAATCTTCATTGTGTGCAAGATACAACATATAACAATATGACTAATAGTTTTTCTTGACGCAAGGTAAGAAAACTAATATTCTACTAGGACTTCTACACATAAAATGTAAGTTGCCCTAATTAGAACAAATGTCAAGATAATATGAAAAGCTACTTCAACATATTCACCGAATTGTTCATAAATATGATTATGTATTATTGTAAAGTCATAATCTTGAAGTATGAAATTAACTTGAAATTACTATTGAGGCCAAGAGTCGGCACTCTAAATTGCTTTACTTGAATATGTTTAGGTCTCTTGTAAATACTTAAACATCAAGTCATTAATTGTTGAAAGACTTATAACGTAAAGTAAGACGTTAACTTGTTATGTATTCTTGTTAAATACTTGTACATGAAGTTATTAAATTGTAAATGACGTATGACGTATAGTAAAATATTAAATGTTTATGTTTTCTAGTCAAAACATGCACATGAAGTTATTGACTTGGTCAACGACTTGTAAATTAAGTATGCAATGGGCTGAAAACACTGTTGATGCCACTGGTTTGACTTGGTTAGCAGATACATAAGCCAAAGAGTATAAGTTCATCTAATGAGTTGTGGGATAGTCTCACAACATCAATCCTCATGGAATACCACATCATTATGGTATGTCCATCATGGAAAATCAAACTCTATTGATATTGTTTGATCTTTGATGACTTAAACTCTCTTACCTCCAAAGCTATTAAGGTTAGAAAATTGAATGTGCCATGGGTACACTCAATATGGTTCCAATATGGAAGGTATTTAAGACGCCATTGTGTTATGGAATGGGATGAATTCCATTATGTCTTGATTGAAGTTCGTAATTTGTTAAATACCTTAGAGTAAGTAATTAACAAACCGGAGTCAAGAACTACTAATGTATTTTGGATTCCCCAATTGAAAACAATTTATTGTTTCTCAAGATGCTGTGTATCTAGAGATTAGTCTCTATGTACAAAGCAAGTGTGAGCACCTTTAGATCTTGAAGTTGTTCAAGAACTAATATACACAACCTTCTAGGTACACTTGCTGATGTCACACTAAGGTTGAACATGCATATGTTAAACCATAATATGATATCTCTCATTCATAGATCCGGAAGGAAACTTCTTGCACCGAATGATATAGTCTTATATCAATGCTAAGGGATATAAGTTAGAGGTCATTGTGAACACCGCTAACTAAGAGTCGCATTATCGATTTTGAATCGATGAATGGCTCAAAACTATGAATGATAAGATGCGGTCCGTGGAAGACAATCACTCATGAAGCTTGATTGATCTCTTACCAATCAGTTAGACTGTGAGGTTAAAAATGAGTTTCTCAATGAGAAGACTCAAAAGGACAAACTTGTACACACATTTAATTCACGAGTAGTGAAATGAGTTACTCATACTCAAGAAATTGACTATGATTAAATCTTCCTACCTGCAAATATTAAATGTATAAAGATGATGAATTGTCATACTTATCTTCATGTAAATGAAATGTGACAATAGTATTTCAAAACTCTTTTCTTATTGAATACATTAGCGAGGACGATGTGTATTCAAAAGGGTTTGTGAATATATATAATCTTTATTATGTCTATAAGATACAAGAATCCAAGTGTGGATTAGATCATGCATCTCCGAGCTAAGATCTTTAGTTTACCATAAAATCATTAATTTGATTTTGATTAAAATAAGATCAGTACGAAGTACACTAAGAGCAAGTGGGAGCACTGTATTTATTTTCTTAAATCTCATATGTTGATAACGTATTAGAAACATTATTCCATCTAAGCTAGAATTTATTCCTTAGTTTGGAATGAAGTTTCTCTTGAGAGTTTTAGAAAAGAAAACATGCAACCTTGTTACATATGTTTGTTTGAATAAACATAAGCGGTTATAAAGTCTGACACAATATGAAACATTATTGAGGGGAGTCTCAATAATCAATCTTACCTGATGAGATTGGAAGCATGAATTGAAACCTTAAGTTTAACTAAAGGATTCATTATGTATATCATATTGTGCATTGGACTAATTATATCATTTGCATGAATGCAAGATGAGTTGATAACAACAAATATCTAAGTGAATGTCATTAGATAATTGTTAAACGAACATTCTAATGGACCTACAAAGGACCAAATATATGTTCAACCTTTACGGATATTTGAGGATCTCTGTTCTGTTTGCATACATTGATGCTTATTTAACTGAAATGATGCTCAAACCTAGTCATGGTAGCATATCATCATGTATGATGACATTGTTGACTAGATGTGCTCGACTGAGAGCATTAATGCATTATACATTAAAAGAATAAGAATATTTTACAGTTTGAGAAACTGTTTAGATGAATGTCTATAGTAGGTGTTTTGCTAGTATCAAACACCCTATGGAATGCATTGCTGCAATACTCGTATTGTACTTGAATGCACAATCATCATACCTTTCATGGATATTGAAACAAGTATTCTCAAGGTTTACTCAGATAACTACTTGTTGTCTTGTACAACATAATTTGAACATGGTGGGAACATCAGTTTCAGACCTATAAGTAGTCTTATGCATATCTGTTTTTAGTATTTGAATAATTGGAATGCTAAGCAGTTTATATTTTATAATGAATTGATGTAATGGTTATTATCGTTTTCATTTATATCAACTGTATTCTATATTTGCATGTTTAAATCCATGAATGATTTTCTTCATTCAAAATTTGTCCATTGTCGGTTGATGGTATGGGAGTACCATCAAATTAAGACAATTGTGAGTGTGTTGGTGACCTTTTTGCCAAACTCACATGTTGTTCATGGTGATGAGCATTGGACTGACCCAACCTACGAGTATTCACTGCATGGATCGGCGTCAAATAATGAATCTCAAAAATGGTTATGTCTATTATCCTTAGACTTGAGATGCAAGCAGGTCTTGCATGTGTGGAGTTTCATTCCTTGATATGGTTAAACGCTGTCCTGAACAAGGTAGTTATAAAGGCCACTATCAGGAATGATTTGAAGCACATGAATGACACGTGCAGTCAAAATAGGATTTGTTCCTCCACATGATTTGGAGTTAGATACTATTGGGCCCCTCGATGATTTGAACAGATGTTTGTATGGCCGTACCCAAATGAGATTAAGATGAATCTTAATTCACTTGGTAATCATGTTCAATATCAAGATCGAGAACATAATAGTTGAACAATTAGAATGACTTTTGATCCATGTCTAATATTCAACATGGTATCTGAAACAAAGGGATATATGACATATAAACCATTTTATGAAATGTTTGAGAAACTGACCTCACATATCACTAGGGGCATTGGCGTGTTGCTAGACGCTAACCATTGCTTGTATAATTACTTGTATATTATGACGTCGCAAGTGGGAGCTGTTGGAGTATGCTCGTGTCATAATAAATAATTATATGGCTAGACATATGTGAGCCTATGGGGTCACACACTTATACACAGAGACACCATTTAATATACCGTATCTATCGTATTTACGTTATATTTAACCTTCGTAACTTGGGATCAATAACGGGCTTCTAATAACTAAGCTAGTACTTAGTTTATTGGATTGGACCAACAAATGGGAAATCCTATTTTGGGTCCCAATGGCAAGCCTAGATGAGAAAGGAACAAGGGAGATAAGTCAAGGGCCTAAGTGTAAGTTAAATATTGATAACTACACATTGATTTTGTAATTAAAGGTAGTAAATGACATTGAATCACTTACCTACTTTCTCTCCCTCTTCCTCTTGACCAATACCACGAAATATAACTCCCTTGATGAGGGTTTGTGGTGATTGATCTCATCTAACCTTATTCTAGAGTAGTTCATGGCTAGATCGCGGGTTACGGGGTTCAGACTAGCATCGAGTGGTGATTGTGGACGTGTAGTGTGTTTCATACATAAGAAAATATCAACCTTATTGATCTTTTGGTTTCTCACATCTATTCGTGGTGTTGATATTAGTGGTGAAACGCGATTCACGCTTCAAAGGTATAAACCTTATGTTTGTTTTATTTGATTGATCATATGGCTATATGGATCCGTTGTTGGTGATGATTCCGCTGCGTTTTTATGTTTACTTTATGTTTATTATATTCATCATCACCTATACCGGACAATGGTAATGAGAAGGAAAAGAAGGTAAGAGCCAATACTTTGATGGTTGTATGTTTAATGTTAAAAATATTCATCTCCTGTTATGGTTAGGTACTTGATATTTAGTAGTTTAATGTAACCTGGTTATGAAAGTCTACTAGTTAGGAAAATTTTGGCATTTGTATGTGTGAAAAACTAGAAAAGTGGTTGAATAGTTTTACCGTTTTAAAATTTGATTTGCTTTGAATAACAATGCATGAATTCAAACAATATAGATAATTAAGAATAAATAATATGAAAGTAAAGAAATAAACAATCAAACCACAACACGGTAGTTTATAGCAGTTCGGTCTACAAGGACTTTTTTCTTTGCCCTACTCCACTCCCCGAGTCTTCAACTCGAGAGTTATCTTCCCTAATCAACAAGCTCCTTTAACTGGCGTATTTATACTTGTAATTATATTTAAAAGTCTTGACAAGATTTATACTTTTGATAAAATGAAATTTATTATTGTTAACAACAAAATATAGCAAAGATCGTTAAATATAAATAATGTTTTTTAGACGATATTTGTATTAACAATCTCCCTTTTTTGTTGAGGACAAAACATAAATTTTATTTTTAAATGATGGTATAAATATTTTCAAGAATTATAAAAATGTGTGTTTTAACTTGAAATTTTTGATGAACTAGCTAATTGAATAATAAAATATAAGAATCTTTACTTTTCAAGTTATAATTAATTTATCCCCCTTTTTGTCGAAACAAAAGAAGAGGCGAGGCGGATAATGCAATGAGCCCGAGCAAAATGCTCCCCCTTGGCCAATGCTCCCCCTTAATTGGGTGCCAAGAGAAAGATACATGGATGATGAAGTGCTACAAAACAAAGGTTAGTGAAATTAAACAAGCTACAACCCAAAATAATTATCACAACCAACATACAATCACTAAGAGTAACCAAAAACATTATAACAAACATCATTCATTAGTAAAATTTTAATGACTAAAAGTAATAAAATGGACAATAATGGAGATGTGTTAAAATAAGAAAGAAAATAAATGCTAGAGAAAAAAAATAAATTAGAAAATAAAATTCCTACAAATAACTAATAACCATCCTATTGTGGTGGAGGATGAGAAAGAGCATTAATACACTCAAGAATGTGATTGAGGATGACTCTTATTTCATCTTGAAGTTCGTGGACCCTAATGCGAATTATCTCACTTAGATGAGCGGTTCGCAATGTGAGCAACCATGGTGAGGTTGGGTTGGTTGTAGAATAGTTTCATTGTTTGTTGGTGGTGGTGGTGAAGCATTAGTTGATTGATGGTTGAGATTGGGTAGAGCAATGATGGAAGTGAGCAAAGCGGTTTGCATTTTCATTGCTTCATTAAGATGTAAATCCACCATGTTAGAGATGGCTTAAAAATTGTCTAGGTGAGGTTGGTTCTTTGCTTGTGTTGGGAATTCTGTGAAACAGTGATTCTGCTGATCGAGAAACAATGGATTCTGCTGAAGAAGAGTTTCTGCTGAAGTACTATAAACATACAAAGTAGGAACTATCTTTGAAGTTATTCTCTTGAAGTAGTGGAGATATAGGTCTCTTGAAATCTGAAGCCGTGGATTACGCTTAAGTGATAGATCGGTGAAGTGGTATAGCGACATAGTGATTCTACCGATAGTGTGAATCCACGTAAGAAAGGCGGTAGCGATGTTATTTAATATTAGCCCATCTTTATTATTGTACCGCCCAAGGTGCGTAAGAAAGGCGGTGTATGGGAAAAACAAATGCTTAGTTGCATGCTTGTCTAGGTGCATGAGTAGTCTATATGTGTTTACATTTATTTATTTACATGCTTGTTCTTTTCCCAAGAAAGGAATAGTGTTCCTTGTCTATAAAAGGAACTTAGGTCTATTGTATTGTGACAACTTTTTCACAAAAACATTCAAGAAAAACCTCTATAGAGAGGGTGTAAAGATCCATAGAGGATCATTGTTTTAATAGAAAAACCTTGGTGATAACTTTGATTGTGTTCTTATTATTCCGCTGTGCATTCGATCAATCATTGTTATTATAGACTCTAGTTGAGTTCGGATCTTGGATTTCACAATTGGTATCAGAGCGGGTGGCTCTCGATCTTGAGTTTACAAGGTTTTTCGAAGAAAAGATACCAAAATTCGTAACTGTTAATAATTTTCGTAGTCTTTCTGTGTTTGCATTTTCAAACAATGATAACTTTTCGTGAACCGTTGGATCAAGTGAAATTTTGGTGGAGCTTCTATATACTCATCTAACTTTCCACCGAAGGATTGTTGATTTGAGGTCTCGGTCAAAGATACACGTGCCGAAAACTACTGCAGACACCATCATGTATGTTGCATTCTTCAAGTTTTTAGTGACACCAAAAGTGTCACTAAAGACCAAAAAGTGTCGTCTTCTGAGTTGATCGGTGCATTATCTTGGTTGTTTTGGAGTTCCTGAGGTTGATCGGTCGTATCTTGGTTGATTGGTGAATATAATTTATTGTGGGGCTCGGGCATGATCCGAGTTTGTTTACGCATTCGCATTGTGTATTCTTCTTTGAAGCACATATTGATTCTGTGAAGGTTTACGTGAGAATGGCGATCTTGATAATGATAGGATTATATAGTTGTGCTTGACTATTGCATCAAATTTTGCATTTGATCGTATCACACATTGGTTAACGTGGGATTCTATCACTTGTGATTGGTCATTAGAGCTGTGTGATCACGTGGGAATATTTGCATGTGCAATTGGTAGTTGTTTTAAAGCGATTTCAAGATGATGAGCAAGGAAGATTATTATAAAGGTTTCTTTGAAGGATATGACAGTCTTCCAATTGCTTTCATGGGCATCTCGGTACATACTTGTGATTATAGTTGTAAGGAGAGATATAATGAACTTAAGGAAGCCTATGATACTATGAAACCAAAGTACAATGAATGCTATGTTGATAATGAAGCTCATAAACTAGCATTAAAAACTCTAGAAAGACAAAAGGTATGGTTTCAAAAGAATCAAGTGGCTTATGAGGAAAAGATTAGGGTGCTAGAAAGTGATCTAAAATTTGCTAAAATAGATTTAAAACGTACTGAGAAAGAAAAAGCTGATGTAGTTTCTGAAAACCATGTGCTAAAAGTGAAACTAGATGAGGAAATAGCCAGACATAAACAATGGTTAATGTCTGGTGACAATCTAGCTAAAGAACTCTATAACAGTCAATCAGTGGTTTCTACAATAGGCTTAGGTTTTCAAAAGTATGTAGGGTTAGAAGCTAGGAATGATGGGCGTAAATCTACACCAGCAGGGTTAGCTAACTTTGTAAAAGAAGGTGATTTGCATGCTGTCCCTGGACCTATTAGAGGTGAATTCATGCCTACTGACCTGACCATTACTGTTGACTTTGATGGATCACACCATTTATATGGCAAAAAGTCAAGTGACTTACCAGACCTCAGTAGCAAATCTACTGACTTTGTCTCTTGTTCTACAAGTGACGAGTCATCAGACCTAAAGTCCACTGACTATGCCTCATGTGATTCAAGTGAGAAGTCTGACTCACCTAAGCACACGCCCATGACCACACCCAAGTCCATAGTAGCTGATGATGAGCTCAAAACAAAGCCAGTTGCTTATTCTGTTAAACACAATTTTGCTTCTACTTCTGTTTCTGATAAGTTTATGTGTAATAAACAACGTTGTGTTAAGGATAAGTCGTTTAAGAAGAAATCTTGTTTTGTGTGTGGTAGTAAACTCCATCTTATTAAAGACTGTGATTATCATGAGAAAAGGATGGGTGTTTCCTCTGGCCATAAGACTTCTAGACCCACATGGACTAATGTTGCTAGTATTCCTCCATTTGTTCCCAAAGCAGCACATGTGAGAGCAGGTAAACCAGTTCCTACTGGTAAACCAAAGGTGTATGCATCTGTTTCTGGTGGAGGATATTCTTCACCAGTGACTACTGGTTGGTGGAACAGTAAGGCAAGGCTTATGCCCTTTAGACCTAAAAGTTCTTATTTTCAGTCATGTACACCTTATGTATCTCATATGAATATGGCACATGTTGGAGTTAGAAGGGCAACTGCTGTTAAGCCATCAATAGGGCGTTTTTGGAAAACTCAAAGGAAAGATTCATTCTGGGTACCCAAGAACAATAGTCTTTGATTGAGGGGAGGCATAAGCCTAAGGGGAGGCTTATTGTTATAATTTTTTTTTGTATTCTAACCATTTTTGCAGCTGTTTGGATCCTCATACGCCTGAGGGGAGGCTTAGTGTTTCTGTTGACACTACAACTGTCTTTGGTTCCTGCTACTGCTTGATGGTATATTTTACATGTTTTGATTATTCCTTCTTAATCTTAGTTAAAAAGAAAAAAAAAAAAAAAAAAAAAAAAAAAACTCTAACCCGCTTGTTTGGTTTCTTCTCAAACTTGCAGGTTTTGGTGTTGGTTAATTACCACACCTAATGGTCTTCATCTCACCATGTCTTTCTGACACAAGAGTTGGCTAGCCCACAAGATTATGGCTTGTGGTAAAGGCTGCGGAAATCCATAAATGGTAATCAACTCACCATGATGATGACGGCATTCCATCAAAGAGTTGGCTAGTCCTGAGCAAACGGCTCCAGGTAAAGACATGTCAAATCCGTTTATATGGTTGCTGGTTTGCTAATAAATCAGATGGTTATCAGTGTACCATGGTTTTCGAACTTAAACATTTGGCTACTCCAGTAGTGATGGCTATTGGTAAAGAGATATCAAATCCATTATTTTCGATGATTCACCTCTCATAGGAGTTAACACACCTGGATGTGATGAGAATAGTTTGAAACTGATATGTATTGATGTACATTATGTCATTTGTTCTTTGCAAAGCCACGGCGTTTCAAAGTTTGGTCATCATAGAGATGAAATTGTCTTTGGGTCTTTACTCGATGTTCAAGTACAATCCTCTAGTTTCAAGTGTTAAAGATTGTTGGGAAGGATTGTTGGGAAATTTTTGTCATTTGTTGGTACAATCCTCTAGTTCGAACTTTTAAAGATCCGAAACTGGAACTTAAATGATACAATCCTCTTGGATTCTACAATCGATCTCATTTAAATTCCGGTTTAGGGAGGATTGTTGGAATTCGTGAAGCAGTGATTCTCACGATCGAGAAACAATGGATTCTGCTGAAGAAGAGTTTCTGCTGAAGTACTATAAACATACAAAGTAGGAACTATGCTGAAGTTATTCTACTGAAGTAGTGGAGATATAGGTCTACTGAAGTACTGAAGCCGTGGATTCTGCTTAAGTGATAGATCAGCTGAAGTGGTATAGCAGACATAGTGATTCTGCTGATAGTGTGAATCCACGTAAGAAAGGCAGGCGCAGTATTATTTAATATTAGCCCATCTTTATTATTGTACTGCCCAAGGTGCGTAAGAAAGGCAGGTGTATGGGAAAAACAAATGCTTAGTTGCATGCTTGTCTAGGTGCATGAGTAGTCTATATGTGTTTACATTTATTTATTTACATGCTTGTTCTTTTCCCAAGAAAGGGAATAGTGTTCCTTGTCTATAAAAGGAACTTAGGTCTATTGTATTGTGACAACTTTTTCACAAAAACATTCAAGAAAAACCTCCATAGAGAGGGTGTAAAGATCCATAGAGGATCATTGTTTTAATAGAAAAACCTTGGTGATAACTTTGATTGTGTTCTTATTATTCCGCTGTGCATTCGATCAATCATTGTTATTATAGACTCTAGTTGAGTTCGGATCTTGGATTTCACAGCTTGAGATTGTGGGTGGTCTTCCCACCTGAACTCATCAATATCCTCAATATGTGGGGAAAATGAGTGAGTTGGTAAAGCATGATCTCTATATAGTGGTCCATGGATATCTTTGTGGATTGGGTGAAAGAGTAGAGGTCTAGGTTCATCTTGAAAAGGATCATTTGGCATAAAGGATGCCCTTGGAGGTTCATGAGCAATACGCTCAATGGTGCCAAAAGATGGAAGAGGTTGTGGATTTGTTGGCTTAGGTGGTAAGTCATCCAAATCATCTGCAAATGGGTGAGGGGATGTTAGTGGTGTTGTAAAAATTTCAAGTGGTATAAGTTTTGGAGACTTTGGTGGTGAAGGCGTTTTGGATGGTTGTGATGGATCCGGTGATGGTGAGGTAACAATTGGTGTTTTTGTTGGTGGTGGAGTAGTCACAATAATGGTTGATTTTGGTGGTGGAGTTGGAGTACTTGAGTTTAGGAAGTTCCCATCTCTAATGGGTGATGAGATGTTGAGCGGTGAGGAGTCTGATGATGAAGACGTCAAGTTGATGAAGCTACATGGACGTACGCTAATTCTAGCGGTTTTCTTAAGTGGCTTGTTTGAAGGAGATGAGGTTGAGGATTTAGTCATTTTGACTTTGCTTAAGAGATGCAAGAGTAAGGAAAAGTGGTAATGAAGATGTGAAAAGTATCATCCATGAAGTGTTTAATTTATAGAACTAAGGATTCATGGAGAATTGTGTTTGATTTGATGTTAATCCATATAAAGATGGTGGTTTCTAATCATCTAAAGGTGTTTAATAACATGTCAAGTCATCCTAAGTCAATCCATTTATAATGTGTTGAGTAAGATATGAAAGATATGCAATAAATGAACTTCAATCATTGCAAAATCCTGAAAATAAAATAGCCATGGATTGCAAGGAACCAAATTTTTGGTTCCTTCCTTTTTGCAGAAAGGTAACTTGAGTGAATTTTGAGGAATTCCAAAATATGGTAGGAAATGCATGTCCTATTGGTCTAATTTAGTTCAAGACATCCTAATGTGATTAAGTATCAGTAAAAACTATCCTAGTAACAAAAGTGAGTGATCTAGAGTGCGGGATTAGAACAAGAGTTTAAAATATTTTATGCAGGTCCGCGAACCAAAAAAACTATACAAACGAAACCCTGTTTTCGGTTCCGTCTGGTCCGTATAATGGTTTTTTGGCGGAACCAAATTTTTGGTTCCGTGATGTCCGCGGGTGCAAAAACCTTAACAGGGGGATTTTTCGAAAGCCCGAACCCCGTTCAAATTTTGTAATTTTGCTGTAAAT
Organism: Chrysanthemum lavandulifolium; assembly: GCA_022545495.1. Taxonomy (NCBI): domain Eukaryota; kingdom Viridiplantae; phylum Streptophyta; class Magnoliopsida; order Asterales; family Asteraceae; genus Chrysanthemum; species Chrysanthemum lavandulifolium. The sequence goes on from CM040240.1 coordinate 89,624,277, forward strand.
ATGTGTAACTAATTAGTTGTGGTTAGGAAACAACAATAACACATATAATAACATACCTATAGGCATAGATTGAGCAGGGGCTAACGAATTTCATTACTAATGTGAAAAAGGGGTGAAAATTGATAACACAAAGGTGTTATCTCCCTGCAAGCCGAGGTTAGTTCACAGTTGTTCATAGTTTAGTTATCATCCTAGGAGAATAAACATACATAATACATCATTGTTTTAACATATTGTACCAAACGCTCATACAAACCTCTCACTGCTTGTCCAACTTCTTGTTCATCTTCGAGAGGTACCTGCCAATACATTTGAACATCCTTCTTGTTTGCTTGAACTCTGCTGATTGGTTTTCCAACTCGGGAAGTTGTTATAGGTACTCAAGTGGAGGAAGCCTAGAGTTCGGACGACCATCATCTTTGCTCATTGAGGATGATGATGAAGAGGGAGGTTGAACACGTTTGCTTTGATTCTTTGCAACCTTTTTGTCACTTAGAGGGACAAAGATGTGATCAACAAGAGAGTAGTCCAGGCATATCCCTTTAGAATTTGGTGGAATTAGTGCAAAGGCTCTATAGAGTCGGGTGAGAAGCATCCCATAAGGAAGGGCGGTGGTTCCTAGCAAGGGTATATCTGCCATCCTCTTGGCAATGTAGTAGGCTAGATTGAATGGTTGGCGGGTTGAAAAACTATAAAGCATGTAACAAAGGCAGCCATTGATGTGATCCGGATTACCTATAGTGCATAAGATATTTGCCCTTAGAATCTCTTCCCACTTTTTGAATTGTATCTTAAGCTCATTTAGCTCCATGCAAAAAGGATCCTTGTTGATTTCATTACCCGTATGGGTTGTCCTAGGCGTTTAAGCTCTAGGGAGAAAAAGATGTTCTCGGATTATTTCCTTTGCAACTAGAGGAGTGTCGTATGGAGGCATACGATCAACAATTGAATCAAGGATTGAAAGGGACCACTTATCCGTGTAAAGGCATGTACCTTCACATGGAATGCCGAGGACTTCCGGAAAATTACTTAGAGGAATGTTGAGGTGATGTTGGTTGATTTTGAAGCGAAGTGACAAAAGGCCATGATCATTGGTTACAAGCATTACACTAGCATAGAACTCTAGAACGAACCTAGAACAAATTTGTTCATTTATGTCTAGGAGACCATCAAAGTGAATGGTGGCAAGTTCATTACGAATGTTTGTGCCTTCAAGGAAAAATGGGTCAATGGTTCTACCCTCATGGAAATATCGTTTTTCTAGTGCCTTAAAGATTTTCACTTCTTCCTTAGAGAGACCCTTAGTTTTGTGGTGTTTCGGAATGTAGTTGGGAGTATCTTTGTGATCATAGAATATTGCGGGAGCCATGTTTGACCCTAGATACAAAACAATTCACATTTTAGTTGAAACGAAAGAGAATTTTGGTATTGTGTTCTAGTGTGTGTTTATATGAAAATGATGTGGAGGTGCGGTTATCTTTACTCTTTTTAATTCATAAAAAGAAATTCTTTAGTAGTTTAGTAACAAAACAGGAGATAACCCAAACGCTCCTAATTTAATGTAGCTTCAATTGAATGTACCTGAGAATACATATTAATTATTTACTTTCTTTAGCATTCAAGAGACATCATGCAAGTGATGAAATAGCGTTTCTATTTGTATGAACAATGAGAAATTGTTTGTCCTAAAGTAAGAAGTTTTTCATAAATTTGACATGGGGTTTTTATCTAATTATGATAATGCCTTATGAGATGTAATTCCTAACTAAGGGAAACATGATTAGTTAAGTAATTTAACAAATGTACTTCATGATTTTTCTAAGAAGAAATACATAATCCCCATGTTTGGTTTTGTGCATAAATTAGAAGCCCTAAACTCAGAATCAAGAGAAGGAAAATAGTAAGGAGACTTACAATGTTGATTAAAGCTGAGATTGGTTGAATAGAATACCTCGATTGTGAGTTAGGTGTGTTCTTGGATGAGTTTGAGTCATTTGTGAGTTATGAGAGAAGAAGTATTTGTTAAATATTTTAAAAAACTGTTCTAGGGAACCACGGATTGGACGGAACCAAAACAAGGGTTCCGTCCTCGTTGTCGGTTGGTTCCGTGGAACCAGATTGACTTTGGTCAATTTTTGTTGTGTTTGGTTAAACTAAGGTTTGGGTTAAGGTTATTAGTCCTAATCCAAGTCTAAGAAGATTATATGGTTCTTGTTTAAGAGGTTTTGTTAGGATGTCGGCAATGTTGTCTTCGGAGGATACTTTCTCGATTGAGATGTTTCCTTTTTGAACATTGTCCCGAAGGAAGTGATGACGAATTTCAATATGTTTGGTTCGAGCATGTTGAACTAGATTTTTGCTGAGATCAATATCTCTTTTGTTGTCACAAAGGATAGATATGTCGTTGAGTAGAATTTCGTAGTCAACGAGGGCTTGCTTCATCTAAAGAGCTTGTTGACATGCTTTTCCGGCTGATATGTACTCGGCTTCGGTTATTGAAATAGTGAGGGCTATTTGTTTCTTAGAGAACCAAGAGGTGAGACATTTTTCAACAAAAGTACAAATACCACTTGTGCTTTTTCTATTGACATAGTCACCAGCACGGTCCGAGTCGGCATACACTGTAACACCCCCAAAATTTGTTACAGTGAAAGACTTAATCAAGCTTTCGAGGTGCTACGGGATTGGTACACAACACAAGCATAGGAAAACAAGATAGCATAATTTGTTACATAAAACAATTCCAACATTTAGTCATTAGGTTACATTTATTCAAAATATTGAATGTAAGGTCCAAAAGAAAGCGTAAGTTAGGTCCACAAATATTATCAGAGTTTTAGTTGATCCTTCAACCATGCCTTTTTTCCAAGCCTCCAAGAAACAAGCAGTCCAAAACATCATCTTAGTTACCTGAGAAAACATGCTAAAAGAGTCAGCTAACGCTGGTGAGTTTATAGGTTTAACCATAAATTCAGTAGTGGACCTGATAGAGTTTATTTTCTATGTGGGACTAAGGCAGATATATATCAAACATTCCAACAATAATCCTTCCAATATCGAAACAAGAGTGAGATCTCAGTAGGACCCTAAGCGAATCTAGCCAGGAACCGACGATATAGCAAGGTATAATACGTTGCTATCATGGTCTAGGTCAGAAGTAGATATCTATTCTTAGCTAGACACCAACGATATAGCAAAGGATTGCTATCCTAGTCTAAGTCAACATCTACCGCATATCTAACCTTCACTAGTCAACACATAAGCAAATCAAAAAGTAGTGGCAGGTCTAAGAAAATAGTTTGCATGTATTCTCACCCCAAGTTTAATAAATCATAGTTAAAAAGTGGGGCTATGAAACTCACCTCGATTCCAGCAAAGCACAATTAGTCAACAGAAGCAAATAAGAATAGTAGTTAACAAGTGATTGCAACTACGGACTCGGCACAACCTAATAAAACAAAATTTCTTAACGTATATCCAAGAACGTATTAATTTTCCAAACTATTGCCAAGTATGTTCCGTTTTTATTTCCAAAAATATCTCGTTCTCAAATTAGTTATGAGCGTTTCGTATCATCATGTGTGGTGTCGAATCAATGAGACTCAAGTGAACTCATGCCAAACAAAAGACCACTACAAATTACTCAGAACACCATTTCATATAACAATCCACTAAGTTGTTGCAATATCCCAATCAATTGCTACGACTAAACTATACCAAGAGATTAAAACCTAAGGACTTAATAAGTTCATCGAACGAATGGTCAAATACTTATTCAATTTGTCAACTTGACCTTAATTCAATAAAAGTAATGAGACTACTTTGAGTATTATTTCTCGTGTTGCGTGCCCTCGAAACATTTAATAATTCACGTTTAATAGACTTTACATTTCATAACTTTTCCCTTTTTTAAATATTAGTTTCTGTTAAATATTAACTAACAAGGGTTTCGTTAATTAATATTTACCATATAAACTCTTATTATTTCTTTCCATGTCTAGTTATATGTATATATAATTATTTCCAAATAATAAATTTTGAATTATCGTTCGTTTCGAGCCACCTGTCCGAGTTTTGTAATTCTCGAGTCAAATAGTAAGTCATAATGTCCAATATAATTTAAAGTCCATGTTACGGCGTTGTCGGGGTCAACCGAGACTAGAAAGTCACGGTGACACCGAAGTTGCATAAAGTATCACAATAATATATATCAAGTCGAAATTTCGCCAATCATAAGGGTTACTGGCCCTAAACCTACGGCTCGGCAACTCGAATCCGCAAACAAATCCAAATCTAAATTCAACACCAACAACCAATTTCAATAATAATCCAAAAACCCGACACCAAGACCCTAGTGGTCTTGGTCTATTCTCGGCTACAACCAAACGACCCAAACGAATCCTTTTGGTCTCGGCTTACCTTCGGCTCCACATAATCAAACTCAACTGGACCTCTTGGTCCTGGCTACTCTCCAACGACAACAAGAATAACACCAGCCGGACCCTTTTGGTCTCGGCTCACATTAACCAAAGCTAAACGGACCCTCATGGTCTCGGCTTGCATCCACAACAACAACAACTTCAAGAATTTATTCCAAATACAAGTCAAAACATAACCATGAGAACAATAATAATCACAACAACAACAAGGACAACAATAACGACCTAAACTCGACACACACGACACTTCTTGATACCAACAACTTTTTACGTTTATGTTTTTATTAATAAAATGTGTTTCCATTCGTTTTTTATCTTAACCCGAACAAAAAATAATAAAAACGTGACTCGATGAGTTACGAGTTGACTCACACCGAGTCACCAACGAACGTGGCTTGCGTTTTCCTACCTTCTTTTGCTCGAACTACTCGTTTTTTATGGTTAAAAATGATGGTGATAGTGTTTGGTGGCGCGTGGGTGTTAGAAAGGTGGTGGTACTTCTTGGCGCGTGCGGGTGATGTAGGGTGATAAGGAGAGTGTGGTGAACGTTTTGGTGGTGGTGGTGAGGTGTGGTGACCGGCGGTGATGGTTGGTTGGGTGGTTGCCGGCGGCGGCTAACAAAAAGAGAGTAAAGAAAGTGTATTTTAGGGTTTAGGTGGAAATGAGGATGAAATGGTGTGGTGCTAGAGTTTTATTTCGACTAGGGACTAGTGTTGTATTTATTTAGAACCAAGGGGGCGCCAGTTTAACAACACAAGGGCCATTATCGTAATTTTCTTAAACTTTCCCGAGACATGACTAACGACTCGTAAAATATATTAAATGTGACTGAATAATTTTCTAAGTTGCGCCATTGTTCTTAAATCTATTTTTCCATTAAAAATGATCATAAACACGTCTATTTTCGTTTAACGAGTCAAACGTTATTTTCGGATTGTTAGGTTTATATTATGCCGACTCGCGTAGTGCCTAATATAACTTACCATCAACAATCATAAATCATTCAATCATCATAATAATCCTCAAAATCTAATAAACGATACGAATAATATTTCAAGTAAAGGCTCACAAAGATCAAACCGAGTTTTTAGTTTTGGGTTATTTAGGATTATTCGTGACAGCATATATAATTAAAATTCAATTTTCCGAGTTGTCACATACACTATGGTTTCTACACCCATTCCTTTGGGATACCATAATCCTAAGTGTGTAGTGCCTTTAATGTATCTAAATATTTGTTTCACGGCTTCAAGATGTGATGTTTTAGGATCTTCTTGAAAGCGAGCACATAGGAAAACACTAAACAAATGTCGGGTCTACTAGCTGTGAGATAGAGTAGACTACCAATCATTCCTCTATATTTAGTGTTATCCACGGATTCTCCTTATTCATCCTTGGTGAGCTTAGTTTCTGAGGACATGGGTATTTTGATAGGTTTAGAGTCTTCAAGACCAAATTTCTTAAGCATATCCTTTATGTATTTAGATTGGTTAAAGAATATACCATCTTCTAATTGTTTAATTTTAATTCCTAAAAATAATCTTAGTTCTCCCATCATACTCATCTCAAACTCGTCGTGCATGATTTTTGAGTAATCATCACATAGCTCTTTACAAGTTGATCCGAATATGATGTCATCTACATATATTTGGACGATGATAATATGTGAATCCTTTTTCTTGGTAAAGTGAGTATTATCTACTAAACCCATGGTGTACTTATGTTCAACTAAGCAAGTTTTAAGTCGATCATACCATGCTTTTGGTGTTTGCTTAAGTCCGTATAATGCCTTTTTAAGTTTGTAAACGTGATTTGGTTTTTCATAGTTGGTGAACATAGGAGGTTGTGCGACATAGACTTCTTCATTAATGAAACCATTCAAAAATGCACTTTTAACATCCATTTGAAATTTTTTGAAATCATGTTCACATGCATATGCAAGTAAAATTCTAATTGACTCGAGCCTAGCAACGGGAGCAAAAGTTTCATCGTAGTCAATACCTTCTTGTTGATTGTAACCTTTTACTACTAGTCTAGCTTTGTTTCTAGACAATACACCATTTTCGTCCATCTTATTTCGAAAAACCCATTTAGTTCCAATTATAGTATGATTTTTAGGTTGAGGCACTAGTGTCCAAACATCATTTCTAATAAATTGATTTAATTCTTCTTGCATAGCAATGACCCAAGATTCATCTTTAATTACTTCATTTATATTTTTCGGTTCAATAGATGATAAAAAAAAGTAGTTACTTTGATTTTGAGCTTGTGATCTTAAGGTTCTTTGATTTAATTATCCTATGACTTTATCTAAAGGATGAATTTTAGATTCTTTGATATTGATAATCTCTTCATTTAATGGTTCATCTTCCTTGTTATTATCATTGTTTTCTTGATTTTCAACAAGTTGACTTTCAAGTAAGTCATCATCTACCAAAGGTGATGTCTTAGAAGGAGGTGGACTTTCGTCAAATATTACATTTAATGATTCTTCGACTCTCATTGTTTCTTTGTTTAAAACAATATATGCTTTGCTAGTTTATGAATAACCAAGAAACACACATTCATAAGACTTTGAATCAAATTTGGTGAGATAATCTTTAGTATTTAAAATAAAACATTTACATCCAAACACTCTGAAGTATTGGTATGTGCTTAAACACACACCATTTCTTTACCAAATATAGACCCAAAATAACCAGAAAAGAGCCGTTTATTGCTAATATCTATTGGTTTCTTGGGTTTATGCATGTGTCGGTACGGATTTAATAAAATACACAAAAGAAAGCCAAATCAAGACAAAAACCCAAGAACGAGAGAGAAAGAGTGCTAAAGCTGAGCCGAAAGGTCAGAAGTGAGCAATTGTGAAGATTTTTATGCTGAGAGGATAATTTATGAAAGATTTGTTCAACTTTAAAGAAATGGCAGAATCAGTCCCTCAAGTTTCAGCAATTGGCAGAAATAACCCCTGAAGATTCAAATTTGGAAAGTTTAGTCCTTGGTGTATTTGGAAGTGACAAGATTGGCCCTTGGATTACATTTTCAGAAATTATAGATTTAGTCCCTGGATTTTCAGATTCTACACTAATGGTCCCTAAGTATTACACGGATCCAATCTTAAGTCCAAATCCATTTATATAATCCCCTTGGCCCATGAAAACTAGTTCAAGCCCAATCCTACAAAAAGCTCAAAGGTCAAACCAGTAATAAAACCGGTCAACATGTCAACTTTTACTTACCTTCGGTCAACTAAAGTCAAAAGCAATAAAAAATTAAATCATCCCAAAAGTTTACCCGCCCAAATGAGTTCTTCCCCCTTTTCACCATTCCCAGATGTATGAACCCTAAATTGCCCTTTGCATCAATTAGCCACAATCACTTAAATTAAGGGTAATCAAGTACTTTTACCTGACACACCTGACACACGGAATGCCACGCTGGCAATCCGTGTGTCATTCCACCCATCTCCTGAGATCTGATTGGTTGCGCATACGTGGAGAAATGATCCAAGGGACATAAGAAGATGGATGATGCTAGAAGATGATCTGAGGGTGGTAATTGCTGAAAAGAAACACACCAAACTCGCTTCTGGATCCTTCTATTAGCTCAAGCTCACCTATAAATAGGACCTTCATTTAGCATTGTATTTATGTAGTTATTGAGTAGAATAGTGTAGTTTTAAAAAGTGTTTTTAATTTTCTAGTTAATTTCCAGTAATTGTATTTCATTTGTACTTAAAGCGTCTTATTAATAAAAATAATTTTTAGTTCTGCTCTTTAAATTTCTCTTTTCATTTCTGTTTTTATAATTTCATTAAGCTTAAGCTCTTTTCAGTAGTAATCTTAGCTTATTTACTATTCAATTCAGCTTGTAAGTTTTCCTAAACAAAAATTTTAAAAAAATAGAAAAATCCTTAAAAATTAAAAACATATCAATCTTATTTGAAAATTAAATTCAGAAGAAGTTTTTGTTTCCAGAAGCTTTTATAAGCTAAATGATGGCTTATTAAGTGTTTTACTATCATCTACTCAGATTCTACTCTAAATTCATACTTTGGTCAACAAAAGTCAAAACTGCATAAGTGAACCTGAATTGCTGATGTGGTGATGGATTTGGGTTGATTGTATTGATTTGGGGTTGATATCAGAATTTAGATAGTGGTTCATTGATCTTCTGTTAGCAAACCATAGTGGTTGGACTCTTGTAAGTCCCATTTCTCTTTCAAATTTTGAATTTGTAGTTAGATTAGTGTTAATTGTGTTCAATTTAGTTTACTTGTTCATTATTAAGCTTAGTTTACTGTTGTTTAAGTTAGTATTAGCATTAATCTAGTTCTGCATATTATTTGTCATTTCTGCATAGCATAGATCAGTATTGGATTTAGTGTTAGAATATTATTAAATTAGGTTAATCTAGTTGTAATTTGGTTAATTGAATCTGGTTAATAGATTAATTAGGCCTGGATTTAAGTGTGATTTAGAAAATCATTGAATCAGTCATCTTAAGGAGTGTTTGTTTAATAGCATTGATCTGTGTTAGAGGCTAATTCAGAGGTATAGATTAGTCATTTTAGTTCATTTTAGGTAAAACTAAGTCAATTTAAGTCTTATCTTGCATCTGTATTCCATTTAAGTCAAAATTGCATCAGATCTGTTCTAATAAGCATTTTAGTTAGAGTTAAGTTGATAGAACTTGCATCTTGGGTCTAGAATCTTATAAGATAGGTTAATTAGGTCATTTTGCATCATAAATTATCATTATCATTCTGTTTATAAAGATCAAATTTCATTTTAGTCAAAATACAAATCTGTTTCAAAAGTCAAATGTGCAGCACAGGTTTCTGAGTCATAAAATTTCTAGATTTTTAAAATCCTCATCTGTGTTTCAAATTCAGTGCAATTCTGGAATTAACAAGTTTGGTTGGTGGTCTATTTCAGAGTATTTTTAGTTAAATTTTGTGAAATTTTTAAAGAGAAAAATACAAAAATAAGCCAAAATCTTTTTTGAAGTCCCCTTTGTGGTCAAGTTTTAACCCAATGTCCAAAATGGTCATGCTGTGACCACTCGACTCATGACTCCGCCCAAAATTTGCCACGTGTCCAAATGAAAGTACATTTTTTGTACTTTTTTTATTATTTGTACTTTTTGTACTTTTAGTTGGACACGTGGCGAATTTTAGGTGGAGCTGCGGAGTCGAGTGGTTGCGCATGACCATTTTGGACATTGAGTTAAAAAGTGACCACAAAGGGGACTTCAAAAAATATTTTGGCTTATTTTTGTACTTTTCTCATTTTTAAATCACCTAAATCAGTGCTTAAAGTTGGTCTAATTTTACTTAAGTGCCTTGTGCACTTGATTTTGTGTTAATCAGACTACTTGCAGAGCTTGTTTTGAGCTCAAATTTGGTCTAAGTGTTCATTGGTAGGTTGTTTAGAGGGTCTCACATCTGGTTTTGAGTTTCAAGTTGGTTTGGTTGCTTATTTTTAAGCTAGAATAGAGGACATTAGGCCTGTTTAGCATTAGTTGAATCTGAACCAAATCACTTGTAGCTTGTTAAACAGAGGTGTAGAAAAGCTTCTTTTAGTTCATTTCAGTTGATTTTAGCTTAAAATGGGTTATGGTAGCTTATGGTTCAGTAGAATAGCTTTTAGCTTAATCTTAGTAGCTTAATTAGGAGCAGTTTCACTATAGCTTACATTTCCAGTGTTCTAAAGTATATTTTACCATTTCTCCTTGCTTCCTAATCATTTTTTAGAATTTTCCTGAAATTTTCATATTTTTCCATCGCTGTTTACTATTTTTCTGATTTTAAAATAGTTTTTAATACAAATAAATCAAAAAAAAAAAAAAAACTCAAAAAAATATGTTTTCAATTTTCATAGAAAAACTTAAAAAATATGTTTCAATAATTTTCCTAGTTCAAATAATAATTTTTAGACATTTAATTAGATTAAAATAGTTTTTAAATCATAGAAATTAGAATATAATTCAGAAAAATACAAATCCAATTTTGAAAAGTCTTTTTAGTTATTTTAGATTTTTAAAAAATATTTTCATATTTTTCCACTCATTCTTCATAATTTTTAGTTATTTAGTTCTAATTTTAAAATTAGAAATTAGTTTTTAATTCAAAGCAATTCAAGAAAAATCATAAAAATTAGTTTTAAATCTTAATTAAGTTTTAAATTGCATTCTTAGTTAAAAAGTAATTTTAGATCACATTTAGGAATTAGTTTAGAGTAGATTGCATTTAATTCGCGTTTCGTTTAATTCGTAATTTGCATATTAGTTTTAATTTGTGTAATTAGTTGTATTTTTTGCTTTCCCATAGATTTTGGTTCCCTTTTATGCTTCCCATTTCCCGTAGTTTAGATAAAATCAAATCAAAATCCAAAACATCGAGCATTTTAATAACAAACCTTAAACGACGTTGTCCATTCACACCTCGTTGGGACACGACCCAGATTTCCTAATCCGGTATCACATATCACTCACGGGACTTGATTGACTAACCTTTTTCCTAAGAGGTTTTTAAATCAATCCTTGTGTTTATTTTTGATATTGATATTGTATATTTTCTCCCTACACATACAACATCACATACCAAGTATCCTAAAGTATGCTTATTGCCTTTATAAAGTTCAAAAGGTGTTTTGTTCAAGAATGGACATATTAAGACTCTATTTAAAATGTAAGTAGATGTGTCAACGGCGTTACATCAAAAATTTTGAGGTATGTTTTGTTCATTAAGCATTGTTCTACTCGTTTCTTGAAGAGTCCGATTTTTACGTTCTACTACACCATTAGATTGGGGAGTTCGAGGAGCCGAGAAATTATGTGTTATACCATTAGTATCACAAAAGGTTCCAAATTGTGTCTCATTATCGAATTCATGACCATGTCCGTTCGGATTGACACAATGTTACTACCTAGTTGGTTTTGAATTTTCTTACTAAGTATTTCAAATTTATCAAAGGCTTCATTTTCGGTTTTCAAAAACTTTGTCCAAGTGTATCTTGAATAGTCATCTACTATAACCAAAGTGTAGAAGTTTCCTGCATAACTTTGTATAGCGGATGGACCAAACAAATCCATATGCAATAGTTCTAGACACCTAGTTGTAGACACTATGGTTTTAGCCTTATGGCTACTATGAACTTGTTTCCCAATTTTGCAAGCATCACAAAAGTGTTGGTCATATTTTAACTTGGGTATGTTTCTAACTAGTTCTTTTGATGACAAGGATTGGATTAGTCTCATATTAGCATGACCTAGGCGTCTATGCCAAAGAGTGGAGTTGTCATCTATGGTATTAAGGCAAAGTTTATCCCTAGATGTTATATCTATTTTCATGACATACATGTTATTTTTCCTAATTTTGTTTGCTACGGTGATTCCATATTTTAGGATCTTACTACCATTTTCCTCAAAGAGGATTTATACTTTTTATCGCATAGTTGGCTAATGCTAAGTAAATTAAATCCTAATCTATCAACACGAGAAATATTTTCAATAGTGAGAGATTCATGAGCGATCGTACCTTTTCCAATGATTTTGCTCGTAAGATTGCTACCGAAAGTAACATTACCTCCGTCATACTCTTGATATGTAGAGAAGAGACTTTTGTTTCTCGTCATATGTCTTGAGCATCTACTATATTTTATCCATTCATCTGGTTCCAAGCCGACTTTCAAGCACACCTATGAAACATACAACTCAAGCATTTGGTCCCCAATATCTCATGGGTCCGTTTGGGTTAAACATACTATTTGCTTGGTTTATGTATGGAAATGATGGATATGGGTTCCATGGCATGTAATTTGGAGTTTTTATGGTCTAGGGAAGTTTTGATCCCAATCGGTATGTTGATAGTTAGGTTGTGTGTTGTAGTTGCTATTAGGAAATGAGCGTTTCGAAATAGATGTTTTAGGCCTTTGTTAAGTAGTTTTTTTTATCTAAACTCGTTTTTAACAAGTCCTACTCTTGTTGTAACAGCAGGTTTTTGTCTAATAGTATCTACGGATTTCTTTGTGACTTTAACAAATTCATTACAAGCCTTTTTGCAAACATCCTGTTTTTTTGTAGACACCACAGAACCAATGGGTTCAATGGACGGAACCATATTTTTGGTTTCGTCTAATCCGTGGTTGTCTAAGATGGATGGAACAGTTTGTTTGTCTTTTTCGGCCTTGTTGGTTTGACTACTTTTAATTAATACGTCATTAAATCCTACTCCATTTTTATTCCCTGGTACTTTTTGTATTCTCATTATTTCATCCGCACATGAAATACTTCTATCAAACTTTTTGAACTTAGAGTTATGTTTGATAAGCATTTCTTGTGTGAGTTTTAACTTTTCTATTTTGAGTCCAAGCTCTTGACATGATTTACAAACATTGTCATTAGCTTTGCTCTATTCTAAGTGTTTTTCCTTTTCTTTTAACTCATAAACTTCATTTTCTAAGAATTCCTTTTTAGTTTTTAAAAACTTGTTTTTGGTTATAATTTTTAAACTTGGTTTGCATAAATGGTTATATTGTTTTTGCAATGTATCGTCGTCAATGGAAGAGTATGATGAGTCAGAATGTGCCTCATTTGATTCTTAAGCTATGAGAGCGATTTCCTCCTTTCTTGGCTCTTCGTCATCGTCTTCACTTCCACTCCAAGCACCACTTACAAACGCTCGTTGATTTTTGCTTTTTGGTGGCTTGGGACAATCTCCTATTAGATGGCTTGTATCGCCATATCTAAAGAACTTTATTTTTTTGTCATCACGGTCTTTCCGGAATGACTTCTTGTCATCTCGGGGTTGCCTCACAAACTTCCCTCTTCTTCTAAAGAATTTCTTGAAATCTCTTACGGCCATGGCATATTTCTCATCTTCACTATCCGAGCAAGATTCTTCATCATCACTTGATTCCGCCCTTGCTTTTAAAGCAACGGATTTGACTTTTTCTCTTTTGCCTTTGATGATTTTCGAATCTTTCTCCATCACCATCTCATGAACTTTGAGATTTCCAATTAGCTCATCAATTGAAATTATTGAGAGATCTTTTGATTCTTCAATGGCTGTCACTTTTGCTCTCCATTTTGGATGGAGTGCTCTAAGAAATTTTCTGACAAAATTCTTACTACGAAAAGATTCATCAAGTGCTTTCAGAGAAGTAATAGTAGTGTTAAATCGAGCAAATCCACAATAAATGGTTTCATCTTCAGAAATAACAAATTGTTCATATTGTTGAACAAGAAGATCAATTTTGTTATCCTTGACTTGTGAATTCCCTTGATGTTTGATTATTAAATATCTTTAGCGGTTTCACACATAAAAATTCTTTCATACTCCTTTTTAGATAAAGCATCATTTTTGCTTCATTGTTTTTACCAATTAGTTTCTTTTGTTCATCGTTAGAAATATCTTTTGTTGTGGGATTATAGTCACCTTTAATGATTACATACCAAAGATCTATATCTTTTGATTTCACGTATGTTTCAAAGTGATTTTCCAATAGATAAATCCATTGGGTTCAAAAAGTGGTGGTCTTTGCATAGATTGCCCTTCTTTAAAGTTTTCAGAATCCATGGATCGTTTCAAGTTTATAAAATAGAATATATTTTAGAAAAATCTTGAGCAACGAAGCTCTGGTACCAATTGTGGAAAACTAGAGGGGGGTTGAATAGTTTTACCATTTTAAAATTTGATTTGCTTTGAATAACAATGTGTGAATTCAAACAATATAGATAATCAAGAATAATAATATGCAAGTAAAGAAATAAACGATCAAACCACAACACGGTTATTTATAGTGGTTCGATCTACAAGGACTTTTTTCCTTGCCCTACTCCACTCCCCAAGTCTCCAACTCGAGAGTTATCTTTGCTAATCAACAAGCTCCTTTAACCAGCAGAGAAAACCTTTACACGTCACTTACACAATATGTCCGACACAAAGCTAGATGTCAATTTCTTTTACAAGGCAACAACCACTCCCAACACATTATGTGTTTTAAGGACTAAAATACTAACCAATCACTATCAGAGGTTTATGATGTTTAGGTACAAACAATGATGTATGAATAACAACAATTTACACAACTATAGATAAACAAGACTTGCAACAATTTGTTGAAGCTTGGAGTGCCTTGATCTTCTTTGCTACAAAAGAGGATCACTAAAAATGAAATAAGAATGAGTTAGATGAAAGACAATGAGAGAATGTATGTGTTTTATGCTTATGATGGATGATAAAACAACTTGTTGTGGTTGCTATTTATAGGCAAAGAGCCCAGCAAACCACGGATCATACGAAACCCGAAACCAAAAAATTGGTTCCGTCCTTGTTAAAATTTGGTTTTGTGGGGTCTGTCAGAAAATCTTCACAAATCTAACAAAATATTCACCATATCTTACCAAGATCTTAACATATCTTACCAACATTTCATTGGATATGTTGAGTGACAATCTAAACAAATATCCAAGAAATCTTTCAAGGATTTCTATGATGATGCAAGACATGATGTAATATGCATTTTTATTTTTAGTTTTATATGTTTATGTAAATAACTATTTTAATGTATATGTTATCAAACTAAAAGAATTTAATTAGATGAGTGAAAAAAAAGTTTGATCACATATGTTTTTCTAAGACAAAAACTAATTTACTTGTGAAAAATTAAAAATGTAATGTGTCTTTCTATTTAACATCTAATAGTGGCATTTTTCTTAAAGTGACAAACATTTTGTGTTTAAGAAAAACTTGTAGCTATATCTAAAAGTCTTGACAAGATTGATAATTTTACCAAAAATGAAATTTATTATTGTTACCAACAAAATATAGCAAAGATCGTAAAATATAAATAACATTTTTTAGACGATATTTGTATTAACAGTATGCATTTAGATTAACTAGCAAAAGGGTGTTCAAATGACTTAGTGGTTTCACATGGTTCTTTGGGTACAATAACATGCTTACTTTCACATAGTTATGCAGGCTTGCAATCACAGACTTTAAATGGTTTCATGTGTTGAATTTAATCGACTATAAACAACATAGTTGTGTAAGATTTGGATACAAAATGCTTAGAACCAGTTTACCATCTCCCTTAAACCACTTTCCAAACACCCCTTTATCAATATGAAAGATCAAACAAGGACCACATAAACTTATGGTCAAAGCCAAAATGAAAGATCAAGAAACTACACATCAGTAAGGTCGTATAAATGCAAACCATTAAAACATCATGCTGATAAAGATAAATCATAACATCATATTCATCACCATAAAAACTAGATACATAAACTATACACGAATCAAAAACCCACACCCCAAAAACCACAAAACACTACTTGTGCACCAAACCCTAACCTAGTAACCCTTCATTCATCTTCATAACAAAGAGGAGCTTCTCACGCGCACTAAGATGGGATTCAGTCACCATAATTTGGAAACGAGTTGCCTTCTCTAAATCACGCTTTTGCACACGCTTCAACAAACGAACACTTTCCACAGCCAAACATTACCAAGTAACCTTTCAAGCTCCTCGATCATCTCTCCCCTATCTTTAAGAGTAGCAGTAACCTCCTCGCAAAGCTCTCTTAACTTCTTCTCAAGCTTAATGTCGTTATCTACTTCCCTCCCGATTAAAAGTAGCATTTGATCTTTCATCATTCTAGATTCCGCAACATTTGCTAGCTCTTTAAGACGAGCCATTAATGAGACTGAAACTGATGTACCAAATATTTTTTAAAGGTTTGTTAGGAATGAGAATGCTTCTGTTATGGTAGGCTTAAATACAAGAAGTATATGGAATTTGGAAGGGTTACAAGGTATTTGGAAGGGTGAATAGTTGGGTCTTATCAACTAAATGTTATTAGTGAAAAGATTAAGAGGGCTTGGTTCAAATGGAGGAACAGGAATGGGAAATGTAAAGGCAATGCTAAGGAATATAATGAGTATTGCATTAACCATTGATTTCGTTAGTTCTAAAACATTCAAAAAAAAAAGACGACACATCCACGAGAAACAATTTTAGGGTAGTGAAATTTTGAAAAAGAGTGAAACATAAAAAAAATAAAAAAAAATAAAAAAAATAAAAAAAATAAAAAAAAGGAGGTGGGTTGGAAGTTTCATGGGTGATAAATTCCATAACCCCTTGTTTGGGGTAATGGTCCATTGCATAATAGTAAATCAAGCATAACTAATGATTATCTTTCTAATTCCCCACCCTCTAAGAGTCTTGCAAATATCATTCCTTAGCATAAGTCTTCATTGGAAATACAAGATGGCAGGTGAGAGTAAGGTGGGCGGGAAAGATAAAATGACAAAAAGGCCCTCACGTGGATGGCAAACGATGGCACTTAACAGGGCAAAATAACAAGTGTTAGCCATAATGGCCTGGTTGTAACAAAAAGTCCAGTTTAGGGCATTTGCTAAAAATTCTTGTCGGGAGTGGCCGGCATGCAAAAAGTAGTACTTTAAAGATGAAATATGTAGTTTACCCTAAAATGTAATACTTGGAGATTGTATGCATAAGCAAAATATTTTTTCCACATACGAACCGCAAAACAAATGAGTATTACGTGGAAAAGAGTTTTCCCTGCTAAAACGGTTATTGGTTACCAGATTATTAACAACAACAAAAAGACTTATTGAAAGATTGTTGGTCATTTTATTAATAAAAAGGTAAGTGTTTCAATTCAGAATAAAATTGTAATTACGTTGATGTTTGTACCTTCTACCTAAAGTTTTTAATTTACATTCCAAATGAACAATTTTTCGAATTGACTCCAAAAAACATAATGTACTAATCCAAATACATATGCTTGGAAATACAAGGCTGAATAACTTTCGTATTGATGAGTGTGTAAATACTCATCATTTTGGTCAATCTGAGCGCAAAACATTTAAAAACACTCGAAATGCATCAAAATACTGAAAATATCCCAAAATTGTATTTTATATGTTTCGGATGCAAAATGTTTAAAATCGATGAAAACGAGCTAAGTTTGCATAATTGGCGCTTTTAGTCCTCAACTTTCAAATCTTGACAAAAATAGTCCCGAGCATTAAATCAAAATAAAACAAAAAGTCCCAAAGGTCCTTTTGAAATCAAAAGTTGTCAAAATAATCCTTGGGTAAAAGTTTGGAGAATTTACAAGTTTGGTCCTTCAAGTTTCAAAATTGGCAAAAATAGTCCTTGGAAGTTTAAAATGGAAAATCTTTTATGGTCCTGTACTATTGAAACTTGTCATAATTGGTCCCTTGAATAATTTTGCAAAATGGCGATTTGGTCCTTGGTTTTGGTGAATTGCAAAATGGTCCTTGTATTATTAATACCAAACCTTGACCCTTGACCCCGCCAAATGACCTTGACCCCGCCACTACACCTTGACCCCCCTATTATTAACCCCGTGTCTAATACCCCCGGTCAAACCATGGTCAAACCCCCTTTTTCCTCCAAACCACTTCTTCACCCACTGCTCTGCAAAACCACTCCATCAACTCACCTCCACTCACACTCCACAACCTTATCACTCCACCTCACCAAACCAACAAGAAGCATTTAATGCTTCTCCTTCCTTGCACTCAACCCCCCAGGTTGATATACCATTTTGGCGCCAAAACTCATCAATGGCTAAAATAAGTCAAGTGATCCAATGGTCCGAAAAGAAGTGGGATTTGCTCGGAGGACAAGGGAAGACTTTTGCTGAATAAATAGAGGAAGAGAAGAGAGAGAAGAGTAGTAGTTTTTAGTTTTAATTTTCATGTATGTCGTTTTAATTTAAATGTCTTAATTAGTTTCTAAAATTGTAATCTTAAGCTTTCTTGTATTGAACTTAAGTTATTTAGTCTATTGTAACTCATTTTAAAGTATAATTCAAAGTTTGATAAAGTTTCATGTTTTTATTTTCGTTATAAAATCGGTTTAAATGTTCTAAGTATCAAGCTTCAAATAGCTTTATTTCAACTCAAATAAGCTTACTTAAGCTATTGATAGCTTTTAGTAAGCTTTATAACTAATTCAAACAAATTTGGTACTTGGTCAACAAAAGTCAACTGTGGGGAAATTTTGGTTAGCAGTTATGGAAATGGATATTTGGTTGATGCAGATATGGTTAGCTTGGGTTGGATTTGGTTTAGAATAGGTAGTTGGTTCGGTTTGTTTTAATGTTGGAATACTTGCTAGGACTTATTGTAAGTTCATTTAGTATATTTTGCATAATCTCCTTTTGTGGTTAATTTTAGTTTAGATCTGTTCATTTAATTTGTTTGTTAGGTTAATTTGATTCGATACAAGTTAAGCATTAGCATTGAGCTAGTTCATTAGTAAGGTGAGTTAAATTTGCATTTAGTTTCTTAACTAGTGTTTGGATCAGATCTGTTAATTGAGTTAGAGGTTAGTACATTGGTTAAGATTTGTTGTTTTAGTCTTGTTTAGGTCTATTTCACTCATATTAGTCTTAGTTTGCATTTGCATAGCTCAAAAGTCAAAATCACAAATAAATGTTCTAATTTGCATATCTGTTGGAATTTTACGGATCATAAGCTTGCATTATGTTTAGAAACTAGTTAGAGTAGCTTAATATAGCTTTAGTTTAGCTTAAAACATCACATTCGGTTCACAAATTAAGCTCAAAACTCATTTTAGTCAAACTTCTCATTTCGTTGTCAAAAGTCAAAATTGAAAACTCGGTTTTCACCAACCTTTGTTGATTTTTCATAGATTCATTTTGGTTCAATTCAAGTGAAATTTTGGACTTAACAAGTTCAGTTGGTCAATTATTGAAATCGATTTTGTGAAATTTTAGAAATTTTCTTAAGCTCTTAATCGCCTTGTCAATAAGCATCCATATGCCTGCTGTCACACTCGGATACACCGAGTGTGAAAGCAACTCTTGCAAGCTTTGCACAAGCTTCAAATTAGCTTTCTAGGTGCGAAACTTGGTTTGAGATAGTTTTGGTTGGTGGTCTTGAGGATCTCAATTTTGGTTTTCACAAAGCTCTTTTGAATAAGTCGGTGCTTTAGCTCAAAAGTAGATAGAAAAAGCTTTTGGCACTTTAAGTTTAAATCATCAAATCATTGTAGCTTGATAATTTAGATGGTATAGCTTAGTTGAATTTAGTTAGTTTTAAGTAGTTATAGCATAATCTAGCTTACGTGTTCATTTGGTGTCTCATTTGTACATTAGCTTATTACAAGTGCTTATTTATAAGCACTTTTTCTCTGACTTCATAATCTTGCACACTAGTATATGTTTTATATTTTCATAGACTTAGAATATTATTTTAGACTTTTCCTGAATTTTCATAATTTTTCATCTTGTTTGCTATTTTTCCTTATTTAAAAGCAGTTTTAGGACTTTTTAATTAGCCTTTATTGCAAATAAATCGGAAAAGCTTCAAAAAATAAGTTTTCAATTTTCATAGATTAAGATAAATATAAAAAGCAAAAAATAATTTTTCCATAATTTTCCTAGTTTAATTTGTAATTTTAGCAATTTAATTAGTTTTAAATAGTTTTTAAATCATAGAAATTAGAATATAAATCAGAAAAATACAAAATTAGTTTTGAAAATTCTCTTTAGTTATTTTAGATTTTTGAAAAATAGTTTCACAATTTTCCTCTTTATTTTCATAATTTTTAGTATTTTAATTTAGTTTTAAAAGTTTAAAATTAGTTTTTAATTCAAATTTATAAAAGAAAAATCAAGAAAATCCAATTTTAAAAATAGTGATAGCGTTTATTTAATATAATTTAGCTTTTAATTTTCTTTCATTTTCCTTTGTCATCTAGTATCAATCATAAACCTTTTCTTGTTCAATATCACCCGATCACTTCTACGTTTGGTTATTCAATCGCATACACTCGTTGGGACTTAACGACACGGGAAACACTAAACTCTCCGGACTTAATTGCATTGCGTTCTCAAATGATTGACTTTTATTACGGTTGACCATTCACAGTGGTTGACTTGTGTAATAAACCGACCGTTTGGAGCGAATCAAATTTTTGGCGCCATTCTTGGGGGTGTGCTAATAATCTTACGTTTAGCAGATTAGTGATTTGAATATTCACTCCTTGTTCATACCATCTATATATATTTATATTTTCTTATAAAATCCAAAATCCAAAAACATCTTAAAACATATAAAACACAAAAATATTTTCTTTTGTTTCTACATATATATAAAACCATAAAACCAAAAGATTCTTCTTTCCCCATTTTCATAATTCCCTTGGCTCGAGATTCCTTAGAGTTAACTCTAGTGCATGCGCACTCGTTCTTCTAGATCATTGAGTCCTTTTCGTGATCTAGCGAAATTCCTAGAAGACGTTCTCATAGGCGTCTTTGCCCGAATAGTCGAACCCGAGATTCGTACTATTCCAAGCAACAATATGGCGAGACGAGCGAACTATGGCGAAATGCTCCGGCACCCACCGAGGGTTATGGAGATGCCATCATTTTACCAACAATCAATTCGATCACTTTGAATTGAAGACACATTTGATCCAACTTGTGTCTACAAATCAATTCCACGGGTTTGATCGAGAAGACCCGTATGCACACATCCGTTGGTTTAACAAGTTGACCTCAACGATCAATTTCAAAGATGTACCACAAAAGTGATCAAGTTGATGCTATTTCCATTCTCACTTGAGGCGGCCGGATTTGGTGGAAAAAGAACCCCTCGATCCATCGAAACTTGGGAGGATCTTGTTCAAAAGTTTGTCAATTATTTCTTTCCTCCATCAAAGACAACTAATCTTAAAATGAAATTTCGGATTTCGTCAAAATTTCGATGAAAACTTTGGAGAGGCATGGGAGAGATTCAAAGATCTCCTCGAAATGCCCCATCATGAATTCACGGAGCTTCAACAAGTTAATATCTTTTATAATGGGTTGAGCAGTAGCGATCAAGATTCTTTGAACGAGCCGCGGTGGCAATATCTTGAATCGTAAGCCTAAAGATGTGATTGAGATTTGCGAAATAAAATCAAAAGTTCCTATTTCTCGCAACAAAGTCAATATTCGAACACTCGCTTCTTCATCCGGTAACTCTTCCGAGTTAGCCGCTCAGATTAAGCCGCTCTAACGGACGTCATCCGTTGTATGATGAAAGAGGTAAAGGAAATCAAAAGCGAAATTCATAAGCGGAACCAATCAAAGCCGTAAACAAGGTGTGTGAAACTTGTAGTGGTCCACACGCGTATTATGATTGTCAAGCAACCGATGCTTCTTTTACCAAGCTCCGTAGCTTCGTAAACCACAATCAATACCGACCACAAGGTGATCCTCACTACCGTGCACCTAGCGGTATGACACCACCGGTTTTCCTCTGTGCAAAACCATGGCAATCAAAATCGCTTTGTTCGAATCAAGGACAAAACTTCAATAACTCTCAAAATTTCAATCAAAACGGAACAATTTCAACCAACCATATCAAGCTCCAATCGGCAAAGTTATCAACAACCTTCTCAAGCTCCCTACCAAATGACTTCATGAAAATTCTTGAGTCAAGCATCGTTCAATGCAAACTCGGATCAATAACATGAGAGTTGAGCTAAAAAGGAAATTGATACCACAATGTCTCGGCGAGACAAATGAGTTGAAGAATATGATGAGCGGTTTCATGAACATGAATATGAACAAAGCTTCGTCATCTTACGGAGGACTCCCAAGCAATCTAGTTCCAAATCCAAATGCCGAGTTGAAAGCCGTCACCACTCGTAGTGGTAAGACACACAATGGACCTTCGACTCCAATGCCTCCTCCACCGGGAGCAATGAGTCAAGTTACCAAGGATACAACGGACAAGGTGCATTTCTCAAGCCCACGGTACAAGACACGTCCCACCTTCGGTAGTCAAGCTTTAAGTCCGGAACCCAAGTTCGAAGACAAATTCGAGCGAAATGACTTCCGTCCGGCTCAAAAGTCTAGTCGACTTCCTTACCCATCAAGATTGCATGATGAGAAGCTCAAAGACAAAACCAAAGAGCAAATGGAAAAATTTTCCAAATTTTCAATGAACTACACTTTGATATAAGCTTCGTTGATGCTCTCGTTCTAATGCCCAAATTTGCATCCACGCTTAAAGGCTTCTTGAGCAACAAAGATAAGTTATCCGAGATGGCTAAAACCCTCTCAATGAGCAATGCTCGTGGTCCTTCTCAAGAAGCTTCCCAAAAGCTTGAAGACCCGGCGAGTTTTAATCCGTGTGATTTCTTGGGGATGGTTCAATGCTCCGCCTTGGCGATCTTGGCGCAAGCATTAACCTCATGCCACTCTCGGTATGGAAGAAACTGTCTCTTCCTAAACTTACATCCACTTGTATGACACTCGAGCTAGCGGACCGTACCATAACTCGTCCACTTGGGATAGCCGAGGATGTCGTGGTGAAAGTAGGAAAGTTTCACTTTCCCACCGACTTTGTTGTAGTAGACTTTGATGCGGATCCTAGAGTTCCCTCATCTTGGGAGAGCTTTCTTGAGAGCAGTCGTGCTCTAATTGATGTATTCTTTGAAGAGTTGACCATACGGGTTGACAACGAAGAACTCACGTTTAATATCAACCAAAACTCCAAACCTCTATCCAAGCAGTGTTGCCACAATTGATCAAAAATCGAAAGAATCAATGCAACACTCTCAAATTTCACAGTTAAGAGGAGTCACCAAAAGCGTCTTGAGCTAAAAGCTTTGAAAATCAACCCGGTTCAAACAAATGGTTTGAAAGTTGTACCAAGGAAGTCAAGAGTGTTCTTGATGATGATGATCTAGAATCGGAGACTTTATCGGAAGTGGTGGAAATTGCTAGCTCTAAGAGCACACCACTTGTCCCACCTCGGAATCGGTTTATCGTATCGAGTTTGTTAACTCGTGGATGAAACCAAACTCTCTTGATTTCATCCGGATTGGATGATGATGTTTGTGATCCAATGGGAGACATTCTTCCCATTGAAGAATTGCTCAAAATGATCCATCATCTCCTAGTCTTATTATTCCCGACTCTTCCATCCCTTCTCTCACTCCGGATGAGGAAGATGACAACTTTGGAATGAAGTCGATGCCTTTCTTAGTGATGAGTCGATTCCAACAGAATCGATAATACTTACTTTGATTCGAGGGGACATCCTTTTACGGAAAATCATTGATTGAAGAACCGTTTCCAACCCTCCCTACCGGAATTTCATTGACAATCACCATACAAACTTCAAGACTAAGTTTAAAAATGTCAAAATGGTGATTTGCTTTTTCTTGATGAGGAATGGACTTGCATTCTCATGCACATCTTTATTCCATTCTTCACGGATGGTGTGGTTGCTCTTTCCTTTTCTCTTTCGGGAATGAGGACACCATCTTTGACCCGTATCATCCTTTATAGTTTCTACTATTAACAATACCGCGGTTGTATCTCGTCGGTGTGGAACTTTCGATGTTCATATGTTTATTAACACCGTGAGCGAAAGTCCGATCGAGATTGGTTTTCCACGTTGCTTTCCCATGAACCAATGAATGCGGGATCGAGTCAAGCTAGCGACTCGGGAATCAAAAACAATAGCACACTATATGGGTTTTCACCCGTATTTCGACTTCTTTCTACTTTCTACCACCCTAGTGTGGGGAGTTGCCCATTGTTGTATATAAGTTTTCCAAAAAATAAAAAAAAAAAAAAAAAAAAAAAAAAAAAAAAATTCAAATAATGGCCGTAGTATTTCCTTTTACGTTCTATGTTTCGGCATAACCGCGGTACTTTGAATATTGAGGGCAATATTCATTTCTAGTGTGGGGGAATTCTCACGAATTTTATCATGTAATTATACCACCCAATTCCCCATTTTTGCCAAATTTTTTTTTTGGAGTAAGTGTTTTGCACTTACTCGACTTATAGTTATCGATCCGCCATGTCTAATAAACAAAAGGATTGGCTAATCCAGAGCAAACGGCTCTTGGTAAAGATATCTCAAATCCGTTGACGACTTGCAATTTGCCCAAAATTGTATGGTGTTCATTCACCATATCTTTAATTAGTGAAGAGTTGGCTAGCCCGCAAGTTTATGGCTTGTGGTAAAGGCGGTTGGAAAACCATAATTGGTAATCGACTCACCAAAAAGATATATTATCTAAGAGTTGGCTAGTCCGAAGCAAGCGGCTTCGGTAAAGACAAATCAAAACCGTTGAAAGTCGGTGATTTGCTCAAAATCATTTGGTTATCATTGTACCAAGGTTCTTACTTGAACTGAAACAATTGGCTACTCCGAGTAATGGCTTTTGGTAAAGAGATTCAAATCCATTAAGTTTTCTCAAAAGATTGCTAGGGACTAGCAATAGTTTAGTGTGGGGATTGATGAGTGTGTAAATACTCATCATTTTGGTCAATCTGAATCGCAAAACATTTAAAACACTCGAAATGCATCAAAATCTGAAAATATCCCAAAATTGTATTTTATATGTTTCGGATGCAAAATGTTTAAAATCGGATGAAAAACGAGCTAAGTTTGCATAATTGGCGGTTTAGTCCTCAACTTTCAAATCTTGACAAAAATAGTCCACGAGCATTTGTTTTAAAATAAAAGTCACCAAAGGTCCTTTCAAAATCAAAAGTTGTCAAAAATGATCCTTGGGTAAAAGTTTGGAGAATTTACAAGTTTGGTCCTTCAAGTTTCAAAATTGGCAAAATAGTCCTTGGAAGTTTTAAAATGGAAAATCTTTAATGGTCCTTGTACTATTGAAACTTGTCATAATTGGTCCCTATGATAAATTTTGGAAAATGGCGATTTGGTCCCCTTGGTTTTGGTGAATTGCAAAATGGTCCTTATGTATTAATAACCAAACCTTGACCCTTGACCCTTGACCCTTTGAACCTTGACCCCCCGCCATATTGACCTTGACCCCCCCCACTTGAACCCCGGTCATAACCCCGGTCAAATAGTCAAACCCCAACCCTTTTCCTCCAAAACTCCTTCTCCTTCACCAACTGCTGCTGCAAAACCACTCATCATCACCTCACCTCCACTTCACTCCACAACCTTATCACTCCACCTCAAAACCAACAAGAAGCATTTAATGCTTCTCCTTCCTTGCACTCAAACCCCAGGTTGATATACCATTTTGGCGCCAAAACTCATCAATGGCTAAAATAAGTCAAGTGATCCAATGGCCGAAAAGAAGTGGGAAATGCTCGGAGGAGAGTGGAAGACTTTTGCTAATAAATAGAAGGAAGAGAAGGAGAGAAGAGTAGTTTTAGTTTTAATTTTCATGTATGTCGTTTTTATTTAAATGTCTTAATTAGTTTCTAAAATTGTAATCTTAAGCTTTCTTGTATTGAACTTAAGTTATTTAGTCATTGTAACTCATTCAAGTATTAATTCAAAGTTTGATTAAGTTTCATGTTTTTATTTTTTGTTATAAAATCGGTTTAAATGTTCTTAAATCAAGCTTCAAATAGCTTTATTTCAACTCAAATAAGCTTACTAAAGCGTTGATAGCTTTTAGTAAGCTTATAACTCAAGTTCAAGCAAATTTGGTACTTGGTCAACAAAAGTCAACTGTGGGGAAATTTTGGTTAGCGATTATGGAAATGGATATTGGTTGATGCTGAGTTGATTTGGGTTGGATTTGGTTTAGAATAGGTAGTTTGGTATTGTGTTTTAGTGGTTCTTTGTTCTTTTGCAAGTGAGTAACTTTGGCTATTTCAAATGTAAGTTCATTTCAAGAAATTGCATAATATTTCGTGGTTATTGTTGTTTAGATAGTTTTCATTTAATTTTGTTAGGTTAATTTGATTTGGTATTAAGTTTTAGCATTAGGCTAGTTCATTAGTATAGAGTTAAATTTGCATTTTAGTTTCTTAAAGGTGTTTGGATAAAAGATGTTTCAATTGTGATAGAGGTTAGTACATTGGACAAGATTTGTTGTTTGCTTAGTCTTGTTAGGTATTAGTTCACTTATATTAGTCTTAGTTTGCATTTGCTATAGCTCTTAAGTCAAAATCACATTTAAATCATCTTAATTTGCATAATGTTGGAATTTAGAAGGATCATAAGCTTGCATTTATGTTTAGAAACTAGTTAGAGTAGCTTAATATAGCTTTATTTTAGCTTAAAACATCACATCGGTTCATAAATTAAGCATCAAAACTCATTTTAGTCAAACTTTCATTTCGTTTCAAAAGTCAAAATTGAAAAACTCGGTTTTCACCAACCTTTGTTGATTTTTCATAGATTCATTATTGGTTCAATTCAAGTGAAATTTTGGACTTAACAAGTTCAGTTGGTCAAGTTTTGAAATCGATTTTGTGAAATTTTTGTAAATTTTCTTAAGCTCTTAATTAGCTTGTCAATAAGCATAAATATGCCTGTTCACACTCAAGATACATCGAGTGTGAAGCAGCAACTTCTGCAACCTTGCACAAGCTTGTTTTAGCTTTCTAGGGCTGAAACTTGGTTATGAGATAGTTTGGTTGGTGGTCTTGAGGATCACAATTTGGTTTTCACATAAAGCTTTTTGAATAAGTGGTGCTTTAAGCGCAAAAGTAGATAGAAAAAGTTGTTTGGTTTTAACTTATTTAAATCAGTCAAATCATTGTAGCTTATATTTTAGAGGTTTAGCTTAGTTGAATTTAGTTAGTTTTAAGTAGTTTTAGCATAATCTAGCTTCGTGTTCATTTGGTGTCTCATTTGTGGACTTTAGCTTATTTTAAGTGCTTATTTATAAGCACTTTTCACTCTGACTTCATAATCTTGCACACTAGTATATGTTTTATATTTTCATAGACTTAGAATATTATTTTAGACTTTTCCTGAATTTTTCATAATTTTTCATTCTTGTTTGCTATTTTTCCTTATTTAAAAGCAGTTTTAGGACTTTTAATTAGCCTTTATTGCAAATAAATCGAAAAGCTTCAAAAAATAAGTTTTCAATTTTCATAGATTAAGATAAATATAAAAAGCAAAAAATATTTTTCCATAATTTTCCTAGTTTAATTTGTAATTTTAGCAATTTAATTAGTTTTAAATAGTTTTTAAATCATAGAAATTAGAATATAAATCGAAAAATACAAAATTAGTTTTGAAAATTCTCTTTAGTTATTTTAGATTTTTGAAAAATAGTTTCACAATTTTCCTCTTTATTTTCATAATTTTTAGTATTTTAATTTAGTTTTAAAAGTTTAAAATTAGTTTTAATTCAAATTTATAAAAGAAAAATCAAGAAAATCCAATTTTAAAAATAGTGATAGCGTTTATTTAATATAATTTAGCTTTTAATTTTCTTTCATTTTCCTTTGTCATCTAGTATCAATCATAACCCCTTTTCTTGTTCAATATCACCCGATCACTACACGTTTGGTTATTGATCGCATACACTCGTTGGGACTTAACGACTGGGAAACACTAAACTCTCCGGACTTAATTGCATTGCGTTCTCAAATGCTTTTATTACGGTTGACCATTCACAAGTGGTTAACTTGGGTTGACCGTTTGGGACGAATCAAATTTTAGCGCTTGCTTGGGGAGTCTGTGCTAATAATCTTACGTTTAGCAGATTAGTGATTTGAATATTCACTCCTTGTTCATACCATCTATATATATTTATATTTTCTTATAAAAATCCAAAATCCAAAAACATCTTAAAAATATTTTTCTTTTGTTTCTACATATATATAAAACCATAAAACCAAAAGATTCTTCTTTCCCATTTTCATAATTCCCTTGGCTCGAGATTCCTTAGAGTTAACTCTAGTGCATGCGCACTCGTTCTTCTAGATCATTGAGTCCTTTTCGTGATCTAGCGAAATTCCTAGAAGACGTTCTCATAGGCGTCTTGCCCGAATAGTCGAACCCGAGATTCGTACTATTCCAAGCAACAATATGGCGACGAGCGAACTATGGCGAAATGCTCCGAGGCACCCACCGAGGGTTATGGAGATGCCATCATTTTACCGACAATCAATTCGATCACTTTGAATTGAAGACACATTTGATCCAACTTGTGTCTACAAATCAATTCCACGGGTTTGATCGAGAAGACCCGTATGCACACATCCGTTGGTTTAACAAGTTGACCTCAACGATCAATTTCAAAGATGTACCACAAAAGTGATCAAGTTGATGCTATTTCCATTCTCACTTGAGGGGGCCCGGTTTGGTGGAAAAAGAACCCCTCGATCCATCGAAACTTGGGAGGATCTTGTTCAAAAGTTTGTCAATTATTTCTTTCCTCCATCAAAGACAACTAATCTTAAAATGAAATTTCGGATTTCGTCAAAATTTCGATGAAAACTTTGGAGAGGCATGGGAGAGATTCAAAGATCTCCTCGAAATGCCCCATCATGAATTCACGGAGCTTCAACAAGTTAATATCTTTTATAATGGGTTGAGCAGTAGCGATCAAGATTCTTTGAACGCACCGCGGTGGCAATATCTTGAATCGTAAGCCTAAAGATGTGATTGAGATTTGCGAAATAAAATCAAAAGTTTCTATTTCTCGCAACAAAGTCAATATTCGAACACTCGCTTCTTCATCCGGTAACTCTTCCGAGTTAGCCGCTCAGTTAACCGCTCTAACGGACGTCATCCGTTGTATGATGAAAGAGGTAAAGGAAATCAAAAGCGAAATTCATAAGCGGAACCAATCAAAGCCGTAAACAAGGTGTGTGAAACTTGTAGTGGTCCACACGCGTATTATGATTGTCAAGCAACCGATGCTTCTTTTACCAAGCTCCGTAGCTTCGTAAACCACAATCAATACCGACCACAAGGTGATCCTCACTACCGTGCACCTAGCGGTATGACACCACCGGTTTTCCTCCTGTGCAAAACCATGGCAATCAAAATCGCTTTGTTCGAATCAAGGACAAAACTTCAATAACTCTCAAAATTTCAATCAAAACCGAACAATTTCAACCAACCATATCAAGCTCCAATCGGCAAAGTTATCAACAACCTTCTCAAGCTCCCTACCAAATGACTTCATGAAAATTCTTGAGTCAAGCATCGTTCAATGCAAACTCGGATCAATAACATGAGAGTTGAGCTAAAAAGGAAATTGATACCACAATGTCTCGGCAGACAAATGAGTTGAAGAATATGATGAGCGGTTTCATGAACATGAATATGAACAAAGCTTCGTCATCTTACGGAGGACTCCCAAGCAATCTGATTCCAAATCCAAATGCCGAGTTGAAAGCCGTCACCACTCGTAGTGGTAAGACACACAATGGACCTTCGACTCCAATGCCTCCTCCACGGGAGCAATGAGTCAAGTTACCAAGGATACAACGGACAAGGTGCATTTCTCAAGCCCAAGTACCGACACGTCCCACCTTCGGTAGTCAAGCTTTAAGTCCGGAACCCAAGTTCGAAGACAAATTCGAGCGAAATGACTTCCGTCCGGCTCAAAAGTCTAGTCGACTTCCTTACCCATCAAGATTGCATGATGAGAAGCTCAAAGACAAAACCAAAGAGCAAATGGAAAAATTTTCCAAATTTTCAATGAACTACACTTTGATATAAGCTTCGTTGATGCTCTCGTTCTAATGCCCAAATTTGCATCCACGCTTAAAGGCTTCTTGAGCAACAAAGATAAGTTATCCGAGATGGCTAAAACCCTCTCAATGAGCAATGCTCGTGGTCCTTCTCAAGAAGCTTCCCAAAAGCTTGAAGACCCGGCGAGTTTTAATCCGTGTGATTTCTTGGGGATGGTTCAATGCTCGCCTTGGCGATCTTGGCGCAAGCATTAACCTCATGCCACTCTCGGTATGGAAGAAGCATCTCTTCCTAAACTTACATCCACTTGTATGACACTCGAGCTAGCGGACCGTACCATAACTCGTCCACTTGGGATAGCCGAGGATGTCGTGGTGAAAGTAGGAAAGTTTCACTTTCCTACCGACTTTGTTGTAGTAGACTTTGATGCGGATCCTAGAGTTCCCTCATCTTGGGAGAGCTTTCTTGAGAGCAGTCGTGCTCTAATTGATGTATTTTTGAAGAGTTGACCATACGGGTTGACAACGAAGAACTCACGTTTAATATCAACCAAAACTCCAAACCTCTATCCAAACAGTGTTGCCACAATTGATCAAAAATCGAAAGAATCAATGCAACACTCTCAAATTTCACGGTTAAGAGGAGTCACCAAAAGCGTCTTTGAGCTAAAAGCTTTGAAAATCAACCCTGGTTCAAACAAATGGTTTGAAAGTTGTACCAGGGAAGTCAAGAGTGTTCTTGATGATGATGATCTAGAATCGGAGACTTTATCGGAAGTGGTGGAAATTGCTAGCTCTAAGAGCACACCACTTGTCCCACCTCCGGAATCAGTTTATCGTATCGAGTTTATTAACTCTGTGGATAAAACCAAACTCTCTTCAGTTTCATCTGGATTGGATAATGATGTTTGTGATCCAATGGGAGACATTCTTCCCATTGAAGAATTGCTCAAAAATGATCCATCATCTCCTAGTCTTATTATTCCCGACTCTTCCATCCCTTCTCTCACTCCGGATGAGGAAGATGACAACTTTTGGAATGAAGTCGATGCCTTTCTTAGTGATGAGTCGATTCCAACAGGAATCGATAATACTTACTTTGATTCGGAGGGGGACATCCTTTTTCTGGAAAATCTGTTGATTGAAGAACCGTTTCCAACCCTCCCTACCGGAAATTTCATTGACAATCACCATACAAACTTCAAGACTAACTTTAAAAATGTCAAAATGGTGATTTGCTTTTCTCGATGAGGAATGGACTTGCATTCTCATGCACATCTTTATTCCATTCTTCACGGATGGTGTGGTTGCTCTTTCCTTTTCTCTTTCGGGAATGAGGACACCATCTTTGACCCCGTATCATCCTTTATAGTTTCTACTATTAACAATACCGCGGTTGTATCTCGTCGGTGTGGAACTTTCGATGTTCATATGTTTATTAACACCGTGAGCGAAAGTCCGATCGAGATTGGTTTTCCACGTTGCTTTCCCATGAACCAATGAATGCGGGGATCGAGTCAAGCTAGCGACTCGGGAATCAAAACAATAGCACACTATATGGGTTTTCACCCATATTTCGACTTCTTTCTACTTTCTACCACCCTAGTGTGGGGAGTTGCCCATTGTTGTATATAAGCTTTCAAAAAAAAAAAAAAAAAAAAAAAATTCAAATAATGGCCGTAGTATTTCCCTTTTACGTTCTATGTTTCGGCATAACCGCGGTACTTTGAATATTGAGGGCAATATTCATTTCTAGTGGGGGAATTCTCACGAATTTTATCATGTAATTATACCACCCAATTCCCCATTTTGGCCAATTTTTTTTGGAGTAAGTGTTTTGCACTTACTCGACTTATAGTTATCGATCCGCCATGTCTAATAAACAAAAGGATTGGCTAATCCAGAGCAAACGGCTCTTGGTAAAGATATCTCAAATCCGTTGACGACTTGCAATTTGCCCAAAATTGTATGGTATTCATTCACCATATCTTTAATTAGTGAAGAGTTGGCTAGCCCGCAAGTTTATGGCTTGTGGTAAAGGCGGTTGGAAAACCATAATTGGTAATCGACTCACCAAAATAGTATATATTATCTAAGAGTTGGCTAGTCCGAAGCAAGCGGCTTCGGTAAAGACAAATCAAAACCGTTGAAAGTCGGTGATTTGCTCAAAATCATTTGGTTATCATTGTACCAAGGTTCTTACTTGAGCTGAAACAATTGGCTACTCCGAGTAATGGCTTTTGGTAAAGAGATTCAAATCCATTAAGTTTTCTCAAAAGATTGCTAGGGACTAGCAATAGTTTAGTGTGGGGATTGATGAGTGTGTAAATACTCATCATTTTGGTCAATCTGAGCGCAAAACATTAAAAACACTCGAAATGCATCAAAATGATGAAAATATCCCAAAATTGTATTTTATATGTTTCGGATGCAAAATGTTTAAAATCGGATGAAAAACGAGCTAAGTTTGCATAATTGGCGGTTTAGTCCCTCAACTTTCAAATCTTGACAAAATAGTCCACGAGCATTTGTTTAAAACAAAATATCATTTAAGGTAAAAGTTGTCAAAAAAATCCTTCAAAAGTTTGAGAATTTACAAGTTTGGTCCGAAGTTTCAAAGATTGGCAAATTTAGTCCTTGGCATTTTTAAATTGGAAAATTAGCTTTAATGGTCCTTGTACTATTGAAACTTGTCATAATTGGTCCCTTGATAAATTTTGGAAAATGGCGATTTGGTCCCTTGGTTTTGGTGAATTGCAATTATGGTCCTTGTGTATTAATACCAAACCTTGGCCCTTGACCCTGCCAAATCAACCCATGACCCCCGCCTTGAACCCTTGACCCCTATTATTAAACCCGGTCAAACCCGTTTGAGTCAAACCACCCCGCCACCCTTTTCCTCCAAAACTCACTTCACCTTCACCAACTGCTCTGCAAAACCACTCATCCCTCACCTCCACTCACACTCCACAACCTTATCACTCCACCTCCAAAACCAACAAGAAACATTTAATGTTTCTCCTTCCTTGCACTCAAACCCCCGTTGATATACCATTTTGGCGCCAAAACTCATCAATGGCTAAAATAAGTCAATCATCCAATGGTCGAGAAGAAGTGGGAAATGATCGGAGGAGAGAGGAAGACTTTTGCTAATAAATAGAAGAAGAGAAGGAGAAAGAGAGTAGTTTTAGTTTTAATTTTCATGTATGTCGTTTTTTAATTAAATTGTCTTAATTAGTTTCTAAACTGTAATCTTAAGCTTTCTTGTATTGAACTAAAGCAATTTAGTCATTGTAAAGATTCAAATCCATTAAGTTTTTCAAAAGATTGCTAGGGACTAGCAATAGTTTAGTGTGGGGATTGATGAGTGTGTAAATACTCATCATTTTTGGTCGAATCTGACGCAAAACATTTAAAACACTCGAAATGCATCAAAATGATAAAATATCACAAATAAGTTTTTATGTGTTTCAAATGCAAAATACCAAAATCGTGAAAACGTATCAAGTTTGCATAATTGGCGCTTTAGTCCCCAAGTTTCAAAAGTTGTCAAAAATAGTCCCCTGTAAATCAAAATAAAACAAAATATCATTTAAGGTCCATGGGATTCAAAAGTTGTCAAAATAAACCCTTCAAAGTTCAGTTTTGCAAAATGGCAACTTTAGTCCCTGAAATTTCAAAGATTGACAGAATTTACCCCTGGACATTTTTAAATTGGAAAATTAGCATTTTTAGTCCTTTGGTAATTCTAACTTGTCAAAATTGGTCCTCTTGATTAACTTTGGAAAATGGCAGATTTGGTCCTTGGTTTTTGTGGAATTGCAAAAATGGTCCTTGTTAATTAATACCAAACCATGACCCTTGACCCCTGCCAAATCAACCCATGACCCCCTTACTTGAACCCTGCCTATTATTAAACCCCAGTCAAACCCCGTTTGACTCAAACCACTCCCGCCACCCTTTTTTCCCTCCAATACCACCTTCACCTTCACCAACCTGCCTGCAAAACCACTCATCCCCTCACCTCCAGCTCACACTCCACAACCTTATCACTCCACCTCCAAAAACCAACAAGAAGCATTTAAAGCTTCTCCTTCCTTGCACTCAATCCCCCCCCTGTTGATATACCATTTTGGCGCCAAAACTCATCAATGGCAAAAAATAAGTCAAGTGATCCAATGGTCCAGAAAAGAAGTGGGATTTGCTCAGAGGAGAGAGGGGAGCACTTTTGGTGAATAAATAGAGGAAGAGAAGGAGAGAAGAAGAGTAGTTTTTTTTTAGTTTTAATTTTCATGTATGTCGTTTTTATTTATACTGTCTTAATTAGTTTCTAAAACTGTAATCTTAAGCTTTCCTATATTGAACTAAAGTTATTTAGTCTATTGTAACTCATTTTAAGCATCAATTCAAAGTTTGATAAAGTTTCTTGTTTTCTATTTTCTGTCATAAAATCAAGTTTAAATGTACTAAAAGCCAGGCTTCAAATAGCTTTATTACAACTCAAATAAGCTTATCTAAGCTATCAATAGCTTTTGATAAGCTTATAACGCAAGTACAACAAATTTTGTATCTGGTCAACGAAAGTCAACTGTGGGGAAATTTTGGTTAAGCAGTTATGGAAATGGAATTTGGTTGATGCAGAGCTGGTCTTGGGTTGGATTTGGTTTAAAATAGGTAGTTTGGTATTGTTTTAGGTCGCAATTGTCGGGATTGTAAGTGCTTATTACACCTTGTTGTCTCCTTTTGTTCTTAAATCTGCATTAATATTGTGCTTCTTAATTCTGTGTTTGTACTAGTTTTGATTTCTACACTCAGATACAACTAGGTTAGTTTGAGATAGATTGAGCATTGTTCAGCAGTTTGTAGGTTTAAACTTGCATTTTGGCTTTGATAAGGGTGTTTGGTTCAAGCTGTTACATTGAGTTAGAAGGTTAGGAATTAGTTAAGAACTGACATTTGAGTCTCACTTAGGTATATTAGAGCCAATTCAGTCACTAATTTGCACTCTAGAACTCAAAAAGTCAATATCACATTTAAATCTGTCCTAATTTGCATATCTGTTGGAATTTTACAGATCATAAGCTTGATTTATGTTTAGAAACTAGTTAGAGTAGCTTAATATAGCTTTAGTTTAGCTTAAAACATCACATTAGGTTCACAATTTAAGCTCAAAATTCATTTTAGTCAACTTTTCATTTGTTTCAAAAGTCAAAATTGTAAAAGTCGGTTTTCACCAACCTTTGTTGATTTTTCATGGATTCATTATTGGTTCAATTCAAGTGAAATTTTGGACTTACAAGTTCGGTTGGTCTATTATTGAAATCGATTTTGTGAAATTTTTGGAAGCAGTTTTAAGCAATTAATTAGGCGTCAATAAGCTCAATATGCCTGCTCACACTCAAGATACACCGAGTGTGAAAGCGAACCTCTTCAAGCTTTGCACAAGCTTCAAATTAGCTTTCTAGGGTGCGAAACTTGGTCTTGAGATAGTTGTCGGTGGTCTTGAGGTCTCCGCTTTGGTTTTCACATTGGCTTATTGAATAAGTGGTGCTTTAGCTCAAAAGTAGATAGACAAACCTGTTTTGGCACTTAAGTTTAAATCACCAAATCATTGTAACTTATAATTCAGTGGTATAGCTTAGTTGAATTTAGCTCATTTCAGGTAGTTATAGCATAATCTAGCTTCTGTGTTCATTTTGTGCTTTCTAGTGCTTATTTGCTTAATTTGAGTCTTATTTATAAGCACATTTCACTCTGACTTCATAATCTTGCACACTAGTATATGTTTTATATTTTCATAGATTTAGAATATTATTTTAGACTTTTCTTGAATTTTTGATTTTTCTATTATCGCTTGCTATTTTTCCTTATTTAAAAGCAGTTTTAGGACTTTTAATTAGCCTTTATTGCAATTAAATCGTAAAAGCTTCAAAAATAAGTTTTCAATTTTCATAGATTAAGATAAATATAAAAAGCCAAAAATATTTTTCCATAATTTTCCTAGTTTAAATAGTAATTTTTAGCAATTTAATTAGTTTTAAATAGTTTTTAAATCATAGAAATTAGAATATAAATCAGAAAAGAACAAAATTAGTTTTGAAAATTCTCTTTAGTTATTTTAGATTTTTGAAAAATAGTTTCACAATTTTCCTCTTTATTTTCATAATTTTTAGTATTTTAATTTTGTTTTAAAGTTTAAAATTAGTTTTTAATTCAAATTTATAAAAGAAAAATCAGGAAAATCCAATTTTAAAAATAGTGATAGCGTTTATTTAATATAATTTATCTTTTTAATTTTCTTTCATTTTTCCTTTGTCATCTAGTACCATCATTACCCCTTTCTTGTTCAATATCACCCGATCACTTCACGTTTGACTATTCAGTCGCACAGCTCGTTGGGATTTAATGACCCGGGGAAGCACTATGCTCTCCTGGTTAATTGCATTCTGTTCTCAAATGATTGACTCTTGTTGATCATTCCTGGTTAATTTGGGTTGACCGTTTGGGACGAATCATTTATTATTTCTACATTCACACCCTTGGCTTTCAATGTGCTCAATGTTGAGTCCAAAATACTCAACATTTGTAGATTAGTTTCGCTTTCCTAAATACGCCATAAATCACACCGGCTCTGTCTCTCCATAACGCTTCCTTGATTCTTGCCTCCCGCCTTGAGCCTCATGGAAAGAAAAAAAATGTCTTAGATATAAATAATTTTGTGAAGTGAATCTCTTTGGTTGTTTCAGACTCATATGGGTCATGAGAGCTCCATGAAAAACAACTTTGTTTTCAAGGATCAACATGGGTAAGTGTCCATTTGGACCATGTTTCGTGAGCCAACTTGTAGGCTTGAAAACTGTCGACTTCTTCAAACTCTTGGTTAGGATCATCCAACAATGATTCAGCGCTTTTTCTGATTTCAGATTTAAGGGAAATTGAATAACTATTAACATGTTAACTAAGTTGCTAAACATTTTAAATGAACATGCATGTAACACTTGTTTTATACGAACTTACACGAGCTTAACTTCGGTCAATCTCCACCAATGATAGGAACTAAAGGCAGTATATCGCATCCAACCAATGCCTAGCCTTTTTCTCAATGGATTTGATTGAAAAATTATGTTGTCACGATGATGGTCGGATGAAATATCACCATTAGATTCGACTAGCATTGGAGCCCGTGAGAAATCAATTGAGATATTGTAGTCCTAAAAGCTAAAAAGTTAGTCGGATGCATTAAGCAATCACACCGACACACATACATGTTGGTTGGACAACTTTTGGTATCGATCTCTTGGCGAAGGCATGTTGGTTTGCGAATCCAAATAATAGATGATGATGTATAGTCTATATTCGGGTCACGAACCCGACTAAAGTCCAACACTAACTTAGTCCAGTACGAACTGGGCTAAGCCGATAAATGTTTGGGCTCACGAAGGCCCAAACCCAAATCTATTTACGGGATAGATATCGGATATCTCCTATGTTTGGAGATAATTGCTCTCCAACCGACTTAGGCGGGATACGCCGAAAGTTGAGGAACACGGAACCAACAAGGATTCCGTGCTTATATAAAGGGAATCACATCCCTCGTTAAAGGTACGATCTACAAAAACCCTAATTCTCCTTTAACCCTAAATCGATTACTTACTCACGCGGAGGATAATCGGGAGACAATCCCTGGTAAGCCTAACGGTGTTTTTGTCTCTTAGTGCGGGTCTCAAGCAACAATCATTAATTGGTACGCAGTCGGAGCTCAAACAAGGAACGCCCAACTTTTGTATCAACAAGTGGCGCCATCCGTGGGACCATTCACTAAGAACTAAGAACTAGAATGACGAAGCAT
Organism: Chrysanthemum lavandulifolium; assembly: GCA_022545495.1. Taxonomy (NCBI): domain Eukaryota; kingdom Viridiplantae; phylum Streptophyta; class Magnoliopsida; order Asterales; family Asteraceae; genus Chrysanthemum; species Chrysanthemum lavandulifolium. Next base: position 89,662,044 of record CM040240.1, read on the forward strand.
GGAAATCGGCGATCGCAAAGCAGACCTTACGGGAAAAAGCCGCACATCGGATCGACTTCCAAGCGACTTCGGGATAACCGGTCTTGCTAAAACAAGGGATCGTGCCAAGACTGGTGGTCTTCTATGGTGGAACCACGCTCGGGGACAACCCAGGCCACGGTAACCACCGCTAGCGCAGAAGATCCACTGCGCACTCCTTTTGCCACTCTATTCCCAACGGTGGTAGAAACAAACTTCACAAAAGCACCTGATGCGCCCGATAAAAATAAGGGTATAGTGGTAGAAGTTGATACTCCTACTCTGGAAGGGGTTGTGTCAGAACTAGCGCCAGATGAGTTCGTATCACAAAATTACGAAACCCTGGCTGCTCTAATGCAAAAGGAAGCAAAGAAGAGGTCAGGTCGGAGTTTGCATGCCCGACTAGATTTTGGCCCAGAGTTTGAAACATCCCCACCGCGCCGTCAGAAGGAGAAGCGCGGGAGGGATAGCCGCCGACCCCCAGTGTTTAACAGAATTGGGAGGAGAATTGAGGATGATGAGACATCCAACTCACAAAGATCACGGAAGAAAGTGAGGAGGATGAAGCAGCGTACGGTGTCCATGCCAGACTTGGTAGCCGGAGAATTCAGGACAGACTTGGGCAACGATACTCCCCAAGTGATAGCCCTTCAAGTCCAGATTCTGAGGACAGTCGGCGCAAGCGCCGAAGAAAGGAAAATTCATCCTCTGACAATTCCTCGGACAACGAGGATAGTGATAAGTCTTCATTGGAAATACAAGATAGCAGGTGAGAGTAAGGTGGGCGGGAAAGATAAAATGACAAAAAGGCCCTCACGTGGATGGCACACGATGGCACTTAACGGGGCAAAATAACAAGTGTTAGCCATAATGGCCTGGTTGTAACAAAAAGTCCAGTTTAGGGCATTTGCTAAAAATTCTTGTCGGGAGTGGCCGGCATGCAAAAAGTAGTACTTTAAAGATGAAATATGTAGTTTACCCTAAAATGTAATACTTGGAGATTGTATGCATAAGCAAAATATTTTTTCCACATACGAACCGCAAAACAAATGAGTATTACGTGGAAAAGAGTTTTCCCTGCTAAAACGGTTATAGGTTACCAGATTATTAACAACAACAAAAAGACTTATTGAAAGATTGTTGGTCATTTTATTAATAAAAAGGTAAGTGTTTCAATTCAGAATAAAATTGTAATTACGTTGATGTTTGTACCTTCTACCTGAAGTTTTTAATTTACATTTCCAAATGAACAATTTTTCGAATCGACTCCAAAAAAAATAATGTACTAATCCAAATACATATGCTTGGAAATACAAGGCTGAATAACTTTCGTATCATACGTTACACAATGAAAACTAACAAGTGTCATACTATCATCTTAGCTTCTTGGCTTCCAAGCATTGTTTATTCGCTAGAAGATTTTAAGTATTATTGAAGAAAGTAAGCCAAGAGAAGTTCATTCCAAATATCAGGAACTCCGGAAGACACCAGTGTGAACAATCTAAAGCCCGTTCAGGGATCTTTCTTTGAACTTCAGATAACGGACGCCAATATTTCCTATAAATAGTAGTGTGTCCATCTTTTCTGTATTGTGTTAATTGTGTTACGTTTATTATTTGTACATTCACACCCTTGGCTTTCAATGTGCTCAATGTTGAGTCCAAAATACTCAACATTTGTAGATTAGTTCCACTTTCCCTAAATACGTCATCGTCTGTCACTGGCTCTGTCTCTCCATAACAGTTTCCTTGATTCTTGCCTCCCCAGTCTTGAGCCCTGCGGAAAGAAAAAAAAATGTCTTAGATATAAATAATTTTGTGAGAAGTGAATCTCTTTGGTTGTTTCGTACCTCATATGGGTCGCAGTAGCTCCCATGAAAAACAACTTTGTTTTCGAAGGATCAACATGGGTAAGTGTCCATTTGGACCATGTTTCGAGAGCCAACTTGTAGGCTTGAAAACTGTCGACTTCTTCAAACTCTTGGTTAGGATCATCCAACAATGATTCAGCGCTTTTTCTGATTTTAGATTTAAGGGAAATTGAATAACTATTAACATGTTAACTAAGTTGCTAAACATTTTAAATGAACATGCATGTAACACTTGTTTTATACGAACTTACACGAGCTTAACTTCGGTCAATCTCCACCAATGATAGGAACTAAAGACGAGTATATCTGCATCCAACCAATGCCTAGCCTTTTTCTCAATGGATTTGATTCGAAAAATTATGTTGTCACGATGATGGTCGGATGAAATATCACCATTAGATTCGACTAGCATTGGAGCCCAGTAGAAATCAATTGAGATATTGTAGTCCTAAAAAGCTAAAAAGTTAGTCGGATGCATTAAACAGTCACACACTGACACACATACATGTTGGTTGGACAACTTTTTGGTATCGATCTCTTGGCCGAAGGCATGTTGGTTTGCGAATCCAAATAATAGATGATGATGTATAGTCTATATTCGGGTCACGAACCCGACTAAAGTCCAACACTAACTTAGTCCAGTACGAACTGGGTTAAGCCGATAAATGTTTGGGCTCACGAAGGCCCAAACCCAAATCTATTTACGGGATAGATATCGGATATCTCCTATGTTTGGAGATAATTGCTCTCCGACCGACTTAGGCGGGATACGCCGAAAGTTGAGGAACACAGAACCAACAAGGATTTCGTGCTTATATAAAGGGAATCCCATCCCTCGTTAAAGGTACGATCTACAAAAACCCTAATTCTCCTTTAACCCTAAATCGATTACTTACTCTCACGCCGGAGGATAATCGTGGGAGACAATCCCACGGTAAGCCTAACGGTGTTTTCTGTCTCTTAGTGCGCAGGTCTCAAGCAACAATCATTAATTGGTACGAGAGCCGGAGCCCAAACAAGGAACGCCCAACTTTTGTATCAACAAGTGGCGCCATCCGTGGTACCATTCACTAAGAACTAAGAACTAGAATGATGAAGCATGGAAATCAGCTATCGCAAACAGACCTTACCGGAAAAAAGCCGCACATCGGATCGCCTTCAAGCGCACTTCGGGATAACCAAGGTCGCTAAAACAAGGATCGTGCCAAGACTGGTCTTCCCTATGGTGGAACCACGCTCGGGGACAACCCAGGCCATGGTAACCACCGCTAGCGCAGAAGATCCACTGCGCACTCCTTTTGCCACTCCATTCCCAACGGTGGTAGAAACAAACTTCACAAAAGCACCTGATGCGCCCGATAAAAATAAGAGTATAGTGGTAGAAGTTGATACTCCTACTGTAGAAGGGGTTGTGTCAGAACTAGCGCCAGATGAGTTCGTATCACAAAATTATGAAACCTTGCCTGCTCTAATGCAAAAGGAAGCAAAGAAGAGGTCAGGTCGGAGTTTGCATGCCCGACTAGATTTTGGCCCGAGTTTGAAACATCCCCACCTCGCCGCCGGAAGGAGAAGCGGGAGGATAGCGCCGAACCCCAAGTGTTTAATGTAATTGGGAGGAGAATTGAGGATGATGAGACATCCAACTCACAAGATCCGGAAAAAGTGAGGAGGATGAAGCAGCATCGGTGTCCATGCCGGACTTGGTAGCCGGAGAATTGTGATGACTTGGCGACGATACTCCCAAGTGATAGCCCTTCAAGTCTAGATTCGAGGACGGTCGCGCAAGTTACCAAGAAAGGAAAATTCATCCTTTGACAATTCCTCTGACAACGAGGATAGTGATACAGACATCGAAGTCCGTAAATGATACAATGACCAAGAGGAGGAAGATATATCTCCCATGGCGCCGTCAAAGGTGGATGCGCTCACCGACGATCGCTGATTTTTCAGAGAACAAAAGGAGGCGCATGCCCGCCAACGTGAAAACCTATGATTTTACAGTGATCCCGATGATCACCTAAAATTTTTGAATCACCGCTACAATTGAAAACCGCCACACAGATGGTGCCATATGTTCAACTCCACGCTAGTAGGAAGTGCGCGAAACTGGTTCAACAAGCTTCCACGCAGAAGCATCAATGGTTTTGAAGAATTGAGAAAGGCGTTCCGCCTAAACTTTACTCAACGGAAAAGTGTGCAAAAAACCCCCCATCGAACTCGCCAGGGTCAAACAGCGCCAAAGGGAATCCACAAGCGCTTTTGTGGAGCGCTTCAAAGATGAATGCATGCAAGTTAAAGCGTGCCCCGAGGTGCTCAAAATATCAGGGTTCATGAATGGGATCAGCAACCCAGAACTTATCAAAAGGTTGAACGACAAGATTCCCAAATCCTTTGATGAGGTCATGAAATGCACACGGTCTTTTGTCCAAGGAGAGGCTGATGCGGCGGATAGCAAGAAGAGCTAATCGAACTACCAGTCACAGGAATAACCTGGGAGACAATCCACTGACCGGAGTAGTAACCGTAACAGGAATTATCGCAACCAGGGGAGTGGGCGCGACAATGACAAATATATCCCGCTGATAAAGACTCCAAAGGAGATACTCGCAACAGAAGGCGCGAACTTTCCTAGACCGCCACAAATGCATACTCTAGAGGATCGGCGAGTGGGGAGTGGATACTGTGATTATCACTCACAGAAAGGCCACACCACCAATGAATGCGTCCAACTGCGCCAGCTCATTGATAAGATGGTAAAAGAAGGCAGATTGGACCATTTGGTTAAGAACATCAAGGATGGGAAGGATAGACAGAAGAATGGGAACAAGAAAGAGATACCCAAGGACAAGGCCGACACCATCTACATGATATAATCATGGCAGCGGGTTACTAGGCAGAAGGTCAGCCATGAGTTTTCCCGTGGAAGTGCAATCTCTTTCCCCACCTTAACTACGGACAACGCAGGGGTAGAGCCACTCACCATCGAGATTAGCGCGAGGGGTCACGACATCCACCGCATGTACATTGATGGTGGAGCATCTGCAGATATCATGTATGAGCATCGCTCAAGCGATCGCGCCCCGAATACGCATCGGTTAAGCCCGGCCAGACGGCTACCGATCGGTTTTACGGGAGAAAAGATATGGCCTATGGGGCAAATACGTCTACTAGTCAGCGTAGGCAATAAAGAACACTCTGCAATAGCTTGGATGGATTTCATGGTAATCAAATCTTCTTCGCCATACAATGGCATTATCGTAAGACCAGGGATATCCGCTATGCGCGCAGTGCCGTCTACAGCGCACGGGATGCTTAAATTCCCAGTTGAAGGTGGTATTGTTACTCTTTACAATGCTACTGTGCCGCATAAAGAATGTAACACGATTACATGCGAAACGGCACCTATCCCAGAGCAGCGCGCAACCAAAGTTCCAAATATGAAGGTTGCAATCCACCCTGACTACCCAGAACAGGAAATATCCATCGGAGGATCACTGTCAGACAACGGCAAAGCAGTTGTGTGTGCACTCTTGCAAAAGAACCTGGACATTTTTGCATGGGAGCCAAAGCACATGACTGGGGTACCACGTTCAATCACAGAACATAAGTTGAGAATCCGACAAGGATACTCACCCATACGCCAGAAGAAGCGCGGCCAGGATCCGGAGCGCGCGCAGGCAATCCTGGCAGAGGTACACAAGCTAGTAGGGGCAGCAATCATGTGGGAAATCTACTACCATGACTGGCTTTCTAACCCAGTAATGGTAAAGAAGAGCGACGGTAGCTGGCGAATGTGCGTGGACTTCACAGACCTCAATAAGGCATGTCCACAAGACTGCTACCCACTGCTAGAGATAGACTGGAAAATTGAGTCTTTGTGCGGATATCCATTAAAGTGCTTTCTAGATGCATACAAAGGTTATCATCAAATCCAGATGGCTAAGGAGGACGAGGAAAAAATGGCCTTTCACACAAGCCAGGGCGTTTACTATTACAAAAAAATGCTCTTTGGCTTGAAGAATGCAGGCGCTACCTATCAGCGGTTAGTAGATAATGCATTCGAAAAACAGGTAGGCCGCAACCTGGAGGTCCATGTGGATGACCTGGTCATAAAGAGCCATACTGAAGATGAGTTAGTGCGTGATATTGAGGAAACGTTCAAAACTCTACGAGAGATCAATATGAAGCTAAATCCCAAAAAATGTACCTTTAAGGCTCTCAAGGCATGTTCCTGGATACCGCTAGAACCCGACGGTATAAAACCGTGTCGAGAAAAGACTAAGGTCAGTTATCGAACTTCCTTCACCGCACATTGAAGGAAGTCCAATCTCTCAATGGAAAGTCATCGGTCTAAACAGATTCCTATCCAAGTCCGCAGACAAATCATTACCCCTTTTCAAAACACTTAAGAAGTGTATAAAAAAGGGAGACTTTTGGGGGACTACGGAGGCAGAAGAGGCCTTCACACAACTTAAACAACACCTGGCAACGCTACCCACACTTGTTGCACCCCGACCAGGGGAAGAGCTGATTATGTATTTATCCGCAACTGATGGAGCAGTTAGCGCAGTGTTACTAACGGATAGGGATTCAGTACAAACCCCTGTCTATTTTGTAAGCAAGGCGCTCAAGAAAACGGAGATGAACTATAGCGCCATGGAAAAATTAGTTCTGGCATTGGTGTTTGCTGCTAAACGGCTACGCAGGTACTTCCAAGCGCACCCAATAGCAGTTATCACAGATCAACCGATCAAGCAAATCATCTCCAAACCTGATGCATCAGGACGACTGCAAAAATGGAGTGTGTTGCTCGGTGAACACAACATCACCTACAGACCACGCACTGCGGTAAAAGGGCAGATACTCGCAGATTTCATCATTGAAAAACCAGACACTGATGATGCACCCGCACCAAGTACGAAGGAACTACCAGACCCATGGATCTTGTTCACAGACGGATCGTCTTGCGTAGATGGGTCAGGAGCAGGCCTCGTCCTCACAAACCCAGAAGGTATGGAATTCACTTACGCACTGCGTTTCGAATTCACATCAACAAATAACGAGGCAAAGTATGAAGCCCTAATAGCTAGACTACGCATTGCACCTCGAATGGGTGTACGCAACCTGGAAGAGAATGTGTATTCCAAACTAGTAGCCAACCACGTGTTGGGTGAGTACGTAGCCAAGGAGGAAAACATGATTCAGTACCTCGACAAAACCAAGGCATTAATTCAAAGCTTTGACAGGTTTACCATCAAACAGGTTCCAAGAGGGGAAAACTGCAAAGCGGATGCACTAACAAAATCGCATCCACAAGCTTTGCACACCTATCCAAACAGTGTTGGTGGAAACATTGAAAAGCAAATCCATCTCGAGATGGAAGTATCCACGATAATAGAGGAAGACGGACCTCGTGGATTACAATCGATAGTAGAATTCATAAGCAAGGAATATTACCCCAAGAGCGTAGGAAGCCTAAAGGATACGGCGCACGTATAAAGGTTCGAACCGGATAACATATTGATCGACGCTCTTTCTTGCAACCATGGCTCACCGTGTTGGTCCCCACAAGCAACCTATGTACTGCGAGAAATCCACGAGGGTTCATGCAGCATGCATTCAGGACCACGGTCTGTGGTGGCGCGCGCTTTACGGTCGGGATATTATTGGCCCATCATGCACCGCGATGCGCGGGATTTAATAAGAAAGTGCAGCGACTGCCAAGTTCACAGACCCATTCCCCGCCAACCATAACACGAGCTAACACCAATTACGGCACCATGGCCATTCTACAAGTGAGGTATCGACATCGCAGGCCCCTTTCCTGTCGCAGCCGGAGGATTAAAGTTCCTCATAGTTGCCATAGACTACTTCACCAAGTGGATCGAAGTAAAGGCAGTGGTCACAATCACTGGCAACCAGGTGAAACGCTTTGTATGGGAAAACATTGTATGCCGTTTCGGTCTACCTAGGGAAATCATCTCGGACAACGGAAAAAAATTCTGCGATAACCCTTTCAAGGACTGGTGCGAGAAGCTAAACATCACACAGCACTTCACGTCAGTTAAACACCCACAAACCAACGGCTTAGTTGAACGTGCGAATCGAAGCTTGGGTGAAGGAATCAAGGCACGCTTGGACAAGCACAAAAAAGATGGGTAGAAGAACTATCGCATGTTCTGTGGGCGCACCGTACCTCAATAAAACCAAAGACAGGGACACCCCTTCTCTAGTCTACGAGACGAAGTCATCATACCGGCCGAGATCGAATGCCAACTATCCGCCTTCTTTGAAATCAATGTGGCAACCAATGATGACGAGAGACGTGTCGACTTAGACCCGCTAGAAGAAAGGCGAACGCCAGCCTATCTGGAGGCCAAATCAAAGTCAAGGATGAAGGGATACTATGACACTAAAGTGCGCCGTGTTTCATTCGGACCGTGTGACTTCGCCATCGCGCCAATGATGTGAGCCACGCAGAAGACACGTGTAAGCTTGGACCAAAGTGGGAAGGACCCTATGAGGATCTTGAAGCATTGGGAGCAAAGCGTACAAGCTACGAGACTTGGATGGTCGTGAACTGCCACGCACATGGAACATCTGCAACCTTAAAAGGTGCTACCTATAGGAATGGCTACGGGCCAGCGCACAAGCGCTCCGGCACTTTATTAAAGTGCCCAATAAATATCTATGTATTTACTTTTGTTTCCTTAGTATAATGTCTCATTTATTTCTCATAAAAAAAAGAAAAAAAAAAAACTTGCAAGTATCAATAAAACGCTGCGGTTTCTAGCTAACTCCGCGACATATTTTCATTTGTTATTTTCATATATTGTATGTCTTAACAATTTTTTATTTCTTGCCTACATGGCGTGCATGCACTAAATAAACCCATGATGGTAAAAGGATAAGTTAACCTACTAAACAACTCGTTGAGTAAGAGGGTTGCAAACCCATCAACATTGGATCACGTATCCTTGTTAAACACCTTGTTCTCAAGACGTTGGAACAAGTTTGTGCGCATCTCACGATGGGTGCGCAACAACGCATATGGTGCCCGTTTAACAACGTGGGAACCAAGACACTTGATTCCTTGATATGATATTTACAGTACACTGTATATCACAACATACACGATTATGCTAAAAACAAAATACTTAGAAATTATCTCTTAAGTATATTACGATTTTCATACATGACTATGGACTTCTTACATGACTATGGATTTTCATCTAACTCTTAGACAACACATATGCCTTTTAGGCAAAGACAAACAGACAAGTACGTACATTACAAGTTGCAACAATATCCATACGAACTTAACAAAAGAAGATTTTATTCATAACTACGCGTTATTACAAAAGGATTGTTACTTTACAATGTACAAACCTACCAACTATTACAACGTTCAAGAGATGAGCTACCTACGCGGTTTGCTGCATCTTTAACCTCGCTTAAACTCTTCAACAAATCAGAATCTTTACGAGCTATGGTAGCGACACTAATAGGAACCCCGTCAGAATGGGGGAGGTGAGCTGCGCCAACGCCACACAAAACGGATTTACCCTTAATGCCTTCCTTCTTGGCGAGCCTGGAAACATGAGCTTCCAAGACCTGTTTCAATGGAACTTCCTTCTCCAAAGCGAAGGGGTTCAGGATATCTTTGGGACAAGCAAAATGTGCACTTGAAGTCTGCGAGACATCGGGCTTCAAAAATAAACTGTTGCGCTTCGCATTCTCAATACGATGGCGCTAATGTCAACCCTTCCATAATACTTGATTATGGGATAATCTTGGTCACGCTCCATTTCAAAGAATCATTGGAAGCTCCAAAGACTTCATCTTGTCCATGGCGACACTAGCTCATCGAAGATCGCATTATAGCCGGGCACTGCTCACAGGTACCTTCAACAACCGCCTCATGAAGCTTCTCCGCCTCGCTACAAGACTCTAGAGCAAGACTGGACTACCCCAGAAGGCATTAACCACTTCGCGACTCTAGGGTAGTAAGGCGGCGAGACGAAGACCATGGGCTATAAGCCACTGGCTCGACTATAGTCGACAAGAGTTGGGGGTACAACTCCTCGTCGTACTCAATACTGAGCTTTCTCAATTTGGCCTATTGCGCCTCTAGAGCACCTTTCACAGTGGCACCAATGTTTTCAAGCTGTGAAGTCGAGTCCTCTTTGGCCATCTCCAAATACTTCAGTGCCCAGAGCTGTGCAGCCTTGTATCCTGAGGCCTCTGCACGCTCTTGGTTTAGTTGGCCCATCAGCGCCATCTTTTCCTCAGCCTGCTTCTGGGGGTAAACACTCATACTCTCTGCCTCAGCCTTGGCACTAGCCAACTGCGCCTTCAGCAAAGCAATGGTCTGATCCTTTTGAACACCTTGGCTGCTTTCACCAGACATTTGCGCTTTTAGCTTCTCAACAAGCGAAGCTTGATGCGCAGACACCTGCACCAACTCTTCAACCAGTTGTTCCATGGGAGCATCCCCAGCAGACACATCTTCACCCTTCTGGCTGTGTGGCTCAGAAGACACAGACGGCGCAGGACTATTATGGGGAGGCGACTCCGCACCCTGTTCAAACCTGCACACACAGACAAAGAATGGTCAGTTCCTCATACAGATAGTTGGCGCGAAAGAAAAAAAAATGAACTATTAACTACATTACTTACTGCGGGCCAGTGATATTAGCAGAGGGGTGCGATGACGCAACATCACTGGAGGATGACTCCACAGTAAAGACCACCGGGCGCTTTTTCCTTGATGAGCTCGCGCCATCCTCTCTGATATGTGCTAAAACACATATCATTTCTTTATCAAATTAAACCCAAAATAACCAAGAAAGAGCCGTTTATTGCTAATATTTGTGGTTTTCTTGAGTTTGTGCTTGTGTAGGTACGGATATGTTAAAACACACAAAAGGAACCAAATCGATTTAAAATCCGAGCACGAGAGATTAAGAGAGTTTGGTGGTAGGAAGGTCGAGATTGTGCATTTATGAAGATTTTATTCTCTGAGGATGATTTTTAGAAGATATGATCATATTTGAAGAATTTTCAGATTTAGTCCCTGAACTTTGAGCTTTTGGCAAAAGTGATCCTTCAAGTTTCAGAATTTACAAGTTCAGCCCTTGGATTATTTGTGAATGACAAGTTTAGCCCTTGAAAGAGATTTTCAGATTTACATGTGTGGACCCTGAAGTTTCAGAAAATACATCTTTAGTCCCTAGTTTCTAAACGGATTACTAAATAAATCTTAAATCCAAATATCATAAACCATAGTCCAAAAGCCCAAACCAAAATACCTTACCCGGCCCAAAACCTAAAGACCCGGTCCATTATTATCCCAACCCGGTACCCACTATACCCGTATACCCATATTTTACCCAGGTCAATCCTCTTATAACCCGGTCAAACTAAACTTGAAATATTATAAAAAAACACACGCGCCCATTTTTTCCCCCAAATATCCAAACCCAGATATCACAAGAACCCTAAATTTCCCTTGCCACCAATTGAGCCAATCCACTTTAATTAAGGGCATTCTCGTACTTCACCTGACACCCTCTGACACACGGATGCCAGGTTGGCAATCCGTGTGTCATTCCCTTCATATCTGCGCTCTGATTTGATGAGATACGTGTAAGATGTGATCAAGGGCTCTAAATACACCCAAAGAAGTACAGATGATGTATTCTGGATCCTTCCAAGAGGCTGAGCTCAAGTATTTATACCCCTTCATTCACAGCTTAGAGAAAAGTAGTTTTTAGTGAGAGAAAGTAGTGTAGAGTAGTTTTTCTGAGTATTAGTTGTAATCATTCTTAATGTTTTAAGTTTAATTTCTGTATTCATCCTTTGTACTCAAGTTTTTAGTAATAATAAATCATTTTCAGTTTTATTAATCTTTTCACATTTAAGTTTCTTTTTACTGTTCCATTAGCTCTGAAATCATTCTTATAATCAATTGAGTTTAATTATAATTCAATTTCAGATTTCATATCTCTCAAAACAAAAATCACAAAAAAATAAAGAAAATACCTCAAAAAAAATAAAAAAACATCTCAAGTTTGCTTTTAAGCTGAATTAGTTTAAACTAGTGTTACTATAAGCTCTTATAAGCTTATCCATAGCTTATTTAGTGCTTATCTTAAGGTTTAATCAGTTCATACTCTCAAATCTCTATTTGGTCAACAAAAGTCAAAGTTACAGATTCATGGGTAAAGTGCTCTGTGTTGATGATTTGGAGATGGATTTGGGTTGAATTGCATTCATTTGGGGTTAATAGGATAGTGGTTCTGTGATCTCTTGGCAAGCCATAGTGGCTAAGTACATTTGTAAGTTCTAAAAACTCATATCTGTTATAATCCACTTATTCAGCATATTGATAATTTGATTGTGTTTGCTGGTGGTATGGCATCATTTAGGTGGTAGTTGATCAATTGATTTAGGTTAAGTATTAGAGTAGGAGGATTAAGTAGTGTTATTACAAATCTGTTAGCTTAACTAGAGTTTGGATTAAGTGGCAATTCGAGTTAGAGGTTTATTAAGAGATTGATTAGTTGATTTAGTTACGCTTAGGTATAACTCATCATCTAAGCTATTAAATTGCACCTTAGTTCAGTATAAGTCAAAATTGATTCATATCTGTTTTAATTGGATCATCAGTCAAGTATAGTGGTAACACAGCTTAGAATTTGGTGTTAGGATCATTAATTTAGCTTAATCTAGTTTCATTTCACCATAAAATATCACAATCAGTTCATAACTTTGATTCAAATCTCACAATAGTCAAACTTTCAAATTTTGTTTCAAAAGTCAAATGTGTTAAACTCAGTTTCAACCAAACTGAGTTGATTTTTCATTGATTCATCTTTGATCAATAATAATTGAAATTTTGGATAAATCAAGTTCAGTTGGTCAAATTTCTTAATATGATTTTTGTGGAATTTTTGTGAATCTGTATAAGCACTAAATAAGCAGTTCTCATAGGCTGTTTTGCCCTGTCTCAGCATTCAACCAGCTTTGAGTGTAATCAGCCAACCTGCAGTCCTTGTGCAGGTTTAACTTTAGCTTCTTAAGGTCTAAAATTTGGTTTAGAGTTAGACTAGTGGGTAATCTTTAAGTTCTAATTTCTGGATTTAAGTTTGGACCACTAGATTTGCTTATAAATAAGCTGCTAGTAAGGGTGTTTGGCTGATTTAGGTTCATAAGCCAAATTATCCAAATTAGTTTAGATCAGCACTTTAGAGGTTTAGGCTAGTTGGAATTAGTTGTTTTAAAGTAGTTATAGTATAATTTAGCTTCTGTAGCTGTTTGGTAGCTTATTGTGCTTATTAGCTTATTTCTAGTAGCTTATTTGCATAACAGTTACACTGCAACTTCTATTTCCCACACAATAGCCATAGTTTTTATAATTTTCCTAGAATTAGAATAATATTTTAGATTTTTACTGAAATTTTCATTAATTTTCATCACTGTTTAGTATTTTTCACAATTTAAAACAGTTTTTAGGTATTTTTAAATAGCTTTTATTGCAATTAATTCAGAAAAAGTTCCAAAAAATAATTTTTCAATTTTCATAGATTAAGATAAATACAAAAAGCAAAAAAATAATTTTTCTAGATTTTTCCTAGCTTATTTTGTAATTTTTAGCCAATTAATTAGATTTAAATAGTTTTAAATTTGTAGAAAATAGAAAAATAATCAGAAAAATACAAAAATAAGTTTTGAAAATTCTCTTAGGATATTTTAGATTTTATAAAAATAGTTTCATATTTTTCCCCCTTAATTTTCATAATTTTTAGTATTTTAACTTAGTTTTAAAAGTTAAAAATTAGTTTTTAATTCTAAATAAAATCCAGAAAAATCCAAAAAAAAATAGTTTTAATTCATAAATAGTTTTCAACTTTCATTTCTAGAGTAAAAGTAATTTTAGGCATTTTTAGGATATAGATTAGACGTAGTTGCATTTTATTTACGTTTCTTTTATTACTTTTAGTTAATCTCGCACTTAGGATTTCTGTAGATTAGATTTCCTTAATTACTTTCCCTTCTCCCGTAGTTTAATATAATCAAAATCATTAATCCAAAACATCGAGCATTAAATTCCAAACCAAAACGACGTTATAATTCACCTCGTTGGGAAACGATTCGGGTTGACTAATCCGTATCAACGATCACACACGGATTTTATTTAATATTCTTTTTCCTAAAGGAATTTTGAATCTATCTTCGTGATTATTTTTGATATCGATATTGAGGTTTTATCCACACAAATACCCCTAAGCCTTTTATCAATAATCAAATTTTGGTGCCGCTGCCGGGGAGGTTGTGTCACGACAATATCGTTAGAGGTTTGACGATTAGTGACTCGAGATCCTTCATTCGTGAAGTTACTATTTTTCTATAAAATCAAAAAAGTAAAAAAAAAATATTTTCCTTTTTCTTTTGTATATATATATATATCATATTAAAAATACAAAAAGATTTTCTCTTGTGTTTTTGAGCTTAAATAGAATTCATCAATTATATAACATTCTCAACGGAGGTGTTATCATTAATAAGTTCCCGAACTAAAGATCAAAAACTTGCCTTTGTGTCGCCAGAATTGATTTATTTCTATTGGATAAACAAAGCGTGTGGTGGGTATAAGGACTACCGACATTAAATTGCGGTGAAAAGAAGCGGGTTTTAATAAGCTTCACACCGACCTACAAAGCTTCTCCGCCGCTGTGCGCTTGTCTAATAGAGGTGATTTATTCACTTGGGATTATTGGTTAAGTTCATCGTGTTTTCAAATATCGGTCTCTTTTAATTGCCTTGGTTTTAAAGTGCATGCGCTCGCTCTCAATCACGACGTAGACGTAATCAAAGAATAGACGTGCCGAGTTACGTACTATCGTTGAAGAACCCGTCATGGCGGACACTCGAACGATGAACGAGTTACTTCAAGCTCCGTGAGACGGCCACGGTGATGCTATCGTACTTCCACCAATTAACACCGAAAATTTTGAACTAAAAAAATTTAATACAATTGGTGTCTAATAAACCTTTTGTGGTTTAGATCATGAGGAGCCCCACGCACACCTCCGCTGGTTTAATCAAGTTGCTTCTACAATTAACTTTCGGGCGTCTCTCATGAGTCGATTAAGTTGAGATTGTTTCCATTTTCCTTGAGGGGCAGCCCGGACTTGGCTAGAAAAGAACCCCTCATTCGATTACAACATGGGAAGATCTTTCTAAGAAATTTGTGAACCAATTCTTTCCTCCGTCAAAAATAACAATGTTACGAAATCAAATCATAAATTTTCAACAAAAATTTGACGAAAGTTTTGGAGAAGCATGGGATAGATTTAAAGAACTTTTGCGTAAATGCCCAAATCACGGTTTTACCGATCTTCATCAGATTGATACGTTCTATAATGCTCTTACTCCGTCCGATCAAGATTCGCTTAACGCGGCCGTCGGTGGTAATATCTTGAGTCGTATGCCCACCGATATTAGAACGATTATCGAAAATAAGTCAAAAGTTTCTTCGTCTAGAAACCGACCGGTTGTTTCTAAGATCACTACGAACGACAACTACATCCAGAGAAGTGAGTTAAGTGGGCTAACTGATGCTATTAATTCTATGATGAGAGAGTTTAAGATTCATAAATCCGAACCATCAAAGCCGCATCGAAACATGTGTTATTTGCGGTGGTCCTCATCCGTACTATAATTGTCAAGCCACCGATGGCGATCTCGAAATGCTTCCGTAGCCTCGCTAATCCGGTTCAAAATCAAAACCAAGGATACCGTGCCAACCAAATGGGACCACCGGTTTTGCACCGTTCCTCAACAAAACCAAAACCGTTATCAAAACCAATCTTACAATCAAAACCGAGGAGCCAATCTCAATCATGGTAATCAAAACTACCAAGCTCCTCCACCTTAAGTTTATCAACAACCTCCTCAACAACAATATCAACCACCTCATCAAGCTGTTCCAAACAACGAGTTTCTGTCTTACATGAAGAATTCCGACAACACCATTAAAAGTTTGCAAACTCAAATCACCAGCATTAGGAATGATTTCAAAAGAGAAATGGAAGCTACGAGTAACAAGCAGATGAGTGAAATGAGGAATATGATGGCTAGTTTCTTTCAAGCTAATCAACCGTCTACTTCTTATTCTCAACCCTCGGGTTCCGGTTCTCTTCCGAGTAATACGATTCCTAACCCGAGAGGTGACATGAAAGCTATCACTACCCGAAGTGGTGTTGCTTACGATGGACCCACGGATCCTACCACTATTTCTTCTTCTCCGTCTTTTGTGGTAGACCGTGAGACCGGGGTGACAAAGGACCCGGTGCTTCCTACTAATAAGGGGAGTACCGAGAATGTCCAACCCACGGTTGTCCCGACTTCTGAACCCAAGGATGCTCCGGTTAGTGCTGAAAAGACTAACTCAAAAACAACACTTCCGTACCCGTCAAGGATGAATGATCAAAAGCAACGTGAACAAGCAAATCTTCAAATGGAAACATTCTTTCAAATATTTCAAGATCTTCACTTGAAATTAGCTTCATGGATGCTCTTCTTCTCATGCCTAAGTTTGTTTCGACACTAAAAGGATTATTAAGTAACAAAGAAAAATTGTGGATTTGGCAAAACATCTTTGAATGAGAATTGTTCGTGGTTATTCTCAAGAAACTTCCCGAAAAGTTAGGTGACCTCGCAAGTTCCTCATTCCGTGCGATTTTCAAGGAATTATTCAATGTTCGCCTTGGCGATCTTGGCGCGAGTATCAATTTGATGCCGAAATCAATTTACGATAAGCTTTCATTGCCCCCACTTACCCCGACATGTATGACCCTCGAGCTAGCCGACCATACTACGACAACACCAATCGGTATAGCCGAGGATGTTTTTGTTAAAGTGGGGAATTTCGATTTCCCCGCAGATTTTGTTGTCGTTGATTTCGATGCCGACCCTCGTGTGCCCCTTATTCTCAGAAGATGCTTCTTAAGGACGGGCCATGCGTTGATTGATGTGTATGAAGGAGAAATCACTTTAAGAGTTGGAAAAGAAGCCGTCACGTTTAACGTTAACCATACTTCTAAATCTTTTACCAAACAATATGATGTGGCCAAAATTAGTAACACCGAGGTGACAAAGGACCCCGGGAATTCCTACTAATAACGGAAGTACCAAAAACGTCCAACCTCCGGTTGTTCAAAAAGTTGGGCCTAAGACATCGAGAATTGATCCAAGTCTTTCACGTTTCACGGTTAAGAGTTTGTCGACGGTACGTGCTGAGCAAAGGAAGAAATTAGAAAAGGAGACTACAACGGTTGTGGTGGAAAATGCTAGCTCTAAGAGCACACCACTTGTCCCACCTCCGCTTTACGTATCGGATTGATCTTGTTCCTAAAAACGTCGAGTTTTCTTTGGTGGCAATCCCACTCCTTCTTACGAAAATATGGAACTTTCTTCTAAACAAATCATTTCGATTCTTCCCTTCCTCACTCAATATGAGAAGGATGATTCTATCATGAAAGAAATTGAGGCTTATTTGAAAAGTGATTCAGTTTCACCGGAAATTGATAACGCCGACATCGACATCGAAGGAGATATTCGTTTGATTGAAAAAATGCTTTACGGGGATTCTTATATTCCTTCGGAAGAAAAAGTTATTAAAGAAGTCAAGCCGTCTTTTAATCCTTCGAAGCCTGAGCTCAAGGATTCTTCTTATATCGATTCACTTCTCGAGAAGTTCGCCGATGAACTTGCTCCCACCTACTCGATTCTTTTTGAGGATGAAGAAGAATACGATGATCCATTTTTCCCAAAAGAAGAAAAGAAAGTGAAGATTTCGACTAATGAGCTTGTTGATATCGAGGTCCCACGACATTTTTTATCCGAGAGTGATTCCTTTTCTCGTGAGGATTTTCATGAAGATGATACGTTGATTTCGTTCCTTTCCGAGGACAAGATTTTTAACCCTGGGATACTCTTCGGAGAGGACATTCATAAAACAAAAGTTAACCGGAAAAAGGATCCTCTCTTGGATGCCTTCGTTGATGAATTTTCAAGTAACACTTTTCTGTACCATGGACTCCCTTCTTCTATGGAGTATTCTTATTGTGATCCGTCATCCCGTCGTCCGCCCGCTAAACCGCCGGATGATGGATCGTTCTTTCTTAACATACCTTATGTGAGTTCGGGAGATGTTATCCCATATGTGCTTAAGCCCGAAATTTTCTTCCCCACCCAACCCACCCATTCTCTTTCCCTCCAGAATGAGGATACCGTTTTTGACCCTGGTATCCTTCCCACTTGCTTCCCCAAGGACAAATGAATTCGGGGACGAGTCAGGCTAGCGACTCGGTGACCAAAAACAGTAGCGCTTCGTGGGAGGCACCCCATGCTTATCATTTCTATCTTCTTTCTATTTTCTCTAATAAGTAACGTGAAGGGGTTAGCCTCTTCGATTTCTCGTGTTTGGTTGTTTGTGATGTTGTGTGTAGGATTTTCCCGATATGAAGACTCTCGTGCTCGAAGTTTGTCTTTTCTCCACTCGAGTTTCATGATCGTTATCCGATATCCTAATCTTATCGACTAACGTTTATCTTTTAGCATACTTAATAAACGGCTTTTAGATTTTCGTGATACCCTTGCTTTTAAACATTGAGGACAATGTTTCGTTCTAGTCTGGGGTAGGGTAATCTTCGATTTGATTTAACCGCACTTGCTTATTTTTTGTCATGTACTCTCGCAACCCCGTTTTTCCTTAGAAAATTAAAAAATTGTGCAAAAATGTGAAAAATTTAAAATTTTTGTAAGCTTTTGCTAGTTTTATGATCGAAAAGTTCTTGCTAGTCTCTTAGAGGTTACTTTAAATATGCGTTTTTCTTGAAAAAGTCTTTGCTAATTGCTTAGACAAGAGGCTATAAAATGCGATTCTAGCTCACAAGGCCAAGAATTTGCAAGTCTCCCTAAGTGATTTCAAATATGCGAAGCTTAACCAAGAATTTGCTAGTTTCTTATAAGTGACTTTAAAATGCGAGACTTGAGATTATTTGACGAAGCATTTGCTAAGTAATATATGTTTTAACACCTTGTTGACTTTCATTGGTGAGAGTAGGAATAGAATTTCGACTTGACCAGGCGTGTTGAGCCCTAGCTTGTTCCCTTAACCATAGGTAATCTAAAAATTATCGGCTAAGCATCCGCGGATCTCATTATTTGGGATTTTAAATTTGCGGAGATCGAGAAATGATAGAGTTACTTATGAGTTTAGATGCTAAGCGTGGAGTAGTTGGTTCTCTTTAGAGCCCATCGAAGGTACTTATGGCTTTTTGTTCCCACAAAATTGTTTCACCCCATATCTGTTAAACAATAATTAGAGATGTCGAGTTTTTGGCGATAGTTAGTTCTTTATCTTCTTAAAAGAATCTTTGTTTTAAAAATTGGGTACACATCAAGGACTCGTAATAAATAAATAAGTAATAAGTAATAAGTAAAGTTATGAGTCATGGTTCGAGATCGGACCCTTGGATCTTTAGCCGGGATTGAGTGAGGTCTTGGTCTAACCAAGCGGGATCCTCATTTCATGAAGCCTTTAGTCTTGGAATTACCCGTGAAGCTCCGTAGTTCATAGCTCATATAAGTAAAAAGTATAAAAAAAAAAAAAAAAAAAAAAAAAAAAAAAAAAAAAGTGAAAATGAAAAGTCAAAAGTATAAGTGAATAAAAATTCCTTGATGTGGACCTCATTTTTGGGACAATGGTTCTTGAGAGAAGATGGATAACTAATTATCGACTTAAGCTTTATATCTTTATCGGAATAATTCTTATCGAAACGAGAAATTTGAAGAAATTCATTTCTCACAAAAATAAAATAAATAGAGGAAAATAGGAAAATGGGAGCAAAAGGTAATTACACAAGTAACTTCCATGGGTAGTGTTAGCATCTAGAATCATATTTAACAATGATTTCGATTTTACGCTTAGTTTGGGGACTTGTGAAAAATCAGGTACGATGTATTCTATCCATATGGTCACTTCACGCTGTGTTGTGTTTTCTACTCCGTGATCCTAACGTGTCGTTTGAAAAATGTTGGAGTTATTGATCGACATGAAAGTTTAACAAACCATCATTCATAACCGGAATGTGCTTAATCGTAATATCTATATATGTGAAATAAAAGGTAAATGGGGCGTTTTTAGAATTAGGGGTTCTTAATCTCTTTTGAGGAATCTTTGCTACTTCTTCATAGGTTTAGTAGAAAGAGATTGAAATCCTTGGTTTTAGAAACGTGAGTTGATTGCATTGCGTGAGGGCACGACAATGGTCACGTCTGGGGTATTTTGATATGTGCTAAAACACATATCATTTCTTTATCAAATTAAACCCAAAATAACCAAGAAAGAGCCGTTTATTGCTAATATTTGTGGTTTTCTTGAGTTTGTGCTTGTGCAGGTACAGATATGTTAAAACACACAAAAGGAACCAAATCGTATTTAAAATCCGAGCACGAGAGATTAAGAGAGTTTGAGTGGTAGGAAGGTTGAGATTGTGCATTTATGAAGATTTTATTCTCTGAGGATGATTTTTAGAAGATATGATCATATTTGAAGAATTGTCAGATTTAGTCCCTGAACTTTGAGCTTTTGGCAAAAGTGATCCTTCAAGTTTCAGAATTTACAAGTTTAGCCCTTGGATTATTTGTGAATGACAAGTTTAGCCCTTGAAAGAGATTTTCAGATTTACATGTGTGGACCCTGAAGTTTCAGAAAATACATCTTTAGTCCCTAGTTTCTAAATGGATTACTAAATAAATCCTAAATCCAAATATCCTAAACCATAGTCCAAAAGCCCAAACCAAAATACCTTACCCGGCCCAAAACCTAAAGACCCGGTCCATTATTATCCCAACCCGGTACCCACTATACCCGTATACCCATATTTTACCCAGGTCAATCCTCTTATAACCCGGTCAAACTAAACTTGAAATATTATAAAAAAACACACGCGCCCATTTTTTCCCCCAAATATCCAAACCCAGATATCACAAGAACCCTAAATTCCCCTTGCCACCAATTGAGCCAATCCACTTTAATTAAGGGCATTCTCGTACTTCACCTGACACCCTCTGACACACGGAAGCCAGGTTGGCAATCCGTGTGTCATTCCCTTCATATCTGCGCTCTGATTGGTCCAAGAGATGTGGCATAAGTGATCCAATGGTTCTGATTTGATGAGATACGTGTAAGATGTGATCAAGGGCTCTAAATACACCCAAAGAAGCACAGATGATGTATTCTGGATCCTTTCAAGAGGCTGAGCTCAAGTATTTATACCCCTTCATTCACAGCTTAGAGAAAAGTAGTTTTTAGTGAGAGAAAGTAGTGTAGAGTAGTTTTTCTGAGTATTAGTTGTAATCATTCTTAATGTTTTAAGTTTAATTTCTGTATTCATCCTTTGTACTCAAGTTTTTAGTAATAATAAATCATTTTCAGTTTTATTAATCTTTTCACATTTAAGTTTCTGTTTACTGTTCCATTAGCTCTGAAATCATTCTTATAATCAATTGAGTTTAATTACAATTCAATTTCAGATTTCATATCTCTCAAAACAAAAATCACAAAAAAATAAAGAAAATACCTCAAAAAAAAATAAAAAAACATCTCAAGTTTGCTTTTAAGCTTAATTAGTTTAAACTAGTGTTACTATAAGCTCTTATAAGCTTATCCATAGCTTATTTAGTGCTTATCTTAAGGTTTAATCAGTTCATACTCTCAAATCTCTATTTGGTCAACAAAAGTCAAAGTTACAGATTCATGGGTAAAGTGCTCTGTGTTGATGATTTGGAGATGGATTTGGGTTGAATTGCATTCATTTGGGGTTAATAGGATAGTGGTTATGTGATCTCTTGGCAAGCCATAGTGGCTAAGTACATTTGTAAGTTCTAAAAACTCATATCTGTTATAATCCACTTATTCAGCATATTGATAATTTGATTGTGTTTGCTGGTGGTATGGCATCATTTAGGTGGTAGTTGATCAATTGATTTAGGTTAAGTATTAGAGTAGGAGGATTAAGTAGTGTTATTACAAATCTGTTAGCTTAACTAGAGTTTGGATTAAGTGGCAATTCTGAGTTAGAGGTTTATTGAGAGATTCAGATTAGTTGATTTAGTTCTGTTTAGGTATAACTCAGTCATCTAAGCTATTAAATTGCACCTTAGTTCAGTATAAGTCAAAATTGATTCATATCTGTTTTAATTGGATCATCAGTCAAGTATAGTGGTAACACAGCTTAGAATTTGGTGTTAGGATCATTAATTTAGCTTAATCTAGTTTCATTTCACCATAAAATATCACAATCAGTTCATAACTTTGATTCAAATCTCACAATAGTCAAACTTTCAAATTTTGTTTCAAAAGTCAAATGTGTTAAAGCGAGTTTCAACCAAACTGAGTTGATTTTCATTGATTCATCTTTGATCAATAATAATTGAAATTTTGGATAAATCAAGTTCGCTTGGTCAAATTTCTTAATATGATTTTTGTGGAATTTTGTGAATCAGATAAGCACTAAATAAGCGGTTCTCATAGGTCGCTTTTGCCCTGCCTCGAGATTCAACCGACTTTGAGTGTAATCACCAACTGCGGTCCTTGTGTGGGTTTAACTTTAGCTTTTAAGGTCTAAAATTTGGTTTAGAGTTAGACTAGTGGGTAATCTTTAAGTTCTAATTTACGGATTTAAGTTTGGACCACTAGATTTGCTTATAAATAAGTCGCTAGTAAGGGTGTTTGGGTCGATTTAGGTTCATAAGCCAAATTATCCAAATTAGTTTAGATCAAGACTTTAGAGGTTTAGGCTAGTTGGAATTAGTTGTTTTAAAGTATTTATAGTATAATTTAGCTTCAGATTTGTTTGGTAGCTTATTGTGCTTATTAGCTTATTCCTAGTAAATTATTTGCATAATGATTACACCGCAACTTCTATTTCCACACAATAGCCATAGTTTTATAATTTTCCTAGAATTAGAATAATATTTTAGATTTTACTGAAATTTTCATTAATTTTCATCACTGTTTAGTATTTTTCACAATTTAAAAACAGTTTTAGGTATTTTAAATAGCTTTTATTGCAATTAATTCGAAAAAGTTCCAAAAATAATTTTTCAATTTTCATAGATTAAGATAAATACAAAAGCAAAAAATATATTTTCTAGATTTTTTCTAGCTTATTTTGTAATTTTTAGCCAATTAATTAGATTTAAATAGTTTTAAATTTGTAGAAAATAGAAAAATAATCAGAAAAATACAAAAATAAGTTTTGAAAATTCTCTTAGGATATTTTAGATTTTATAAAAATAGTTTCATATTTTTCCCCCTTAATTTTCATAATTTTTAGTATTTTAACTTAGTTTTAAAAGTTAAAAATTAGTTTTTAATGCTAAATAAAATCCATAAAAATCCAAAAAAAAATAGTTTTAATTCATAAATAGTTTTCAACTTGCATTTCTAGAGTAAAAGTAATTTTAGGCATTTTTAGGATATAGATTAGACGTAGTTGCATTTTATTTACGTTTCTTTTATTACTTTTTAGTTAATCTCGCACTTAGGATTTCCTGTAGATTAGATTTCCCTTAATTACTTTCCCTTCTCCCGTAGTTTAATATAATCAAAATCATTAATCCAAAACATCGAGCATTAAATTCCAAACCAAAAACGACGTTGGCAATTCACGCCTCGTTGGGAAACGATTCGGGTTGACTAATCCGTATCAACGATCACACACGGGATTTGATTTAATATTCTTTTTCCTAAAGGAATTTTGAATCTATCTTCGTGATTATTTTTTATATCGATATTGAGGTTTTATCCACACAAATACCCCTAAGCCTACATTACGGACATATCACTCTCCAAGCGATCTTTTGCGCTTTAGCCTGGCTTCTTGCTCTTCTTCTTCCTCTTCTTCCATTGGTTGCGCCACTGCTACGGGTGGTGGTTGCGCCACTGGGGATGGCACCCTGGGATTTGGCACGCTTTGCAGCGGCGTCGCTTCCAATGCAACCGAAGAGCTGGTCCTTGCCTCTCCTACGTTCATCTCCAGGGTACGCCCTGCAGTGGCAACCAGTATCGGCTCTTCTTCTTCTTTCAATGGTTGTGTCCCTGTCTTCACCTGAATGGGCTTCGCTAGTTGAACAACCGTGAACAAATCCATCTCTGCACAACAGCAAACAACAGGTACACAGGTTACATAATGCGAAAAAAGGAACAGAAAGTTCTTACATTAATTGAACTAGGACAGGCGGAGGAACGAGCACCCACCCTGGCCATCAGCACCTAAGAAGATTGGCATCTCATCTGGCATACCAAAGTAATTACGGCTAATGCCCATATGCACCAAAAATTCCTCCGGATAGGAACTAATGGGGATGCGGTTGGCGTTTATCAATTCCGCATCTTCCGCGACATATGATCCGGTGGGGCGCCATCCTCCGCAAAGTTCCACGGTATAAAATTCAAAACGTGGGGAAGCACACGTCGTCTACCCAAGAACGTCTCTCCGGTTCTGAGTGCATCCAGTTTGTCTGTATAACATTGGAGGCGCCTGGGCATTTCGCGAATGAGACCCACCCGTGCGCCAATGTTGTGTGGTAAAACGCACGTAATAGATGGATAGTCGGGTTAATCGCCAGTAATCGGCAATTAACCTCGAAGTTGGTAATCTTACGCGTCGATACAAGGCGGTGGGATATGTGCAACTCGTAATAGTTTAATACGTCGTACAGAAATAGGGATATGGGCACACGTTGATTCGCGAACTCGAAAAAACGTGTGTATACTCCTATTTTCCCTTCGGGGAAATCCGCAATAGATGCTCGCGCATCCGGGACAACCGGATGCACGTCAAGCGGTATAAAATAATCCGAGGTGAACTCTAGAAGTTCCCCTCGCCACGTCGGAGGTAAATCGGATATTGTTTGACCATGGTATCTTTTTTCTTTTTCAAGGCGCACGCGCGGTTACCTTGGGAATAGGCAGTTTTCTGTCTTTGCAAATGAACGGTTTCTTAACAATGGAGGATTGAAGTTTTTTCACTGTGAGAAACACAGTGGAAATGAAGAGGCAGTTTATATAATTTTTCTCATCCACGCGATGAGTGACACGTGGACTCCACTATCATTACAATATGTGGCTAAGATCACTTGATGGGACGCTGCTGCAGTTACTTTCCCCCGACTTACGAGGCGCCCATTTTTTAATATTAAGTCTAGATACAATGTACCGGCGGGTATATTTTTTGACTTCTTCGCTAAGCTTCGCAGTTTTTCATGGGCTGCAGTTATTAGTCTAGCATCCGCAGTTAGTCACTGCGCATACTAGACTGGGGGACATGATGACGTATAGTCTATATTCGGGTCACGAACCCGACTAAAGTCCAACACTAACTTAGTCCAGTACGAACTGGGCTAAGCCGATAAATGTTTGGGCTCACGAAGGCCCAAACCCAAATCTATTTACGGGATAGATATCGGATATCTCCTATGTTTGGAGATAATTGCTCTCCAACCGACTTAGGCGGGATACGCCGAAGGTTGGGGAACACGGAACCAACAAGGATTTCGTGCGTATATAAAGGGAATCCCATCCCTCGTTAAAGGTACGATCTACAAAACCCTAATTCTCCTTTAACCCTAAATCGATTACTTACTCTCACGCCGGAGGATAATCGTGGGAGACAATCCCACGGTAAGCCTAACGGTGTTTTCTGTCTCTTAGTGCGCAGGTCTCAAGCAACAATCATTAATTGGTACGAGAGCCGGAGCCCAAACAAGGAACGCCCAACTTTTGTATTAACAATAGAGTAAAAGGAGCTGCGACTTACAGTGGCCCTGAAAGTGTGCAAGTTACGATTGAGACCTTTGCCAACGTTCTTGACACTTGGGATTGTGGAATGGAGCATGCAAATCATTGACATCCATTGTATTCTGTTTAGCGAATCCCCCACAAACAATATCTTTTTATCCCTTAGTCTTTCTACTACAGCTTTGCCATCAAACCTACACCAAAAAACAACATTAAGTTATAGAATTAAACATAGATCGGGTGTTGAGCTGTTTCGGATTACTTATATATATATATCAAGAGTTAGGATCAAATAAGAAGATTACTTAAAATAAGAAGGAATAAGAATAACTATAACCGCAAATCCGTGATGCACCGACCTAAATTAGATGCATCCGTATAATCTTAGATGCATTATAACGCACCATAGTGTATTTTATAGCTTTTAATCAGATGCATATACGTATATTAGATGCATTTCATGATTTCTCTTGTTTTTTTGTTTCTCTGCACGTGCCAAAATTATGAAAATCAATTTGCACCATCTATACATCAAATTAACTTTCGAAACTCAAGATGTTGCATCTATATGAATAGAAATGCATCTAATGCAAGTCGTTGCATCTCAAATACGTGGTTTTGGTCACTTCTCACCACTTCTTATTTTAATTTACTTCTCACTGGATCCTTACTTTATATATCAAACTGCTTATGGTTTTTCAAAAGAAACTCAACAACTGGTTACTGGTTATTGAAAACTAATGGTTTCATCTTCAGATCGTATAAGCAACATGAATAATGGGATAGACTATCATTTATAAATTTGAAAGACAGAAAGGGAGAGAAACGTACTTAGGGAAATCGGAGCCATGGGGTTGCCATCTCCATTGCAAATACTTAGTATCCTTTCTGCCATAGGTTTGGCAAGCAAAAGTATCTTCGAGATAAGGACACTCTTGCTCTTTATACAAAGGGTAACGACTCGAGTTATCATGAACCCATCTGCCAGAGAAAAGATCACACGTGCCAGCCATTAAGGACGGTGGTGTGATCTTCAATCTTGTGAGGTTGGCATTTGTATTTGCAATTGCATCTACATTCTTATTTGTAAGAGTAAGCTCAATATCGTGAATTGCAGCTTCTTCTTGACTATTATATCTGGAGAAGCTTAAAGTGGCTAATCCTCCAGCAAGGGAAAAAATGAATAAGCTACAAGGGATCATGGTCTTGATGTCCCATAATCCCATCGAGTTATGCTTATTTTCCCTCTAATCTTTCTCTATCACAAGCACACAAACAAACACACATATATACATGCAAGATAAAGCTAGTTTATAATTAACTCTAATATTTATGATGCATGCATGGACCGATAGACGTAGCCAAGTGAAACGATATGGGCCATGGGTGGCTCAAAAGTTCTACTATATATTAGGTACTAGTGGGCTAGTGGCATGCAAAGTTAACTCCTATAATTAACAGTAGGTTTAGACTCAACAAGAAGTGAAGATGACTCCACCGTTTTCAGTAGTTGAGAATACCACATTTTCGTCTATTAAACATGATTCTAAACTACGTCTACCTATCGTTTAATAGAATTATGAGGTACTTTGTCGTACATTAAAAAATTAAGAGTTTCAGTTAGTTCCAAGCACATGCCTGGAATTATGTTAAGTTGTTATGTACAGCAAATCAACTACTTAGTATTAATGACCACATAAAGAGACTTTTATAAGTCAATTTCTTCGATTACAAGATAGAGGACTTAAAGGGAAACACTCTTTATCTTTTTTGAGAACAAAATTTCAAAGTGCAACGTCTAATTAATAACTAGAGTAAACGGGTAAACGGATGACGTTATCCCTTTCAAGTTACCTGAGGAGAGTGAATCTTTACAACAAGAGTGTCGTTACAAATGGTCCTTGCATGGATCACTTACAATTTGAATTTGAATATCCATACTCAGCACATGGAATTTTTTTTGTTGAAATCCCAACTAATTTAGATATCCATACTCGATCACACGCAAAATATATTTTATTACAATGTTTAACACTTGAGTACTTGACATTAGCATATCTCTTTCGTTGGATAGTTTAGAGGCTTTTATAGGAAGTGGAGGATAATCCAAACTCGAAAGTTATCTCTGAATTGAATGTCATTTTATTTTCTCTTTGGTTTGTTGTTAGCATTAGGGTGTTTGTGAAAACGAAGATATTAGACCGATGACTTGGTCACACATTCCTCCAATATCTTTTATCAACCAATCACATTGATCAGCGACTCATAATCATTAACCAATATCTAGAAATCCTTTTAGCCAGTCAGGTTGTGAACAAGGCCATAGACACCACGCAAGCTAAAACAGCCTCTGATCGCATTTCTCCTACAAGTAGCGATTAGCATGCTTGACTCAGAGATCGTAGTTTAATTTCACGGAGGTGATTTATACACTCACTAAATTGATTGATACACTCAATTTTAGAGTTCTTTGACATTTATACCTTCATATCAATTTTACACATTTTTACTCTGTGAGGGTATAATTGTCAACACACTCTAAAATGGAGTGTGCCAATCAATTTGATGAGTGTACAAATCACAACAACAAAAATGAGCCACATATCAAAATCAATAATTAAGATGAGGTAAAGAGAAGTTGCACAAAGTATGTGTACATTGTATGGATTAGCTGGCTTGTTATTAGGCTAATCAATAAGCTGCTATCACAAGTCCACAACCATATTTTTTCTCCTTACCTTAATGAAGGTATTCCGGTTGTTTATGTTAATCTTGCAAAATTCTCCCAAAGGAAGAAAATTAAAATGACATTATATAGAGTTGCATACTGAGGAATGACTAGATATAGCAAGTAGTGGCATGCTCTTGTAGGAGTAGAGAGGAAGAAGGCTGTCTGTCAATATATGAAGATAACAAATTTAATAACAAATTTACTCAAGGACTGCTCTGCTCATTGTCATATTTAGGTTGATTTTCACTAGAAAAACACTTAATCTACTACAAGCTATTCATCCATAAAAACAGGATATACATTATCTACTAATTGAAGTGTATTAACAATTTAGCTATATACTAGTAGGTTGCCCGCTGTTAGCCTTAATAGTTTTTATTAGAAGTGATGGTCATTCACATTTAGGAACTTTGTAACGAGTGTTAGATATCGTGATAGAATAGTCAACGGGCTCGTGGACTGGGCAAAGCTAATTGGTTAGAAGTTATGTTAAGCTAGCCTTATATCAATCCACGTCCAACCCAAGCCCAAACGAGCCCATGCCAAGCCCATTAGTGCGTCTACTACTTGTACTATATAAACCCCTCAAAGTCTCATTTGAGGGGTAGGCTTAAGTGTGTGTGTGTGTGTTTTTCTTTCAAGTAATACAACTTTATTGTTTCTTCTTTTCTCTCAAACATACACGGTTCATATCTTAAGTCGCCATCTTTCTCTCATCTTCGTTCTTCATCTTCTACGCATAATAGAGTGTTTGGTTTACGTGTGTTCATCTTGTGATAAGGTGTGTACGCGTAAGGTTGGTGTAAAAGTGAGGTCCTACAATTGGTATCAATCGCCTAACAATGGTTTAGGAGTGTTTGGTTGAAGTTTTTGTGTGTAGTGTTACGCGTAGTAAGCTCTCGTTATTAAAAGTTGTCAAGCTTAAAACTTTACTTTTTGCACTAAAATCTTCAAGATTCTTATGGTTTGAGGTTCCTATAGTGTTAAAGAGTCTAGTTATGGAAAAAAGATCGAAGCTTTACGTGTTTTTCTTCAGTTTTTAACTCGTATGTTTTGCGTTGTACGTTTCTACGCATAAGCTATCTAAGCACTTTGGGTGATTAAGGTCAAAACTTTTGTGTTATTTGAGTGTTTTCAAGGCTTTGAGTGTATCGAAATTGTTTGAAACGCTAGAAATTTTTACGCGTGAGGTCAAAACCCTATTCTTACGCGTAAGAAAAGTCAAAACCCTATTTTTACGCCTAACTTTCTACGCATAAGCATTTGGTTACGAATCTTGAGCATCGAAAGGTTACTCGGTGCTTCCTCACTTTGATAAGTGTGTGGAACACTTCGACTTGTGGATATCTTTTACTGTTGTGACAAAGTGTAAAGGATTTTGGTTTTAACCTAATCTTACGCATAAGCAGAAAGCTTACGAGTAAGCACTCTATGCATAAGTTAACTCTTACGCGTAAGGTACTCTACTTCTACGCTTAAAGTTTACGCATAAGACTTACGTTTAACCTTAAGTTTACGCGTAAGTTAAGTTTTACGCATAAGGGATCCTACGCCTAAGCTGTTTACGCATAAGAATCCTACGGTTAAGCAATCCTACGCATAAGCACTCATTTCTATGCTTAAGAATAGTTTTACGAGTAAGATTTTGAGCAAAACTTCAAACGGCTCTAACTTTTGAACCGTAACTCCGTTATTCACGGCTTGCGCGAAATTTGAAAAATGACTACGGAGTTTTTATACGGTATTATTGACGAGAAATTGAAGTGATATTTCACGGGTGGACTTCATTATCTTTGAGACGTTGGTTGGTTGGTTGCATGTCTCAAGATAACTTGTTGGAGCACATTATGAAATTTGACAATCTGGTTATAACTGGTAAGGAGTTACGTTGTAGTTCTCACAGTGTGTAACCATCACTTTAAGGAGTTACGTTGTAGTGCTCAGTGTCACACGGCGTTGTGGATTGTTCAAAAATTTAGAACAAGCAGTAAGTCACAAAGTTGGGATGTTTGCTTCCTTTTCAAGTTAGTCGTATCGGGTTATCTCCATATGTGGTCATTACAATTAGCCGATGAATTCAAAAGAGGTTCGTTTTAAGGTTGGTTTGAGAGATTTATTGAGAGTATTTTTGCGACATATTCTCACAGAATTTTGATCAAACTATGATGTTAATATTGCATCAAGAAGAAGGTAATACGGCATGTAAACAACATTATGATGATTCCGATAGCTCGCAACCATCAGGAGGGAGAAGTTGGTATTTCATCTTCCATGATTGGATTACGAAGGGATTTGTGCTTAAGACTGAAGAAGGAGAAGTAGTGTGGTGTACATCGGGGTTTTTTACCAACTTGGATGCAATACTAAGTGAGTTATGTTGTTACGATGTTCCCAGAACAACAACCATTGTACGATCAAGAGTTTACTTTCTCCGCTGCGTGTCTCGAAGATTAAAGGCGTGTTGGAAGAGTGTTGTCTGCTCGGGAGGAGCAAAAAGAAAAAGGCTCACTAGTTAGGAGGAGTATTAACCTAACTAGACCGTTCTATAGTTGAAGTTCGAGCTACAAGAAGATCAAATGCCGAGATCGTCGGTGAAGAGAACTTCAAGTTTGCCTCAAGATCTAGACTACGAGACTCTGCGCTTCAAGAAAGTCAACATTGTTCATTACTTTTGTAATTTACTTTGTTTTGTATTTATAGGTCTCATTGTAACCATTCACGTGTGACGGTATCTTGGAGGAGATTGTTAGCCTCGCTTTTATAAAGATAACGTCACTTACGTGAATGGACTAGACGCGTAGTATACTTTGCCCTTAGGGACTAGTATCGTTTAAGTGGCAAAGATAGGGCCTATATATACCCCTCATGACTCTCCATGAGGGGTGAGGTGAATCATTAGGTTATTTGTATTGTGTGTGTTTCTTAATAAAACCTTGTGTTTTCTCCTCCCTCTCTCTAGTTTCTCTCTCAAGAAAGATGAATACTTTCATCTTAAATCACCAACCAAGACCTCCCGAACCACATAAATCTTAAGCTTTTCGATCCTACAATTGGTATCAGAGCAGTGGGTAATCAGAATGGGAATGTTGCAGCTCCAGTCGTTGGGAATTATGGAAATGTGAATCAGGGTAATCAGGTTAAGTGTTATAACTGTCAAGGATTGGGTCGCATGGCAAGGAATTGTCCAACTAAGCCGAAAAATAAGGATCTTGCGTATCTTCAGAAAGCTATCATGTTGGTACAAAAGGAACAATTTGGACTTCAATTGAGTGCTGAGGAACATGACTTTATGGCTATTATGGATGATTTGAAAAACCTCGAGGAACTCAATCTAACCGCATCTTCATGGCAAATCTTGAGAAACTAAGCACGACATCGATTACGACGCACCTCCTATCTATGATGCCAACGCAGATGTCGAGGTACCAATCAACGATCCATGCTATAACAATGTCATATTTGATGTGTTTACTCATGTGACAACGATTCTCGTAACATCGGCACCTACTTATGATACATACCGGACAATCCGAGTTGTAGCAATACTAACTCGAGACTCTAGATGTGGATCCTAGTGGAGCGTGTGGCACAAAATCTCGAGACCGATGAGGAAACACGTGCTTATTTTGAATTATTAATCAATAAGCGTGGCATTGAAATTGAGAAAGTTAGAGCGGTCAATCGCGAAGTTAAGGCCGTGAATGCTAAATTGACCGAGCTTGAGAGTTACAAGGAGAACATAAAAGCCTTTGAATTTCATAAAACAAAGAATCGAATTAGAAATTGGTTATCGAAATTTGGTCTCTAAAGAACAATTATTGCAAATCAAGTACAACACACTTGATGTGAATTTGAACTTGAAAATTAAATCTTTAAACAAGGAAATTTCGATTTAAATAACCAACTATCCAAACAAAAGAAATGTTTTCTAATCTTGAAAAGAGAAGAAGCGATTGATAAGCGATTTTTCAAAACGAGAAGATTCTCTTCTTGATGAAATTCTTGATAAAATTGAAAAATCCAAACTTTGGAAAATTTGCTTCTTAAAACGGGTCATTCGCTCAAACAATCAAGATGCTTTCTAATCAAGTAAATCCGCGTTTTCATACTAATCATAGAATGGCACTTGGTAACGACCCTTCTTCGTTCCTCAAGAAAGCTCAGAAATCTCAGAATGTGTTAAACAATGGAAATGTTTTACATGAACCCATTATTGTTCGTGATTCTCTTGAAACGTTAGAACTATCTGAGGAGAGTAGATAAAAAATGAAACAAAAGAATCCGGAAATCAAACCAATTGATTATAACAAATGGAACAAAATTAACGGAATTACTTTTGTTAATCAAATAGAAAAGTCAAAGTTTTCCATCACACCAATTGTTTCAAACAAAGAGTCAACACATGTTTCAAAATCTGTTTCAAAACCAGTTGTTGTCTCAAATTCTCTTTTGAACATTGAACAAATGTCTTCAAACAATCCTTTTAATACAAGTGATGCGAGAAGTATTTTTGAAAATGTGAAAACTAGAATTGCGGATCTTCAAGACACTGTTAAAACTAAAACCAGTATTACACCTAACAACTGGTTCTCTAGTTTTTACATCGAACAAAGAAAGTTTTTTGAAACTCAAATTGCCTCTCATCTGAATGCCATCAGTGCAAGGGTAATTCATTTTGAACAAGCATTTTTAAAGAAACAATTGACTTTGTCAAGGACCATAAATCCCAGTAAAGCAAGCTAATGAGTGTCGAACACATCAAAGATTTTGAAAATTTAAATGACTCTCTCTTGAAGATGTTCGACTCATCGATATTATGTCCATTATTTTACAAACATATTATGTTGAAGATCATGAAAGACTCTAGTCGAGACCTCTAAAATTGTTTCAAAATATGAAAAAGCACTTGAGAAACTTGAAAAGAAAATGTCTCATATTTTAAACAACTTGATCGAAAAAGCGAGGAATGCAAGTATAACAAATTGTCGTATGAGCGTGCCTATAATGACATGAAAGCGAAAAACGATCTTTTGAGGGCTCATTTGGAATGTCAAAAGGAAAGGCGATGGATACTAAGATTTCAAAACCATTGGTGAGGAGAAAGCAACTGTTCCCAAACCGGTTTTAAAACCAAAATGTACTGTTTCAATGCCTCCTCCAAAAGTCAATGAGAAAAATGATTTATCAAAATCAGTCACTCCACCTGCCTTGCCTAAACAAAATGTTGATAAAGGAAAAGCGGTTATTGAGAAACCAAAAGTTTTAGCTCCTGGCCTTTTTAAGATGAGTACCACTAATGCGTCTGCCTCCACATCTAAACCATATGGAACAAACGACATAAGTTTAGATAAGCACTCTAACGAGACTAGGAAAGCCGAAACCACTTCTCTAGATAAGATTGTGAATCCTAATGAGTGTGCCTTACCTTCTACAGGACTAAGAAGCACCTCTAGTAGCAGCAGACTAAAGCCTAAGAGCAATACAAGGAACAATAGAGTCTCGCTTGCCTCTAAGAGTAGTCGCTTGAATAAAGAGAAGAAAGTAGAAGAACACCCTAGGAATTTACCGCTTTGTAATAAGAAAGACATTTCATCCGAATGTAATGAACCTATGAAATCTGCTAAGATTAATGAATCATTGAATCTGTTTGTTTAACTTGCAAGAAATCTTTAACTAATGTTCATGATGATTGTGTTTCTAAGAATGAGATTATTAAGCTGTTAAGAAGAATGTTCCCAAAAGAACTTATGCTAAGCGAATAGGAAGACTAGTTGCGAGACTTAGGCTTTACACTACCGATAGGGAGAATAATGTTTACTTTAGGGATGACATTTGGAAACCCATGGGTAGAACTTTCACACTCGAGAATGGTAGAATGAGTGATAAACTGTCTTACCAATAGATAACTTCTATGAGTGTGATCGATTTTACCTCTAACCCAAAGGAACCAAAATCAAAACGGTTTCCAAAATCTTCTTCTTACATTATTGGCGGGTTATCGAAATATGTCTTTGGATCGTCGACTCGGGTTGCTCAAGCACATGACCGGAATTTAAAGTTCTTGATCAATTTAAATCGAAATTCATGGGAACCGACGTTTGGAAATGATCATGTAGCGACTATCATGGGTTATGGAGATCTACCTTTTGGAAATTATTTGATCACTCGGGTTTACTATGTCGAAGGGTTGGGACACAATTTGTTTCGGTCAGGCGATTCGTGATGCGATTTAGAGGTTGCTTTTAGGAAAAATTCTTGCTTCGTTAGAAACTTGAATGGCGATCTCTTAGCGGGAATCGTGATACAAACTTGTATGCTATCGACATAAACCAAATGGCCTCTTCATCACCAATATGTCTTATGACACGAGCATCGGAACAAAGTCACGGTTGTGGCATGAAGATTATCCCATCTCAATTTCGACACCATCAACAAAGCGGCCAAAGAAAACATCGTCAATGGACTTCCAAAGTTCAAATACACCAAGGATCACCTATGTCCATCATGCGAACAAGGAAAAGCAAAAGAGCATCATATAAACCCAAACCCGTACCTAGTTCGGAAGCAAGGTTGCATATGTTGCACATGGACTTATGTGGCCTAATGAGAGTTGAAAGCATTAACGGAAAAAGTATATTCTTGTTATAAATCGATGATTATTCAAGATATACATGGGTTAGGTTTTGAGATCAAAAGGCGAAGCACCGAGCATCATCATCACCTTTCAAAGCGTATTCAAGTACTTCTTCAAGCTCGATGAAGAGTTGTAAGAAGGACAACGACCGAATTCACTAATCGGGAGTTAAGAACTTATTTTGAAGATGTTGGAATCACTCATCGACATCGGTTGTTAGAACTCCACAGACAAAATGGGGTAGTTGAAAGAAGAAATCGTACTCTTGTGGAAGCTGCTGCACTATGCTAATTTATTCTAGTGCACCGTTATTTCTATGGGTCGATGATGTTGTTGCCTTTGCTTGTTTCACTCGAACCGATCCCTAATCCATCCAAGATTCAATAAAACCCCATATGAAATAGTGAACAACGAAAAAACGATATCTCTTACTTTCACGTGTTTGGCGCTTTGTGCTATCGACAAACGACAAAGAAGATCTAGGAAACCGAAAGCTAAAGGTGATATTGGAATCTTCATTGGATATTCGGATAGCTCGAGGGCATTCGAGGTGTATAACCGGAGAACTAAGAGGATCATGGAGCGATGAATGTAAATTTTGATGAACTTTCACAAATGGCTTCGAGAGACTCGCTCTAGAACCCGCACCAAACCCGAGACTTGGACACATCGATTCGGGACTCATACATCAAAGAGCTCCATCAACTTTTGCCGACACACCTCATGCAAAAGAATGGGAGAAATTCTTTGAGTTAATGTTCGATGAATATTATGGTGGAACTTGACAAATGCATCAAACCATCATTCCACCGCACCCGCTCAACATCATCCACCACCACCAATGAAGATGCATCTACAACGGTCGAAACCAATGTACCAACTCCATCAACATCATCTACATCTACTCCAAAGAACTCCAATTCTTCAAACAGTTTTACCGGTAGTTGATGAGCAAATTCAAAACATATCATTTCAAGAAGAACCTACTCAAAACCCGAGCGATGCAACGTTAGATGCGAGACTTGTTTGAAAACCCGTTTGCTACGGAATCGGTGAATCATTTTCTAGTTTACGAGAACCATCTAACTTCTTTTCGTATAATCTACGGTATCCCTCTACTCTGAAGTGGACAAAAGACCACCCAATTGAACAAGTTATTGGTGAACCGTCAAGGCCAATTCAGACGAGACACCAACTTGCCACCGATTGCGACTTGTGAATCTACCTTTGCTCTATTAGAAATATTGAACTGAAGAACATTCGGGAGGCAATGGCGGAACCCGCATGGATAGAAGCAATGCAGGAGGAACTTCTCCAATACCGTCTACATGACTCTTGGGATATGGTTCCAAGACCAATTGACATTCGCGTCATTGATCTCAAATGGTTATGGAAAAACAAAAGGGATGAAGAGATGACTGTAATTCGCAACAAAGCTCGTCTTGTGGCCAAAGGATACTGCAGGGAAGAAGGATAGACTTTGAAGAGTCATTCGCGCGGTAGCTAGACTAGAAGCGATCGGGATATTCTTAGCCTATGCCGCTCACAAAAACATCACGGTTTATCGGATGGACATTAAGACCGCGTTCTTGAATGGAACTACGAAAGAAGAAGTGTCGTGAGTCGACCGGAAGGCTTCATAGACATGGAACATCCGGACTACGTCTACAAACTCAAAAAGGCAATCTATGGTTTAAAGCAAGCTCAAGGCGTGGTATGACGAACATCCTCTTTCCTTATCCATAACAATTTCACCAAAGGAACAGTTGATCCTACCTTGTTTACACAAAATGCAAAACGACATTTTGATTGTTCGATTACGTGGGCGACATCATTTTGGGTCCACTAATCCGAAACTTTCAAAACATTTTGAAAATCTCATGAAAAGCAAATTTGAAATGTCCATGATGGGGAACTAAAGTTTTTCTTGGTTTACAAATACATCGGTCCCACGTGGAATCTTTATTAATCAAGCGAAATATACAACCGAGATTTTGAAAAATCATGGTATGGATAATTGTGACTCGGTTGAACACCAATGGTAACATCACCAAAAATTGGAGCCAATTTTTTGGGAAACCTATTGATCAGAAGAAATATCGAACATGATTGGTTCTCTCATGTACCTTCGATAGTCGACCCGATATTCATTTTCTTTGTTTGCTTATTAGCACGGTTTCGAGGCTAAGCCTACGAAGCGCACCTCAAAGAGGTTAAAAGGATCTTCGGTACACGAAGACATCCATTCGGAAGGGTCTTTGGTATCTGAAGGAATCGGATTTGATCAAATTTCTTTTTCGGATCACGGACCACGCGGTGACCAAGTTCTGACAAAAGTACATCGGGAGGAGCACAATTTTTGGGTGAAAAGTTAGTAGTCGGTCTTTAAAGAAACAAGATTGCCTTGCACTTTTAACCACTGAAGGCGAGTATGTGTCTCTATCTGCGTGTTGTGCTCAAGTTCTATGGATGAGAACACAACTCACAGATTATGGCTTTACTTCGATAAAATACCTATGTATTGTGACTCGAAAAGTGCCATAGCCATATCATGCAATCCTGTTCATCACTCAAAGACTAAGCATTTCAGAGTACGCTATCACTTCATAAAAGAACATGTGGAAGAAGGTACTGTTTAATTATTTTTCGTGAAGACAGATTACCAACTCGCCAATATATTTACTAAAGCCCTTCCAAAAGAAAGGTTTGACGATTTAGTTCGACGAATTGGAATGCGAAGCCTAACCCCTGAGGAGTTAGAACGTCTTCTCGAATTTTCTTGAAAATGATTTTTTCCAAAAAGCTTCACTGTAAATATTTTTTGAAAAACAAAATACAAAATTTGAAAAACCAACAAAAGCAAAATATAAAACTTTCAAAAATACAAAAACAATAGAAAATCAAAAATACAAAAAAATATTCTTCTCATGACATGTCTCTTGTATAATCGATATTCTGTACGTTTCTAGAAATGTCATTCAACAATGTAGGATCGATATATTTATGTGTTTGATGATTCGGGTGGTCTTGGATGATCAAAATACATGTTTGCCATATTTTAGAGAGAGAAAGTAGAGAGGGTGTTCTTGGTAGAGAATTGCTTCAATAAATGTAAAAGGTTAGATTGCCAAGCCACACCCCTTCCATGGATGGAAGGGGTATTTATACTTACAAACAATACGTCCTCCTATCGGACTGTGGATCAGGCATACAGTGGGTAAAGACCCGTCCTTCCTCCACGGTGTTACACTATACTAAACTAAACTAATAACTAACTAATAAACTGATAAATAACATAACAAACGACACGTCTACGAGCTAATATATGCTAGACAATATTTGGGGTGACCGATACTTTACTTATGGAATTTCCAATTCCTAACAATCTCCCCCTAAGGGAGGTCACCCCATGATTTACATTTTGAATCCTAGCATTCTTTCTTTGTCATTAGTTCCAAGCTCGTAGAATTCAATTCTTCAATTTCCGTAAACTTTGTGCTTTAGTAGAGATTCTTCAAAGTCCGCATTGATTTGTACTTTCAGTGGAGGCCTTTAACTGATCCACATCTTTGATGATCTTCGAGCTTTCATTGAGATCATCAGCCACAATAAATCTCTTGATCACCCTTTATTGTGTTGCCATCATGTGAAGTTGTGACTTTCGGACCGACATGCTCACACTTTTGAATCATGACATCTTTCCATTAGAGTAGCGGAAGCTTTACTGGCTCATGATATTTGCAGCAACGTAGCAGAAACATAGTATAAAAATATCGAGTCATGTTTTGTAGATATGCACCGGTCATGATTTCTTCAATTAAGTGTGAATCTTTGCGAGCATGCGGCTTTGGATTGACTCTCAATTACGATCACCGCAACCGTCCAAATGTACCGCAAACAACGATTAGCAATAAACACACGAAAGTGTCTTTGACACTTCGTTGAATTAGGTACACGCCCACGGTTCCTCGTTGATCAATACAAATCTTGCTGTGATCGGTAGGATTCTAAGAATCTCCTTGACGGGGTTTCGCGTTGTTCTAGGCGTTCTCAAACCGAACGTCTCAAAGAAGACAACGGGAGTGAGTGAACCGGTAATTGAGATTCACCGATTGATGAAAATGATTTGAAAACAATCGCGTATTGCTTAGAAGAAAGATCAATTTTCAATCAAAAATACTTTTTGTATTTGAAAAGAGTACACATTCGACGTGCTAGAGAAAAGAAGAGATTCGCACATCGAACGGTTTTTCCAAAAGTATTTATTCAATCAGGTATACTTTTTGAGTTTGAAATATGAATACACATTCGACGTGCTAGAGAAAAGAAGGTTTGCACATCGAATGGTTTTTCCAAAAGTATTCGTCAATTCCAATCCTGGACCAAGGTTGATTCAAGAGTGAATCGCCCCATTGTTTCTATCCAGTTGTCACAAGCTTGATCTTACGAGAAGATCTCACATGTCACCCACCAAGAGCTTGTTTGATATTGGCTCTAGAAGGATTTCCATCTTCATTGTGAATACTTTTACATATCACTCGGATGTTCTGGCAATACCACAAGGATAATGCGTAGGACTCTTAATATGTTCTTACTTTCCACATTGTGTGAAACAGCAAGTCTTCATTAATTTAGTGTCCTAATGAGAAATTGTGGATGATCTCTTGGATCTAGACTCAATAGTGCATATTTGGTTCCTATGTCGGAGACTAGGGAGAGGGTCTCCTTCTTCAATATCAACAATTTCTAAATGAAAGTCGATAGATAATGTCGGTTCCCCGTGAGAATGAAAAAAGCCTTTTTAAGAGGAACTTGAGTAGCTTGGGAAGTTTAGTGCAGTGCGTCACTGGGTCCATGACGTCTTGTCTTTAATACCAGTGTTACCTTAGTAAACACCAGTAGCATATGTATTGAACCCGGTTACTGCCCTAAGGTTGAATTAATGGAGGGCTATTTCTTTTACCCTTTTCACATTCAATTCTTTTCCATTCTTCAACCCTTGATTGCTTACCGAGACTTCATAACTAGAACCTTGTTAGGTTTATTCGATACTAGCTCGTCTCGATCGCACTCTTCCCATATCTCACTTTTCTCCTTTTTTTCATCATACCTAAGGACTCTACATTATCTAGTGGATTGTCCCTGGGTAGATCCCTCCGCCTCTGGCGGGATCGTGGGAACGAATGCCTAACCTAACCATCCTTATAACACCATGCATAAAATAAATTGGTCGGTCTTTTGGTATTGTTCTTTCCTTCTCGAAACCAATTGAAAAATCATTTGGAAAATCAATCAAGGTACTTGTGATATAAAATCAAAACATTTTGTACCTTAATTGTTTTGATCAATTTAGAAATGCTCCCCCTCAACATGTGCATATGATATTGAAATTGTTTGGCACATGGAGGCAAGAGTTCTTTGAAATAATTTCTTTGAAATAATTTCTTGATCACAATTTTTTTAATAAAATGCCTTTTGATTTTTCTTGGTAAATTCTCTCCCTCAATATGTGCATAGGATATATGAAAACATTTTATCACATAGAGGAAAGAGTTCTTTGAAGTACATCCACGAACACACAAGCCATTAAGAAACCATATCAAACTCAATCAAGGTACATATGATAAAACGTTGAAACCTTTGTACCTTGATAGTTTAATTTATTTAAAAATGCTCCCCCTCAATATATGCTTCGAGATTCGAAAGCGTTTAGCACATAGAGGAGAGCCGCCTGCACTTTGAGTCAAAACGATCACTTGTTATCAGATTTCATATTTAAATCACATTTTCTCCCCCGATCAAAAATATCAAATCCTTTGAGATTTTGGATCCCAAGTGATTTAATACGGTTTAGAAAACATGGGAGAACTTGTGGCCTGGTTTAAATACTCATCATGTTTTTGGATAAATCCTCCTCCTCAACATGTGCATTGTGTATTTGAAATTGTTTGGCACATGGAGGCAGGAGTGCCTTTGAAGGACTAAAACCAATTCCATAAAAACAGATTTGAGATTTAAATCACGATCTCTCCCCCGATCAAAAATTTCAAACCTTTTGAGATTTGTGATCCCAATTGATTTAAATCATTTAAAAGATTTTGGGGAAAGACGTGGCAAGATTTAATTTGGAAAAATGACAGATAGGAACAGATTTAGACATTAAAGATTGTTAGTGCCAGGTATGATAGTTTTTAAGAGATCTTTTAAGTAAAAATAAAATAATTTCACAATCAAACAAGAACAGAAAAAATTTCATTTTGAAAGACCTTGATTCTAAAGAAAAAAACATACCATGACATAACATTAAATCTTTAGATCACCACTTATTAACGTACAAACGGACTTTTTATGAAGAAATATCGTTTGAAAATATATAATTTGAAATCACTTAAGATTTGACAAAATAAAGTACGGTTGATTTCAAAACTTTGAATCCGATTTATTTTCAAAAACAATATTTTTCATTTTCAAAACAATTTAATCAAATTATTCAAAATTGTTTAAAAATGGTATCCTGCACAAAAATACGTTAGGTGGTTGACCTGCTTTTGTTGTTGTTGTTGAGGGTTGGAAGAAAACCGTCTGCATATGCAGTGAGACTTCAAACGTTGCATTTTAATGCCAACTTAGGTCAAATTAAGCTCCGTTTCTTCAATCACTTAGAAGAAAACCATCTACTGATGCAGTGAGACCTCTTACATTGCATATATGCCAACTCTCCATAGAAGTCCAGTTAAGCTCCGTTTCTTCATTTGTCAACCCAAGATATAGTTACCCTTTCCTTTCGGCATCCAATCATCTTCAATTGTGGGATCCGGATCGGGAACATTCTTATATCCATGATATTTGCATACGTTAGTGAACATACATACAGATATATGGTGGTCGACATCACCCAAACAGCA
Organism: Chrysanthemum lavandulifolium; assembly: GCA_022545495.1. Lineage (NCBI taxonomy): Eukaryota > Viridiplantae > Streptophyta > Magnoliopsida > Asterales > Asteraceae > Chrysanthemum > Chrysanthemum lavandulifolium. The sequence continues at coordinate 89,704,080 of CM040240.1, forward strand.
ATCGACTAATAACAGTCAATACAACATATCAATCAGATCATATAAAGCATGGGAATAATGTGCTTATCAAACTATAGTCATCTAATCCTAACAATCTTATCCTAGAAACCTAGTCCTTCAACATAGGCAATTATATTTTTTCAGATAAGCACGTAGGATGATTAAGAAAGTCCGTTAGATGATATAAATTTGAAAACATTCTCCCCCTCAATCAATGACTTATTTTACGAAGCGATTAAAAGCGTGAAGTCATTGATTGAGTTTTCAATTTTACGAAAGACTAAACCGATTGATTTAATAGCAACTCATTTACCACCATTTTGAAAACAACAAATATTTTTCTGAAGAATTTTTAGACGGAAAAACATTTGTGTGGGAACAGCAGTCCTTCGACATACATTCCTCATTTTGTTTTAGGATAAGTGCACGAAATATTTGAAAATTGGTTTAGCCCAGCACTTTCCTTTCTTTAAGAACGGGTTGCTATCTGAAATAATAGCAAGACATAGTTTAAGCACGGGTTACAGTCTGAAATAACTGTAAGCCAAAGTATGTGACATGTTTTGAAAAAGAATATTTACACCTCCTGCTCGAACTTCATCTATGGTCCTGTGCCATTATTGAATGACATTTCTAAGATCGCAGATGTTATTGATACCAGAAGACATGTCTTTAGAAAACATGTTTTTGGTATTTTTGAAATTTTCTGATTTTTATGGATTTTTGAAGGTTTTATATTTTTCTATTTTCTTTTGTTGGTTTTATATTTTTGTATTTTGTTTTCTGATAAATATTTACAAGGATAGAGTAGATGATATAGTTAAAGAAGGATGATGATACGAGTACCGAGATAAGGATATCAAGCAGCCCCGTTAAAGAAGATAGAAGTCATCATTGTGGAAAACTAGAAGGGGGGTTGAATAGTTTTACCAATTTAAAACTTCCTTTTAAATATTTAGATCGACTTATGCCAATCTATTTGGTTGTTTATGTTGGACGTTGATAGATAGATATATAAACATATAATGAAAGATAAAGAGTAAGGAGCACATCACCACGACACAAGTTATTTATAGTGGTTCGCTACAAGGACACCTTCCTTGCCCTACTCCACTCCCGAGTCACCTACTCGAGAGTTCGTAAGCACTACACCAACTCCTTATGGCGGAGAAGCCTTCTGGCGTCGCTTAACCTTTTTCGGTACAAAGCTAAATACCGGTTCTTTCACACCAAGGCGAACCACACCTAACACAACGTCGCCTACCCTTTATACGGTGCTAGGCTAACCACCGAGTTCTTTCACACCTTAGGAGAACTAATCCTATCCTGGCGTCGCCTACCCTTTATTAGGTACTAGGCTAAGCACCTAGTTCCATTATGGAGGAACTACTACCCTTCACGACACAACACCTATTATCAAGGAGATCTAATCCTTGTTACAACATCGTCAAGGATATCACCATCCTTGTGAATAAATAAACACCTATATGTATAACGATGCACCTCATCGATTATACGACCTAAGCATTCTTCCCAAATGCTACTTGATTTGATTCTTGGCATCCTTCACTAATGCCTTTGACACAACGCTTGGCATCCTTCACTAATGCCTTCGTCTTGACACCTTAAGCATTCTTCACTAATGCTTTGACGCGGATGATTAGCATCTTTCACTAATGCTTTCATCTTGACACTTTCGGCATTCTTCACTAATGCCTTCAACCCAACATCTATGGAGAAAGGAAGAACTATCAACAAGAGAACCTTCGTTGTCTTGATGATGACGAAGCATGGCAACTCATGGACTTGAGCTTGCACGTCTTCAATATGTTGTGATCTTTCCTTTAAGGAGAATCTACAAGATCACACATAAACAAAAGAGAAAAGCTACATAGATCTCTTGGATCTGAGGTTAGAGGGTTAGAATACTAGGGGGAAGTATGTGTGTAAAGGGATGAATAGAAAGGAAGAAATGGCTCTCTATTTATAGAGGAAATTCACTACTGTTTCTCCGGATCCCACGGATCCCTTCCACTTGGGATCCGGCTAGCACAAAGCTAGGGATCCGTGGTCCGCTCCTCTTTGCCCATGGGTATTTTGGGTTAGGGTTAATATACAAAAATGTTACTAAACTTTCAAAAAAATTTGTCCTAAGTCACTAATGTTTGTATTACGTCATCTAGGTCACTATACTTCACGGGTTTTCACATATGTTACTAAACCTTTTATAAGTGTCACCCTAGTCACTCGAAGGATTGGTAACGGTTGTGGCCAATACATAACTAAACATATACAAACAAGTCACTAAACTTTGCGAAAAATTTGTCTTAAGTCACTAATGTTTCATTCTGTCATCTAAGGTACTAAACTTTGCTAAAATTTGTCCTAAGTCACTAATGAATTTTTTCCCTAAGTCACGAGTTGTGGCACATATTCTTGAACCTTTAAAATTTCGTTTTACGATTTTATACACCTTTTATCGTTTTATTCATTTTATTCGTTTTATCGTTTTGTTTGTTTTTTACGCTTTTATACATTTTATCGTTTCGTCCGTTTTGTCCCATTTTCGTCCGTTTTATACGTTTTATGTTTTCATCCGTTTTATCGTTTTGTCCGTTTTATATGGTTTTGTACATTTTTATCGTTTTATTCGTTTCATACGTTTTATTCGTTTCATCCGTTTTATACGTTTTAAATACATTTTTACGTTTTGTTCATTTTCTTATGTTTTGCCCGTTTTCTATGTTTCATTCGTTTTCGTCCCTTTTTATGTTTGAAAACATAAGAAAATAGGCGAAACGTAAAAAAGACGAAAACGATAAAACAAATGAAAGCGAATAAAAGATGAAAACGAAAAACGATAAATAATGTATAAAACAATATAAAAACGGATAAAAACGAATAAAAATGAATAAAAACGTATAAAAGGTGTATAAAATTGTATAAAACGTATAATTTTAAAGGTTCAGTAACATGTGCCACAACTCGTGACTTAGGAAAAAAATTTCATTAGTGACTTAGGACAAATTTTTCGCAAAGTTTAGTACCTTAGATGACAGGAATGAAACATTAGTGACTTAGGACAAATTTTTCGCAAAGTTTAGTACCTTAGATAACATGTGCCAAAACATCGGTGTGTATACCTTAACCGGTAACAACCGGTTGTTTCACTATTGGTATCCACGATAACCGGTTACGTAAAGTATAGTAACCTAGATGACAAAAGATAAACATTAGTGACTTAGGACAAATTTTTTTGAAAGTTTAGTAACTTTTTTGTATATTAACCCTTTTGGGTTATGGGTCATGGGTTATGGGTTGATCCATGGTTTTCAATCTAGATACAATGTACCTTAAGGATACATTGAACTTGTGTAAGTGGTATATATAAAACCATGGGTTATGGGTCAAAACCATTTGTTAGTTTTTATCTATTTAGTATATACTTGCTTTTACCCATTTTGGTATATACTTGTTTTTACCCATTTTAGTGTACTTAATATAAGTATGTATTAACCCAATATGTAAACACTAATTGTTGTACATATGTATCTAACTCATAGAGTTACTTAAACTTGTTAAGCCAATATGTAAACACTAGTTATTGTACATGTGTATCTAAAATATAAAATCACTTAATCTTGTTATAGTGTTTTATGTGAAAACGTAAGTGTGTTATAAAACTATTAGTTCAAACCATTTACGTATTTTATTTGTTTCGTTAACATGATTTTACTTTTGTTATCGACAAAACATTAGAAGATCGTAAAATATAAATAAGCGTTTTACGGCTTATTTGTATTAACAATCTCCCCTTTTGTTGATGACAAAACATAAAATTATTTTAAGGAAAAGCTAAAATTGTAAATGTTTGAATTATAATTTTACTTTCTTCTCCCCTTTTGTCGAAACAAAAGTGTTTGAAGAAACTAACACAATTTTATAAGAAAGATTATAAAAGATGTAACGAGAGCAAGTGGCGGGAATGGTACTCGTCTTAACTCCCCTTGACGAGTCCATCCCTTTGAAAAAGGCGTCAAGGACATAATGTAAAATAAGCTACTTGTGTTTGCAATTAAGTTTGCAAATGGTTCGTCTAAGTGATGAAAACGTGCTCCCCTCGAATATTGCAAAGTTGCAATGAGGTAACATGAAGTGTAATCCAAAATGGATTAAGTTGCAAATGATTTTGCAATATTGTTTGACACAAAGCTCCCCTAGCTTTTATGGTGTCAAAATCTTCGTGTGTTATTTTAAAATCTACAAAGTAAAGGTTAGAAAAACAAAAGTATAGTGCATAATTTCCCGCAAAAGAGACTCAAGTTAGTAGAAATTTGTGCTTACATACCACGGATCCCACGGTTCCCTTCAAGAAGGGATCCGTCTAGTTATCGAGGAAGGGATCCGGCTATCTGTTCCAGTTTCTTCACGGTGAAGAAATGTCAAGGAGTGCAACTTGAGGGAATGAGATAAAAGTACAATATAACAAGCACAACACACATAATAGTCATGGCATAAAAGTATTCATTCAATAAAACAAAGAGATACACAACCAAATCTCTAAAACTAAGAGAATGAACTAGCCAAATAGATGCTATTAATGCTAATAAGTCAACCCAAACTTAAGATTCGACTAAAAGCTTAATTACTAAAGGATGTCCTAAGCGTTCTAGGTTTGAGCTTACGACTATTATGGTTATTGTGGTTTAGGCTTGTTAACCTCTTGAAGCGTTCGAGGAGGTGATGAAACATAAACGATGCTCTTGGCGTAATTCATGTATCAACCTTTCAACGTGTTTACAATGATAGCAATCCTTGTTATGGTTTTGAATTTCTTGAAGTGAAAGTTCAAGTGAAGTGGGTTGAGGTTCTTCAAATAAAGGAGGATTTGGTTGAGACTCATTTAGTGGTGGCTCTATAATGCTTGTGGCTAGAGGTAAAGAGACATCAACTTCCATTTGGTCAAGTGGTTGCTTTTGGTGTCTTCTCATAATCCAAAATGGACTATTGGGAGGGATGATAGAGTTTGCTTTTGAATCAAGTGTTGATTCAACATTTTGATTTTGTGGCTCAATCTTTTCATGTGAATTAGATGGTAATGGTGAGAGATGAGATGGCCAAGAGGGTAAGTTTTCTACATTGTGAGAGTGTGAAAATGATTGTGAAGTATCTCTAGGTGCTAATGATGTTGGTTGAGTTGTGGGGGGTTTGTTTGCTATGGTAGAATTTGGTGAAGATATCCTAGTGGGAATCTTATTCTTGGGGATTAGTTTGATTGGTTTCCTTGATGTGGGAGAAATCCTAGCATTGGTGGACTTAACGGAGATGATTCGGTTGAAGAAACTTCGTGTATGATTCTAGCAAGTTTCTTGGGTGGTTCTTGGGTGGATGAATGAGCACTAGGAGCCTTTCTCATATTGAAATGACTAAGGAAATGGTTGCAATTCTTGATATTTGTGTGAGATGACTAAAATGTTTCTAGACAATGTGGTTTATAAAGAGAAGATCTTGGCAATTAGTATCTAAGACTTAATCCACTAATGTTCTTGGAAATGTGATGATTGACATGCACAAGGTTGAAATTGAGTTTCAACGATCTAGGAACTCATTTAAGATGAGATGGAGTGTTTGGGTTAGCAATGTTAGACATATCATGTCACCGGATCCCACGGTTCCTCCTTGGAGGATCCGTCTAAACTATTCCTAGGGATCCGGCTCTCGTGATTATAATGATTTGAAATGGGGTTTCTAAAAGCTAAAGCCTATCTTGTTTTGGGTGTTTCACTCTCTAAGTGTTTTAGGAAGAGGGTACTTGAATGATCATGAGTAATAAGTGTTTGTGCACATGATTGCTTTTTATGGAAGAAGGAAGGGACAAGAGGACTACCAATGGATGTCCAAGGATAACACTAAGAGTTATGAGGGTGATAAGTCATAATAAATGATCCTAGTGATCAGATTTAGGCTTGTGATGAAATTAGAAAAATCCTTAAAAAATTATAGGAATTGAAAAACTAATTTTTGACTCATTTTGAAAATAAGAGTGACTTAAAACAATTTTCTAAAAAATGTTTTAATTTGTCTACTTATTGTTTTGAAAGATGAAAATTAGGCTTGTGAGTAATGGAGCGGAAATATGGTGGTTTTTGATGTGTTAGTAAATTAAGACGTATTTAGACTAAGATCTTAAGTAAGCTTTTAGTGAGTCTAAGCTTTTTCTTATCATGGAATAAGACTTAGTTGGGTTCTAAAACAGATGCTTAGCTAATGTGAAGTTTATCTAGTAAGCAATTTTGATGTAGGAAATGCAGTATTGCTTATCTGCTGACACGGATCCCACGGTTCCCTCAAGTAGGGGATCCGGCTAGGCTATTCCTAGGGATCCGGCATCTGCAGATCAGAACCTATTCAGAAAGGATGTGCAGGTTATGCACATTATTACGTCTATAAAACAAGCAATAAGAACAGGCAAGCCATCATATAGTACCAGAAACAATATCCAAAATACCATAAACCAACAATGCTAAAAGGAAATCATTCAAACATAAGATAGATGAAAATAAGCACATTCCTATTGTCTCTTTCGTCAATTCTTCCTTTTTCTTTTTGACGGCTTAGTGAGATTGTAAGCGAGGTTTTGAATCATGCCTCTTATTTGTTTGTATTCCGCGGTCTCGTTTGGAATGGTTGGAAGTTGTTCGTGGTATTCAAGAATGTCCAATTTGATGTTGGATACGGGGTCGATGTCCTCCTCATCTTCTTCTTCTTCTTCTCGGCCGAGGAGTCCGAGAAACTTGGGTTTCTTTCCATTGATCATGAATCGTTTGGATGGTTGTTTGGTAAGGGTACCATGGCGTGATCGGAAGGTAATGGTCATCGTTGATAGGGGATGGTTGCAATGCACTAACGTACTTACAAAGTCGTGTTAGGAGCATACCATATGGGAGTACCATGTTGGAAGCTTTGAATACCCGACCATTCTCCTTACCATGTAATAGGCAAGATTAAATGGCCTTTGGTGGATAAGACAATAGATCATTTGCACAAGGCATGCGTTTGGATGATCTTTGTTTCCAACTAGGCTAATGATGTTTTCCTAAGAATTTCTTCCCATTTTCTAAACATGGGATGCATTTCAAAAGTTCCATTTTAAAGGGATTACGGTGAATTAGCTTTTGTTACGATCGTAGCAGGATTGGTCGGTCCTAATTTTAAAGATAGTATCGCGAATGGTTTCGGGATTGTCGAGAGGAGTGTTGTAAAGAGGCTTAGGATCAAGTGCAAGGTTTTGAGCGTTAATTGCCCAATCTTGAGAATACATACAAATTCCTTCACAAGGAATGCGAAGAATTTGAGCAAAAGTGTTGAGAGAAAGAGTAAAGTTTTGTGTGTTGATGATAAAGGCGATTGAGATGCTATTATCGGTGTTTCTAATGATCCTAAAGCTTTTGTAAAACTCAAAAATGAAAACCGGACAAATTTGTTCATCAATGTCAAGAAGACAATCAAAGTTGATTGTCGAGAAAACTTGACGAATGTCGGTATCTTCAAGGAAACATTCTTTGACTACACGACCTTCGTGAATAAGTCGTTTGTGAGGCTTTTGAAAATTTTACGGTTAGTTTTGGTGGGACCCTTTTACGATAGTAGTGGTAAGATAGTGGACGGTGTCATGATGATCTTGTTGAGTGGCTTTGGGCATGATTGGTCCTAGAAATACAAATTTTTCAATTAGGTAAAATTAGTTGGAAATGGGTTTATGGTTTTGGTTTGTATTAACAATGTTGTGAGCACAATGTGATTTAGTTAAAAGCCCTTTCACGATTAATTTGAAAACCTTAATTAATTTGATTAAAACTTAAGGAACCATAAACCCTAGAATGAAGATGATGAAAATTAGAACAAGTTAATGTAATTACTTGCAATGGTGTTCTAGGAAGAAATACTTTGAGGTTATGAAAGCCAATGAGGATGGATGCGATGGCTTGGTCGTTTTGTGTTATGAGAATAGAGGAAAAAGATCGGTGGTGTGAAAGCGTATGGTGAGTTACATTCCACGGTTCCCGGATCCTTTGTATTTGGGATCCGCTAGTACAACTAGAGGATCCGGCTACAATGAACATAAAGGAGGTTGTTTGACATTATAATTTTTTTGTAGTATGCTTATGGAATAGCTTACAAAAAAATAGTTCGGAGGTTTTAGATGACGATTGTTTTTGAATGACGGCTTTTGATGAATCTCATATCGAGGATGTGATGATGGCGTTAAAAAAAATATTATTCCCTATGACGAGAAAGGTGGAAGAGTGACGAAAGAGACTTCTAACGCTCTTAGTGTTATAGTAATCAAAGTAGTACTTGTGAAAATAAGTAGAACTCAAGTATCCTATCTAATGAAAAGTAGAACATACCTTTATGCTTCTTGATTTGGTATAAAACCAAAGATACTTCATGAGCTTTTAAAGTAATCCTTTGTACTTGATGTACTTAAGTTGTGATTACTTTAAGAATCCTTCCTTGAATGTTGACTTCATCTTTGAGTGAAGATTTTGGAAAATTCTAGCATGAAAATTACTCGAGAACGGAATATTGTTAGAATCATCTATCAATGTCCAACAAAATGATTTAACAGAAAATATGATCCAAAGAAAAAAATCCTTCTTTGTAGTTTTCAAACATACACGGATCGTATCAAGTCTTTAAAGTACAATATACTTTAAGGAACTTGGTTACGAAGCTCTGGTACCAATTGTGGAAAACTAGAAGAGGGGGTTGAATAGTTTTACCAATTTAAAACTTCCTTTTAAATATTTAGATCGACTTATGTCAATCTATTTGGTTGTTTATGTTGGACGTTGATAGATAGATATATAAACATATAATGAAAGATAAAGAGTAAGGAGCACATCACCACGACACAAGTTATTTATAGTGGTTCGGCTACAAGGACACCTTCCTTGCCCTACTCCACTCCCCGAGTCACCTACTCGAGAGTTCGTAAGCACTACACCAACTCCTTATGGCGGAGAAGCCTTCACAACGCCGCTTAACCTTTTTCCGGTACAAAGCTAAATACCGAGTTCTTTCACACCAAGGCGAACCACACCTAACACAATGTCGCCTACCCTTTATACGGTGCTAGGCTAACCACCGAGTTCTTTCACACCTTAGGAGAACTAATCCTATCACAACGTCGCCTACCCTTTATTAGGTACTAGGCTAAGCACCTAGTTCCATTATGGAGGAACTACTACCCTTCACGACACAACACCTATTATCAAGGAGATCTACTCCTTGTTACAACATCGTCAAGGATATCACCATCCTTGTGAATAAATAAACACCTATATGTATAACGATGCACCTCATCGATTATCGACCTAAGCATTCTTCCCAAATGCTACTTGATTTGATTCTTGGCATCCTTCACTAATGCCTTTGACACAACGCTTGGCATCCTTCACTAATGCCTTCGTCTTGACACCTTAAGCATTCTTCACTAATGCTTTGACGCGGATGATTAGCATCTTTCACTAATGCTTTCATCTTGACACTTTCGGCATTCTTCACTAATGCCTTCAACCCAACATCTATGGAGAAAGGAAGAACTATCAACAAGAGAACCTTCGTTGTCTTGATGATGACGAAGCATGGCAACTCATGGACTTGAGCTTGCGTCTTCAATATGTTGTGATCTTTCCTTTAAGGAGAATCTACAAGATCACACATAAACAAAAGAGAAAAGCTACATAGATCTCTTGGATCCGAGGTTAGAGGTTAGAATACTTGGGGAAGTATGTGTGTAAAGGGATGAATAGAAAGGAAGAAATGGCTCTCTATTTATAGAGGAAATTCACTCTTGTTTCCCGGATCCCACGGATCCTTCCACTTGGGATCCGGCTAGCACAAAGCTAGGGATCCGTGGTCCTCCTCTTTGCCCATGGGTATTTTGGGTTATGGGTCATGGGTCATGGGTTATGGGTTTATCCATGGTTTTCAATCTAGATACAATGTACCTTAAGGATACATTGAACTTGTGTAAGTGGTATATATAAAACCATGGGTTATGGGTCAAAACCATTTGTTAGTTTTTATCTATTTAGTATATACTTGCTTTTACCCATTTTGGTATATACTTGTTTTTACCCATTTTAGTGTACTTAATATAAGTATGTATTAACCCAATATGTAAACACTAGTTGTTGTACATATGTATCTAACTCATAGAGTTACTTAAACTTGTTAAGCCAATATATAAACACTAGTTGTTGTACATGTGTATCTAAAATATAAAATCACTTAATCTTGTTATAGTGTTTTATGTGAAAACGTAAGTGTGTTATAAAACTATTAGTTCAAACCATTTACGTATTTTATTTGTTTCGTTAACATGATTTTACTTTTGTTATCGACAAAACATTAGAAGATCGTAAAATATAAATAAACGTTTTTACGGCTTATTTGTATTAACAATCATCCCTAAAACTTCCGAGGCTCTTGCATTGAAGAAAGAAATTGAACCATCCGAAAGTGAGACTTTGGCAGCTTCCCCCCAAACCGAAAATCCTTTAGCTGAGCAGATTCGAAGCTATATTTCAAGCTTGCTTTAGCCAGGTGCACATAGAAGCCCACCATTATCATAAATCCCGCTGCTCCAGTTAAGAACGATAATCGAGGTTCTCCGTTCGGGGTTATATCATCCAATAGAACAACGACAACGTATCATCCCACATTTAAATAATCTTCTCAAATTTCCTTTCCTTTGAAGTGCGAAACGATCCATTCCAAAAGGTGTCAAGAGAACACTTCCCCATGTAGTTGAAATGATGCGGTCCGTCTCTTAGTATAATGCTCAAGAACTCTCCCGAATACACTTCATGAGGGAATGAAGAACACCTTCTCATGTTCACATTTTCTTCCACGATGAGCGTGTATGAAGCTCAAGAACCAAGTACACCAATATCCAAGAACTCTCCGAATACACATCATGCCCGGAGAGAAAACACCTCCCCAATGTTTGTGGTAAACAATGGCTTTCTTCCCGATGATCGTGTATGAAGCTCAAGGACCAGTACACATTCCCAAAGAGAGAACAACCGATAACATTGAAGAAGCGGGCGAATCACCGATTATCTGCGGATGTCAACTCCGAATAAGTGATTATATCTACGAATCATTGATTAAGCCCTCAGTGAGACAATTGAGCTCCCCAATGTACACAATTCTCTCTCCCCTGATGATTGCGATAACATCGAGATCATCACACACCAGTGTACCTCTTTTATCTTCAGAAACTTTCATTTACATCACTTCCCTCACGACGTTGGAATAGGAACACAAAACGCTTTGATGAGTAAAACCTTGACTTTCTCTGCGGTCATGACATTTGTTTTCCCGGGATATCTTCAATCACTTAGAAGAGTTAAGTTCATCAAGTTTACTCGCCATGAGTCAAACCTTGAGTTTCTCTGCGGTAATAACATTTGTCTTCCCGGGATATCTTCAATTACTTAGAAGTATTAAGCTCATCAAGTTTACTCGCGCTTTGTGTTTAGATGTGAGTCTCCTTCCCCCTTGCTGGTTTTGACACTTCAGAATCAGCAACATCTTATCAGCCCAAATACTTGAAATCTTTATGAGAAGAACACTTGAACTCTAGTGAGAATCAACTTTCTTTGAATATGAGCAAGTCTAATTGGGATTAAATTCGACATTTCACTCTCCCCGATTAGTGTTCTCCCTAAACCGACAATCTTTATGATGAATGCTTGAATTAAGAAGAAGTCTTTAGATCTTTAAATGCAACTCGTCTTTAGTCTTCTAACATGTAGCAGAAAATGTAGAACTGACTGTAGACTCGACCCTCTTCAAGATTGTCCAATTGGGGAATAGAAAGTCAACATCTTTAACTCACATCAAAAAGCATCCCAATTAACTTACATCTTGCAAATCCCTTAACAAAAATCCTCCCAATCAAACAAGAACGAAAGATGTTCATCAAGGAAATCAACAATCGAGCCGCAACGAACACACAAGATGGTAACACCAAACTACCAATCACATCAAACAAGAACAGAGATTGTTCGAATCATCATGTTGATGTATCGTGAAGCATTAACCGGAAGCACTTTGTCGATAAACTCATCAATCCGAGTGAAGATGTCAACCAACGGCTCTTAGAAGAAAAACTCCATGTGAAGATGACCCGATAAGAAGAAGATCGGTTCTTACATGAGTTTGGAGTCGTTTGACCATTTATTCTCATATATTTATTCTCATATATTAATCATCATGCAGTAGTTTCACACTTCTTCTCCCCCTCAAGAATTGCATACGGAGATGCCATTCTTGATTAAACAAGTGAAAATCATCCAAATGTAGTCTATTCACACTTCTCCCCCGCAAAATTAGCACATGATGTCTCCATCTTCATTATAGTTGAGCAAGTGGAATAAGAAAACAATCAACGGCAGCCCGGTTCACTTGATCATTCAAAGCGCATGGAAAAAGCATGAAGCATGTTGACGAGAATGGTCATAATTGAGAAGATTTCTCTTCTTCAGAAGATAAAGCGCATTGACACGTACACTTTTCTTCTCTTTAGAGTACGAGGCATGAACTGTTGTGTTCATACGTCATAAGAAGATTTCTCTTCTTCGGAAGATAATGCGCACTGAAACGTACACATTTCTTTTCTTTAGAGTACGAGGCATGAACTGTTGTGTTCATACGTCATAATCTCTCTCTTTTCAGCTCTCTTGGCAAAACATGTAATCAACCCCATTATCATTCATGAGGCTCTTTGTAGTGACGGTGATGGAGATAACCCAATATGATGAATTTGACCACAAGTAAACTAACCCGAACTCGTGACTTATACTTGCACATATGTAACAAAGAGCGGTGCCGATTTCCATTAGCATCTCTAAGTACTCTCTATGTACTCTATACTCTTCAACCAACCAACCATCAAGTATAAGACGTACATTACCTCTTGAAAATCCACAATTGAATGTGACACTGAGCACTACAACGTAACTCCTTAAAGTGATAGTTATTTTGTGGTGGTATGAGCCCAATTCCCCCAAGTGGTAAAAGAAAAGGTAAAAGACACTCAACAATAACTAGATTTCCAAGTCTTTGTTTTTGATAATAAGCTTGAACAAGGATCTTGAAGAATCTTCATCCAACCATCCCCGATACCTTCAGATACTAAGTACACTCGCCCGTGATAATTCACTTCAACCCCAAATAAATAATACTGAATTAACGCCGTTGTCACATCTTCTGGTTAACTGCTCAAATCTAGCCTTCTTTGACATTTAAGTGATCTATGATAATGGTTTCATCCCGACCATGGTTAGAAGCACGTAACCCGTAAAACCATGTAATAACCAAAGCGCATGACGAATATCCAAACACACATCCAATTCATGAAGTACACCGTTTATCCTTCTTGAGCGAAATCGTAGCACCGACATCGAAAGATCCGAATTACACTTTCCTTTCTCCGGCATCATCACGGATTTTACAATTATATAGTTTAAACCGAGAAATAGTATCTTTCGGGATTTTACAAAACCAAGAACAAACCGTAAGATAGATCCGAAATGCACTTTACTATTACCGGATGTTTCCATTGTCACGGATTTTACAAGTCTCGATTTAAACCGAGAAATAGGTTCTTCGCGGAATTTTACAAAATCAAGACAAAACTGTAAACAATGTCAGCTTGAATGTGTTATGACAATATTGGTTTCGGTGAATATCTGTTTTAGGGGAATATGTAGCGGTTCATCAACTGTTCATTATCCAACATCAACAAAATCAACAACCATCCAATAAACACTTTGGTAAACACATCATTCACGCAATCTGTCGGTTGTTGCTGTGACCACTTGGTGAAGTAAACCCGATATGTCAAACTTGATCATGAAGTGAACTTCCCCATATATGTTACTTAAACTTGTACTAATCCTTGTGAAGAAGAAACGGTGTACCCAATGTACTAAACCTCTTGACATTCTCAACTGGGTGAGACACCGAAGTGATAGTTACGTTGTGGGTTAAGTGAGAAAGAATCACAAACGCAACTAACTAGCCAAGTCTTTATCACACTCTATAAAAGCCCAAACAAGTCATCTTCGCGGAAGGGTGGACAGAAAGAAGACGAAATAAGTAACCGAGCACGGAAAACCACACTTCAAATCCAAATAAGAAATACCGAAAAAACAACCCCGCAGTCAACATTTTCCAACTATCAATTCAAACCGTGAAATAGTGTCCTCCGTGATAATGTATAAACCAAAGTGTTAACCCACATACCCAAATCTCATCATCAAGCTCATGTATACGATCTAATTTTGAGAAGCCTAACCACAACATTGAACCCGATCCATTTAAGCTTTAGAAGGCCCTTGTCCATAATTCCAATTATATTACCAAACAATAATCTCGACTCACAAAAATTTGATAAACCCGATGATTTGATATTTAGTAACAAATACGGATATAATCACGAAGTTTTTTTCGGCCCAACACTTTTTACCAAGCCATTCCAAAATTAGCAAAAACTCACATAAGTCCACACGATCATAAGTCCACATATTATCACATATCAAATACATTCGGATGAAACACACGAGTAATATCACATTACAGTATTTATCCAATCCAAATTACTTTACCACCAGAGGCCCAATTAAACTTTTCGGCCCAAGTATGTTACCACACCTCAAAGGCCCAAGACACACTGAAATCAAAAGATCTTAACCCTAATAAAGCGTGAGTATAAAGACAGTAGTGATACCCTAATCTCACCCTAATCTCACATATTAACCATGTCCGCCTCTTTTTTTTTCTATCTCACATAACCGATCAAAAAAAATCCAGTTCTCAACTTAAGGCCGCCTATTACCAAATATTCTCTCATAACAAAAGAAAACCACAACATCAAGTCAGCCATAAAATCCGAACCCTACAAATCTCCAATCTCATATCATGATAGCTCGAATGGTTCTTAAGATATTGCCACAGAGATGGCCTTTGGGTATCTAGATGCCACAGGGATGGTAGATGCTTAAAGAGGTTTCAAGTTTGACTAAGAAGTCACAGGTAGGTCGAATAGTTTACTCTTGTTTTAGTTTCCATTAACCAACGAACGAGAAGAAAAAGAATAACAGATTATTGTTGTTAGGAATTAGAAATTCCAGGTATTAAAGAGTCGGTCACCTCTAGTATATGTAATCGTTAGAAAGCTCGTAGTCGTAGTTCTTTTAAGCTAAGTAGTATTTATTTAAGTAACACCGTGGAGGACAGACGGGTCTTTACCCACTGTATGCACGATCCATGACCGTTGTGTGGCATTTTATTGTAAGACTATAAATACTCTCTACCTTCCAAGGTAGAGAGTTGGAGCTCATAATAAGATCTTTTCTTTCTCTCACTAAGTTCCCTAAACCTCTAACTTTCTCTCTCTAAAAACCTTCTTGTACGCCACTTGTGATTATGGTTTAGTGTGTATGTGAAATCCAATATCTTACAATTGTTATTTTCTTTTCTCTTGAAGTTCTAACATGACCAAGAAGCATATTCTTCAAAAGATGTCTTTGTTACTTAGATCAATGATGGTTAATACTTTCGTTTGATGTCTTTAATAGGCTTAATAGAACGAAAGTGTGATTGAGATCCAATAAGTTAATGATTTATCAAATGATATTCGATCTGTGATGAATGAGTTTCGTGGTTTTAGACTCTCATGGTCTTGATGTTGCCTTTAAATGCCACGAAATAGAAAAACTGAGATCATATTTTAATTAGAGTTGAGTCTTGTTTCATTGTTGTTTCATTTGGGATTTAGTGATGATAGTTTCGATTTGTTGGAGTTGGGTTTTAGGTTAGATATGTTGTGATTTGGACTGATGAAGTTTTGACAGAGCTGAGGTATTGAGTCACGGTAAACTGGTAAATGTTCTTGTGGTCGAGTCAAGAGATGAATCTTCTTCTTCATTTCTGTCGTAACAGAGTCATAAGCCAAGTCGCTACCCAATTTTTCAAACCAAGTCGCCACCCAATTTTTCAAACCAAGTCGCTAAAACAGATTTAATTATCACAAGTCGCTAGTCTTGTTGAAAAGTCGCTAGACTTGAGGACAAGTCGCTAGACTTGTATCAGTTTGACTCAAAAGTCAAACTGCCATCAGAAAATAGGACAAGTCGCTACATATTATAACAGACAAGTCGCTAAGATTTTTGACTCAAGAGTCACAAACCACAACTCGCTATCAACATATCAGCTCGCTACATAGTGGATACATAGAACCTGGACAGAAATGCAACCCAACTCGCTATGATGAACCCAGAAAACCAGCATAAAGACTTCTTGGTTTACCCGTTTTGACCACTCAGAAACTGGCTAATGACCACAAGAACAGATGTTTGACCACATGGTATTTGACAGGTTTGGTATAAAAAGTTAACTAAACATGATAATATACAATACAGTTTGGACCAAGTCTTTTTGACACAAAACAGATATTGCTCACATGTAAAAGACCAGAACTTTTAATATTAGACCAAAACCAGAAACACAAACTCATGTAAAACTGTTTTACCAAAATAATGTAAAGACATTTTTCGAACCAAAAAGGATACAAAAACAGTATACAACGAGAATCAAGCACCACAATAAATCATCAAAACACAAAAACCTTGGCTCTGGTACCATTTGTAGGATCGATATATTTATGTGTTTGATGATTCGGGTGGTCTTGGATGATCAAAATACATGTTTGCCATATTTTAGAGAGAGAAAGTAGAGGGTGTTCTTGGTAGAAAGTTGCTTCAATAAATGTAAAGGTTAGATTGTTGCCACACCCTTCCATGGATGGAAGGGGTATTTATACTACAAACAATACGTCCTCTATCGGATGTGGATCGAGGCATCAGATGGGTAAAGACCGTCCTTCCTCCACGGTGTTACACTATACTAAACTAAACTAATAACTAACTAATAAACTGATAAATAACATAACAAACGACACGTCTACGAGCTAATATATGCTAGACAATATTTGAGGTGACCGATACTTTACTTATGGAATTTCCAATTCCTAACAAACAATGATACGGGCATGTACAGATGCTTGAGCGAGAGTTCTTTAATGTTTTCTAAAACATGCCGTTTCTCAAAATTTCTTCAAAAATGGCTTTCGTATACTTCAGTACGAAACCCGGACTAAAATGAAGACTTTTGATTATTTTCAAATCAAACCTCGTTTTTTAAAGAAAAATCAAGTGTACGCTTCAGTGCACTACATTTAAAACTAGTGAGAAATCATCATCATCTTGAGCACCTTTTTCAAGATTGTTCAAAAAGATTTTCAAAATCTTTCAAAATATTTTGTGCTCAAGATAACTCCCTCTAAAACCCTTTAATTGATTATGCTTTATTAAAGGGGGAGTATAAAACAAAAATGTTCCAAATTCATGCTTAAATCAAATCCGTTTGTCTCCCCAAAAAGATTCTAAAATATTGTTTAATCCGTTGATATCAAAAATATCACGTATATGCTATTTTTGAGGGGGAGGAGACGTGATTAAAATTGTGATCAAAAAGTTTAATGTTCGTTGTTTGAATCTCATAATGAGCTCCACTCAGTTGAAACCAATGAATTGACGAGGAATCATGTACCATCTCGAGAAACTTTCTATGGACTTGACCAGGACGGGTAATAATTTCAAGCTAGTTCTCTATTGATGTAAGCGTGTCTCGAATCGGTCTAGTTCATTTAAAGTCGATCAATTCAAAAGTGCGAACTCTACTCTATGTGCGATTTCATCAAAACTTATAAGCACATGTGAAGGGGAGTGTTTACGAAAATATAAAACTCATCGAGTGTTTCAAACATGTTTTCTATCATAAACACTCGAGAGATTTTCAAGAAAAATGGTTTTATGGCAACAATAGGACGGTCATGAAGTTATAAGGTGACTAAGAATAGGAAATTCATCCTATGATCCGCCAGAGCCGGAGGGATCTACCCAAGGACATCGCCAATAGTTTAGAACTAGAAGTCCTTAGGTATGATTAAAAAAAAAGGAGTAATGTGAGAAAGGAGAAAGAAGGGGTTGAAAAGTAAAAGAAATGGTGAAAAGAAATAGCCCTCCATAATCAACCTTAGGGCAGAAACCGGGTTCAATTCATCCGCTACTAGCTGTCACTAGATGACACTGGTATTGAAAACCAAGACGTCATGGACCCAGTGACGCACTGTACCTAATCTTCTAGCCACTCAATTCCTCTTAAAAGGATTTGTTTCATTCTCACTGGGAACCCTACATAATCTATCGACTTTCTCTTAGAGATCGTTGGTATTGAAGAAGGAGACCCTCTCCCTAGTCTCCGCTTAGGAAAACCAAAATGCACTATTGAGTCTAGAGCCACGAGATTCATCAAAAGATCTCATAGGAACACATGACATCGCTTGTTGTTCATCTATAAGGACAAGTGATATATTCTAGAGTCTCACGAGATCTTAGCAATCTGCCGAACATTTATGAGAAGTTTCACATCCGTGATCTTGGTGATTGAATGGAAACTCTGCTGTGGTCAACATCAAGTAGCGACACGGCAGTCACTCGGTAACTCCCGTGGATTACTCTTAGTGTGTCTCAAACGGTCTGATCGTGGAGTGATGCTTGGTGTACTTCAATGACTCATCCGAATTGTAGATGTACTTGGTACATTGCGTTATCTCACTTGTGGGACTCAGGTTCATGAACGGCCTTTGTAAGAATTAGAGATGTGTTTTCACACTATGTTCACACCCTCGAAATTCAAACTTGTAAGTGCGGAATCCGCTTATTACTAACCTGTTTTTATGTTTTCTTATGGAAGCTCGGAGCGGATTGATCGTGCGATTTTCCACATGCTCATACCAACAACACATGAAAATTTCTCATCAAAATCAAAGGCAACACAAAGTTAAAGATGATTCTTCGTCAATG
This sequence comes from Chrysanthemum lavandulifolium, assembly GCA_022545495.1. Lineage (NCBI taxonomy): Eukaryota > Viridiplantae > Streptophyta > Magnoliopsida > Asterales > Asteraceae > Chrysanthemum > Chrysanthemum lavandulifolium. The sequence goes on from CM040240.1 coordinate 89,723,087, forward strand.
TCAAAGAATCTACAAAGTTTAAAGACTCGAGAACTACATCATTGGTAACCAAAAGACAAATAGAAGTGTGAGCATGGTGGAGAAAGGCGAGGAGACACCTAACCAACGAAGTTGACATCGGCAGACTACCACATTAACTGATCACAAAGCATGAAAGAACAAAGAATTAAGACTATTCTATATCTACACACAAAGTTCAAGCTCGAGAAAAGTAAAGACTTATTCAAGTGGAGCATCTTTTGAATGACCACCCCTTAAGGGGAGTTAGCCTTAATAGTTTTTATTAGAAGTGATGGTCATTCACATTTAGGAACTTTGTAACGAGTGTTAGATATCGTGATAGAATAGTCAACGGGCTCGTGGACTGGGCTAAGCTAATTGGTTAGAAGTTATGTTAAGCTAGCCTTATATCAATCCATGTCCAACCCAAGCCCAAACGAGCCCATGCCAAGCCCATTAGGGCGTCTACTACTGTCTTATATAAACCCTCAAAGTCTCATTTGAGGGTGGGCTAAAATGTGTGTGTGTGTGTGTTTTTCTTTCAAGTAATACAACTTTATTGTTTCTTCTTTTCTCTCAAACATACACGGTTCATATCTTAAGTCACCATCTTTCTCTCATCTTCGTTCTTCATCTTCTACGCATAATAGAGTGTTTGGTTTACGTGTGTTCATCTTGTGATAAGGTGTGTACGCGTAAGGTTGGTGTAAAAGTGAGGTCCTACACCCCGCGCATAGCAGCGGTAATGAAAAAACCTTCCTAAAATACAGTTTTAATCTTGCAAGTTGCTTTCGTTGCACTTATCTATCAACTAAACCTAAGTGTGTATTTCAAAAAAGAAAATAAAACCTTAAAATTTCGTTTAACTGAATAAAAATCAGGCTATTCTGAAAAGGACCTCAAAAAAACTGAAAAGATTATAAAATGTAAGGACAATAACATATCATAGCAGCACGGCCAAGTTAAGGCCAACTATAGAACAATAGTTTAAGCGTATAACATCAACTTAGTGTGTTATCTATGCATAATATGCTCAAAGAACTTATAAAAAATAAGGGAATTTAAAACAATTTGTCAAACAGATATCGATAGCATTTAAGTTAGAAACAATCAATTACACAAAATTCAATCAATCAAGGCTCCAATCTGCTTATTTCACAATAATAAAGAAACAAAGTAATGCAAGGAATGCTCTACACCCTTTACCAGTTCTGTGCATTACCAATCCCCTTACTTACTCCAAGTAAGTTGTTTTCTTTATCATACAATGAGTTGTATGTCAGAAATGAAGCCATAACCCTACTTCAAAATCACCTTCTCTCTTCCTGTAAAGTAGGAGGAAAATGACAAAGGGAATGATTATCGATCTCAGTTGCAAGCAATATCTGTAGGACTATTGCTACTCGCTACCGATCATACCCTTAAACAACAAGGCATTATAAGTATTGGCAAAGGCGCAAATAATATCAGCATGAATGTATACTACAAACTTCAACTTCGCAGAGTAAGAAACCTGCCAAGGGTAAGAGGCATAATATATTTGTCTAAATACCTGCAACTCTGACTTATGCAACTCTGACTTAGCAATGAAAAAAATAACAATAATAAAGGAAAGCACACACAGCCATAGCGAATTTGAGCTGCTACACACTACCATCTTTAGGCAATTAGAAACGACATAAATTGCTTGTAGTATCAATACTACAAAAAAAATGATAAACATACTACAAAGATTCAAGCAATTCAGCCGGTTTTTACTTTCTTTCCATCATCCATCATTGGATCTCAGCCATGGATATCATCAGCCAACTACGATTGAAGACAATGTCATGATTCATTGAAAACGACCTTTTCACGAGTCTGCAAGCTGCATTAGAGTAGTCGGTTTGTCTGTTATAACCACCACCTGTCCTTTGCTGATCTCCGCTTGTTGCACCTCCGGGCCCGAATCACCCAACAACAGCTCCATACCCACCAGGGTTGGGATTGTAGCCATCGTTACTACCATAGTTGCCATAACCATAGGCTTGACTACCATACCCAGAAGCTCGAGTTGCAGATTGACTCGATGCAGAAACATTACTTCCATAACCTACATTGGGACCATAACCCAAACTACCATAACCAGGACTCTGACCACCCCATGGAGAATTCAATGCACCAAGCTTACCACCTAAAAAACCAAAGTTCACCCCACTTGGGTATGCCCCAACAGGACCACCATAGCCAGCATTACCACCGCCATAACCACCAACGCCATAACCCATAACCCATGTATCCCCCATAACTGGCATTAGCATTTGGTCCACCAAAACCATAAGATGGTTGACCATAGCCAGAATACATCAGGTAGCCAACCAGCACTTTCTGTAATTTCGCCCACTATCCCAATGCGACAACATCAACCTCCTAATCAAAGGCAACTTCGACCAATATCCCGACAACTCCTTATCCAAATGAGCAATATTATACAGAATCTCAAACCCATGTATCCTACAATAATCAAACTTATTCTTAATAGATTTCAACAAATAATGATCACCTATAGCATTATCACAAGGGCCAGGCGGCGAACCGGCAACTAACAAAATTCGCGCTTTTCCGTTAACAACACTCGAAAAATCTTGGTTTTGACTCGACCAAAATTTTCTCTCCTCATCCCAGTTATCTACGAAAACAAACTAACAACTTCTAATCCCAACTTTACGTAATCGATACATCTATAAACAGAAATAGTTGTTACATATAAATTAATATAACAGCAATCGATCATGCTAGAATATAAGCAAAACCAAACACACCTGGTCAGAGTTTAAGCTACCCCAAACACCCCTACATCAAATATAGGCGCCTGAAACACCCCTTGAATTAGATACTGTATAGGCAGACAATTATATCAAACTCAAAGCATATAGATCTTAAGCAAACAAACAAATCAAGAAAGGTAGCGGCTTCCCGCAGATGCCGGTGAAGCCACCGGAGAAGATGAACCAGAGGAGGAGGAAGAAGATAGTGAGGAACATATCGGGTGAATTGGATATGACAGTTAGAGTTTAGGTAGTGGCGGCTGTTGATGTTGATGATGGTGACAGCGCTGGCATGGTGGTGGTAGCGGTAACGATGGCGTTCTAGGTGGTAATAGATCTGGTGGTGGTTATAGATGCTGATCCCGGCGACAATATCGATGATTGCAGCGGTGCCAATGATGGTGGTTCTGGCGGTATCTATGGTGGTGGTGAGTGTGATGACGGTTGAAGGTGGTGGCGGTGAGTGTGATGACGGTTGAAGGTGGTGGTTGTGGTGGTATAGAGAGGAAAAGAAAATTGAGAGCGTTTGTGTGTGTTTGAAGGTGTACACTGTGTTTTTGGGGGCTTTTATACGTCGGATATATCAAGTATGCAGGGTTGTACACGTGTCAACTTTTCATTGGTTCTCCTTATCTTAATTTGGAATGGGACCCACAGTCAAAATGCATTATATAATAGTATAGAAGTATAGATACCCTTTTTGTTCTGCCACATGCACCTTGAAAAAAACGATTTACGAGATGAAATTCTACTAATTTACTTCAGTCTGTCCACTCGCTTCTCATTACAATGAGTGGAATCAATGGCAGCTTGAGGTTGGTGCTTCGACTAATTACTGCAGTAGACAATTTTGTAACATTGTGGATGTGAACAGAAAGTTGAACATGTATGAGGGGCTTATAAGAGACAGAACCACCATTACACGATTTATTATCATAATGTATGCTATGTTGAAATCGAATAAATGAAGGTGGTATGAAAATGATAATCAATTTCATATTTTCGTTCACTATGCACATATGGAGAATACCTAATTTTATGGTTTTGATTCCTAAATATCGAACCCGTATTTACATACCCTTAGCCCTTACACCAAACATCATCGATCGATTTCATTCAGAATCCTTCATTCCCAAACCTGCAACCCAAATAACCTCTAAAATGATATAAAAAAACAATATTCTTATCTATCTTCTGTGCAATAAACAGAAGCAGCTTACTGAGGCAAATCAGATACCGTACTGCAAAAAACTATTCGGACAGAACTTCCAACTTTGCATATAACATCATGAAAAAGTTTGCAATGTACATGAGATGATCACGATAATCAGTACTAAACGAATAACAAAGTTTGAAATCCACATGAGATGATCATGGTAAATCAGTACTAAACGAATAACAAAATGCAATGGTTAACACAGAAACTACAGGTAATTCCATTAACAAACAAGAAAAGATGAAACTCATAAACCTTAACACTAGAATCCTGAAACAAAATACATTTTACACAAACTTACACATAATCAAGGACCCGATGGAGTTGATGGTGTTGAGGTGGTCGATGGTTGGTCCCTACGAAACTCCTTAACCACAGCAGCAAGAGCCTCCGGGTTCAAACCGAGGTCACAGAGTGCAATGAGTACAGATAGGGTGTGTCTATCCAACCCAGTTCCGAGTATATTAGACATCTGGAAAACTAACTCAAGGGATTCCTTAGCAGTTCGTGCAGCGTCTTGATCCATGAATTAAACCTGAAACCTACAGAAATAGCTGCAAAAATTAGGACCAATTTAATGGGTATTTGGCATTGAGTTTTGAAAGTAATTATATGATAATCAGTAGTGCGACTTAGGGGGTGTTTGGGGCTGCGTGTCTGTTTAAATAATAAATGTCATTAAGCGTATCGAATATAGAACAAACAGATAAACAGTTTTATCCAAACAATCAAAACGGTTAAACTGCTCAAAAGTAAGCAGTTAAATAAGCAATCCTAAAACAATCAGAACCAAAAACTATCAAACGCTGGGAAAACTAGAGGGTGTTTGGGATTGCTTAAAATAAGCGGATAATCAGTTTGGATTGTTCTAATCAAGACAATGTACTATATGCTTAGTTTACTGTATAATAAGCACTTGAAAATTAAACAGATTGTTTAGCGCTAACTGCTTATATTTAAAGCCACATTAGAATAAGCAATCCCAAAACACCCTAATAATTTTCAATTAGGGAATTAAGGTTTCAAATAATTTTGAAATGATTACCTGGTTGTAGATTTCAATTTGGGGATTAGGGTTTCAAATAACTTTTGGAGCGCAAATAGGAAAGTGATGAGAGGCTCCTAAAATCCTAATTTTGGTTGGGGTTATTTGTTTTTTTGGTTTCGGGCTCCTTGCTAATGAGGTTTCAGGGAAGGTTTATTTTATTTTCTTTTATACATTTTAGAAAATTAAATGCTAAACTTTTAAGTTAATGTGCTGATGATAAAGTTTTTCTTACAAAATATGTTGAATTGTTATTAGATGATTAAGTTCTCAGTTTTGTTCTTTTTTTAATTTTTAATGTAACTTTGTTTTTTAGGGCTACTCGATCTAATTGTTGATGATTAGTTAAAAATTTATCAAGGAGAGCAAACATTTATTGTCTCGATTTGATGACTCAACCCTCAGAAACAAGATTGCTATAATACAAAAATCGTATATCTAAAAAGTCATATTCTTTTCGTGATTCTCCTATCGTCAACAACTACCAACACGTCATCACCATTACCTTCTATCGCCACCAATTATCGTTGCCTTCTCCTCTACGATGCACCGGCATTACCCAAGCATCCTTCTAGTATCATATTTAAATGTCATTGTAAAGAAGTTACTTTCATTTTGCATACACATTCATTAAAGATTCAAACAACGTGTTAGGATTATGTACACTTATTTTTTGTTTAACTATCGTCAAAGCTTCACATTTATTTCGTTATGGTTTTCGTAACATCATGCTGCTATCGTCACTTGTGTGTTTCAACAAGTTTCAACTCTCATTATTGTCACTGTTTGTATGGGTGATATACTGATCCTTATGAAACCTACTGATCATACTAAACGAAACCTACTGATCATACTAAACGGAGAATATGACACTATTTAATAACGAAAGTAAAAATTGCGATATGGATTAGCTAGCAAGATATTGTAACTCATTAGTAAGTATTCTTTTATAGTGTCATCTTAGAGGGGTATTCAGTTATTCACTCAAAATCTCATAAATGGGAACACATCAATAAACCACATCAAAACTTTGTACAGGTCAAGACCAAACTCATATACCATCTGTCATAATTTTTAGCAGTTAAACCATTAGCTTGATAACTGTTTCCATCCATATAAAATAAACATATAAAGCTAAGCGGACACCACTGCAACTCCCTACAAAATACAACCATCTCACAGTCTAACTATGACATTTTCAAGTAAGGCAAGACTTCATAAGGAAAGGAAAACAAAAAAAAGTCTATATTTTTGAATATTTGCAGATGACCCCTCACAATTTCTCTTCAGTACATGGCTCTGCAACACCTCGTGTTGGCCTTCTTGCATCTGTCATTAAAAAACTATTGTGGCCTCCTGCAATGATGGAAGTAATTTTTGAATTTTGAAGGTCAAAAAAACTACTTGTAGATTTCGATAATGACACAAATTATCAGCAGTTTCTTTGCTTAACAGACGGGGTACTTTATTAGAAAACTTACCAGGAAGCAAAGACATTTGATCGCTTGAATTCCCAGCATCATATACTCTCCCACGTACATTTCTAAATGGCAAACCAGAGTTAACGGGTTCACCAGTCATCATTATAGCTTCACCAGCAGGTGGTTTAACGGCTGAATTTGGAGAAAGATTTGTTGACCATGCACCACCACCTGATCCAGCCAGATCCAATATTGCATCTGCCTGAAACAAACAAAGGTTTTGTTCATTCCTCAAAGAACCAAAACCACTAGGGATTTCCATGCTCGTAAAAGGATGAGTTTGAGATAAAAGCTCAGATTAGCTCGTATAGGAATAAGAATCATACTATAATTGCACGGATATCTTTTTCATATTGAACGAATCAAAAGAAGCAAAGCATAATTGCATAAAACTCACCTTCTTTGGATGCACATCGTCAAAGACATGAGCTTGACCACCATAAAATATAGTCATTTGGCAAGTTGCAGATGCTGAACCTTGTCTACTGTAAAAAATTAGGTTTAAGTAAGTGACTGGATGTTCATTTCATATGTGTATTGGTTGGTATATACTGATTATATGACCCCTAAACTAATCACAAAATAAAAAACAAAACATGTTTATCAGAAAAATAAGAACTGATTATTGTGACTTCAAGTTGTAAAATTCAGTTCCAAACGCATACAATCAGTAAAACTCATATAAACTATAAGAATACTTGAGTGTCTAATCAATTAAGTACCGAAGAGGAGTAGAAGACCCTGGCTCAGGGAGAGTAATTGCAGACTTCTGTTTACTGCTACTTGGTTCAACCATGCCACCACTAACATTAACTGAGCTCAAAATTCCCGACCCTTTAATTCCTGTTCTAGATCCTTCATCAGCAGCCACATTAGCTTCTTTAAATCTGCTTGAAAGTTGTGCATATGCATAAGGTGCACCTTGACCACCCTGTGAAGGGTATTGCATCACAGGACCAACGTTAACAGGAACGGCTCGGTCCCATATAGAACCATTAGCATCAGCTTTAGCACCCGTGGCTTTTGGTTGCTCTTGTCTTACATTTCTCAGCATCTAAATATAAAGAAAAATCTAGCATTATAAACATAAAAGATCAAATACTAAATGAAAATGTAACGAACATAATTTTTTTATAGTAAAAAAAACCTTCAACAAATGCGAGCTATCTGGATAATCTGCTCTTGTTTGTGGGACACCATGTCTCGAAGAACCCGAGAAAACAGAATCCGAACTACTTCGTTTTATTCCCGCGTACTGGTTACCAATCTCAGAGACCAAAAGATCACTTCTTTCGCCATATATAGGTACCCCTATAAGATGTGATCCAACGACCTGTTTGTCTGCCATAATTAAAACAATAAAAATTATCAAATTACAATCCTAATGTAACAATGTCTCACACATCACACACCATGGTCAACAATGATTCACACACCATGATCACCATTCAAATCTTTATCCAAATTAATCAATGTTAGAGACACATAACAGTAAGGGGGTGATTTGGATTGCTTATTTTTTTCAGCTTGCGCTTGTCCGCTTACTTTTAAGCATAAGCAAATTGTGTTATCCTAACTCCTTCGGATTTTCTGCTTATTTCGGCAGAAACTCATGAGTAGGTAAGAAGTTGCTTATTTCAAAATGTTCATGTGAGATAAAATTAAGATTATAATTTTACCATCATATCCAGCAAGCACCAGCAAATGGCCTTGCGGTAAGGCACGTAACCTCCTCAAAAGAGGTCTAGATTCTAGAGTTCAAACCTCACTAGGAAGTAGGTACACATTTAGGGGTCGCCAGGGAAAGGGTAGGAAAGCATCACGGGGATACCTCAGTTAAGCCGCCGCGTACATCATTGTCAAAGACTCGCCCTCCCCGTAACCTGAACAGGGAAAACCTCATCCGTTTTTACCATCATATTCTACCTAAAACTTATATACATGATTATAATTGAAATTTTTCAGCAAATTACTACTCGTATCTTTTTCAAGTATTATTCCATGTTTTACAAAATAAGCAAATCCAAACACATTTCAAAAAGTACTTACCGGGTGTTTGTTCAAGCTTATTTTTTTTGCTTACAAGCTTATCTCATTTCGGCTTATATTTCATAAGCCCAATTTTACTAGCTTATTTCGAAATCTATCAGCTTATATAAGTTTATCATATCACAATAAGCTTATATAAACTTATTTCATAATGAGCAAAGTTTGAAAGTAAGCCGGAAAAGCTAGGGTTATGAAATATAATCCGAGATGACATAAGCTCGTAAGCCCAAAAATAAGCTTAAGCACATATACTTAAACAGATACATAAGCAGAAAAAATAAGCAAATCCCAAACACCCCCTTAAAAGATCAAAAAATAACAACAAACATTTTATCAAACAGTTGGTGTGCATTGCAAAAGTAACATACCAAAACCCATATCAGAAGTAGTTGAAACGGGCCCACTGGAAACACCGACAGCGGTGGGGGAATTGGTCATAGGAGCACATTCATGGCTGAGAAAATTATGGAAAATTTTGGAGTTGTTATCATTGTTGTTGTTTTTGTTTTGAGACATGGTGTTGTTTAATAAAAACAGTGATGTCATAATCTTATATAACAAAATAATAAGTTGTAATCATTACCATCATGATTGAAGGGCAAAAAGAAAAGTGGAGGATTGTGAGAGTATGGTTATCAGAAAATTAATTTATCAAAGAGTTGGTTTCCAAGGTTTTTTCATCATTTGATTTAGAAGGTGCCACTTTTGGAAGCTTGTAAAAGGGAGAAATTTTTAATTCTTACGGAGTATGTTTGGAAATTACTTTTCGAAAAAGAATAATTGCCCGTGACGGAGTCGGATGTAAATGGGTGGGTTTTGGATCGGTTGGACGTATACTCACGTTCATAAACATTTGTTTTTTCATTATTCATGATCATATTTATACTCCTTTAAAATAATTTCATCATATCTAGAGTCGTCTTATTAATCGGCGAAATTTTTTAAAACTTTGTACGAAACTATATAATTAAATCTTTCGTTAAGCAATATTATATATAAAATGTCACCGTTTATAAAATATAATGCAATTAGTTATCTAAACATTCGAACATATTACTCATTTAAGATATTTTCCTATCTAAATATTTTTTTTCTTCGTGAAAAATATGTCTACACATGCATATAATTATTAACGGGACAAATTTTGGGGCCCTAAAAATTCTGAGGCCTTGAACGATCGCTCACCTTGCACACCCTCAAAGACGGCCCTGTTCTTATCCATATCAACTGAAAAAGTCGGATTAATGAATGTCCATTAGATATCCAAAACAAATTAAAGATAATCTCATAACTTAATGCAAATTTTATAAACATTGTTGGCGGTGTGATAATGATCAATGCCCATATAATGTTTTAACTATGACAAATATATATTCGGGAGACTTAAAAGCACAAGCGATAGCTAAAAACCAAAAACCGAAAATATTGGGCTTGGCACGGGCCACGCCTCCCCAGCTAGCCAATCGTGGCATTTTATGAGGTTCGGTTTTTTCAAGTCGGCTTTCCTCTTACTCGACTAAGGTGCTTCTTTCAATTAAGGTTCGTACATGATATTTGAGAAGTTTACTTTAAGATTTAGACATAGAGATATGCCAAAAAAACAAGTCCTCCCGGTTTTACAAAACGCCAACTCATAAATGTTTTTACGAAAGTCTCTAGCTAAGGAAAAATTATTTTTCCTCAAACCTAGTGGTCGGGTGGTTGACTTTGATGTCTCTTCATAATCCAAAATGGACTATTGGGGGGGGGAATGGAGAAATTAACATTGGTGCAAGTGTTGATTCAACACTTTGGTTTTGTTGTACAACCTTTTCTAGTGAATTTGTTGGTAATGGTGGAGGATGAGATGGCCAAGGGGGTAAGTTCTCTAAGTTGTGAGAATGTGGAGATGATTGTGAGGTGTTAAATGATGTGGCTCTAGGCACCAATGATGTTGGTTGGGTTGAAAAGGGTGCGTTTGGTTTAGTAGAGTTTGGTGATGATATCCTTGTGGGAACAATCCTCTTGGGAATTAGTTTGATTGGTTTATTTGGTGTAGGGGAAATCCTAGCATTGGTGGACTTAACCGGAGATGATTCGGTTGAGGAAACTTCATGTATGACCCTAGCAAGTTTCTTGGGTGGATGAGTTAGCACTAGGAGCTTTTCTCATGATGAAACGAATAAGGAGGATGTTTCTAATTGCTGAGAATTATGTTGTGTTTGATGACTAAGGAGTTCTAGCAAGATGACTTATAAAGGGAGGAATTTGGCAAGTGCATTTAAGACTTAAGCCATTAAGATTCATGGAAATGTGATGATTAACATGCACAAGATTCAAGTTCAGAGTTTCACTGATCTAGGGACTTAATAAAGATGAGGTGGAGTGTTCAAGTTAGCAAGATGAGCTTGAAGTGATTGTTTTGGCTAGAATTGACATAATCTGTCACCAGGATCCCACGGTTCCCTCATTTGAGGGATCCGTCTAGGCTAATCCTAGGGATCCGGCTCTCAGCAGCTATGAAAGGATAAAAATGATGTTTCTAAGGTCTAAGATCTATACCATCTTGAGTGTTTCAGTCCTCCTAAGTATCTTAAATGAGGGTGTACTTGAATGATCATTAGCAATGAGTGATATAGCTAATGATTGCTTTTTATGGAAGGAAAATGAGACTAAATGACTACCAATGGATGTTCAAGGATGACACTAAGATTTTTGATGGTGTCAAGTCATAATAAATGATCCTAGAGATCAGATGTTAGCTTGAGATGGAGTTTGAAAAATCCTCAAAAATCAAAATAATTGAAAAACTAATTTTTGACCCGTTTTGAGATAAAGATGACTAGAAACAATTTCTTAAAATTGTTCAATATGTCCATCTAAGTGTTTTGAAAAATGAAAAGCAATTTGTGAGTATTGAAGCGGAAATATGGTGAGTTTTGATGAGTTGATAAATCAAAAGGTACTTTGAATAAGATCTTATGTAAGCAATGAGTGGGTTTAAGACGACTTTCTCATTCTTGAAGAAGACTTAGTTGAGTTCTAAAATATTTTGTTTAGCTAGTGTGAAGTGATCTAGTAAGCTATTTTGATGTATGGGATACTGTATTGCTGATCTGTTGTCACGGATCCCACGGTTCCCTCAAGGGAGGGATCCGTCTAGGCTAATCCTAGGGATCCGGCATCTGTAGATAAGAACCATCACAGAATCAAGTGCATATTTTGCACCTAGCAACATATACTCATAATCATTAAACTAAACAAAGATATAAGCATGTCATCACATAAAACATCTCATAGATAAAGGTAGAAATAACAGTATCCAAGTGAACACAAAAAAGAGTGCTAAAACATAGTCATTCACATATTAATCAAATGTCTCAAATTAAACATAGTCATATCGTCTCTTTCGTCAATCCTTTCTTTTCCTCTTTCCCGACTTTGTGAAGTGATAAGCTAGGTTTTGAATCATACCCCTCAATTGTTTGAATTCCGTGGTCTCGTTTGGAATAGTTGGAAATTGTTGATAGTAATCAAAGGGTTCCAATTCGATGTTAGCTATGGGGTCGACATCTTCTTCTTCTTCATCTTCTTCTAATTCACCATCCGAGGAATCTAAGAGAGCTTTAGGTTTTCTTCCATTGACCGTGAACCGTTTAGGGGGTTGTTTGGTAAGAGGTACCATTACGTGATCAAAAAGGAAATGATCATCGTTGATAGGAGATGGTTGCAATGCATTAACATACTTACAAAGTCGTGTTAGGAGCATACCATATGGAAGTACCATGTTGGAAACTTTGAATACCCCGGCCATTCTCTTCACCATGTAATAGGTGAGATTAAATGGCTTTTGATGGATAAGACAATAAATCATTTGCACGAGACATGCATTTGGATGATCCTTGTTACCAACTAGGCTAATGACGTTTCCCTAAGAATTTCTTCCCATTTTCTAAACATGGGGTGCATTTCGAAAAGTTCCATTTGAAAGGGATCACGGTGAATGAGCTTCTTGTTTCGATTGAGACGGGATTGGTCGGCTCTTACTTTGAAAATGGTGTCTCGGACGGTCTCGGGTTCATCAAGAGGAGTATGGTATATTGGGTTGGGATCAAGAGCAAATGATTGACAAGATATCGCCCAATCTTGAGAGTACATACAAATTCCTTCACAAGGAATGCGAAGAATTTGAGCGAATGTATTGAGAGGTAGCGTGAAGTTTTGTTTGTTGATGATGAAGGCGATTGAAATGCTTTCATCGGTGTTTCGAATGATCCTAATGCTTTTGTAAAATTCAAAAATGAAAACCGGACAGATTTGTTCATCTATGTCAAGAAGACGATCAAAGTTGATTGTCGAGAAGACTTGACGAATGTCGGTACTTTCAAGGAAACATTCCTTGACTACATGACCTTCGTGGATAAGTCGTTTTTCGAGTCTTTTGAAGACTTTTCGGTCGGTTTTTGATAATCCATCTTTTCGATAGTAATGGGTGAGGTAATGGACGGTATCATGATGGTCTTGTTGAGTGGCTTTAGGCATGGTTGGTCCTAGAAACACAAATATTCCAATTAGGTAAAATTCGTTGAGATGGGTTTATGGTTTTGATTAGTATTAACAATGTTGTGAACACAATGTAATCCTAATTGTGTTAAAAGCCCCTTTTAATGATTAATTTTGAAAACCCTAATTGAATTAATTGATTAGAGATTGAGAAACCATAAACCCTAGGATGAGGATGATGAAAATTAGAACAAGTTAGTGTAATTACTTACAATGGTTTTCTAGAGAAGAATACTTGAGGGTATGGAGTCCTATGAGGATGAAATCAGTTCTTGAGTCGTTTTTGTGTTATGTGGGGAGAGGAAAAATGATCCGTGATGGTTTTCAAATGCGTATAGCTATTTTCTGTCCCACGGTTCCCGGATCCCTTGTATTTGGGATCCGGATAGTACAACTAGAGGATCCGCCTCGTGGATGAGAAAAAGGGTTGTTTGGCATTATTTTGTAGTAGGCTATAAACTAGCTTACGGAACAAAAATAGATTAGAGGTTCAAATAAAAGATGTTTTGGTTTATTTAGATTTGATAAGTTAATTATCAAGGATCCATTTGTGATGACGGCGTTAGTTTGACGAAATCAAGAGGAATACTATTCCCCGATGATGAGTAAGTCGGGAAAGTGACGAAAGAGAGACTTTTAAGAGACTAGCAATTATTAAACAAACAAGAACTATGATATCAACATAATCATGTAATCTAGCTAATGAAAAAGTAAACATACCTTTATGCTTCTTGGTTTGACTTATGAAGACATAATACCAAAAATACTTCATGAGCTCTTAAAGTAATCCTTTGTACTTAGAGTAAGTAGGTTGTGATTACTTTAGATCCTTTCTTGAAGGTTGACTTCATTATTCTTTGAATAGAAATGAAGGTTTTGAAGAAATCCTAGCATGAAGATTTCTTGACACAAATATGTTAGAACGATCTATCAATGTCCAACATGAAAGAGAAAAAAATGTTTTGAAATATTTCCTTCTTTGTAGTTTTTAAACATACACGGATCATATCAAGTTTTTAAAGTACAAAATACTCTAAGAAACTTGGTAACGAAGCTCTGATGCCAATTGTGGAAAACTAGAAGGGGGGGTTGAATAGTTTTACCAATTTAAAACTTCCTTTTGAATATTTAGATCGACTTATGTCAATCTATTTAGATGTGTATGTTGGACGTTGATAGATAGATATATAAAAGTGTAATGAAAGATAAAGAGTAAGAAGCACATAACCATGACACGAGTATTTATAATGGTTCGGCTACAAGGACACCTTCCTTGCCCTACTCCACTCCCCGAGTCACCTACTCTAGAGTTCGTAATCACTACACGACACCAACTCCTTATGGCGGAGAAGCTTTCACAACGTCGCCTACTCTTTTTCCGGTACTAGGCTAACCACCGGGTTCTTTCACACCAAGGTGAACCACACCTACCACAACGTCACCTACCCTTTATCCGGTACTAGGCTAAGTACCGAGTTCCATTACAAATGGAGGAACTACTACCCAACACTACACAACACCTAATCCCAAAGGAGACCTGCTCCTTATTACAACACCATCAAGGATATTAACATCCTTGAAAATAAACAATCACTATATGTATAACGATGCACCTCATCGATTATACGACCTAGGCTGTTAGGAATTAGAAATTCCATTGTGAAGTTTCGGTCACCCCAAATATAATCTAGCATAAGTTAGCTCGTAGACATTACGTTATTTACTAGTTATTTAGTTAGTTATTTAGTTTAGAGCAACACCGTTGAGGAAGGATGGGTATTTACCCACTGTATGCCTGATCCACAGCCCGACAGAGGGCGTATTATGTAAAACTATAAATACCCTCTACCTCCCAAGGTAGAGGGTTGGAGCTTTCTCACTCTTAATCTAACCTTCTATGTTTTCTTTCACTTTCTCTCTCTAGAAAGCCTCCCATCTCTCTACTTTCTCTTTCTAAAATCTTGTCATAATTCGAACCATATTTGTGTGTTAGCGTGTTACAATAATCAATATCATTACAATTGGTATCAAGAGCCATGGTTAGATCATAAAGATTGGTTATTGTTGTTTTTTTTGTTGGTTCGAATTTTATTTAAAAAAAAAGAAATACACCAAGTTTGAATTTTTATGGTTAAATGTGTTATATGTTTGTACTTTTGTTGTTTGGTATGTTAGTTTAGATTAATTTGATCCGTTGTTTAGTTATTTCATTTGTCTTGAGGTCATTTTAGGTGAATTTCATGGGTTTTAAGAAGTGTTCTTGGTAGAGATTTGACTCCAAAAAGCTGAAAGTGACTTGTGTTTTCTGAAAGAGACTTGTGTTTTTTTAAAAGAGACTTGTGTTTTTTTAAAAGCGACTTGTGTTTTTTTGTCAAAAGCGACTTGTGTTTTTTTTTGTCAAAAGCGACTTGTGTTTTTGTCAAAAGCGACTTGTGTGCTTTTTTAAAAGCGACTTGTGTTTTTTTTCAAAAGCGACTTGTGTTTCTTTTTGTCAAAAGCGACTTGTGTGTTTTTTTAAAAGCGACTTGTGTTTTTTTTTAAAAGCGACTTGTGTTTTCTGAAAGCAACTTGTTTTTTGGCTATGTTGCGATTTGTCACTTAAGCGATTCGTCAAGGACTGAGATTTGTCTATTCCTGCGATTTGTCTCTAAACCTAACATACGAAACCCTTGTTTTCAAACCCTAATTCTCCGAAACCCTTGTTCGATCCGCGGAACAGGGGGTATATATAAAGAATTAGGGAATATCACAAACTCAACCATAACACCATATTTATCTTTACCACCAAATCATCTCCTAGTTCCCTTACTACATCATATTTCTCACTCTCTTACGGTTTGGTCTTGATTTTAGTAAAATCCATGAAAGATTCAATTTCTCGGTTTAAATCACGGACTTGTAAAATCCGTGTACACAGCAACATCATGTCTTACACCCCTGATTCAGTGATTTCAGAAGTGCTTAAATTGTATGATGCTATGGACAACAATGATAATGTATGCTACTCTGAACGATTAAAGATGTTTGAATTAGTCAACGAGGATGTGAGATCTTCATGTTCTGAGTACAATGATAATGAATTGCACCTGCTAATGCTACAGAATGCCATGAAAAAGGAATGCTGCATTATACCATATCAACAACTTCACTCTCACCTCATGTTACTTCTACCTATAACAACGGAACGAACATGTATTGCCCTTTTCCGCCAAGATTTATTCACATTAACGGGTACATTACTGTTGAACTTAGAACAATTGGAACAACAACTTGATAAAGAAAAGGTTCAAAAGGATAGTTCCAGGTCGCACTTCAAGTGATCCACAACCAATTTCGGTCATTCATCGGTGGGAATTCACATCGATTATGATCAAGACATGGTGAAATGTCTTTCAAGAGACACTTTGGAATAGAAATTAGCGTGTTCATAGAGACACTTATCCATCTCATGGATAATGTGGAGAAGTATATTGAGGAAGTTACTCGTAAAGATGAAAAAGTAGATGAGAGTCTGCTGCGGTTGAGAGAAAGTTGTGATGAGTTGGGTAAAGTATCGCTTGAAGAATTCGGTGTTGTTGAATGCGAATGTCGAGACAACAAATAATGATGTAACTAGTTGTTCGATTACTCTAACACACAAGAAGTAGATGCGATGTCGAAGGGAATGAATGTCGGGCACAATCAAAAGATTGTAGTGTTGAGATGGGTAAAGCACCGATGATGGATTAGTTGGCACCGAATACATGGGCTCGAGAGACAGATAAGCTTGAAACGACCAAGAGTTCGGTGACTCTTGTTACACATGATGTGGATGCGATATCGACGGATAAATGAGCAGTGTCATGTGATGAGGTACCTTAACTGCTCAACATATTGCATCTGCTAATATACCTAAACATACTGATCTTAATGCTGAACATGATTATGATAAATGTTCATTGGTTGAGGCTGAGTCTAATAATCTCAAAACAAATGATATGGTTGATAAAAAGGTTTTTGATGAACTTTCAAACAAATTCTCAAAACTTGAAAAATACTGCATTTCACTTGAAATTGCAATACAAAGAAAGGAGGAAAGTTTTCAAACAAAGAAACCATGTAAAAATATGGAATTTCCTGAATTTCGTGAATTTTTTGAAATAAACAATTTAAAAGCTCAGCTTCATGCCAAAAACTCGACTATCAACAATTTGAAGAAACACATTTCTGATATGCATGTGAAAAGTAATTTGGTTACAAGTAATTCTGATGTTAATGCTATTGATGATATTCAAATGAGAAATGATGAATTAGCGGTTTGTGTAGCCAAATTACTAAAGGAAAATGAGTCTTTGAGAAAGTATCACATAGAACTAAGTGACTCTGTCAAAGAAACTAGAACTAAGTCAATGGAACAAACAAACTCTTTGATAGCAAAAATTGATGAACTCAAAGCTCATCTTCAGGAAAAGAGTTTCGCTATTGTTGCCTTAAAGAATGAACTTAGGAAAACTGTAGGGAAAAGTGTGAACACTAAGTTTACAAAACCATCAACCTTGGGAAAACTAGTTTCTCATCCCATTAGAAACCGGTCCGTTGTTAGGCGACCCTCATCATTTATATCCGAAAGTCCAAAATTTTCAAAAACATGGTTTGCCTCCCAAGTTGATGAGAAAGCAGGTTTTGTCAAAACCAGTCACCTCACCGAGTTACCTAAGAATATGGCTTCTAGCTCTGTTAACCTCAACAAATAGCCACTTCTAATCCCAAAGACCTCTAGGATTAGTTCGAAACAAATGTCAAAACCAAGCATTAAAACCCGTAATTCATATGATATGAATGACTTGTGGAAGAACTATTATCTAGAAGATTCTAGGAAAAGACATGATTCGAAAAGATGTAATTTTAGGTGCAATACCTAGGGTGATGAATTTCATGAGATTTCAAGGCTTTGCTAGTAGTAGTAAACCATTACCTAGGAACACTCAAAAGAATAGGGGTTGGCTTGCATCTAAGAGTAGTTATATGAAGAAGAATGCTAAGCATGTAGAAAATGAAATTAGAAATTCAGAGTCTTTTCCGAATAAGAAACATTTTCCTAACTCACATGCTAAGGTACAATCCACTAAGACTACTAACATGGCTAAGGTTCAATATGTCATGAAGCAAAACAAACCTAAAACTCCACCTAGATGGATCACAACTGCTAAATCTTTGGAGTCTAGGAATACCAATAAGTCTTCCACTATGCATAAGATTATCAACAATCCTAGATCTTGCCATAAGTGGATACCGTCTGGTAGAATGTTTAAGGATGTTGGACTTAGGTGGATACCTACCAAAAGTCGTTTACCAATGGCAAAATCAAGGTTGACCGTGAAACCCCAAAGGGTTTGGATACTAATGTCACTAACCAATATATGTGCAATCAAGCTTGTAATGTTAGTGCGGGTAATCCTACTCGATTGCAGATACTTCTATCCTTCACTACATGGATCGGCTTAAAGTATGGATAACAAATGGATTGATATCTCATAACTCACGGGTTCAAGTAATTCAACCTTGATATTCAATCTGCTATGATGTCTGTTCACATCAGTTCAGGCCTCGTACTTCATCATTATGGCGTCTGCAGATAACACTTCAGGCTCCATTCCTCAAAGAAAAGAAAGGCGTTCAATTCAGTGCGTTTAATCTTCAGTTTAAATGAAATTCTCTCAATAATGACCATTCTCATCTACATTCTCCATCAACGACCTTCATGTGTTTCCCATGCTCATTCAGTCATCAAGTGGATCTACGTTCATTGGTATATATTCTTATTCACTTGCTCAATCAAAAATGGCAAACTTCATTTGTAATTTTTAAGGGGGAGAAGAGTGAATATACCACATATGGATGGATGCTTGAGTTATGGTTATACGACTCTCCAACGCCTAATGTCTTCACTCACTAAGGATAACTGGGATTTACTATTTGGGATTCATTGTTTTTCAAGATATGTTTGATGAGTACTTCCAACCTCCAACGAATGTTGATCATCCAGTTTCTCAAGCTCATGCTCGGTTCCCACCGACTCAACTGGTTCACCATCTAAGAAGTACTTCTCATAATTCTAAAGAAACCTTATCTCTAGTTACTTCACAAGGCGTTGATAATAACTATCATGATATTGTAGTTGCACTATTGAATAATGATCCGCTCTTTGGTACTCCTTTGCCAAATCTTCACGGATTATTGTTCCTCTTATTGTGCACTCAATAAATCAACCACATGAACATTAAGGAAAATGATTACCTCATCCGCTCGAAGACATTATTGGTGAATCTTCCATATCAGTCTCTACATGTATACCTTTAGGAAGAATGCATTGATATTGAGGAATCATTTGATCCAGTTCATTCAATGGATCGATGTACATCCGATTGTATGTTTGTTCACGTGTTGGGCATTTGACACAAGTTGATTACTTCGGAGTTAATCATTTATCACTTATTTGAGATTGAAGTTGACTTTCACAAAGGTGTGTTCTTATTTGATAACTTGCTCGGGCTTAAAAATTTAAGTTGAAGACCTGGTTTATCTAGTTACCAGCTGTCGGGGTAGATGGTTGAAGACCTGGTTAACTATCACTATTAGTAGTCACGTTGTTTTACTCAGTGTCATACGTAGATTACGTTGTGTATTATCGCAAGAGGTGTTAATGTCTCATACTTTGCTTGAGTTTTGAGTACTTAGAGATTTGCTTGGAGCGTAAATTCTCGACACCGTTCTTCCAACATTAGTGCAAGATTAAGATACAAATGCGGGGAACTCTTCTTCAGTTTCAATTTTAGTATATCGGGTTTGCTTTATCAGTGGTCACTTCAAATTGTCTACATCTAGGTTGATTAAAATAGTCAGTGAGAGTTTTTGTAGCGGTTAATTCTCACAGGATTCATTTGAGCTAATTTGTTGTTCTTCTCTATTTCAAGATTATTTGGTATGTATAATGTGTTCTTGATTAAGAGGTATCAAAACTAGCAAGGGGAAGGAGACATATATCTAAACACACAACGAGTACACTTGATGAACTTAATACTTCTTCTCTATTGAAGTTATTCGGGAGACAAATGTCATAACCAGAGAATCTTAGTGTTTAACTCGTAGCGTTTGGTGTGTTATTCCAACTATTAGGGGAAGGATATATTATTCCAACTATTTGGGGAAGGATGTATTATTCCAACCATTTGGGAGGAAGTGGTCTCTGGATACTTTTGGTATGTGTTATCTCACCTTGATGAGAAAGAAATATGAGAAGAATATTTGGGCGTGAGATGATATTGCTTATCGACATCTTTGATATGGCTTATGATAAAGTGCTTCGGTTATTGCTTCATGTACACAATGTTATGATGATTCCGATGAAATCGCAACCATCAGGGGAGAGATATGTGTAGATTAGGGACGCACAACATGTTCACATGATCGAGCTTATTCAGTTATTCTGGAGTTGATATCCGCAGAGATGATAAGTGATTCAACATGTTACTTGGATGCCATCGTCTCTACTCTTGTTGGGTACATGTGTACATTATGGGCTGAATGGTTATATAACAGATAACTGGAATGCATTTGGTGAAATGAAGATGTTGACATACTGTTCCCCTGAATAGACAACTTCTTGCTCAATCTCGAAGAGTAATGTGTATCGGGAGCGAGTTCATGTGATCGGGCTTAATCGTTTATTTTGGGTATGATAACCGTAGTAATTATTCGTGTTAACTTGTTACTTTGTTGTTATCGTCTTCTTCGGGTTCTTGAGCTTCATTCAATTAGACTGTTTGCTTCACACCATCTTCTGAGGGGAAATGGTCTTAATTCGAAGTTTGTCGGTTTGGGGGGAAGCTACCAAAGATTCACTTTGAGAAGGCTCAAGTTCAGACGATTTTCTTAAGTGCCTCGAATGCTTTGGTGGTGAAAGTTTAAGAGATGTTGGTTTCTTTCTTCTACAAAATGCTGAACGATATCCTTATCTCGGTACTTGTATCATCATCTTCTTAAACTATATCATCTACTTTGTATATATTTTATCAAAAAGAAAATAGAAAAAAAAAAAAAAACTATAAAAATTTGAAAAATCAGAAAATACCAAAAATATTGTTTTTCTCAAGACATGTCTTCTGGTATCGATAACATCTACGGTCTTAGAAATGTCATTCAACAATGGCTCGGGACCATAGATGAAGTTCGAGCAGAAGGTGTAAATATTCTTTTCTAAACATGTCTCAAAATATGGCTTGCAGTTACTTCAGACTGTAACCCGTGCTTAAAACTATGGTTTGCTATTATTTCAGATAGCAACCCGGTCTTCAAGGAAGGAAAGTGCTGCGCTAAACCAATTTTCAAATATTTCGTGCACTTATCCTAAAACAAATTGAGGAAAGTATGTCGAAGGACTGCTGTTCCTACTCAAATATTTTTCCTTCTATAATTCTTCAGAAAAATATTTGTTTTAACAAAATGGTGGTAAATGAGTTGCTTGGAAATCAATCAGTTTCAGAGTTTTCGTAAAAATTGAAAACTCAATCAAATGACTTCAGCGCTTTTAAACTTTTCAGAAAATAAGTCATTGATTGAGAGGGAGAATGTTTTCAAATCTATATCATCTAACGAGCTTATCTAATTATCCTATATACTTAAATGTAAAACATGTTAAAATACGTTGAAGGACTAGGTGCCTAGGATATGATTGTTAGGATTAGATGATTAGAGCTTGATAAACACATTATTCCCATGCTTTATATGAATTGATTGACATGTTGGATTGAATTTTATTAGTCGATTACTGTTGGGTGTTGTCGACCACCATATATGTCTATCTGTGCTAACTAACGTATGCAGATAACATGGTTTAAAAGAATGTTCCCGATCCGGATCCCACAAATGCATATGATTGGATGCCGAATGGAAAGGGTAACTATCTCTTGGGTCGACAAAGAAGAATCGGAGCTAAATTAGATCTTTCTATGGATAGTTGGCATGATAGATGCAACTTCAGAGGTCTCACTGCATCTGCAGATGGTTTTTCTTCCAGCCTTACAGCAACAACAGAAGCAACTTCTACAACACCTAACATATGTTGTGCAGGAAAAGTAGTGAATGATACCATTTTTTATACAATTTTGAAAATATTGTTTTGAAAATGGAAAATATTGTTTTGAAAATAAATTGGACTTAAATCTTGGAAATTGCCGGACTTCCTTTTATCAAAACTGAAGTCACTCAATCAACGACTACAGTCATCGATTGAGGGGGAGAGTGATTTAAAATAAAATATTTTCAAATGATATTTCTTCATAAAAAGTCCGGTTTGTACAAAATAAGTGGTGATCTAAAGATTTAATGATATGTCATGGTATGATTCTCTTTAAAACTCAAAGATCTTTCAAAATGAAATTTTTTGTGTTCTTGTTTGATTGTGAAATTGTTTTATTTTACTTAAAGATCTCTTAAAACTATCATACCTGACACTAACAATCTTTAACGTCTTAAATTGATCCTTATCAGTCATTTTTCAAAATTAAATTTTGCCATGTCTTTCCCCAAAGTTTCCTAAATGATTTAAATCAATCCGGATCCAAAATCTTAATTGGTTTGAAATTTTTGATCGGGGGAGAGATCGTGATTTAAATCTCAAATCGGTTTTAAAGGGTGATTGTTTCAAAAGCACTCCTTCCTTCATGTGCCAAACGATTTTGAAATACATAATGCACATGATTGTGGAGGAGCATTTAACCTAAAACCAGAAGAGTATTTAAACAAGAACACATATTCTCCCATGTTTTCCAAACCTTATTAAATCACTTGGGAACCAAAATCTCAAAGGGTTTGAAATTTTTGATCGGGGGAGAATTTGTGATTTAATATGAAATTTGATAAAAGATGATCGTTTTGATTAAAAGTGCAAGTTCTCTCTAATATGTGCCAAACTCTTTCGTATGTCGATGCACATATTGAGGGGGAGCAAATGGTTTCTTAATGGCTTTTGTGATCGTGGATGTACTTCATAAGAACTCTTTCCTCTATGTGATAAAATGATTTAAAATATCCTACGCACATATTGAGGGGGAGAATTTACCAAAGAAATTCAAATGACTTTTTCTAAGGAAATTGTGATCAAGAAATCATTTCAAAGAACTCTTGCCTCCATGTGCTTAACAATTTCAAATCATATGCACATGTTGAGGGGGAGCATTACTAAAAGATAAAAAACAATTAAGGTACAAAATGCTTTGATTTTATATCACAAGTACCTTGATTGATTTTCCAAATGATTTTTCAATTGGTTTCAAGAAGGAAAGAACAATACCAAAAGACCGACCAATTTACTTTATGCATGGTGATATAAGGATGGTTAGGTTAGGTATTCGTTCCCACGATCCCGCCAGAGTCGGAGGATCTACCGAGGACAATCCACTAGATAGTGTAGAAGTCCTTAGGTATGATGAAAAAAGGAGAAAAATGAGAAATGGGAAGAGTGCCGATCGAGACCGAGCTAGTCTTGGAATAAACCCAACAAGGTTCTAGCTATGAAATCTCGGTAAGCATCAAGGGTTGAAGAATGAAAACAAATGAAATGAGAAAAGGGTGAAAAGAAATAGCCTCTATTAATTCAACCTTAGGCGTAAACCGGTTCAATACATATGCTACTTGGTGGTTACTAAGGTAACACTGTATTAAAGACAAGACGTCATGGACCCAAAGGACGACCGCACTACAACTTCCCAAGCTACTCAAGTTCCTCTTAACAGGACTTGTTTCATTCTCACGGGAACCTACATTATCTATCGACTTTCTCTTAGAGATTGTTGATATTGAAGAAGGAGACCCTCTCCCTAGTCTCCCAGATAGGAACCAAATGTGCACTATTGAGTCTAGAGCCACGAGATCATCCACAATATCTCATTAGGATACAAAATTAATGAAGACTTACTGTTTCACACAATGTGGAAAGTAAGTATATATTAAGAGTCCAACGCATTATCCTTGTGGTATTGCCAGAACATCTGAGTAATATGTAAAATATTCACGATGAAGATGGAAATCCTTCTAGAGCCAACATCAAACAAGCTTTTGGTAGGTAACATGTGAGATCTATCTAATAGATCAAACTTGTGACAACTGGATTGAAACGATGGGGTGATTCAATATTGAATCAACCTTGGTCCAGGAAATGAATTGACGGATACCTTTGAAAAACCGGTCGTTGTGCTTAAAATTCTTTTCTCTAGCACATCGACTGTGTATTAATATTTCAAAATAAAAGATGTTCATGATTGATAATTGATTTTCATTAAAACCTTTTTATGATTGCAAAAACACTTTATATTGAGCAAAGACACGATTGTTTTTCAAATCTCTTTTCATCAATCGGTGAATCTCAATTCATTGGTTCACTCACTCCGTGTTGTCTTCTTTGAGACGTTCCGGTTTGAGAACGGCTAGAGCATTGCGAAACCCCGTCAAAGAGATTCTTGAATTATACCGATCACAGCAGTACTTGTATTGATCAACGGGTAACCGTGGGCGTGTACCTTAATTCAACGAAAGTGATCAAAGACACTTTCGTATGTTTTATTGCTAAGCGTTGTTTGAGGTACATTTGGATGATTCTGGTGATCGATTTGAGAAGTCAATTCATAGCCGCATGCTCACAAACATCCACACTTATTTGAAGAACATCATGACAAGTGCTTATCTAGATAATCGGCTCGGATATTTTTTATACTATGCTTTCTTCGCACGCAAATATCTTGAACCAAGAAAGCTTCCGCTACTCGATGATAAGATGTCATGATCCGAAAGTGTGAGAATGTCGGTCCGAAAGTCACAACATCACATGAAGGCAACACTACAAAAGGTGATCCGAGATTTCTCGTGGTGATGATCTCAAAGAAAGCTTGAAGATCATCAAAGATGTGGATCGGTTCAAAGACCTCCACCGAAAGTACAAAATCATCGGACTATGAAGAGTCATCGCTAAAGCACAAAGAATACGGACATTGAAGAATTGAAGTCACGAGCTCGAGCATAAAGACAAAGATAGAATTCTAGAATTGAAATTTAAAACATGGGGTGACCTCCTTAGGGAGATTGTTAGAATTAGAAATTCCATTTTGAAGTTTCGGTCACCCCAAATATAATCTAGCATAAGTTAGCTCGTAGATATTACGTTATTTACTAGTTATTTAGTTAGTTATTTAGTTTAGAGCAACACCGTGGAGGAAGGACGGTCTTTACCTTGTATGCTCGATCCACACCCGGCGGAGGCGTATTATGTAAAACTATAAATACCCTCTACCTCCCAAGGTAGAGGGTTGGATCTTTCTCACTCTTAATCTAAACCTTCTAGGTTTTCTTTCACTTTCTCTCTCTAGAAAGCCTCCCATCCCTCTACTTTCTCTTTCTAAAATCTTGTCATAATTCGAACCATATATTTGTGTTAGCGTGTTACAATAATCAATATCATTACATAGGCATTCTTCACTAATGCCACTTGATTTGATTCCTAGGCATCCTTCACTAATGCCTTTGACACAACGCTTGGAACCTTTCACTAATGCCTTCGTCTTGACACCTTTAGCATTCTTTACTAATGCTTTTGACACAGACGTTTAAGCACCTTTCACTAATGCTTTCGTCTTGACTCTTTAGGCATCCTTCACTAATGCCTTCAACACAACACATCTACGGAGGAAGAAAGAACTATCAACAAGAGAACCTCAGTAGTCTTGATGATGACGAAGCATGGCAACTCATGGACTTGAGCTTGCTCGACTTCAAGAAGTGGTGATCTCGCCTTTAACAGAACCTAGAGAATCACACAAAATAAAAGACAAACTACATAGAAAGATCCCTTAGGATCGGTGGTTGAGAGTTACAATACTTGGGGAAAGTATGTGTGAGAGTGGCAAACCAAAAGGAAGAAATGGCTCACTATTTATAGAGGAGAAATGCTTATTATTCCTCGGATCCCACCCACAAGGGATCCGTCTAGTGTAAAACTATGGATCCGTGGGACGCTCCTCTTTGCCCATGGGTATTTTGGTTATGGGTCATGGATCATGGGTCATGGGTTATGGGTTGATCCATGGGTATTATATTAGATACAATGTACCTAATGGGTGCAATGCACCTAGTCAAATGGGTATGGGTCAATACCATGGGTTACGGATGTGATCCATGGGTTGTAGTTTTTACCCATTATAATACATACTAGTTATGTATATATTTACCCAATATGTAAACACTAGTTGTTGTACATATGTATTACTAAATCATAAAATCACTTATACTTGTTTTAGTGTTTTATGTGAAAGTGTTAAGTGTGTTAGAAAACTATTGGCTCAAACTATTTACGTATTTTATTTGTTTCATTAAAATGATTTTACGTTTGTTATCGACAAAACATTAGAAGATCGTAAAATATAAATAAACGTTTTTACGGCTTATTTGTATTAACATATTACTTCATTCATATTCGTTAATAATGGATGGATCGGGTGGATATCCTTTGGATGGGGTGGATGTTATTAGTAAGATAGTACTTTTGCGTGTTGATGTTAAAAGTGAGGATGATAATGTGGCGCTAATATGACAATATTTTTTTTGGTATTAACAATGTTATTACATCTGATGTTCTGATTGAAAAAATCAAAGCGTGATGTTTTTGGACATGAAATTTCCTTGTTTAGCTTTTTATTTAGGGCAAGATGTACAAATGAGTGGTAACCTACTTTCCATTATACTCTAAAAATATATGCATTCACTAGTGAACTTTCAAAATTTTGAAATTATGACTAACTATTACATAAACTTAGTTAGAAAAATTGCATCATTGGTAGTCAATACATAAGCTCACTTAAAAAAAGGGTTAATGGCATGTAATAGCAACGTACTTTCCCATTTGTTTCATTATCAGATACGAACTCAAAAAATATCACAATACCCATCCAACTTTCAAATTTTGTTTCATTATCATACGTTTTTATTTGCACCGTTAGTCCTTTTGACTAACGATCGTTTGTAATTAACTCAAAAATATGTTTTCTTACGTTTTCTTACGTTTTCATATGTTTCTATCCGTTTTTATATGTTATCGCCCGTTTTCTTTACGTTTTTGTTTGCACCGTCAGTCCTTTTGACTAACGACCGTTTGTAATTAACTCAAGAATATGTTTTTCTTATGTTTTCATACGTTTCTATCATTTTTTTTACGTTTTCGCCCGTTTTCTTACGGTTTCATACGTTTTTGTTCGTTTTTAAATGTTTTCGTCCGTTTTTATACGTTTTCAAGTGTTTTTATACGTTTGCGTCCGTTTTTATACGCTTTCATCCATTTTTATATGTTTTTTATGTTTTCATCTGTTTTTATACGTTGTCATACGTTTCTATACGTATTCTTACCAGTGGCGGAGCCAGACCAAAAACCAAGGTGGTTCCTTGATTACATAAGGTAAATAGAACTTAACCGGTCAACTTATAAACTCGTCTATATGTTCTTGTCAAGTCGGGTCGGGTCAAATACTCTCATTTATCACAACTACATTGGTGAAGCGAAACTCTAAAATAACTGTGCGCCAATAAATATTTTCACGCTTAGCACAAAACAAATACAGAATCCAAATTTCTTTCTCAATATCAACGATTTGAATAACTGGTCAAAAAGAATTCAAGTCTAAAAGATAATGAAAACTTAATTTCTGAATATACTTATATATAAGTACTGTTAAACTTTTGTATACATAATGTAAAATTATGGAAATTATATATATATACTAAAAGGAGTTGAGGGGTGTATAAAAATACATGGTATAAATGGGCATGTGTCAAAAGTTGATTGGCTCTATACATGTGGGAGTACACAAAAAAATGTGTTGGCAGCACACTATTGGTAGAAGTGTGTTTGAGATGTTCCTGTTCATGCACCTATACATTTGCAGCAATACACACATGTATACATACACTATTAAAAGAGATACACCGCCTTTTGCATTTAATCCTAACCTCCTCATCTCTCTAGAAAAATCCACTCCCCTCATTTATCTTCTCTATATCATAGTATCATCATCTACAAGCTACAATTCACCGGCCGGATTGCTGATGTGATCAGGATTTAAAATCCTCGATGAATGATAAACGAATTCCAGAATCATAAAGAAAAGTTACCAAATTATGTATACAAGTCTGATTAGGGGTTTGTTGTAATTTGGAGGTTTTGTTAATAAATCAAAAGATTTAATTTTCCTGGTTTTGAAGTTTAGGAATTTCGGTATTGACGAAGAACAGAGGGAAAAAGATGTTGAAGAACAAGGTCAAAGTAAAGGGAAATCTTCAACCACATGTAAGTCACTCGCTTAAACAACCTTTGTTTGTGAATCGAAAAATTATTTACAATTAATAAGTTATGGATGGTGTGGGTGCAGAGTTTCGTTAATTTTGGAGTATGATACGTTTTTTTTTTTTTTTTTTTTTTTTTTTTATTTATTTTAAGATTACAGAGGTGAGGTATTCCAAGGAGCTTGAGAACCTGACTAAGTGTAAGTATCTCTTATTTTTCAAAAAATTAAGAGCTTTGTAAGATTATTTTTAACGGCCTATGCATAGTTGTTATAAGCTTAGTGAATGTTTAACAAACAATTACTACGGGTTCAAAAAAGAAATTATAAGCCTGTTGGGTAAGCAAAGCTACATACGCCTATAAATTTTTTGCTTTCATATTGTTGATAATAGTCTAATAGTGGTAGAGATTAGGTTTCACTTACAAATTATATCACTATTTGTTATTTTGCCATTTATGTTCACGTATGGGTTTAGTTCATTCATTCGTTAATTTTTTAAACAGGTTATTGATTTAGTTTGGTTGAAAAATGAAGATGATTTGACTGTAAGAAAAGTAAAGCCTCCTTTTTTTAGTTACATGAGTAACAGGCCACTAAAGTCGGAAGTTGGAGGTACGAAGACATTGTTCAAAGATTATGGGACAAGTGGGCAATCTTCGCTTTTCGTAGATAAACGAAATGTTGAGAAGAAAGAGGAGCTTAGCAAGTTTGGTAAGTAAATTCTCAAACCCTAATCGCAAGAATTCTGTAGCATCGAATGTCGTAGCATGTTATTCTTCACATAATCATGTAATGCCCAAACAATTGGACGTCGTACGTATACCTCATAAGGCTTCTACTTTACTTCTGATATCCAAACTTACATAATTTCAGTAATATTTACAAAAAATGATCATGCTGATGCGTAGTTTAGGAAGTAAATTTCTTGCCACGCCTTCAAATGACAACATCGTTAGTTGTCAAGACTATCGGTGTCTTGGCAAGGTGATTTGGTCCCGGTAACGGTTGCAGCCAAAAACGGTGTCGTTGAGCCCAATAATTATAAAAGTTATAAATGTATGATAATAGATGGGTTCGGGTTTGGGTTTTGGTATGCGGCTGCGCCTGAGCAAACACACAGTTTTTTTATATAATTCGGACAGGTTGTTTGGTATGCGATTTCTTTCCAAACAAAATACACAAAACCCGATGAGTAGATGGCGTAATCAGGTAACTGAGACCTTCAATATCTAAGTAACGTGTACGTAAAATGAGGTAAAGTTGGATGGGGTGATACGGGAAATAGAATACGGGTTTTAGGTAAACCGGTGAGCTAGGTTTTGTCGCAAGGTGGTCGTACCAAAAATGAGGTGTTACATCATTAAAGCTTTTGTGTGTGACCGTTAGTAATACATCATGCCTTTTAGGTACTGAAAACGAAACAAAAACAAAATAAAGTTCGGAAGCACTTGATATCTAACTCAAAGATCAGATACATGTGAAGGACCCAGGCTTGCACTTTAAATGCAATTTTCATTATGCCTTTGCACTAGCGGGGAGTTGAACCCGAGTATGAAACATAGTAGGGTGATATTCTACCACTAGGCAACTGGTCCTTTGTGTTAGTAAACAATATTATGTTTGATTACTTTGTTTACAGTGCATTAGATATTAATCTTTACTCTATTATTATGTTTATGGGACAATGATAAGCCCAAGTTGAAACTCAGTATATTAGAACTAAAGATATATGAGATAGTATTTTACAAGTGTTCTTATATTAAGACGAGAAATTATTAGAAAATCGTTATAGTCATTCGTGTATATAGCGACTGAGATATTTATGTTACTTTGTTTTAGGAAAAAAAAGGATTAGATGTCTGACATGACCTTCACTTCTTCAAAACAGGAGTAGCAGACAAAGATTGTGGCAACTTAACTAACTGTAAAAGCATCTTTTGCGGTTGCTGCATCACGAAAGTTAACGTCATGTCTTTTGTTCCTCATGAAATCGGATTCAGCGGCATTCTCAGGAAGGTTAAGGTAATGTCTTCCGCTCTCCAATTTATAACAGCTTACTTATTTTTTTTTGCACCTACGCAAACGGCATAAGGCTTTCAGGAGAATTTATGAAGGGTTTGCTATGACTAGGGTTAATGGAGAATGTGTGACTTATATGAATATAGAGCAAACTTTGGGTTTTCCGGTTTTATGATACCTCATAGCTTATCTTTCTTCGTCGTCCTTATTCATTCTATGGCTTACTTACATAATTAGGTTGTTCATGGTTTATTGCAGGTTAACGTCTTAACACATGCCTATCGCTGACTTTCTTGGTAGTATAGTACAACACGTTGCGATGGCAACTCAGAACGGAACGACACGTTCGGTTTCACTCTTATACTTGGGTTCCGGTACTTTTTTTTTGAAAGGATGACATCTCAGGCTGTGATAAACATAAACGGCTTGCATGAGGACGAGACCATCCGTATCTTGGCAAGATGACCTGTAATGGTCGCAGCCATCCGGGATGCGTCCTCTTCGATCTGGTATTAGCCTCTGTGGCCCTCTATTTTGCGAATAATATTTTGTTGTGCTTGGGTTTACATAAAATTTTGGTGTGGGTGTAGAGCAACCTCTTATGATGCACGAAAGAGTTTCGCGACGCCACATGACGTTCACTGTAATATCAGTTACATGGGCTTTAATAGTCCAACGGCCACGACCTGAACACCACCTCGGATTATACTGTTTTAAAACAGTGTCGAGGCCGTGGCACTATTAAAGTCCGTGTGACTGTAATAGCAGACTTAAGTCGTTAGAGCAGTACAACGGCGTATTCACAGGTGAAAAAAGCCAACTGTGTGTATTAAGGCGGTTTGGCGGGAAGGTCGGTTCATTTTTATTAGCTTGAACGCGTTAGACCAACTATGCTGATAAACATGCTGCTTATTAGATTCGTGCTTCATGCTCTACCTTTTAAGTGAATTTTCTTTTGCTGTAATTTGCAGGTATATCCTTTTTTTTATGGATGTACTGGCATACGAATGATGCTGTATTGATTACAAGTGGCTATGATGAGTTTACGATGGCAAGGGGATTACACCTGAGATGGTCCATATCTTGGCATGGCAGGTTACTATACTTGCAGCCATGGTGGGCATATCCAGTTTTTCCGATCTTCTGTCCATCTGAGTGAAAAAAAGGTTTGACTTGGGACAAATTACATGTTTATGACATATTTGAAACAAGAGTTAAAACACAACGACAATTTACCGTTAATTAAAGACTTGGAAGAAGTGCATGAAATTCCAACGGATTGCAAATAAATATATCTAACTTTCCCATTGTTTATTTATATTTGATCTAGGCCGTTGGTGGTGTTGGCAAATGAAAGAACTAGATGTTCAAAACAAGAGTTAATTCAAGCAACAAATGAGGGGGCGTTGAAACTTCCTGTTGCCTGAATGTCAACAGCCAACTGGATGACTGCGACGAGGGTGTGGTTGATCAGAAAATAGAGCCTCTACTGATGTACACCGGGAGGAAAGAGTGACTGAAAAGGAATCCGCAAAGACGAGGGTGAAGAATGATAGCAGAAAAACAGTTAAGATTGATTCATTTATGGATGATGAGCTTAACGTTGGATCAGCCGAGACCAATGTGGAATCAGGTATGCAATTTTAGCCTTGACTCACATCTAAATGTTATCATATTAGGTGTGCTTATGCAACCACAAACAAGTAAATCCACATTACATGAAAATAGCAGGCCTCCAGGTTCACGACAACGAGGTAATTTCATTATGTATCTTCAATCACATTTGCTGAAATTTTCGATTCCCGTATGCCATTCTTAAGATTGAAGATGTTATTGCAGGCACTTCAATGCACACACCAATGAATGCAATACTACACGTGAAAATAAAAGGCCATCCCCTTTGCCGACTCGAGGTAACTTTATTAATTATTTTCAGTGACATTTATTGCCCACTGTTTGCACTATCCTTTTTCACTTATGTGTCTTCTATTCTTACATAAATGTACAGGCCATCTGTTAGAGTATACGTATCTAGGAAATTGTTACCAGGTTTGGGGTGCATTTTTTTGGTACAAGGAACGGCTGAAATCGTTTTACACACACACACACGCCCGCAATACCATCGATTGTTGTGAATTTAAGAAGATAATGTGTTTGGGATTAAAGAGTAGGAGTCAAAAGAGGCTCGATCAGGTTGGGTACTTGAGTGTTGATCAGATGATTCAACTTCTTATAAATCAAAGGAACATTGCTACATGATAATACTTTGTAAATGTTTATAGAATACAGTTTCACATTGTTTAAGTTGTTCGAGACTTTGTATTCCTCGACAAGTGTAATCGCAAATTCATTGTTGTTACTGTTTCACTTTACAATAAAAAGGCTCCCCGCAGCAACGCGCGGGTCAACCTGCTAGTTAATCACTATATAAACTTTTTAGATCTTCAAGATATAAGTACATTTTGTTGTACAAACGAAAAAATAGTTTGACTGTATATAAGAATATGTTTATCAATGGGTTGACAACCCAACCGGTTGAATATATTATATACAAATCATAATATTTTAATCAAAATTCTCAAATCTTCCCATGACCAAGGTCACAAGGCAACCTAGATTGCCAACCTCTAATCTGCCACATGGCGGCTAGTGAATGGCTATTTGCTTTAGTTTTTTTTTCACTTAAATAATAGATTGGTTGTATGTATAGGTTAGGTTGGGTTGTTGGTAAAAAAGTATAGATTGGTTGTGTAGGTGAAGAAAAGAAAAAAATAATATTTTAGTAAAGATTAAGTCGTGATAGATTGTTGATAAACATAGTATAACTTTTTAAGTGCTAGAGACATTTCAATGTAAAATAGTTTGACCATACACACAAAATATACAATATATTATATTACATTATTTACTCTCTTTCTAAAAGGACAAAAGGTCATAGACTACCCACCACCCATTTACAGTACCTTTCTTTTTCATCTTCTATTAGTAAATTCCGGCAACAATGGCTGGCAATATTCTCAAGTTTTTTTTTTTTTTTTTTTTTTTTTTTTTTTTTTGATCTTAGAAGGTTTTTATTGAGCTTTTTTATCTTTTTGATCTCCAAGGTGGTTCCTACTAAAACTTCAAGGTAGGTCCCGATTTTTCACCCTACATCGCTACTAACGATTTCACTTTCTAAGGTGGTTCCCGAGAACCACCTGGTAAGGCATAAGTCCGCCTCTGATTCTTACGTTTTCATATGTTTTTATATGGACGAAAGCGTATAAAAAGGCTTGAAAACATATAAAAAGGACGAAAACGTTTAAAAACAAACTAAAACGTATGAAAAGATTAAAAAAACGTATAATAACAGACGAAAACGTATAAAAACGCTTGAAAACGTATAAAAAACGGACGAGAACGTTTAAAAACGTATAAAAACACTTAAAACATATAAAAACGGACGAAAACGTTTAAAAAAAACAAAAATGTATGATAACATAAGAAAAACGTATAAAAACAGACGAAAACGTTTAAAAACGAAAAAAAAAACGTATGAAAACATAAGAAAAACGTATAAAAACGGAAGAAAACGTATAAAAACGCTTGAAAACATATAAAAACGGATGAAAATGTTTAAAAACGAACAAAAACGTATGAAAATATAAGAAAAACATATACTAATGGACGAAAACGTATAAAAACGCTTGAAAACGTATAAAAATGGACGAGAACGTTTGAAAACGAACAAAAATGGGCGAAAACATATAAAAACATATGAAAACGTACGAAAAGGGATTAAAAGAGTATGAAAACGTAAGAAAACATATTTTTGAGTTAATTACAAACGGTCGTTAGTCAAAACATATGATAATAAAACAAATGGGGAAGTATATTGCTATTACATGCCAAAAGGACTAAAGGAGCAAAGAGTTGGATGGGTATTATGGTAATTTTTTGGGTTCGTATCTGATAATGGAACAAATGTGAAAGTACGTTACTATTACATGCCATTAACCCTTAAAAAAATTGCACCGTTGATCCTCAATATATAACCTCAGTTAGTCCCAAATACATAACCACATCCACCTACCAACACCACGACCACCAATCACCATCGCCACCCACTGGCACCACCACAACCACCAATCACCACCGCCACCACCACTGCCACCAATCACCACCAATCACCACCACCACTCACTACTCACTACCACCACCACCACCACCACCCACCACTTACAACCACCACTCACCACCGTCACCCACTACCACTATCGCTAATAACCACCATCACTCTCCACCGCCACCCACTGCCACCACCACCACCACCAATCACCACCACCACCCTCAAGTGGTGGTGGTGGTGCGATGGTGGCGTTGGTGGTGGTGGTGATGATGGTGGTGCGTGGTGGCGCAGTTGCGCGGGTGGCGATGGTGATGGTGGTGGTAAAGCGATGATGATGGTGCGATCGCGATGGTGGTGGTAGTGGTAAGTGCTGGTAGGTGGTGGTGGTGGTAGGTGGTTGTGTCGTATAGGTCAAAAAGCACACCGTCCTGTCCTAGTCAAGGTTGTAAAAATCGCTAGGCGCTAGTGAGGCGGTTGGGTAGGGCCTAGCGATTAATCGGTTAGGCGAGGATTAATCGGATTGAAATTTTTATGCACAAAAATGTAATTTTAGATATTATATTATTTTATATGTATGGGATAAGCGTATTGCATCAAAGTTCAGATATTCCAAGTGTTCAAATATAGACATAATACATAATTCTTCAAAGTTCAAAGTCAAATATAAATATTACTCGGTTTGTTGATCATTTTAAGCGACCTTTGACCGATTTTGTCGGATTAATCAGTTTGTTGACCGATTTTTAAGTGATTTTGTCCAATTTTTAAGTGATTTTGTCGATCAATTTTTAAACGCTTTTGTCCGATTAATTCGATTAGACCGATTTTGTCCGATTAATCAGTTTGTTGACTAATTTTTAAGCGATCTTTGACCAAACCGATTAAATAGGCCGATTATGATAAATCAAGGCGCTTAGTGAGCGATCAGCGATTATGCGGGGATTAATCGGCCGCCTGGACCGATTTTTACAACAGAGGTCCTAGTAACGCTTTTGTAATTAAACTATAATAGTTTTCGGTAAACAATAATCCAAAAAGCAGGTCGGTAAACTAGATGAATTAACTAACGACAAATATCAACACTAGTAGGTAATACCAATGTTTTGAAAACCGGGTTTATAATCGACCCGGTCGAGTCACCGGTCACCGGGTCAACCCGTTCGACCCGGTTTTCCATTAAAAAATACAAAAAAAAAATAACCGGGTCAACCGGTTCGACCGCCGGGTCAACCTGTTCAACCACGGTCAATCCGGTTTTATTAAAAATTTGAAAAAAAAACCCTCGGCGGGTTTCAAGAACCGGTTGACTCGGTCACTCAAAACCCATGGTCTAATCTGTTAACCCGGTTTTAGAAACCCGGGTTATTTTGACCATTTTTTTTGCCCGAACCGGTCCAACCAGTTAACTCGGCCGGGTCGACCCGGGTTTCAAAACATTGGGTAATACACATGCATGTATTGAATAAGAAATGAATAGGAAGGGGTCCATGAGACTTGCATAACAAATTCTTTGACTAGCTTTTTCCATTTTTCTTCACTTGTTAACTTTTCTTTCTTTAAGATTTCTTGATCCTGTGCAAGAATTTCTTGTAACTTTCCTTACACAAGTATCACTGAGTCACTGATATGAATCTTTTATTGAGCTAGAAGTTTAGTATATTACCCATTAAAAAAAATTAACGAGAGGCTAGAAAACGTGTTCGATTTGTGTGTTACAAACTTTGATTTAATCTCTTGGAAGAGCAATGGCAGACTCGGTTATTTCGGCATTGGTAACTGATGTCTTGGGGAGACTGACTTCTGCAGCTATACAAGAAATTGGACTACTTAGAAGGCTCGAGGGTGATGTTTCGACTCTCAGGGATACTTTCAATCAGATCCAAGCTGTTCTCCATGATGCAGAGGAGAAACAGAGGAAGCAAAAGGCTGTGGAAACATGGCTTCATAGTCTTAGATCAGCATCTTTGACGGTGGAAAACGTGCTTAATGAGGTCTCGACTGAAGCTATGCTGCAAAGGCTACATAACAAAAGAGGCATTAAATACAGGGTGAGAGCTTTCTTTTCTTGTGAGTATAATCAACTTATGGTACGTACTAGAATTGCTCACAAAGTTAAAACCATTAGGAAAAGATTGGATACCATTGCATCCAATAGACTTAAGTTAAACTTGACTCCTAATGCCGTAAGTGTGGACGCCGGAGTTGGTTGTGTGATCATGCCAAAAAGGGAAACTAGTTCCCTCGTGCATGATTCCATCGTATGTGGAAGAGACGAAGAGATGGACATGGTGACGCAGAAGATATGTAACAAAGATTTAGGCGGTCGTGATGTCGATGCTGTTAGAATATATGTTATATGGGGTATGGGAGGTGTGGGAAAGACTACTTTAGCTCAACTAGTCTACAACCATGAAAAGGTGAATAAACATTTCGAGTTGAAATGCTGGATGTATGTCTCTAATAAGTTTGAAATTAAGGAGCTAATAAGAGGAATCATAGAATCTGTAGATAAATGTGAGTGTAGACTTTCACAGTTGGATACTATGCAATTATCCCTTCAAGAAAAGCTACAGAAAAAAAGGTTTTTGATTGTATTGGATGATGTTTGGATAGAAGAGAATGATAGGCCGGAGTGGGAGAAATTATTTAAAACGCTAAGTTGTGGAGAAGAAGGCAGCATCGTTATGGTGACGACACGGAACCAAACAACTACCCATCTGATGGCCAACGTTCCCGAATTGCAACATAAAGTAGGCTGCTTATCAGAAGAAGACTCATGGGCACTGTTCAAGAAGCTTGCATTTGTAAATATAAGAGAGGAGGGAATCGTTAGGGAGCTTGAGCCTATTGGAAGGGAGATAGCTGAGAAATGCAAGGGATTGCCTTTAGCAGTTAAGACTCTAGCCGGTTTAATGTTGTCGAAAAATAGTGCACGCGAGTGGCAGCTAGTGAATGACAATGTCATATGGGAGTTGCAAGAGACTGACATATTACCTGCTTTGAAGTTAAGCTATGATAATTTGCTTCCACATTGCAAACGATGCTTCGCTTATTGTTGCTTGTTTCCGAAAGGATACAAAATGAGCAAGGGTTTACTGATAGAGTTGTGGATGGCAAATGATTTTATTCTAAGTAGAGGAGAAGTGGACTTGTATGTGCTTGGGGAAGAAATTTTTAATTCTTTGGTCTCAAGGTCCTTCTTCCAGGATGTCAAGGAGCAGGAAAACATGTATGTGATATGTAAAATTCATGATCTGATGCATGACCTAGCAGGGTATGTGATGAGACATGATTGTTCAGTTATAGAGCCTGGTAAGGCATATATAACACCCGATGAAGTACTACATCTCAGTTCATCATGTTTGGATTTTCACATTTCAGACGAGAATTCGGAAAAGCTACAATCCTTACGATCAATATTGATCTTTGCAAATCTTTATACAGGTGACATTAGACAAATTTCCAACCTGTTGTATGTAAGGGTATTGTATTTGGGTCGAATTAAAAGTAGGACTTTGCCACCATCAATTTGCAAGCTTAAACATCTAAGATACCTTAATATATCGGGCTCCGGAATAGAAGTTCTGCCAGAGTCGATTATCTATTTACAGAACTTGCAAGTGTTACTTCTGAATTCATGCTGGAGGTTACGTAGGTTGCCTAAAGGATTGAGGTACATGAAGAATTTACAACGTCTGGACATCGGTCATTGCCAGGCACTTGAATATATGCCTGTTGGAATTAAAGATCTGTCTAGTCTTAGAAGACTCTCCAACTTTGTTGTTGGTAAAAAGACTGGGGCCCATATAGGGGAACTAGGAGATCTAAATCTTCTTGGGTGGGAGTTGGAATTATCCGGACTTGATAATGTAGGTGGTTTACGCGATGCCCAGAGTGCCAATCTGAAGTACAAAAGAAATGTGTTATTTTTGGAATTATCGTGGTCGGGCATTTATACCAGAGAAAGTAAACTTGAAACGTTTGCACGCGACGAGAAAGTTCTTGAGGGATTGGAACCAAATTCAAGCCTTAAGCAGCTGAGTATAGAAAATTACATCGGAAAGATTATTTCTCCAAGTTGGATGGTCGTTTTATTAAATTTGGTTGGAATTGAATTTTCCCGGTGTAACAACTGTGAATATATTCCACCACTTGGCAAACTACCAAACCTTAGGACTATCAGTTTGTATGGCATGGCGTCTCTAAAGTGTTTCCATGATGATGACACCACCACATCAGAGGACGACATTCTGTTTCCTAGCTTACAAGAGTTATACATAAACGCATGTTCAGATTTGCATTCTTTGCCCAGTAAACTTCCAAAACTCGAAAGATTAGAAATAGTGATATGTGATCGATTAGTTTCTTTGCCTAGTAGCCTCCCAGAACTTGAACGACTAGAGATTGGATTCAATTACCGATTAGTTTCTTTGCCTAGGAATCTCCCGAAGCTCGAGGTATTACATTTACAAGAGTGCAAGGAATTACTTTCACTGCCTAGCAACCTTCCAAACCTCAAGAAGTTGTGTTTAATAGGTTGTGATGGAATATCTCTACCAGATGAGATGCAGAGTTTCAGGGTTCTCAATGAGCTTCAGATTTATGGATGTGAAAATCTAAGCAAAAGATGTGAAAAAGAGATCGGTGAGGATTGGCCTAAAATTTCTCACATTCCCCATATCGACATCCCTGGTTCCCGGTAACATTCTCTATCTCTTGTTTTCTTTACCAGCATGCTAAAACATTTATATAAGCTGTCAACATTTCTTTCAAAGGCTAAACAGTTAAACTGGTGTCTTATTATAGAGAACAAAACTAAATCATTCAAGTATAAATATGCCCAAATAACAATAGCTAAGTTTAGACCATCAGTGCAAAAAATCTAAGGAAATATATTACAGAATAACACTATACCTATAAATGTTTAGCAATTGTACCAGCACTCTGTTTTAATAACTTGGTTTCACTTTCTTTATTTGCTAACATCTGAAGCCATTTTAAACAAGTAGGGTTGGATCAGTTGGAAAACCCCTTGCCTCTCAACCGAGAGGTCAGGGGTTCGATCCTCACTCCGAGGTCCTTTCTACCTTTGGTAGAACTGGAAGCAGCCTCTCTACCTTAGGTAGGGGTAAGGCTGTCTACATCTTAACCTCCCCATACACCGGAAGCGGTATTGGGTACCCATAACCCGTGGAAGACGGCATTGGGCGTTACTTTACTTTTACTTTTTTTGAAGCCATTTTAAGCTCATTAAAGTTCATAATATGCAGGTACATTGAAAATGAGGGATGATATATGGTCGGTGTGTACTTGAACGTCTGCTTTACGTGGTTATGGTAATTGTTAGCATTTATATTTCATATGAAGTGATGGTCATTTATATGACGACTTGTTTGATTGTAATAGCCTAGTATAGATTAAATAGTGGGCTTTAGGACTTGGCTAAGCTAATTGGTTAGAAGATATCTTAGCCCAGTTCCTTTGTATTGCTTAGTTCGAGCCCATATCAAGACCAAAGCCCACCAAGCCCAACATTCTAGGCGTCCTTTGTATAAATAACGAAACACCCTCATTTGTGAGTGTGTGTTTACTGTAAGAAATATACATTCATCACTATTTCTTCTCTCCACTTTCTCTCTCTCTCTCTAAAACCTCTAATCTATTGATCGGTAAATGATCATCATGAATTAATGGACTTTAACAATAATTACGTTATGCTTAAGACACAAAAAAATGCTCTAGATACAAAGCAACTAGTGGTCGTTTGCAGATTGTATATTAGTTTTAGTTAAGCGAAATTGTAGGTATTTGTGTATAATAACTGCAAACCCTTACAAGAGAACACTCGTTCATTGTCTAGAGGTTCAATAACTTGTATATGTACATTAATTTTGTTTTGTCTGTCTTTATCTCAATAAAATTTTATTTATCTACTATGTTTGTTGTGTTTTGTTAGGATCCATTTTCCCAACAATATGTTAATATCCGCACTTTATACATACATGCATTGTATTTACTAATGCAAGTCAAGCTGGGTATACTACCTTTATGCAAAAGCATAACTACATAAGTGGTTTAAATGACCCTCAAGGGGCATTCTCATGTTTGATTTCCCTTTCTCATCCTAAAAAAAATAAGATATTCTACCCTCTTTTTTTTAAAAGCATGGGTATTAAAATTAAAATTGAGATACTAAACTCTCAATTTGAGTCGAGCATAGGAAGGGTGCTTTCGAGTCAAGCTACTGGACCCAACCTCAAGCTTAGGTCATGAAGGTGTTAGGTAGTATTATGTTAGTCGTTCCAAACCCGCTAAGCTCGTTCGTGGGCTTTGGGTTCGTTAAAGGTCTAGGTTTCTATTGTAGTTGCACAATAAATACATGATCAATAAAACGTATTACCTATTGAGAATTTGATAATCCAGAGCTTTAGTTCTGATCCTCGGACCTAGTTGATCACCTTGAGCCGCCACCTCTAAGTCACTCTGTCAAACCCTAGCCGTCGCCGTTTATCCATTATTTGAAAATACTTTTTCATATTACGTTTACCCATTGAGATTTAGTGCTACCAGAGTCTTGATTCTTTCTTAAGATTCATTATCGTTTTTTCATTTTTAGCTTTATTTTATTTTTTTTTCTTATTCAAGCTTTTTCAATTTCGTCGCTTGAATTGAAAAGAGTGTTAAGCAATAGTATGTTAGTCGGCCCACGCCCGCTAGTAGGCTTTGAGCCCGTTAGAGTTCAATTCTATGCTTCTAGCGGTTGCACCGTTGCACTATAAATACATGATTAATAAACCGTATCAGCTACGGGATTTAAAATCCAACAAAAAGATCATCCAGTGTGAACTTGGCCCACAAGTTGCAGTCCTAAATCCGACATTACTAATACATTTTGGGCTTATTGATTCGAAATCAGCCATAGTGACACTATCACGTACTTAAATATAAAGAAACCCTCTATGAACTTACATTTTTAATTTTCCTTTTCTTTTAACAGACAGTTTGAATTAATATTTTAAATCATTTTTCCGATATTGTGCATTGAAAACGTATTAACTGGAGATCTATTTAGTTTGACAAAAATCCGAAAGGACGTACTATATTCGGTAGTCAACATCTCAAAGTAGGGCTGAGCATCGGTTTACCTTTCAAATCATTTGCTAAAACACGTTAATCGTTAATCAGAAACTGAGGTCCAAATAAGATTGTAAAAATCGTTGGACGCTAGTTGGATAGCCGGATACCGCCTAGTGATTACTTAATTAGGTGGGAATTAATTGGATTGAAATTTTATTTAAACATTGCACGTAAAATTAAGTTCGATACCTTAAATTGAAAAAAAAAAAAAAAAAAAAAAAAAAACTGTTGAGTATCTTAAATTTAAATTGACCTAAAGTAGAGTATCTTTTTATGCGATTTTCCCATTTTCGAATAAAATTAGTGTCTTAAATATTCAATTGAAACAAGAAAAACGATCATACATTTACATTTACATTTTTTAAGCATACCCACAAGATCAAAACATCACAACATCACAACACAAACATCAAAACACCCTTACCTTTTGCGGCGACTGGTATGGAGGCTGAGGTGGTGTCCGGCGGCTGAGATGGTAAAACATATCATTCAAATGACATATACTTGTAACAATTTCTTAATAAATGACATTAAAAAGCTACAAAGATCTAATTTCTAATATACCCACAACTTTAATAATGAAATGAGTACTCAAATATCATGGGATAAAATTCAAAACCTCATTTTTTGACATACCCACAAACAAAAGAATGAAAGAAAACCCATATCTTTTATGGTAGCTGAGAAGGTGGCGCTGACGGCTGGGATGATGGTGGCCGGCGGATGAGATGATGGTGGTCGGCGGATGGGGTGGTGGTGGATGGTGGATGGGGTGATGGTGGCGGCTGGGATGGGTTGGTGATGGGAGGTGTCTGTAAGAGGTGGGGTTTGTCAAATGAAGAGGTAAGAAGAGGAAGGAGATGCCTGAATTTTGGAAGAGAAAAGAAGCTCTTTTGTCTGAAAAAAAAACAAACAGGTTCCTTTGTGCGCCGGCATAGGAAATAAGTAAAAAGTGGTAAAAACTCTTCTTTTTAAAAAACAAACAAGGCCTAATTTTGTGAAAAACACGAAATATATTGGAAAAAAACACTGAATTTTCTTTTCTGGAAAAGTTGTTCCGCGTTGACCGATTTGGCCGAGCTGATTTTTATACAATTTGGCTGACTTATGACTGATTTACCCAATTTTTATCCGATTAGTTGCTATGTTGACCGGTTTTTAATCAATCTCATCAATAAGCCCGTCTAAGTTAAAACTGTTAGGCTACCCCCAACGCACGGTTGGTGAGAAAATGGCAAGCTCCATTAGGGGTGTTGTTGTGAGTGATTGGCAAGGAGGAGGAGCATTCAAAGGTGAATGTTTCATCTTTTGGTATTCGTGAAGATGTAGGCCAAAAAAAAAAAACGTTTTTTTCTTTTTATATATATATATATATATATATATATATATATACACTACCCAGTTTACCTATAAATATTTCGTAAAATTTCATCATTTCGACCATGTAAGGCTTATGTTTTTAATTCCGTGACGTTTTAATTATGTATTGTATTTTTAATTCCGTAATATTTATGATATTTTTAATTTACGTGTTTAATTCCGTAATATTAATTGCACGTTTTACGTTTTTAATTTATGTAATATTTTTATGATTTTAATAATTATAAGTTTTTATTTTTATATAAAAAAAATGTATTGAAATATGAAATGGTGTGAGATGGTCGGGGGTAAAAAATGAGATGATGGTGAAAGAGAGAGAAAACTGATGTGACGCTGATGTGCCAGGTGAAGTGGTGTGAGGGTTGAGGGTAGTCTTATCTCAATAGTTTCAAAATAGCCAGATATAAGCATATACACAGCTAGGGGTGTCAGTAGGGTCGAGTTGACCCGACCTGAACCCGAACCCGATAAGGTCTTATCGAGTCGGGTTAATCGGGTTAATAAAACTAGTCGGGTTTGTTTGACCCGAACCGGATAACCCGATATTATTAGCGGGTCGGGTTAGGGTTGAATTATTTTTTTTATCGGGTTATCGGGTCAACCCGATAAGACCCGATAAATACTACTGTATATATTTCTTACTTAAAATATAACCTTGTACCAATTTGTGTTTGCATTACATGAGACAATAAATAAATTACGGATGGTATAACTTAATCTTAAGATTACTACTTTTGCACAACTTAATGTATACTAATACCGGTTAATCACATATACGAAAAGGACACAGTTAGACTTAGAAGAGGATATGAACTTTGCATATCAGTTGAATTTGGTTTAAATAAAATGAAAAACTACTTCTAAAAAATACATAATGAGTTCATCCAACACTGTTTTGGTCTTCACTCACGTAACTTGTAAGGATATGACGTGCATTTGGTAAATGGATTTGTCAAACTCTTTTAAGTCTATTCTACTGAGCATAAAGAAACGCTATTTTGTGTGCTGTTTAATCAAATTCCTTCAAGTCTATTATAGATTTTTCAAATTCTTTTAATAATTACGAGATATAAAAATGCTATTTTTTGTGTTTTG
Source organism: Chrysanthemum lavandulifolium (assembly GCA_022545495.1). NCBI lineage: Eukaryota > Viridiplantae > Streptophyta > Magnoliopsida > Asterales > Asteraceae > Chrysanthemum > Chrysanthemum lavandulifolium. The sequence continues at coordinate 89,767,328 of CM040240.1, forward strand.
GTTGTCTAAAAGAGTAAATATACAATAATATTTCTTACAAAAACTATATAAGTTGTTTATTATCTACTTGTATATTTATGTAAGGTCGGATTTATTTTATAACCTGACAGCCCTTTAACTTCTACAAACATACATATAAGCCCTTGTGCTTCCTCTTCTACATGTATATCTATTGCTCATTGGGTCATGAGTGAATGTAATGGTGCTAAAGAGGTATAGTATTTTTTGGAATTTATGCATGTCAGCAATGAAGTTGAGACTTCAAAAGCAACATACCACTCACTAAGACAAACTATATGAAAATTTGTGGACCCAAAAACTGAAAGACAAACCCCCCAAGCCTTTCATACAAGAATAAACACAATTCCTATACTGTAATGTGGACCTATTTTTCATACAAGAATAATATCACCATCATCCTCTCTTATATGGGAAAATGACCCTACTGTGTATTCATCAAATGCAACACAAAAACCTCCAAAAATATGACATTCTTCCAAGCATTTTGAGTTGTACCATTAGCTTATAAACAACATGTACGATTTAAGTACCTTAACAAAAAGTTATTTATTTTTACCATCAAACCCTAATGACCGTTGAAAGAAATGTAAATGTCGATACGTAATGAGTACAAATTTAATTAGTGATTGATTGGTACACTGTCACATTGCTTGGATGTATGGAAAAGAATGAGAAAATGCACTAAACTTTATGTGTAGATGTGCATATTTGTGTATGTGAACTGTCGTTAATTTGATTTGGATTTAAGCTAAACAAATTGTCACAAACAAAACGAACAAAACGAATTTTCAGTAGTCCAAAAATCACAGTGAGATATTGATTTGTCTTCTGCAATGTATCTGTGAATTAAGATATGGGAGTTTTCTGTGTAGTGTGTGGACCTTTTCATTCACATCTCTAAAAGACAAACACTCTTCTAGGCTCTAACTGGGAATCAAAATGTTTAAGGACGTCTTTATTAGGCAACCAGTTCCGTTGAATAATAATCCTATTTCGTACGGATATTTCCATTGATTCGTTATCGTCTTATTGATAATGTGCATGCTAAGGTTGCTATCTTAAGATCTTCTCCAGGATATCGAATTTGGACTTTAAGATTGCTATCTTAAGATTTTTGGAAAGATGAATTGAAGCATTGTGACATTACAAGAAGTATTATAGTTTTTGCTAGATATTCTGCGTATAATGAAGATAACGGGTCTTTATGTTTATTTTTTCTAAAAGTATGTTTTAAACGCTTTCAATTCCTTTAATAGCGAGTATTGCTTATCGATGAAGATGAGATGATGATAAAAGTTATATGATAAAATTTATTCACATTGAAGATACAAAATTTTATTAGCAAATTCAACTATGTGCCCTGCAAGGGGTTTTCCATTACAGACTGATGGAATACTATACATGTTAACCTCTCATTTTTTATTTATTTATTGTTTTGTGATTTAACTGCATGTCTTCATTATGATGCTGCACAATTAGTAAATTTACTTTGGTACATTCGAGCTACTAATATAAAGATTTTGGAAGCAATGGAATATGAATGACTTAATAACTTTTGCATAAACTACTAGTCCAATAAAACTTCTTAGGTTGTGGCCTTGACACCGTGACACTACACCCTTGGATCCGTAGATGCACAAATCGGTATAATTCAACACGATGCATAAAATGCAATGGTATGCCCTATATTGAACACATTGTTATAAGAACTCCATGGATCACATAGTTTTATAAAAATTACAGAGTCCAGTTATTCAAGAACACTTAGCATATTCATAGATTATGCATAATGAAATAGGAAAAATAATCCTTTGTGGCTAGATTGGATCAGCGATCCTTTGTCCTCATGTAAAATTACCTTGTAATCTTTCCGATAGCGGTTAGCGCCTTGCTAAAGTGTTATAATGCATTGGATTCTTTAGCTGTCAAATAAAATATATGTAGACGCGCTGCACAAATTGGTTGGACTAGTATAGTTTAGCTAAAAAAAAAAAACTCGGCATATAGTTTCATCTTGACATCTTCTCTTGAAACTTCTGCAGTTCTTGAACTAAGAAAAATTACCAGGTAAAAGAACAGAAGAAATTTCATTAGTTAATTGGTTTTCTATTAGCTAGTGTGATTTGGTGGATTCGATAAAAGGGAATAAAATAAAAACAAGAAGCATTTTGTGCTGAAGAAATTGTTAATGCAGTGAACATATCTAAATTGCATGGAAAAATGGCATGCATGGCATTCCACTGATTACTACAACTCCATGCCATGTCATGCCAATCTATACTTGCATATTGATTCACATGCGTAAGTTATAACAATACCGTCTCCTTAATTCAGGCCCATTACTCCTCGATCATTTTCTTCCTATCCCCCACTTTCAATTCTATACGCGTCATATCACGTTCTCTACTTCTCTTAGTATTTTTACCCGGAAAGAAAAAGAAATTCCCTCCTTCTTACTAAAAGTTTGAAAACTTTGATCTACCTACACTCCTGGCTCAAGGAAAATATGCTAAAGGCAATGTTTATATATTGAGTCCGCAGTCTGCTTGATGAAGTATGTAAGACGTAATGTTCATTAATTGATAATTGAGATTACGTATAACCTCATATATATATACTAATGACTAAACCTGTAATACCTGAATTTCTAAAATTCACAAAAAGACCAAAATACCCCTACAATCAAAAGTAAGAATAATTAAATAAACAGAATACCAAATGAGCTACGTAAATTCAGAAAACTTATAAGAAAATCACATATGATCCAGATAAATCTTGAATGACTTTGTAAAGTTAATTTTTATAGATGATAATTTTATAAAATCAATTATGTATTTTAGTAATTAGCCGAATATATTTAAGAGTTTTATAAAAGAATTAAATTAATAAAAGCCCAATATAAATTTAATATTATTAAGAGTCCATTTATTTTAGGTCCAATACATTATAAAGCCCACAAGAAAAATTGGAAAAGTATATATATACATATATTCGGTTCACAATTATCCCTAAATACCGATTATTCCCAAACCGACTTCAAAACCCTTCATAAATCGATTTCCAGTTTCCAGAGCTTGAGACCAATTTTCTTGGACAAGTTTGAAGGTAAACAAGGTGGGAAAAATAGTGATCGAGTTCCAAAGCTGCTGGTTTAAGCGTGGTGAGTTTTTGAGTGAATTAGGGTTTCGGCGAGAAGGGTTTTTGTGCTTCTTTTGTTTTAACGATCCAAGCTCATTAAGGGTAAGTTCCTAATGTTGATTTCAGTCCTATAAGTCATATAGAACACATAAAAATTGGCCATGCATGTTTAATATGTCGTATGGAATTATTTGAAACCTAAAACCCTAAAATCGTATATTAATAATGAATGGGCGTATAATATTTTTAGAGATCATGAATTGGTTTTTCCAGAAGTTGTTACATGTTATAAGACCTGTATAAAATACATGTTGGTGAATTCGAAGCTTATGTAAATTGTCTTGGGTTTTTCTTGTTCGAAAACGCATAAAAAGGAAAGGTTTTTAAAAGGGGCGATTAGGGTTTTTCATGAACTAGGGTTTCTTGTAATCATTGAAGGTAATTAATGAAGTGGTAATGATGAGCTAATGATTGGTTAAACTTAGGTTTAGGGCTTGTATTTGAAATTATACTTATTCGGTTTTTAAATAAAAGGTTTGGGTTGGTTTTGTAAATATTCGAACTTAAAGGTTATTTTTGTAAACAGTAAAATACTTGTACTAAACGTATAAAAATAAGTGTGGGGGTTAAACATGTAATTTTGGATAATTAAGGGGCCATTCGAATTGTATTTAATTTATTTGGGTACGTTTTGTAAATTCTAAAACCTTTGGGTTAAAAGTGTAAAATCTGATAAAGTAAGGTTAGATTGTGAAATTCAAGATGTCAAGGGTGTAATTTGTAATTCTGAGCAATTATGGGTTCTACAAGTGTAAGTTGATTTTGTAGAGACACGCATGAGTTAAGTTAATTTCGGTTTGTTATCATTTACGTTCTAGGTTAAATTGGGAAATCATTAAAAGAAGTAATATGTGAATTTAATGCGTATTTAGTAATATTTAAAGAGTATGGGAAACCCTAGAACCTAAATAGGAAGATGGTGAATTAATGAGGAATACCCTAAAATGTTGTAATTTCGTCATTACTAAAATGAGAATATTCGACAACTCTAAAAGTATTAATGCGATAAACCGTTATAATATTAATGATTCTAATAAGTATTAAATAAATCATAATCCGTGTAGATTCGTTGAAGGAGACGCGACGTTACATCTTCGTATTCGTTCCTTCTTTACTTTTCTCTCAATTGCTTTAAGGTACGGATATTCTGTCTTACTTTAAGACACTTGTGTTATCGTACAAATATTCTGACCTTTTCAGTAAAGGTCACTCATGTTTTCCTTCTTTGTCAGTACTCTTATGTTTATTAGGATTCCCAATGCCATTGCTATGAACCCTTTCCTGATTGTTTGACCTGTTGCTTATCTGAACTTGTGTTTTATTGAACCATGCGTTATCTGATTTGAACTTTATGTTAGGAAGACTTTGATATGTGTAAGTGATGAACGTTGTTATATCTGAATATGAACCTTATGATATAATGTTATCTGATAAGTTATATGTGACCTTTATGATGAATTATGATCTGTGTCATTTATGACAATTTGTTTGACCTAAGTTAGTTTGACACCCGAGCCAAATAATAACTAGTCATGGGGTTCCATGTCCCAGATCGTTGATGCACCTCGATATGACTCTAGGGCGAGAGTGATGTTCGCCACGCCCTTATCTCGTATCTCATTATGAGCTCAAGTATATGTTATGGCCAATATCCGTCGTGGGCGATGGATGCATCCTAGATCCGATCGTTATCCGATATGATTTGTCGGTGAATGATGTCGTGTACAATACGCGTCTTCACAAATTCGGGAGCTAGCTACTCCAATTAGTTTATGAGGTTATCTTCTGAATAAGAAAGATATTTCTGATATGATATGTTCTGGGCTCGAGGTAGTTAACTAAATCTGTATTTGTTATTTCTATGATAAGTATTCTGATTATGATTTGGTATGTTCAAATGTCTATGATTATGTGCAAGGCTTATTATATGCTATTATATGTGTTTATGCTTTTGTATGTTTATGTGACTACCGTCTGCTATGCTAAGATATGATTAATATGTTAAAATATGACTCGCATGCTGTCATCTGATATTATGTTAGTTTATCGTTATATGGATTCGTTAATCTGTGAGATGAATGTGCTAGTATGAAAGTGAGTATTCTATAAGTTTCGTATGTATAATTTGTTCAGTTAATTTTGGGAAACTTTGTTTATACGTTAGTGTTTTATTGCCTATGTGACCTGCCATGTTAAGTTATGCTTATGCTAATATTTGATCTGGGAAATGATTCAATTTATGATGCCTGGTCTGTTAACTTGATAATTGCTATGCTATGTCTTTTGCTTATTTAGTTATAGTTTGTCTACTATGTTTCTATTTGTTTGTGAGACTGCCATGTTTTGGACTGCTATTTCCGCTGTTGCTTTAATGTTTTAAATGTGTTAAGTGAAGGTTAATTAATTTGTTGAATGCCATGTTTATTTGTTGGTAACTGTTTTGTTAGTCATTAGACTCTTCGTTTGGTTTATAAGTAAATGGTTTAACTGTTATGTGGTTGTTTGGATTTCTGTATATTTGTGTTTCCGCAGAATCCTAAAAGATCCTTCGTCATTATTTCGTTTTATTTTTCGTTATTTGTATATTTGTTTTGTTTAGCTTTTGTTTCGTTATATCTTTTCACTGGTCTTTGTAAGCTCAGCCGCACTTTCTTTTCCTGCGGCAGGTATTTAGCATTCAAGATGAGCTTATGGGATAGCTGATCTGGGTTTGAGAGTATAGACGAGAGCAAGACTTTGCCATAGAGATCTTAGATTTATTTTGACTTTAAGTCATTTATATTATCTTTTATAAGTTTTTGTAAAGGCTTCCGCTTTTGTACATTAGTTAAAGTTCTGATATGAAACCGTATTGTGATATCTTTACCCTTGTCGGGTTGGGGTGTTACAAAACCTAACACTTGGACCTGGGCTTAAATAAATACAAATATAAATACAAGTTCACTAACAGCTTCTGCAATTGGAGCGTGAGTAGAACAAGCACTCAAACTGTCTCGAAACTCAGAAAACAAAGCAGGGGACCTTTGGTAAAAATGTCAGCAAACTGATAATGCGAAGAAACATGCAAAACACACATATGTCAAACAACAACCAAATCACGAATGAAACGAATGTCAATATCAATATGCTTCGTGCGTTCATACTGCACGGGATTAGAAGATAAAATAAACTAAACTAACATTACGAAAGACAAGCGTAGCAGAAGACAACGGCGTGTGAAGCTCACACAAAAGATTACGCAACCAACATGTCTCGGCAACAGCATTGGCAACACCACGATACTCAGCCTTACTACTAGAACGAGAAAGCATAATCTGACACTTAGAAGACCAGGAGAAAAGGTTGTTTCCAAGAATCACACAATATCCAGAAGTGGACCGCCTAATAGTAGGACAACCAGCCCAATGAGCATCAGATATTGATAACATTAAATAGTCCTGAATATTAAGTGTCAATTTCCCCCGATAATGCTTGTAATTTATATCATTTATATAGATTTACGCTTGTTTTCCATTGTTTTCCACTTTCAGGTAAATTACGAGCATTGGAGCTAAAGAGACGCGGAATTGGAGAAATATCAAAGATTTATCATAGTATGCTAACTTTGAAAAAGTTACGGCGTAACTCATCTCTCACATTACACCGTAACTAAAGCGTGACTCAGAAAACCAACTCATCAGAAGCTTACGGCGTAACTCTCCCCAAAGACTACGACGTAACTACATTAGGTCAAATGAGGTTCCACGCCGCTGATAACTACGCCGTAACTATTCCACCAACTACGGCGTAACCAAGAAATATTGAAGAATACGACGTAACCACTCATAAGGTTAAGCCGTAACCAGCAGATCTAGTGCAAAATACGAAGGAATTGAAGGTTACGGCGTAACTCTTATATTAGTTACGCCGTAACCCAGATCTGGCCTATAAATACCCCACGATTTCCAGTATTTCAAGGCATCCCATTCCATACACAACAACCAGAGAACGTGGGAAGAAGCCAAAGGCATGTCCAGAGGAGCATACGGAGCTGTCTCCAAGGGAGAAATCACTCCCCTACGATAAGCATTAGCATTTTATCTTTTTTTTTTACTTTCGATTCATGTATTTCGTAACATTAAATATTGAATTGATTTGCATGGTTAATATGAGCGGCTAAGCACCTCTTGGTGCTGGCCTAGTTATGATTCCTTAATTGTTTTGTTTGTGTTTACATTACTTCCGTATAATTATTTCTAAGTGTATGCATGCATAGTTTATTGGTAGCTACCCTTGGTTCGGTAGTTTTGAATGGCGGTAGAGGCTAGTTGCTTAGGAGATATGACCAACTGACCCTAAGTGAGTAGGCGAGACGGGAAGGGTAAGATATGACCAACCGACGACCCTTTCTACTTGTGCGATTTGACCAACCGATCACCTACCGTTTGGATGAACTTAAGAATTAGGGGTGAGTGTTTAAATTGCTAACGCCTGGCACTCACTATTATAAATCTAGCATGTAGCGGTACTTAATGATTTGGATTAGGGGACCGGGGACAACAGGACTTATGAGGGACACCGACTTCTCCGTGGTGGCATCTTTGTCGATAGGTTAGGCGAATTGACCAAATGATGTCCTCTCGACTTTGACCCCACCTGAAGTAATTGGAAGTAAGTAGACGTAGACATTACTAGCTAGGAGGAATAACTAGGTCAGCACCACTCTCCTCTATTGATTAAACCTTTGCCTTTATTTGCTTTTATCTGCTTTAGTAGTTAATTAATTAATTCCTTATCGAAATCATTATTAAAATCTGTGACACTTAGACTTAGTAATAATCCAACACACATAGCTCTTGGGACGACCTCGGTTTTACCAAATACTACACTACACACGACCGGGTACACTGCCCGTTAGTGCATTAGGGTAGACCATAGGTATAACGAGACTTTATAAATATTAAAACCTGGTCAGTAAAACCTGCATCAGATATGCAACCAAATTAGATGTTGAAGCTGAAAACAACTACAAACCATAACCCACAGTGCCTCAAATATAGCGTAAAAAGCGCTTCAGAGCTGAAAAATAAGGCTCTTGCAGATTATGCAAAAATAAACACACCTGCTGTACCACATAAGAAATATCGTGAAACGCCCAGATTTTTCTTTAAATACTGCATATACGGAAAACTTCATAACATAAAATATGTACATAAACTTTATAAAATAGATATGCGGAATCGTAAGTACTACGAGTGCGGGTGTTAACCCAAACACTCCTGTTTTGACCCTGATGCATTCACACGAAGCTTTAAATTTATAAACAAGGATTACCAGGATTAAGCTAAGAATACATTCGAGCAAGTAAACCATGCCGTGTGTAGCTAGGTTGGGTTGGTAAGTCGATGTCATTCACAAAGATTTGAGTGTTTTTCAAGTTGAGAATCAAGTGTATTAATTCTATTAGCAAGTGTGAAATTATAATAATAACTTAACTAAAGGCATACAAGTAACAATTAGTGGCAATGATGCAACTTCAATAAGTAAACGACAACACTTGTTTGGATTAGTTTATGATATTCAAGTTAATTAATACGAGGGTGGTTTTGACATATCGATTACAAGTATTAGAATATGATGGTGACAAATTCCAGTCTATGATCCTAAAGCATATAACCCTCGTGAAGGATCATAAAATGATAAAATCAAGCCTTAAGAATGATCAAAATGACACATATAACACTAGTAAAAACATGTTCAATTTAAGCCTTATCAAATCCCACACACTTAACTTTGCTTGCTTTCAAGCAAATCTAGAAATTAAGAAAATTATCCTAGATGGTGCAAGAAAAATGATTAATAAAACGTACAAACCAATCACGTTACGAGTACAAAATATGGTTCATAGTTTAACTTATAGTGGTGAAAAACCGAGATGTTTGACAATACCCAAAGATTCTCTCACTTGATAACATGGCTAAGCACCCCACGAAAAGGAATGGAAGTGTAATTCACCCAACACTCAATGTAGTTAGTGTTGGATAGTGAAAATGAATAATACACTCATACTGCTCAGTCATGATCTAAATATTAATGTAGGATTTTACAAGAAACAAAATCGGTCTGATGGGGGTGTAAGCACCAAGTCTACACATCAAAGGAGGATTTTATTCAGATTGTAACATTTAGACTTTGGGTTAATATGGTATGGATAACGCATGCGGATATTTATTAGAAATGGTTTTAAAATAAAAATAAACTCAAAAAGTCTAAGACCTATGTTGCTAGTTAATAGAACAAACCACAAACCTAAAAATGATTATAGTTACAAATCATTCTTCAATCCTCTTCTTTCTTTCTTTTTCAATCCATTCACATCTATCGATTCTCCATAAGATTTTTTTTTCATATTTAACACATTGGCTATCTTATCACTTTTTTTTTCATCATATAATTTTTTTGTGACGACTTTTTTTTCTTCTTTTTTTCTAAGACCCATGTAAACTTGTACAAGAAACTACACCAATCTGATGGGGCGTAAGAACCAAGTGTACACCTCAAAAGAGGACCTTTATTCGGGTTGTAACGTTTAGGTTTGGGGTTAACAGTGTATGGATAACGCATGCGAATATTTACTAGAAATGGTTTTAAAATAAAACAAAACTCAAAAAGTCTAAGACCAATGTTGCTAGTTGATAGAATAAACCACTAACCCGAAAATGATTATAGTTACAAATCATTCTTCATTCCTCTTCTTTCTTTTTCGATCCATTCACATATATCAAATCTATCGATTAGCCATTAGAGTCTTTTTTGTATTTAGCACATTGCCTATCATCTCACTTCTTTCTTTTGTCATCATATATTTTTTTTCAATGACCTTTTTCTTTTCTTTTTTTCGGTTATACATCACATCCCCACACTTCGTATAAGCATACACCACAAAAATACAAACTTTAGATAAAACTTATGAAAATGTATCCTAAACATTTGTCTAGGATTTTTATGTATTAGCATTTATTTGTTTATCTCAAGTGCACAACCAAACACCTTATGAAATAGAAAAATGAAATTATTCAAATCACTCAACTAATATATATGGTAACATTTTAGTAGTTCGCTCAATTGCTCAGTCATGACGAATATTTTATCATAAGCTTGGCAATAATACACATCTCCACCATTAAAGCTAAGGACTAACAAGTCTAAAAGGGTAAATTGGGTTAATATGGTAAGGCTTAAGGGTTGATCATTCTTTTCAGTCTCTATAGATAATATTATTCCAGAAAAGGCGACAAAACTACGAATACAAGATCGTAACGACGACCACGATAATCGTGATTGCTTGATCTCCTAACTCGAATAAGATAAATATAGGACCAAGTAATCTTCACCAATAATATTACATCAAAAAGGCGACACTATCACGAATAAATAATCATAACGACGACTATGATACTCGAGATTGCTCAAATCCCTAATCTCAATAAACTAAATGTTTGGATGAAGAATGATATATGGTAGGGATTAGGCATGGGAAACATATATTATTGGTGTAAAATAAAATCACATACATGTATATGAAGTCCATACAATAAACAAAATGTAGTTAGCTACTTCTCGACTATCCATTGAAAAAGACACAAATCATAGACTAACTCACGCTTTAACATAAAAACACATGCTTTAATAGGTGACACGAATTAGACTCAATGATGTTTTAATCATCATTCCATAAAATCAAACCTTAGTTGGCATTCCCATAACGACCAACTCCCTTGAAATCCATAAATATAGTACAACAAATAGTGGCGATATCTCCACTAATACAAAACTTTACATCGTTGGTTTATAATACGTACCAACGAATAATCGATTAGCTCAAAATTTTTTTTCCATTTCTCCTTTTTTCTCTTTTACATTTTTTTTGTATTTTTCCATTTCTCAAAAAATTTCTAACATAAGAACATCTAATGATGTAAAATTTCACCACTTCACCATCATATAAATCAGGATGATTTTTCCATATACTTCAAAATTTCATATATAAAAAAATAGAGATAGTATTAAACACACGAAAATAAAAATAATTACTATCACATTCTCATTGCGATGTGCAATTCCTGACCTAAACGAAGATAAGAAACACACATGAACATATGAAACACACACTTTACAAGAGCAACCAACCACATACTTTAATCTATAAGGTAGGCTAAGGTGTAAGGGTGTAACAATTTTTTATTATATTGGTGTAAGAAACGAAAGGAATGGCTCAGAGGGTTTTTCTAGGAGTATCTTACTCTAAAAATAAGAGTAACAAAAGGGTTTTATACGCGGGTTAACTAACCAATGTAGTTAGTTAATATTTGATAACATATAAACGACATAGGCCATTTCGATGTAATCCTAGAAATTTACCAAGTTAGACAAGTCCCTCCAATTATATCAATAATACTCATTATGGTGGTCTCGAAGAGAATACCAAGCCAAATTCTAAAGTTTACTGCAAGTCACCGACACACTCATATTTTGTGGAATTTGGGTAAAATAGTGGAAACGGAGTAGGCTCAATCCTCACAATGTGGAAATAAGGGTTATTTGTGTGGGTTATGCAACTGTTGATTTCACAAAAACATGCTATTTTTTTTTAATTTAAGCATATATTAGGCATATTTTTGAAAAACTAAGGACAAATAGTGTTCTAATTCTCCATCTCCCACTTAAGATATACAACATCCTTGTTGTATAAATTTGAAATTAAATACAAAAATATAAAGAATTAGAACAAGAACTCCCGTGAGATTTGCTCGGTATGATCCTCCATTATGCGTATGCAAGAAACTTTTTATTTTTGTGTATGTAAGGGCGTTTGGATACCCGCATGACTACAACACACAAAAAATAAAGCATATATGTGAACCACCACTTCCTTCATGTTCTAAGTACTTCACTTGTGTTAATATGCATGAAAAATCACATGTAGTGTTTCGCCGATAATCAGTGGTTAAAACAAAACTTAAAAACTGACAGGTCAGTCGATACGCCGCATCTATAGTAAGGGATAGGCCGTATCGAGCATGTAATTAAAACAAACCAAAATATGGATCAGAAGTTAAATACGTCGTATCCAAAACCTCGATACACCGTATCAACTTAACTGATAGAAAGTTTAAAAAGTGAAGAAAGATAAAGATAGATATGACCAGCAAGGTCAATACGCCGTATCCATATTTATGGATACGCCGTATCGACTTACAGGTCTGATAGACTCGATAACAAAATTAGAAATGACATAAAAGATAAGCATGGGTTGCCTTCCACGAAGCGTTTGTTTTTGTTCGAGTTACGAGCCTAACTCCACCCTTATTTACTGTGTAAAAGGATGTTTGTCCCCCACTTGGAATCAAGTGTGGGTGATAATAGGAATAAACACCATAAGAGTGTAAAGTTACTATAGTAGGAAGAAATGATAAGTAAAAATGGTACCTTAGTGGGTAATGATCTCCTCTCCTTACCTTACCTGATTCGGTTGATGAATTGGATGTCTTGAATACTCCATGTGAGAGACTATATATTGAGGATGCATGAATAGCCTTCCTTCTTCATTTATCTTTTCGGTAGTTAGGTGTTTGGCGAGTAACTTTATGAGCCCCTCTTCTTTTCACATTAGTTTTGAACTAGCTTGCTCTTCAACAAAGTATTATCCAAAATCTCATCATCAAGTTAAGTTGGAAGTTCAACCAAAATATGGTGGATAACAAGTGCTTTATGTGAGTCATCATGTGGTGTGATGTCTATGATAGGTTGTAGGGTAATAGGTTCTGTCACATCATTCTTCGGCTCAACAACCTGTTTAGAAACACTAGCAACATCATTGGTAAAAATAAAAAGAGAGTCAATGGTGTTACTAAATTATGTCGTATATTCCACATGAGCTTTTAGAATTTATTCTTCTACTCGTAGACACGTAGCTTTCATCTTCTTTAATTGCTTCTTGCTTGGTTCCTCTTCTTTTACCACCTTCAATCGTCCAGGGAAAGGAATGGGGGAGTGATATGGTTCAGCCAGTGGTTTTAACTTAGGTAAATCTTGCACACTAGGTATAAAAATGTTGGGTTCAAGAATACCCAAACCCTTAATCTAGGATTTGAATAGAAAATAGCCCAAGTGTTTAGTCCGTTAAACACTAACAGTCATCGAGTGCATAGTCTCTCGGTGAGTCATCTTTAAGATACTCAAGATGAGGCGAAGAAGAAGTCTCTCCACCCGAAGGCGGAACTTAAAGGGTGAAGACCGAGTCAAGAAGATGATGGATTCAGTGAGTGATGACAATAACTCACTCAATCCCTAAGACCTCTCCAACTACTTACATCAAGACAACTCAAGTAGAAGATCAAGGATATGAAGATCAAGAATGAGCGGACAAGGCGGGATAAGTTTGAATCGATAAGACGAAGTCCTTATCAACCAAAGTCAACTTTCCCCGAATGGCAAAGATCGTGCTCGGTGTCATCACCGACCTTAGGAAAGTAGTCTTGTCTCTTACCTAGAATAGTCTTTAGAATGAGACAAAATACATCAAGATTTTGTCTTCAGATGATGTCGCTTGTCACTTAGGAAAGAGTTAAAACTCATACATGTATAAATAGCATAAGAGATGGAGTGAAAAGATTAAGCTTGTGAATTGTAAAACACACACACACGAAGCCATCTTTTCACCTCCAAATACAACTTAATCCCGAGATAGCTCAATGGGTTCTAAGAGTTGTGCTCGAGACTTAGCCCGAGCTTAGAGGAGTCACCAAACTTTGTCATTTCAATCCCAAGCACTCGTTCGCAAGTACTTGGGTAACGATTCTTTTGATTGATTTCTAATAAAGAATATGATGTTGAAAATTATTTGTGTGTTTTACTTATGTTAATTTCACCATTGTTCACTATTAATTTGTTTTAAGTACTTAATTGTTTTTAAACGATAGTGAATAGGAACAACAAGTGGTATCGAGCAAGTCGATTATAAAACCTTTATAAAATTTTTTAAGCCGCTCTAAAACGCTTTTAAATCGTGATCCTTATGGTCGAAATTGATGTACCCCAACTAGTCGATAAAAGGGTGGAGCTTATTCACCATTGTGTGCCCTAGACTTGAAGTTGGTAAATTCAACAAATGGAAAAAGCGATGCTTTGCTATTTGATCGATGGAACCTTATTATATCAAGTGTATAAATGAAGGTCCATTTATCCCAAAGATCAAGGTTTGCCTAAACTCAAGCTCATGGACTCGTGGATGAGAGAAGAGTGGTCAACCAGACCAAAGACTCAAAAGTATCATCATATCATGTCTTCCGATGATATTATGGAGTCGATTATAAGTCGTAGTACGCCTAAACAAACCTGGATGACCTAGTTCATAGTCATGAAGGTCCATCCGATACCAAGGAAAACAGGATAATGGACCAAACTTGAGTATAACACCTTCGTGGCTAAGGACTCGTAAACTCGTCTCAAACTTACACCGATACAAAACTCTTTTAAATGAACTGTCAAATGATGGTGTTAAGTTGTCCAAACATGAAATCAATGTTGGTTTTGTCAATAGTCTCCCGAGAAGTGGTTGAATTTCTCTCGTGGACTTAGGAATGCTAATCATATCCAAAATCTTGAACTTCCCGAAATTTATGGAAATTTGTCTATGAGGAAAACCTCATCAATGCACGATACCCCGACTTAAAGAAGTCTCGTGAAGTCAAGAAGTCCCCGACCACCACTTCATCACCTATATCAACCGCTTTTTTCTAACAATGTGGTTCAAGATTTCCAAGAAAATTCGATGATGAGCCCGATGAGAGATCAAGTGAGGAGTACCTAAATGACCGAACGTTGAATTTCGTGAAAGGGCACCTTGCTAACTCTCAAGGTTTATAAAAGAAACAAAGGTTTTCAAATGCTAAAGCAAATGAGGACACCGAATGCTTTAAGTGTCACAAAAGAGGTCATTTTGCAAAAGACTGCTTTTCAAAACAATTTCGAACCCTCTTATAAACCATCGTGGTCTAATCGGCCTCGTGCTTTAGCAAATTTCAACCAAAAATCTATCGCCTCATCAAAACTTTCAAAACAACTGATCAAAACAAAACCATTGATTTTGAAGCTAAGTATAAGAAAGTCAAAGCTAAGCTTGCATTGCTTGAGGCCACCCTCGTAAACAACAAAAAGTGTTCAATCATGCGGTGGTAAAACAAAGGCCTTGTTGTTGAAACCTTCGATCGATGAAGAGCCAATGTCATCGATGATGAAATGGTGCATGTCACAGTAATCGATGGCCCTCTCGTAAGAGGACAAGCTAGCTGTTGGAAAGAATCATGCCATAAATGGAGAATGGGTCAATATCACAATGAAGAAGGTAAATATTTTACTTTCTATGGATGATGACTCGATTGGCGCCTTATATGAATTATCTTAATGTTGACCTTAAGTTCGTAGAAGAGCAAAGATTAAATCTTTTTCAAAATACAACAAGCTAAGTTTTGAATTAAACAAGTGTAGAGATGAACCGCTTTTAAAACAAGCCAAGCTTGAGGTCATCACTTTGCAAATTCAAAACACCGAACTAGTTAAAAGAAATCGTGCTCTTCAAGATGAACTCAAAAGGTTCAAGATATCCTTGATAGTTGGATCGCTAAGAATCCTGTGGTCTTTGATGTTGTGGGAGCCCCCAAGAGCAAGAAGAGAGTCTTAGGTGAAGATCATCTTCCCGACTCTCAACAAAGACCGTGGTCCTAAGCCATTTGTGTCGGTGGCATGATTACCAAGATGTTGACTAGTCCCAAGCCCGGTGATTGGATTGAACGGGTTAATCCCGAGAGTAAGCTTCCAAATTTTGATTCTCGAAGAATTCTAGAGCTCGAAAGTCAAGCTCTAAAGAGCATGCTTGACTCCCGATGTGCCCAGAGTACCGAACACATCTCGAGTCCTCAAGTCAATCTCAAGCACCACTTCCACCCCCGAACCTCTTCGTGGTGCCGCCCCACCGAGCTTACTCCATTACAATACAATCCACACTCACCAAAAGAAAGGTCCGGACTTGGTAGAACTATCCTAAAAGACCATCAAAACCAACTCAACAAGAGTCTACCCCACCGAAACTTCCACATCCTCTCGTCCCCATCAAGTCGACCAAATTCAAGAATCGATCGAACTTGTGAGGAAGCTAACCGACAAGATGGAATCCATCAAAAGTCCTCGAATCATCAAGGAAACTAAGTCGACTTCCTCTAGTACCTCAAAGTCAAAAGCCACCACAAAAACAAGGTAAGTGTGATCTATGCCACTATACCACCATACCATCGACAATCGTTATAGAATCCTTTTGTATGATCCGCAAAAGGATGATCACAGAACTGCTGATCACTAACAATATGTAAGTTCTCTCAGTAAAGCAAACTACACCAAAGTTGGTCATCAATATGCTTCTACATCCAAGCCTGCTCAAAAGTTTAGAGCAAAACCTTTTCCTCCTTGCCCACACTGTGGCTTTAATGATCATCATCCTGATGATTGTCTCATGAACAAATGCTGTGATATTTGCGGAAATCCAGCTCATAAGACATCTCAGCATGACAGTGTCATCCAAGCAAGGAGAAATTCCAAGCAACCCAAAATCACTGAGTCATCCTCGCCTCCAAATGCAAAACCCGTGGTAGCACAATGCACTCAACCACCGACCATGAGTCAATTGCCAAATTCAAAGAGACCTTAAGCCCAAGCCCACTAGTATGTGGGTCACAAGAGAAACTAATCATGTCTACTATTTGTGCAGAGACACGCCAGGAGCCTATTTGGCATCTAGATAGTGGATGCTCAAGAAGCATGACCGGTGTTAAGGAGTATCTCGCACAAATATGTAAAGGAACCAGACCCAAGGTAGTATTTGGTGATAACTCATCATGTCCCATCAAGGTTATGGTTCAAGATACCGCAATGGAATAGTTTTCTAGAATAGCTTATGTCAATGGTCTCAAATACAATCTCATCGTTGTCACCAACTATGTGATGCTAAGTACATTGTGCAATTCAATGACAAACAAGGTACCATTTTCAATGCCAACAAAGAAGTTGTGTTGATAGCTCCTAGAAGAGATGATGTTTATGTCTTAGACATGTCAACACTCTCTCAAAATGGAACTTGTCTCTTTGCCAAAGCCATCAAACAATCAACCGGCCGTGGCACAAGAGACTCTCACACTTAAATTTCAAAACATCAACAACTTGGCAAAACAAAACAAGGTCCTTGGCTTACCATCACCGGTTTTTGCAAAAGATAAACCATGCTCACTGTGAGAAAGGCAAACACCAAAGAGCATCTTTCAAAACAAAACAAAATTTCTCAATCAAAGTCGCCTTCACCTCTCGTGATATGGATCTCTTTGGACCACATCCTAGATCAATCCAAAGATGAGAAGTATACTCTTGTCATTGTTGATGAGTTCTCAAGATACACTTGGGTATACTTTCTTTCCAAAAGAGTCAGCAATGATACTATAATGTCATTCATCGTGAACATTGAAAACCGTAATGACATTATCAGAAACAAATCGAATCGACAATGGTATCGAGTTTCGAAATGATGAGCTTGAGAGTTTCGTGATGAAAAGGAATCTCCCAAAATTTTCATCTCCTTACACCCCGAACAAAATGGGGTAGTGAAAGGAAAACAGAACTCTCATTGAGGCCGCAAGAACCATGTTAAATGGCTCACTCTCTCAAAGCATTTCGGATCAAGCAACCAAAACAAACTGTTACACTCAAAACAGTCAATCATTGTCAAAAGACATAACAAAACCCCATATGAGATATTCAAAGGTAGACTTCGACATCGCCTACTTTATGTGTTTGGATGTCCTGTGTTTATTCATAACCACAAGGATCATCTAGGCAAGTTTGATGCTAAAGTCGATGATGGATACTTTCTAGGTTACTCACCGATCTCCAAAGCCTTCGTGGTATTTAACACAAGGAGACAACAAGTTGAGGAAACCTTTCATGTCACCTTTGATGAAAGTGTAGAAAGCATCAGTTCACCAACACCTCAATGGAGGAAATAGAATTGATAACTCATCAAGATATCCTCCCGATGAGTATAACATCAAATCAATTCCTCATACCAAGTCGATGTCGACATCTCATATTATGTCTTGCCTCACAACCCGTCACAACCAACTATCGGTGAATTCATTGATAATCAATCATCCCTCATGGGATAGGTAACATCGATCCAAATGATCGTGAACCCGTGATTCATGAAACCCAACTCGAACAAGACATCTCAACAGATGTTCTTAATGATTATGTGGCTCATGCACCGAACTCACTCCCGAGTCTCCAGTGACCTCTTCAAGCTCGATCCTAGACCACAAAGTAAGTGGACAAAATCTCGTGACATTGAGCTTGTAAACATCATTGGTGAACCCACCGAGGCATGCTCACTAGAAGCATGGTCGCTAAGTTAACCGCAGCTTCACCAATGAATGTCTATATGCCGATTACCTATCGATATAGAACCCAAAAGTGTCACCGAGGCTCTAAAACACCCAAGCCGGGTTCAGCCATGCAAGAAGAACTTCAACAGCTTGATAAAAACAAGGTCATGACCTTGATCAAATGTCCTCGTGGATGTCATTGTCATAGGAATGAAGTGGGTTTTCGTAAACAAAACCGATGAAAACGGCACTGTCATTAAAAACAAAGCCGACTTGTAGCCAAAGGTTACAACAACAAGAAGGCATTGACTATGATGAGACATTTGCTCTGTTGCAAGAATGGAAGCCATCAGATCTTCCTTGCATATGCTACCTACATGAACTTCAAAGTTTACCAAATGGATGTAAAAGTGCATTCCTAAATGGTGAACTCAAGGAAGATGTGTATGTTCAACAACCTCCGTGCTTTGAGAGTAGTGAATTTCGACTATGTCTCGCAAGCTTGATAAAGCCCTTTATGGATGAAACAAGCTCCTGTGGCATGGTATGAAACTCTCTCACCTTCCCGATTCAAAACAAGTTTGTCGAGGAAAGATAGACAACACATTGTTTATCTATAGGACAAAACAAGATGTGATATGGTCCAAGTATATGTTGATGACATCATCTTTGGCTCAACAAACTACACTCTTTGCAAACAGTTTGAAAACTAATGACAAAGAAGTTTGAAATGAGCATGATGGGTGAACTCACATACTTCCTTGACTACAAATCGTGCAAACCGATAAAGGAATCTCCATCACCAAGAGAAATACACAAGAAATCTCTTGAAGAAATATGAGATATCCGATCGTGCCTCGGTGAAGACACCAATGGTCCCTCCTAACAACCTTGGACCCGATCTCACCGGCAAGTCATCAATCAAACCCATTTCGAGGGATTGTTGGCTCACCGATGTATCTAATCGCCTGCACTGCACATACAATTCTCGGCCTGCCTAATAGCAAGATATCGCCCAATCCCAAAGAATCCCACCTCACCGCAGCCAAAAGAATACTCAGTATCAAGGGAACCCCAAGCCTTGGACTCTATTATCCAAAGTGCTCGTGGTTTGATCTCAAAGGTTACTCGATTCGATTATGTCGGCCGCAACATGGATGTAAAAAGTACCTCGTGGTCCCGTCAATTTCTTGGAGGAAAACGGTTTGTTGGAGTGCTAAAAGCAACAATCGGTGGCTATGTCTTCACCGAAGTCGAGTATGTGGTTGCTGCAGGATGTTGTGCCAATGTTTTATGGATGAAAAGTCAACTCGGTGACTATGACATCCATTACAAAATGGTACCCATCTTCGTGACAACACTAGTGCCATTGCAATCTCCAACAACCCCGTCCTTCATCAAAGAACCAAACACATTGATATCGATATCACTTCATCGGGGACCACATAATGAAAGGAGACATAGAACTCCATTTCATCCCTATCGAATATCAACTTGCCGATATCTTCACCAAACCCTTGGATGAACCTACCTTCGTGAGACCGAAAGTTGAATTGGGAATGCTTGACATTGAAAGTCGCATCCGAAACCAATCTCAAGAAGTTCTCTCAAATGGTTCCTCCTCCCGAACGAAACCCACAAAACAACCTCTCACCGAATGAGTAAGACTCATTCGGGGACCCCGACAATTGATATTGAGCATTGAATGAGTAACTAAATGATCCAAATATTAGTTACTTAAATGTCCTAGGTTGGTAACTATGCCAATTTAATATAGGAATATATGTCTCTTTATCTTATATCAACCATATCAAGGGTCCTCAAAAAACTTACCTCATCCCACTTGGCATTAAATGCCCTCTCACATAAAATATCCTGTGGATATTTTATTATCGCAAAAGTGCACTTTTATCAGACATCGCAATCGCTTCCTTGAAAACGGATTTTATCATGGGTAGTGGAGTGGTGGCATTAAATGTGGAAATTCAAAACGTTTTCAAAACCGACTTTACAAATCCACAAGTATGCACAAACTACCCTCTCAACACTCTATAAATACCCTCACAAAATCCTTAAACACACACAAAAGATTTTTGCTAACAAAACTCACAAAATCTCTTTTCAAACCCGTAAATCTTTGTGTTCTTCAAATCCTTTTCGAAAAATCTTCTTTGTAAACCTTTACAAAAGTTTTTCATCACAACTTAAGAGATTCAAAACCTTTGATTGTTCTTGTCAAATATTTTTTCAAAACCCTAAAACCTTTTAATGGAAATGGCAAGAACACAATCTCTTTAGTTTGCTTCACAGTGGGTAGGTGATCTTAGCAATGTTGAATTTAAAACAAATAATGTCATAGGCAATTTTGAATATCCTCAAACCGTCCCAAACTTATAAGGACATTATGAAATTTTGTATAATCGCCCACCGAAAACGGCCTTTGTTCTGTCCTCATCATGCACTCAAAACCTCCTCGTGGAGTTTTGGGCAACAACTAAGGCCTTTGACCCGACACCTCCATCGATGAGAATAACCTTAGACCACCTGTGGAATATCTCATCGTTCGCCTTAACGGGGACAACAATTCACCCCGGATTATAAAACTTTTGCACTTCAACAGGTTAGACTATAACAAAGGAGTTTATGTCGCCCATCCCGAACCCTCCACAGTGAAGGATGGGTTAAAACAAATCGTTTTAGATCCAACTTTTTGGACAAGACCCCACCACTAAAAGTTCATTTCCGTGGCTTGGAGGATCCTATTCACTTTTGTGATTCGTGTCCTCTATGGAACCACTCATCCACCGAACAAGTTAACTCTATTCATTGATGATGGCATACCGCTCGATGAATGGGGTCACTGTCGACATAGGGAGATCATTTACAAGTGATCTCGAATCAAGCTACTGAGCAAAACTAGGACGAAATACGTTTCGTATCCTAGGTTTGTCTCTTGTGCTTTGCAAACGCATCGGGTTCAAATTATCCTCGTGAAGAAAAATTTGGTGCTTTACCCGGCATCCCGAGCCAATCAAACTTTCAAAAGGACCCATCCCTTGTCACTAATATTGAATTGACGGCCCATATGGTTGTCAGAACAACTGTAGGGAATCAAATGTCTCCTAACCCCGCTCCTATAAAGAGAAAGGGAAGTCTCGATCGGGACTAAGACCAAACCCAAGTCTCGGGGCCCCGAGGCTTCGGAGCACCGCCAAAAGGCAAAGAAGACCTAAGACCGATTTGACACCCACGGAGGCCAATCATCATCTACCCCGGTGACAACGAAGGACACCGATAAATCACAATCAATGTGCCCTTGGTCCCAACTACTACTCCCCAAGATCCGTAGGAAACAAACAACCCACCGGTAGGGGAGCGCTTCCACTTCGCCCAATGATGACATTAGCAAATCAAAGCCTTTGTCCGAGGGCACACCGAATGATCCCAAAGACTCGAGGAACCAAACAACCCACCGATAGGGATATCACTTTCATCGACTCGCTAAAGGCACTGGGAAAACCCATCGTGTCTCGGGGTCTAAGGGGACAAAGACTCGGAGGAAAGGAACAACCCACCGATACGGAACCCAAAACCAATCTCGACTCCAGAGAAGGCACTGGAAACTCCCACCAAGGTCCGAGGGGTCAACGGGGACAAAGACTCGAGGAAATATACCACCACGATATGGAACCCATCACCACCCCTTGTTGATCGTTGTCGATGTTACCGATACTTTTCTCCGATGATGAACCCGCCGAAAGTGAAGATGTTATTTTATCGCTAGGGAAGAAGTGGACGCCGAGGTTCAATCGAACAAGAACCTCACCGATCCACAGAGCATACCGAATCACCATTCCAACCGACAATAATGACTCCTCTTCCTCCACCGATGAATTCAAAAGATTTGATAATGTTCTTCCACTAACCGAGAGGCAACTTGTTCGAAGTGGATCACCAAAGCTTCAAGGAAGCTATACTCGGGTCATCAAACATTGTGGGAACAACACACCGAGGTCGGTGCCGCTTATGCGATCCGAAAGTCGAGGTACAAGCTTTTGATGAAAATGTTCATGAGCATGTGGATCGATGTATGACAATCTTCACAGATCGGATGAAAATTTGGCTAAATTCTTCAGACACCTTCGTGGTGTTGGCACAAAGATAGATGAAATCGTGGAATCATCAAAGAAGACCCAGACTCAACTCTAAAGTGTCGGAGGCTACTGAGGCTTACTTGAAACAATCCTCCAGCCTCACTGAACTGATCGAAACGCTCAAATCTGCAAATGTTCAGGGTCTTCATTCTTCAGTCCAGTCTCTTCAAGCTACATTGGGCTCTGTGAACACTCAGGTGGCTACTTTGGCTCAGGCATCTTCTTCCTTGGCCTGGAATCTAGGGCCTAGAATGACTGCTTTGGAAGTATCTCAGGCTAATTTGGAAGCAAAAGTCACTGGTCTTCAAACAGATACTTCAGATATCAAGGCAATGATCACCGAAATTTATCAGGCCTTCAAGGGTCAAGCAGCTCAGTCCCCCTCAGCACCAACACCAACTCTTGCCCTCACTGACGCTCCGGCAACAGTTGAGTGGGAGAATATCAAGAAACTCCTCTTCACACCGAGGGGAGCCAACACCACCAAGATCTCGTAGCTCCAATATCATCATCACCACCATCCCAACTGCACTCTATCTCATCAGCACCACCAACAACTTCAACAACAACAACACCGACAATCACAACACCTATCATGACAACAACACCACCCTTGGTTGCATCATCTTCATCGTGCCAAGACAAAGGGAAAGGCATAATGACAACACCTAAACCGAGCCCGAGAAGATTCCCTACAAGATCGGCGACATCGAATATCTGCTCACACCACAACAACTAAGTGCCTATCTTGCTAAAGAAGAAAGGAAAAGAAACTAGTCGAGGAGGAAAGAAAGAGCAAAGAAGCATCGGTAAAAGTTGTTGCCGAAGAAGTCGAAAACATTGGAATAGATCCAAAGAAGCTTGAAAAGGGTCAGCAGATGAAGTTCAAGGATGCTCAGCAAAGAAAATGGGTGAAATGAAAAGCGTTGGAAGAAAAGAACAAAAGAACTGCACCATCAGAAAGCAAGAATTGACCATTATAATTGGACAATGACAAGCGTAAGACCGCCGAGAAGATCATCGATGTCAAAATCATTCCTGTGTCTAAACCACCGCAATGAACGCTCTGTGGGGATGATAAAGACATTTCGAGGTTCATGATCCCCTAAAATTCACCGACTTTGGGATCACCGAACTCGATGAACTTGGTCCAATAATTGAAAAGAAGCAAAATGCGGTGGTTAAGGAGTCGATGAAGATGCTCAAGAAAAGGTATGAAAGATCGAGAGATACACCAAGACAACTGGAATTCACCGCCTTAATCGCACCACAAGGATCTCAACCTCGTCATCACAGGCAAAAGAAAGAGGTTGAGTTCCACCGAGATCAAAGTGCTGGACTCGAATGCAACAGGAGTCGCTCAAGGTGTAAAGTTCGTGAACTGTCGGTGATTGAAAAGCCCGAAGAGGGCTATTCCACATTGATGTCTATGGAAACCCAAGATTCCAAAGATGGAGTGATATTGATCAGCAGTGTGGTCGCAATGTCGAGCTACATACATGTGGCCTCTCAAATCCAAACCCAAGCAAACATCGTTCTCGCCATGACTTAAATGCCAAGATAAGAGAGCATCCCGACAAAGAAACACTCATCAAAAAGAAACCTAAGCTTGAAGCACTGGGATCCATCTCAACCGACATCATTTTGATTTATCTTTTGTACTAGTGATAGGAACCATGTAATGTGATCAATAAAAGATGTATGTTTTGTTAAAATACTTAGTGTTCCTTATTGTATTCATTAGTACATTCAGTGTAAGAAGAAGCCATTTGCTCACTTACATCGATCAAACACTTAGGCTATTTGTATATCCAAATAGGGGAGACCTGTTGGTTCAAGAATACCCAAACCCCTTAATCTAGGATTTGAATAGAAAATAGCCCAAGTGTTTAGTCCGTTAAACACTAACAGTCACCGAGTGCATAGTCTCTCGGTGAGTCATCTTCGGATACTCAAGATGAGGCGAAGAAGAAGTCTCTCCACCAAGAAGGCGGAACTTAAAGGGTGAAGACCGAGTCAAGAAGAAGATGATGGATTCAGTGAGTGATGACAATAACTCACCGAATCCCTAAGACCTCTCCAACTACTTACATCAAGACAAACCAAGTAGAAGATCAAGGATATGAAGATCAAGAATGAGCGGGACAAGGCGGATAAGTTTGAATCGATAAGACGAAGTCCTTATCAACCAAAGTCAACTTTCCCCGAATGGCAAAAGATCGTGCTCGGTGTCATCACCGACCTTAGGAAAGTAGTCTTGTCTCTTACCTAGAATAGTCTTTAGTAAATGAGACAAAATACATCAAGATTTTGTCTTTCAGATGATGTCGGTTGTCACTTAGGAAAGAGTTAAAACTCATACATGTATAAATAGCATAAGAGATGGAGTGAAAAGATTAAGCTTGTGAATTGTAAAACACACACACACGCAAGCCATCTTTTCACTCCTCCAAATACAACTTAATCCCCGAGATAGCTTAATGGGTTCTAAGAGTTGTGCTTCGACTTAGCCCGAGCTTAGAGGAGTCACCAAACTTTGTCATTTCAATCCCAAGTACCGTTTCGCAAGTACTTGGGTAACGATTCTTTTGATTGATTTCTAATAAAGAATATGATGTTGAAAATTATTTTGTGTGTTTTACTTATGTTAATTTCACCAT
Organism: Chrysanthemum lavandulifolium; assembly: GCA_022545495.1. Taxonomy (NCBI): domain Eukaryota; kingdom Viridiplantae; phylum Streptophyta; class Magnoliopsida; order Asterales; family Asteraceae; genus Chrysanthemum; species Chrysanthemum lavandulifolium. Next base: position 89,792,822 of record CM040240.1, read on the forward strand.
TGTTCACTATTAATTTGTTTTAAGTACTTAATTGTTTTTAAACGATAGTGAATAGCACATATATTACTTCTCTCTTCTAATCTCAGATCTCTTGATCTATATAGTAGTTCTTCTTTCTTTTGTTGTGATTCTCATATAGGTCCTTCTCAAAGTTGAGATCACGAGATACTACAAGTCATCCAAGCAAGAGGTCCTTGATTGATTTGTTTCTCCACAAGATTTCTGTAGCAAGATCTTGTATTTCATATTTCACATAGTTGTTGTGTTATAGTTGTGTTGGTTTGGTCCTCCGTGTTAAGGAATCGATATTTAGCTTTGTACCGGAATAAGTGTAAGCGACGTTGTGAGGCTTCTCCGCCGTGTTGAAGGAGCTTGTTGACATAGTGCTTGAACTCTCGAGTAGGTGACTCGGGGAGTGGAGTAGGGAAAGGAAGGTGTCCTTGTAGCCGAACCACTATAAATCGGTTGTGTCATTACTTTCTATCCTTTACTTTACTTGCTTTCATTGCGTACATTACTTATTGCTTTATACTTTCTGTTAATACAAATAAACCGTAAAAAATGTTTATTAATATTTTGCGATCTCTTTGTGTTTTGTTGATAACAAATATAATGTTATCATAAGTAAAATTATAAGGATACATGTTATTTTTGTAAAGAATTTACATATAGTCACTTAATACAAATTGTTGTAATAAATCATTTATTGTAATAGTTTATTAGGATGGGTAAAAATCACAACCCATGGATCATATCCATAACCCATGGTATTGACCCATACCCATTTGACTAGATGCATTGCATCTATTAGATACATTGTATCTAATGAAATACCCATGGACCAACCCATAACCCATGACCCATGACCCATAACCAAAAAACCCATAGGTAAAGAGGAGCGTCCCACGGATCCCTAGATTTACACTAGACGGATCCCTTAAGGGAGGGATCCGTGGGATCCGGGGAACAGTGGTAAGTTTTGCCTATAAATAGAGAGCCATTTCTTCATTTCTCTTCACCCCTCTACTTCCTAAATCTCTCATATACTCTTACTCTCTTCTAACAAAAGATCACTTGATCTAGAGAGTTGCTCTTCTTTCTTTCTTTAGTGATTCTCATGTAGGTCCTTCTCAAAGGCGAGATCACGAGTATTCTACAAGTCATCCAAGCAAGGGGTCCTTGATTGATTTGTTCCTCCACAAGATTTCTGTAGCAAAGATCTTGTATTTGATATTTCACATAGTTGTTGTGTAATAGTCGTGTTGGTTTGGTCCACCGTGTTACGGACTCGTGATTTAGCTTTGTACCAGAAAAAGGTGTAAGCAACGTTGTGAAGGCTTCTCCGCCAAGTTGAAGGAGTTTTTTGACATAGTGCTTGAACTCTCGAGTAGGTGACTCGGAGAGTGGAGTAGGGCAAGGAAGGTGTCCTTGTAGCCGAACCATTATAAATCGGTTGTGTCATTTCTATCCCTTACTTTACTTTATTTACTTGCATTATCATTAGATCTATACTTTCTCTTCATCCACACGATTTCACATAATATCGAATCTAAAGTTTTTGAAACTAATTTAAAATTGGCAAAACTATTCAACCCCCCCTTCTAGTTTTCCACAATTGGCATCAAGAGCTAAGTTTATAAAAGTTTTAAAGTAAACCGTATTTTAAAAAAAATTCGATCACTATGGGTTCTGAAAACTACAAGGAAGGGCAATCTATGCAACGACCACCACTACTTGAAATTAATGGTTTTATATATTGGAAAAATAGATTCGAAACGTATGTGAAGTCTAAAGATATTGATCTTTGGTACATCATTGTTGAAGGCGATTTTGTAGCTACAACAAAAGATGATAAAGGAAATTTAGTTAACATACCTCATGATAAACTAAACGATGACATTAAGAAAAAGCTTTCCAAAAATAGTGATACTAAAATGGTTTTATATAATGCTTTACCCAAAAAGGAATTCGAAAGAATTTCTATGCTCAAAACCTCTAAAGAAATTTGGAATTCTTTAGTTGTAACTCATCAAGGTAATCAACAAGTTAAAAATAATAAAATTGATTTATTTGTTCAACAATATGAACAATTTTCAATATCGGATGAGGAAACTATAGATCATTCTTTTGCTAACTTTAATACTATAATTACATCTTTACAAGCACTTGATGAATCTTTTTCTAGCCATAACCATGTTAGGAAATATCTAAGGGCACTTCCATCCAAGTGGAGATCTAAGGTGATGGCAATCGAAGAGTCAAAAGATTTGACAATCCTCACCCTTGATGAACTCATAGGCAACTTAAAGGTCTATGAGCTTGTCCTTGCTAAGGATTCTGAAGCCTCAAAATTGAAAGAGAAACACAAATCTCTTGCCTTCAAAGCCAAGAAGGTCTCAAGTGATGAAGAGAACTCCTCTTCGGATAGTGATGACGAGGAGTATGCCATTATGTGAGGGACTTTAAAAGCTCTTTAGAAGGAAGGGAAGATACGTCAAACAACCGTATGACGACAAGAAAGGATTCCGGAAAAACAAAGAGGACGAGAAGCCAAGGGATGATCGTGCTTGCTTTAAATGTGGGGACCCAAACCACTTTATTAGTAAGTGTCCCAAACGGGATGATCAAAAGGCATTCGTGAGCGGCTCGTGGGGAATGAGCGAGGAGGAGGACGAAGAAATTTGTCTCATGGCAAATGACGAGGTATGTCACGAATACTATAGTAGCTCATCATTAGATGATGACTCATTGCATAATGAATACGATAAACTTTGCAAAATTAGCTTAAAAGTAATTAACAAAAACAAGTTTTTGAAAAATCAAAACCAACGTTTAGATAAGGAAGTCATAGAGTTAAAAGAAAAATTGAAACGTCTAGAAAAGGGTAAAATAGCAAGTGGCGAGTGTGAACTTTGCGTTCAAATTCAAACACTAGTTGATCGACTAGATTCTAAGATTGCTAGAATGAGTACTAATACTTTAGATATGATACTAGATAGTGTTAAAACTGGAAACAACCAAAAAGGTTTAGGTATTCAGTAACTTGATGCGTCAACTAGTGAAAACAAAGAAACACAATTCGTAAAAGCTATAGAAAAATAGGCCATTGTTGTGGCGGATCCCAAGGATCCCACACAAAGGGAACCGACTAGTGTACAGCCAGGGATGTGCATCTGCTGAATCAAACAGTGGTAATAACATAACCTCTTCCTCTAGAACTGATTTTGTTATTGTTAATAAGAAGAAACCAACTCATATTACCACTAGACAACCACCCCCAAAATATAATCCTATTTTTGCAAGAAAAAAAGCTCCATCTTTTTCAAAACCTAACACATCTAGGAGACCTAATAATGTTTACCCGAGAAGTAACCATCAAATGGGATGGAACCCAAATATGCAAAATGGCTTTTCTTTTCAAAACTTTGCACCATGGAATGCATATTCACCTTATCCATACATGTCTAACATGAATGGAATGTTTAACACTAATGGACCCATGAACAAATGGGGACCAAACTTTTGAGTTAATTGCTTTCTTAGGTGTGCTTAAAGGTCGACCTAGATCCAGATGAATGGGTCAAGGATAGCGGGTGCACGAGGCACATGACCGACAATAAAGATCTATTCTCCACATATGAATCCTTCAATGGAGGAAATGTGGTGTTTGGAAATAGCAAAAGTAAAATCATCGGTAAGGTACGATTTCTAACAAATCTCTAACCATTAACGATGTGTATCACGTAGAAAACCTAAACTTTAGCCTCTTAAGTATAGGACAAATATGTGATAAAAAGTGCAATGTACTTTTTACCGAAACCAGTCGTAAGATATTAAAAAATGGCATAACCATAGGAAGAGGAATTAGGAAACATGGAGTCTATGTCATTAAAATTAGTAATGAACCTAAAGACAAACTTTGTCTTACCTCTATGGATGATACTTCGACCTTATGGCATCGAAGATTGGGTCATGCCAATAAGCGACTTCTTCAATCGCTATCATCGAAAGATCTAGTAAGAGATCTACCTAAGTTAAAATATGAACATCACTTTTGTGATGCTTGTAATGTAGGAAAACTAGTTCATTCTAGTCACAAAGCTAAAAACATGGTGTCTACAACTAAGTGTCTGGAATTACTACAAATGGATTTATTTGGTCCATCCGCTATCCAAAATTATGGAGGCAACTACTACACTTTAGTCATAGTGGATGATTACTCTAGGTACACATGGACTAAATCCAAACACAACTAGGAAGTCCTATAGTGTCTATTAGAACGGATCATGGTAGGGAATTCGATAATGAAGTGCAATTTGGAGCCTTTTGTGATGCTAATGGTATTACTCACAACTTCTCGGCTCCTCGCACTCCACAATCGAATGGGGAAGTTGAAAGAAAGAATAGAACCCTACAAGAAATGAGTCACACAATGCGAAATGAGCAATCCATACCTCAAAAGTTTTGTTGCAATGCCGTTGATACTTCAACGTACATACTTAATCGAGTCTTAATTAGACCATTTTTAGGTAAAACTCCATACAAGTTACTTCGAGGCAAAAAGCCTATGTTAGATCACTTTAGAGTCTTTGGTAGCAAATGTTTTCTTCTTGGTGACTAGGGTTCTGTCCATAAATTTTGGATCCAAAACAATTTGTTTTAACGCATCCTTAACTGTGGAGGGTTCAGGATGGGCAACATAGACTCCTGAGTTGTAGTCTAACCCTGTTGCAGTACAAAAAGTTTTATAATCCGGTGTTGATTGTTCCCGTTAAAAGACCGAACTTAATGAGATACTCCCTGAGTGGTCGTAGGTCTGTCTCATTAGTAGAGGGTGTCGGGTCATAGGCCACTGCTGTAGCCCAAAACTCCCTGAGGAGGTTTTGGTACAAAATAGATGGGGACTGAGTAAAGGCCTTCTTCAGTAGGCAGTTGAATACAAATTTCATCATGTCCTTATAGGCTGGGACATTTGGGGGGTATTTAAAATTGCCTATAACATTGTTTGTTTTAAATTCAACACTACTGAGATCCCCTACCCACTGAGACGCAAACTGAAGAGATTGTGTTCTAGCCATTTCCATTTAAAGATTTTAGGGTTTTGAAAAAATATCTTGAACTAGAACAGTCAAAGAGTTTTAAATCTCTTATGTTTGTGAACTCATAAATATTAAAGAGTCCAAAGATCACCCCGTAGATAAGGTCATAGGAAAGTTAAATGAAAGAACCTTAAGGTCTCAAGTCCAAAACCAATGTAGCCTATTTTGTTTTGTTTCAACCATAGAACCTAAGAATACACAAGAAGCCATAAAAGATGAAAGTTGGGTAATGGCCATGCAAGAAGAGTTAAATCAATTTGTTTCTAATGATGTTTGGACACTTGTCCCTCCACCTAGTAATCAAACCATAATAGGAACCAAATAGGTTTATAAAAACAAGTTAGATGCAAACGGTGTAGTGTCTAGAAACAAAGCTAGACTCGTTGCCCAAGGATATAACCAACAAGAAGGAATAGACTTTGATGAGACCTATGCCCCCGTGGCTAGATTAGAGTCTATAAGAATACTTCTTGCTTATGCTTGTGCTAATGATCTTAAGCTTTATCAAATGGATGTCAAAAGCGCTTTTCTAAATGGTTTTATTAATGAAGAAGTATATGTAGCTCAACCTCCGGGCTTCATCGATTTTGAAAAACCCAAACATGTGTATAAGCTAAAGAAAGCCCTTTACGGTCTCAAACAAGCTCCAAAAGCTTGGTATGATAGACTCAAGTATTTCTTAATCAAACACAACTACACCATGGGGTTAGTTGATAACACACTTTTTACTAAGAAAAAGGAGTCACATATAATCATTGTTCAAATATATGTAGATGATATTATATTCGGATCTACTTGTCAAGACATGTGTGATGATTTCTCTAAAATCATGCATGACGAGTTCGAGATGAGTATGATGGAAGAACTTAGTTTCTTTCTTGGTCTACAAATCAAACAAGTAGAAGATGGTATCTTCTTTAATCAATCAAAATACATAAAGGAGATGTTAAAGAAATTCGGTTTAGAAGAGTCAAAACCAATTAGGACACCAATGTCATCCGACACCAAACTTACAAAATATGAAGACGGTGAATCCGTTGATAACACAAAATATCGTGGCATGATTGGTAGCCTTCTCTACCTCACGGCTAGTAGGCCGGATATCATGTTTAGTGTTTGTCTATGTGCTAGGTTTCAAGAAGACCCTAAAACATCACATCTAGAAGCCGTAAAAAGGATATTTAGATACATTAAGGGTACGACTCAATTAGGATTATGGTATCCTAAGGGTACGGGAGTAGAAACAATTGTATATGCAGATTCTGACCATGCAGGTGATTATGTTGACCGAAAAAGTACAAGTGGGGTATGTACTTTAATGGGATGTTGTTTAACATCTTGGTTTTCTAAGAAACAAATGGCATTAGCAATATCAACAACCAAAGCCGAATATGTCTCCACCGGCAAAGCATGCCAACAAGCACTATGGATGAAACAAGTGTTAGTTGACTCGACATTCACCTAAGTGACATAGCCATTCTATGTGACAACAAAGGTGCCATTGACTTAAGCAAGAATCCGATATTACATTCTCGCACAAAGCATATAGAGATTCGTTATCACTTCTTAAGAGACAATGTTCAAAAGGGGAACATCTCTATTGAGAAGGTAGCGTCCGAAGACAACATAGCCGACGTCCTCACCAAACCACTGAAGAGGGAACAATTCAACCTACTTCGTCTTGGTCTTGGTCTCATAGAACAATCGTCGTAATTTAATTTTTAAACTCTACAAGGTATGTAAACACTAGCCTTCTTCTTTCTGAGTCTAGGATCTCTATTTCACACACAACTCACAAGCAATACGAGAATTTTCAAAACCCAAGATAAGTTTTTCACTTATAACTCATAGTTTTTCTTATTTTCTTTCAAAATAAGTACAAGTTGCAAACACATAATTACATACACATCTTCTTTTCAAAGGATAAAACGTTTTTATCCGCACATAGAAATCTCTTTTCAAAATGTTTTCTAAAAATGATACCTCTTCCCGTATCAATTTCACAAAAGCAATTTCTCACGTCTAGGACAAATTGCTTTTCATTATTAATACAAAGTAAAACCCGTTTCATTGCATCTCATGTCTTTTGAATGCTAAAGAGGACACATAACTAATATGTGTTTTCGGGTACATTCATTTAAGCAACAATGAATTAGGAGCACTCGGGTTATCTCACATAATAGTATGTCTTTTCACTTCTAGTTTATTTTTCTCTTCTTTTTACGAGTCGAGATAACCGCAACTCCAGATAGTTTGCATATAGGCACATACTAGGCACAAATGTTTCCAAAAGGAAAATTTTGAGCTGTCTGAATCACCAGTACCAACGGATCCCAACCTTAATGCTGGACGGATCCCTCAAGGGAAGGATCCGTAGGATCCGTGAGACAGAAGCTATTTTTAACTTCTATTTTTCTCACTTTATTTTGGAGTATGTGATTTAATGCTTGTTTTCTCATGATCACATGCCTTAAATTCATATCTAATCATTAGATTTTAATCCACATTTTGGGTCAAGCATTCATTGCAATGCAATTTTTTTTATATAAGTAGGATTCCCAACATTGCTTGCTATTCATCTCATACTCACAAACAAACACCACCATGTCTTCCAAAAGATCTTCCAACTTAGATGAATCACCTAATGCAAACAATCCATTTCAAGAAATCCAAAATTTTGTCCTCCGCCTTCCAAAATACCACAATCAAAATCTAGGATATCCGCGGATTAGCATCCGACCTTGTTGCTTAGCAAAACCATCATCGAATGGATCATCACCAACCACTAACTCACCACAAGATGCTTCCATTATAGCACCTCCTTCATCACCAACAAGTACACCAACTTCATCACCCATCAACTCACCACCTAAAGTCACTCTTTTGAAACTCCTTAAGACTCCAACAAGATCTAAACAACTAAAACAAAAATAAATAGCCTTTTTGACACCTCCTAATTCTCCAAACATAATTTTCAAAGACCTTGAAACCTCACCACCCTTAGCTCTCATTGAGCTACAAGAACATCTAGGTTCTTTTCCACCACCACTTCCAAACATTCCGGACTTTGATCCGTATTTTCCTATTTTTCCACCACATCTTCAGAATCTCACAAATCAAAACAACCCGGAAAACTTCCGCACTCATTACCCACATCACTTACATTGTGAACATTGCCAATCCACTAGGGATATTGCAATAGAAGTTAGGGAAGATATGCGATTCATACTCAACCACATTCTTGATCGCATCAATACCATTACTCATCAAAACCTCCATCCATAACCATATGCAAGCATGGAAGGAATCATTATTACTATTTTCTATCTTTAGTATTTTTTTTTCTTTTGAGTCATTTTCAAGAACAAGTCTTGCTCTTACTTTTACATGCTTGTATGTGGCATAAATACCACTACATTTTGTTGTTTTATTACAAGGCCTTGTTTACATACCTTGGCTCCCAATCTTGATTCTCGTCAATCACAAGATTATTTATGCATGTTACTACTAACCTTTTCTTTGTAGCATTTTTTATATTCTTCTCTTGACGCCCCAAACTAGGGGGAGCTACCGTCAAGGGGGAGTAAGCGATACGTGGACTATTTTTCCACATTTTATTTCTTCGTTGGGTTAACTTTTTGTTTCGACAAAAATGGGGAGAAGAAGTAAAACTTAGGCTTTCAAAACATACATCCATTCTTAAGTTTTACTCATCATAACATTATGTTTTGTCATCAACAAAAAGGGGGAGATTGTTAATACAAATAAACCGTAAAAGGGTTTATTAATATTTTGCGATATCTTTGAGTTTTGTTGATAACAAATATAACGTTATCATAAGTAAAATTATAAGGATACATGTTATTTTTGTAAAGCATTTACATATAGTCACTTAATACAAATTGTTGTAATAAATCATTTGTTGTAATAGTTTATTAGGATGGGTAAAAATCACAACCCATGGATCATATCCATAACCCATGGTATTGACCCATACCTATTTGACTAGATGCATTGCATCTATTAGATACATAGTATCTAATGAAATACCCATGGACCAACCCGTAACCCATGACCCATGACCCATAACCAAAAACCCATGGGCAAGAGGGCGTCCCACGGATCCCTAGGTTTACACTAGACGGATCCCTTAAGGGAGGGATCCGTGGGATCCGAGGAACAGTGGCAAGTTTTACCTATAAATAGAGAGCCATTTCTTCATTTCTCTTCACCCCTCTTCTTCCTAAATCTCTCATATACTCTTACTCTCTTCTAACAAAAGATCACTTGATCTAGAGAGTTTCTCTTCTTTCTTTTTTAGTGATTCTCATATAGGCCTTCTCTAAAGCGAGATCACGAGCATTCTACAAGTCATCCAAGCAAGGGGTCCTTGATTGATTTGTTCCTCCACAAGATTTCTGTAGCAAAGATTTTGTATCTGATATTTCACATAGTTTTTGCGTAATAGTCGTGTTGGTTTGGTGCACCGTGTTACGGATTCGGTATTTAGCTTTGTACCGGAAAAAGGTTTAAGCAACGTTGTGAAGGCTTCTCCGCCAAGTTGAAGGAGTTTGTTGACATAGTGCTTGAACTCTTGAGTAGGTGACTCGGGGAGTAGAGTAGGGCAAGGAAGGTGTCCTTGTAGCCGAACTACTATAAATCGGTTGTGTCATTTCTATCCCTTACTTTACTTTATTTACTTGCATTATCATTAGATCTATACTTTCTCTTCATCCATACGATTTCACATAATATCGAATTTAAAGTTTTTGAAACTAATTTAAAATCGGCAAAACTATTCAACCCCCCTTCTAGTTTTCCACACTTTCTATTCATCCATACGAATTCACATACGATCGAATCTAAAGTTTTTGAAACTGTTGTTCCCTATTCACTATCATAAAAAACAGTTAAGTATTAAAAAAACAGATAATAGTGAATCAATGACTGAAGTAAGATGTAAGCAAAACACACTGATAAATTTTCAACATAATATTCTTTATTAGAAATCAATCAAAAAGAATACATTACCCAAGTACTTGCGGAATAGTACTTGGAATTGAAATGACAAGGGTTGGTACTCCTCACTAAGTTCAGGCTAAGTCTGAACACAACTACTATGGAACCACTGAGCTATCTCAGGGACTGAGTTGTATTTGGAGGAGTCAAAGATGGCTTGTGTGTGTGTGTGTTTTACAATTCACAAGCTTGAATCTTTCACTCCATCTCTTATGCTATTTATACAAGTATGAGTTTTAACTCTTTCCTAAGTGACAAACTGACAAATTACAGAAGACAAAATACTGATGTATTTTGTCTATGTTTACAAAGACTATATTAAGTAAGAGACAAGGTTGTTTTCCGAAAGTCAGTGATGACACTGAGCCTGATAGTTTTCCATTCAGGGAAAGTTGCCTTTGGTGATAAGGACTACGTCTTATCTGATTCAAACTTATCCCGCCTTATCCCGCTCATTCTTCAGTCTTCATATCCTTCAGTTTGTCTTCAGTGTAAGTAGCTGGTGAGGAGTTTAGGGATTCAGTGAGATATTGTCATCACTCACTGTAGGATCGATAATATTATTGTGTTTGATGATTCGGGTGGTCTTGGATGATGGAAATACATGATAGCCATTTTAGAGAGAGAAAGTAGAGAGATGGGTGTTTTCTTGGAAGAGACTTGTAGCACAAATTATGAAAGCTTAGATTGAAAAGCACCACCCCTTCCATGGATGGAAGGGGTATTTATACTTACAACTTATACGTCCTCCTGTCGGACTGTGGATCAGGCATACGGTGGGTAACACTAAACTATTCTACGCTACAAACTAACTAATATACTACTAAACAACGTAAATAACTACAATTCTACGAGCTAACATATGCTAGACCATAATTGGGGTGACTGACACTTTAACATGGAATTTCCAATTCCTAACAATCTCCCCCTAAGGGAGGTCACCCCATGAAATACATTTTGCATCCTAGCATTCTATTCTTGACTTTGTTCTTGAGCTCGTAGACTTCAATTCTTCAATTCCGCAATCTTTGTGCTTTAGTAGCGATTCTTTAAAGTCCGCATTGATTTGTACTTTTAGTGGAGGCCTTTAATCGATCCACATCTTTGATGATCTTGAGCTTTCATTGAGATCATCACCACAAGAAATCTCTGGATCACCCTTTATGTGTTGCCATCATGTGTTGTTGTGACTTTCGGATCGACATGCTAACACTTTTGGATCATGACATCTTTTCATCGAGTAGCGGATGCTTTCTTGGTTCAAGATATTTGCGCAGCAGAGCGTAAGCATAGTATAAAAATATCCGAGCTGTGTTACGTAGATATGCACCGGTCATGATTTCTTCAATTAAGTGTAGATCTTTGTGAGCATGTGGCTTTGGATTGACTCCTCAATTACGATCACCGCAACCGTCCAAATGTACCGCAAACAACAATTAACAATAAAGCACACGAAAGTGTCTTTGATCACTTCGTTGAATTGAGGTACACACCCACGGTTCCCGTTGATCGGACAAGTCCGCTGTGATCCGTAGAATTTCAAGAATCTCCTTGACGGGGTTTCGCAATTGTTCTAGTCGTTCTCAAATCGGAATGTCTCAAAGAAGACAACACGGAGTGAGTGAACCGACAAATTGAGATTCACCGATTGATGAAAACTTGGTTTGAAAACAATCGTGTATTGCTTAGAAGAAAGAGTTTTGCATGTCTGACGAAGGTTTTATGAGAAAGATCAATTTTCAATCATAAATACTTTTGTATTTGAAAAGAGTACACATTCGATGTGCTAGAGAAAAGAAGAGATTCACACATCGAACGGTTTTTCCAAAAGTATTTTTTCAATCAGAGATACTTTTTGTGTTTGAAATATGAATACACATTCGATGTGCTAGAGAAAAGAAGATTTGCACATCGAACGGTTTTTCTAAAAGTATTCGTCAATACATTTCCTGGACCAAGGTTGATTCAAGAATGAATCGCCCCATTGTTTCTATCCAGTTGTCACAAGCTTGATCTTTTGCAAGATCTCACATGTCACCCACCAAGAGCTTGTTTGATGTTGGCTCTAGAAGGATTTCCATCTTCATCGTGAATATTTACATATCACTCAGATTTTTTGGCAATACCACAAGGATAGTGCGTAGGACTCTCAATATATTCTAACTTTCCACATTGTGTGAAACAGCAAGTCTTCATTAACTTTGTGTCCTAATGAGATATTGTGGATGATCTCTTGGCTCTAGACTCAATAGTGCACATTTGGTTCCTATGCCGAGACTAGGAGAGGGTCTCCTTCTTCAATATCAACAATCTCTAGGAGAAAGTCGATAGATTATGTAGGTTTCCGTGAGAATGAAACAAGCCCTTTAAGAGGAACTTGAGTAGCTTGGGAAGTTTAGTGCGGTCGTCCTTTGGGTCCATGACGCCTTGTCTTCAATACCAATGTTACCTTAGTAACAACATGTAGCATATGTATTGAACCCAATTTACGCCTAAGGTTGAATTATTGGAGGCTATTTCTTTTCACCCTTTTCACATTCATTTTTTTTCATTCTTCAACCCTTCAGTGCTTACCGAGACTTTATTACTAGAACCTTGTTGGGTGTATTCCAGTTTTAGCTCTATCTCAGTCGGCACTCTTCCCATATTCTCATTTTTCTCCTTTTTTCATCATACCTAAGGACTTCTACACTATCTAGTGGATTGTCCCTGGGTAGATCCCTCCGGCTCTGGCGGGATCTTGGGAACGAATACCTAACCTAACCATCCTTATAACACCATGCATAAAGTAAATTGGTCGGTCTTTTGGTATTGTTCATTCCTTCTCGAAACCAATTGAAAAATCATTTGGAAAATCAATCAAGGTACTTGTGATATAAAATCAAAGCATTTTGTACCTTAATAGTTTTGATCATTTAGAAATGCTCCCCCTCAACATGTGCATATGATTTTGAAATTGTTTAGCACATGGAGGCAAGAGTTCTTTGAAATAAATTCTTGATCACAATTTCCATGGAAAAAACCATTTGATTTTCTTTGGTAACTTCTCCCCCTCAATATGTGCATAGGATATTTGAAATCATTTTATCACATAGAGGAAAGAGTTCTTTTGAAGCACATTTACGATCACACAAGCCATTAAGAAACCATTCGCTCCCCCTCAATATGTGCATCAATATATGAAAGAGTTTAGCACATATTAGAGAGAGCCAGCACATTGAATCAAAATGATTACCTTTTATCAAATTTCATATTAAATCACAAATTCTCCCCCGATAAAAAATATCAAACCCTTTGAGATTTTTGATCCCAAGTGATTTAATAAGGTTTAGAAAACATGGGATAAAATGCGCCTGGTTTAAGTTCTCTTCTGGTTTTAGGTTAAATGCTCCTCCACAATCATGTGCATAATGTATTTGAAATCGTTTGACACATGAAGGAATGAGTGCTTTTGAAACAATCACCCTTTAAAACCGATTTGAGATTTAAATCACGATCTCTCCCCCGATCAAAAATTTCAAACCTCTTGAGATTTGTGATCCCAATTGATTTAAATTATTTAGAAAATTTTAGGGGAAAGACGTGGCATGATTTACTTTTGAAAAATGACTGAAGAGGATCAATTTAAGACGTTAAAGATTGTTAGTGTCGTAGGGCAGCTTTAGAAGATCTTTAAGTAAAATAAAATAATTTCACAATCAAACAAGAATGAAAAAATTTCATTTTGAAAGATCTTTGAGTTTTAAAGAAAATCATACCATGACATAACATTAAATCTTTAGATCACCACTTATGTTGTACAAACCGGACTTTTAGGAAGAAATATCGTTTGAAAATATTTTAATATAAATCACTCTCCCCCTCAATCGATGACCGTAGTCGATGATTGAGTGACTTCAGTTTTGATAAAATGAAGTCTGGTGATTTTCAAATTTTAGTCCAATTTATTTTTAAAACAATATTTTTCCATTTTCAAAACAATTTAATCAAATTTTTCAAAATTGTTTAAAAATGGTATCTGCACAAAGATACATTAGGTGGTTGAGAATCTTATGTTGTTGCTATAGGGCTTGGAAGAAAAACCATCTGCAGATGCGGTGAGACTTCTTACATTGCATTTTAATGGCAATCGAGGTCAAATTAAGCTCCGTTTCTTCAATCACTTAGAAGAAAACCATCTCAACGATGCGGTGAGACCTCTTACGTTGCATTTTTCCATGCCAACTCTCCATAGAAGTCCAATTAAGCTCCGTTTCTTCATTTGTCAACCCACGATATAGTTACCCTTTCCTTTCGGCATCCAATCAACTTCATTTGTGGGATCCGGATCGGGAACATTCTTTTATACCAATATACCTGCATACGTTAGTGAACACACATACAGATATATGGTGGTCGACATCACCCAAACAACAATCGACTAATATAAGTCAATCCAACATATCAATCAGATCATATAAAGGCATGGGAATTATTTGTTCATCAAACTCTAATCATCTAATCCTAACGATCATATCCTAAATTCCTAGTCCTTCGACATAGGCAAATATCATTTTTAATTAAGCATGTAGGATAATTAAGAAAGTCCGTTAGATGATATAAATTTGAAAACATTCTCCCCCTCAATCAATGACTCATTTTATGAAAAGTTTAAAAGCGCTGAAATCATTGATTGAGTTTTCAATTTTTACAAAGACTCTGAAACTGATTAATTTGCAAGTAACTCAATTACCACAATTTTGTTAAAACAAATATTTTTCTGAAGAATTTTAGAAGGAAAAATATTTGAGTAGGAACAGCAGTCCTTCGACATACTTTCCTCATTTAGTTTTTAGGATAAGTGCTCGAAATATTTGAAAATTTGATTAGCGCAGCACTTTCCTTCCTTTAAAGAGCAGGTTGCTATCTGAAATAATAGCAAACCATGGTTTTAAGCGCGGGTTACAGTCTGAAGTAACTGCAAGCCATTGTTTTGAGACATGTTTTGGAAAAAGAATATTTACACCTCCTGCTCGAACTTCATCTATGATCCCGTGCCATTATTGAATGACATTTGTAAGACCGCAGATGTTATCGATATCGAAGGCATGTCTTTGAAAAACAATATTTTGGTATTTTTCAAATTTTCTAATTTTATGGGTTTTGAAGGTTTTATATTTTTCTATTTTCTTTTTGTTGGTTTTATATTTTTGTATTTTGCTTTTTGATAGATATATACGAGATAGAGTAGATGATATAGTTTTAGAAGATGATGATACGAGTACCGAGATAAGGATATCGAAAGACCCGTTGTAGAAGATAGAAGTCATCATCCCTAAAACTTTCACCACCAAAGCTTCCGAGGCTCTTGCATTGAATAAAGAAATTAAACCATCCGAAAGTGAGACTTTGGCGCTTCCCCCAAACCGAAAATCCTTTAGGTGAGCGATTCAAAGCTTTCTTTCAAGCTTCTCTTAGCAGTGCACAAAGAAGCACACCATTATCATCGAACTTCTTGCTCCTTTTAAGAATAATCACCGTGATTCATCGTTCGGGTTATATCATCCAATAGAAGAACAACAACGTTTCATCCCACGCTTAAATAACTCTTCTCAAATTCCTTTTCCATCAAGTCCAAGCGGTCCATTCCAAAAGGTGTCACGAGACAACTTCCCCACGTAGTTGAATTGATGCGGTCGGTCTCTTAGACTAGAGCTCATGAACCGAATACACATATACCAAGACGAGAAACTTATACCATCAAAGTAGCAGATTAAGTCCAATAGCCAAAGAATAACCCCGATGTATACTTTTCTCTCCCCAAGAAAGTGTATGAAGCTCAAGAACCCGGCACCGAATGCCCAAAGAGCGAATAACCGATAACATTGAAGAGCGGGCGAATCATCGATTATCTCTGCGAAGGACAATCTCTGCGGATGTCCACTCCGGAATAAGTGATTATATCTTTGAATCACCGATTAAGCCCTCAAGTAAAACAAATTGAGCATCCCCAATGTACACAATCTCTCCGCTGATGATTGTGATAACATCAAAATCATCACACACTTGTGTACCTCTTTCATCTTCAGAAACTAACTGTTCCATCTCTTCCCCCACATAGTTGGAATAAGAACACTAAACGCCATGAGTCAAACCTTGAGTTTCTCTGCGGTAATATGATATGTCTTCTCGGGATTTCTTCAATCACTTAGAAGTATTAAGTTCATCAATTTTACTCGCGTTTAGATACGTGTCTCCTTCCCCCTTGCTAGTTTTGATACTTCAGAATCAGCAACACATTGTAAGCCCAAATACTTGAAATTTTGTAGAGAAGAATACCATTAGCACAAATATATCTGTGAGAATCAACTTGCTGAAGAACAGTGTGAGCAAGTCTAATTGGGGATTAAATCTGACATTTCACTCTCCCCCAATTAGTGCTCTCCCCTAAACCGACAATCTTTATAATGAATGATTGAATTAAGAAGAAGTCTTTATATCTTTAAGTGCAACTCGTCTTTTAGTCTTCCAACATGTACCAGAAAATGTAGAACTGACTGTAGACTCGACCTTCTTCAAGATTGTCCAATTGGGGAATAGAAAGTCAACATCTTCAACTCGCCAAATGCATTCCCATTAACTTACAAATAGCAAATCCCCTTAAATCAAATCCCTCCCAATCAAACAAGAATAGAAAGATGTTCATCAAGGAAATCAACCCCGCAACAGGAAGCACTTTGTCATTTAATCATATCAGCCTGTGTGAAGATGTCAACCAACAGCTCTTAGAAGAAACATCATGTAAAAATGACCCGATAAGAAGAAGATCGGTTCTTACATGAGTTAGGAGCCGTATGATCATATATTCTCAGATATCGATCAACCATGCGGTAAATTCACACTTCTTCTCCCCCTCAAGAATTGCATACGGAGATGCCATTCTTGATTAAGCAAGTGAAAATCATCCAAATGTAGACTATTCACACTTCTCCCGTAAAATTAGCATGTAAGGTCGCCATCTTTATTATATTGAGCAAGTGGAATAAGAGTACTAGCAACGGTAGTCCGTTCACTTGATCACTGACAGCGCATGGAAAAAGCATGAAGCATGTTGATGAGAATGGTCATAATAAGAAGATTTCTCTTCTTCCGAAGATAATGCGCACTGAAGCATACACATTTCTTTTCTTTAAAGAACGAGGCATGAACTGTTGTGTTCATACGTCATAAGAAGATTTCTCTTCTTTTGAAGATAAAGCGCACTGGGACGTACACTTTTCTTTTCTTTAGAGTACGAGGCATGAACTGTTGTGTTCATACGTCATAATCTCTCTCTTTTTAATCTCTTGGAAAAAACATGTAATCAACCCCATTATCATTCAGTAGGCTCTTTGTATTGACAGCTGATGGAGAAAACCTAATATAATGAATTTGACCCTGAAGTAAACTAACCCGAACTCGTGACTTAAACTTGCACATATATAACAAAGAGCGGTGCCAAGACTTCATCCTCCATGGAATCTCTAAGTAGTCTATACTCTTCATCCATCCAACCATCAAGTATAAGACGTACATCACCTCTTGAAAATCTACAATTGAATGTGACACTGAGCACTACAACGTAACTCCTTAAAGTGATAGTGATTTTGAGATGATAAGATACCAATTCCCCCAAGTGGAAAAAAGAAAAGCAAAAAGTCACCCAACAATAACTAGATTTCCATGTCTTCGTTTTTTATAATAAGCTCGAACAAGGATCATGAAGAATCTTCATCCATCCATCCATCCCCGATACCTTCAGATACTAAGTACACATGCCCGTGATATTTCACTTCAACCTCAAATAAATAATAGTGAATTAACCCCGTTGTCACATCTTACGATTAAAAACTCAAATCTAGCCTTCTTTGACGCTTTAAGTGAACTATGATAATGGTTTTCATCCCGACCATGGTTAAAAGCACATAACCCAAGAAACCTTGTAATAACCAAACCGCCAAGATGAATATCCAAACACACATCTAATTCATGAAGTACACCCTTTTATCCCTTCTTCAAGTAGAAACCGTAGCACCAAAGATCGAAAAGATCCCGAAATACACTTTCCTTTCTCCAGGATGGTTCCATCATTACGGGATTTTACAATTCTATGGTTTAAACCGAGAAATAATTTCTTTCGCGGGATTTTACAAAACCAAGAATAAACCGTTAAGATAGATCCGGAAATGCACTTTACTATTACTAGGATGTTTCCATTGTCACGGGATTTTACAAGTCTCTGATTTAAACCGAGAAATAGGTTCTTTCGCGGGATTTTACAAAAGCAAGACAAAACCGTAAACAATGTCAGCTTGAATGTGTAATGACAACTTTGGTTTCAGTGAATCTCTGTTTTAGGGGAACGTGCAGCGGTTCATCAACTGTTCACTAACCAACATAAACAAAATCATCAACCATCCAATAAATACTTTGGTAAACACATCATTCACGCTTCTGTCAGCTATTGTAGTGACCACCTGGTGAAGTAAACCCAATATGTCAAACTTGATCATGAAGTGAACTTCCCCAGATTTGTTACTTCAACTTGTATTAATCCTTGTGAAGAAGAAACGGTGTACCCAATGTACAAAACCTCTTGACGTATCCTCAACTGCGTGAGACACCAAAGTGATAGTTACATTGTGGGTAAACCGAGAAAGAATCACAACCGTGCCTAAATAGCCAAGTCTTTATCACACTCTATAAACGCCCAAACAAGTCATCTTCGCGGAAGGGTAGAAAGAAAGAAGATTAAATAAGTAAACGCGCCCGAAAAACTTCACTTTAAAGCCAAATGAGAGATATCAAACAACAATCATGTAGTCAACTGTGTTCAACCATGACTTCAAGCCGTAACATTAAATTTATCGTGGAAGTGTATACACCAAAGTACCAACCCTCATAGCATAATAAGTCTCATCTTCAAATCACATCATTAAAACTCATCATTTAATTGCACGTCTCAAGTCGCATCATCACCAAATCTCTTCAACATCTCTCATAAGATCTAACACTCATAAACTTCAATTTATCAAATCTTATATTGTCGATCCAATTTAGAGAAGCCCATTAGTCCATCATCCAGATCCAAGTTATCATATATCACCGGATCCACATTCAAAAAAAATTGTCAAGCCTATGAGCAATATATCCAGAATATAATGCATATCAATACCTGCCCTCGAACAAAAATTACATTAGTTACACCACATGCTTTAATCAGGCCAAACTCCAAAAGATGCAACCAATCTCGGCCCAAAGGCTACACGATCCATTAAAGTTAATTACCAAGCACAATTAGTTTACACAAAGCCCATCAATATTTGAAGTAGCACATGACATTTACTCCAACCATTAAATATTACGACCAGATGCAATTTGACACCCGAGGCCCATTCACACATAAACCAGTTAAAAGATATCTCGGCCTATTACAATTTTAATACACGAGGCCCATGAAATCACGGCCCATTGAAATTCCGCTGAGTTTGATTTCAACCTAACATTCATTAAATCAGGTCAAACCCTAAAAGGATGGGTATTAAACGCAACAACACATACCCATTACCCTAATTTTACTCACATATGCCACGCCGTATTCTCTGCTAATCACATCCTTGAAATCCTAATTTCTCTCATCAAATACATCCGCCTACCACACTTATGATTCCAAATCAGTTTCAACAAACACAAACGTATCTTATACAAATCAAACTCACAAGCACAAACATCCTTTTGTTGATCAAACACGCTCGCCATAGGGATGGCTTGAGCATGATTAGGTTTCGAGATCAAGCAACAATCATAAGATAGGTTTAATCTTTAAGTTCGAGTCTCCTTTTTTCAGTTTTCAACGAATCTAAGGAGAGATGTAACATAATTGTTATAGTCTTTTCCTTCATTGTTCGAATATTAGCAAAAGGTTTTAGATCAATGATGCATAGGTTCTTTTGTGTGTGGATCGCTTAAGGGTCTATGTGTTTTAATGAACCTCACAAAAGAATCAAAGCTGAGATCAAGATTCAATTCATTTTATTTCATTGAGCCTATGACATGTCCTTAATGAATCAAATGACAAGAAATAACATAGTTGTTATTTACTTGACTCTTGGCTTGAATAAAAAAACTTTTGAGATCAATGATGTATTCCCTTATGGTGATATGGATCTGAAAAGGTCATGAGAAATCATTAACCCACGATAAGGAGAAACTGAGATCATTAACATTTGAATGAATCCAAAGAAACGGAGCTATCATCCTTGTTAGTATCTTAAACTTTTAAGATTCGGATAGTACTTTAAAGAATATGTAATGATCGATGATGGATGAAAACTTTCGTGTCAAAGACCTTGTGTCTTAATATTTCATTGAGAGACACGAAGAAACTTCTGAGATCTTTGTACATAATACTTAGTTTTGATTACTAGATATTGTTGAGAGTAGTTGTAGGATGAGTTAGAGATGACTTGAAATGAGGGTTTTCTGAAGTTGAATGAGTCGGTGTTTGGTATATGATTTCTGTTGTGGTCGTGGGTCGTTCATCTTCATCACTTCTTTGAAAGGCAAGTCGCTAGATGAGTCTTGGTGTTTGGTTGAAAGATTATAGATCCAACTGTGGTCATGATGAGTATCTTGGATCTTGTAATTTGGTCATAAGTCACACTCTTCTTCATCTCCTTTCTGTCCAAGTCAAGTCGCTATAAAAGTTGAGTCAAGTCGCTAGGTCTGAACAAGTCGCTATATCTTTTTAGTCAAGAGTCAAGTTGCTAGCACTAAGTCGCTAGTCCAAGTTGCTAGACCAAGTTGCTACGACTTGTAAAGACAAGTCGCTATCCATATTCAATGGATTTGGATAGAAAAATGTCAAGTCGCTAGCATTTAGTGTCAAGTCGCTAGGTATACCATGAATCTGGACAGTTTTAGAGGCAACTCGTTACGACTTGTAAAAACAAGTCGCTATACAAAAACTGCAGTACAACTCGCTACCAAGAATGTGACAGTTTCCAACCCAGAAAATAAGACTAAAACTGCATCTTTTAACCCATATAGACCAAAAACAGCATACCAACCAACTTGTAACCCATTTGACTACCATTTGAACCTTAAAAATCTGACCATATGACCACTCAATATGACCATTCAGTATTTGATACAGCAAAAAGCTCAATATGACTGATAAGCAAAAACAGAATTGGACAACACATTAATACATGACAGACAAGACAGATTGAATCAGTATAAAACATGACATATTGACCAATATCAAAAAACTTGTACAAAACAGTTTTACCACAATACTTCACACAAAAAAAAGTTTTCCAACCACAAAAAAATAGTACAAGACAGCTACGAACACGATACAAACCGAAATAAATCATCAAAACACAAGAACCTTGGCTCTGGTACCAATTGTCGGATCGATAATATTATTGTGTTTGATGATTCGGGTGGTCTTGGATGATGGAAATACATGATAGCCATTTTAGAGAGAGAAAGTAGAGAGATGGGTGTTTTCTTGGTAGAGACTTGTAGCACAAATTATGAAAGATTAGATTGAAAATCACCACCCCTTCCATGGATGGAAGGGGTATTTATACTTACAACTTATACGTCCTCCTGTCGGACTGTGGATCAGGCATACAGTGGGCAAAGACCCATCCTTCCTCCACGGTGTAACACTAAACTATTCTACGCTACAAACTAACTAATATACTACTAAACAATGTAAATAACTACAAGTCTACGAGCTAACATATGCTAGACCATAATTGGGGTGACCGACACTTTAACCTGGAATTTCCAATTCCTAACACTCACTGAATCCACCATCTTCTTCTTGACTCACTCTTCACCCTTTAAGTTCTGCCTTACTGAGTGGAGAGACTTCTTCTTCGCCTCTTACTAAGTATCCTGAAGATGGCTCACTGAGAGACTATGCACTCAGTGACCTGTTAGTGTTTAACGGACTAAACACTTAGGATATTTTCTATTCAAATCCTAGATTAAGGGGTTTGGGTATTTACTGAACCCAACAGTCTCCACCTATTTGGATATACAAATAGCCTAAGTGTTTGATCAGTGTAAATGAGCAAATGGCTTCTTCTTACACTGAATGTACTAATGAATACAATAAGGAACACCGAGTATTTTAACAAAACATACATCTTTTATTGATCACATTACATGGTTCCTATCACTAGTACAAAAGGATAAAGCAGAAATGATGTCAATCAAGGTGGATTCCCAGTGCTTCAAGCTTGACTTTATTTGTGATGAGTGTTTCCCTTTCAGGATGCTCTCTTATCTTGGCGTTTAAGTCAGCACAGAACTTAACATTTGCGGGAGTCTGAATTTGAGAGGCCACTTGTATGTAGCTCAGCATTGTAGCCACTCCTTCCTGATCAATGTCACTCCACCTTTGGAATGCTGGGTTTCCATAGACATCAATGAAAAACAGCCCTCTTTCAGGCTTTTCAATCATAAGACAGTTAACAAACTTCACACCTTCAGGTAGCTCCCTATTACATTCAAGTCCAGGAACTTTGATCTCAGGCTGGAACTCAACCCTCTTTCGTTTGCCATGTGATGGTTGAGGTTGAGATCCTTGAGGTGCAGTTAAGGCAGGCAGAATTCCCAGTTGTGCTGGTGCATCCCTCATTCTTTCATACCTTTTGCTAAGCATTTTCATCAGATACTTAACCACCGCATTAAGTTTCTTTTCAATGATTGGACCAAGCTCATCGAGTTCAGTGATCCCAAAGTCAGTGAATTTTAGGGGATCTTGAACCTCGAAGTGTCTTTTATCATCCCCCCTGTAGACATGCATTGCCAGTGGTTTAGACTTGGGGATGATTATGACATCTGTGATCTTCTCAGGCAGCCTTCTGCTTGTCATTGACCAGTTGTAGTGATCAGTTCTTACTTTCCTGATAGTTGCAGCTCTTTTGTTCTTTTCATCTAACCTCTTTCTCATTTAAGCCATTTGAGCTGCCTGAGCATCCTTGAACTTCTGTCCTGCCTGACCCTTTTGAAGCTTCTTTGGATCAATTCCCATATTCTCAGCTTCCTCTGCAACAACTTGTACTAGTGCTTCTTTGCTCTTTCTCTCTTCCTCAGCTAGTTTCTTTTTCCTTTCTTCCTTTGCAAGATAGGCACTTAGCTATTGTGGTATGAGCAGGTACTCAGTGTTGTTGATCATGTAAGGGATCTTCTCAGGCTCAGGAGTTTGCAGTATGCCTTTTCCTTTATCCTGGCCTGAGGAAGATGATGCTACCAAAGTACCAAGGGTGGTGGTGTTGTTTTTATGGGTGTAGTCACTTTCAATGTTAATGTTGTTGTAGATGTTGGTGGGACTGATGACATGGGAGTTGTTGAAATAGGTGGGATTGATGAAATTGGTACAACAGAGACTGGTTGAGCTGGCTCCCCCTCAGTGTGAGAGGAAGTCTCTTCTGTGGTCTTTTCCCCCTCAACTGTTGCGGCAACTTCAGTGAGAGCAAGAGTTGGCTCTGACACTGGGGGAGTTTGGGTGGCTTGACCTCTGAAGGCTTGGTAGATCTCCGTGACCATAGCCTAGATGTCAGATGTATCCTTTTGAATACCAGTGACCTTTTCTGCCAGAGTAGCTTGAGAGAGTTCCAAGGCAGTCATTCTTGGCCCAAGATTCCAAGCCATTGAAGATGAAGCCTTAGCCAAAGTGGTCACCTGAGCATTCAAAGTACCCTGTGTTGCCTGAAGAGACTGAACTAAAGACCCTGAACATTGGCAGACTTTAGCATATTGATTAGTTTAGTGAGGTATGAGGAATTCTTCAAGTATGCCTCAGAAGCCTCCAATACTTTAGAGTTGAGTGCTGGGTCTTCTTTGACAGCATCCCTGATTTCATCAATTGTAACTCCACAAGTCTGAAGATGCTTTAGAAACTTAACCAGGTTTTCATCCATTCTATGAAGATGTTGGTACATGAAATCCCTGTGTTCATCAGTGTTGGCATTGAAAGTGAGCACATCAGACTTTAGATCAAAGATAGTGGCGGCAGACTTCAGCAGTGTTGATCCCACAATGTTTCAGTGACCCCAGAATATAGCTTCCTTGAAGCCTTTGTGATCCACTTAACCATCTATCTTTCAGTCAGTGGAAGAACATTGTCAAACCCTTTGAATTCATCATATGATGAAGAGTTATCATCAGCTTGAAAAGGTGACTCCTCAGGCTTTGTTGGATCAGGCTGAGATTCTTGTTCATGTGGTTGAACCTCAGCGTCCATGTCTTCCCCTGCTTAAAGTATTTCATCGTCACTGTCAGTAAGTTCATCATCAGAAAATAAGATATCAGTGACCTCAGCAACAATTAACAAAGTGGTGGTGATGGGTTCCGTATCAATAGGTGGTATTAATCCCTCTGAGTCTTTGTCCCCCTTTGACCCCTCATACACTGATGGGTTTTTCCCAGTGCCTTCGCTAGAGTCAGGATTGGTGATGAGTTCCGTATCGGCGGGTTGTTTCAGTCCCTCCGAGTCTTTGTCCCTCAGTGCCTCTTCAAGCACTGGTGGGTGTTTCCAGTGCCATCCTTAGAAGCAGTGGCAGTGTCATCCCTATCAGTGGGTTGTTTGTTTCCCCCTGAGTCTTTGGGATCATTCAGTTGGCCCTCAAACAAAGTTTGGATTGGCGAATGTCCTCCTTGGGCAGTGTGGAAGGCGCCCCTACCGGTGGTTGTATGTTTCCTACGGATCTTGGGAGTTGTAGTTGTGACCAAGGGCACCGACCGTGATGTATCGGTGTCCTTCGTTGTCACGTGGGTGGATGATGATTGGTCTCGATGGGTGGCATATCGGTCTTGGGTTGGTATCCCGAGACTTGGGTTTGGTCTTAGTCCGACCGAGACTTCCCTTTCTTTTTAGGAGCGGTGGTTTGGAGACACCGAGTCCCTCGATTGTTTACAAGAATCATATGGGCCGTCAATACAATTTCAATGACTTGGGATGGGTATTTTGAAAATTTGAAGGACTCGGGATACCGTGTAAAAGTAGTATTTGTATTCACGAGGGTAATTGCAACCCAAGAACACTTGTAAAGCACATGAGACGAACCTAGGGTACGAAATGTATTTCGTCCTAGTTTTGCTCAAGAGCTTGGTTACGAGATCACCGTAAATGATCTACCCAATGTCGACATTGACCCCATTCATCAAGCAAGATGCCACCATCAACCGAATAGAATTAACTTGTTCGGTGGATGAGTGGTTCTCACGAGAACCCGAATCACAAATGTGAACAGGATCTTCCAAGCCGCAGGAAATGAGTTCTTGGTGATCGGGGTTCGTCCAAAATTTTGGATCCAAAACAATTTGTTTTAACCCATCCCGAATCGTGGAGGGTTCGGGATGGGCAACATAGACTCTGAGTTGTACTCTAACCTCATTGCAAAGACAAAAGTTTTATAATCTAGGGTGTGTTGACTGCCCCGTTAAAAGACCGAACTTAATGAGATACTCCCGAGTGGTCGAGGTCTGTCTCATTAGTAGAGGTGTCGGGTCATAGGCCATCATTGTAGCCCAAAACTCCCGAGGAGGTTTTGGTACGAATAGATGGGGACCGAGTAAAGGCCTTTTCAGTAGGCAGTTGAATAAAAATTTCATTATGTCCTTATAGGCTGGGACATTTGGGGGGTATTTAAAATTTCCTATAACATTGTTTGTTTTAAATTCAACACTTCTGAGATCCCCTACCCACTGAGATGCAAACTGCAGAGATTGTGTTCTAGCCATTTCCATTTAAAGATTTTAGGGTTTTGAAAAAATATCTTGAACTAGAACAGTCAAAGAGTTTTAAATCTCTTAAGTTTGTGAACTCATAAGTATTAAAGAGTCCAAAGATCACCCCGTAGATAAGATCATAGGAAAGTTAAACGAAAGAACCTTAAGGTCTCAAGTCCAAAACCAAAGTAGCCTATTTTGTTTTGTTTCAACCATAGAAACGAAGAATACACAAGAAGCCATAAAAGATGAAAGTTGGGTAATGGCCATGCAAGAAGAGTTAAATCAATTTGTTTCTAATGATGTTTGGACACTTGTCCCTCCACCTAGTAATCAAACCATAATAGGAACCAAATGGGTTTATAAAAACAAGTTAGATGCAAACGGTGTAGTGTCTAGAAACAAAGCTAGACTCGTTGACCAAGGATATAACCAACAAGAAGGAATAGACTTTGATGAGACCTATGCCCCCGTGGCTAGATTAGAGTCTATAATAATACTTCTTGCTTATGCTTGTGCTAATGATCTTAAGCTTTATCAAATGGATGTCAAAAGCGCTTTTCTAAATGGTTTTATTAATGAAGAAGTATATGTAGCTCAACCTCCGGGCTTCATCGATTTTGAAAAACCCAAACATGTGTATAAGCTAAAGAAAGCCCTTTACGGTCTCAAACAAGCTCCAAAAGCTTGGTATGATAGACTCAAGTCTTTCTTAATCAAACACAACTACACCATGGGGTTAGTTGATAACACACTTTTTACTAAGAAAAAGGAGTCACATATAATCATTGTTCAAATATATGTAGATGATATTATATTCGGATCTACTTGTCAAGACATGTGTGATGATTTCTCTAAAATCATGCATGACGAGTTCGAGATGAGTATGATGGGAGAACTTAGTTTCTTTCTTGGTCTACAAATCAAACAAGTAGAAGATGGTATCTTCTTTAATCAATCTAAATACATAAAGGATATGTTAAAGAAATTCGGTTTAGAAGAGTCAAAACCAATTAGGACACCAATGTCATCCGACACCAAACTCACAAAAGATGAAGACGGCGAATCCGTTGATAACACAAAATATCGTGGCATGATTGGTAGCCTTCTCTACCTCACGGCTAGTAGGCCGGATATCATGTTTAGTGTTTGTCTATGTGCTAGGTTTCAAGAAGACCCTAAAACATCACATCTAGAAGCCGTAAAAAGGATATTTAGATACATTAAGGGTACGACTCAATTAGGATTATGGTATCCTAAGGGTACGGAGTAGAAACAATTGTATATGCGATTCGACCATGCGGTGATTATGTTGACCGAAAAAGTACAAGTGGGGTATGTACTTTAATGGGATGTTGTTTAACATCTTGGTTTTCTAAGAAACAAACGGCATTAGCAATATCAACAACCAAAGCCGAATATGTCTCCTCCGGCAAAGCATGCCAACAAGCACTATGGATGAAACAAGTGTTAGTTGACTACGACATTCACCTAAGTGACATAGCCATTCTATGTGACAACAAATGTGCCATTGACTTAAGCAAGAAACCGGTATTACATTCTCGCACAAAGCATATAGAGATTCGTCATCACTTCTTAAGAGACAATGTTCAAAAGGGGAACATCTCTATTGAGAAGGTAGCGTCCGAAGACAACACAGCTGACGTCCTCACCAAACCACTGAAGCGGGAACAATTCAACCTATTTCGTCTTGGTCTTGGTCTCATAGAAAAATCGTCGTAATTTAATTTTTAAACTCTACAAGGTATGTAAAAACTAGCCTTCTTCTTTCTGAGTCTAGGATCTCTATTTCACGCACAACTCACAAGCAATACGAGAATTTTCAAAACCCAAGATAAGTTTTTCACTTATAACTCATAGTTTTTCTTATTTTCTTTCAAAATAAGTACAAGTTGCAAACACATAATTACATACACATCTTCTTTTCAAAGGATAAAACGTTTTTATCCGCACATAGAAACCTCTTTTCAAAATGTTTTCTAAAAATGATACCTCTTCCCGTATCAATTTCACAAAAGCAATTTCTCACGTCTAGGACAAATTGCTTTTTCATTATTAATACAAAGTAAAAACCCGTTTTCATTGCATCTCATGTCTTTTGAATGCTAAAGAGGACACATAACTAATATGTGTTTTCGGGTATATTCATTTAAGCAACAATGAATTAGGAGCACTCGGGTTATCTCACATAATAGTATGTCTTTTCACTTCTAGTTTATTTTTCTCTTCTTTTTAGGAGTCGAGATAACCGCAACTCCAGATAGTTTGCATATAGGCACATACTAGGCACAAATTTTTCCAAAAGGAAAATTTTGAGCTTTCTGAATCACCAGTACCACGGATCCCAGCCTTAATGCTGGACGGATCCCTCAAGGGAAGGATCCGTGGGATCCGTGAGACAGAAGCTATTTTTAACTTCTATTTTTCTCACTTTATTTTGGAGTATGTGATTTAATGCTTGTTTTCTCATGATCACATGCCTTAAATTCATATCTAATCATTAGATTTTAATCCATATTTTGGGTCAAGCATTCATTGCAATGCAATTTTTTTTATATAAGTAGGATTCCCAACATTGCTTGCTATTCATCTCATACTCACAAACAAACACCACCATGTCTTCCAAAAGATCTTCCAACTTAGATGAATCACCTAATGCAAACAATCCATTTCAAGAAATCCAAAATTGTCCCCCCGCCTTCCAAAATACCACAATCAAAATCTAGGATATCCGCACGGATTAGCATCCGGCCTTGTTGCTTAGCAAAACCATCATCGAATGGATCATCACCAACCACTAACTCACCACAATATGCTTCCATTATAGAACCTCCTTCATCACCAACAAGTACACCAACTTCATCACCCATCAACTCACCACCTAAAGTCACTCTTTTGGAACTCCTTAAGACTCCAACAAGATCTAAACAACCAAAACAAAAATAAATAGCCTTTTTGACACCTCCTACTTCTCCAAACATAATTTTCAAAGACCTTGAAACCTCACCACCCTTAGCTCCCATTGAGCTACAAGAACATCTAGGTTCTTTTCCACCACCACTTCCAAACATTCCGGACTTTGATCCGTATTTTCCTATTTTTCCACCACATCTTCAGCATCTCACAAATCAGAACAACCCGGAAATCTTTCGCACTCATTACCCACATCACTTACATTGTGAACATTGCCAATCCACTAGGGATAATGCAATATAAGTTAGGGAAGAAATGCGATTCATACTCAACCTCATTCTTGATCGCATTAATACCATTACTCATCAAAACCTCCATCCATAACTATATGCAAGCATGGAAGGAATCATTATTACTATTTTCTATCTTTAGTATTTTTTTTTCTCTTTTGAGTCATTTTCAAAAACAAGTCTTGCTCTTACTTTTACATGCTTGTATGTGGCATAAATACCACTACATTTTGTTGTTTTATTACAAGGCCTTGTTTACATAACTTAGCTCCCAATCTTGATTCTCATCAATCACAAGATTATTTATGCGTGTTACTACTAACCTTTTCTTTGTAGGATTTTTTATTATTCTTCTCTTGACGCCCCAAACTAGGGGGAGCTACCATCAAGGGGGAGTAAGCGATACGTGGACTATTTTCCACGTTTTATTTCTTCGTTGGGTTAACTTTTTGTTTCGACAAAAAGGGGGAGAAGAAGTAAAACTTAGGCTTTCAAAACATACATCCATTCTTAAGTTTTACTCATTATAACATTATGTTTTGTCATTAACAAAAAGGGGGAGATTGTTAATACAAATAAACTGTAAAAAGGTTTATTAATATTTTGCGATCTCTTTGTGTTTTGTTGATAACAAATATAATGTTATCATAAGTAAAATTATAAGGATACATCTATTAGATACATAGTATCTAATGAAATACCCATGGACCAACCCGTAACCCATGACCCATGACTCATGACTCATAACCAAAAAACCCATGGGCAAAGAGGAGCGTCCCACGGATCCCTAAGTTTACACTAGACTGATCCCTTAAGGGAGGGATCCATGGGATCCGGGGAACAGTGGCAAGTTTTACCTATAAATAGAGAGCCATTTCTTCATTTCTCTTCACCCCTCTTCTTTCTAAATCTCTCATATACTCTTACTCTCTTCTAACAAAAGATCACTTGATCTAGAGAGTTGCTCTTCTTTCTTTCTTTAGTGATTCTCATATAGGCCTTCTCTAAGGTGAGATCACGAGCATTCTACAAGTCATCCAAGCAAGGGGTCCTTGATTGATTTGTTCCTCCACAAGATTTCTGTAGCAAAGATCTTGTATTTGATATTTCACATAGTTGTTGCGTAATAGTTCATGTTGGTTTGGTCCACCGTGTTACGGACTCGGTATTTAGCTTTGTGTCAGAAAAAGGTGTAAGCAACGTTGTGAAGGCTTCTCCTCCAAGTTGAAGGAGTTTGTTGACATAGTGCTTGAACTCTCGAGTAGGTGACTCGGGGAGTCGAGTAGGGCAAGGAAGGTGTCCTTGTTGCCGAACCACTATAAATCAGTTGTGTCATTTCTATCCCTTACTTTACTTTATTTACTTGCATTATCATTAGATCTATACTTTCTCTTCATCCATACGATTTCACATAATATCGAATTTAAAGTTTTTGAAACTAATTTAAAATCGGCAAAACTATTCAACGCCCCCCCCTTCTAGTTTTCCACACTTTCTATTCATCCATACGAATTCACATAAGATCGAATCTAAAGTTTTTGAAAATGTTGTTCCCTATTCACTATCGTAAAAAATTGTTAAGTATTAAAAAAACAAATAATAGTGAATCAATGACTGAAGTAAGATGTAAGCAAAACACACTAATAAATTTTCAACATAATATTCTTTATTAGAAATCAATCAAAAAGAATACATTACCCAAGTACTATGAATAGTACTTGGGATTGAAATGACAAGGGTTGGTACTCCTCACTAAGTTCAAAGCTAAGTTTGAACACAACTACTATGGAACCACCGAGCTATCTCGTGGACTGAGTTGTATTTGGAGGAGTGAAAGATGGCTTGTGTGTGTGTGTTTTACAATTCACAAGCTTGAATTTTTCACTCCATCTCTTATGCTATTTATACAAGTATGAGTTTTAACTCTTTCCTAAGTGACAAAGCGACACTTATGTAAGACAAAATATCGATGTATTTTGTCTCTGCATTCTAAAGACTATATTAAGTAAGAGACAAGGTCGCTTTCCGAAAGTCGTTGATGACACCGAGATCGATAGTTTGTCATTCAAGGAAAGTTGACTTTGGTGATAAGGACTTCGCCTTATCTCGATTCAAACTTATCCCGCCTTATCCCGCTCATTCTTGATCTTCATATCCTTCGATCTTCTACTTTAGTTTGTCTTGATGTAAGTAGCTAGTGAGGAGTTTAGGATTCGGTGAGATATTGTTATCACCACCGAATCCACCATCTTCTTCTTGACTCGATCTTCACCCTTTAAGTTCCACCCATCGAGTGGAGATACTTCTTCTTCACCTCTTACCGAGTATCTCGAAGATGGCTCACCGAGAGACTATGCACTCAATGACCGTTAGTGTTTAACGGACTAAACACTTAGGATATTTTCTATTCAAATCCTAGATTAAGGGGTTTGGGTATTTACTGAACCCAACAGTCTCCACCTATTTGGATATACAAATAGCCTAAGTGTTTGATCAGTGTAAGTGAGCAAATGGCTTCTTCTTACACTGAATGTACTAATGAATACAATAAGGAACACCGAGTATTTTAACAAAACATACATCTTTTGTTGATCACATTACATGGTTCCTATCACTAGTACAAAAGGATAAAGCAGAAATGATATCAATCAAGGTGGATTCCCAGTGCTTCAAGCTTGACTTTATTTGTGATGAGTGTTTCCCTGTCAGGATGCTCTCTTATCTTGGCGTTTAAGTCAGCACAGAACTGGACATTTGCGGGAGTCTAAATTTGAGAGGCCACTTGTATGTAGCTCAGCATTGTAGCCACTCCTTCCTGATCAATGTCACTCCACCTTTGGAATGCTGGGTTTCCATAGACATCAATGAAAAACAGCCCTCTTTCAGGCTTTTCAATCATAAGACAGTTAACAAACTTCACACCTTCGTGTAGCTCCTATTACATTCAAGTCCGTGAACTTTGATCTCAGTGGAACTCAACCTCTTCGCTTGCCATGTGATGGTTGAGGTTGAGATCCTGAGGTGCAGCTAAGGCGGTGAATTCCGCCAGTCTTGGTGCATCCCCGCCTTTCATACCTTTGCTAAGCATTTTCATCGATACTTAACCACCGCATTAAGTTTCTTTTCAATGATTGGACCAAGCTCATCGAGTTCGATGATCCCAAAGTCGGTGAATTTTAGGGATCTTGAACCTTGAAGTGTCTTTATCATCCCCTCAGACATGCATTGCGATGGTTTAGACTTGGGATGATTATGACATCTGTGATCTTCTCAGCAGCCTTCGCTTGTCATTGACCGATTGTAGTGATCGGTTCTTACTTTCCGATAGTTGCGACTCTTTTGTTCTTTTCATCTAACCTCTTTCTCATTTAAGCCATTTGAGCCGCTCGAGCATCCTTGAACTTGTCTCCGCTCGACCCTTTTGAAGCTTCTTTGGATCAATTCCCATATTCTCGACTTCCTCTGCAACAACTTGTACTAGTGCTTCTTTGCTCTTTCTCTCTTCCTCAGCTAGTTTCTTTTTCCTTTCTTCTTTTGCAAGATAGGCACTTAGCTGTTGTGGTATGAGCAGGTACTCAGTGTTGTTGATCATGTAAGGGATCTTCTCAGGCTCAGGAGTTTGCATTATGTCTTTTCCTTTATCCTGGCCTGAGGAAGATGATGCTACCATGGGTGGTGGTGGTGTTGTTATGGGTGTAGTCACTGTCATTGTTAATGTTGCTGTAGATGTTGGTGGGACTGATGACATAGGAGTTGTTGAAATAGGTGGGATTGATGAAATTGGTACAACAGAGGCTCGTTGAGCTGGCTCCCCCTCAGTGTGAGAGGAAGTCTGTTTGATCGATGTACTCTAACCAAACTAACTTATATAGCTTGTTAAGGGTTTAATAACCTCGGATAAATCCTAAGTTACTAACAATGAAACACTGAGCAAACTCTATTAAGTATGCGGGATTTACTTAACAAAGCTAAGAAGAATTAACTTTAACTTTCAATGATTTTATTAATAACTCTGAATCTGCTTGTTATGCAGATTCTTTAACAACTCTAAAACTCTAATGTCGTACTTCTCTAAAACTCTAAAAACACGTACGTTCTAATGCCAACCTAGGGGTCCTTTTATAGGCTTAAGGATAACCCTAGTCAGTTTACAATTTGTAACCTTGTACGACAAGTAATACTATACTAATCTAAGAGCATTCTAGAATTACATAATGATCCTTAACGCTTTTGCATAACAGTCCTTTAAGCATGCAGTACTTTGATAAATCGAGCAGTACTTTGACTTTATACTTTAGCAAACTCTATTAAGTATGCGGAATTTACTTAGCAAAGCTAAGAAGAATTAACTTTAACTTTCAACGATTTTATTAATAACTCTGAATCTGCTTGTTATGCAGATTCTTTAACAACTCTAAAACTCTAATGTCATACTTCTCTAAAACTCTAAAAACACGTACGTTCTAATGCCAACCTAGGGGTCCTTTTATAGACTTAAGGATAACCCTAGTCGGTTTACAATTTGTAACCTTGTACGACAAGTAATACTATACTAATCTAAGAACATTCTAGAATTACATAATGATCCTTAACGCTTTTGCATAACAGTCCTTTAAGCATGCAGTACTTTGATAAATCGAGCAGTACTTTGACTTTATACTTTAGCAGTACTTTGACTTCTTCAGTACTTTAACTCTTCAGCACTTTGACTTTTTATATCCCAACAATCTTCTCCTAACTTGAATTCTACTTGCTTGATTTCAAGTTTCTTTGTAGATTTAACTTTAATTTCTTCGTCTTCAAAGAGAGATTGTGACATTATCTTCAAATTTTGTCTTTGTAGATTCTGTGCTTATATCATCATCATCAAAGTAGTTTTTATCAAGAATTTTTTCAAAGAACATTCAAAGAAGCTCCATCTTTTCAAAGAACTCAAAGAACATATGACAATTTGTACATCGTTTAGTTTAAGTTTCACTATTCTTATCACTTCCGGTGTGTAAACTCCTATGAGAGGTGAATCATTGAAATTTAATGGATTTTGATGTCTCTTTACCAAAGCCA
Source organism: Chrysanthemum lavandulifolium (assembly GCA_022545495.1). NCBI lineage: Eukaryota > Viridiplantae > Streptophyta > Magnoliopsida > Asterales > Asteraceae > Chrysanthemum > Chrysanthemum lavandulifolium. The sequence continues at coordinate 89,826,999 of CM040240.1, forward strand.
TTAACACTGGAGTAGCCAAATGTTTAGGTGTGTAAGACCATGGTACATTGATAACCATATGATTTTAGCAAATCATCACTATCAACAGATTTGATTTGTCTTTACCAAAAGTCGCACTTTTGGACTAGTTAGTTCTTGCAACCATGGTGAACTAATTACCATATAAATGGTTTTTCCACGACCTTTACCACAAACTATTTTTCTTGTGAGCTAGCCAACTCTTTACATTTGCCGATATGGTGAGTTGATTACCATACAACTTATTAGCAAGTTGTCAACTATATAACGGATTTGAGATATCTTTACCGAGCCGCTTGCTCATGGATTAGCCAGCTCTTTTGTAAACATGGTGAGCGATAACCTCATCGTTATAACCATCTCAAAAACCATTGTTGCTGTTTAACTTTTGTTTCAAAATATTTGTTACTTAACAAAAGTTTGCTTTTAAAAACATTGACTGGTTTTGTGCTGCAAGCAGTACTTTGGTTAAAGTACTATTTGACCCAACAGTACTTTGAATAAAATACTCATATGTCAAAAGATTTTATACAATTATAAATCATACCAGTACTTATTCTTTATCATCAGCCATTGTTGTCCATTTGATAAATAATTCGATGACCATAAGTGATGTTTCATTCTCCTCTTCCACTTCCATTCCATGATCTAGCATTCTTTTCATAAGATCTGACATGAGTGGATATCTTCTTTCTACTAACATATGGATCACTTGTTGGATCGATGTACTCTAACCAAACTTGTCCTTCAGGAGGTATATCAGCTGCATCTCCTTCAGAGGATGATGAGGAAATAGGGATATCTTGTTCTGACTCAATAGGAGGAGTATCATGGTGAGATGAGGTAGGTGAAACTGCAGTACCGTCATTTACATCAGTACCTTGAGAAGCAGTTCCTTGAGATTCAGTACCTCGAGATGCAGTACCTTGAGTTGAAGTAGTACCTTCTCTTTCATCACTAGATGCAGCCTCATCTCTAATAGCTTGAACAATCTCCATCATTGAAGAAGTCAATGGAGTGTTCCTACCAGTAAACAAATCACTCTTCCTAGCCATAAAGGTGAAAATCTTGGCTGGTTGTACCACAACAGGTAATAGACTTGAAGGCTTTGGTACATCTGCAAGTTTTTTATTCAAGAACACTTGAATAAATCTAGGATACATCAACCAGCGTGATCCATGAGAAATGTGAGAGAGCATTCCATCCAAAATGAGCCTTGAAAAATTGAAAATTCGATTTGTAGCCAATTCCACTAAAGCAGAAGCTATATTCGAACCAAATTGCTCCCATGAAGTACTCTTAGCACTAATGCAATGAAGCAATACATGAACCAAGTACTTCCAGTGTGGACTAAATAAGGGTTTCTTGAAAGTTTGTTCAGTTAAGGACCCTTCATACCTAATGTCTCTGAATGTATCCCAAATCAAATGTTTATCAAAACGAACATCTCCTTCTTCATCATCAAAAAATAAATCTTCACGAATTGAAGCTTCAGAAACCTTCACTATCCTTCCAGCAACTTTAGCCTGAATATACGTATCATCATTCAACATATGAGTCCTAGCAATTGCCCAAAACTATTGAATCCAGGGCTCAATGATATCTGGTTCAACCAAAAGTGCATAACTAATTGGAGACCCCGTGAGAAAATCAATAATGTCATGGAATGCGACATTAGCTTCAGTCTTATCCAAATTCGCCACCGTGTTGTGTTTAGAAACGGTGTTACTGTTCGCCATTGATGATTGTAAAAGTGATTGATTCGATGAATAAGTAATTGTGATAGAGAGAGAAATATGGAAAAGATTGATATGAATAAAGATGAGAGGGAAAATCGGAAAGTAGTTATTTATAGGTAGGATTTAAAAAATCACATCCCATAATAACAAAGTTACCGTTAGTTGAATTTACCCCTCTTTTTGACCGTTGGAATAGTACGTTGATAAGACAAGCAGTTCTTTCCACGTGTGCAGTACTTTCCAGAGCAGTACTTTCAGTGCAGTACTTTCATATAACAAAACAACAGTACTTTTCCATTTTCTGTTCTATAATGACAAAAACTCCAAATAGGCATTGTATTGCCTCCCCTTAAGCAAAGCATAGGACTGTCTAACTAATCATTCAGTCCTCCCCTTAAATGTAGCTCAATAATTAATCATTCCAATGCTCACCACCAAGTGATTGAATCATGAAACATCAAATCCTTTGGTGAGTAAATCAAATACATTATCATCTGTGTGAACCTTGACAACATTAATGAGCCTATGCTCATAACAATCTCTGATAAAGTGATGCCTAATCTGAATGTGCTTGGTCTTGGAGTGATAAACTGGATTCTTCACAATACAGATTGTACTCTCATTATCAATGTTGATAGGAGTATTCTTGAAGTTGAACCCATAATCCAAGAGTTGATTCTGCATCCACAAAACTTGTCCACAACAGCTTGCAAAGCCCATATATTCGCTTCAGAGATGATGTTCTTTGCAATAGTTTGCTTCTTACACTGCCATGAGACTAATCTTCTTCCAAGATATTGGCATCCTCTAGTGGTTGATCTTCTATCATAGTTGTCACCTGCATAATCACAATCTGAAAAAGCTTCCAAGTGAAAAGGTGAATCCTTTGGATACCATAACCCCAACTTGGGTTGTTGTTTCAAATAACTAAAAATTTGTTTCACTGCATTCATATGGGAGACCTTAGGTGAGACTTGATATCTTGCACATAAACAAACAGAAACATGATATCGTGCCTAGATGTAGTTAAGTACATAAGACACCAATCATAGATCCGTACAACTTGACTTCAACAGTTGACCATCTTCATCCTTGCCCAATGAGTTAATTGACTTGATAGGTGTAGTGACCGGCTTCATAGCATCAAAATTGAACCCTTAAGTATGTCGAGACATACTTATCTTGACTTATGAAAATTCCTTCCTTTGACCTGCTTAACTTGAAGCCCCAAAAGAATGTTAATTCACCCATAGAACTCATTTGAAATTCATGTTGCATCAACTGCTCAAACTCCTTCACCATGGACTGTTTGGTAGCTCCAAAGATGATATCATCTACATAAACTTGAACCAGCATGATATCCTTCTTATCTCTCTTGATGAACAAAGTCTTGTCAATGGCTCCCCTCCTATAACCATGTTGTAGTAAGAAAGTAGAGAGCCTTTCATACCAAGCTCTAGGTGCTTGATGAAGACCATTAAGAGCTTTAACAACTTTGTAGACTTTGTTTGGATGAGCAGGGTCTTCAAAACCAGGAGACTGTTTAACATAAACCTCCTCTGTAATCGTGCCATAAAGAAAGGCACTCTTGACATCCATTTGATAAACCTGAAATCCCATAAATGATGCAAAAGCAAGGAAGATCCGAATGGCTTCAATCCTTGCTACAGGAGCAAATACCTCATCATAATCTACCCCTTCTTCTTGTCTATATCCTTAGGCAACTAACCTTGCTTTGTTCTTGATGACATTCCCTCTTTCATCTCTCTTTACTCTGAACACCCATCTTGTACCAATGACCTTCTTTCCATCTGGTAGATCACATAGTACCCAAACTTCTTGAAGTTTAAATTGAAGAAGTTCTTCTTGCATAGCTTCGACCCAACTCTCTTTAGATAATGCCTGAGCTATATTCTTGGGTTCTTCTTGAGAGATAAAGCAAGTAAATAAGCATGTTTGATGATCCTTGTGATTTAGCCTATTCTGTTTATAAACAAAGCTAAGTAAAGCATTGTGAGGTTTAGAAAAACCCTTAGCTTTGGTTCTTGTAAGCACTCCAGAGTTAGAAGGTCTAATGATTTGACCAGTAGGATGATTCTTATAAACTCTTAAGATTTGGGTATGTGGAACTTCAACATTATCATCCAAATTTTTGAAATCAGCACCTTCATTGGAATTTGAGAAAATACCTTCATCATCATACTCATCATCAAGATCTTCTAAGCCGTGCATGGTAGGATCATCCAAATCATCCAAAGTGTCATTATCAAAAAAAGAAGATTTTGATCTAAAGTACTACTATCCAAAGTACTGTGAGAGAAATCTGCAGTCTTGTTCTTTTTCTTTGCTTCCTCATAAGCTCTTCTTTGATCATCATCATAAGATTGTGCTACTATGTCTTGAAAAAGCATCATTTTAAGCTCATCTTGAATAGCTTGATCTTCAGCAGACAATGTAGATTTTGGTTCATCAGTACCTCTGTCCTTCTCAATAGTTATAGGTTCTTCATCAGGAACAACATCAGGTCTAATATTGACTCCATGAACAATGTACTGTAATTCATCTTCCTTGTGATCTACTTGATTTTCTTCTCTAACAGGTACATAATTCATAGAAGGAGTCAAAACTTCAAGATCAAACATCTAATCAGGACCTTTACCCTTCTGATTTTCTTGATCTTCTAAAAATTCAACATTACCTTTTTGGTGACCCTGTTATACACTCTAAATCCTTTGCTATTGGTGCAGTACCCCAATAAGTATCCTTCTTCTGACTTCCCATCAAATTTGCCCAAATTATCAATTATGTTGAGAATAGTCAGAGAGCATCCAAAAGGTTTCATAAAACGAATATTGGGTTTGTTTCCCATCAACAATTCATAAGGTGTCTTCATCTGAGGTTTGGTGACTAATACTCTATTAAGCACATAGCAAGCAAGATTTAAACTTCAAATTTCAAAATTGAATAGGGAGTAATGAATCGCAAGCATTGTTCTAGCCGCTCAATCAAAGTTTTGTTCTTTCTTTCGCAACACCATTCTCACTGGGAGTTCTAGCAACACCGAACTCTCTTGATTCCTTTCTTAGCACAAAATTCATCCATAAGCTTGTTCTTGAATTCGGTCCCATTATCACATCTAATACCTCTTACTTTAAGTCTCAATTGGTTTTCAAGGGCTATTATTAGATCATGAATAACATCAAAGGTGTCATCTTTAAATCCCAAGAAAATACCCAACCGAATCTATCGCAATCATCGTCACAACCAGACAAGATTTCTTCTTATTTAGACTAGCAATAGAAACAGGTCCAAACAAATCCATGTGCAGTAACTCCAAAGGTTCTCTAATAGTTCTGTCCTCAAGCTTCTTGCATGAAGCTTTGTGTTGTTTACTCTTCTTGCACGCCAAACATGAGTGATAATTCTTGTAAGTCTTGGAAGGTAAACCTCTAACTAAATTTCCTTTGACCAATTTGTTGATATTCTTGAAATTTACATGGCCCAATCTTCTATGCCACTGATGTGCTTCTTCAAGTGTTGCCTTCGCTATTAAACATGTTGCTCTTCCGTAAGAGTGAAGACTCTTCATATCCGCATCAGACACATCATTGGTTCTTGGTACTCTTAGTATTACCAAGTTATCATCAACAAGCTTGAATTCAGGGGAAAGGATGAGACATTCTGTGTCAGTGAATAACACAGGGTGCTTCTTATCACAGATCTAAGAGACTGACAAAAGGTTGAACTTGAGCTCCTTTACATATCTAACATTCTCAAAATCAATGCTCCCTGCCTTAATAGTTCCTTTGCCTGTAATTCTTCCTCCACTAGCATCATTCCCAAATGCAACTCTTCCTCCACAATAGGATCTAAAATCTGACAGAATATCTTTATATCCTCTCATGCTTCCAGAGCAACCACTATCCACAATTAGATAATCTTTAAGCTCCTCTTCTGGGTTGCCCTGCACAAAGATAAAAGGGTTAGTTAATTTTAGGAACCCAAGCCATTACTGACTAGTGTTCCCCTTGTGGAGTTACATACTCAAATTCTTTAAGTATGTAATTTCCACTGTCTTTAAGCACATGATCAATTATCTTTGGTTGTTCCAAAACTTGTGTTTGATTTTCAATAAAAATTACCTTTTCATCCAAGTTTTCTTTATTATTTTCCACAAAAATCTTTGTTTCACTCTCACTTGCTGAAAGTATTGTTTGTTCCCCATCAGTACTTTCCTTCTTAACCCATTTGGTTTTAACTTCTGGTGTAGAGTCCCTTGATCTAGCTACTTTCTTTGAGTTGTAACGCCTTCTAGATTGATAGTAATTAGATCTCCTAGGGTTCCTATTCCAAAAGGTGTTTGGTGAAAACTCGAAAGACTTTGAGAAGGTCTTGGTTTTGGCTTAACAGTACCTTGAAAAGTGTTTGAAGATACTGGGGGTTTGAAAAAGGTCTTCTCTGGTGAGGGTACCTATAGTCTTGTGAAAATTTTCTATGGTTAACCCTATGTGAGTGATTCCAGACAGGTTTATTCTCTCTAGGCTTATGGTTGGTAGATCTGTTCTTTGGGAATTTACTTAGGTACTCTGAGTGAAAGTCACAATTCTTAATCAAATGATCAAGACTATAACAAACAAAATACAATTTTTGACATGTTATCCCAAAATTGCTTCCTCTATGTGTATGACCAAACCTATCATGTCTTCTAGGTGAATGATAAGAATTATGATGACCAAAGTTATCCCAAAAAGGTTTAGCAGTACTTTGAAAAGGTTTTCCTAAAGGCACTGCTGAACATGTGGCAGTACTTTGAGTTGAAGGTACTGCTTGACTTTTAACATCGTTATTCTTAGGTTTTTCAACGATTTCTTTTGGGGTTTCGCACCTAGATTCACCAAGAAGCTTTTTCCTAAACTCTAGGTTGTCTACTCCAAAACGAGAAACATCTGGTCTAAGAGGTTGAAAACTACCAGTGGGATGAGGGACAACATGATAACCTTTGTCTTTCTTATATTCAGGAGGTGTTTCGCTAAGTGATTCCTCATTACTAGATGTGTCTACATAGTTAACGAGTTCATCATCACTAGTTGTTATATCCTCAAAATCAAGGTCATCCTGATTACTAGGTGGGTTCTCTTCTATGCTACTGAAATCCATACCAAAACCTAGTCCAGTTCTAATGTAAGCTCTTCTCTGTTTTTCAACATAACTCACATGAGAAAGACCAGATTGTCCCCAAGCAGCAAACTTTTCTAGCGATTCATCCCTTTCCTTAGTCATCTTTTCTAGTTCAGAGACCTTGCATCCTAACTTCCATTCACTTTGTTTTAATTGATAATCCTGTTGTTCATACTTTTCAGCCCACGCCATTTCATTATTTTCATGTGTTATTATTTTGGCTTCCATTGACTCTAAAGTAATTTGGTAACCAGCTACTTCAGACCTAGCCGTTCTACACTTATCTCTTTCAGTCACATAATCATTAAGCACTTTTTGATAAAAGTCATGACATTTAGAACATACCTCAAAGATAGGGGTGAACTTGGTGAAGTGGCTACCATAGCAAGCAGAACAGGTTCATCTTCACTCTCCATGCTCCAATCAAAGCTTCCTAGACCATCTCTGGACTCCAACACAGCAAATCCAGGTTCCTCATCAAACGATGTGCTCCAATCAAACTCTTCCATTGCCATCATACAGTAGGTTACTAGTTCATCATCAAACTCAGCACTTCAGTCAACCTCTGAAAGATTCTCTTGAGAAACCAAAGCTTTTGTTTCAGTAATAGGAATTTCCTTTAGTTCAAGCTTTGGTTTCTCACCATCTGCTTGCTCGATATTTAGCAAACCCGCATTCCCTTTCAAAGTGTCCGGTCTTCGACAGTTAAAGCATTCAATCTTGGACTTGTCAAAAGTGATACCCTGTTTGGGTTTGAAGTCTATGCCTCTTCCTGTTTTCTTCATGAACTTCTTGATCCGAGCAGTGATCATAGCAACTTGCCACCTTATATCAATTTCTTCAAGAGCATCCTCTTCAACTTGTGACAGATCCTCTTCATAGGTAACAGGTAGAGTAGCTTGCTGAGCAAAGAATGAGCATACGAATTCATCAGAATGGATGGTGCTTGATGGTGATGATGTGGGGTTGGTCATGGTTGTGATAGAATGAGCAGGATAGCCAGTACTTTGAGCAACAGTACTTTGGGTAGGGTAAGTAGTACTTTTAGTGGAAGTACTGCCTCTCTTTTCAGATGACACAAAAGCTATACTGTGAGACTTTGAACTTGTTTGGCCATTCATCTGATGCTCATACACTTTCAGATGGTTGTAGAGATCATCAAAGTCCACAGTGTCCAAACCAGGTTGTCCTTTGATCATAGTAGCAATCACATGCCATGTAGATGGCAAACTCCTTAAGAACTTCAGATTGGCATCTTCAATAGATACCTCTGCCTTGTATAAATCTAGCATGCTGAGGAGATTTTGGAATCTATCATAGGCAGCATCAAGACCTTCTCTTTCACCAATAGTGAAAGTTTCAAACTGTTGCTTCAACAGATTTATGTGCATCTTCTTGGAAGCATCATTACCTCCAAACCTTGTCTTGAGAGCAGCCCATCCTTAGCATCATGAAACTTGAGTAGATGACCATCAGGTATAGCAGACAATAGTATGTTAAGAGCCTTCTTTTGATTTCTTATTGTAGCAGCTGGAAAAACGGCCTTAGGTGGTTTAGGTTATCCAGGAATTTCTACAGGATCTTCCACAACTTCATTACCATTGACAATCACATTCCACAGAGCATGGTCTGTAATAGCAATATATTGCCTCATCTTCATGCTCCATAGATCGTGGTGGTGCAGCTTCAGTCGACATCTTTAGGGTTTTGTTAAGTAGGTTTTGAGGGTTTCTTCTTAGTCAGAGTTTCCACACAAGCTCTGATACCACTTGTTGGATCGATGTACTCTAACCAAACTAACTCATATAGCTTGTTAAGGGTTTAATAACCTCGGACAAATCCTAAGTTACTAAAAATGAAACACTAAGCAAACTCTATTAAGAATGCGGAATTTACTTAACAAAGCTAAGAAGAATTAACTTTAACTTTCAACGATTTTATTAATAACTCTGAATCTGCTTGTTATGCAGATTCTTTAACAACTCTAAAACTCTAATGTTGTACTTCTCTAGAACTCTAAAAACACGTACGTTCTAATGCCAACCTAGGGGTCCTTTTATAGGCTTAAGGATAACCCTAGTCGGTTTACAATTTGTAACCTTGTACGACAAGTAATACTATACTAATCTAAGAACATTCTAGAATTACATAATGATCCTTAACGCTTTTGCATAACAGTCCTTTAAGCATGCAAGACTTTGATAAATCGAAAAGATTTGACTTTATACTTTAGCAGTACTTTGACTTCTTCAGTACTTTAACTCTTCAGCACTTTGACTTTTTATATCCCAACAAAGTCTCTTCAGTGGTCTTTTCCCCCTCAACTGTTGCGGCAACTTTAGTGAGAGCAAGAGTTGGCTCTGACACTGGGGGAGTTTGGGTGGCTTGACCTCTGAAGGCTTGGTAGATCTCTGTGACCATAGCCTTGATGTCAGATGTATCCTTCTGAATACCAGTGACCTTTTCTGCCAGAGTAGCCTAAGAGAGTTCCAAGGCAGTCATTCTTGGCCCAAGATTCCAAGCCATTGAAGATGAAGCCTTAGCCAAAGTGGCCACCTGAGCATCCAAAGAACCCATTGTTGCCTGAAGAGACTGAACTGAAGACTGAAGACCCTGAACATTTGCAGACTTTAGCATATTGATTAGTTCAGTGAGCTATGAGGAATTCTTCAAGTAGGCCTCAGTAGCCTCCAGTACTTTAGAGTTGAGTGTTGGGTCTTCTTTGACAGCATCCCTGATTTCATCAATTGTAACTCCACAAGTCTGAAGATGCTTTAGAAACTTAACCAGGTTTTCATCCAGTCTATGAAGATGTTGGTACATGAAATCCATGTGTTCATCAGTGTTGGCATTGAAAGTGAGCACATCAAACTTTAGATCAGCATATCTGGCAGCAGCTTCAGTGTGTTGATCCCACAATGTTTTAGTGACCCCAGAATATAGCTTCCTTGAAGCCTTTGTGATCCACTTAACCATCTATCTTTCAGTCAGTGGAAGAACATTGTCAAACCCTTTGAATTCCTCATATGATGAAAAGTTATCATCAACTTGAAAAGGTGACTCCTCAGGCTTCGTTGGATCAGGCTGAGATTCTTGTTCATGTGGTTGAATCTTAGCGTCCATGTCTTCCCCTGCTGAAAGTATTTCATCGTCACTGTCAGCAAGTTCATCATCATAAAATAAGATATCAGTGACCTCAGCAACAGTTAACAAAGCGGTGGTGATGGGTTCCATATCAGCAGGTGGTATTAATCCCTCTGAGTCTTTGTCCCCCTTTGACCCTTCAGACACTGATGGGTTTTTCCCAGTGCCTTCGCTAGAGTCAGGATTGGTGATGAGTTCCGTATCGGCGGGTTGTTTCAGTCCCTCCAAGTCTTTGTCCCTCAGTGCCTCTTCAAGCATTGGTAGGTGTTTCCCAGTGCCATCCTTAGAAGCAGTGGCAGTGTCATCCCTATCAGTGGGTTATTTGTTTCCCCCTGAGTCTTTGGTATCATTCAGTTGGCCCTCAGACAAAGCTTGGATTGGCGAATGTCCTCCTTGGGCAGTGTGGAAGGCGCTCCCCTACCAGCGGGTTATATGTTTCCCTCTGGATCTTGGGGAGTAGTAGTTGTGACCAAGGGCACTGCCTATGATGTATCAGTGTCCTTCGTTGTCACAGGAATGGATGATGATTGGTCTCCAGTGGGTGGCATATCAGTCTAGGGCTTTCTTTTCCTTTTAGGCTGTGTTCCAGAAGCCTCAGGGCCCTGAGACTTGGGTTTGGTCTTAGTCCCACCGAGACTTCCCTTTCTTTTAGGAGCAGGGTTTCGAGACATCGAGTCCTCCGATTGTTTACAACAATCATATGGGCGTCAATACAATTTTAGTGACTTGGGATGGGTCTTTTGAAAATATGAAGGACTCGTGATACCGTAAAGCGTAGTATTTGTATTCCCGAGGGTAATTGCAACCCAATAACACTTGTAAAGCACATGAGACAAACCTAGGTACGAAATGTATTTCGTCCTAGTTTCGCCAAGAGCTTGGTTACGAGATCACCGAATGATCTCCCCAATGTCAACATTGACCCCATTCATCAAAGATGCCACCATCAACCGAATAGAATTAACTTGTTCGGTGGATGAGTGGTTCCCACGAGAACCCGAATCACAAATGTGAACAGGATCTTCCAAGCCGCAGAAATGAGTTCTTGGTGAATGGGGTTCTGCCCAAAAATTTTGGATCTAAAACAATTTGTTTTAACCCATCCTTAATCGTGGAGGGTTCAGATGGGCAACATAGACTCTGTGTAGTCTAACCTCGTTGCAAATACAAAAGTTTAATAATCCGGGTGATCGATTGTTCCCGTTAAAAGACCGAACTTAATGAGATACTCCCGAGTGGTCGAGGTCCGTCTCATTAGTAGAGGGTGTCGGGTCATAGGCCACTGCTGTAGCCCAAAACTCCCTGAGGAGGTTTTGGTACAGAATAGATGGGGACTAAGTAAAGGACATTTTTAGTAGGCAGTTGAATAAAAATTTCATTATGTCCTTATAGGCTGGGACATTTGGGGGGTATTTAAAATTGCCTATAACATTGTTTATTTTAAATTCAACACTACTGAGATCCCCTACCCACTGAGATGCAAACTGAAGAGATTGTGTTCTAGCCATTTCCATTTAAAGATTTTAGGGTTTTGAAAAAATATCTTGACTAGAATAGTCAAAGAGTTTTAAATCTCTTAAGTTTGTGAACTCATAAATATTAAAGAGTCCAAAGATCACCCCGTAGATAAGGTCATAGGAAAGTTAAACGAAAGAACCTTAAGGTCTCAAGTCCAAAACCAAAGTAGCCTATTTTGTTTTGTTTCAACGATAGAACCTAAGAATACACAAGAAGCCATAAAAGATGAAAGTTGGGTAATGGCCATGCAAGAAGAGTTAAATCACTTTGTTTCTAATGATGTTTGGACACTTGTCCTCCACCTAGTAATCAAACCATAATAGGAACCAAATGGGTTTATAAAACAAGTTAGATGCAAACGGTGTAGTGTCTAGAAACAAAGCTAGGCGGTTGCCCAAGGATATAACCAACAAGAAGGAATAGACTTTGATGAGACCTATGCCCCGTGGCTAGATTAGAGTCTATAAGAATACTTCTTGCTTATGCTTGTGCTAATGATCTTAAGCTTTATCAAATGGATGTCAAAAGCGCTTTTCTAAATGGTTTTATTAATGAAGAAGTATATGTAGCTCAACCTCCGGGCTTCATCGATTTTGAAAAACCCAAACATGTGTATAAGCTAAAGAAAGCCCTTTACGATCTCAAACAAGCTCCAAAAGCTTGGTATGATATACTCAAGTCTTTCTTAATCAAACACAACTACACCATGGGGTTAGTTGATAACACACTTTTTACTAAGAAAAAGGAGTCACATATAATCATTGTTCAAATATATGTAGATGATATTACATTCGGATCTACTTGTCAAGACATGTGTGATGATTTCTCTAAAATCATGCATGAGGAGTTCGAGATGAGTATGATGGGAGAACTTAGTTTCTTTCTTGGTCTACAAATCAAACAATTAGAAGATGGTATCTTCTTTAATCAATCTAAATACATAAAGGAGATGTTAAAGAAATTCGGTTTAGAAGAGTCAAAACCAATTAGGACACCAATGTCATCCGACACCAAACTCACAAAAGATGAAGACGGCGAATCCGTTGATAACACAAAATATCGTGGCATGATTGGTAGCCTTCTCTACCTCACGGCTAGTAGGCCGGATATCATGTTTAGTGTTTTTCTATGTGCTAGGTTTCAAGAAAACCCTAAAAAAACATCACATATAGAAGCCGTAAAAAGGATATTTAAATACATTAAGGGTACGACTCAATTAGGATTATGGTATCCTAATGATACGGGAGTAGAAACAATTGTATATGCAGATTCTGACCATGCAGGTGATTATGTTGACCGAAAAAGTACAAGTGGGGTATGTACTTTAATGGGATGTTGTTTAACATCTTGGTTTTCTAAGAAACAAACGGCATTAGCAATATCAACAACCAAAGCCGAATATGTCTCCGCCGGCAAAGCATGCCAACAAGCACTATGGATGAAACAAGCGTTAGTTGACTACGACATTCACCTAAGTGACATAGCCATTCTATGTGACAACAAAGGTGCCATCGACTTAAGCAAGAATCTGGTATTACATTCTCACACAAAGCATATAGAGATTCGTCATCACTTCTTAAGAGACAATGTTCAAAAGGGGAACATCTCTATTGAGAAGGTAGCGTCCGAAGACAACATAGCCGACGTCCTCACCTAACCACTGAAGCGGGAACAATTCAACCTACTTCGTCTTGGTCTTGGTCTCATGGAACAATCGTCGTAATTTAATTTTTAAACTCTACAAGGTATGTAAACACTAGCCTTCTTCTTTCTGAGTCTAGGATCTCTATTTCACGCACAACTCACAAGCAATACGGGAATTTTCAAAACCCAAGATAAGTTTTTCACTTATAACTCATAGTTTTTCTTATTTTCTTTCAAAATAAGTACAAGTTGCAAACACATAATTACATACACATCTTCTTTTCAAAGGATAAAACGTTTTTATTCGAACATAGAAACCTCTTTTCAAAATGTTTCTAAAAATGATACCTCTTCCCGTATCAATTTCACAAAAGCAATTTCTCACGTCTAGGACAAATCGCTTTTTCATTATTAATACAAAGTAAAAACCCGTTTTCATTGCATCTCATGTCTTTTGAATGCTAAAGAGGACACATAACTAATATGTGTTTTGGTACATTCATTTAAGCAACAATGAATTAGCAAAGACTCGGGTTATCTCACATAATAGTATGTCTTTTCACTTCTAGTTTATTTTCTCTTCTTTTTAGGAGTCGAGATAACCGCAACTCCGGATAGTTTGCATATAGGCACATACTAGGCACAAATGTTTCCAAAAGGAAAATTTTGAGTCGTCGAATCACCAAGACACGGATCCCGGCCTTAATGTGGACGGATCCTCAAGGAAGGATCCGTGGGATCCGTGAGATGTAAGCTATTTTAACTTCTATTTTTCTCACTTTATTTTGGAGTATGTGATTTAATGCTTGTTTTCTCATGATCACATGCCTTAAATTCATATCTAATCATTAGATTTTAATCCATATTTTGGGTTAAGCATTCATTGCAATGCATTTTTTTTATATAAGTAGGATTCCCAACATTGCTTGCTATTCATCTCATACTCACAAACAAACACCACCATGTCTTCTAAAAGATCTTCCAACTTAGATGAATCACCTAATGCAAACAATCCATTTCAAGAAATCCAAAATTTTGTCCTCCCGCCTTCCAAAATACCACAATCAAAATCTAGGATATCCGCACGGATTAGCATCCGGCCTTGTTGCTTAGCAAAACCATCATCGAATGGATCATCACCAACCACTAACTCACCACAAGATGCTTCCATTATAGAACCAACTTCATCACCAACAAGTACACCAACTTCATCACCCATCAACTCACCACCTAAAGTCACTCTTTTGGAACTCCTTGAGACTCCAACAAGATCTAAACAACCAAAACAAAAATAAATATCCTTTTTGACACCTCCTACTTCTCCAAACATAATTTTCAAAGACCTTGAAACCTCACCACCCTTAGCTCCCATTGAGCTACAAGAACATCTAGGTTCTTTTCCACCACCACTTCCAAACATTCCGGACTTTGATCCGTATTTTCCTATTTTTCCACCACATCTTCAGCATCTCACAAATCAAAACAACCCGGAAAACTTTCGCACTCATTACCCACATCACTTACATTGTGAACATTGCCAATCCAATAGGGATATTGCAATAGAAGCTAGGGAAGAAATGCGATTCATACTCAACCTCATTCTTGATCGCATCAATACCATTACTCATCAAAACCTCCATCCATAACCATATGCAAGCATGGAAGGAATCATTATTACTATTTTCTATCTTTAGTATTTTTTTTTTCTTTTGAGTCATTTTCACGAACAAGTCTTGCTCTTACTTTTACATGCTTATATGTGGCATAAATACCACTACATTTTGTTGTTTTATTACAAGGCCTTGTTTACATACCTTGGCTCCCAATCTTGATTCTCATCAATCACAAGATTATTTATGCATGTTACTACTAACCTTTTCTTTGTAGGATTTTTTTTATTCTTCTCTTGACGCCCCAAACTAGGGGGAGCTACCGTCAAGGGGAGTGTTACACGTAGACTATTTTTCCAGTTTTATTTCTTCGTTGGGTTAACTTTTTGTTTGGATAAAAAGGGGGAGAATAAGTAATACTTAGGCTTTCAAAACATACATCCATTCTTAAGTTTTACTCATTATAACATTATGTTTTGTTATCAACAAAAAAGGGGAGATTGTTAATACAAATAAACCGTAAAAAGGTTTATTAATATTTTGCGATCTCTTTGTATTTTGTTGATAACAAATATAATGTTATCATAAGTAAAATTATAAGGATAAATGTTATTTTTGTAAAGCATTTACATATAGTCACTTAATACAAAGAGTTTTAGATATAGTCACTTAATATCAAGAGATTGTGTTCTAGCCATTTTCATTTAAAGATTTTAGGGTTTTGAAAAATATCTTGAACTAGAACACCAAAGAGTTTTAAATCTCTTAAGTTTGTGAACTCATAAATATTAAAGAGTCCAAAGATCACCCCGTAGATAAGGTCATAGGAAAGTTAAACGAAAGAACCTTAAGGTCTCAAGTCCAATACCAAAGTAGCCTATTTTGTTTTGTTTCAACCATAGAACCTAAGAATACACAAGAAGCCATAAAAGATGAAAGCTGGGTAATGGCCATGCAAGAAAAGTTAAATCAATTTGTTTCTAATGATGTTTGGACAGTTGTAGTGCACAATAAAATCCCGGTTTTCAAGGGAACAGTTGCGGTGCACAGTAAAAGTGCATTCTGCAGTAATAAAATATCATTAAGATATTACATGTGAGAGCAGGCATTTAATGCCAAGTGGGGTGAGGTGAGGTGTTAAGAGACCCTTGACTTGGATGATGATGAAGACAATGAGACATATATTCCTATATTAAATTGGCATGGTTACCAACCTAGGACATTTAAGTAACTGATACTTGGTGCATTTAGTTACTCATTCAATGCTCAATGTCTAAAGTCAGGGTCCCTGAATGAGTCTTACTCATTCAGTGAGAGGGTTGTTTTGGGGTCTTGTTCAGGGATGATGAACCATTTGAGAGAAAAATTACTGAGATTGGGATTGGTTTTCAGGCTGCTGACTTTCAATGTCTAGCATTCTCAATTCAGCTTTCAGTCTCCTGAAGGTAGGTTCATCTAAGGGTTTGGTGAAGATATCAGCAAGTTGATATTCAGTAGGGATGAAATGAAGCTCTATGTCTTATTTCATTATGTGGTCCCTGATGAAGTGATATATGATATCAATGTGTTTGGTTCTTTGGTGAAGGACGAGGTTGTTGGAGATTACAATGGCACTGGTGTTATCAAAGAAGATGGGCACCATTTTGTAATAGATGTCATAGTCACTGAGTTGACTTTTCATCCATAAGACATTGGCACTGACACCTGCAGTGACCATGTACTCACCTTGGTGAAGACATAGCCACCGATTGTTGCTTTTAGCACTCCAACAAACCGTTTTCCTCCAAGAAATTGACAGGACCCCGAGGTACTTTTTCGTCCATGTTGCGACCAAGATAATCAGTCGAATATCCTTTGAGATCAAACCCCGAGCACTTTGGATAGTAGAGTCCAAGGCTTGGAGTTCCCTTGGTGTCTCGAGTATTCTTTTGGCTGCAGTGAGATGGGATTCTTTAGGAATGATCGATATCTTGCTATTAGACGATCGAGAATTGCATGTCCAGTCCGAAGTAGTTAGATACATCGGTGAGCCAACAATCCCTCCGAAATGGGTTTGATTGGTGATTTGCCGGTGAGATCGGTACCTAAGTTGTTAGGAGGGACCATTGGTGTCTTTATCGAGGCACGGTCGATATCTCATATTTCTTAAAGAGATTTCGTGTACTTCTCTTGACCGATGGAGATTCCTTTATCGCTTGCCTAATTTGTAGTCCAAGGAAGTATGTGAGTTCACCCATCATGCTCATTTCAAACTTCTTTGTCATCGCTTTTCAAACTGTTTGCAAAGAGTGTAGTTTGTTGAGCCAAAGATGATGTCATCAACATATACTTGGACTAGTATCACATCTTGTTTTGTCCTGTAGATAAACAATGTGTTGCCTATCTTTCCTCGACAAACTTGTTTTGAATCGGGAAGGCCGAGAGAGTTTCATACCATGCCACGGGAGCTTGTTTTAGTCCATAAAGGGCTTTATCAAGCTTGAGACATAGTCGTGAATTCACTACTCTCAAAGCAAGGAAGTTCTTGAATATACACATCTTCCTTGAGTTCACCATTCAGAATGTACTTTTATATCCATTTGGTAAACTTTGAAGTTCATGTAGGTAGCATATGCAAGGAAGATCCGATGGCTTCCATTCTTGCAATAGGAGCAAATGTCTCATCATAGTCAATGCCTTCTTGTTGATGTAACCTTTGGCTACAAGTCGGCTTTGTTTTAATGACATTCTTGTTTTCATCGATTTTGTTTTCGAAAACCCACTTCATTCCTATGACAATGACATCCCGAGGACATTTGATCAAGGTCATGACCTTGTTTTATCAAACTGAAGTTCTTCTTGCATGGTCTCAACCTAACTTGGGTGTTTAAGAGCCTTAGTGACACTTTTGGGTTCTATTTCGATAGGTAATCGACATATAAACATTAGGTGTTTAAGTCTGCGATTAGTTTAGCGACCATGCTTCTTGTAAGCATGCCCTTAGTGGGTTCACCAATGATGTTTACAAGCTCAATGTCCCGAGATTTTGTCCACTTACTTTGTGGTCTAGGATCCGAGCTTGAAGAGGTCACCGAAACTCGGGAGTGAGTTCGGTGCAGGAGCGGCGTAATCATTAAGATCATCTCGCTGATATGTCTTGTTCGGGTTGGGGTTCTTGAATCACGGGTTCACGAACATTTGGTTCGATGTTACCTATCCCAAAGAAGGACCGATTGATTATCAATGAATTCACCGATAGTTGGTTGGGGCGGGTTGTGAGGTAAGACATAATATGAGATGTCGCATCGACTTGGTATGAGGAATTGATTTGATGTTATACTCATCGGAGGATATCTTGAAGAGTTATCAATTCCTATTTCCTCCACCGAGGTGTTGGTGAACCCGATGCTTTGAACTCTCATCAAAGGTGACATGAAAGGTTTCCCAACAAGTTGTCTCCTTGTGTTAAATACCACGAAGGCTTTGGAGATCGGTGAGTAACCTAGAAAGTATCCATCATCATCTTTAGCATCAAACTTTCCTAGATGATCCTTGTGGTTATGAATAAACAGGACATCCAAACACATGAAAGTAGGCGATGTCGTGAAGTCTACCTTTGAATATCTCATATGGGGTTTTGTTATGTCTTTTGACAATGATTGACTGTTTTGAGTGTAACAGTCGTTTTAAGCCTTCATCAAAAATGTTTTGATAGAGTGAGCCATTTAACATAGTTCGTAGCATCAATGAGTTCATTTTTCCTTTCACTACCCCATTTTGTTCGGGGGGTGTAAGGAGATGATATTTTTGGAAGATTCCTTTCATCACGAAATTCTCAAGCTCTTCATTTCGAACTCGTACCATTGTCGATTCGATTTGTTTAACAATAATGTCATTATGGTTTTCAATGTTTCTGATGAATGACATTATAGTATCAGCTGCCTGACTCTTTTTGGAAAGAAAGTATACCCAAGTGTATCTTGAAAATTCATCAACAATGACAAGTGTATACTTCTCATGACGGATTGATCTAGGACTGATTGGTCCAAAGAGATCCATATGCAGGAGGTGAAGGCAGCTTTTGATTGAGAAATTTTGTTTTGTTTTGAAAGATGCTCTTTGGTGTTTGCCTTTTTCACAGTGAGCATGGTTTATCTTTTGCAAAACCAAGAATGGTAAGCCAAGGACCTTGTTTTGTTTTGCCAAGTTGTTGATGTTTTTGAAATTTAAGTGTGAGAGTCTCTTATGCCACTGACCATTTGATAGTTTCGGTGGCTTTGGAAAGAGACAAGTTTCATTTGAGAGAGTGTTGACATGTCTAAGACATAAACATCATCTCTTCTAGAGCTATCAAAACAACTTCTTTGTTGGCATTGAAAATGGTGCCTTGTTTGTCATTGAATTGCACAATGTACTTTGCATCATAGAGTTGGATCGACATCGATGAGATTGTATTTGAGACCATTGACATAAGCTATTCTAGAGAAAACTATTCCATTGTTGTATCTTGAACTATAACCTTGATGGGACATGATGAGTTATCACCAAATACTACCTTGGGTCTGGTTCCTTTACATATTTGTGCGAGATACACCTTAACACCAGTCATGCTTCGAGCATCCACTATCTAGATGCCAAATAGGCTCCTGGCGTATCTCTCGCAAAAATAGTAAACTGGATTAGTTTCTCTTGTCGACCGACATACTAGTGGGCTTGGGCCTAAAGGTGCATTTGAATTTGGCAATTGACTCATGGTCGGTGGTTGAGTGCATTGTGCTACCACGGGTTTTGCATTTGGAGACCGAGGATGACTCGGTGATTACGGGTTGCTTGGAACTTCTCCCGCTTGGATGACTTTGTCATGTTGGGATGTCTCATGAGTGGATTTCATAAATATCACAAAGATGTGTTCATGAGATAATCATCGGGATGATGATCATTAAAGCCATAGTGTGGGCAAAGAGGAAAGGGTTTTGCTCTAAACTTTTGAGCGATATAGAGGCATCTTGATGACCAACTTTGGTATAGTTTGCTTTCTTGAGTGAACTTACATATTGTAAGTGATCGAAGTTATGTGATCATCCTTTTGCGGATCATACAAAAAGGATTCTATGATGAGTCAATGGTATGGTGGTATAGTGGCATAGATCACATACGCTTGGGTTTGGTGGTGGCTTTTGACTTTGAGGAACTAAAGGAGGTCGACTTAGTTTCTTGATTGATTCGAGGACTTTTCGATGGATTCCATCTTATCGGTTAGCTTCCTCACAAGTTCGATCGATTCTTTGAATTTGGTCGACTTCGATGGGGACAGAGGATGTGGAAGTCTCGGTGGGGTAGATTCTTGTTGAATTGGTTTTGATGGTCTTTTAGGATGGTTCTACCAAGCATGAGACCTTTCTTTTGGTGAGTGTGGATTGAATTGTAATGGAGTAAGCTCGAGCTAGGAGCGGCACCACGAAGAGGTTCTAGGGGTGGAAGTGGTGCTTAAGATTACGCTTCAGACTCGGAGATGTGTTCAAGACTACCGGGCACATCGGGAGTCCAAGCATGCTCTTTAGAGCTTGACTTTCGTGTTTTAGAATTCTTCCAAGATCGAAATTTGGAAGCTTACTCTCAGGATTAACTCGTTCAATCCAATCATAGGGCTTGGGAATGTTCAATGCATTCGTAATCATGCCACCAGACACAAATGGTTTGGGAGACTGGTCTTTGTTGTGAAAGTCAGGGATATGATCTTCACCTATGACTCTTTTTTTGCTACTGGGGGCTCCCACAGCATCAAAGACTCTTGGATTCTTAGCAGTCCAACTAGCAATGATATCCTTTTCTTTCTTAAGTTCATCTTGAAGAGCACGATTTCTTTTAACTAATTGGTGTTTTGAATTTGCAAAGTGATAGCCTCAAGCTTATTTTGTTTTAAAAGAAGCAGTTCATCCCTACACTTGTTTAGTTCAAAACTTAGCTTGTTGTATTTTGAAGAAAGATTTAATCTTTGCTCTTCTACAAACTAAAGGTCAACATTGATATAGTTCATATAGGACTGCCAATCAGAGTCGTCATCCATAGAAAGTAAAATGTTTACCATCTTCATTGTGATATTGACCCACTCTCCATTCCTGGCATGATTCTTCCCAACAGCTAGCTTGTCCTCTTTCGAGAGGGCCATCGATGCTCGACATGCACCATTTCATCATCGATGAGGCGGCTCTTCATCCCGGTCGAAGGTTTCAAAGAACAAGGCCTTTGTTTTACCCGCATGCATTTAACATTGTTTGTTGTTTCGAGGATGGCCTCAAGCAATGCAAGCTTAGCTTTGACTTTCTGTACTTGGCTTCAAAATCCACGGTTTTGTTTTGATCATATTTGTTTTGAAATTTTGATGAGGTGATAGATTTTGGTTAAAATTTGCTAAAGCTCGAGGACCGATTTGACCTCGATGGTTTATAAGAGGTTCGAAATTGTTTTGAAAAATAGTCTTCGCAAAATGACCTCTTTGTGACACTTAAAGCATTCGGTGTCCTCATTTGCTTTAGCATTTGAAAACCTTTGTTTCTTTTATAAACCTCCGAGAGTTAGCAAGGAGTGCCCTTTCTGAAATTCAACGTTCACGTCATTTAGGTACTCCTCACTTGATCTCTCATCGGGCTCATCATCCGAATTTTCAAGGAAATCTTGAACCTCATTGTTAGAATAAAAAGCGCTTGATATTGGAGTTGAAGTGGTGGTCGGGGACTTCTTGACTTCGAGACTTCTTTAAGTCGTGGTATCGTCTGCTGATGAGGTTTTCCTCATAGACAAATTTCCCATAAATTTCGTGAAGCTCAAGATTCGGATATATGATTTGCATTCCTAAGTCCCGAGAGAAATTCAACCACTTCTCAGGGAGACTATTGACAAAACCAACATTGATTTCATGTTTGGACAACTTAACACCATCATTAGACAGTTCATTTAAAAGAGTTTTGTACCGGGTGTAAGTTTGGGACATAGTTTCTGAGTCCTTAGCCCTGAAGGTATTATACTCAAGTTTCAGGTCCATTATCATGTTTTCCATGGTATCAGATGGGCCTTCATGACTGTGGACTAAGTCATCCCAGGTTTGGTTAGTTGTACTACAACTTATAACCGACCGTAATATCATCGTGAAGACATGATATAATGATACTTTTGAGTCTTTGGTCTTGGTTGACCACTATTCTCTCATCACGAGTTCATCGAGCTTGTGTTTAGGCAAACCTTCGATCTTTGGGATAAATGGACCTTCATTTATACACTTGATATAATAAGGTTCCATCCTAATCAAATAGCAAAGCATACGCTTTTTCCATTTGTTAAATTTACCAACTTCAAGTCTAGGGGAAACAGCTGAATAAGCTCCACCCTTTTTGTCGACTAGTTGGGGTACATCAATTTCAGCCATAAGGATCCTAATTTACAAACATTTTAGAGCGGCTTAAAAAAGGTTTTATAATCAGCCTCGCTCTGATACCACTTGTTGTTCCCTTTTCACTATCGTAAAAAACATTTAAGTATTAAAAAAACAGATAATAGTGAATCAATGACTGAAGTAAGATGTAAGCAAAACACACTGATAAATTTTCAACATAATATTCTTTATTAGAAATCAATCAAAAGAATACATTACCCAAGTACTTATGGAATAGTACTTGGGATTGAAATGACAAGGGTTGGTACTCCTCACTAAGTTCAAAGCTAAGTCCGAACACAACTACTATGGAACCACCGAGCTATCTCGGGGACTGAGTTGTGTTGGAGGAGTGAAAGATGACTTGTGTGTGTGTGTGTTTTACAATTCACAAGCTTGAATCTTTCACTCCATCTCTTATGCTATTTATACAAGTATGAGTTTTAACTCTTTCCTAAGTGACAACCGACAATTACGTAAGACAAAATCTTGATGTATTTTGTCTCTCATTCTAAAGACTATATTAAGTAAGAGACAAGGTCGCTTTAGGAAGTCGGTGATGACACCGAGCACGATAGTTTTCATTCGGGAAAGTTGACTTTGGTGATAAGGACTTCGTCTTATCGATTCAAACTTATCCCGCCTTATCCCGCTCATTCTTCGCCTTCATATCCATACATCTTCTACTTCAGGTTTGTCTTGATGTAAGTAGGCGATGAGGAGTTTAGGATTCAATGAGATATTGTCATCACCACCGAATCCACCATCTTCTTCTTGACTCGTCTTCACCCTTTAAGTTCCGCCTTCGAGTGAGAGACTTCTTCTTCGCCTCTTCTTGAGTATCCCAAGATGGCTCACTCGAGACTATGCAATCGGTGACCTTATAGTGTTTAACGGACTAAACACTTAGGATATTTTCTATTCGAATCCTAGATTAAGGGGTTTGGGTATTCTTGAACCCAATGAAACTAAACTTAAAATTGGAAAACTATTTAACCCCCTTCTAGCTTTCCACAATTGGCATCAAGAGCTAGGTTTACAAAAGTTTTAAAGTAAATCGTATTTTAAAACTTTTCGATCACATTGAGTTTTGAAAATTATAAAGAAGGGAATCTATGCACCGACCTCCACTACTTGAGACAAATGGTTTTATTTATTGGAAGAATAGATTCAAACTTATGTGAAGTCAAAAGATATTGATCTTTGGTACATCATTGTTTAAGGTGATTTTCAAGGCACTACAAAAGATGATAAAACCGACAAACAAGTAAATATCCCTCATGATCGCCTCTCCGACAATCAAAGAAAAAGCTTTCCAAAATTAGTGAAGCTAAAATGGTTTTATATAATGCTTTACCCAAAAAGGAATTTGAAATAATTTCTATGCTTAAAACCTCTAAAGAAATTTGGAATTCTTTAGTTGTAACTCATCAAGGAAATCAACAAGTTAAAAACAACAAAATAGATTTATTTGTTCAACAATATGAACAATTTTCAATATCGGATGAGGATAGTATAGATAATTCTTTTGCTAACTTTAATACTATTATTACCTCATTACAAGCACTTGATGAGTCTTTTCTAGCCGTAATCATGTCGGGAGATATCTAAATGCCCATCCAAGTGGAGATCAAAGTGACGGCCATTGAAGAATCCAAAGACTTGTCAATTCTCACTCTCGACGAACTCATAGACAATCTAAAGGTATATGAGCTTGTCCTCGCTAAAGACTCTGAAGCCTCAAAAGAAAAGAAAGAGAAGCACAAATCTCTTGCCTTAAAAACCAAGAAAGTCTCAAGTGATGAAGAAAACTCTTCTTCGGAAAGTGATGACGAAGAATATGTCATGGCGGTAAGGGATTTCGAGAAGTTCTTTAGAAGAAAAGGAAGATATGTCAAGCAACCATATGACGACAAGAAGGGGTTCCGGAAAGGCAAAGACGACAAGAAAGAAAGGGATGAACGCGCATGTTTTAAATGTGGGGACCCTAATCACTTTATTAGTGAGTGTCCCAAATGTGACAAACAAAAGGCGTTCGTAAGTGGTTCGTGGGGAATGAGTCAGGAGGAGAACGAAGAAATTTGTCTCATGGCAAATGACTCAAATGACGTATGTCCTAAATCTCTTTATTATAGTAGCTCATCATTAGATGATGAATCATTGCTTCGTGAATATGATAAACTTTGCAAAATTAGTCTAAAAGTAATTAACAAAAATAAGATTTTGAAAAACATAAATGAACGTTTGGAAAAAGAAGTCATTGAGTTAAAAGATAAATTAAAATATTTAGAAAAAGGGAAGAAAGTAGATGGGGAATGTGAGCTTTGTGTTCAACTTCAAACGTTAGTTGATAATCTTGATTCCAAGATTGCTAGAATGAGTACTAATACTCTAGATATAATACTTGATAGTGTTAAAACATGAAACAATCAAAAGGGTTTAGGTGTACAGGAACTTAATGCATCAACTAGCGAGATTAAAGAAACACAATTCATCAAAGCAATTGAAAAACAAGCTACTGTAGTCATGGATCCCACGGATCCCTTGAAAAAGGAATCGTCTAGTGTAAAACCAGTGATCCGTGGGTCTATACCAGCAAACAGTAGAAATAATGTAGCTACCTCATCTAGAACCGACTTTGTTATTGTTAATAAGAAGAAACCAACCCATGTTACTATTAGAAATGTCAAACAACCACCTCCACTAAAACAAAATCAAAGTTTATGAGAAACAAAGGTCCATCGTTTTCTAAACCAAACACATTTATGAGAAGACCAAATAATTTTTATCCGAGAAGTAACCACCATCAAATGGGATGAAATCCTAATGTACAAAATGGTTTTTCATTTCAAAACTTTTCACCATGGAATGCTTTCTCACCTTTTCCATATATGCCTAACATGAATGAAATGTATAACACTAATGGACCCATGAACAAATGGGGACCAAACTTTTGAGTTAATTGCTTTCTAAGGTGTGCTTAAAGGTCGACCTAGATCCGGATGAATGGATCAAGGATAGCGGGTGCACGAGGCACATGACCGGTAACAAAGATTTGTTTCACACATACGAATCTTTCAATGGTGGAAATGTGGTATGTGGTAATAGCAAGAGCAAAATCATCGGTAAAGGTACAATTTCTCACAAATCTTTAACCATTAACGATGTGTGTCACGTAGAAAACCTAAACTTCAACCTTCTAAGTATAGGACAAATATGTGATAAAAAGTGCAACGTACTTTTTAGTGAAACTGGTAGTAAAATATTGAAAAACGGTATTACTATAGGAAGAGGCATTAAAAAATATGGTGTTAGGATTTAGAAAATCCATGTAAAAGTGTCGATCACCCCAACATTTGTTTAGCATATTACAGCTCGTAGACATAACAGTATATTAGTTAGATTACTAGTAGTATAAGTAACACCGTCGAAGAAGGACTGGTCTTTACCCACTGTATGCCTGATCCACATCCCAAAGGAGGGCGTAGTCATTTGTATAAATAGCCCTCTCCCCACAAGGGAGAGGGTTGGATGTTCAGTTGCTAATCTAACCTTTCATTTGGATTTTATCTCTCTAGAACATCTCACTTTATCTCTCTAAAACTCATATTATACGCCCCATAGATTTGTGTGATTGTGTGTTTATAAAAACCAATATGTTACAAATGGTATCAAGAGCCATGGTTTGATCACTCATCTTTCATGTTCTTGGATTTCTAGTGGTTTTCATAAGGTTTTTGGGTTTGAATGAGTTTAGAGTAGTTTTCATCATTTGGATCATTTCTTGTGTTAAAGTTTGAATTTTGATAGTACTTTTGTGTTTAGAATCATTATAAGTGTTTAGGTTTTGGTTTGGAAGGCTTGAATCATCGTGTTTGGATCGTTTTTGGATTAAAAAGTGTTGTTTTTGAAAGTTTTAGGTATGCGATTTGAGTCTCGAAAAGAATTTCTTCTATGCGGTTTGTCCTAAAAACTATGCGATTTGTCTCGAAAATGAATGCTTGTTGAAGCGGTTTGTCATCATTTGTATGTGATTTGTCATATTTCGTGAAGCGATTTGACTAGAATGCGGTTTTTCTATTGAGACAAAACGACAAGAAAGGACAAAGTAGTGGAAGTAGTGGGTGTACTTATGTACTATGTGATTTGTCAGTTTATGCGGTTTGAGTGTTATTCGTTTTGTCAGCTTAAGCGATTTGTCTCTTAAGCGATTTGTTAAGTAAGCGGTTTGAAACTTAAGCGGTTTGTCTGGAAATCGATTTGAGTAAGAAGCGAGTTGTCTAAAGCGGTTTGTCAAAAGAGGACTGCTAGAAGCGGTTTGTGCTTAATAGTCTGATATTTTACTGAAAATTAAGACTTGACATCTGATATTAACACAATGTCTTACACCACTGATCCCGTAATCTCTAATGTGCTCAAATTATATGATATTGTGGACAACAAAGAAAGTATTAGTTACTCTGAAAGATTAACCATGATTGATTTAACCAAGGATGATTTGAGATCTTCATACTCTTAGTCCAATAAGAAAGAATTGCACCTACTCTTGCTACATAATGCCATGTAAAAGGAATGCTGCATTGAGACATATCAGCAACTTTACTCTCACCTCATGTTACTTCTACCCATAACAATGGAACGAACATGTATTGCCCTCTTCCGTCAGGACTTATCCACATTAATAGGAACTTTGTTGTTAAATTTAGAAAAATTGGAGCTACAACTTGACAAAGAAAAGGTTCAAAAGGATGGTTCCAGTGCTGCACTTCAAGTAATCTACAAACAATTTCAGTCATTCATCAGTGGGGAATATTCATCAGATTATGATCAACACATGACTGAAAGTTCTTTCAAAAGACACACTGGGATGGAAATCCATGAGTTCATTGAGACATTAATCCATCTTATGGACAATGTGAAGAAGTACATTAAGGAAGCTACCCAGAACTGTGATTACATGAATGAATGTGAGATGCAGTCAATAGAGAGGTGTGATGAGTTGGGAAACTTATTAGTCGAATCATCGGGTATTGTTGAAGTCAAAATGACAGACACAACAAAAATGGATGCAACAAGATGTTCAGAAACTCTTGCCTCACAAAAGGAGGATGCCGAGTGCAGAATGGTGAATGAACAAGCATTGGGTGCAGAATCTTCGGTAACTATTATTAATAATCCATCTGTGTTTAATTCTGTGCAAACTGATGACCTTACAGAACAAAATGCTGATGAATGTTTTGTAACTGAGGCTGAGTCAAAGATAAAACATATCATGACTAATAACGTGGTTGATAAAAAAAAATTCAACGAACTTTCAAACAAATACTCAATTCTTGAAAAACATTGCATTTCTCTGGAAATTGCAATACAACGAAAAGAAGAAAGTTTTCAAGCTACAAAACCATGCATAAATCCGGAATTCCCAGAATTTCGTGAATTTTTTTAAATCAACCAGTTAAAAAATCAGCTTTAAGACAAAGACTCAACCATATGTAATCTGAAAAAACACATCTCAGACAAGCATAAGGAAATTAATATGAGTGTAAACAATCTTGACATTGAGGTCAGTGATACCATTAAAGCTAGGAATGATGAATTAGCATTATGTGTGGCCAAATTATTAAGAGAGAATGAGTCTTTGAGAAAGATTCACTTAGAACAATGTGTCCCTGCTAAAGAAGATAGAACTAAGTCTTTAGATCAAACTAGCTCTTTGTTAGCAGACATTGAAGTTCTCAAAGCTCAACTTCAGGATAAGAGTTTTGCCATAGTTGCCTTAAAAAATGAGCATAGAAAAATTATAAGGAAGGGTGTGAACAATAAGTTTGCAAAACCATCAACCTTGGGGAAGCCAGTTTCACACATCACTAAAGAACGGTTTGTAGTTAGGCAGCCTAATGCATTCATATCTGAAAGATCTAAACCCTCAAAATTAAGGCTTGCCTCCCAAGTTGATGAGAACACAGTTTTGTCAAAACCAGTCACTTCACTAACTCATTCCGATAAAATGAAAGACAATGCTCAGGTTAAAGCTCAAATTTCTAAGACCAAGGATGTAAGAAGATTATCTAGTGCACTTAAGAAGTATCATAAGTTTGACCACTCCCCTAAGAAACCAGTTAACAGCAAAATGTCTAAAACTAAGAATAGGGAAATGGTTACAACTTCTACTGTGACTAAGGGATCTAACACTCCTAGTTCTTGTCTTAATTGGATGCCTACTGGTAGATATTTTAAGAAGAACATTGAATCCAAATGGAATCAAACTCCTAGCTCCTGTCTTAAGTGGATGCCTACTGGAAAAATCTTTAAGAATGTTGGATTTAAGTGGATTCCCATCAGAATACTGGCCACTAATGACATTCCAAAGGCTGACTGTAAAACATGCAAAGGACATGATATTACTGCTACTAACCCATCTAAATGCAATTCTACATGTGCTATTAGCGTAGATATTCATCAGTCTTTTTTCAAGTACAATGCTCAATTCAATCATGAACATCATGACTTGGTTTCCAACTGAATTGAAGTCTATTCATTCGGGAATTTCAGCTTGTCAGAATTGATTTGCAAGCACTATGACTCCTGATCATCTCTACTCAGGACTCGTACCTCATCTATTGACGGGTAATCCAAAATTTTTTTATAGATACATACATATACAAGATATCTCATTACAATTCCTTAATATCCATAAAAATTTGAAAAATTAGAAAATTACAAAAAATGATTCAAAGACATGTCTTCTGGTACCGATAACATCTACGGTCCTAGAAATGTCATTCAATAATGACACGGGTCTTTGGATGAAGTTCGAACAGAAGTTCAACTGTTTTTTTTTAAACATGTCTATCTTTCATCTACACTCACATACCTATGAAGCTTTGGGTTCATAAATGGGTTTAAGTCAATCAATGATCACTCATTTATATTCATGTCACTGATTGGAGGGGAGATTTAATTTCATATTGCTATTCCTGTCTGTCAAGTCATCTCTGCATGATTGCATCTATATGATTTCTTGAGATATGCATGTGATTTTAAGTAGCTAATTGGTGCAAAAATTCTTGCTCTATACATGTCATTATGCCTCCTGCATTATTTGCACTGTCTGAATTGGATTGTGTATCTATTGTATGCATTTATCATGAGTAATATGTCCATTAGGATTTGTATGGTCTTTGAGTATGTTACATGTTACTTGGAGGGATAGAATCTGCCAAATAATGTTGAGATAGATGTTGTGTGTACGAGGTTTGTCTAAATTAATATGTGGAATGTGGTTTGTCTTGACCAAGAGGTGCATGCGTTTTGTTTAAATCAAATATGTCTTATGCGGTTTGTTAAGTCCATGTGTTCAATGCGATTTGTCAAATCACAGGGACTAAACATGTCAAAAGTGCAATCTTGGTGTTGGGTATATAAAGATGCGATTTGTAATATTGGTCAAACTTAACTAAACCTCAGTCAAACATATCATATTTATCTCTAATCTCTCTTCAAAGCGACTTGATAAAACGTGCTCACTTGTGGTATGATTTAACACTAAGACCTACATCTAATTACTAATAGATCATCATGTACACACAACTAATTAACATCTTCTTTGCAGATTCCCTCTCTCTTATTCCTCTCGTTAATTCCATCTTCTAGGTTTGTTTTTTCGTTACTGTGTTTACTATATGGGTTTAGATTGGAATATGTAGAGGTTTATGTGTTTACTATATGAGTTTGTCTCTCCTTTAAGCTTGCGTGT
Organism: Chrysanthemum lavandulifolium; assembly: GCA_022545495.1. Lineage (NCBI taxonomy): Eukaryota > Viridiplantae > Streptophyta > Magnoliopsida > Asterales > Asteraceae > Chrysanthemum > Chrysanthemum lavandulifolium. The sequence continues at coordinate 89,857,014 of CM040240.1, forward strand.
CCCTTAGAGTGGATTTGGGTTAAATTGGATGTAGAGATTTGGTTGACTATAGTGAGTTGCGTGTATGATTAATTTGTGTGTTTATGGTACATAAATGTGGAATTTTTATGCCTGTAGTTTGTGTGGATTAAATGATGATCATATATGTTGATTCTCGTATTATATTCTTGAAAGCGATTTGAGAGATGTTGCTTGGATGTGTCTTGTCTTTTAAGATTCTTGAATGCGTTTTGTCTTGTATATTCTTGAAAGCGAGTTGTCGTTTAAAATAATTGATGCGATTTGTCGTTTCAAATGTTTAAAGCGGTTTGTCTGCTTATATTCCTTATGCGTTTTGTCATATGCAACTTGATGAATGCGATTTGATATATGCGGTTTGTCCCATGCGTTTTGACGTGTGTGGTTTAGTGTATGCGTTTTGACATATGCGACTTGATGAATGCGATTTGTCCCATGCGTTTTGACGTGTGCGGTTTGTTGTATGCGTTTTGATATATGTGACTTGACCATAGCATTTTGACTTATGCGTTTTTACATATGCGATTTGTCCAGAACTTTGACCAATGCGGTTTGATGCATGCGTTTTGACTCATGCGACTTGGCTAACTATGCGGTTTGACCCATATGACTTGTCTCTATGCGATTTGATCTTAAGCGATTTGTCCATATAATGATTAATTTTATGCGATTTGTCTTATATGCTGATTAACTTGTATCCATCATTATACTTCCTTGGTCATTGTGTGTTGATCGTATACTTGCTATGTCTTTGTGCATTTAACCATCATTTACTCTCAATTCTCTATGATGTTTATGTGTGTCCATTGCGTACTATGCCTTTGCCTCATTAATATCATGTTCACTAATATGTGTATGCTATGTCATAAGCTTGAATTACTAATTTAGTGACTAAGATATTTTGTTGCAATAAGGTTGATCTGCTGACCTTGTCTAACATAACAAATTTCCGAATATTATTGTTGAATGTGTGCTCTACAGAAATACAATTGCAGGCACCACATCTTCTGAGAATCTTGCTACCGCTGCACCACCCACTATACCTACTGATGAGGAAATTCTTCCGTATGAGGAATGGGTGACAATAGCAAAAAGCAACTTCTTTGTGGATGTGGAAAGAAACCAACCTAATCCCATCTACCAAATAGCAATTGATCTTTTGAAAAACACCAACTTTTTTGGCGCCTTAACCATGCGGTGCACAATTCCTTCAATATATCTGCAACAATTCTGGAATATTGTATCATGGGATAAGATCACAGCTGCATACACTTGTAAACTTGAAGACAAGTGGTATGACATTACCGCGGAGACTCTCAGGGAGGCTCTTCAAATCACACCAAGAGACCCCGCAAATCCATTCGTCACTCTACCTACAGCTGAAGAGCTAATGGACTTTGTTGAAGAATTAGGATATCCAGGAAAGATAACAAAGGTCTCGGCGGTCATCACCAATGAAATATATCATCCATGGAGAGCCTTTGTCACCATTCTCAACCTTTGCTTGACAGGTAAGACTTCAGGGTTTGAGAGAGTAAGGGCTCCAATTCTACAAATTTTGTAGGGGATAGTTAAAAGGGTTAACATTGACTTTGCGGAACGCATTTGGGAAGAATTCTCCTTGGCTATGGACACCTTCATCACTGATAAACAAAATTTTCTGAATCAAGTCAAGGGAAAGAAAACCAAAGACAAGAGGGTGATTCCCAGCATAAGGTTCTCGAAATTGTCCAGCACTTGCAGCAGAAACATCAGTTTTCTCCAAGAAGTGAGTCAGCTCTCCATTTAGCCGGCGATGAATTTGTTCTTGGTAGCTTGAAATTTGTTGCCAAAGGATTGAACAAAGAGGTTTTTGGAATGCCAATCCCTGAAGCACTTCTCACAGAAATAATTAAGAAAGCCGACTACTTCAAGAAATATATGAAAAAGGCATCAGGCACGACTGTTGAAGACACACCCAATCCAGCTCCCTCACCATCCAAATCAACAAAGTCTGTATCACGAACCAAATCATCCTCAAAGTCAACTTATGCAACCCTCCCTAAGAAAAGGCAAGAAAGGTCAGAGTCTGCTGATTCACCATCGCAAAAGCAGAAAAAGAGAAAGAGAGACGCGAAATGGGGAAAGGAAAAGGGTCCAAGGTACCCGAGAAAGAGATGACCTTAATGGATGAAGACGATGTTGCGCTCCAACAAGGCATTCAAGAGAGCTTGCAAAGTCTTGAGGTGTCTCAGAGACAACCAAGGAAGGGGGTTATGATACAGGAACCAGAATCTGTACCACGTCAAACCACTCCCGTTGCACAAGGCAAAGGAAAAGGGAAAGCTGGTGAAGAGGTGGAGCAAGCTGCTCAGATGTTGTTGACTATCTCCACTCCAACTCCAAAGACTACAACGTAATTTGAGCTCAAGAGAAGAAGTGTTGAATCATCTTCTGCACAAGAGCAAATTGGAGTGGAAAAAGAAGTGTATGTTACACTGGAGGACACTCTTGACTCCAGTGACACCCAGTCAGAAAGCCACGAATCAACCTCGACAAAAGTGTGATCGAGACTTCTACGGGGCTGCACTGCAACTGGAAACCAAACCGAGCAAATGGATACTGACAGGCAAGGCACAGAGGTAGGGGGAATGAATTGCTGCAAGAACCACACTCAACTCTTCAGGAGATTCTAAAGCCAAGATCTGAGAAACACGTGCGTTTTAAAGAAGCAAACGTGTCAACAGGATCCCTATCTTCTCTGAAGAACCTTGATGCAGACATAACCTATGGTGACCAATTCCTCAAGGACAAGCCCTCAGATGCTGAGTCAGACAAATAGAATGATGAAAAGGAATAGGTTCAATCTATGTTCTCAGTCACCATCTAGCAGGATACATCAACTGTTCCTCCTATGTTGGCACCAATAGTCTCTACATCAACCGTACTTCCACCGCCTGTTCCACTTCTATCAACCGTACTTCCACCACCCGTGTCCTCTGATACAACAACAACCATCCATCCACCAGTCGTCATTGTTAAAGACTCAGTCACACCACCAACATCTACACCTCCCATCAAGACAGCGGAGCAACTTCTTGATGAAGCACTAAAGCGAATCGAAGCTCTCGAGAAGCACCGCCTGCCCGAATCAGTCAATCACCTTGATCGTCGTCTATCCAAGTTGGAGAGGTTCAATTTCGATACCGAAGTAATCAATGCCATTGAAGCAGAAGTTAAGGACGCAGTTGAATGGGTAATGAAACCTCCACTTCATAAAAGATTCATGGTTCTACCTACTTCGGATATGAGATCAGTCCTCTTCGACAGAATGTTTGAAACAGATGAGCATAAGGACGAAGTTCACATGAAGTTGTATGAAGCTCTCCAGAACTCTATCAATCATGATAATCATTTGCAGTTCTTGGAGGATATTCGTGAAAGAGGGGGAAAGAAGAAAAGGAGAGTGGTTATGCTTGAATCCATGACTGGAGTTCCTAAACCACCACCTCCTCTTCCTCCAACTGGTGGAGCTCGGTCGTCTGGGATAGGTAGATCATCTGGGACAGCTGAAACTCAAAGGGCAAATCCACCAACACCACCACCAAAACCTTCAAACCAATCTGGGTCATCTGCCGGGCAAGGGTCTCAGAAGACATCTAAAACCTTACCCTATGCAGCATGGACTACGATTGACTACCGATTCACACCTACTTTCACCAAAATCCCAGAAGAGCAGGCAATGAATGAAGAGTCCTATGATGTTCAAAAATCAGATTCAGAGGATGATGATGCCACTACAAAACACATTCCCAAGCCCTCAGATGATGAAGATTTATGGAATGCATACATAGGAGGAAAACACATCAAATCTTCCAGGACTGCACCTTCTAAAGACATAACTCAAAGCTGGTGGCCCGAAGAACAACCTGAATCTACTGAACCATCATGGGCCATTTCGGATTCTGATTTGGTTGTCCTTGACAATAACTGGGCAACCACCATTGCAGCCAACCATGAAGACCCTTCAGAAGAATCACTTTTGCACATTACTGGTGACATGGGAAGCTTCATTAAATGGTATTGTGAAAAGCAGGGAATCTCATCAATCACCCCAAAGGATCTTGAAGGGCCAGCTTATGAAATTGTTAAAGTCTTTCATTCTGATGTCGCTCATCTGCAATTCCAAATGGAAGAATGTCACAAGTTGTTGACAGATCAAGTAGATGATAATATCAGTCGATTCAACGTCAACAACCCTCTTCCTCTTGGTTGTGAACCCGGACAGAAGACCATTCAATCGAAATTCTTCTTCAATAAAGATCTAGACTATCTACGGGCTAGTACTCAAGGAAGAAGACATGCCTTATCAATTTCTAAGATGAAGGCGGCAATTTATTTAGATCCAGGTATTGAGCAGATGGTACCGGACCAATTCTGGACAGACAAAGAATACGAGTATGACATTGCTGCCTCATACGATATCTCTCATTGGTGGTTCAAAAAGAAGAAATTTTACATTGAAAGACATGGTGCAGAAAAGAAGTGCAGAGCTGTTCGATCCAAGCTACGAATTCTAAGTGTGGTCAGCGTGGAAATCTTCCCAATTTATGGTTATGATTATCTGAAGAAGATTGTTCTCAGACGAGCTGACATGAAAGACCATGTAATTGAAGAAAAAGACTTCAAGCACTTGTTTCCAAGTGACTTTGAAGATCTGTACCTATTGAACCTCCAAGACCATCTTGACCATCTGCCCATTCGTGAAAAGAAGTCTCTCGCTGCTGCTGTCAATCTATGGATAAGGGGGTTAGTGATACGACAAAGAGTGGGCGACTTTCAGCTTTGAATGGAAAGCTACCACACTCAAGTCAATATCACTCAAAGCCACAGGGCATGAATTCAAACACGACTACTCAGTGATTGACACTCCAAGAGCAGTTGTCTTTACATACAAATATGGGTCAAGAATGCTACTGAGTCTGTGTGAGCTTTACGAATTCAGTGATGGTACGCTAAAGGTGGTTGAAGAAGAATTGGATTCTAGGGTTAAGGAGTTTAAGTTAGAGATGAGGTCGGGGAACAACGCGAGGTTTTGGACGGAACAGGATGTGAAAAGGTGTGAAGATTTCATTGCTGCTATCGGACGAAGACTTAAGACAAGAAAGATATTCTGCAGCCTTGAAAGTTTTGTGGGAGGGAGAGTTTGTGAAGGACACTACAAGCTACTACAGAGAACAGAATGATGATATCTTCTCATAGTAGCTATTTTGTTTAACTCTCATGTGTAATGTGATGGTTGGACTATGAACAATAATAACTATAATGCATATAGTATTGATAGGTTATGTCTTGTAGCTTCCCTCTCTTTCTTAAGAGGGAGCATTGTAGTGTTTCGTTTCAGATCAAATAAAACTGGACACATTTTTCTCCAACAAGGTTTTTACATATTTAGATCACTTGAGATCCAAAATCTCAAAGGATTTGAAATTTTTGATCAGGGGAGAAAATGTGATATAAATATGCAATCAGATAAAATGTGATCTTCAAGTCTCAATAAATTGGCATCTCTTCCCATATATGCTATAACTTTTCGTATATTGAAGCACATATTGAGGGGGAGCATTTCAAAAATTATACAAAACTATCAAGGTACTAAAACATAATATTCTTTTCATAAAGTACCTTGATTGAAATTTTAAATGGTTTCATTGGCTACTATGATCGTGAAATTTGCTTCATATCCCCTTGTAAGCTCTAAACTGTATTAAAATTCTTTTCGATTATCGATGCACACATAAAGGGGAGCAATCAAAAGAAAATCTCATCCTTTCCCAAAATATTTAACTCAAAGTGTTCAAAATATTGTATTTGATCGGGGAAGTGATGATGATATTTTTAGAAAATGATTAATCAATGATTGGATTTGTTAATCTTAATCTAAGATTTCAAAGTCCTCTTGCCTCCACGTGCTAAAACATTTTCAAATACTTAAAGCACATGTTGAGGGGGAGCTTTTCTAAATATCAAAAACAGTTAAGGTACAAAATGCTTTGATTTTATGTCACAAGTACCTTGATTGTTTGTCAAATAGTTTTCAATTGTTTCGAGAAGGAAAGAACAATACCAAAAGACCGACCAAACTTACTTTATGCACGAAGATATAAGGATGGTTAGGTTAGGTATTAGTTCCCACGATCCCGCAAGAGCCGGGGGGATCTACCCAGGGACAATCCACTAGATAGTGTAGAAGTCCTTAGGTATGATGAAAAAAGGAGAAAGGTGAGATATGGGAAGAGTGCGGACTGAGATAGAGCTAGAACTGGAATAAACCCAACAAGGTTCCAGTTATGAAGTCTCGGTAAGCACTGAAGGGGTTGAAGAATGAAAAAGAAGTGAAATGAGAAAAGGGTGAAAAGAAATAGCCCTCCAATAATTCAACCTTAGGGCAGAAACCGGGTTCAATTCATATGCTAATGGTTGTTACTAAGGTAACGTTGGTATTGAAGACAAGACGTCATGGGCCCAGTGACGCACTGCACCTAAACTTCCCAAGCTACTCAAGTTCCTCTTAAAAGGACTTGTTTCATTCTCACGGGGAACCTACATAATCTATCAACTATCTCCTAGAGATTGTTGATATTGAAGAAGGAGACCCTCTCCCTAGTCTCCGGCATAGGAACCAAATGTGCACTATTGAGTCTAGAGCCAAGAGATCATCAATAAATCTCATTAGGACACATTTAATGAAGACTCACTGTTTCACACAATGTGGAAAGTGAGAATATATTTTAAGAGTCCTACGCATTATCCTTGTGGTATTGCCAGAACATCCGAGTGATATGTTAACATATTCATAATGAAGATGGAAAGCCTTCTAGAGCCAACATCAAACAAGCTCTTGGTAGGTAGCATGTGAGATCTATTCAATAGATCAACCATGTGACAACTGGACAGAAACGATGGGGCGATTCACACTTGAATCAATCCTGGTTAAGGAAATGGATTGACGGATACCTTTGAAAAACCGGTCGTTGTGCTCAAAATTCCTTTCTCTAGCACATCGACCGTGTATTATGCCTTCAAAATCAAAAAGGTATTGATGATTGAAATTTGATTTCTCATATAAAACCTTCGTCGTATTGCAAAACTCTTTCTTCAAGCAATACGCGATTGTTTTCAAATCATTTTTTAATCAATCAGTAAATCTCAATTTGCTGGTTCACTCACTCCGTGTTGTCTTCTTTGAGACATTCCGATTCGAGAACGGCTAGAGCAGTTGCGAAACCCTATCAAGGAGATTCTTCGGAATTATACCGATCACGAGCGATTTGTATTGATCAACAGGGAACCTTGGTTCTTGCAACCTATTCAACGAAAGTGATCAAAGACACTTTCGTGCTCTTTATTGCTAACTGTTGTTTGCAGAGATACCCGACGGTTGCAGCTGATCAGACTTAAGGCGTCAATCCCTAAGCCGCATGCTCACACAACACACTCACTTCTAAAGAAATATGATAAATGCACATCATCATCAAGTGGCTCTAATATTTTCACTCCATGCTTCTGTTACGCCGCTGCAAATATCATGAATCAACAAAAGCTTCCGCAACTCTGATAAGAAGATATCATGATCCAGAATGTGAGCATGTCAGTCCAAATGTCACAACTTCACATGTTGGCAATCCTACATCGGATGATCTGGAGATTATGTGTTGCAGATGATCTCAATTAAAGCTCATGATCACTTATTGAAGAATCACTCAAAGCCAAAGAATCACTACTACAATACAAAGTTAAAAGCTTGAGAAGCTACAAAGTCTACGAGCTCGAGCATTAAAGATTATAGATTAAGTGCTAGGACATTCAATGTAAATCTTGGGGTGACCTCCCTTAGGAGGAGATTGTTAGGATTTAGAAAATCCATGTAAAAGTGTCAGTCACCCCAACACCTGTTTAGCATATTACAGCTCGTAGACATAACAGTATATTAGTTAGATTACTAGTATTATAAGTAACACCATAGAAGAAGGACGCGTCTTGACCCACTGAATGCCTGATCCACTGCCCGAAGGAGGGCGTAGTCATTTGTATAAATAACCCTCTCCCCACAAGGGAGAGGGTTGGATGTTCACTTGCTAATCTAACCTTTCATTTGGATTTTATCTCTCTAGAACATCTCACTTTCTCTCTCTAAAACTCATATTATACGCCCCATAGATTTGTGTGATTGTGTGTTTATGAAAACCAATATGCTACATATGGAGTCTATGTCATTAAAATCGAAAATGAACCAAAAGACAAACTTTGTCTTACTTCTATGGATGATACTTCGACCTTATGGCATCGAAGATTGGATCACGCCAATATGCGACTTCTTCAATCGTTATCATCTAAAGAAGTAGTAAGAGATCTACCAAAATTAAAATACGAACATCATTTTTGTGATGCTTGTAACGTAGGAAATCAAGTCCATGCTAGTCACAAAGCTAAAAATATGGTCTCTACTACTAAGTGTCTAGAACTACTTCACATGGATTTATTTGGTCCATCCGCTATTCAGAGTTATGGAGGTAACTACTATACTTTGGTTATAGTTGATGATTACTATAGGTACATATGGACTAAATTTTTGAAGAATAAAACTAAAACGTTTGATTACTTTGAAATATTAAGTAAGAAAATCCAAAGACAACTAGGAAGTCCTATAGTATCTATTAGAACGGATCATGGTAGGGAATTTGATAATGAAGCGAAATTTGGAGCTTTTTGTGATGCTAATGGTATTACTCACAATTTCTCGGCTCCTCGCACTCCACAATCAAATGGGGTAGTTGAAAGAAAAGCAATACCCTACAAGAAATGAGTCGCACCATGATTAATGACCAAAATATTCCTTAAAAATTTTGGTGCAATGTCGTTGACACATCAACCTACATACTTAACGGAGTCCTAATTAGACCATTCTTAGGTAAAACTCCATACGAGTTACTTCGAGGCAAAAAGCCTACATTAGAACATTTTAGAGTCTTTGGTAGCAAGTGTTTCCTACTTAACACTAAATATTACCTAACTAAATTTGATCCTAAATCAACCGAAGGTATCTTCTTAGGTTACTCTCCTAATAGTAAAGCTTATGTTATATTAAATAAAGAAACAATGAAGGTTGAAGAATCGTTAAACGTAAAATTTGATGAAAGTCCACCTAAACCTACCCAACCACTTGTCGGTGACGAGATAATCGAAAGTGAAGCCATAGAGATCAAGGAAAATATAAATAAAGAAGATGAACCATTAAACAATGAAATCATCAATATTAAAGAGTCTAAAGATCATCCCGTAGATAAGGTTATAGGAAAGTTAAATGAAAGAACCTTAAGATCTCAAGTCCAAAACCAAAGTAGTTTATTTTATTTTGTCTCAACCATAGAACCTAAAAATATGCAAGAAGCCATAAAAGATGAAAGTTGGGTAATGGCTATGCAAGAAGAGTTAAATCAATTTATTTCTAATGATGTTTGGACACTCGTCCCTCCACCTAATAACCAAACCATAATTGGAACTAAATGGATACATAAAAACAAGTTAAATGCAAACGATGTAGTGTCTAGAAACAAAGCTAGACTTGTTGCCCAAGGGTATAATCAACAAGAAGGCATAGACTTTGATGAGACCTATTCTCCCATGGCTAGATTAGAGTCTATAAGAATAATTCTTGCTTATGCTTGTGCTAATGATCTTAAGCTTTTTCAAATGGATGTTAAAAGTGCTTTTCTAAATAGCTTTATTAATGAAGAAGTCTATGTAGCTCAACCTCCGGGCTTTATCGATTTCGAAAAACCTAAACACGTATACAAACTAAAGAAAGCTCTTTACGGTCTTAAACAAGCCCCAAAGGCTTGGTATGATATACTTAAATCATTTTTAATCAAAAATGACTATACCATGGGGTTAGTTGATAATACACTTTTCACAAAGAAAAAGGAATCACATATAATTATTGTTCAAATATACATGGACGATATTATATTCGGATCAACTTGTCAAGACATATGTGATGATTTCTCAAAAATCATGCATGATGAGTTTGAAATGAGTATGATGGGAGAACTAATTTTCTTTCTTGGTCTACAAATCAAACAACTAGAAGATGGTATCTTCTTTAATCAATCCAAATACATAAAAGAAATGTTAAAGAAATTTGGTTTAGAAGAGTCAAAACCCATAAGAACACCAATGTCATCCGATACTAAACTTATTAAAGATGAAGACGGTGAATCCCTTGATAACACAAAATACGGTGGCATGATTGGTAGTCTTCTCTATCTCACAGCTAGTCGGCCGGATATCATGTTTAGTGTTTGTCTATGTGCTAGGTTTCAAGAAGACCCTAAAACATCACATCTAGAAGCCATCAAAAGATATTTAGATACATTAAGGGTACGACTCAATTAGGATTATGGTATCCTAAGGGAACGGGGGTAGAAACTATTGTATATGCGGATTCTGACCATGCAGGTGATTATATTGACCGAAAGAGTACAAGTGATGTATGTACTTTTATGGGATGTTGTTTAACATCTTGGTTCTCAAAAATGCAAACGGCATTGGCCATATCAACAACCGAAGTCGAATATGTCTCCACCGGCAAAGCATGCCAACAAGCACTATGGATGATGTAAGATATAACTTTTCACATGCACATCAAACCATAACACAAAGTAGCATATAGATGGAATTCTAGAGAGAGAAAGTTAGAGGTTTAGGGAACTTAGTGAGAGAAAGTGAAAGATATATTATGAGCTCCAACTCTCTACCTTGGGAGGTAGAGAGTATTTATAGTCTTACATAAACGCCACACTTTGGGTCATGGATCGGGCATACTGATGGGTAAAGACCCGTCCGTCCTCCACGGTGTTACTTAACTAAATTACTACTTAACTTAAAAGAACTACGACTACGAGCTTTTAACGATTACATATACTTGAGGTGACCGACTCTTTAATACCGGAATTTCTAATTCCTAACAATCTCCCTAAGGAGGTCACCTCAATTATGTACCAAAATTACATTGAATACAAATAGATATTACATTTAACAATTGATCTTGCATTCTTGATGTAGTCCTTTGCTCCCGAGCTCGTAGTCATTGATTCTTTACATTGCATGTTTGGTTGTTCCAAGTGGAGGTCTTTCTTGATCCACGTGATGATAATTTTGAGCCATCATTTGAGATCATCACTATCAACAATCTCGAGACATCCATTGTGGTGTTGTGACTTTGGGACCGACATGCTCACATTACGGATCATGATATCTTCTCATCGAGTAACGGAAGCATTTGTTGAATCATGATATTGGCGCACAGAGCGAAGCATGGAGTGAAAATATCGAGACATTGATGCACTTATCATGATTTCTTTTGAGACGAATGTGTAGTGTGAGCATGCGGCTATGGATTGGTCGCTTCATTACGATCACCGCAAACGTCGGGTGTACTGTATACAACGATTATAATAAATCGCACAAAAGTGTCTTTGATCACTTTCGTTGAATTGAGGTACACGCCCACGGTTCCCGTTGATCAAGATAAATCCGCCTGTGATCGGTAGGATTCCTAAGAATCTCCTTGATGAGGTTTCGCGGTTGTTCTAGTCGTTCTCAAACCGAACGTCTCAAAGAAGACAACACGGAGTGAGTGAACCAAATAATTTTAAGTCCACCGATTGATGAAAAGAGATTTGAAAAACAATCGTGTATTGCTCAATAGAAATTGTTTTGCAATACATCGAAGGTTTTATTGAAAATCAATTTATCAATCATAAAAATACCTTTGGTTTGAAAAGTGAGTACGATCAATGTGCTAATGAAAAGAGTTTTAAGCACAAAGACGGGTTTTCAAAGGTATCCGTCAATCCATAACTCGAACCAGTTTGATTCAAGAGATTGAATCGCCCATTGTTTCGTTCGGTTGTCACATGGTTGATCTATATAATAGATCTCACACGCCACCTACCGAGAGCTTGTTTGATGTTGGCTCGAAGGCTTTCCATCTTCATTGTGAATATGTAAACACATCACTCGGATGTTACGCAATACCACAAGGATAATGCGTGGGACTCAAGATATAATCTCTTTCCACATTGTGTGAAGCAGAGAGTCTTCATTGAAAGTGTCCTAATGAGATTTATTGATGATCTCGTGGCTCTAGACTCAATTTGTGCATATTTGGATCCCGTGGGAGACTAGGAGAGGTCTCCTTCTTCAATATCAACAATCTCTAAGAGAAAGTCGATAGATAATGTCGGTTCCCGTGAGAATGAAACAAGTCCTTTTAAGAGGAACTTGAGTGGTTTGGAAAGTTGAAGTGCGGTGCGTCATCGGGTCCATGACGTCTTGTCTTCAATACCGATGTTACCATCGGTAGCATATGAAGTGAACCCGATTTACGCCTAAGGTTGAATTAATGGAGGCTATTTGTTTTCACCCTATTCTCATTCAATTCTTTTTAATTCTTCAACCCTTGATTGCTTACCGAGACTTCATAGCTAGAACCTTGTTGGGTTTATTCCGATACTAGCTCGGTCTTAGTCCGCACTCTTCCCTTATCTCATTTTTCTCCTTTTATCATCATACCTAAGGACTTCTACACTAACTAGTGGATTATCCTGGGTAGATCCCTCGGTTCGGCGGATCATGGGAACCAATACCTAACCTTATCATCCTTATATCACCGTACATTAAAGTAAAGTTGGTCGGTCTATTTGGTATTGTTCATCCGCCATTGGATCCAATAGAAACCATTTGAAAATCGATTCAGATACTTGTGATGTGTTATCAAAGCATTTTGTACTGAATTGTTTTGATATTTTAAACGAGAACTCCCCTCAACATGTGCATCAAGTATTTGAAAATGTTAAGCACGGAGGCAAGAGAAAGAATTAACTTCTTTGATTACCATTTTCTAAAGATATCAACATCACTTCCCATATCAAATCAAGTAGATATAGCATTTCCGGGAAGGATGAGGTTTCCATAAATTCGCTCCCCCTCAATATGAGCCTCGAGGTTAGAAAAGAGTTTTGCACATACTAGAGGGAACCTGCACATTGGGATGAATGATCACGTTTCAAATCAAAGGTTTAATATAGATGCTCCCCCTCAACATGTGCATGGAAAATTTGAAATCGTGTGTCACATGAGGGCAGGATAGCATGTACATCCGTTTATAACCATTTACCTGATTATCAGTTTAAATCTAATTTAAATCACACATTCTCCCCCGATCACAATTATCAAATCATTTAAGATTTGTGATCTCTTATAGATTTAAATTGATTTTGAAAGCTTTTAGGGAGAATTGTGACTTGATTATGAAAGCGTTTGAACTGATTTGATCGGATTTTAAGACTTTAAACTCCATTGATAAAACATGCATGTTTATCTTTTGAAAACAATTTAATGCCAAATAACTTTTTAATTTAATTGAAATCATTCTCCCCCTCAATCAATGACCTAGGTTGTTGATTGAGAGATAGAGATTTTGACAAATAAGTCCTGATGATTATCAAAAATAGAGATTGAGTTATTATTCAAAGCATTTAGTTTTCAAGAGATAAAGTTTATAGAATCGAGCATGGAATTTTGAAAACATGATAAAACATGGCTCGTTCTTTCTTTTAAAACCGGGTTATTGCACGAAAATGACAATAAACCATTTCTCTTTCTCCCAAAATTTTTTTTTTTTTTTTTTTTTTTTTTAAAGAATTCGAACAACATCTAAAGTCCGTGTCATTCTTTGAATGACAGCACAAAGACCGTAGATATTATCGAACCGGAAGAAACATGACAAAAATGACAATATTTTTTGAAGAATTTTCAAATTTTTCAAATTTTTATGGATTTTGAAAGTTTTATATTTTTCTATTTGATTTTTGAAGGTTTTATAATTTTGTATTTTGTTTTTCAAATATATATGTACAAGAGATAGATGAAGAAAGACCTTTACTCCTCGTCTTCCTCCTGAAGACGTTTGAGAGTTTCGGTTGAAGGCTTTTCAAACCAAGTCGTGGAAGAATAAACTCAAACGTTCTCTTGGAAGAGCTTTGGTGAAGATGTTCGCTAAGCGATATTCGAGACCTCACAAAATATAGTTCCACCACACCTTTTTCCACTTGTTCCTCGATGAAATGATGTCGAATGTCGATATGCTTTGCTCTTGAGTGTTGAACGTTGTTGCATGAGAGCAATAGCACTTTTATTATCACGAGACGGAGGGATTTTGTTGAATTCAAAGCCATAGTCGATAATTGAGATCTCATCCATAAGATTTGAGCACAACAAGATGACATGGCTATGTATTCACCTCTGTAGAGGAAATAGAAGTACTCATTTGCTTCTTTGAAGACCACTCACAAGCTTATCACCCAAAACCGAGCACCTCGGACGTGCTTCGACGTGTATCTTGACAACTTGCATGATCGGCATCCGCATAGGCCGTTAGTGACATACCGGTGTCCTTGGTACCAAAGTCCCATATTGATGGTTCCTTGGAGATACCGAAGACCCGTTTAATCGCTTCAAGGTGCTTTTAGTAGGCTTAGCTCGGTATCTAGCACACATGCACACAGAGAACAAGATGTCCGGTCTACTAGCGTGAGATACATCGGGATCCTATCATACTCCGATATTTTGTTTGGTTAATCATGATCCCCGAGAGGTCCTCATCTAGTTTGGTTCGGTCAATCATGGGGTGTCAACAGGTCACTTGAATCAAATCCAAATTTCTTTAAAATCTCTCATTGCATATTTAGATTGATTTATGAAAATGCCTCCGGACTTTGAGAAATTTGTAATCCCAAGAAAATGACATTTGTCCCATCATTGACATTTGAAACTTTGAACTCATTTCATTTGAAAACGATCACATTCCATTGGGTCGGTCGAGGCAAAATAATATCATCAACATAAATTTGAACATGAATCAAATGTTTGCTCGACTTCACGGTGAACAATGTAGGATCAATCGCTCCTTTGATGAATCCGGTTGATAGAAGAAACTTTGATGATGTATCATACCATGCCCTTGGAGCTTGCTTTAAACCGTAAAGAGCCTTCTTCAAACGATAAACGTGAGTCGGATGCTCTTGGTTCACAAATCCTTCAGTTGGTGGCGTGAGACGACTTCTTTAAGATCTCCGCTTAGAAATGCCGCCTTTACATCCATCGATAAACTACCATGTTCTTACTAGCAAGATTAGCCGAAAGATTACGATTGCCTCGATTCGAGCAAGCTGGAGCAAACGATTCTTCAAAGTCTATACCCTCCTCTTGACGATATCCTTTAGCAACTAATCGAGCCTTGTTCTTCAACACATCACCATGCTCATCAAGTTTTACTTTGAAGATCCATTTTAGAGCTATAATCATAGCACGATCTGAGCGGTACTAACTCCCATACATCAAGACAATCAAACTCATGAATTTCATCTTGCATAGCATTGAACCATTATCTTCATTCATAGCGGTTTAACATCTTTTGGTTCGATCTTAGATAGTACGGAGTTGAAGAAGCACCATAAGGCATCGGTTGCGAGTTGCTTCCGGGTTGATCTGAGACGAGAGGATTTCCAATGATGTTGTCTAATGGATGATCGTGAGTCCATTTTCCGAGGTGTTCATGTGGAATTTGTTGAGGAACCGAGGTAGTCGAGTCGTTGTCTCCTCAAGAAGATGGTTCGATGATGATTCGGGAGTAGCAAATATGTTTTCAAATGGAGCATCTTCGAGAGTCGCAAAGGGATTAACTTCATCATTGATGCGAAACATTTCCATGATGTACATTCAAGAATGATGATTTGTTGATGAGATCAAGGATCGCAGCGGGTGCTTCTTGACTTACGATATTGAGTCGATGGATTGACTTCATTCATCGGAATATGAGGATCCTCGTGGTAGGGATCGGCACCTCATTAGTAGTAGACTCATACAGTTCATCAAACATGGGATCAAACAATTTCTTTACATCATCTTGGATGGAGGTACATATGGAGTTTCTTGAGAGTAATTTGGAACAAGGATGAACCAATAGGACTGTTTTGAAGTGCGGGTCCCGAGTGGAGTGTCCAGAGCCATTTGACCGGTCGACTCATCAAACGTAACGTGAATTGTTTCCATGATATTTCGGGTTCTTTTGTTGTAGATTCGGTATCCCTTTTGTTTGATGCATATCCTACAAATACTCCAATGTCGACTTTAGCCCTAAGTTTGCCCAAGTCTTGACCTCATTAGTTGGATAACACAAGGCACCAAACACACGAAGGAAAGATAGATTAGGTTTTCTGTGTGGACAAGTTCATATGGAGTTTTTCCATGAATGGTGTGAATCGGGGAACGATTTTGTGTGTAGCATGCGATGGCGATTGCTTGCACTGGAGAAACATTGGAACCTTTGAGTAGATCGGCATTGTTCTAGCAACTTCAACAAGAGTACGATTTCGTCTTTCAACTACACCGTTCATTGTGGAGTTCGTGGAACACTTCTTTGATGGTGATTCCAACGCTTTCATAGAATTCACTAAGTTGTTTGTTGACAAACTCGGTTCCATTGGTCATTCGATAATTACGGCGGTTTTGTTTAGTCGAACTCGCGTTTGTTTGATGAGTTTGATGATGATATCGAAGTTTCATCCTTTGTCCTTAAGAACTTGACCCGGTGAATCTAGAGTAATCATCAACCACAACTAACACATATTTCTTCCCAAAGATGTTCGCACCTCATTGGTCCACATAAATCCATATGAATCATATGAAGAACTTCGTGACGAGTTAGTAGGTTTGGGTTTATGGGCATACTTCTTGCTTTTCCCAATTGACATGTTGAACAAAGATGATCCTTTTCATACTTTAGTCTAGGTAAACCTACAACTAAGTCCTTTACGGAAAGATCGTTGATGGTGCCAAGTTCAAGTGATTGAGACGACGATGCCATAACCATGACTTTGTTTTGAAGCCTTTGATAACAAGCGATTGGTGAAGCTCTCATCATGTCATCGATAGAGATAGTGTAAAGGTTTGAGCCACGAGTTCCTTTCAGCAGTTCCTTACCATTAAGATCTCTAACGAAGGCGGTATGTTTTCGAAGGCTACTTCTAGATCGAATCACGAATTGACCAACAGAGAAGATTATGACCTAAACCTTCCACATAATACACTCGGAGATGACACTATCACCAACAACATAATCTCCATAACCCATAATAGCACCGAAATGATCATTACCGAATCTAATAGTCCCGATGAATTTGCTCACGAAGTTCATGAGCCGTGACCGGTCTCCAGTCATATGCTTGGAACAACTGAGTCCGTGTACCACGAGCGATTTGAACGATCTGCGGTTGAACACGCACAAGAATGGATAATCGGATAATTAGGATCCCCATGCAAGAATGGGTTCCATTTGGTTAGTTGCAGCAGTTGGAACACCCACATCGAAATAGAAGCATTCATATCGAGATAGTGAGGTAATGGAATCATTGTGAATAGATGCAATACTAGTGTCTCGCATTAGCCCATTTACGGTGTGACCACTTCTTAAGGGAATAGTTCTACCGGAGGCATCCATTTTCTAGTGGGCATTATCGATTAGTCTTATGACCAATGTGTATCCAATAAAAGCCTATTCTGCTGAATGTTCTTCCTGTGGGTTTCATTGTTTTCTAACTCTCTTTCGCTTTTGCCTTTTAGTCTTTTTAGCATGAATATTAGCATTAACAAAATTAATCGGACAATTAACATCATTAGCGAACATTAACATCACATCCATGATTAGAAAGCAAATTCACGCAATCATCGGTACAAGGTTTGCAAATAGTATCAAATTGAATTAATTACGAGACGCCTATGGCAAATACTAGAATCAACACGATCGTTTTATTCGATTCAAACTTAAGGTTCCTAGATTGTTCTTCTACTTTTCCAAAGGCACATTCTTAGCTTGCGAGGTCCTATCATTTCTTGTATTGTCTTGAGACTTTGACCTGCTCCCTTTAATGTCACCGATTACTCTGTAGAGGAATGGGAACATTAGTTTGTTTTACTACTCTTTGCACCACTGTTTAGATGTCTTGGGATCTCGAACTACATGCAGTGCACTAAGGTTCACTTTCTTAAAGCTAGATGTACTAAGATTAGTACTCCTAGAAGGCACATTTGAGTTCTCTTTCCTAGCATTGACATATCTAGAATCTGAACTACTCAAGGGTACACTACGGCTCTTATTCAAAACATTGGGAATCGAGTGCATATCATTTTTGGCTTTAGGCATTGAGCATGGAATCAAAGGGTTAACTCTCTCACCTAATGTCTTTGGGCATATAGTGATCAAGCATTCTAAGATTTCTTGAGATCGTTTGGCATATGAGCATGCATGTCCAATTGCATTATCATGAGGTTTCTAGCTTATCCTCTTCAACAATCTCACGCAGCATTCTAAGCAATCCTTAAGGGATGAGAAATATGTTTGAATGGCAAGTTTGTTGTTCCTTAGGTGAGGGGACATATGTCACGATAAAGCGATTTATTACGAGTGAACTTTAGATACAACATTCTCCCCATTGATCATTGGCATTTTCCTTTTACGACTCTCGATTCTCAATTTCCTTTTGCAATGAAGTTATTTGTTCGTTGTTTTTGTTACGAGTGACTTTAATTGATTCAAACAACTCGTTGAAGTGACGTTTAACCTTTTCATTTTCTTCTAGAAAACTTTCGTTTTCCTTTTGTAAAGCATTTACTAGGTTTT
Organism: Chrysanthemum lavandulifolium; assembly: GCA_022545495.1. Taxonomy (NCBI): domain Eukaryota; kingdom Viridiplantae; phylum Streptophyta; class Magnoliopsida; order Asterales; family Asteraceae; genus Chrysanthemum; species Chrysanthemum lavandulifolium. Next base: position 89,875,813 of record CM040240.1, read on the forward strand.
GAAGATGAAACGTTTGAGAATTCGAGAATCTAAAGGAGGAGGCATTTGGGAGCTGTCATATTGTTTGTTTGACCCTTTAATTGAGAGATTTAGGCTTTCAACTTTCTCGATCGTGTTGCACCGAGCTTGGATCTGTTCATCACGTTTGTTAATTTGAAAAGCGCATCAAACCACGGAGCATCTCGAAGATGTCTTGACATTTGAAGTTTTGACATTTTCTTTAAGATGTTGATATTTTAGTTGTAAATTAAAATGTTCAACTTCTAGTTTAGAAAAATGTTTAACTAAATTGTCGTGATCATCCGTTCAATTTTCTCGTTTAGTTTAGAATTAGTTTGTTCAAGCTCAATGACTCGATCATGGGAGACTTTCGGTACACGAGATAGTTCATGAAATTTGGAAGCATTAATAGAGCAATTTGAAGCGGTGAAAAAGACATCTTGAGCAACACATTCGGTAATAAGATTCTCATTCAATGTATGCGTGTTCTTCCTCTCAATCTCATTATATTTTAGTGCACGCTCATAGTCACTAATTTCAACTATTATTGCATCAAATTCCTTTTCCATTCCTTAATGTCATTTCTATCCCTTTTAAGACTCTCAAAGTGATCTTTTAGAAGTTTAAAGAAACGCATGACCTCAGTTAAATAACATTCTTTCATTTGTTCAAAACCCCTTTCTCCTTTAGTTATGCCAGTGGGTGTGATCCTTTTCTTGCAAGTTTTCTCAAAATCAACAAATAGTTGAAAAATAACGTATTGGCTAATTAAGGTTTTGCTTTTAGTGGCAATTGTTCTAGGAACAAGATGCATTGGTGTGTTAGGAGGATACACAGTTGCTCTAGGCATTTTCCAAAGGGAGGGTTTATTCTCGCAATATTTTCGACTTTTCGCTTATCTAAATCCATTTTCCGAAGACTTGTTCGGGAGTCAACAATGTCTCGAGTCTTGAACTTGTTCAAGGATATCCGATTTTCCTTCTTGTAGTCATGGGGAGTGATAATTACTTTCTTCTCTTTGCACTTAGGATCATTTAGTTTCTTATTCATCTTCTCCTAGTTACTTCATCTAATTTCTTGTCATCCTCGGTGCACTCAACGCAACTAGGTTTTTGTCTAGGTTTAAGAATCTCATTTCCATCATAGATAACACTTTGAGTCGCTTTTGCTATCTTTCCATACTCGGGGTTGGGTTTATCTATAATGGGAACACTATGCTTATCGCTTAGAACTCTATGCTTAGTGATCATGTGAGCGATCGAATGGTGTTTCCTTGCATGTACAACTTGTTTTCAAGTTTGTTTTTCAAAGTTTTCAGATTAGAAAAATCTCTCAAGAGCTTTGATTCTTTTGCATTAAATTCTTGCTTAAGCATTTTCACATTTTCTTGAAGTTCTTGTTTTGCTTATTTGTTTTAGAAAGTTTTTCTTGCAAAGAATTTAATTCTTGTTTCAATACTTCTTCTCTAAAATTACTTTTCTAATTATTTACGCACTTGGTCATCCATTTCACGCTCACGAGTGGTCAACTCAAATTTAGCGTTGTTCATAAATAGCAACACGTTCTTTATAGGCATTTAGTTCGAAATTATGGAATCATCAGAGCAAATGCGGTGTATTCATCAAAGACATAGTCATTGTTGATGCAGAAGATGCATCACTTGGTACAACTTTACTTTCACTTTGTTTCACGTATTGATCATATGGGACAATATTGTTATTACCCATATTTTCAACGTTTGATTCAATAGTTTCGATTGATTGTACTTTGTCATGCATCTGTTGCACATCGACATCATCGTATAGTTTTAATACCTCCGAGATGAGTTTGTCCTTGGATGGGCGGTTTGTGGTGAAGAAGAAATCTTGGGAGAAACCATTGGAGAGATGCTAGCCATAAAGATTGTGTGTGCGGTGGGTCCATCATCTACATCCGAGTCGTATGCATCACGATCGGCGACTTGAAAGGCGTTCGATGATTGTGACCTATCTCACGAATAGTCGCTCATCCACATCTCGCATCATAGGTCTTGGCATTGCCCTCAAGAAGAAACAAACAATTCCTCTTCATCCAACGCAAGCACCATTGTCCCGAGCTTGTGCCAAGAACATCTTATCTCGAAGTAATCGGCGATTCGTGGGCGCTTTGGAGATGTGCGGTTCCTTGCAATGTGTCCTTCACCACCACGCTTATAGCATTTTATTGGCTTAGGTTGACCTTGGTTACCATTTCTTCCTCGATTCGGTTTCCAACATAACCTCTCCCAGCTCCACCTCTTCCCCGATCATACTGTCTTTCTGAATGGTTGCACCACGATCCTTCCATCTTTAACGGTGGCTTGATTATGTGGGTTAGATGCGATTCGAGGTTGTTGTTGGTTTGTGGGGAGAATTCATGTTTTGACTAATGAGGAGAACTAGTTGATTGATGATGTTACCCACGTGTGCATCAAAGATCGACTTGTTTGAACATGGGATCGGGAATGAGTTTGTGATTACCATTCCCAAGGGTATGACTTGTGATGCTTTGGTTGTGATTCCGATGTTTGAGTAGAAGGTTGTTGAGTCATTAGACGAGCTTGTCTCTCCTGGTTGGTTTTGAACCGATTGAGAATCAATTTTCAAACATGGCATGTCTCTCATTCGAAGGAGGAAGGCATAGAGTTGCTCATAGTTTGTATTCTTCAATCCTTTAGTGAGCTTCACAGATGTGCCAAACTTGTGCCATTCGGGATTCATGTTGTTCACAAACTTTGAGTTGAGTGAATGTTAGGCATAGTCATTCGATGTTCCTCATGTCATTCACTAACTTATGAAATCTCACATAGTACTCATAGACACTCTCATCCGGTTTCATCTTGAAGTGCTCAAATTCGTCATAGAGTTGAGATTCTCTGTCTTCCACAGTTAGTTTCGAACACGAGAGAAGCATCTTAACATTGTCCCAAACCGCCTTTGCTTGATGTTATGATTGATCGACTTGTAGATGTCTTTAGGAAGACCTTGAAGAACAATGTTTGAAGCCACGATATCGCATCAAATCTCTTTTCTCCTTATCATCAAGCTCATCATACATCTTAGGTCCGTCCATTCCGTAAATAGGAGTACCATCTTCATTAGTATCAAGTATGTCTCTAGTCGTTTCAACTCGATATGGTCCTTCATCAATGGATTTGAGAATATTGACACCATTTTCCTTTCCAAGGCAATACAATCGATTCGTTGAGCCCAAGAATCGTAGTCGATTCATCAAGCATGGGTGGATGAGTATCGATCAGTTGCTTGTACATCCTCGACAACGATGGAGATGACGGTAGGAGCGTTGGTAGACATGTTATCGATTATACGGGATTTTATAACTCTATGATTAAACCGGAAATAGATTCTTTCACGGGATTTTACTAAATCAAGAGAAAACCGTAAACAATCACTCAAGTCGCTAGATGGTAATGCACTAAGTCGCTAGAAACAAATGCACTAAGTCGCTACCAATTAACTCGCTAGAAAGCCAAGTCGCTAGAAACCCAAGTCGCTAACAGAAAAGCAAGTCGCTAAGTAGTAACTCGCTCTGGACCAAGTCGCTAACTAAATTTTGGCGAATTAGCTACACAAGTCTCTAGAGACACAAGTTGCTAAAGAACAACTCGCTCTTGACCAAGTCGCTACCACAAGTCGCTACCCGTAGTGGAGAGTCCACTACTTGTACTTTAACTCGCTAGCTCTAACTCGCTAGCTTTAACACCGTAAGTCGCTACAAAGCGTGAAGCAAGTCGCTACCAAGAAACTATTCCGAGAGCTAAGTCGCTAACTTGAAAAACCAAATAAACTTCACTTTTCAATCCAAAACAACCCAACCAAGATGATTCAAGCTTACCAAATGAAAACCTAAACACTTTTGATGATTCTAAACATAAAAGTACCAACAAAATTCAAACTTTAACACAAGAGATCACCCAATGATGCAAAACCACTAAACTTTTTCAAACTCAAAACCACCTAAAACCACTATAAATCCAAAGATGTGCAAGATATGATCTAACCATGGCTCTTGATACCAATTGTAAGATATAACTTTTCACATGCACATCAAACCATAACACAAAGTAGCATATAGATGGAATTCTAGAGAGAAAGTTAGAGGTTTAGGGAACTTAGTGAGAGAAAGTGAAAGATATATTATGAGCTCCAACTCTACCTTGGGAGGTAGAGAGTATTTATAGTCTTACATAAACGCCACACTTTAGGCGTGGATCGGGCATCTGATGGGTAAAGACCCGTCAGTCCTCCACGGTGTTACTTAACTAAATTACTACTTAACTTAAAAGAACTACGACTACGAGCTTTCTAACGATTACATATACTTGAGGTGACCGACTCTTTAATACCGGGAATTTCTAATTCCTAACAGATGAAACAAGCGTTAGTTGACTACGACATTCATCTAAGTGACAAAGCCATTTTATACGGCAACAAAGGTGCTATTGATTTAAGCAAGAATCTGGTGTTGCACTCTCGCACCAAGCATATAGAGATCCGTCATCACTTCTTAAGAGACAATGTTCAAAAGGGGAACATTTCTATTGAGAAGGTATCATCCGAAGACAACATAGTCGACGTCCTCACCAAACCGTTGAAGCAGGAACAATTCAACTTGCTTCGTCTTGGTCTTGGTCTCATGGAACAATCGTCGTAATTTGTTTCTCAATTCTACAAGGTATGTAAACTTTAGCCTTACCTTCTTTTCTGAGTCTAGCATCTCTATTTCACACACAACTCACAAAACAATATATGGATTTTCAAAACTCAAGGTATATTTTCTTTTACCCTTTCAAAACTAAAGATAAACTTCCTTTTTATAGAAGAAATTTTTCGAAATGCTTTCTAAAAGGATACGTCTCCATGTATCATTTTCCTAAAGCTATCCTCACGTCTAGGACAAACCTTTTCATTATTAATACAAAGTAAAAAACCCGTTTTCTTTGCATCTCATGTCTTTTGAATGCTAAAGGGAACACATAACTAATATGTGTTTTCGGGTACATTCATTTAAGCAAAAATGAATTAAGGAGCACTCAGGTTATCTCACATAATAATATGCTTTTTCACTTCTTCGTTTGTTTTTTTTAGGAGTCGAGATAACCGCAACTCCAAATGGTTTACATATAGGCACACACTAGGCACCAATGTTTCCAAAAGGAAAATTTTGAGCTGCTTGAGATCACCAGTACCACGGATCCTAGCATTTACGCTGGACGGTTCCCTAAAGGAACGGATCCATGGAAACCGTGGGACAAAAGCATAAATTTTTCTTCTATTTTTCTCACTTTGGATAAAAAAAAACCTTCATATTTTCATCATTTTAGCTCTTTCACTAATGAGTATATTACTTAATGTTTGTGCTCTCATGATCACATGCTTTAAATTCATATCTAATCATTAGATTTTAGTCCACATTTTGGTTTTGGCATTTACTACAATGCATTATTTTCTCTATAAATAAGGTTCTAAAATGCTTGCATATCCATCACTCTCAACCTCACAAACAATCATCATCATGTCATCCAAAAGATCTTTCAACATTGATGAACCACCTAGTGAAAACAATCCTTTTCAAGAAATCCAAAACTTTATCCTACCACCTTTCGTAGTGCCACAACCCAAATCTAGAAGAACATCATAGATTAGCATCTAGCCTTGTTGTTTAGCTAAACCATTGTCAAAAAGTCCATCACCAACTACTCATTTACCACCGAATGATTCTATAGTAGCACCTCCATCATCTCCAACAAGCACATCACCACCATTACCTATCGAGTCTCCACCTAAAATCACCCTATCGAAACTCTTTAAGACTCCGAAAACAATTGCACTACCCGTGCCTAGTCCACCACCCACACCATTTCAACAAACTTCCAACTTAAACCCAAAATAACTAGTCTTTTTAACACCACCAACATCTCTAAACATAATTTACAAATATCTCGCAACTTCACCACCTTTAGCTCCCATTATCTTACAAGAACATCTAGATTATTATATTTCACCACTCACCAACATAATGGAATTTGATCCATATTTTCCACCACATATTTCCCCCTCCATAAATCAAACTTACCCGGAAACCATCCACACACACTACCCACATCAGGGAACTTGCAATGGAAATAAGGGATGAGATGCGATGCGTACTTAACCACATCCTTGATCGCATCAACATCATCACTCACCAAAACTTCCATAATTAACCTTATGCAAGCATGGAAGGAATGATATTACTATTTTCTCTATTTTTTTAGTCATTTTACATAACAAACCTTGTTCTTAGTTTTTACATTTTTGTAAGTGGCCTATATACCACTACAATTTGTCATTTTATTACAAGGCTTTTGTTTACGTACCTTGGCTCTCCATCTTGTTTCTCGTCCCATACAACATTACATGTTACTACTAACCTTTTCTTTGTAGGTATTATATTTTCTCACTTGACGCCCAATTCTAGGGGGAGCTACCGTCAAGGGAGAGTTAGTGATTCGTGGATTATACTATTTTTTTCCACATTTTATTTCTTCGTTAGGTTCACTTTTTGTTTCGACAAAAAGGGGGAGAAAAGTAAAACTTGCATATTCTTTCAAAACATACATCGAATCTTAAGTTTTACTCATCATAACATTATGTTTTGTCATCAAGAAAATGGGGGAGATTTTTAGTACAAATAAACAGTAAAAACATTTATTCATATTTAGCGATCTCTTTGTGTTTTGTTGATAACAAATATAAATTTATCATAAGTAAAATTATAAGGATACATGTTATTTTTGTAAAGCATATATAACTAGTCATTTACATAAAATGTTGTAATAATTCATTTGTTGTAATAGTTTATTAGGATGGTTAAAATCCAAGACCCATGACCCATACCCATGAAGCAAATCCATAATCCATAACCCATACCCATGATCCAATGACTAGATACATTGTATCTATTTGGATACCCATGACCCAAAGTCCATGATCCATGACCCATGATTCATGACCCATAGCCCAAATAAGGAGGAGCGTCCACGGATCCCTGTGATTACACTGGACGGATCCCTCAAGTAAGGGATCCGGGGAACAGTAGAGTTTTCTTGCCTATAAATCAAGGTTGTCAAGATCGGGATCCTACCCAGGATCGTTTTCGTTATTGCAAGATCGTGATCGTAAGATCGGATCGGGATCTTAAGATCCTACTCTAATGTTATTTCTTAATAGTTTATGTAATTTTATACAAATCTACAAATTCTAATACATTAAAACCATAAAATACTATGAATGTTTCATATAAATGTTGTCCTAAATTATGATTATAAAATGTTTAAAAACATTAACATGTTGTTTTTTGAATTATACAAACAAACAACCCATAAATTTGTAGTTTTTTAGTTTGTAATCCGAGAAAAGTAAGATCGGATCGGATTAGATCGTAAGATCGTATGGTCAAGATCGGGATCCAATAAGATCTTAAGCTTGCAAAGATCCTATGTAGGATCCGGATCGTTTTTGCTTTGCAGTATTTTAAAATCGTAAGATCCTAAGATCAGGATCGGGATCCTGACAACTATGCTATAAATAGTAAGCCATTTCTTCATTGTTACTCACTCATCTTCTTACAAACTCTCTCATATAGTACTCCACTCTTCTAATATCAGATCTCTTGATCTATATAGTAGTTCTTCTTTCTTTTGTTGTGATTCTCATATAGGTCCTTCTCAAAGTCGAGATCACTAGATACTACAAGTCATCCAAGCAAGGGTCCTTGATTGATTTGTTCCTCCACAAGATTTCTGTAGTAAGATCTTGTATTTCATATTTCACATAGTTGTTGTGTTATAGTTGTGTTGGTTTGGTTCTCCGTGTTAAGGACTCGGTATTTAGCTTTGTATCGGAAAAAGTGTAAGCGACGTTGTGAGGCTTCTCCGCCGTGTTGAAGGAGCTTGTTGTCATAGTGCTTGAACTCTCGAGTAGGTGACTCAGGGAGTGGAGTAGGGCAAGGAAGGTGTCCTTGTAGCCGAACCACTATAAATCGGTTGTGTCATTACTTTCTATCCTTTACTTTACTTTACTTGCTTTCATTACTTACATTATTTATTGCTTTATACTTTCTATCCATCCATACGAAATCACATAAGATCGAATCTAAAGTTTTTGAAACTAAACTTCAAATCCGCAAAACTATTCAAACCCCCCCCCCTTCTAGTTTTCCATACATTTAATTGTTGCTCAATAGTTTGAAGATCATTTTTCTCTTCTTCCATTGATTGAGAAACAAATGGGGACAAAAAGTCCAACTCGGGTACGTTATCATACTTAATAGCATCAATCCCTTCGAAATCCGAATTTGAACACTCTTTATATATGTCAGATGAAAGGTCTAATGGCGATACATGACTATATACGATCGCTGGGTACTCATCATTAGCTTTCGTATACAAATTATCTTCATCATCTAAATACCATACCTTTGCTTTTCATTTCCCAATATCAGATTTGAAGTATTCTTCATCATTATTGATATTAGTACCCAAATTTAACTTACAATTCTATTCGATACCTGAATATTCTTCCTCTTTAGACCCCATAACATCATTATTAACGTACTACTTTTCTTCACATTATCTTGCATATTTCCAATGGTAAACCCGACTATTCTTAATTGCCATATCGAATTCATATTGGACATATTCTTCCATGGCCATTTCATTAGTGTTTTTCTTGATCACCATGATTTCCTGAAAAACAAAACAATCAAGAAGACCAAGAATAGACAAAATACACTAGCAATAAAACTAAAAACGATAAACTAAAAACCAATTCTGCTGTTTCAGACGATCGATACGCCGTATTCGGAAAACAGAATACGCCGTATTAATAATTTATGATTTAAATGTTTTATCCAAAAATAAATACGTAGTATCGAAAAATTCCAATACGCTATATTTTAGATTTTAAATTCAGGTTCTGTATTAAAAATAAATTAAATACGTCGTATATAATAAAGTAGATATGTCGTATTTAAAGTTAAGGTTCTAAAATTCTATATAAACCAGCATATGCAGTGAACTGGATACGCCATATCAGAATAATTAAATCGAAATAATTGGATACGCCGTATTTGTTAAATTAGACGGATATGTTTAGTAGAATGCAGCAGACTGTAGAAAAACAAGAGTAAACTAAAACACACAAAATAACCAAAATGCAGAAAATCTACTCTAAAACACAAATCTAAATTAAAATGCCAATAAAAAAGTATTAAACAATTCACTCTCCGACAGCGACGCCAAAAACTTGATGTGTCGTTATGTGTAGGTAATACTTTTATTCAAGTTTTACTATTTATCTTATGCCAACTTTACCTATTAACTAACACTAACGGACAATATACCCGATCAATTGTAGATTCACGGGTAAGTAGGGTGTCGATCAAAGTAAATATATATATATATATATATATATATATATATATATATATATATATATATATATATATATATATATATATCACGAAATGATTAAAAGGATGGAAAAGTGATTGTTACGACTAATTAATAAGCCTACTTATATGCATAATGATTTAATTGGGTGATTTGAAAAAATAATTGGTAAAAATTTAGAGAGAGTAGAGGCATAATACATGTGCTTGGTAAGTGGATTAGACACGTTTATAAGTAAATAGCAAGTTTTTCATTATTGGATCATACTTAGGATCGTTTTCGTTTTTGCAAAATCGAGATTGTAAGATCGGATAAGAATCTTAAGATTCTACAATAATATCATTTTCTTAATAATTTAAGATCATTTGAGGACAAAATATTCTTTACATATCAAGGGATCAATCTCTACCTTTCAGCTTCCCCCCATTTATATTTGATCTAATGGATGAGATTAATCCCAACAATTTAAAAAATTCACTTTCATCCTTTTTTCAAATATTAATATCTTTCAAACTGTTAATCGTTAAGCGAAAAAAAATATACCATTACGACAAGCATTTAATTATCTTTATGTAGATAGGCACTTTGATATACTTTCGAACAAAAAAAATCGTGTTTTTTACGGGTTTTTTTTTACATTTTGTTCGTTACTGAAATTCACATGAAAAAAATCACATGTGATTAAACACTAATTTGAATATCACTTGTGATTTAATACTAATATCACATGTGATATTACATATCATATGTGATTTAACACTTATATCATACATGTGATATTCAAATTAGTATTTAATCACATGTGAATTTTTTATGCAAATCTCAGATTTCAAAAAAGACGAAAAACGTGAAAAAAACAATATTTTTTTCTTTTTTCGAAAGTATATCAAAGTGTCCATAAAAGATAATTAATTGCATGTCTGGTGTAATTATTTTCGCGTAACGATTAACGGTTTAAGAAATATTTAAATTATAAAAAATATGTGAAATAATAAAATGCTGATTTCTTTTTAGATGGAGGGTGTGGATGAGTCCCTTGGTATGTGAAAATAGTTTGTTATGTAAAATAATTATCCTCTTTTTTTAATAGTTTTTGTATTATTATACAAAACTACAAATTATTATATATCATAAACACAAAATTATATTAATGTTTAATAGAAATGTTGTCCTAAATTATGATTATAAAATGTTTAAGATTAACATGTTGTGGTTAATTTCTACAAAATACAATCTATAAATTTGTAGTTTTTTAGTTTGTGGTTCGAGAAGAGTAAGATCGGATCGGATTAAATCCTAATATCTCGTGGTCAAGATCGAGATCTTATAAGATTTTAAGCACATAAAGATCCAATGTAGATTGGGATCATTTTTGTTTTGGGGTATTGTAAAATCGTAAAATCCTCATATCAGAATCGGAATTGGAATCGGAATCTTAACAAGCATGCTAAATAGCACTGCTTTAAAGGATATACGTTATATAAGGTTTTTGGTCTAGTGGTACATATGTGAGTTGGCACATCAACTTAGAGATTGTGAGTTCAAGCATTGTTAGAAGAATTTGTAAGATATATTGTGAGATACCAGGGTGAAAAAAGAGTCGTTAAAAAAAAGATGTGCTTTTATCTGGCAAAAAGTATGTTATAAAACTGAATGAGTAACTGAAACGTAATAGAAGAAGAGAATAATAGATGCACGTTTCATTATCATTACGTAATAATTCCCTTCACACGCCAAAAATCTAAATGTTACTAGATCAAGCAAGTATGTAACAAAACTTAGATAATTGTTGATTTCTTTTCTAAAAAATTTGAATAATTTAAAACGAAATAAATATCTACTTCATTAAACAAATAGCCGAGCATCCGTGCTTTGAGAAGGCGGGTACCGATGTAACTAAATTTTCTTAGCGATTAAAAGTCTCTCGATATTATATTTTCCAGCAAATAATTTTCTGTATTGCACACTTGGTTTGACGATTACTTTACGGAAGGTAAAGATTTTCGATTGAAATAACATTAAAAATATAATAACAGAGAAAAAATATTATATAAAATTTAAGTAAAAAAATAGTAAATTAGTAACTATATATCATTGTTGTAATATTAAGTGCTTGTACGTGCAAATTAGAAAACTATACTAAAACATTGAGGGGTGCTTGTGTAAACGAGCCGAGTCGAGCCGAGTACTGCCAAGCTCGAGCTCGACTCGAATTCCAAAACTCGAGCTCGACTCGGGATATAAAACTCGAGCTCGAAACTCGACTCGAGTTCGATTATTGCTACGCTCATGCTCGAACTCGATAAATACTCGGTACCAAGCTCGGCTCGACTCGATTTCTATGAAAATTAAGTGAATGTATTTATATAAAAGGGTAAATGTGTAATTTAATTGAAGCTCGATAAGGCTCGCGAGCTTCACGAGCCGATTTGAAGCTCGAACTCGACTCGGAAATGTACTCGAGTAGCTCGAACTCGAGCTCGACTCGTTTAAATCGAGTCGATTTCGAGTAGTTTACGAGTCGATCTCGAATAACTCACGAGTTGTCTCGTCTCGTTTACGCCCTTAGATGCTAGGTTGGGGGTAATGGGAGGTGGGGAATGGAAAAGATAATGATTAAACATGTCTGGTTAGAAGTAGAGAATGCAATCACTGTTTAATATTGGGTAATGGGGCATTACCCAGTAAATTGGGAGGTATGGTAATGATTACCCACCACCACCACCACCACCAGCAGTAGCCACCACCACCCCCAGCAGCCACCACCATTAGCAGCCACCACCCTTAGTAGCAAACCACCACTAGCAGCCACCACCACTAGCCACCACCACCAGCCACCACCACCACCAGCAACCACTACCACCACAAGCCACCATCAGTTACCACCACCAGCCAGCCACCATCACCACCACCACTACCGGCTACCACCACCAGCAGCCGCCACCACCACCACCACTTTGGAGGTTAATGTGTTTTTTTTAAACCAAGCACTATCAAAGATAATGATAATCTGCATTCCATTCCTTTGCATTCTCTTTGCCTTTGTCTTTCCCATTCCCAATTTTGAACCAAGCGCACCCTGAATCTGCTGTAAATCTCAACTCCCCGTTACAAGCAATTTTCTCGGTTGCAAATTTTGCTTAGCGATTACTTTACGGATGGTAAACTTTTTTGGTAAAGTAACTTTAAAAAGTAATACTCTTTCCGTTTCAAAATTATTGTTAGAGAGAGAAATCATCAACTTTAATAAAAATGGGGCCACTATAGATCTCAACCACTCAAAGACAAGATTCCTTTAATATATTCTCTAATTTTTACTAAAAATAAAAAGTAGATAATATTTTTGAGACGTCTCAAAATGAAAATATAGACAATTATATTGAGATGGAGGGAGTAATAGAGGGATAATAATATTTAGAAATTAAGTTAAAAAGTAGTACTCGTAATATTAAGTGCTTGTTTGCTCAAATTTGAAAACTATATCAAAACATTGAATGACGATTTTGTTGTGTATTTCAATAAAAGATTGTCTAACCAGTGCCTTGAGGGCATTGGTTAATGTATATTTATTGAACACAAACTTTTTTCTTCTATATTACAAATTTTATATAATACACATTAATTAATCTTACAAATTACCATAATTAAGTCTGATTTGTAATTTAACAAACTCAAACTTTTCTTTTATAATCACTTTAAACCTTGCCTTGATGGTACCCGTTAAACAAACCCTTTCAATAATCAATTGAGAATATTTTAGTAATTTTAGTGTGCTGAAAATTGCAACAATATTTTCCGTTCTTATATATAATATAGATATTAATTCGACTATAAATATGTATATCTTTTATATAATAAAACAAAACCTCAAGTGAAGAATTTTGCATTTAAAAAAAACTCAACTTTTTCTTATTTAATAATATTTATTTTTTTATTATTTTTTTTATTTAAAATATTTACTAAAAAAACTCAAATATTCCGGATTTGACAATAGTTAAAAAAACGTTCTTATATATAGTCAAGAAAAAAAATAAACATAAAAGTTTAAGTGTCAAAAGTATAAAGAAAAAACTTAGTAAACAATGGGAGTGATTTTAAAAATATTTGTGTCTAATGTAAAAAAATAAAAAAATCACCCGCACATACATACACCTTCAAACCTATGTGTAATAAAATTAAATGACTGCTTTCCACCTATTGCCCTACATCGAAAAAAAATAAAAAATAAAAAAATAAAAAAATAAAAAATACTACCCCTAATTAATATAATTAAATTAATTATAAGGTTTCTATATCAATAATTTACAAATCTAAATAAAATAAATAAATTAGTAATTTATTCTTAAAATAACACAATATATAAAACCTGCGTGTGCGCAAATATTATAACTAGTTATAAACAATAATGGTGTTCGTCTAATCTTATGTATTTGGATTAAACTTATATTAATAAACGGTTTAAGGCCTACAAATTATAAACTCATAATTCTATACCTAGTGTTTGACAAATTTTTAGACAATTTTTTTAGAAAATTTTTAAGTAATACAAGTATTAATACATTATGTACACATTACAAATAATTTTACTAAATTAGTTTCCTCAACAATTTAATAATTTATTTATTATATATTTAAATTTTGTATAATTTTAATGCAAAATACACAAATATACCGATAGAAATGAAAATGTATACTAAATCACAAAGTTTGAAAAGAATGATTAAATCGTAAAATTGCCATAGAAAATGAATCAAAGCACCTTTTAATATTTTCGTACAAAATCAACCGCATAAAAAAAAGTTGTTTTCTACAAAAGTTTTGACGAATGTATTTAAATACAAGATTAATTATTTCTTTTTGTAGTTACCTCCACTCGATGTTTTTAATATTTGAGTTTTATTTACATTTATAAGCATTTTTTACTTTTATTTATATATACACACCAACAAGATTGTTAACAATACCAACAAGTTTAGCAAAATATAATTTATAAGGTGTATATTTGTAACATGAAGCAAAATTGTAAATTAAAATATCATATTTAGTTACTGAGAGTTTTATATTTTTTATACCGCATAAATGTAATGAATTGTCATTATCTCATACCGACTTACTATTATAAGTCACTGTCAACTAACTTGACCTCATACTTCTATAGTATTAGCGGCTACTACCTCTATATTGCATCAAAATAACACGGGTACTCTGTGGTTTTTATATGAATAACTTTGATATTGCTTAAAGTTATTCAAACATAACATTTTCATCATGGGACAAGATATTCCTACCCCCTATTTTTTATATTCCCACCATCCCTATTTTTTTTTTTTGCATTTTTTTTTTTTATTTTTATAATTTTGTTTATATCAAAAAACCTGAAAATGCAGAACATGAAATATAAAGTTTAATAAGTAAAACGCTTAAAACTGTCAAAAATACGAACGTAAACCGACAAAAATCAGATTGTCTTGAAATAAATAGGGACAAATGGAATCAAAACTCTACCCTTCCTAAGAGGAGGTAGGAATAGTACATCCCTTTCATCATATATAAAGTTATTGTAGTATCAAAAAGCATAAAAAGGTAATGTTATACATACCCTCCTGGATGTGACATGAGGGAGGTAAAGATACAAAAGATTCTTTCTGTCCTCTAGTTTACAGTACAACACAGTTTTTTATCAGTTTATATTCTGTGTTTTCTTTCAGTTTTAAGCTTTTGACTTATTAAACTTTATATTTTTTGTATCGTATTTTCAGATTTATAGTTAAAAAAAAAAAAAAAAAAAAAAAAAAACCTAGGAGGTGTCACTTGTAATTTTGAGAGCGTTAAAATTGAAATCATTTCTTTTCGAAAAATTTAATTGTAAGATACATGTCGTCGCAACACGCAAACAACCTCCCAATTATAATGGATGAGTTAAAGTGACAGAAAATTATATATTTTTTTTTGAAAGATTGACAGAAAATTATATGACCATTTGAAATTTCTATTGGTATATGATGGCATAGAGTATTTTGGTATAACACATCTTACATAAAATTTTGACTTTATTAAACTTTTTTATATGAACTCAAACATGTAAAAAATTTAAATAGGCTAAACCTTATAAAAGTTAATAAAGTCAAAATTTGACTAAATCTTATAAAAGTTAATAAGCCATTCAAATAGGCTAAAACAATCATTCTTTTAGGATATATGTGGCAAAAGTAGATGAAAATGGCGTTGAAGCTCCTAAGTAGAGGTGAGCAGAAACCGCACCGCAAACCGTAAACCCGCACAAAACCGCAAAACCCACATTGCAAAAACCGAAAAAGCAAACAAAAACCGCGGGTGCGGTTCTTGAAAATAAAAAAACCGCATTTTGCGGCGCGGTTTCGGTTTCACCAAAAAACCGCACCAAACCGCAAAGTCATATTCAAATATTTTTTATTTTTATTTTAAATAAACCAACTATATTCTATAATTTTTGTATGATTAAATACTTTTGTTAATATTTTCATATAGTTATTTCAAACGAATTTTATTAGTTTATAATTTTGTTTTTCAATCAATATTTAGTCGAAATTTTAAAAAAAAATCATATCATTTGACTTTTATTATTCTAGAGATTTATAATTTCATACTACTACCCAACATTAGTATATATATGTTTTTACTCATTATGTAACCATATGATATATTTATTCTATAATAAATATATACCAAAAAATAGAATTTGAAAAAAAAAACTTTAAAAACCGCAAAACCCGCAAAACCAAACCGCAAAACCACAAAAACCGCAAACCCGCAAAATCGCGCGGTTGCGGATTCTCATTTTTTAAAAACGCAATTGCGGATGCGGTTCGGTTTTTACCAAAACCCGCACCAACCCGCACCATGCTCACCCCTACTCCTAAGAGTTAGAGCTTGTAGGAGCTGAAGCTTATGAAAATTAGTGACAGAGCTGAAGTTTTTACTATTATATATGTTTAGTAACATTGATGAAGCTGATCCTCATTTTTGCATAAAATGAACAAAGTATATAAATACAAAACTTAAATCTTAGAATAATTAAGTGATTAAACACACAAAAGCTCTAACTTCTTGTAAAAAATATTATATCTTTTCTCTTAGTGATTATGAATTTTATAAGCTTTTTCTAATGTGATAAATAATATTTATATTATAAGCTAACTTATTTTAATAGTTTAAGTTATACTTCATCCGTCTTAAAATATAAGTCAATGTTGACTTTTGAAGTCTTTTTACTCAATTTTGACGTTAAATATTTTTGTTTGTATTATATAATGCTTGATGAAAATTAAACCAATGGAAAATATATTTAAAAACAAATTCATTTATATATTTTGCATCAAGTATTATATAATACAAACAAAAATATTTAAAGTCAAAGTTAAAGAAAAAAAAAAACTTTAAAAAGTCAAAATGAACTTATATCTTAAGACTTGAGAGTAATAAGTTTTGTGCGTCAAAACATACATGGACAACAATGAATTCTAATTTTATAACGTGTGAATACATACGCATGACGTTTGAATTTACTTGGTAAAAACAAAGTTTATAAAGCATATAGATAAGAAATGCTTGTTCAAAAAATAAAAGAAAAAGAAATGTGATTTATACAGACATACAAAACAAACAAAATTATAAGTTATTAGTATCCTATAATGATTTTTTTTAACGGAAAATTTATTAAGGCAAAAACTAGCAAGGTGCTAGAGTGCAATACTTTTTTATTTTTTTATTTTTTATTTATTTATAAATTTTATAATCTTTTTAGTTAATAAAACTACGAAATAAAAAATACGAAACAAAAATATATATAAAGTTTGATAAATTAAAAATAGTAAACCACAAAAAATATTGAGCAAAAAATCATAAAAGATTGTCTTATTTTATTAATAAAATTATTACAATTACTTAAAAAATATAAAATGTAAAGTTTAACAATTTAAAAATATTATAGTATTAAAGATTCGTAACATAAAACATAAATATATCGTATCTTGTTCTACAATAAAATGGGTAAAAGGGTTAGAAGTTAAAGGGTACTAATATTAGAAAAGAGATGGAGAGTGAGAGAGAGTGGTCAGTGAATTGTGGGTCAGAAACGTCAGTGACTCAGTAAGACTACTGTTAATATAGGAAGAGTGTGACGTAAGCCTTTTTAATTTTCACCGTATCCCGTGCTACATATAGTCATTCCGTCAATTCTCATCATATTTTCACTCCTTGTCTTTGGCGGCAGACGATTCATCAAATTAAACACCAACTGTTTTATACACGCTATGCATTACGTGTATGTATGCTTTTATACTGGATAACATTTAAGGTTAAATTGCTTTTAACTTTTTACACACGCTCATCGACTTAAAGCTTATCCTCCTAAAATATTTCAATCACCAAAAAAGGATTAAATAAAGTTTGAGTAGCATGGTTGACTAGAATGACAAATTGATGTATGCTAAGAAATTCCAAACTGTGTTTTCCTATCAGTTTAACACAAGTTTTCACGACATAGTATTTCTGGATTGTACTTTTTTAATTGCTTTTGTACCATCTAAATATCTAATACACACTTTTTTATCTTTTCAGACCCACATTTTTACTATTTTTATTAACAATATAAAACAGCCTTTTTTATCAGGTTTTATTTCGTATTTTTTGTCAAATTTTATATTTTTCATATCTATGTTTCACAGTTTTATAATACAAAATAGATTTAAATAAAAATTAAAAAAAAAATATGGGAGTATTAAAGCAGTCCCATTCATAATGAGTAACGAATTAATGGGCAAATAACTTAGATTATCGGCGTTACCCCTGAAGTTATGTTGTTTCACGCCGTTGGTCCTCCCGTTAAACCCTTAACGCTTGGTTATTTTTTTTTTTTTTTTTTTTTTTTTTTCATTTATGCCCCTAAATGAGGGTTGTTTTTGTAAATTGTTGGGAATGTTATTGATGTTATTGGGATGTTATGGATGGGAGTGTTTTTTGGGGATGTTAATGTTAAATGTTAAAGTTGATGTGGCGCTGACGTGGACGGTGTTATTGGTGTTATGATGTTATGGATGGGAGTGCTCTTAGGATCATTTAAAGAGGTTATAAATAATCTATCCCATCATTTTATAACATGTTATACACATATCATGCTGGTTTTGACATGAAATAATTATATAAAAGCACGATGTATGGGATGTTATTGGTGTGCCAAATGCATGTTATTCGTGTGTCATTCATACCGGAGCATCGTGTTATTTGTAAGCCAAATGTTTTGAGCTAATGCAATGGCTCAAGCTATTTGCAATTTTCTTTTTCTTTTTTTTTTCTTCTTTATTTTGTATCGTGAGTGAGTGGGTATTTTTAGTGGGGTATTTCGTGGGACCCAATAACATGTTAGTAATGTGTTATGAGGGAGGGTGTTTTAGTTATTGGTATGTTATTGGGAGATGTATGATGTGACGGTGGCAAGATACCAATAACACGTTATTTCAGATCTCCTCACTCTGGCTTCTAAAGATCATGAATCATGATTGTCCTCCCATTAATAATAAAAGGGAATTGATTGCACACCAAAAATTTTGATTAAAACATTATTTTGTGCAAGTTGTACAGTACACTAGCTTAGAGACCCGTTGACACCGGGTTAGTTTTTAAAGAAATAGATAAATGAGATAAAAAGAAAACAACGAATGTAAACATATTCCAATAATATATGAAAGAAACAATGAGATAATAGATGAATTATTCGACAATCAATTTAGTTTGTAACAATTAAAATAACAAACATCGATGCCGTTGTCGTCTCCAAATTTGACGGTCTTGAATAGCAAATGACGTATGTGAACGCTAATCTATTTGTTAGCAATATGAAAATGAGATATTAAGAAAACCATAAAGCTAATTGGTCAAATGGGTCAAATGTCGCTCAACGTGCGTTTTTATTACATAGGACCTATAATATTATCTACACAAAAGTTGGTTATAATATTTTCATTGTAATTTTACATGTTGTGATGTAAGTTTGACCCAATTGGTTTGCAATGGGTCGGTTTTGATGATCTCTCATCTCTAACAACGTCAAACATATAAATATTAGAAGGAACCTTTTTTTTATGGGGTTCCCTTGTATGGGAATGCTTGTTTTGACCCGTACAAAAAGTGACCTATTTCACTATCTTAAATTGAATCCATGAATAATTTCGATTGAATTATTCGATAATCAATTGAATTTATTATAATTAAATTAATAAATGTTCATGCGTTGTCGTCTCTAAATAACATGTATACTTGAAATTAAATTAATAAACGTTCATTCTAAAAAACGAATCATATCCTAACATAGTATCACGAAACATAAAACTTGAAATTAGATAAAAAGATAACGACACATAATATTATTACCAACTCCCAAATTAAACACACCCAATACCTGCTATGCTTATCCTTTTTCTTAGCATAAAACAAAATGTTTGTTCCGCCACTCAAAAAGCCTCCCGCTTTCGTCACGTTCTCTTTAATATCATTCAAACCTTGACCTTGCGTCTTAACTAAAACCACCATATCAAGAAACACTTAATGAAGCTTATTCAAACTTTTTTTTAATATCATTCAAAACTTCATGCCTTTCTTTAGTCTCAAGAACCAACTCCCTTTTCCAGTCAAGCACTTAAAATACTTTCCCACTTCCCGAAAGCATATTTTCTACCATTGCCTCACTCGGGTACTCACCCGTGTCATTATAATACCTTCTTTTCAGATTCTTTTTACGATCTTAAACAATCTTATCTCTCAACTCTTGATATGGGGAAGTAATAACAACCTTAAAATATAAATAAACCAAAAAAATAATAATTTAAACTAATTAGCAATCATAATCATATAGACATTAAAGAGCTAACGATTACATTGGAGCAAGTAAAAAATATGTTCTTTCTTATTTAGCAGGTAAAAGTATAGTGTTTGCATAGGGGTTGTTTGTGTAAGCTTAAGCTTAACAACTTTATATCATCGAAAGTTATTTAGCAGGTAAAAGTATAGTGTTTGCATAGGGGTTGTTTGTGTAAGTTTGCACCTGTTGCTAGAGTTGAGGCCATTCGAATTTTCTTGGCCTATGCATCCTACATGGGCTTCATGCTGTATCAGATGGATGTTAAAGGTGCTTTTCTGTATGGTGAGATTGAAGAGGAAGTGTATGTCACACAACCAAAAGGATTTGAAGACCCGGATCATCCTAATCATGTTTACAAAGTCGTTAAAGCTCTATGGACTTCATCAGCACCAAGGGCACGGTATGCTAAACTTTCATCATTCCTTTCAAGCATGGCTACGTAAGAGGTGCCATTGATAAGACTCTTTTTCAAGAAGAACTCGACAGACATCATACTTGTGCAAGTGTATTTGGATGACATCATTTTCGGATCCACTAAAGAAGCTTGGTGTAGGGAATTCGAGGATCCGATGAAGGGAATTTCATATGAGTGCTATGGGAGAACTTACTTTCTTTTGGGTCTCCAAGTTCGTGAGAACAGGATGGGATATTTATCGGTCGGGATAAATATGTGAGGACATGTTGAAGAAATTCGGCATGGAGAGTGTCGGGATCGCCACAACACCTTATGAAGCTCCAAAACAAAAGCCAACAATGATCCAGATCTACCGTGAACGCTCATTTATACGGATCTATGATTGGTTCATTAATGTATCTAACGACTTCAAGGCTGATATTACCTTTCTTTGTGAGTGTGTGCTCTCGACATCAAGTCACCCTTTACTTCCCATCTCAATGCGATCAAGAAGATCTTTAAGTACCTCAAAGGCCAACCTCATTTAGGCCTTTGGTACCCAAAAGAGTCTCCTTTTAAGTTGGAAGCATATAGTAGCGGTGATTATCTTTGGTGCAATCGGATAGGAGATCCACATGTTGGAGGTCGCCAATTCCTTGGAAAGAGATTGATCTCATGGCGGTGCAAGAAACAAACCATTGTGGCTACCTCAACTCATCAAGCATATGTTGTCAGCCGCAAAACCACGTGGACGAGGTGCTTTGGATCCAAAACCAATTCTTTGGACTATGGGTATAACTTCATGAACACAACTCTTTTATTGATAATCGAGTACCATATGCATTGTCAAAATCCGGTTTTCACAAGAGAACCAAACATATTGAAATCGACACCACTTTATAAGAGATGCATATGAAAACATTTAATAAATGTGGCTAAAATTCATACTGAGATGATAATGTGGCGGATCATTAACAAAGCTTTTGATGGACCAAGGTTTCAACACCTTGTGGTCAATATTGGAATGCTTAACCCTTAAGCGCAAAGTTTAAGGGAGGAATAACCTCGGGGAGGCATATGCCTCGGGAGGATTTTGTTTTGTCATGTTGTTTGTTTGTTTGTTAGTTTATTAGTTAAAAAAAAAAAAAAAAAAAAAAAAAAAAAAACTTTCATTTGTAGGTTTGTTGCAATTTTGATGGTTTTTAACTCACCAGATATACCTTGTGTATATCAAAAAGTTAGCTAGTCCAAAGGGTACAGCTTTGGTAAAGACATGTCAAATCTGTTGATAGCTGTAATGATTTGCTCAAAATCATAGGGTCTGCAACCACCCATGCTTAATTGCTAAGTGTTGTATGGTCATCAATTCACCATGGTCTATTCCTTGTTGGAATCCAAGAATTGGCTAGCCCACAAGTATATGGCTTGTGGTAAAGGCACCTGCATCCATATTTGGTTTTCAATTCACCAATTCTAAGAATTGACTAGTCCTGAGCAAACGGCTACAGGTAAAGACACATCAAATCCGTTTATATGGTTTCTGGTTTGCCTATAAATCAGATGGTTATCGATGTACCATAGTTTTCGAACTTAAACATTTGGCTACTCCGGTAGTAATGGCTATTGGTAAAGAGACATCAAATCTATTATTTTCAATGATTCACTCTCACGGGAGATAACACACCGGATGTGATGAGAATAGTTTGCAATCGATAAGTATTGATGTACATTGTGTCATTTGTTCTTCGCAAAGACCGGCATTTCAAAGTTTAATCATCATAGAGATAAGATTATTAGTGGTCTTCGCTTCGATGTGTGAAAACAATCCTCTAATCTTGAAGTCTCAAAGATCTTTCAAGGTCAGAAACTGGAACTTAACCAAGTTAAATTCCGGTTTAGGGAGGATTGTTGGGAATTATGTGAAGTAGGATTTTTTTTGTCATTATCGCCGATGGATTCTCTTTGAAGTAGAAGCGAGAATGTCAAGAAGTAATTCTCTTGAAGAGTACTAGCATTACCGTGTTATCTTTGAAGGGTGAAAGTCGACTAGGATCAGCATGCGCCTTACTGTATTAAATGCTAACTCATTATTATTTTTGAACGGCCCGAGGTTAGCATGGGTTTTATTGTTCTGCTCAATATAGTTTAGTGTATTAGTCATTAAATGCATGCTTGCATGCTTAGTCGATTGAGTTGTAATAGATTAGGGTTCCTTGTTTATAAAAGGAACCTCAAAGTTTGTAATAGAGATCAAGTCATCTGGAACATAGAGTTTCAGTGAATAAAAAGATCCATAGAGGATCTAAGTGTTCTTAGTTATAACACCTTATATTTACTTTCCGCTATAGAATACGAGTTGTAGAGACTGTCTATTAGTTTGCTTATGATTACATATGCAACACTAACGATCCACGAGTGCTAAAGATCTGTCAAGGTCTGAGAGTTTACAACAAGTCCCTTCCTAACTCCTTGGAGGCCAAGTTTAGCAATTAATACCCTAGGCCTTGGAACTAGTATAAATAGAGACCTCTTGTGAGCATATGAGACACACACTTCAATACAACTCTCTCTACTCATCAAACAAAGCTCTTAAGCTCTAAAATTCGTCCTTAGAAGTCCATGAAAGTTTGGAGTTCCAGAAGTTCCATATTCGGAGGCCAAAACACCAAGGAGTCTACCCCAATACTTTGGGAATCATTACTTCACCATTTGTAATCTTATTCCAAGCATTGTAAGACTCTTAATCATGTTTTCTAATGTTCAAAGTTCTGAGTTTATATTCATGTTTGCTAGGAGTGACTAGTTTCTTTATACACTTGCTTAAATGATGTTGATTATCATATGATTAGTTAGTGATTGTTTTAACATGTTTTAATTCAATTTCAAGTTGATTCTAAGATCCAATTGTGCTAAAGTTTCATAGTGACATTTGTTAATCAAGTTTGACTAGTTGATAATAATCGTAGAGGTCGAAAGAACTTATTGTTGTTCAACTAGTTATAATCGTTTTGTCTATGGATGATTGTTTTTTCCCATTATTTTTGATTAAACAAAGGACACATCACTCATTTTTGTAGCAAGAAACCATTGCTTGATTCCTTGGTGCCCTCCAAACGAGGGGGTCATACATCAAGGAGGAGCATTAGCATCGTAGACTTCGTTTCAACATACTTTTTGCTTCGACAAAAAGAGGGAGAAATGAGGACAAACTCAACTAAAACTTGTCATTAACAATTTTTACATAAAATGAGTTCATATTTGTCATCATCAAAAGGAATGAGATTGATAATACAAATGATGTATAAAAACGTTATTTCTATTTTTCGACATTTATACGTTTTGATAATAACAAAATATAAAACCGCCTTACGTCAAAATTGACGTATACAAGTTTTTAGTCGTAATATTCCATTTTGACGTAAATCACTTGAGGTAAGAACAAACAAGCTTACAAGTTGACAAATGATAAAAGGATTGAATATTTTTATTCAAAGACTTCACATTTTTAATGTGACAAAATATTTTTTTAAAAATATATTTTACAAATTATTTTTGAATTAAAAAGAATGTTTTAATTAAAAAAATAAGTTTAAAAATCCCAACAACTATTTTTCCCTCAAGAACAGCTCCAAACATCCCAAAATAAACTTTCACCACTCCAAAAGCTTTTTTGTCTGGCACGGTACCATTAAATGACCGACATCACCGTTAAATTTAATGGTGCCGTCTGAACTTTAATGGTGTCGTCCACTCTGTAACTGCTAGTTTTTCTTTGGCTATAAATACTAGACTATTTTACATATTTTATTAACCAATTTTCATACAGAACTGTCTGAGTTAGATCCACTCTTTCTAATCTTGATTCTTTGATCATTTATTAGTTTGTTTTTGTTTAAGAGTGATCCAATCATCCAACCAAGTGATCACCTTCATTCCTATACTAGTGCAAGAGAAGAACACATTATATCAAAAAGATAAAAAGTGTTGTAGAGCTAGCGTAGTGCACTCGTAGCATTTGTTACTTACTTTTTGTATATCGGTATATATCAAGTTGTTCATCATAATGTTAGTTAGTTTGTGTCATTGTGATCTTGTAGAGATCTTGTGTAGCTTGTGTCATTAGTGTGTAGATCGGGTTGATCGTGTCTAGATTGGGTTGATCGTGTGAAGATTGGGTAGATCTTTTATGTTGAGTGAATTGTGAGCAAATCAAGTAGTTTGTGAGTGAGATTGGGACAAGCTAGATTAGTACTCGACATTTAGCTCAGTGTCAAAAATTGTTATAAGCGAAGTTGTACGGCTTTCTCCGCCTGAAGGGAGTTTGTTGACATAGTGCTTAGAACTCTCGAGTTGGGTACTCGGGGAGTGGAGTAGGGCGAAGAGGAGCTTCGTTACCGAACCACTATAAATCTTTGTTTCTCGGTTTGATCTTTCCATCTCTTACTTTTATATCTCGTAGCATATATTAGTTGTTTACTTTAGAATTGTTACAATAGTCTTCATATTCCAATCGTTTAATTTCACGGAAACTCGAATCAAATTTTTTCAAAAGTAAGTTTTATAACGAATTAAAAATGATAAAACTATTCAACCCCCCTAGTTTTTCACAGTTTATGTGATCAAAACCTATAAACATCGAATAAATATATTTTGTTAATCTGTAATATGACTTGAATGCAATTATTATGATGAAATATTATGATGAAATATGACTTTAATGCAATTAATCTGTAATATGACTTTAATGCAATTATTATGTTTATTTCAATGCAATTATTATGATGAAATATCTTTAATATGACTTTAATCTATTTTGTGTTATTTAATTTTGACTAAAATGACATTCTACGTTCTAGATCCTGTTATTGGGCATACGGTTAAACTCGATCAAACGTCTAAAATAGTTAACCGTTACCCGAACCGTGAGTAACCGCTCATTTCGGGTACCCGCATCTTCGGTTGCCCGCCTAGTACGATTCCGTTTTAGATAGTAAAATTATTACCGGTTCCGCAATGGTTTAAATCTTTCAACAAACCGAACCGAACCGCTCTGTGAACACCCCTGCAAGAAAGTGAAAGAATGTATGTCAATGTGACGCTGAAATTACAATAGTGATTGACAATAGGCGAAGCGGCTATCGTGGATGCCCTGATTGGCGATTGCACATGCATAGGCACAATTTTTTTTAAAGTATCAAGTTATAAATTTTTAGGTAATATACAAATATGTTATCAAACTTTGAAAAATATTCGTTTAAGTTACTGAACTTTATTTTTTTCATCCAAATTACTCAACATTACGATTTTTTCCATCCAAGTTACTGAATGTTTGGTGTTCTTGAATATTTTTTCATTAGAAACTAAATTGTAAATACAAATGAAACATAAAAGAGAAAGAAGATGATGTTATTTTTGTTATTTCACTTGGCCACATCATCATCTTTACCTATTACAACAAGTGAAACAAAATTTAATAACGGTTATAAAAGTTTAGTAGGATGAACAAAAATAAAGTTCATAAGCTTGGAGTCTTGGACGAACTTTTTTCTTTGAAAAGTTGAGTAACACTTGTAATATTTATAGGTTATCTGCTTGTAAAATTTATAGGTTATCTGCTTTTAAACTAGAGTGAAGGGGGAATTCGAACCATGACTGAGTAGCAAATGGAATAGGGTAGAGGGTAAGACAGTGCCCCATCATTGTCCCAATAATCAGTAGGAATGAAGAGAGTGTACTAAAAATGGGCGAATGGGCCTGGTTTTTCTCTTCTCCGTTGAAGTACAGCATCATAAACTCACCACTTTTTTAGCTAATTGCCTTCCTCTTCTCTTGTCAAATCTACACATCAAAACCCACATTTTCACCATTTCCCCTATTTTATTTTAAGGTTATACTATAGGGCCCCCTATGAAGTGGCATAAGGGGGTGGGTTTGGTCAGGTCAAAGATTCTGTTTGTCCCTATTTTATTTTAGTACAACACAGTTTTTTATCAGTTTTGTTTCGTATTTATGACAATTTTAAGCGTTTGACTTATTAAGCTTTATATTTTATGTTCCGTACTTTCGGATTTAAAGTTTTTTTTTATATAAACAAAATTATAAAAATTAAAAAAATAAATAAAAATAAAAGCCACACACAAAAACCGAAAGTGGGTCCTAAAAACTTCTCCCCTTTATTTTATATTTATATCATATATCTCACCTTATTCTTAAATATTATGGAGGCATCCTTCACACGTAATTGACCACCTTTACACGCGGTCCCAATAACATTCAGCCATCTTCGTGCGCCAAAGTCTTATTTTATTTTTATTTTTTTGGTTGGGTGGTGAATACCACCTAATGAAACACTTTTTTTCCTCCTTTTGTATAGAGCGAGTTATTTTTATATGTTTGGTTAGGTGATGACCACTACACATCTAAAGTTAGTGGAAACCAGATGTGTCAAAAAGCTGATGTGGTGCTGAGGTTAAGGTGATGGTCAGGTTACCATTACACCCAGCTTTATATTGGTATTATCTAAACTACATATATTTAAGAAAAAATGTGTGAGAGAGAAAAAAAGGAAGCTAGCAACATTCCGGTGAGACAGCGAGGTAACAAATCGAGTGTGAGAGATAATGTGAGATCGGGGCACATAGGAAATATAGGGCAATACAATGGTAAGCTTCTAGGAGCTAACTACGCTGGTGGGAAACGTAACTCATCGGTATCGTTTATGGTCTCCAACTTTCCGGATGAATGGGGTATGGGTAACTTGTGGATGATCTTCAAGAAACATGGTACAGTGTTTGACATGTTTATGGTGCGGAAACGGCTTCGCAACGGGCAAAGGTATGGCTTCGTTCGTTTTAAGTTCGTGGTCGATGCAGAGGAGCTATTGAAGAGACTTCGTAAGATCAAGGTAAGAGATGAATACTTGAGGGTATTTGTTGCTTATGATAGGAGGAATGCAGGATATAGGAACTTGGAAAGGGGGGAGATGAAGGATAGCAGACGAAACACATTTCAAAATGGTGTGAGCGAAGGTGTCACAAGAATGGGCATTCGCGACAGTCGTCGCTATGCTGATGTGGTGCATGGAGTTAATAGACGTGAGAAGGCGGACATATATATGGATGAAAGGAATGGTGTTAAGGGGCCCCAAGAAGATAGGAATTATAGACGTAAGAGTATGGAGGATAAAGATGAAGGTAGAACTATTGAGTTAAGTGAAGATGAGTTTTGTGGTGAGGTGTTCAACACGAGTTTAATAGGCGAAGTGAAAAAAGGGTGTTATTTGTCTAAACTTTTGGTAATTTTCGAAGAACAAGGATTGCCAAATGTAGAGGTGAAGTTGTTGGGTGGCTTAGAGGTCATGTTGGTGTTTGATTCAACCGAGACTGTAGGTAACATATTAAGTAATGTTGACCATGGTATCAAAAGATGGTTGCATAAGTTGAGGAAGTGGAACAAATATTACAAACCTTCTGGGAGACTTACGTGGATAAACATAATCGGGGTCCCGGTATCGTGTTGGACGGAAACAGTTTTTAGAAAAATTGCGGAGTTACATGGATCGATAGTAGGCACGGATAACTGTAATCTTGACGGTAATCAGAACTTGATTATTGGCAGAGTGCAGATACATACTTGCGTTAAGGGGTTAATCAATGAAGCACTGAGCATCAAGTTTAGGGGAATGATCTTTAAAGTGAATGTGGTAGAGGAAAAAAAAGACATTTGCGAGGTGGAGATAGAAGATGTAAGCATGTTGAATCATGATGAACAATTAAAGATTGGTTCGGATCAAAAGAAGGGTGGGGATGATATGGTCATATCAGAGGAAGAGGATAGTGACAGTAGTTGTGATGAGTCCAACGGGAAGGAGGAGGATTCTGACGACGAAGAGGAAGATGACAATCATAAGGAGGAGGGTGATCGGAAGTCAAGGCCGGTAAAGGTGGTAGATCGGAACGGCGAGGAAGATGTAGCTTCGAGGGTATCTGGAGGGCCTAGGGTGGGAGGGACGCTCGAGGGAGGCGCCGTAAATTCGAAAGAGAATATCTTGAAAGATGGTAATGAGACGTTAGAGGAAGGCGCTGCAAGTTCCAAAAAATTTTCTTGGAAGATGAACTAACTATGAATAATAATAATAGAAAAGAGGTCAACTGCTTTAATGATGGGATCATGGGGAGCCATAAGTTAGCTACTGATATTATGGAGCATGGGAAAATTGATACAAATGGGCTTACTAATAATGATAAATCACTTTTAGTGAATTCCTATGGGCATGTAGACGATTTGGATAACGTGGCCCAAATTATGAAAAATGATGGGCTTGGTGATAACGCAGTGAAAGACAACAATAATGGTACTAACTATAATGAAGATATGAAAAGTAAAAATATGAATAATGAGAAGCAGAAGTACCAGGAGAAGCAAAATGAAAAAATAGAACATATGTGTGAAGCTCAATCGAGGGGGGAAAAAAGAGGTGACGCATCACCAGATCCAAATTGTAGCGATGGAATTAGGATTTCGAAGAAGAAAAAAGCTAACTTTTCAGTCGATTGTCAAGGTTCGAAGAAGGGGAATTTGTTCTCTCCTGGTGTGGGGGGTGTGGAAAATAGCAGGTCCAAGACGAAGATTGGTAGAAAGAGCATTAAAAAGGCAAAGAGTGTGGCGAGGCGTATGGGAGTGAACGGTTTGGGTGATGATGCAAAAGGAGCGTCTGACATATATAAAGAGTATTTTGACGAAGGGGCTGAGAATGATGATGGGTTTGTGTTTAAGAGTAAGGGGCGTGAGGATTCAGACAACAAAAGTTGCACTATTAGTTTGGAGCAGGTAAAGGAAGTGGGGGAGGAGATTGGAGTCTCGTGGGCCAAGGCGGAAGAAGAGATGAAAATGGAGGGAAGGGATCGCAATGAGCTACTGTAAGCTTTTTGTTGGTGTTAAGTCGTTTATTATTTTGTTTTATGAAGATTGTGTCTTTAAACATTAGAGGTATGGGCGAGGTCGGGAAAAAAGAGTGGGTAAAGTCGATAATTAGAGAGGAGCGTCCGGATGTAATAGGTTTAAAAGAAACAAAAACTGGAACGGTTGATGAGCAGTTGATTGAAGAGTTGTGGGGAGGAACCGGGTTTGGGTTTACACAGTTGGAAGCCAATGGATGCTCGGGGGGAATATTACTAATTTGGGATGCAAATATATTTACTTGTAGAGAAGCAATGGGGGATGAGAGATTCATTGCTATCAAAGGTGAATGGAAGGGCAGAGAGGGAGACGTGTTTCTGGTATGTGTGTACGGGCCTCACATCGGGAGACAGAAAGCGTCACTGTGGGAAAGAGTATTGGGGCTTATGTATAGATGGAATGGCGCGTGGTGAATTTTTGGTGATCTTAATGTGGTTAGAAGGAATGATGATAGGTTGAATTCTCAAGTGAACGCTAGAGAGATGAATGATTTTAATGATTTCATTAATGAGGCAAGGCTCGTGGAGATTCCAATGGGGGGGGGCGGAAGTTTACTAGAATTAGTGATGACGGCATGAAATTTAGTAAATTGGACCGTTTCTTGATGAATGACGGGTTTATTAATTTATGGGGGAACTTATCAGTGGTCGCCTTGGATAGGAAATTATCGGATCATTGTCCGATAGTTCTAAAAGACGTGGATCTTGATTTTGGACCAAGGCCATTTCGAATCTTTGATATTTGGTTAGATGAGGGAGATATAGGACAAGTAGTGGAGATGGCATGGAGGAAGGAAGTTAGAGCCAATCGACCGGATTGTCGGTTCCGAGATAAGTTAAAGAATGTTAAAGTGGAGCAAGGAGAGATTTGGTTCGACAAAGGAGAAAATTGAAGGTTTCAAAAAAGAAGCCATGAATTGGGAGTTGGAGGCGGAAAATAGGGTGTTGAGTGATAGCGAAAGATCAAAATGGTTGGAGGCATGGAAGCAGTGGGTGGAGAAAGAACGTGAATATGCAAGTATGCTTCGTCAGAAGGCTAGGGTGAGATGGGACGCGGAAGGAGATGAAAATTCAAAGTTTTTTCATTCATACGTCAAGAGGAAGAACAACAAAAATAATATAAGAGGTCTTATGGTTAACGGGATGTGGTGTGAGGATCCATTTATAATCAAGGCAGAAATGGCAAGACATTACAAAGCGTTATTTTCAGAGGGGTCGATTATCCGACCAGTATTTTGCTGTGATAAAATTCAGAAAATTTCGATGGAAGATGCGATGTTGTTGGAAGGGAAATTTAATGAAAATGAGGTTTGGGACGCGGTTCGGGGGTGTGGAGGTGATAAAGCGCCGGGTCCAGACGGTTTTAATTTTAAGTTTATTAGGAAATATTGGGATTTATTAAAACCAGAATTCATGGTGGCAATTAATTGGTTTTGGGATAAATCAGAGATAACAAGAGGCTGTAATGCGTCGTTCGTGACCATTATCCCAAAGGTTGTGGATCCTATCGGGCTTGGGGATTTTCGACCAATTAGTCTTATTGGGTGTTATTACAAGATCATAGCGAAGATACTTGCGGAGAGAGTTAAGAGGGTGGTTGGCAAGGTAGTTGGCGATGTTCAAAATGCGTTTATTAAAGATAGGTTTATTCTTGATGGTATTCTAATTGCTAACGAAACAATCGAGTATTTGAAAAAAAGGAAAGAAAAGGGGTTGATTTTTAAAGTGGACTTCGAGAAAGCTTATGATAGTATTAATTGGAGATTTCTTCTAGACATAATGAAAAGGATGGGGTTTGGGGGGAAGTGGTGTAACTGGATTTCTAGTTGTTTATCTTCGGCCACCATGTCAATATTAGTTAATGGATCTCCTACGGAAGAGTTTAGATTGGAGAGAGGAGTTAGACAAGGCGACCCGCTATCGCCTTTTCTGTTCATTCTAGCAACGGAAGGTTTAAATGCAATTGTTACAGAGGCGGTGGAAAAAGGGATTTTTAGGGGTGTTAGTATTGGAAATAATCGAGTGGTAGTGTCACATCTACAATATGCGGACGACACTATTTTCTTTGGTGAGTGGAATAAAGAGAATGCAAGGGCGCTAATGTGCATTCTTAAGTGTTTTGAAGAAGTGTCCGGATTACGAGTTAATTACAATAAAAGTAAGCTATATGGTGTTGGGGTGAGTGAGAGGGATATTGGGGAAATGGCGAGGTGGATGAGATGCGGGTGGGGACTTTCCTTTACGTATTTGGGTTTGCCAATTGGTGAGAATATGAGACGGGTGGTTGCTTGGAATCCGTTATAGATAAATTTAAGAAGCGTTTAGCGATTGGAAAGCAAAATCGATGTCCTTTGGGGGTCGTCTAACATTGGTGAAGTCGGTGCTTGGTAGCTTACAATTGTATTATTTTTCGATGTTCCGTGTGCCCTTGAGTGTGTTAAAACATCTTGAACGTATTCGAAAAGATTTCTTTTGGGGTGGGGTGGGTGAATGTAAAAAACTTGCATGGGTTAAATGGGATATGTTGCTAGCTTCACATGGGGATGGGGGTTTAAACATTGGGTCTCTTCGGGCAAAAAACTTGGCGCTTTTAGGGAAATGGTAGTGGAGATTTAAGAAAGAAAATGGTACGCTATGGGTTAAGGTTATTAAAAGCATACATGGTGAATGTGGGGGGCTTGGTGGGGTTAGAGGGTTAGGGGGGACGTGTATGGTGGGGGTGTGTGGAGGGAAATTGTCAAAATTGGGGAGGAATTAGACGGGATAGGTTTAGATTACTCTTTGTCTTTGAAAGGAGTGGTGGGGAATGGTAGGGACATTGGATTTTGGGTAGATAGATGGATTGGCGACATGAGACTTTGCGATAGGTTTCCTAGGTTGTATCATTTGGATAGGAGAAAGGAGGCTAGGGTGGCGGATAGAGGGAGATGGGAAAACAACGAGTGGTGTTGGGAATGGGAGTGGGTTAGAGAGCTTAGAGGTAGGGTGGGTAGGGATTTTGATGAGCTCGTAATGTTGTTACAAAATGTTGTGCTTTCTAATGATTGTAGGGATCGATGGGAATGGTCGCTTCAAGAAGATGGGGTTTTCACGGTTAAAGCTTTAACAAAGATGGTGGAAGAGAAGACTTTAAGGATCGAGAATGGTGGCCAAGAAACTATATGGAACAAATTGGTTCCTAAGAAGGTTAACATCTTTGTTTGGAGAGCTTTGAAAGGTCGGCTACCGGTTCGAGAGGAGTTAGACAAGAGGGGTATTGACATGGATTCAATTTTATGTCCGTGTTGTGATAGCGTGGTAGAAACATGTGCTCATAGCTTGGTTTTTTGTAATTTTGCTATGAGTGTGTGGGAAAAGGTCTTTATTTGGTGGAAGCATGGAAATGTTAACGCGTTCTCTATTGGTGAATTGTTCTCCGCCAATGGAAATGTTGACGGTACGAATCTTTCGGTCAATCTTTGGCAAGCGGTTATATGGACGTCCGGGTATTACATTTGGAAAGAGAGAAATGCGCGGGTTTTTAAAGGGAAAGTCACAAGTATAAATAAAATTATCCATGATATTCAACTTAAAAGTTACGAGTGGATTGTTAGAAGATCGAATAAGAGAAGCGGGATGGATTGGCAGCTATGGTTATATGACCCAATAAAATTTCGTCTGCATTAATTGGCTATGTGCTCGGTTTTCAGTCTGCATATTGGTCGTGTGGATCGATTATTGATTTGGTTAAGGTGTGTTTGGATAGCTATATATCTACATCTTAGGCTTACGTGCATATAGTCTGTTATGGTTTTTCCATAGTAGGTCTAAGTATCGTGTTGTAGTTAGTTTTGGGTCTATATAATTTGAGTGATAGTGTTCGGTGGAGCTTGTTTTCAACCTTGGGTGTGCTTGGTTTGGTTGTTTTGTTCATTTCCGTCCTCACGTTGGAGTACCGCCCTTTTGGGTTGTTTTGTTTCAGTTCTTTTGGCTACAATGACTTGGTTGTAGCCTAGATCCTCTTGTATTGCTCCTGTTTGTTTGGCTTTTATAAATGTTGCAGTTCAAAAAATATAAGAGGAATATTGTTTCTTTCATTAAATAATTAAGACAATTCAGAACTTACTATTAAGCAATAAACTATACATGCATATTATATATTTAACTTATGCACGGCATATATATTTAAACGTGCAATTAAAGTAATCATTAAAAGCACCTTTCAATGCAAAAAATACAATAAGTAAACCCCATGATACAAATCAAACAAGTTTTTAAAATAAATTTTTAAATACCAAAATCAATACAATCTATTAAAAGATAACAACATGCGTATGTTCATTACTATTTACTTTTAACATAATATAGTTTGTCATTTTTTGAAGTTAACATAACTTAAAATTTTCGTCTTTTATAAAGTATCATCAAGAAAAACGTATTATCAAAGACTATTCTTTGTCAAAAAATTTAATTACCGAGTATTCGCTGTCGGAACGCGCATGTTTCTGCTAGTTTGATATACGGATTTATAAGATTTTTTGAAAGGTATAGTCAAAACTGTCTACTTACCTTTGCACTCTTTTATCATACTTTTTTATTATTCGCTTTATTGACTTTACAAAAATATGATCACATTTTTTGTCATCATTTTTTATGTGGCAAGAAAATTGATGCCCCTATTTGCATGTTACCACCCCTTTGTTGCGAACTCTTTCGAATATAAAATGCTTTGCTATCTTTAACTTTGTTAATTTGGTACCCAAACATGTCCATAATAACATGAAAAGTCCTGTAACTCCAAATTCATGAAAAACTCTTAAAATCAGTGACATGATCTAGACGACTAGATTCATGATCATTTTTGGACTTTGAAAATCTTTACCATTCTACATGGATTTAAAGTGATACTATTCCTTAAATATAGGGATCAATTTTTTAAGAGAAATGATACATGGACCTAAAGTTAGGCCTAAACTTACACCTAAAATCAAGTGTCAGCATTCTGATGGCTGCAGACAGGGACTCACTTATTTTATAACCCATCAGGATGATGACAAGTGATTTTAAATCTATGTTTAGGCCTAAGTTTAGATCCATGTATCATTTCTCATTTTTTAATTAGTGAAAGAGAAATGTGAGGTTTTAGAGTTCCAATATAACACTTTGTCAACATTAGGCTAACGTGAATTAATGGCTCATTTCAATTGTTTATATGCATGCAATAGTATTTTTCACCCTTTTCCCTATACACACTACGCAACGTAAAGCCTTTCAAACTACACTTCTAGAAATGCATATAGCATTTACTATTTTGCAGGGAGATTTAGAAAAAGTTGGCAAAAGGATATCTGAACATTTAAGGAATCGTAAAATAATCTTGCTTTGCAATTAAAACTGATGGGACATAGGTCAAACATAAATTAAATTTCCCTTTTCCTTCCAATAAACACAAAAATCAACTTGACATTCTGAGAAAGAAGAAAAAAAGATAAGAAGGCTTTTCACGCATAAGTCATAAGTATATACTCCGTAGTTTTTATTACTAGCTCTTTTCTCCATAATTCAAAAATTAAATTAATAAAAGATACACAGAAGATATCAAGTAACGCTCCGTATATATGATATTGTAAGTGAGATCAAACACTGTAAGTGAGATCAAACACTATGATTCTTAAGAAGAGTTCTCAATTTCAATGTCACCCACACACACATCTTGATTTAACTAAAAAAAGATACGGTTATAGTCTTTTTGAGCAGCTTAAATCTGATTTAAAAATTACCATAATTCAGATAACCAAAGCAAGAAAAAGATACAACATACATCAATTTTCTTATGTAAAAAAAAATATACATGCTTAGACATGAAATTAGTCATACACATTAAGTCACCAAATATTTTTCTTTCTAAATATAGCAACTTTACTATGTTTATATATAAAACAAACTTTAGATACACATCAAGAAATAAAAGTAATGATTTATACAAAAATATAAAACAAATCAAAAAGCTCGAGTCTAGTGTGATTAACGAGCCGAGTTTCATTTGAGCTTTATTTCATTCAACAAGTCATATAAATTAGTCAAGCTCGAGCTCTTTAAACGAGCCGCACGAGTTCGAGCTCTGACATATTCAAACCTGGTTCGGCACGTTTCCACCCCTAATTCTCACACGATCACAGATTAATGTCACTTCCACCTTTAGCGTAACTTGAACCTATAACTTCGTTATTGATGTATGACCATCCCACATCTAAAATTGGAACAAAACCCCATTTATGACTGACGATTTATATGTATATACCGGATTCTATTAAAGTAAAAGAAAGAAAAATAATGAAAAAAGAAAAATAGAAAAGGTGATACTACATGCAGGAGGTTAATAGGCTTTCTCTTCATTCAGAAATCAGTCTGTGTAGTGATGCAAGCAAAGGAGTACTTGGAGAAAGAGTAGCAGCAAAGGGGTGAAGAGACTTACTATCATTGGCTTTACTAAACTCAGGTACAGGGATCTTACAGTGGACACGCTTCCACAGAGTCCCTTCTTTAGGTATTCACACGCGTACGTGGTCACTACTCACTATGTACGGACACAAAACTCTTTTCGTCACTAACAAATAACCATCAGACATTGCAGTTAAATTCGTCAACCTCAGCTTTTTTCTATCTAAGGGTGGTGGCAACGGGCACGGGGTGAGCTGCGGGCTTGGCCAGCCCGAGCGGCTACACCGCCGCCACCTATGCGGGCTCGAGCGGGGTCATGGTGCAACGGGCAAAAAGCTCGAAGCGGGCAAAGGAGAAAGTAGCCGTTCAACGGCTCAAAATGTTGCCGTTGCATTCTTTTAAAAAAAAAAAAAAAAAATTCCTTTTTCAATTTCATCTCTATTTAAACACAACCATCTCTATTTTTCCTTTTTTATGTAATTTTCTTTAAGTATTTTGTAATTTTCTTTTAAGTAATAATAATAATATTATGTGTTTTAATTAAATTGTTTGATATAATTTTAAATATAAAAGGTAAAAAAAAAATAAATAAATAAAAATGGTGAGGGTAGGGATCGCTTACTAAAAATCATGGTGAGGGTGGTGTGGGGATGAGATGAGTTGGAAGAACGTTATTGGTGGATAGTGAGGGATGGTGAGGATGGTGAGGGATGGTTGCCACCACCCTAACCTTTTCTATTTTTCACGAGTTATTAGACATTTAGACCGACTGTAAATCTGTAATAAAGAGACATCAAGATCTCATTTATTATAGTCATATAAACGCTACATTAGTTTTCTATCTCTACAACTAACTTTACCATCAACTTAGTGTAATAAGACAACTAACTTCACCAACCAAATAAATCCCACTTAAGAGCACTAGGTGTCAAAACTAGCCTTAGGCTCGTCGTCGTGCCACATCAGAATCTCATTTTTCCACAACTAACCA
The DNA here is from genome assembly GCA_022545495.1 of Chrysanthemum lavandulifolium. Classification (NCBI taxonomy): domain Eukaryota; kingdom Viridiplantae; phylum Streptophyta; class Magnoliopsida; order Asterales; family Asteraceae; genus Chrysanthemum; species Chrysanthemum lavandulifolium. The sequence goes on from CM040240.1 coordinate 89,912,941, forward strand.
CAACAAACCCCAACCTCACTCATAACAAACCTCAACCTCTTCATTTGGGGCCCACAATTACACACACACTACACACACAAACACACAAACCAGTTTTTAACAATTAAAAAAAAAATTGTCAGAACACTTACTTCATCGTCCCCATGACGAACACCTCCACGACATCCGACGGCGAAGGGCGGCGGTGTCACGGCGGCCGACAGCGAACCGCCACGCTGGACGGCGAGCTCCCACGAAGAGGCGACACCGTGTGCTCTAAATACAAATAACCCCACATTTAACACACACACACACAAACACAGCTTCAAGACTCAGTCGTCCAGACGACCGAGTTCTTCAAATTTTGGCAACAAACGTGCTAATTATGGGGTGACTGTGGTAAGCAAAACGCATGCAAAAGGTGTCAGATGGACAAAGGACGCGTGCAAATGAGGCTTATTACAGATGGTCTTAAGTTTAAAAGTTTTTACTACTTATTTCCACTTGGGATAATTGTTCATTTTGCCCTTATAGGTTAAGTTTGTCTAAAGTTAATTATTGACTTTCTTTGGGGCTTCCGATTATCGTCGCAAAGTATGATAGGTCACAAGTATAAAATCTCGTAAATATAAGTAAATCTGAAGTGACCATGTTAGTAATAGAAAAAGGATAATATTAGTACAAAAAATGTGACGGGTTAGAATATATGTGTAGGATGCGTGTTTGGTTGTACCAACAAGCTGCTAATGGGCTAAGTTTGTACTAATCCAAGTGATAGATTGAATCCTTGCACAAGTGAAAGTAAACCGTTAGCCTTACCGTGGGGACGGACCCGACGATTAAGCTCCAGCGTGAGAGTAAGTATACATTCTTGTCAGAGATAATAAGGATGTGTGTGTTATTATGTGAGAGAAAGTTGTACCTTGTGAGAGGGTTAGAACCCTTTTTATAGGCGAGGCTAAATGCTAGGATTTTCTAACAACTTGCATATAAAAGTTAGTGGCCGGAGTGGGACCTTTGTCGGGCAAGGTTTCGCAGTAATCGCGGATGCGGACACAGAACACTTTCCGCGGCCAAAGGTTTGGTCCGCTGAGCATTCTGCGTGCGTCTTTGAGCCCGGACCGTAGCCAATTTTGTTATTGGGATTGCTGTTGAACCGGTACTTGTGGTTGTTTCGTTGTTGGACCTGGGCCCAAAATGCGTATACTACGAGCTAAGCCCAGTAGGCCTGTTGTACGTGCTATACGTCATCAAGTACCCCCAATCTAGTGTATTCATTGCGTGCGGTTTGTTTGTCGCGTGCGGTGAATGTTACTAGACTTAAGGTAACTAAATGGTTTCTCTTCCACACCTTCGAAGCGTCCTTCTGACGCTTCTTTTCTTGGTAGGTGTACCGTGCGACTTGGACACTTTTGGGCTTTTCATCTTCTGTCTGATTTGACCGAGTGGGCCACGCGTCGCTGTTATCCTTATCTTTTACTTTTTATCCTAGCCGTTTAACTGGATTTGTGCCGACACATGTAGTCATGTTTTTCCATCTTGGGTTGGATATACCTCTAGTATAAATACTACACCTGGTTTTTACCATTTCAATTTTCTTCCTTCACTATTTTTCGCTATTGTCGGTTTGTTTTTACTTTTCTTTAAAAAGGGATCCATCCGCTTATCAGGCTAGATCTTGACTTTATTTTTCCGTCATGGGTACTATTACAGATATCAAATGTCGTACTACCCCCGAGGATGTTTGAAACCGAGTGTAATGGGATAAACACTCGCAAAGGGCCCCTTACTAGTATGATTGCATTTTGCATACATAATTGTCGTAGCTTCGGTTGCATGAACTTAGTGCTAGCGTAATAGACACACTATATGGCGTTATATTCGTTGTAATATACATATACCCTACACACGGTCCACAAATAAAGTTTTATTTTAAGATAAACACGAACTTTCATGACATTGTGCAAGACACAATGGTCACAAAAATGAATGTTTTAAACTCACAAAAAATGGTACTCGAACTGTTTTTTGAATAAACCTATGATGTCACCAACCACGTGTTGACATCTTTTAGCATGTATTTTCAGGTTATAAGGCGATAGCTTAATTTTTTAGGCGTAAGGCAAAGGCATGGCATGGTCACAGAATTCTCTGATAAACTAAAAAAATGACCGCTTTATTATGGCATGTATTTCCGCACTAAACAAATGATGTAACCTTGTTTTAAATTTCTTAATAAAAATAAGTTGTTCTATACTTTTGTTGTGATATCAATTTAGTAGCATCCCAGTGACATGTGTACTTCCGATGTACCATTTTCGGGGTGTTACACATTCACAGCAGTACAAGTGGCACAATTGTTCCTTGATACAGTCTAAAAATTACATGAATTGCCAACCACAATTATATCAGATAGGGATAAGGTCTTCCTAAGTAACTTTTGGAAGGAGTTTGTGTAAACTGATGCAAGTCAAGCTGTTCATGTCAACAACTTATCACCCCCAAACAGATGGCTAAACAGAAGTTGTGAACAGATGCTTGGAGTGCTATCTTAGATGTATGACAGAGGGAAGGCCAAACGAGTGGTCTAAGTGGTTGTCGTTAGCTGAATTATGGTATAACTCTAACTTCCATACCTCAATTCAGACAACCCCTATTAAAGTAGTCTATGACAATCACCACCTATTCATGTGCCATATTTGGGGGGCCTAAGTGAAGTATATGATATGGATAGGACCTTAATGGCAAGAGAACAAGCAATCCAGGTGCTGAAGTTTCATTTGGCAAGGCCTCAAAATAGAATGAAACAAACAAGCAGATAAGCATAGGACAGAGAGAGTGCTTCAAGTTGGTGATTGGGTGTTTCTTAAGCTACAACCACATAGGCAAGTCACCATTAGACAAGGAAAGCAAAGCAAGTTTTCTCCTAAAAGTTTTGGACCTTTCCAAGTGATTGACAAAGTGGGACAGGTAGCTTATAAGTTGGAATTGCCTGCATATGCTCAGATACACAATATGTTTCACATATCTCAACTGAAGCTATGTAGGGGTGTGCCACAACATTCACAAACCACTGCATTACCAAGATGGAATGCTGGAAGCAGAACCCATAGCTATTTTGGAGAGAAAGATGCCTAAGAAGGACAATGCAGCAGTAGTCTATGGGATGGTACGGTGGGCTAATAGCTCAATGGAGGATGCCACTTGGGAGCCTTTGGCAGAATTGTTTGAGAAGTTCCTAGACTTTGAACCACATCCTTGAGGTCAAGGATGTTTTTAAGGAGGGTGGATTGATAGGAACTGATTAGAGTTAAGCTCAGTTGGCACGTGAGGCGCAGGTGTGGGTTAGCTCACACGTGAGGTGCATGTGTGTAACACTCCAACACATGCACTGAGAAGCTCTAACTGTTTTTAGCACCCATTTCCTTTTAAATAGTTGTTGCTTCATTACTTGTAATTTTAGCTTTTGATAAACCATTTCTCCTCTCAAATTCTCTCTATTATTGATTGTAACAATTCTATAACAACCAAACTATCTCCATTGATAATACATTGATACTTTCGACTTTCTATTCCTATTTCTTTGATAGTCTAAGTCTAGCGTAATCCATTAACGATCTTTATTGATGCTAATGGTGTCTATCACTTTGAGGGGATGTTTATATTCGTATTCTGTTCTTTAGCGACAGCTAGAGTGATTAATGTTGATGTTGATGATGACAAGTTATCAACTTAGATAGAGATTGATTATAAAATGGTGACGACAAACATGACCATGAGCATGAATCTGCATTAGCATTTCTATTTTATAAAAAGGTCGAGAAGAATTTTTCTTAAAGAATTAATTTAAGATACGTATAACTTGATACGAATCATCTATGGTAGGTTGAGTGTTTGTTAGACTCTTGGAAATTCAACGTTTGTTCTTTTCACAAAAGTAGTATCCATCATTTGTTAGATAGTTACTGTATATAATAATATGATCTTAAAAGGTAATATTTGGATTTATTTGGCTATTTTATTATAGACGATTACGCGTATAACGACTATGTAAAGGAACGTTGATTGAATGCATGAAAATTATATAGAAAAATTAAACACGCGTGAGAAGAAAATAAAATTGAATTACAAAAATTGTTAATTTACATTTTTGAACCCCTCTCAAACTCTTGAAGAAATAAACAAAGAACATCTGAACTTTTGAACAGCCTAAAAGACAATGTTCTTTGAATGAACATTTGAACTACAAAATAAACCTTCCTAATAAGTAAATACCACCATAAACCTAAGCCATCTAAAGAAAAATAAAAAGCCTATTTATCTCTCTTTTCTTTCCATTTTTCTCATTATTCCAATATCAATACATCGATTTGTCCTAACTACAAGTGTGCTTGGAGTTGCACGTTATTGGCCGCCATTGATCTGTAACATCTTTAGCGATTTTAAGGGCATCACATGTTGTTCCAAGAAGACCTCTCCGAGTAAACCCGACAGTATATAACCCTTTCTCCCCTTTCCAGCCGTTTGGAAAAGGAGTTTTTGGCATTCCGTCGTCCGTAAAAAAGTCACTTCCCTGCATTAGTATAACAAGGATCGAACCATAAGATACATTGTCCATTTACATAAAAATTTCATATAATGAAGATCTTCGAAGATGATGTCCCAATTTCATAAAAATATTTATATATCACATACCATACAAATATTTGAAATAGGCTAATGATTTGTACACTCCAACTTTTTATTTGTACACTCAAATCTGTGCATTAATCAGTTGTACATTTATCATATGCTGCTTTACCGGTTTGTATATTTGAGTGTACAAATAACAAATGAGATTATATCTTCATTTAGCAACCAAATGTGTGAGAGAGAAAATAGAGAGAGAAAAAAGAAAGGAGAGGAATGGGTAGAGGTGGTAGGAAGGAGAGGCAGGAAAGAACAAAGGGAAGGTAATTACACAGGCATCAAGATGGGACACAGTATCAAATTCTTTGTCTCCAATATCCCTGAAGGTTGTCGCCCATGGATTTGGGTACGATGATTAAAGGAGTTTGGGAACATCAATAAGGTTTACATCGCAAAGAAAAAAGGGGTGGATGGAAATAGGTTTGGTTTCGTTAGCTTTGCACGCCCCCAAGACTGGAAACTCATGGAAGCTAAGATGACAAACGTGAAGCTCGGGAAGTCAATATTGAGTATCAATCGCCAGTTCGCGCCGAGAACGCAGTTTGCGGTGGAGTGGATTCAAAGGCCTCGAATATTCACTCGCCCAACGCCTATGCTCCTAGGACGACGGAGCCAACCTTAATCCACGTCTTGGCAAATTGTTCAATGAGGTGGTGAAAGGAAGTGAAGTCTTTGTTTCAAGAAAGGGTGATAGAAGTAGACTCACGATCGATGAGTCATCCGATATACATGACAGCGCTCGTTGTATCAGACGACCAAGACATTGGAATCTTGGGTTCGATTCTTGATAATGCGGGGAGACCGAGGTGTAACGAAATACTTGGGGTCTCTTCTCAAGATTGGTCTTCTCATCTCCTTGTCGAGCAAGTGCATTCTTGGTTAATAAGGTTATGTGGAGCCAATGGTTCACTGAGACTTGACCCGTGGTCGGACAATCTCTTCCTTTGAAAGAATAGCATGGATTAATATTTATGGTGTCCCCTTGCAACTAGCATCAGTGGAGTTGTTCAATAAGCTCGTGGCTTTTTGGCTCTCGTCCGCCCATCGTTGTTCTCGAAAAAGGAGCTCAACCTTCGTGGATAAAGTTGGAGTTCTAGTTGGCGACGGTGAGGTGATTAAGGAGAGTGTGGTCCTCTCGAGGAACAAAAGTTCGTAATTGGATTAGCGAAAATCCCAATGAATGGTTCCCGAGTTGTGCTATCGAAGGTAATGAAGGCTCATGGGGGATAATTCAACGGTGAAAGGTTTTCCGATTCACGGATGGTGGTGGGACGGAAGAGCTGGAAGAGGAGAGTGAGACAGTTAGAAGAGGAAGACGAAGGGCGCTGGGAAGGTAACCAAGTCTAACAGTTTGCATGGGAGGTGAAAGCTTTTAATGCGGAGCGATGCAAATCTAGATGGGGAAAAGAAAAGTCGCTTAGAATTTCCGGAGGAAGAGTGGGGTCTAGAAAGCAACGACTCCAACCCTTGAATATCCCACGCTATGGACCCTCTTATCCCTAACAACAATTGCAACATTGACTTGACTGGATTCAATCACCGGGTCGTTTCACGCCCAGAAAAGGCCCAAGTTCGGACCCATTTTCCTTGGATGGTTTGTTAGGTATCAAAATAATTATGTTAACCCTCGCCTAATAACTCCCGTATCCCAACGGTGGACCTAAATTGTTCTCGCTTCTATCCACCAAGACCATAGATGATGGGAATAAGAGTCTTGATCTTAATAGCAAACCTAGCAATAGTGAAGGTACGTCTTCTAATGGTGAATCTAGCATTAGAGTTGATGTTATGCCCTCCCCGCAACCAATGTGCATCAGTAGAGGAAGAGTTACAGAAACGTTAGCTACGGCAACATAGTGGGCATCGATCTTCAACAGACGAAGGTCTAGTTAGAAAGTTGATCGAAGAAGAAGGTATTTTTAATGTTTCCCAATGAATTGTCTTTCAATTAATATTAGAGGATTGGGGGTAGGAGATAAGAAAGGAAGTGGATAAAAGGATGGATATTCAGGAGAAAGTCTCGTTCCTTATGTTACAAGAGACTCGGAATGGCGCTTTGTGAGTGAGGTTGTCGCGAACTATTGGGGTAATTTAGAGATGGAGTTCGATTTGGTTGAACCTATTGGTAAGTCGGGGTCCGCTTAGTATTTGGGACCCCGCTTGTTCAAAAGGTTGAAAGTTTCAAACGGATCATACTTTGGTGGTTAAAGGAGTTATCAATGGGTACGATGAATTTGTTTACGTTACAAATGTGTATGCCCCAGGAAAAAAAGGAAAAGAAAATGGTTTGGGATTCGTTGTTAGAGATGAAAAATAGATTGGGAGGATGGTGGATCATGATGGAGATTTCAATGTGGTGCGGTCGAGTAACGAAAGGATGGGATCCAAATTCAAGCAAAGAATGTGCAAGGATTTCAATGACTTTATTGATACCATGGAATTATTTGAATACGAAATGAAAGGTAGTAAGTTTACATATCTAAAGGAAGATGAAAGGGGAAAAAATGAGTAAGATTGATAGGTGCCAGTAACAAGGAGGTGTTTGATGAGTGGCTCAAGCTTGCTTTAGATCGCCCCCTGGGGGTCACTCGGACCATAACCCGATTCTTCTTTCTTTAATCGAGCTTAATTTCGGGCCTAAACCGCTTCGGTTTTTAATTCTTGGTTGGATCTCGCCGAGTGTAGAAGAGCAATGGTTAAGGCCCTCGACTCTTTTGTGTTCAAAGGTCCTCCCGATGTGAAGTTGATGAGAAAATTTAAGTGGCTTCAGATACACCTTAAGGAATGGAGGGATGAGATGTTGATGAAAGAAGGAGAGGAAGTAGAGTTATGTAACAAAGAACTGTATGAGCTCGACCTTTCTATGGAGGAATCCGAGTTAACCGAGGAAGAGGAATGGACCAGATTAGAGTGCAAGAAGAAATTAAATGACATTTTAGACCGAAAGGCTAAAGACATGAAGCAGAGATCTCGAAGTAGATGGGCCATGGAAGGTGATGATAATACGCGCTTTTTCCACGGGCTCGTGAACCAGAGGAAAACTAGAAATATGATTCATGGATTGCAGCTTGGGGGCAATTGATTTTCCAAGCCCAGAATAGTGAAAAATCATATTTTTAATTTCTTTAAGGACAAGTTCTGAAGAGTTATCCGAGAGGCCGATTAATTGCTCGGGGGTGAATACCCTTTCCCTTCCGATTGTGAGATGTTGGTGGCTAGGTTCTCGAACCTTGAGATCAAAACGCGGTCTTTGAATGTGGAGACGACTGGCCCCGGCCCCGACGGGTTCACCTTCAAGTTTATAAAACGTTTCTGGGACTGATTCGAGAATGATTTCGGGGAAGTTTTCAGAGTGTTTCACGAGAGTGGTAAACTGAACAGGGGGTGTAATTCGGCTTACATTACTTTGATTCCAAAAAATAAAGACCCTAGGAACTTGAATGACTACCGCCCCATTACGTTGGTTGGAATTATTAGTAAAGTGGTGTCTAAAGTCCTCGCTAATCGTCTCAAAAAGATCCTTGGCCCTTTGATTTCGGTTAACCAAACGGCCTTCCTTAGTGATAGGTCCATAATGGATGGGCCGTTAATTTTAAATGAGCTTATCGCGTGGTGGAAGAAGACAAAGAGAAAAGCTTTTTTATTTAAAGTGGATTTCAACAAAGCGTACGATAATGTTAATTGGGGGTTTCTGATGTCCGTCATGACGTAAATGGGGTTCCCTGCTGAGTGGTGCAAGTGGATTATGGGCACATTGGTCTCGGCTAGGTTAGCGGTTTTGGTTAATGGGTCTCCAACGGAGGAATTCCAGTGTTTCAAAGGAATGCGCCAAGGGGACCCGATCTCCCCTTTTTTGTTCTTGATAGTTATGGAGGCGTTTTCTAATATGATGAAGAAAGTGAGTAATATTGGGTGGCTTAAAGGCATAGCGCTCCCAACCAAGGTCCAATGGTGTCTCATTTACTCTACGCGGATGATGTTCTCATTTGTTGGAGAGTGGTCTCTTATGAATATAAAAAGGTCTCTAGAATCCTTAGATGCTTTTTCATCACTGGTCCAAGATTAATTTAGGAAAGTCTCGATTCATGGTGTGGGGTTGAGGAAACCGAATCATCGTGTGGCCAAAGCGGTCTCCCGCGAGAACGGGTCGTTACCTTTGACCACCTTGGTATTCAGATAGAGGAACATGAACCGAGTAACAAACCTGGAATTTTCGTGGATATTTTCAAGAAAAGATTATCGAGGTGGAAAGGTTCTAGTTTGTCCATGGGTGGTAGAGTGACTCTAATAAAATCGCTTTTAGAGAACCTTCCCATGACACCTCACGTTATTTAAAGCCCCTAAGAAAGTGATAGAGAAGCTTGAAGGAATTATGAAGCGGTTCTTGTGGGGGGGTCTGGAGGAAGGAAAAAAAATACATTGGGTAGGGTGGGAGAGAGTTGCTTCCCCCATCAAAGCCGGAGGCCTTGGCTTGTGTAGACTTTGGGAAACCAATGTAGCTTTGCTTGCCAAATGGATATGGAGATATAGAACTGAACCGGAAAGTTTATGGAGAAAGGTTATTGAAGCATTACACGACACTAAAAGAAGCTGGACTCCTATCCCTATATGCAAGACGTCGTATAGTGTATGGGGACTATTGTAAAGACGTGCTCGAAAATCCAAAGTGGGAGGTCTGGAATTAATCAAATGTTTAAAGGCAAGATTGGGAACAGTAAGCACACCAGTTCGCTCGACCCATGGGCTAGCAACGAACCCTTAAAAGATGTCTTTCCTAGTCTTTTCAAGATGGCTAAAGACAAGAGATGTATGGTTCTTGATGGGCTCTTAGGGTAAAACTCGTTTTGGAGGTATCATAGTGGTCCGAATAGTCGAATGCTGATGGTGGAAGGAAGAGCTATCCAGATTGGAGAGCATCTTTGGAAGGTATTAACCGTCCGACAGGTGGTGATAAATGGATATGGCTTGGTAATAAGCACAAGGAGTTTAGTGTAAAGGCAGAAAAGATTTCCTTAATAGTGATCAAGACTATAGTAATGTAGACGTTTCGGTTGGTCGAAATGGGTTCCAAAAATGTAATATCTTTATGTGAGAGAGGTCTAGATCGTATCCAAACGGCTACTGCCCTTCGGAGGAGAAATTGCAACATCTCCTCCCGTTATGTGGTCAGGCGAAGATTATGAGGAAAATGTGGACCACCTTTTTCGCCATTGTGTCATTGCTTCTCGTGTTTGGTATCGCATGAGTAGATGGTGCAAGACCGACCCTCTGCTCATGTTTTTGTCAAAGACCTTTTCGATCTTCACAACTGTTGGGTTGGACAAGAAGAAGAAGGTTTTCAAAGGTCCGGTTTTATCACTTGTTGGTGCCTGTGGAGAGTCTTAATGACAAAAGATTTGCCAATGGAACCGTCCTGGAGAGAAGATCATTCAAGACGCCAAGTCCCTTGGTTTCTTGTGGTATAAAATAGATCAAAGGTAGCTCGATTAGTTGGAAAGATTGGTGTAAGTTCGATTGGATGTAGTTTTGTAATGTTCTTTTAGCCGGCCGCTATTTGGCTTCTCGGCTTCAGATATAATAGTCAATTTTCAAAAAAAAAAAAAATAAAAATGAGAGCCGCCAATCAATTCCTTCAAATATGTGGGTCATACTAGATGAAATGAAGGACAAAATAATGAGATCATTATATGAACAACACATTTCAATTCTGATTCTTTCTCTAGATAACAGTAAATAAAGAATATTTCCAAGGTAATCCTATCCCAGAGAAGAAATGACTATAGGCAGAACCAAAATTCGAATAATGATTCATACAACAACCATCAAAAGTTGTACATTACTCTTGATTTAGAAATTTAATTTCTAGTCACTATGAAGTTTCTTGAAACCATTTTTGGCCAAAATGACATAAAATAAGAGAAAATATTATCATGGGAATACTTGTTGATAGTAACACATCATAAAATGACAACAAAAATGTTAAGAGATTCAGAATCATCCAAACAAGTGCCATCAGTTTTTCACTTTTTTGGTTACAAAAACCCGTTTTGTAGGCTTGTTAGTGTAAGAGTTGGAAAGTGATATGAGATGGAGAATAAGATTAAAATCAATTTAAAAAGATACAAATAGTTAAGATTCAAATATTATAATTTCAAAGGAGGTACAAATTTACAAAGCATGTTCTTTTCTTCTTCAAAACATATTGAAAACAGTACATATTAAGTTAGCGTGTTTCATTATTGGTGTCATGAAAATTACCTTGAGCCAAAATGGGACATTGCTTTTGTACCCTGTTGCCAATATAATAGAGTCAAATGCAAGTTCTTGACCATCCATGAATTTGGCACCATTTCTAGTTATTTCCCTCACTCCTTGTTCCACAACCTACAAACATTCCAATAATTCACAAAAAATAAAAAACATTAATACAACTAAATTGTACAGCTGATTAATGCAAGTGTCAGGGAATCTTTCGATAGCTACCTTGATGTCACCAGACTTGATGTGCGATAACGCTCCGGTGTCGAGCACCGGGGTTTTTCCGGTAGCGTTTTTTAGCTCTAGAGGGCCGGTTTTCGGTCTCCTTAGGCCTAATTTATCGGTGCTTCCAAGTTTTACATTGGCCATAAGCAAGATTAATTTGTCCACGACTCTAAGAGGTAGCCATTTGAGAAGTGCCATAGCTATACCAAATGTTGTGAATCCAAACATCTCTCTAGGCAGGACATGAACCTGTAATTTCATTAAAACAACCACATAAATATCCAAAAAGTCAAAATACTTTTAAGTTTCAGCATGTGATACAACTATTTTATTTTTTGTCAAGAAACACCCTTTAACAAAAATACGAAATACCCAAATGAAATTTGGTAATTATAACAAGCAATAATTCAAGAAACACCCACATGAAAAAACTCATTAAAATAGCAACAACAACAAAATTTGGGGATTTTGTGACTTCAAATGCTATTGACTATTTTTTTTTCCTAACTTTTTAAAAAATACCCATTTCAAAAAGTGCACTAAAAAGCAAATAAGATTGACTTTGTCACTTTAACATATATAAAATTAGACCAATAATATACTAATCATAACCTCAAGTCCACAACACACACTGAAAAGAAAAGAAAGTGTAATGATATGATGATGAACTTACAGAGTTTCTAACAACCATAAAAGGACTTGCTTTACAACGGCAAAGATCAAAACTAACTTCCATACCAGAATTCCCACAACCAACAACCAAAACCCTTTGTTTTTTAAACTCAGAACCACTTTTATACTCACTTGTATGCCTTACAACCCCTTCAAATTTCTCAATCCCTTGTATTTCAGGCACCACTGCTTCAGCATTTTCTCCTGTAGCCACCACTAGCCACCTTGACTCATACACACAATCTTGGGTAACCACTTTCCAAATATCTTTTTCTAACTCAAACTCAGCACTAACCACTGTTTGGTTAAACTTTGGCTTTATATCAAAGTGCTTAGCATAAGCCACCATGTAAGAAACAAACTGTTCTTTAGTAGGGTATTTTGGGAAGCTTTTTGGGTAGCCAAATAATGGTAACTCACAAAACTGTTTAGGTAAATGAAGCTTTAATCTATCATAAGTTTTATATTGCCATAAAGATGCAATGCAATCACTTCTTTCAAGAACAAGTGATGGTACACCATTTTGTTTTAAACAAGCTGCAACTGCTATACCAGATGGACCAGCACCAACAATTATTGGCCCATTAATTTTCTTCAACATTAACACTTGATCTTTTTCACAAGAACCCATTATAGATTTACTAAAAAAGATCCAAACCCACAGTTTATTCTAGCAAAAAAGACTCAAAATGTGAATCTTTATTTCAGAACCTCTGTTTTTTCAAGCAATGCTCTGTTTTTTTTGGGATTTTTTGAATGGTATGGAGTGAGAGTTTAAAAGGGTGTTTGAGTAAGGGTTATTACTGACGGTAATTAAATGTAGAGAGAGAAAAAAGAGGGTTAAAATGTGAAAATGGAGGCGTGAAAGTTAAGGAAAGGATTTGGTTCACTTTCTCAAGGCTCTTTCTTCTGAGTCTTTTTGTGTACAGGTGAAGTGAAGTGAAGTGAAGGGGCAAAGTGAAGAAAGGAGGGAAAGCTATAAATACATTTATGTGGATGCTGTGTGATTTTATGGTGTGTAGTTGGGTAGAATTTATAAGATAAATATTGTGATTAACCAATACTTGCATTGTTTGTGTTTGTACTCACGCGCCTAGGTGGGGTGTCAAAGTTAGTCATCAACTCCACTTGGGGTTTTTCCTAGCTCTGCAATGCTAGTATAAAACTAGGCCGAAGGAAATCAAAATGGTTTTGTATTGTATTGGTTTTGTAGCAACCTATAGTATTGTGTTAGATATTTGTATTTAGTAATGTTCAACAATTGACTTGGATACAACTTTAGGGATCATGTATTAGTACTTGTCAAGAAATAGAATTTTAACATGTATCTTGGAATTTTGGACTCTTTGTTACAAAAAATATATAACTTTAAAGTACACTCGGATTATATGCATAAAGTTATAGCAAAACACTAGAAAGTTTGTTTTCAAATTTTTCTTTTGTCTAATTTCAAAAGATATAACATGTTCAATGTTTTGGACTATGGAACAATGTGATAGTTGGCGGGAAAATCTGGTCACCCAAAAAGAGTATTGGTCGTAGACCTAACAATGAGCGCGACTAACTTGACCCGTGTTAATTGTTATGGTTAAAGTCATATCAACTTGTGTAGACATACTCAATGAGCGCGACTAACTTGACCCGTGCCATTTGTTATTGGATTTCAAGAATCCATTTAGTTTGATGTGTTCAAGTGATTTCTTCCATTAGATTTTTAGGGTCACTATAAAAGTTATGTATAAAATAGTGTTGTATTTCACATTTATTGGTTATTTCGAGTATCCAATTAAACTGAATTAAGACGATATATATAAATACATTTGAAATATGGCTAGGTGACCTAGATTTCGGGTTGGTAGTCAAGTAATTGTTGGCCTTTTGGAGATTATAACAAGTGCAAGGGGAACATATGATGGTTATAGAAGTTGGTGGCTATGTTTTATACATTTTTGGTTTTGCTGGGTAGAAATAGACCTAGGTAGTACGTCGTTTGTGCATCACCTTTGATTATTTGAATGTTTGAATAACCAGAATGTCACCATTAGATTTTATCACGTTCTAGGACAAAGACAATTGAAAAAGATTTAGGCAAGATTTGTTATGCGATTTTATAGGTATTGAATGCGCATACTATAAATGATAAGTTAGATACTTAGGATCTAGTGGGTAGATTTTGGTTTTATTGGACTGATCCAATTAATAAGGTCAATACAAAGGGATTGTGTTCTGCTAGTATCTCTTATTGTGTGACAAGTTCTCTAACCTAGCATGTGTATTCAAGTTCTGCTTAAGATGTATGAGATAGTTTGTGGTTGTATAGACGTAAGATAGTTATTTGCCATGTTTTTTGTTTTTTTTTTTAAAAAAGTTTAATATTCATTTTTGAATGTGTGATTTTGTGAACTATCTCCTTGCCATGCAATTTAAGCTAAACAAGATTCGATTTGCTCGGGGTAATGATGCAACGGAGTCGAGCCAACTCGTGAAAACCTTCAATTTTCGGCGCGTAAAGTTTGTTAGTCTAATTGAATCGGTATTTGCACTTCCATCATTGCGTATATTCCCTAGTATCGTATCGGCTAATCAAGTTGAGTTGAGCTCCCAATATCAATTCGATTAACACGTAGTTAACTTAATAATGCAATCCCAACTCTAAAACCAAAAATATTAGCGTAATATCTGATCCATTCAAGTTAGCTGAAAATACTGATTCATTTTATACTACCTTCACATACGATACCATTACAATTTTAATAAGCTTGCAGAGCTATGCTTAAGTCTAATATATTAATTGATTGATCGAGCTAAAGCTTAAAAATAAAGATCCGAAGAAGCTCTAATCGAGGTGGTTAATTTCCTTTTAAAGTGTTTTCTAGTTGAGTTTTCCTAAAATTTATAATCTTAACGATGCTAATTATTTGACACGATTGAAGCTAACCAATTAAGCAATCTTTTTGTTTTCTAAATAAATTTGATTTTTGCATATGTTTGAAACATAAAAAAATCGGGCATGCAATGTTAATGGCAACAAAAACTGAGTTGAGATCAATATAAATTTCATATTAATCTTAGCTATTCATTTTTCATCAAAATTAAAAACTATTTTTTCATTTTCTTTAAAACAAACATAACTTGCAAACGGTAATCTTCAAGCAACGAAAAATACATCATCACGACGAGAATTAAATTATTTTTCTACAGATATGCACTTCTATATATACTTTCGGCGATTTTTTTTTTCAAAAATTTCCGAAGAGAAAAATGACATGTGATTTGTAAAAATGACATGTGATTGATTTTAAAAATCACATGTGATTTTTTAGGCGAAAATTTAAAAAACAAATAGTCGAAAGTATATGAAAGTGAAAATCTATAGAAAGATAACTTAATTTTCGTCGCGATTGTATGATTTTTTTTCGCGTAACGATTAACGATTTACTAGATATTTAAATTTTTTTTAAAAGGTAAAAATTTACTTCTTTTTTTTGATTAAAAAATGAATTAACATGATTAGTTTATTGGATTTATGATAAATATAAGATATATAATAATATTTTCTCAAACTAACACATTGCGATGAAATCAACGTATCACAAATCGAGTTTTCTTGTTACCAATCCAATTTGTCATGATATTAAAACGAGTGTCCTGCTAAATGAACCCTTAATCCACCATCCGAAACTATTTTTTCTTTTAGGAGTAAAGTCTAAAATACATCCATGTGGTTTGTCTCGTGTCTCGCTTTACATCCCTAAACTTTTTTTGGCACAAATACATCCATCTGTTAGTAAAATCAGTTAATGAGGACTAACGGTGCAAATATTTCTCCATTATCTCCTAACAAAAGAGAAAATAATTAGGACTAACGGTGCAATAAAATAAATTGCATCGTTAGTCCAAAGGAATAACGGTGCACTCCACTTCCACCTACCACCCAATGCCACCACCATCATCAATGCCACCTTCACCGCCACCTACCAACTCCGCCGCCACCTCCACCTACCACCATCCAACGCCAGCACCCCTACCTCCACCGTCGCCACCCACCGCCACCACTGCCACCACCACCCACCTCCATCGCCGCTACCCACCCACCACAACCACCACCTCCACTATCGCCATCTACCGCCACCACCTCCACCGCCACCACTGCCACCACCACCCACCTCTACCGCCGCTACCCACCCACGACAACCACCACCTTCACCATTGCCATCTACCGCCACCACTGCCACCACTAACCACCACCGCCACCCACCACCTCCAACACCGCCATCCACCGCCACCACTGCCACCACCATCCACCTCCACCGCCGCCACCATCGCAACCCATTTACACCACCACCACCACCACCACCACTTCGCGCCGCCACCCACCACAACTACCACGACTACCACCACCACCCACCACTCCCAAGGTTGTTGATGGTGGTGATGGGTGGCGGTGATGGTGGTGGTGGCGTTGGGTGGTGGTGGCGGTGGAGGTGGGTGGCAGTGGTGGTGGTGGTGGCGTTGGGTGGTGGTGGTGGTGGCGGTGATGGTGATGGTAGCGATGGTGGAGGTGGTGGTTGTGGTGCGTGGGTAGTGGCGGTGGAAGTGGGTGGGTGGTGGTGGTAGTGGTGGCGGTGGGTGGCGGCGGTGGAGGTGTGGGTGGTGGCGTTAGGTGGTGGTGGGTAAAGGTGGTGGTGGCGGTGGCGGTGGATGTGCTAGGTGGCGGTGAAGGTGGCATTGATGATGGTGGTGGTGGCGTTGGGTGGTAGGTGGTGGTGGAGTGCACCGTTAGTCCTTAGGACTGACAATGCAATTTATTTTATTGCATCGTTAGTCTTAAGGACTAACGATGCAAATATTTTCTCTTTTGTTAGGAGATAACGGAGAAATATTTGCACTTTTAGTCCTCATTAACTGATTATACTAACGGAGGGATGTATTTGTGCCAACTTTACTACCGAATGGATGGTTTTGTGACAAAAAAAAGTTTAGGGATGTAAAGCGAGACACGGGACAAACCACAAGGATGTATTTTGGACTTTACTCTTCTTTTAGTTTTCTATAAAGTCAAATCAGCCAAAAGTTTATTTTCATTTAAATCACAAAAAAAATAAAGGATCCTATCGAATGAACCTTTAATCCACTAAATCTTTAATATGGCTTATTTACGTGATATGTTGTTGGATATATGTTTTGTTGATACTAAGGTTGCGTGCAATGGGACGGAAATGATCAGTCGGTCACCAAAAATTGAACACAACGATTGACATTTTAATCGGTCGTGCCCATTGTGGAATATCGGGTGTAACATTGGTCGAGGTACACATCGGTTGAAAATCCAACCGATTTCAAATTCTATCTTTTCCCAAAAATCCAACCGTCAAAAAAAAAAAAAAAAACAACCTTTTTTTAAAAACTTTACCACTTTACATCCTATAAATACCAACCTCAAACACAATTTCAAACACAATTCAACCTCAAACTACTTCTCATCTATATTCACTTCCAACCTCAATCTACTTCTCATCCATATTCAACATGTCAAAGAAAAATACCCCACAATCAAAAAACCGACGATCACGACTACCCTAAAATGCACCGGATTTTAATTTCTCACCGGAAAACAACTTTGAATTAACCGACATAACACCACCACAAAACCGGGGTATTCGCTTACGTCCACCAACTTTTGAATATCAATCACAACTACCACAACCCAATCAAAACCAAAACCCGTTTTACGTTAATCGTCAATTTGTCCCACTGCAACGATCTAACACGGATTACCGCCAAGAACCAAGTGGGTCGTCGTATCGTCCTAACATGGACTTCTTGTATCCTTCCTAACCGTATCACAATTATTCCCCGCTTCGTAGTACTAATCTTGAAATAGATTTGGAGGATTCTATCCCTGAGTATTCGACCCAAAACTATCCAAGTCAAGATGCTTTGATGGGGCAAGGTTCAGGTCACGGTTCGTACCACGATTCCATTCCCGTTGAAGACGATGACGATGCTAAAGAGACGTCACCCATCAAACCAAAGAAGCCTTTAAGACGTGCTTCAAAGGCGAAGGACAAAGGCAAGAAGCCCGAACCAACCAAGAAGGCCGAACCATGGACAAAGGCGGAAGAGATCGCGCTTTGTAGAGCTTGGGTTTTTATGTAGGAAAACTCGGTGAAAGGAAACGCTATGAATAGGCCCCGCTTTTGGGAGGAGGTGATAACATATTTTAGAAAGGAAACTGGCTTCAGAAAGAACCTAAGACTCCATCACGACCAAATGGAAGAATAGGATTCGTTATAGGGTTGGGAATTTTTGCACTATTATTGATAATGTCAAGAAAATCATGGAAGTTGTGAGAATGATGGAGACGACAAAAAAAAAGCTCTTAGAGAATACCGTATGATATACGGTCATGATTTTACCTTGGAGGAGTGTTGGCAAATTTTGAGGACTCATGATGCTTGGAAGAATTGTGAGATGCCGGCTTTCAGAACGAATTGTCGGAAGAAATCAAAGGGTTCTACAACTACCTCTAGGTCAACCCAAGGTCCTTTGAATTTCCAAGACGTTGATGATTCTGATGATGATGAAGATACTAGAGAATCATGACCAAAAGGTCGTGATGCAGCAAGGAAGAAATCATCCTCCTCCTCTCGTGATCAACCATCAAAATCATTTATTGGTTCGTTGGCAAAACCTTCTTCAAATTCAAGCCGTCAAAAGTGGAAAAAGCTAAGGGTATAGAAGATGCGTACATAAGGTTGAGGGAAAAAGAGCTGGAGATGAAAAGAGAGAAAATTGAACTCCAAAAAAAGCAAATGGCATTCATGACGCTATCAAAACGGGAGACCGACTTAATTTTCTACAATACCCCAATCGATCAAAATTTGCCCCCACAACAACTAACCGAACTGTTGGAACTTAAGGAAACAATCAAGGCACGCTACAAGTTAGATTATTAGTTTAAGTTTGTAATGTTTATTTGAATTTAGTATTGTAATGGTTTTAATTTTAATGAATTTAAATTTGTTGTTTAAAATGTTTGAATTTAAAAAAAAAATAATAATAAGTCGGTCATCGACTGTGGCAACTTGGCCGTGTTTGGTCGCCGGAGAGAGAAAGCTTATGTGGCAGCCGGTGACCCAGGTCACGACTGTGGCTAGCCTAATGTGACTAAAGATTCTTGTTGGTGGTCGATGGTAGATGACGACTTTTTCTTTGTTGGGGCTACCCGTCGTTTTATCGACTCTAAGCTTCTTCCCTCCTTGGCTTTTTCGACCTCATGGGAGAATAACCTCCAAAGTTAATATTTTCAGATGGAGATTATCTTTGGATCGTCTTCCTCATAAACTAAACCTTTCGACACGCGGCATCGATATTCCAAAAATTTCATGTACTTCTTGTAATGCTAAAGTGAAATCATCTAAGCACATTTTTTTTAATGTGACATCGCTATCGATATTTGGAGGCTTGTTAGCAATTGATGTGATATTATTTGTCCTCCTTTTACTTCTTTTGAGCATTGGAAGAACTGGTTGGACCTTTGGCATGCTTCGAAAGAAAAGAAACATCTTTTATCTGCTATTGTTGCCTCGTCTCTTTGTTGGTTATGGAGGTTTCGTAATAGTGTTACTTTTTGTTCATGCCCGATGAGAAAAAGTAACATTTTCGACAACATTGGTTTCGTAATGGAGGTTTCGTAATATTGTTACTTTTTCATGGTTACGTCACAGAGGTCATATGGCTTGTAACTGGGTTGATTGGCTTAAGTCTCCCCTGTTGTTTGCCAGTTGTGGCATTGGTTGATATTTTCCTTCTTCTCTTTTTTTTCCTCGAGGCTGTTTGGGGCGGCATCAAAAACACTCCGGAGAGAAATCCGGTGGCTCGGCCTCCGTGGGTGGTGTCACACCCCGCTAAGAGCGGAAACACGAGGTGCAACGAAATGTAACGTCGCATAAGATAGTAGAACAACATCGTACGATTTTAAGAAATGAGTTTACAATGTTACATAAAGGTTTTTATACAATACTGAATAATGAAAACATAAGTCTTAATCTTATCAAATTTGGTCTTTAGAAGAGTGGTCTTGGCCAAATCACTCGGTTTTTTATACGAGAACAATGTGTGACTTCAATATGCATACCTTCAAAAATACAACTATAGATCACCTGAAAATAATACTCGAAAACGTCAACATAATGTTGGTGAGCTTGCAGGTTTAAGTTAAACAAAACCATTTACCGTGCATGATATACAAATAGGACAAGTGTGCAAATAATAATAATAAAGCGTAGGGCAAGTAGTTATATCATAATCAATCAACTTGGCTAGTCATGTAACCACCCACTTAGCTAGTCAATTAACCACCCAAACAAACCACCAACAACAATCTTCATCTCCGAAATGTGCACAATAGGTATCCAACCAGTCATTATATTATTGCTAACCAGCTAGAGCTAAATTGTTGGCTAATAGGAAACATAGGTATCCAACCAGTCCCTAAGAGTGTTGGCTAATAGGAATCATAGGTATC
This sequence comes from Chrysanthemum lavandulifolium, assembly GCA_022545495.1. NCBI lineage: Eukaryota > Viridiplantae > Streptophyta > Magnoliopsida > Asterales > Asteraceae > Chrysanthemum > Chrysanthemum lavandulifolium. The sequence goes on from CM040240.1 coordinate 89,933,294, forward strand.
CAACTAGTCCCCAAGACTGTTGGCTAATAGGAATCATAGTATCATAGAAATTTACCAACTACTACAAGCACCCAATCCACACAATTATAAACACATATATGCCCAAAAGGAATAATAGGAATTTAGTACAGCTAGTGAAATCATGTAATTGAAATAAGAATTTAGTACAACGAATGAAATAATGTATTTGCAAAAATGGTTGGGTATAAATAAATAATGAAATTAAAATGGATGTTGAGTATTATTTTCCGCCGAGAAAAATATAAGTAAAATGGGGCTACGAGTACTCACCTTGAAGCGGATGAGACAAGGTGACAAGTCCAAGCAATAATCATAGAAATCAACGCAAATGAAAGAACACTCGGAAACACAACTATATCTCCTTCGAATGATCTACCTGAATTAAGGATTGCTTATTACATAAGATTCTAATAATTGATTATAAATTCTTACCACCATTCATTAATGTGATTAGAGTTTTGTTATTGGAATTAGGTTAACGTATGGCCACTTATATTATAATTGATGTTCAAGTGCATTTTAGGGTTCAAACATACTAAATGGCATTAGGTTTAAGCAAAACCCTAACTCTCTTCTTATATCAGATTTTAACTCATTCTAAACCAATTTCTTACGAATTTATTGGCATATCAAAAGGGCTCAAAATATTCTGAGAAAATTCACAGAGGTTCCCACATTAGTTAAGTTTATTCCCAAATTTTCTCAGATTTTATTTCCATGTACAAGTGTTGAATTAAATTCCATCTTTCCCGACCTATCCAGAAAGTGCGCTGCAGGTATACCCCAAAAGTTTAGACTCAGTTACCCTATCAAATCAATCCATAAAAATCTACCAAAATTCGTAAAAGTCACCCATATCCCAGACATTACCCCTGTCAAAGGATAAGTCCTAACTCTTTATGGTTTGAAAATGAAAAATCCAATACTACAACTGATTTTAAGTTTCCAGAACTCAGATTTGACACATGATCTCTTAAAATTCAAAAACATGACCAAATGAACTCAAAATGTTGGAATCACTCCTAAACAAGATTTCAAGTATTTATATTTCATATGTAATAGGTAGCTTTATTATGGCCTTTATGTTTGTTTAAGGTCTAGCTTATGTAGAAGGCCCATAAGCTTAGGCCCAAGCCCATATAAGAAAGGATGGGAACTAGGAGTGTTGCCCTAGCTTCCTCCTATAAATTTTGTAAACCCTCATTTGAGGGTTGGTTGTTCAAGTTTCTCTTTCACATTCATCTACGCTTAACCGTTTCTTTATACGTGTGTGTGTGTTTGGTACTTGTTCATCCGCCTTCATCTCTTTCTATATTACTTGTGTTTGTAAAACTAGTGACCTAACAAAGGGTATCAATCGCCTACTAGTTGGGTGAATCGTGTTTGTTTTTGAAGTGGGTTTTGGTCCCACGCCTAAAACTAACCTTGATACTTTGGTTCGCTTAAAACTTGTTTTTACACTTTTAATCCAAGATTCTTGTACTTTCAATGTTTTAAGGTGTTAAAATACTTGTTTTTGGCAAAAGTTTCAAACTTTACGCGTGGATATACGCTTTTAAGCTTGTTTTTGTTCTTGGGTGTCGTTTCACGCAGAACCCGCTTAGCGCTTTTGTACATCAAGTTTCACACTTTTGTGTTCTTTTGGTACTATTGAAGCTATTCCATAACAAAAATCGGTTTAGAAACACATTTGGGCAAAATCAAAATTACGAGTAATCCCACGCGTATTGAAACCCTAAAATTACGCGTAAGATTATCCTTGGTTTGATCTTCATTTTCGTGGTTTATTCCGTGTTTTCTTACTTGGATAAGTCCGAAAATACGTCGACTTTGGATATCTTTTGCACCGTGATAGTGTAAAAGATCATTTGGGCAAAACCCTAAACTTACGATAAGATAAGCTTACGCCAGAAATCCCACGATAAGATTCACTTTACGCGTAAACTTAGTTCACGACAAGGTAATCCCACGCCTAACTTTCACGCCTAACTTTTGTCTACGATAACTTTAGTGCTTTTATCCTACTTACGCAGAAGCTAAATCCCACGCAGAACTCCTTATTGTTACGCCGTAACTTTTGGTGTTTTTACGCATAAGTGCTACTTGGTTTCTTGTCTTTTCTACGCCTAAGGACACTTCATCAACAAAGGTTCATTCGACTACAAAGATCCATTTTACTACACAAGTTTATCAACATGTCTCAACCACCATACTCTAACTATTTCCTCACACTTATAATCATCAACAACAACAACAATTAACTCCACAACATCAACAATGGAATCAACAACAAGCTATTTATCAACAACAATTTAATCAAGAACATACTCCACAAATTGGTGCAATTCCACCACCACAAATGGTTCAAACACCACCAAGCCTTCAAGTTCAACCCTACACAAACGATTTCAATCAACATCCATCAAGGAACACTATGAAGGAACCCACTTGGTTTGCAAAGATGTGTGAAGCTTTAAGCACCAACAATCAATTCATGAAGTCGGATCACTTGATAGACCTCCAATGCTCACTCCAGAAACTACGATCAATGGGTGATAAGGTTCTTTAGGTTTTGTGATCCAAGAAGCCACATGGAAAGTTCTTAAAGAAGGTTATCTTGAAGGTCCATTTGAGATGCCTATCGTCATTGTACCCGGAGATCCAACCGCTGCTCCACCAAGAGATGAACAAACCAACATTGCTATCTGCAGCATCTAAATGCTACGTAACTTCTACACTATGAAGTCGATGAACTTGCAATGGAATACATCCTCTTAGGATTACCAAACCCAATTCTTCGTAGTGTTGATGCTCAAAAGATCGCACAAAAATGTGGGATCATATTCGCCTTCTTATGGAAGGATCTCAGACTCAATCGAGGATTTGGAATCCAAAATTTACTTGGCTTATGAACACTTCATGATTGAACCCGAGAGACACTAGAGTCCTATCATCATCGATTTTCGACATCATCAATGATTTGGATAAACACAACATCATCATGCCAAGAATTGCAGTGAATACTAAGTTCCCGAGTAGTCTTGGTCCCGAATGGGAGAAGTATGTCATTTTTCTCCGCTGCGAAGAATATGCATCATTCTACTTATGGATTGTTGTACGATTACTTGAAGCCTCATGAAAAGGAAGTTGATCGAAAGGATTCTCCGTGCTCAAATTGCTAAACAATACATCCGGATAATCAACAACTTGCCTTGTATGCTCAATGTAATTATCCTCTCAACCAAAGAACTCAACCAATCGCTTCAAACACACCTTCACAAAGAACAACCTCAACAAAATCAATTGGTTCCATACAACAACAATGCTCAAGCATATGTCGTTGAAGCGATCGAGGAAATCGATCCATTCAAGCATTGCAACAAGGATTTGTGATGATTGCTAATGCTTTTGGTCGTTACACCAACAAATCCAACAATCGATTCGCTCCTCATCTAACACACGGACTCAAGTTGTAGAACAATGGACGGTTGAAGTTCGTAATCGTGATTATGGTCGCCGATGGGCGGTGGTCAAGGGTTTAATGTGGGTAGGAATAACAATGAGCTCAAGTGGTGGAACAGGAAATGCTCGTAATCGGTTAAATGGTCTTAGATGCTACAACCGCAATGAGAAGGACACTGGCTAATGCATGCCCAAAGCCAAGGACTAGGGGCGTGCTTATTTCAAAGAGGCTTTACTTTTGGCTCTTAAGGATGAAGTCGGTGGATCTCTCACGCACAAAGAATGAGCTTTATGGCGTATGCGCACTGATGATGATATGGAGGACTTGCAGTGCCAATGCAACATGTTATGTTGATGGCTAATATGCAAGAGTTACACATGAGTGAAACAGCCCCAGATGACATCGATGGCTTGTCTCGTGTACCCAACAAACCATCATCATATCTCGAACTAATATCTCCATCAATATTCGAATCCGCACACGGCTCGTAATGTTCAAAATGAGTCATCTACATCTCATTCTCGACGATTAAATAAACCCCGTAGTTACATTTGACGATCCAGATGACCTTATGGTTTCCTTGATAATCAAATTGACTCCGTGGTTATACTTGAGGATCTAAATAATGATCATGTTGTGACTCACGTTGAACACGATGAACCTTTGCCTCATCCGATCTTGTTCTGTTACTTAAAGACCAACAATCCCAAATTGTCGAATGTGTTGCATTAAATCAAACCTTAAAAAGTAAAATGCATCGTTAACCAAGGATTTTGAATGCTTACAAATGCAACTCAACTTTTTCAAAACTCAAGAAAATCAGGAAAAGGTTTTGAAGCCGCTTTGCAAAATCTCATCAAAACGAAAAATATTTAGAGACAGACGTGATCTAGTCGCCTCAAGAATGCTTTGTTGTCTCGAATTAGAACAATCAAACATGAACATAAAAAGCAAATTAACGCCTCACCTTGGAAAATCAAAAGCTAAGGTCGAGTTGTTAAATTGTCAAAAACAGCTTCTCCGATACAAAAAGCATTCAACGAATCGGTAGATGACCTTCTTGAAGAAATTATCGGCTTGCAAAACAAACTTAAAGAGTTTAAAACTGTTGTTTACAAACATGGTGAATCAAGAATACTATTGAAAAGTTTACCTTAAAACCCAATCCAAAAGGATATGGAAAAATCTAGCCGACATACAAACCAAAGCTTTCACTAAAAACATTCAAACCAACTCCTCAAGTTTCCAAGGTAATACAAAATTGATAATATCATATGAGTGTTGTTGAATATCATCGTCAAGAGGAATTAGATGCGTAAGACGAGAGTCGATCAAAATTAAAAACGTTGTTTACAACAAACCTTTAATTATAAAACGCGGTCACTTTCACACACCAACGGATTCTTCTAACACACCAAGGGTTATCATCAAAACACCGAGTCTTCTAATGTTAATCCCAAAACAGATTTTGCACAAACTTATGGTCCTTTACCTTCCATTAGTGAAGTAAACTCAAAACCCGAAAATCGAAAAATTCTTCGATATTTTGACATTTTCATGGTCGACCTCAAAATTTTACAACATGAGATAGAATATCGCTCAAATCAAAGTTGAACATTTTCAATCGCTCCGCGCGAGAACAAAGAGACATTTTTCGTAAAAATCTTTACCTAATGTTAAAACTTGAAAAGTTGTGCAATTGCTCGGAAAAGGATTTTCATAAGGAACTTGGGGTAATGAAAACGTTTTGAGAAAATGTAAACATCTATTTCTAACACTAAACGCAAAAAGAAACTCTTGAGAAAAGATGTTGATCGACTCTTGGAAGATGTTATCTCGGCCGATATCCATAATGTTGTGTTACTTCATTCTTTGCCATTTGCATCCGATTACATCTCTCGCCGATATTGTTGAAAATGTTGTAATCATGTTGAGAACACCGATAATGTGCTTCAGATCGAGTCTTTAAAAGTCGAAAATAAACGACACTCAATGAAATTTACAATGCAAAACGTCGTCTTCATTGGTGTGAAAAGATATTCACAATCATCAACTTAGTTTTCAAAAGAAAATCGCCGCTTGAGTGCAAAATCTTTCGATCCTAAAATTGAGCAACTGGATGATCAAAACGTGTCTTTGAAAAGTCAAATCTCAAAATATGAACAAGAACTTTTAAAAGTTAAACAGAATATGGTGTCATATTTGATTTGCTCAATAAGACTCGTCATGAAGCATCAAACGAACTTGATCACTATCTTGCTCACACTAGAGAAGTCATGAATTTTGCCGGTAATATTCGCTCGAAAATCAAGATTTGATTCACACTATCTCTAAGTTAAGAGAAATGTTAGGAAAGTATGAACAACTTCCGCCACCGTGATTAAGAGATTAGCACCAACACACTTAGTAATCGTGAACCTAGAATTCCTACCGCCAAATCACAAGTTGCTAATGTGTTTCCCTCATCGAAACAGAATAGTTGCATCTTTTCCAAACGTCCGCACTTCACAAACCTAGAGCACTCAATCAAGAATAGGAAGTTGCGACCTAAGAAAAGATCAATAAGGAATGCTAAAGTAGAAGAACACCCTAGGACTCGAATAAGACTCATGTTGCTTCCACTATAGATGTTACGTCCGCAAATGTAATAGAAATAGTGATGTAACGAATGCTAAACCGTTAAGTACTTTTGATATTCACCGATGCACCTTGTGTTATTTGTCGGAAGAGTATGAATTCGATTGTCATGACAAATGTGTTGCTAAAGCTATAATCTCTCGATTACGGAATCCTAAGAATCGGAATATCTCTAGGCCCACTAATCATTCTAAGTCGTGCTTGGTAGACCGCCTTCTTTAGATTCTAAGGCAAACATTGTTGTCACAGTAGCTCCAGCCACCTCCTAAGAATGTAGTACCACCTAGTGCATTCACTAAGACTAAAGCAAAGAGTAGTTATAGATGGCGTAAATGGATATATAACACACTAGGATTTAAATGGATGCCTAAAATTATTAATGTGTGTATGTCTAATATATCGCTTCGAACCTCTAACATTTCGGGTTCCACATCTACTTCTATTCCATCCGTGTCGCCTGTGTGTAATGCAGTGATATGATCATTCTCTCGATTGTTGATAGCGGATGTTCCGACACACATGACAGCAACCTTAAACTGTTATCAAACTTTATTGCAAAGTTCATTGGCACCGCCGTGTTCGGAACGATCACTGCAGCCTATCATGGGCTACGGAGATTATGTCAATGGGAACATCGAAATCGCAGGTTTACTATGTGGAAGGCCTCGGTCACAACTGCTTTCAAGAGGTCAATTTTGTGATGGAGATTTGGAGGTTGCTTTCAGGAGAAAACTTGTTTCATTCGTGATCTACAAGGAAATGACCTTATGTCCGCTCTCGTAATTCTAGTCTCTACACTATCTCTATGCAAGACATGGTTGCTTCCTCTCCCATCCGCTTACTTTCAAAGGCAACATCTACAAAATCCTCGCTATGGCACCGCTGCTCTCACATCTAAACTTTCAAACCATCACCAACCTTGCTCGACACAAACTAGTTGAAGGACTCCCACGATTCCAGATTCAAAAGATCACCTTTGCTCACCGTGAACAAGGGAAAAGCACTCGTGCTCATTTTCCTTCAAAGGTGGAACACGCCTCAAAGATGTGCTTCATCTTCTTCACATGGATTTGTGTGGCCCGATGCGCTGCAAACGATCAATGGCAAACGCTACATCTTAGTAATTGTTGATGACTACTCACGATGGACTTGGGTCTACTTTCTTCAAGCAAAGACCAAGCTCCACAAATGATCATCACCTTCTCACAAAAATATGTGTTCAGCCCGCAACACCGCCGTGATAATCGTAATGCATAAAGGAACCGAATTTGTTAACAAAACCCTTCGTGAATTCTATGAGAAAGTGGGAATTCAAAGATCAAACATCTATTGCACGACACCGAACAAAACGGAGTTGTTGAAAGACGAAACCGAACGTTAGTGGAAGTCGCAAGAACAATGTTAATCAATGCTAAACTTCCAGATTACTTATGGGCGTGTCGATTCATCGCATGCTATACTCAAACCGCTCTATGATCACAAACGCCACAACAAAACACCTTTCGAGCTTGTCCACAACTATAAACCGAACCTCAAACACTTTCATGTATTTGGATCCCTTTGCTATCCGAATAATGATCGTGATGATTTTGGAAAGCTCAAAGCCAAAGTCGATATTGAGTCTTTATTGATATCGTGACAATTCTAAAGGTTTCCAACTGAATCGTCGAACCAAGGAGGTAATGGAAACGATTCATGCTCATTTTGATGAACTCACGGAAATGGCTTCGAGTATAACAACTTAGAACCCGTCACAACCGCTTAAACTTCCTCAACCCCATCATCACCGAACAAAGCCCCCGCCTAACTCACAACAAATGGAAAGGTTATTTGCTCCTCCGCTCGTGACGATATTGATGAACGTGCTCCGTGTGTATCCGCTGCTCACCGCACAACCCGATAATATTCCTATACCGATACACTGCTACAACAACCATCGTTGAAGATGCACCTACACCGCTTGACTCCAACACAACAGCTTGAACACACCGCCCAACAATGATGAACCAAATTGATGATATTCTCAATGAAGTACCCCACCGCAGATTTTGATCCAAATGCGTTCTTCAACCCGCTTGCTAATGAGATCGCCGCACCGATGTCGCGGAATCTTCAACAAACCATTTGAATCCTCGTAATCGCACAATGTATACCAACATCAACCTCTACACACCGATGGACAAAAGACCATCCTCCGCTAACATTATTGGCAACCCGAATCAACCAACCGTTACGAGACAACGCCTTCACACGACGGTGAACATTGCATTTATGCACTCACCGTCCGCTAACTGAGCCTAAAACATTAAAGACGCAATGACAAAAGACAACCGGATTGAATCCATGCAGAAGAACTCAACCAATTCAAACGCCTTGAAGTATGGAATCGTTGAAAGACCAACAGGGTCTACGCCATTGGTCTAAAATGGATTTGGAAAACAAATTGATGTCAAGGAACGCCATCCCAAACAAGTCACGCCTAGTTGCTAAGGGTTATCGCCGTGAAGAGGAATAGACTTTGAAGAATCTTTTGCTCCGCTGCTCGCCTTGAGGTCGTTCGATATTTCTCGTCGCGCTCATATGAATATGACGGTTCATCGATGGATGTCAAAACGCGCTTCTCAATGGACAACTTAAAGAAACGGTCTATGTCACCAACCGATGGATTCGTTGATCCCGAGTTCCCGAACCATGTCTACAAACCGAACAAAGCTCTTTATGGTCTCAAACAAGCCCCTGCATGGTACGATAAGCTATCATCTTTCCTCATTGCCAATAATTTCACCAAAGGCTCGGTTGACCCAACTCTTTTATACAATATCACGGGCACATATCTTAATTGTTCAAATTTACGTGGATGACATCATTTTGGGTCTACACATAAAAGTTTTCAATCGCTTTTGCAAAACTAATGAAGAAAATTTTGAAATGTCCATGATGGGTGAACTTACGCTCTTTCTAGGACCGCAAGTTCATCAATCACCCCGTGGTATTTTCTTGAGTCACCCAAATATGCCCTTGAATTGTTAAACAAATTTGGAATGAAAACCGTGATACTTATGCCACACCAATGACTCATACCAAGAAGCTAGATGTCGATTTACATGGGAAATTAGTTGACCCTACCAAATACCAAGTATTATTGGGTCCTCATGTATCTAACAACCAGCGACTGATATTGTCTTTGCCGCTTATCTATGCTCCCGCTATCGTCGCGACCAACCGAAACCCACCTCTCGAGGCTAAAAGAATCCTCCGATACATCAAGGGAACCATTAACTTGGGATCCGTATCCCAAGGATTTCGGTTTTGAACTAATCGCCAGACGACGACCACGCAGGATGCTTAGACTCAAGGAAAAGTACTTCAGAGCTCTACAATTTCTTGGTGATAAACCGTGTCTTGGCAATCAAAGAAGCAGGATTGTACATCATCGTCATCAACCAAGCGTAATATGTAGCCATGTCCGCATGTTGTGCTCAAGTCATCCGGATGAGAACACAACTCAAAGACTATGGTTACGATTTGATGTAATCCCGATGTATCATGACAATCGGAGTGCCATTGCAATCTCGCAACTCGCTTCAAGACTCAAATCAAAGCACATCGATCTTCGCTATCATTTCATCAAGGACCACGTGGAATGTGGTACCGTTGAATTATACTTTATGGGTACAGAATACCAATTGGCGATCTTCTCACCAAAGCCTTGCCTCCCGCTAGGTTTAATGAGTTGGTCCACCGGATTGGTATGAGGTGTTTGACTCAAGAGGAATTGATGACCTCTTAAAACAGCCTTAAAACCCGTCAAACACCAAAACATCTTTTGTAAATAATTTTTCAAAACAAAATACAAAAATATAAAATCTTATAAAACAACAAAAATATTCTTCTAATCTATAATCTTTCAACATGGCAAGTACATTTCTTCCTTCAACACCGTAATCCTTCAAAATTCAAGATTTTTACGATCAAGTGTTGAGGGGAGAAAATTTTCACTTAACTGCTTCAAAACATCGCAGTACTTGCATGTTTTCATATCTCGTTGTTTCATTTTACAATGGTGGTGAATTTTCTCGTTAAATGACACCCTGACTAAATTTATAACCTTTCATTATTTCTTAAGTCGAGGGGAGTGTCGCCAAGTTTCTTTCCTAAAATCTTTGTTTGGTAACCAAAATGGAAGTTAAAAGGCTTTGTTTGAAAAAGGAAAAGTGGAGGGACCAAACTGTCAAAACCTTAAAGATATTTTGAATAAAAATATCCTCCACCTAACATTTCACTTCTCATTTATTACTCAAAACCTAAAACATCCTACGCCTAAGAATCGTTCGTCAAAACCGTGTTTAAGATCGTCAATTTGTAAGTGATTTCATGTTCCTAACAAGATTTTAAACAATGGTTTTAAATTTTACACGAATCCAACGGTTAAAACATCGTGTAATCTTGATTTAGTGGTCTACGCGTAAACGTATGAACACCCAATCAAGAATGGGTGTTTGTGGTTAAAAAGAATGTGTCAAAATGTTTTAACAACATCTATGATATCGTTTCTAAGCTCAAAACACACCCGTAAACACTAATTGATAATGAATATTAGGGTTTATGAGTCGAATTTGGGTGTTTTCAAATGAGAAGTGTTTTGGTCAAAAGGTTGTTGTGTAATGTTTATATGATGATAAATTGATGATTTCCATGCTCTATAACCACCCGTAAACACTAATTGTGTCGTAATTAGAAATTAGGGTTTAAGGTTCTTGAGTTTGGGTATTTTTGATTCACCGCAAACTAAGTGTTAAAACTTGGTCAATATACTCTCACAACATCTATGACATACCGTAAAAACTTTGGTGCAAATTTATGGCTAAAATTCATACGCAGAGATTTAGGGTTTTAAACTACGCGTAAGGATTTCTACGCATAACTGCTTGACATGTGTTCTTGCCATAAATTGTTGTTAAAATGATATTTCGTGATAATGTTAATGATTTGATGAACTTATTTCGTGATTTGTTACGCTTAAAATTCGTAACAAAGGTCATTTGCATTTCTACGATAAGGATTACCCCACGCCGTAGTCGCTATGCCCACGCCGTAAGGTTCTACATATGGGACCACGCGATCCCGTGAAGGATATGCGAACAAGGCTTCACGCATAAGGTCTACTTCACGAGTAAACCTTACGCTGTAAGGTTTTTATACGCCACGCCGTAAGATCTACGCCAGAAGGTCCCCTTTTCCCACGCTGTAACTTTTTCACGCCAGAAGATAGGATCCTACGCGAAGCTTATAACTACGCCAGATAAAACACTTGCTTACGCATAACTTTGTCATTGCTACGCATAAGCCCGGATGGACCTTCATTATGAATTGTTACGTGTACAAACTTGTTAATAAACTTATCATATCATCACGAATCCAATAATGTCACTAATAAACTTAATCGCTTGATATGTTGTGAACAATAAGTGATAACATAAACTTTAAAACTTAAAGTTAACTAACTCACTAAACATTTCACGACATCATTAGACTATTGGACAAACAAGTGACTTAGGACTCAGAATAATCATTATCACCGTACATTCAATAACTAGACAATAAGACCTTCGTTGACTAACATTATGTCTTTCGATATGTTGGTTCTTTTGGCTAATGTTATTTCGCATCACGACATGGTCGAACAAATGAATGTGGATGCATCAAGTTCTCTCCATTGTCGATATCTATCCTTATGGCTATCCAATGAAGATAGGAAAGAATAATCTCCGTGTTGACTTTGACACCCTCACTTGCTCGTAATCTTCGTGTTTAATTGCTATTGATATTTCGAGGACTCATCCGTATCGTAATATGCTCACTCACTCGCAACTGCTCCTCGAGATCTATATCCAACAGCCTGGAACACTATGGAAAGGGTCAAAGGACGGATCACGTGACGGTGACTCAATCACAAACAAGTCACCATTACACCGCAGACTTAAGGGTTGTTCTCCTAATTCTCAAGTCGATCCAACCAAACTATATGCCACACCGTCAAGAGCTCACTCTCCAATTCTTAATCGATATCGGTTATGACGAGGCTACAGGAGTAATCACCAAGCATTCTCACGTAGAGCTTAAGAGTATTCCTCAACCATGGAGAACTCTCTACATGATCATCACCAAGTCTGCTTTCGGTCGCGACAAGTGGCTATGAGCATCCTAAGCTCATGGAACCGCAAATATTTTGGGCATTGGTCAACATGAAACACATCGCTATCGAAGCTCGATTTGGGATGACATGATGTCATTTCTCAACAAGCTTGGCTCAAAGATTCCCTACATCGATATACTAAACTGTTGATCCGAGAGCACTTGGACTTCATCCCGATATTCCCAAGAGGCTCAATGACCCCGACAATCACGATATGTTGACGGAACCTATTCTATCCGCCGTAATCAAGGAATCGCCTACAAAGAAACAAGGTGTCAGGTTGCCGATTTTTCTTCTAATCAAGATGTCGAAAGCTCAAACGCATAAAAGGTATCCGAAGCGCTAGACAAGGCAAAGTTGGTCATCTCGACGAAAAATCTTTCGAACACCCGTAAGGAGAACCGTAAGAGGAAGTGCAGAAGCGCAACAAGTATCGTGAGTCAAAGGAAGTTTCCTAAAAGGAATCCTCCTTCTAAAAGGATTGTTCCCGAAGGAAGCCGAACCTATTCCCACACTTGAACCACAAAGAAAGCTTGTGGACGAGAGCTCAAGATACCGATATGTATGAAGAGGTTCATTACTCGCAATCGCAACCAAGCACCGGCAAGAGCAAAACCTCCAAGTCCTCCAAATTGCCCAAGAAAAGGGAAGACTCAAAGAATTGTACCCTATGATGAGAGCTCAAGAAGAAGAAGAGCAACCGGATAAATCATACAGAAGAAGTTTAAAATCGCCGACACCTTCAAAAGGTCAAGAATTTGCTAAAGATCAAATGGGTGGCCCCGAGGATCAAGTGGTGCCGCCCATCCTCTCCGCATCCCGATGCGGTTAATCAACCCGATAAGGATCCGTGCCACCACTCTTGTGCAACAACAAAAGCTTGTGGAGGATACTATTGTATATGATTTTGAGAAACCGAAACCGAGAAAGAGAAAGAAAAGTCTAGAGATGACGATGATGATTATACAAAGTTTCTTCTAGACACCCACACACTCAAAGGAAACTTCAACCACCTAAGGACCCCGAATCTCCTCATGTCTCCTCATCATCGACTCTTCATCTCATTCATCACCACCACCATCAAAGAAGTCAACCAAATCATCATCCAAACCGTGAAGAAACCACCTAAATCTTGGATTTCTCGACTCATGAAAGAATTGTGAAAGTCGTCCAACAAGTCGAAAGAAGGACATACTTTACGTAAAACCGAATTGGTTTGTCGACCAAATACAAGACTTAAATGATGAGAAAGACAAGATGCGTAAAGAAAGGGAATTTGTTCAAGTTCATGAAGAGTCATCGAAAGAGGAACCGAACGAAATGATCAAGGTTACACTAACAAGTACCTTCGTGATATCGCTCCTAAAGTCCAAAAGGAACCGGAGAAGACAAGAAGAGATCATACCCACAAGTTTCTTCTCGACATCGCCCCGTGTGACTAGAGAAGTATTTTCCGCATAACTCACCCCTAACATCGCCGCATTGGTTAAACATACAATGGCCAAAGAAGTCGATCTCTCGAACTGAAAGTTAATCGCTAAACTAGTGATGCAAATGTCAAAGCGATCCGAACGCTTACTCGGATGAAGCTAAATTTTTCAAGGTCTACTTGCTTTTCAACTCGATCATCATGCAAGGAGTCACCGATCAACCCAAACGCCAAGAGATGACGATGATAAGGACAAGGACTCGCATCTAAACGCCGAAGCAACCTGTGAATCTTCTTCGATGCCACCTCCTCTACAACGGACTTCTTCTCAACAGAAGTCTCCTCCACCCGGTCTTCATCGATAAACCCCTGGACGATTCCGAGTTACCACCCCCGACTCAAAAAACAGTGATTACTTTGAGTATACGGGTGGTGACGATGAAGAGGTCCTCGAGCCCCAACAACAACCCACCTCTCCCAAACAAGGATGTAAACCAAGATCATCATCTAAGCCTTCAAAAGAAGAAGAAGACGCTTCATACCGACGTCATATCATGGCTAGATGACGATAAAATCAAGAATTTGAATGGTTTGCTACACTTGTTAACAACACTCCCTACCCCAAGAAGGTCAAGAATTGGTAGACGGTAGTACCTTGGAGCATGCAAAGATTTTGCAAGAAAGGTTCCGTGTGAAGAAGATGACGAAATCAATTGAAGCGCATCAAGAATGAAGCATTCCTACTTTTGAAAGACAAATGAAAGTGCAATCGAGGTTGAATATCACCTTGAAAACATTGCTCGAGCCATGTCTAATAACATGGATTGGCTCAACCTGTAGCAAACATCGACTTCACCAAACGGGACAATCCTCCATATTACACCGATCGGTCTCGACCTCTACCTACCATTGGCCAACCCGATCACCTAGGATTCCTTTCGACATTTCTTCAACAAAGACTTAGATTTTCTTCAACACGGTGGCGATGGTTCAAGGAAATACGCTACATCTCTCGACACTTCCATTCCCCGCCGCCATATACTCGATTGTATAGCCATCGAGGAACGTATACCCACATGTTCTCCGACAAAGTGGTAGCATATGACCAAGATGCAATGTATGGATTCACCATTGGCGGAACGTCAAGAATCTACTACGTGTCGCTTGGTCCGTAAGTCTCAACATGCGTTGTTCAAGATTAAAAGTATCGGCCATCCAACATGTTGGTCTATCGCCTAAATGGGACTACACTTTTCTCAAGAAGATTGTGGTCAAAAGACAAGACGAAAGGGACTATGCATTCTCTCAAGTCGACTTTGAGAATTTGAACATCAACGATATTGAAGACATGTACCTTGCCAAAGTTCAAGGTCGCATGAGACAATTTCCAATCAAGTACAACGTGAATTCATCAAGTCACCGCTCATCTTCATCGACGATAGTCATCAAAGAACGTGTTGAAGATCTTCACTTGCCGCTGAATCATATCGTAAACGTGTCAACTTCACTCCACCACGCTTGATCTTCCCGACATCAACCGCCTAACACAATATACGCCATCAAGAAACCATTCGAGTTGTTTACCGCAGTGAACTTCAACGAAACCGCTTAATGGCGTAGTGAACTTCACAAATTGGGGATCATACTTTGAAGTCGGTTAGGGATGGATTAGCTTATCGGTTGAAGGATATACATGAAAAATTGGGAACCCTAAGCGATGGAATTCTCGTGAAGGAGGGATGTGAGAAGGATCATCACCATGATTGATGAACGGTTGTTCGAAGGGATCGCCTGTAACGTTGGAAAGTTTTGTTGGTGGTCGACCCAGATCAACATCACCGCTATCAACGCCTGCTCGCACTCCGGAACATCACCGCACTTCCCGGTACTCCTTGAATTGTTTCTTTCATTATAATTTTGGATGTATGATTATATATGTCAATGGCTTGTGCACACATAATGTTGTACAACCCGTAATTGTCAAGAAAGGACCCCGTGGTACGCCTCTGCCACAATCCTTATAAAAGGAGCGAAAGCTTTATTTTTGAGTAAAACCTATCAAACCTTTCATTTTTCAAGGTTTTGCTCAAAAGACAAGTACTTCCCATATGATTTTCAAAACCTCAACCGCTTATATCACTAGTTGAGGGGAGTATTTGAATTAAAACTTTGTTCACAAATTGTTCATAGTGGTCATCTTCCCGCAACACTCGAAATGGTCATATTTATTCTCAACCGCTCAAAAATAACATTTTATATGCCATTTTTGAGGGGAGAAAATTGTGTGATAAGAAATATGTTGTGCAAAATGCAAATGAATCAGGTACCTCGACTTAACCAACGAATTGACGGTACTAAACTGTTTGTAACTCGAAAAGACTTGTCCCGACGGGTAATAATTTCAAGCTAGTTCGCTAGTAATGTAAACGTGTCTCGCAAAGGACTTGTCCAAGTAGAAAGTACCATTCGAGAAACTCTTGATAGACATGAACTCGACGGTATGACAACCTTTCGAGGTTTGTCTACACCTTCAAGGTAGTTATTAGAGCTAGTTGTCACCTAAAAGTCGACAATGTAACTCTTTAACTATGCAACGAACCGTGTCTCATGGGGATTGTCTATCTTCAGTGGATCAATTCAAAAGTGCGCGCTTTTCCTCACCGCATTTAACCATTAAAACTATTAAGCACATGTGGAGGGGAGTATTTATGCAAAACCTTATCTCTCACAATGGTTCAAACATGTTTTCATTTACAAACCCTTTGAGAGATATTTTCACATACGTGGTTTTAATGGCAACATAGGTTAGTCATGGAGTTATAAGGTGACTAAGGTTAGAATAACTGTCCTATGATCCGCCAGAGTCGGAGGGATCTACCCAAGGACACTACCATTAGTTAGTGTTAGAAGTCCTTAGGAATGATTGTAAAAGGAGAAAATGAGAATCGAGAAAGAAGGAGTTGAAGAATCAAAAGAAATGTAAAGTAAAGGGTGAAAAGAAACAGCCTCCGATTATTCAACTTAGGGCGTATAACCGGGTTCAATTCATATGCTACGGTTGTCACTTAGTGACACCGGTATTGAAGATTAAAAGTCGTCATGGACCCAAAGGACGCATGCACTAAACCTTCTTAGCCACTCAAGTTTCTCTCAAATGAAGCTTGTTTCATTCTCACAGGAACCCTACGTAAACTATTGGCTTTCTTAGAGATCGCCGGTATTGAAGAAGGAGACCTCTCCCTAGTCTCCGCCAGAAAACCAAAACGCACTATTGAGTCTAGAGCCACGAGATTCATCAAAAGATCTCTTAGGAACACTTGACATTTAATCACTTGATGATCAACAAATAAGATTATCTGGTTCATATCGAGTCCTTCATGATCTTAGCAACTGTCGAGAACATTTATGAGAGGTTCACATCCGTGATCCTCGTGATTGAATGGAAACCCCGCGTGGTCAACATCAAACACACCGACAAAGAAGTCACTTGTAACTCCCCGGATTACGCGGAGTGTGTCTCAAACGGTCTACGTCGTGAGGTGATGCTTCGTGTACCTCAAATGACTATCTCGAATCAGATGTACTTCTGCACATCGCGTTATCTCACTTGTGGGACTCCAGCTCAGAACGGCCTTTGTAAGAATTAGAGTTGTGTTTTCACACTATGTCGTTAACACTCTCAAGTTCAAACTTGTAAGTGCCGGAAACCGCTTATTACTAACCGCTTGAAATGTTTTCTTATGGAAGCTCCGAGCGGAATGATCGTGTCGATTCTTCTCATGCTCACGCCAACATCATCACTAATGGAAGTTCTATTCAAAAGCAACACAATCGCATGTAATGATTCTTCGTCAAGCCAAAGAATCTACAAAGTTAAAGACTTAAAGAACTTCATTAGTATTGAATTCCAACGCCAAAGAGCGTGTGAGCATGTTGAAGAATGACGGAGACACCGGAGCAACAAGGCACTGAGGCGCATCGATGCGCATAACAACATACTATCACTTTCACCACAAAGAACAATGATCAAAGAACAAAGTTAAAGATGACGTCAAGCATAACTGCTCAAAGATAACTATCTCTACACCGGGAGATTGTTCGAATCAAGGCAATTCCTCTCACAAGAAAGAAGAATGTCGAAGACGCCGAGCTACTATTACATCAACGCCTTCACCGCTTACATTCATATATACTGAGGGGAGATTGTTGGAATCACTCCTAAACAAGATTTCAAGTATTTATATTTCATATGTAATAGGTAGCTTTATTATGGCCTTTATGTTTGTTTAAGGTCTAGCTTATGTAGAAGGCCCATAAGCTTAGGCCCAAGCCCATATAAGAAAGGATGGGAACCAGGAGTGTTGCCCTAGCTTCCTCCTATAAATATTTTGTAAACCCTCATTGAGGGTTGGTTGTTCAAGTTTCTCTTTCACATACTCTACGCCTTAACCGTCTATATATATATGTGTGTGTGTGTGATTTACTTGTTCATCCGCCTTCATCTCTTTCTCTATTACTTGTGTTTGTAAAACTAGTGACTAGGTCAATGGTCATCGTTGACGAACCTAATTTGGTGCGGGTTCTCACAGGTGGGGATTTTTATCTTGTCGTGGTTCGCTGTAATTGGAAAGAGTTTTTTCGTCCTTGTTGTCGCCTTCACTGTTAAAGCCTCGGGAGGTTTCTAGGATGTGTTGTGTGACAACCAGTAACATTTCAAAATCTATTTTATACTGTTAATACAAATAAGCCGTAAAAACGTTTATTTATATTTTACGATCTTCTAATGTTTTGTCGATAACAAAAGTAAAATCATATTAACGAAACAAATAAAATACGTAAATGGTTTGAACTAATAGTTTTCTAACATATTCACATTTTCACATAAAACACTAAAACAAGTATAAGTGATTTTATGATCTAGATATATATGTACAACAACTAGTGTAGTGGTGTCTAAGACAAATCCTGGTAAAACAATCGTTTCAACTCATCTTCCTAATTCAAACACTCCATCTCATCTTAAATGAGTTCCCTGAACAGCACAACCTCTGTAGTTGACTCTTGTGCATGCTAATCATCACATTCCAATGAATCTTAGTGGCTTAAGGCTTAAATGCACTCTCCAAATCTCTTGATTTATAAACCACCTTGTTAGGATCTCCATAGTCATCACTCTCATCCTAACTTTCAGCTTTTGCAATCCCTTCAAAACATCTCATCATGAGAAAACCCCGGTAACAACCTATCCACCAAAGAACCACCCATCAAAAGGGCTCGTGTTGTACACGAAATCTCTTCAACCGAATCATCTCGGTCAAACCAACAAACCTTCATCATCCAATCAAACCAATTCCTAGAAAGTTAGTACCCACAAAATTACCTATGCCAAACACCACCATACCTCCTAGGCCAAACAATATCATCTCCACTAAATCATCACCATTGGTTCCTAGAGCTATCTCTTTACATCCCCACAATCATCACCTCACCTCTACAATTTAGAGGACTTGCCACCTAGGCCGCCTCATCCGCTCACGACAACATTCTCCTCATTAGAGGAACAATGATTCAAAATCAAGGTGTTGAGTCAACACTTGCTCCGCTTCCTTTTCGCTGCTTCCATCATATAATCCCATTTGGATTATAAGAAATCATCAAAGTCAACCACCCGACCTTATGGAAGTTGACACATCTTTACCACCATCATCATTCTTGATCGAACCATTCCTAAATGGACCTCCACCAATCCTCCATCATTCGAGGCTCCTCAAACCACTTCAATTGATCCTTTGAATCTAGCCACTTCATTTCATCCACCACCACTACCTAGCCATGACAAAGATTGCTATCATTGTCAACATGTTGAAAGTTTGATACATGAAGCACGAAGACCAACGTTTCATGTTCTATCATCTCCTCGAACGCTTCGACGAGATTAAACCTAAACATAACTTGAGCTAGAGGATTATAGTGGTGTCTAAGCTTCAAGCGTTAGTTGGTCTAAGAAATTCCTAGTTATGTATTGTCTATTTTCTTATTTTTGATTCATGTATATCATAACTCTTGTTTTATTAAATAGAATTACATGCTACTTGTTATTTCGTTGAGCATATGATTACTTTGTACTCATATCTCATTTGTGTGACAACATTACTTGTTATATCACCTTTGCTGATTTTTAGTCATCAGCCAGACGGATCCCTCAGTATTGCCTAGACGGATCCCTACTAGAAGGGAACCGTGGGATCCGTGAAGTCAGAATGTTTTTCATTATCACATTTGCCGGAAATTGTGAATTATACTTATTTTCTAACCCCTGTTTTGCAGTTTTTCAATTAACACATAAAGTATTTGACATCCTAAAGCTAGGGGAGCTTGGTGTCAAAACAACACGTTGCAAAATTACTTGCAACATTTGATTTTAATTTCATGACTTCCCGTTGCAAATATTGCAATCATCTAGGGGAGCACACCGTCACATAGACGTAATCCTTTGCATAAGTTAGTTGCAAATGAACTAGATTAGAATTAGTTTCTTGACGCCTTACTTAGGGATGGACTCGTCAGGGGAGTAACGACGAGATCCTTTCCGTTACTTGCTCTCTATTTTTTCCCTTTCACATGTTTTTCTTAAAACAATGTGTTGTTTTTTCAAACACTTTTGTTTCGACAAAAGGGGAGAAGAAAGTAATAACTACAAATTCAAAATTTTATTTAATTTTAGCTTTTCCTTAAAATAATTTTATGTTTTGTCATCAACAAAAGGGAGATTGTTAATACAAATAAGCCGTAAAAACGTTTATTTATATTTTACGATCTTCTAATGTTTTGTCGATAACAAAAGTAAAATCATATTAAAGAAACAAATAAAATACGTAAATGGTTTGAACTAATAGTTTTCTAACATATTCACATTTTCACATAAAACACTAAAACAAGTATAAGTGATTTTATGATCTAGATATATATGTACAACAACTAGTGTTTACATATTGGCTTAACAAGTATAAGTGATTTTATGACTTAGATACATATGTACAACAACTAGTGTTTACATATTGGGTTAAACACATACTTAAGCTAAGTATACTAAAATGGGTAAAAACAAGTATATACTAAAATGGGTAAAAAACAAGTATATACTAAATAGATAAAAACTAGCAAATGGTTTTGACCCATAACCCATGGTTTTATATATACCACTTATACAAGTTCAATGTATCCTTAAGGTACATTGTATCTAGAAAGAAAACCATGGATCAACCCATAACCCATGACCCATAACCAAAAATACCCATGGGCAAAGAGGAGCGGACCACGGATCCCTAGCTTTGTGTTAGCCGGATCCCAAGTGGAAGGATCCGTGGGATCCGGGAAACAGAGGTTTTTCCTCTATAAATAGTGAGCCATTTCTTCATTATATCTCACCCTCTCCAACATACTTTCTCCCCGAGTTAAATCTCACTAACCATAGATCCAAGAGATCTATGTTTGTAGTTTTGTTTTTGTGTGATCTTTAGGTTCCTCTTAAAGGGAAGATCACCACCTTTGAAGTCGAGCAAGCTCAAGTCCATGAGTTGCCAAGCTTCCTCATCATCAAGGCTATTGAAGTCCTCTTGTTGATGATCCTTTCTTTCTTCAAAGAAGCGTAGTGTTAAAGACATTAGTGAAAGATGTCTCAAGTGTCAAGACGAAGATATTAGTGAAGGGTATCTATCGTCTATAGGATAAGCACTTGTGGTAGGTGCTTAGAAGTCAAGACAAGAAGCAATAGTGAAAGGTGCTTAGAAGTGAAGACACAAGACATTAGTGAAAGGTGTCTTGTAGATCTAATCAAAGACATTAGTGAAAGGTGTCTTGTAGATCTAATCAAAGGCATTAGTGAAAGGTGCCTTAGATGTACATTCGATATGGTGTGTTTCGATGTACTAGATAGACTAGCATTAGATCCAAGGATATTGATGTCCTTGATGATGTTGTAAAGGAGTAGATCTTCTTTGGGATTAGTCGTTGGTGTAGTGTGGTAGTAGTTCCTCCATTGCAATGGAACTAGGTACTTAGCCTAGTACCTAATAAAGGGTAGGCGATGTTGTGAAGGTGTAGTTCACCTAAGGTGTGAAAGAACTCGGTGGTTAGCCTAGCACCGTATAAAGGGTAGGCGACGTTGTGTTAGGTGTGGTTCGCCTTGGTGTGAAAGAACTCGGTATTTAGCTTTGTACCGGAAAAAGATTAAGCGATGTTGTGAAGGCTTCTCCGCCATAAGGAGATTGGTGTAGTGATTACAAACCTCGAGTAGGTGACTCGGGAGTGGAGTAGGGCAAGGAAGGTGTCCTTGTAGCCGAACCACTATAAATACTCGCGTTGTGGTTTTGTGCTTCTTTCTCTTCTCTTTTCATTACATATCTTTATATGCTTGTTTATCAACATCCAACACACACAACCAAATAGATTGACATAAGTCGATCTAAATAGTTTAAAAGGAAGTTTTAATTGGTAAAACTATTCAATCCCCCCCCTTCTAGTTTTCCACAATTGGTATCCGAGCTTCGTTACCAAGTTTCTTGAAGTATACTGTACTTTAAAAACTTGATACGATCCATAGTTAATTGAAAACTACAAAGAAGGTTTTTCATAAAAACAAACACCATGTTTTTCAAAAACTATATGTTTGGATGTTGAGTTGATAACAACATTTTTTTTATATATATATTTTTTTTATTGCACTAATCTTCCTTGTGATATTGATTAGTCAAAGCTCATACCCACCAAGCTTTAGGAGTTGCTTGGTAACAAGAATACCTTCCTTAAGAAGGTATCTTAGACGCAAAGGAGCGGGAATCGTCTAAGTGACATTTGTCATTTGTAAAAGACATTCCTAAGTGCATTCGAGGTATGAATTTCTACTTATATCTAAATGATACTTGTTTAGTATATAAGTGTTATTTGCTAGGCTTGTATTTGAGTAGATTTTTGTGTTTACACATGATTTACATGTAGCTTCGTTAGGAAGCTTGTTTCTCACATACATGTTATTTTTCTCGTCTATAGTCATAGTATGTAGAGCTTATGCTTTATTTCTTCTAATAAAACAAAAAACACGAATTTCAAAAATTCCTCCTTCCCTATTAATAAACCCACTCGACGCCCATTTTTTTTCAACCCTCACCTTTTCAAATTTTCCAATTTCAAAAATTTCCTCTCATTCAAAAAAAAACTTCATCTTCTTCCTCATTCCATCTCTTCCTAAACCAAGAAGATCCGTCATCAACATGGTTTACATCGCACTCGTGCTCATCGCCCTAACACTCATCGCACTTGTATTCCCTATGATGAAGTTCACATACAGAGACATTTACTTTGTGTTGTTAATCTATATTGGGGTCATTTACCCAATCCTTTGTATCATCCTTAGCATTGAAATGCAATATTATTGATTATCTATTTTATCTAGGATGTTTGTCTTATTATGTGTGTTTCATTTCTTTTGATCTATATGTGTTATATTCTTTCGTGATACATTAGATGTCATGTATGCATGCTAAAAGAAAATGTAGGATAAAACATACTTCATGGTACAATAACCAGAAACCTATGTTTTTATTAAACCGGTTCTCATATTACTGATCCACGGATCCGGAAGTTAAACTAGCGGATCCCTTTGAAAAGGAACCGTGGGATCCGCCCCATCGAAAGCAGTTTTCATGCAAGATTAAAAATCACTATCTTTCTAAAAATAATAATCCACTAGAGCTTCAAAACCATGAGTTAGCTAAATACTAATTGTTAATAGAATATCTAGTAAAACGTTAGATTATTATAGGTTGACCATAAACGCCTTCCCTTATTAACCCATCACTTCTATAGGTTCAACTATGACGCATGAATACGAGTTTGATTTTTCACTCACTAGCGTCTACACACCCGAACATTTCCTTGAGCCCAACACACGGCAATCATGTCCGTGGGTTCAATAATCTCGAAACCGTCACTTCCATGAAGGACGATTGTAGACACCTTCTACAATTCAAGAAGGTATCAATACCTCCTTCCGAGCCATAGGACTAGAATGTCTTCTTGAAATTAACGAGAAGATATGTCCAAGGTTCATAATGGAATTATTCCGTCAAGTGGAACTCGTTCGTAACGAGGATCGCTTTATCTCTTTGGTTTTATATCAAAACCAAAATTCACTTTAAGCCTTGGGCATTTTGCTCACATCCTCCGAATTCCAAACCATTGACAATGTGCCTTCACCGAAGATTGGTCTCTTGATTCTCTCTTCAATTTTCGTGAAGAAAATAGCCCATATTGTTCACACATACCCTCCGGAAGAATTAACACGCATGATATGCAAACCTCGACCATATTACTCCAATCCAAACATTATCCATACACGGGATATCCGAGAAGAGTATAAGCCTGCTGCTCTTATTCTACGTGAAAATGTTTGGAGTCTTAGGGGAAATCGAGATATTCTTCCTGCTTGTTGTGCTCACATGTTGTGTTGTTTGCTAACACAACAACCATACAATCTCGCCTACTTCTTCGCACGGCGAATTGCAAATCTTCAAGGCTCCAAGAATAAACTCATCCCTTATGGAATGTTCTTGACACGCCTCTATCACAATGTTATGCAATTCCATCCTCAATTTCAAAGTCCGTTGTACGTACTTGTGAACAAGATGATGGAACCGCTAAACATATCTCTCATGAAGACTTTCTTCATTCATGATTCCACCAATACCCATCAATCACATAATGATCCTCCTAGTGAAGACACTCAAGGAACCTAGAATAGTCAAATAGGATCAATTCTACTCTACTCATTAGTTATCAATGTAATCCTATCTCTTTCATGAAATAACACATCTTACATTTGATATCCTAGTTTTAGAACTCCTTTAAACAAAGCTTGGAATATAATGCAATTGTCATGATCATTGCATACCTTTAGTAAAGGTTTTGTCTAGCGATAGACGGATCCCAAATGTTGTACTAAACGGATCCCTACATCTAGGGAACCGTGGGATCCCAAGAAATGTAAAATGCAATTGCAAGCATTATATGTCAAACACATCCCTTAGAACACCTCACACTAAGCTAAACATAGTGTCTTAAGATTGATCAAGACTTTATCAAGATAGGTTGACCTTTTCTACTCTTTCCAACTCACATAGATCACATTCTAAGGCTTTGTTAGATCTACCATTTCAAATCCATCACTCTTCCGCTCCCAAAACTCACACTTTATTCTTCTTATATGATCTCTCATAACTAGGTTAGAAATCCTTCGATTATGACAATATTGATCATTAATCAATCTCACCTCAAAATTGATCAAAGTTGATCAAATCCTAGTTTTTCCCATCTCATAACCATTAGGATATTTTCCAAAACATAATCCTAAGACACAACCTGATCTCTAGGATCATTTAGTTTCATTTACCTTCAATTGACATCTTTAATGTCATCCTTGCTCATCCATTGGTACTTGTTGAAAAGTCCCAAATCCTTCCATAAATAACAATCATTAGCTACACCACTCATTTCCTTCAAACACTTAAGCACCCCTTCATTTAAAACACTTAGGAGAACTGAAACACTCAAAGTGATGTAGGTCTAGGATCTTAGAAACATCATTTCCACTCTTTCATAAACCGCCGAACGCCGGATCCCTAGAACTAGCCTAGACGGATCCCTCGAGAAGGGAACCGTGGGATCCGGATGACGCCTATGACAAATCTCGTAAAACAATCATTTCAACTCATCTTCCTAATTTAAACACTCCATCTCATCTTAAATGAGTTCCCCGAACAAAGACAACCTCTCGTAGTTGACTCTTGTGCATGCTAATCATCACATTCCAATGAATCTTAGTGGCTTAAGGCTTAAATGCACTCTCCAAATCTCTTGATTTATAAACCACCTTGTTAGGATCTCCATAGTCATCACTCTCATCCTAACTTTCAGCTTTTGCAATCCCTTCAAAACATCTCATCATGAGAAAAACCCCGAATAACAACCTATCCACCAAAGAACCACCCATCAAAAGGGCTCGTGTTGTACATGAAATCTCTTCAACCGAATCATCTCCGGTCAAACCAACAAACCTTCATCATCCAATCAAACCAATTCCTAGAAAGTTAGTACCCACAAAATTACCTATGCCAAACACCACCATACCTCCTAGGCCAAACAATATCATCTCCACTAAACCATCACCATTGGTTCCTAGAGCTATCTCTTTTACATCCCCACAATCATCACCTCGCCTCTACAATTTAGAGGACTTGCCACCTAGGCCGCCTCATCCGCTCACGACAACATTTCTCCTCATTAGAGGAACAATGATTCAAAATCAAGGTGTTGAGTCAACACTTGCTCCGCTTCCTTTTCGCTGCTTCCATCATATAATCCCATTTGGATTATAAGAAATCATCAAAGTCAACCACCCGACCTTATGGAAGTTGACACATCTTTACCACCATCATCATTCTTGATCGAACCATTCCTAAATGGACCTCCACCAATCCCTCCATCATTCGAGGCTCCTCAAACCACTTCAATTGATCCTTTGAATCTAGCCACTTCATTTCATCCACCACCACTACCTAGCCATGACAAAGATTGCTATCATTGTCAACATGTTGAAAGTTTGATACATGAAGTACGAGAAGACCAACGTTTCATGTTCTATCATCTCCTCGAACGTTTCGACGAGATTAAACCTAAAAATAACTTGAGCTAGAGGATTATAGTGGTGTCTAAGCTTCAAGCGTTAGTTGGTCTAAGAAATTCCTAGTTATGTATTGTCTATTTTCTTATTTTTGAGTCATGTATATCATAACTCTTGTTTTATTAAACAGAATTACATGCTACTTGTTATTTCGTTGAGCATATGATTACTTTGTACTCATATCTCATTTGGTGACAACATTACTTGTTATATCACCTTTGTCGATTTTTAGTCATCACCGACGGATCCTCAAGATATTGCTAGACGGATCCCTACTAGAAGGGAACCGTGGGATCCGTGAAGTCGAATGTTTTTCATTATCACATTTGCGGAAATTGTGAATTATACTTATTTTCAAACCCTGTTTTGCGCTTTTCAATTAACACATAAAGTATTTGACATCCTAAAGCTGGGGAGCTTGGTGTCAAAACAACACGTTGCAAAATTACTTGCAACATTTTATTTTAATTTCATGACTTCCGTTGCAAATATTGCAATCATCTAGGGGAGCACACCGTCACATAGACGTAATCCTTTGCATAAGTTAGTTGCAAATGAACTAGATTAGAATTAGTTTCTTGACGCCTTACTTAGGGATGGACTCGTCGAGGGGAGTAACGACGAGATCCTTTCCGTTACTTGCTCTCTATTTTTTTCCCTTTCACATGTTTTTCTTAAAAACGATGTGTTGCTCTCTTTTCAAACACTTTTGTTTCGACAAAAAGGGGAGAAGAAAGTAATAACTACAAATTAAAATTTTACAATTTTAGCTTTTCCTTAAAATAATTTTATGTTTTGTCATCAACAAAAGGGAGATTGTTAATACAAATAAGCCGTAAAAACGTTTATTTATATTTTACGATCTTCTAATGTTTTGTCGATAACAAAAGTAAAATCATATTAACGAAACAAATAAAATACGTAAATGGTTTGAACTAATAGTTTTCTAACATATTCACATTTTCACATAAAACACTAAAACAAGTATAAGTGATTTTATGATCTAGATATATATGTACAACAACTAGTGTTTACATATTGGCTTAACAAGTATAAGTGATTTTATGACTTAGATACATATGTACAACAACTAGTGTTTACATATTGGGTTAAACACATACTTAAGCTAAGTATACTAAAATGGGTAAAAACAAGTATATACTAAAATGGGTAAAAAACAAGTATATACTAAATAGATAAAAACTAGAAAATGGTTTTGACCCATAACCCATGGTTTTATATATACCACTTATACAAGTTCAATGTATCCTTAAGGTACATTGTATCTAGAAAGAAAACCATGGATCAACCCATAACCCATGACCCATAACCAAAAATACCCATGGGCAAAGAGGAGCGGACCACGGATCCCTAGCTTTGTGCTAGCCGGATCCCAAGTGGAAGGGATCCGTGGGATCCGGGAAATGAGGTTTTCCTCTATAAATAGTGAGCCATTTCTTCATTATATCTCACCCTCTCCAACATACTTTCTCCCCGAGTTAAATTCACTAACCATAGATCCAAGAGATCTATGTTTGTAGTTTTGTTTTTGTGTGATCTTTAGGTTCCTCTTAAAGGAAGATCACCACCTTTGAAGTCGAGCAAGCTCAAGTTCATGAGTTGCCAAGCTTCCTCATCATCAAGGCTATTGAAGTCCTCTTGTTGATGATCCCTTTCTTTCTTCAAAGAAGCGTAGTGTTAAAGACATTAGTGAAAGATGTCTCAAGTGTCAAGACGAAGATATTAGTGAAGGGTATCTATCGTCTGTAGGATAAGCACTTGTGGTAGGTGCTTAGAAGTCAAGACAAGAAGCAATAGTGAAAGGTGCTTAGAAGTGAAGACACAAGACATTAGTGAAAGGTGTCTTGTAGATCTAATCAAAGACATTAGTGAAAGGTGTCTTGTAGATCTAATCAAAGGCATTAGTGAAAGGTGCCTTAGATGTACATTCGATATGGTGTGTTTTGATGTACTAGATAGACTAGCATTAGATCCAAGGATATTGATGTCCTTGATGATGTTGTAAAGGAGTAGATCTTCTTTGGGATTAGTCGTTGGTGTAGTGTGGTAGTAGTTCCTCCATTGCAATGGAACTAGGTACTTAGCCTAGTACCTAATAAAGGGTAGGCGATGTTGTGAAGGTGTAGTTCACCTAAGGTGTGAAAGAACTCGGTGGTTAGCCTAGCACCAGTATAAAGGGTAGCGACGTTGTGTTAGGTGTGGTTCGCCTTGGTGTGAAAGAACTCAGTATTTAGCTTTGTACCGGAAAAAGATTAAGCGACGTTGTGAAGGCTTCTCCGCCATAAGGAGATTGGTGTAGTGATTACAAACTCTCGAGTAGGTGACTCGGGGAATGGAGTAGGGCAAGGAAGGTGTCCTTGTAGCCGAACCACTATAAATACTCGCGTTGTGGTTTTGTGCTTATTTCTCTTCTCTTTTCATTACATATCTTTATATGCTTGTTTATCAACATCCAACACACACAACCAAATAGATTGACATAAGTCGATCTAAATAGTTTAAAAGGAAGTTTTAATTGGTAAAACTATTCAACCCCCCTTTCTAGTTTTCCACATATACCACATCGTGTTCATTTTTAAAATTTTTATTTAATGCGAGTATGTTTGACATTATTTGGTTCAGAGACGAGAGGTTATCTTTAGAAAAATGAGAAATTTTAGCACAACGCGTCCCGACACGAGTCTAGACCTATTGTACGTTCATTTATTTAAATATGACGTTATAAGCAAAAATATTCAAGTAAATAGTCACTTTTATCGGAAAAAATGATCTTAAAAATAATGGCACAAGTTTCGGGGTCTCACGACAATTTTTGATAGCCAAAACAAGTCCTGAGAGTCGTTTTGTTAAAAGAATAGAAAAACTGCACAAATGGCCCTTGTATTTAAGTTACACCGCGCGTCCTTGGAGTTATGTTTTTTTTGTCAAAACCAGCCCTTGTGATTAATAAAAACCCCTCACCCTCTCATTTGTAACCCTAAACCTAAAAAGTGTTGCTCTCCCCTCTTCTTTGTTTTCATCCGCCGGCAACACAACCACCCACCACCACCATCTCACTGCCGCGTTCTAAGGCAAACCACCATCATACCCACCTTCCTTTACATCTCGTGGGTGTTATTTCGTGACTCAAGCGCGTATATTTTCACTCTCACGCTTCGTGTTCTTTTGGTTTTTGGTTCGTATTTGGTAGTAGAAGAAAGCTCGTGTTTCATTTCTTTTGGTTTGAAGAAAGCTCGTGTTCACTTTGTTTTTAACTCTTGTCGTGCCATATCATTTATTTTCTTTAATTTTTACCCGGTTTGATAAAAAGGTAAGGTTGAGGTTATTGTTTTGTGAATGTTAAACCGATTTATGGTCACAAACGAGTGAAACAATCGGATGGCTAGAAATCCGATTTGTTTTGGAAAAAAAAGGTTATCGTTAAATAAAATGTGGTATCATCATGTGTTGAATCGTTTCGAGTACGTTGCGAGTTTGTTGCGCCATGTTAGTCTTGTTGCTGTTGTGCTATCCTATCCTAGAGTTATTTTGTTAGCATTGCTTTGTTGAGGTGAGTTTCATAGCCCCATTTTTACTCGCATTACTTATTTTATTAAACCTTGGGGGTGAGAAAACATGCAAAACATTTTGATTAGATTGTTTTGAGTATTATGGAAGTTATTACGCGGTTAGGCTAAGGTAGTATCCCATATTGCCCATTCATGAACTGTTAGTTCCTGCAGGAAACGCGAATGTTATATATAGATCTACCAGGGGTGACGCCCAGTCCAGAGTTGGTAGCGCCAACTGGTAGGACGTGTAGCATGTCAGATACGGTGGTTACCGTTAGGGGCTTGTATATATATTTACATGTCGAGTGTCGGTTGCATGACTTAGTCTGCATAACAGATAACTTGTATGATTATGATATTGTCCAAATGGTTGTTTTATGATTAAACCTATGAACTCACCAGCTCTTTGCTTACTTTTAGCATGTTTTTCTCAAGTAATTGATATGACCGGCTTTAGGTGTTTTAGTGGGAGGCGCTTGGTAGCTGTGGCACGGTTATGGATCAATTTCACTCTCATACTTTTTGGGACCATTTTATAAATTATCTTTATGGGCTTACTTCCACACTTTTGAATAAATGTAAAACTTTATTACTATCTTTGACTATGTTTTCAAGTTATGGATGAGTTTATTTTATTTTCCTATACTTGTGTTGTGTACCAATTTCGTAACACCCCAAAGTTAGTAAAGTCTTCTGTTGAGCAAAATTTGAGGGTGTTACATATTGGTATCAGAGCTCAAGGTTATAGAGAACTGGACACTTATCAAAACCTAGACTATAACTAATTTCAAAAAATGATCCAAATACCACCCCGTGCATGTCTGCCAAGCTAAGCCTAAGGGTTTGTGAGTTGTATTTATAGTATTAGTGTTTTATTATTTTGATGAAACTTTGTGGTATATTTTAAAATTTAAAATTGATGTCTTGGGATTTATGATTGTATTGGATTTTGAGTATGCGCTTATTTTGTTAAAAAGCCATTGTCATAATTATGCCTTCTTTTGATGTCACTGAGGATATACTTCTCGCTGGCTCTCGACCAACATCACCTTTGTCGGGGATCAACCCGAGAGACCCATATGTCATGGTGAGGCATGCACCATCAGAGATTCATGGGACTACTTCAGGCCCCTCTACACCTACTCCTGACTCTTCTGCTCTCCCTAATGTGTGTTCATCCGCACGATCTACACTGGCATTGTGCGATGGGATATTGCTCATCATGATTTGGCACATCGCCGCACAACGTGCACCTCTGTACGTCTACCTACCTCATTATCTTTCCATGTTACTGCTCACTCTCCTTTGTCCCTTATACTCTCTACACCTTTATTTCAGATGCCCGGTTCGTCGTCTTCTACACCTTGTGACTCATCACCACACTCATCTTTTGATTCACCACTTACTCAGAGGCGCCGACTTCTTGAGTCTTATGAAGAAGAGGACCTGTGGGAAAACCTTAGGAGGAAGAAGACCCAGAAGAGGAGCCTTAAGGGGAGGATGACCCTGAGGAGAATCCTCAGGAGGACATTGAACCTGAGTCTCAGGAGGAGGGCGAGCCTGAGCCTCAGGAGATTGTGGGTGTTTGGGAGGAGGATGATTTTGATGATGATGATGAGCTGATGTTAGAGCCTGACTCTCCTGTTTCGTAGTTAGAGCTGGTTAGCCCAACTTCTCCCACCGCTTCAGCTGGTCCCACCGCGGATGACTTAGCCGGGATGGCGACCTAGCTAGACTTGCTTGAGGATGCGCTTGAGCGTGTAGCAGGTCAGCTCGTGGGAGTGTCGGTTGAGCGGTTTGAGAGAGTTGACAGTGATGTCTGTGTGTTAATGGGGAGGTCCACTACTATGAGGAGAGATTTACAGCGGATGGATGACCGGATGAGGGCTGCAGACAGATCAATTCAGACATAGCGAGATTATGATCAGGTGATGTGGCATCAGGTATCTGAGACAGACTCTCAGAATACCTACCTTTTAAGGAGCAGATATGAGGATAGTGTCGAGATGGCAGCGATAAGGAGACGTCTGGATGACCTAGAGCGTGCTATGAGAGAGTTTTACTTCGGGGCATGAGTAGTATATTTGAGTAGTGTTTTGTACCACTATAAACTGATGAGTCCTCAGTTAGAGATGTTGGTTGTTATTATCTATCTGTATTTCCGCATCACTTTGTTATCGTTATGGTTATCATTATCGCTCTTCGTCATTGTATGGCTTGTACTTTGAGAAACCTGGTTTTGGTTCTAATGATATATTATATAAGTTATGGTTGTTATGTAAATCGTGCGTGATGATTTTGATTGGTATTGGTGTTACGTTTACGTTTTCTTTTAATGTTCATGTCCGCGTGTGATGTTGTTTCCTCTATAATGATCTCATCGTTCTTATGTTTCTGTGATTCAGATCAATGGCGCCAAAACGTAGGTCAACCCGTAACACACGAACAAGAACTGATGTTGCTGCTACTGCAACTGCATGTCGTCGTGGTCGACCTCCAGTTCGAAATGCTAGCAATCCGAACGTCAACAACCCTAATGACAATAACCCTTCTGGTGAAAACCTGAATGTTGAACCTCCTACTCCACCTAATACTGTTGTTAATCAAACTTTGATCGATCAACTTGTGACTCATCATGTAGATGAAATTCTGGCTGAGTCGAATCATTCAAACACTTCAGCAAGAACTTCTAGACCTAATGGTAGTAACCGTGATTGTACCTACAAGGAGTTCCGAAGCTGCATGCCTGCTGAATTTGGCGGAACTGAGGGAGTTGTTGTGTTAATGCATTGGTTGGAAAAGATGGAATATGTGTTTAAGGTTTGTAATGGTGAAGAGGAATCAAAAGTGAAATTTGCTTCGTTTACACTGAAGATGAGGCATTAACTTAGTGGAAAAACTACCTCAAATCCGTTGGTATTGATGTGGCTTGTGCTTTATCGTGGGAAGAGTTTAAGGCAATGTTGCTCAAGAACTACTGTCCTCACAATGAAGTTAAGAAACTAGAGTTTGAATTCTGGAACCATAAGGTGAAGGGCACTGATATGCCAACTGACACTCGCCGTTTCCAAGAGTTGGCCATGTTTTTTCCTGAAATAGTTCGAACTGAAACACTCAAGATAGAGCACTACACTGATGGTTTACCTTCTTCTGCTAGGAATGATGTGATTTCCTCGAAACCAGCTAGTCTTCACGAGACTATCACCTTGGCTCATAGCTTAATGGACATGGTGATTCGTGACAATGCTAAGAAAGGAGTTAATAACAAGAGAAATTGGAAAGATCAGTCGAAGGGTAATAACCAAAACAAGAGGCAGGATACCGCTAAGTTTTATGCTATGGGGAATGGTGGAAGGTAAGGGTACAATGGGAATTTGCCTTTCTGCAACCGTTGTAAGCGTAATCACACTAGGAGATGTATCGTGATTTGTCGCAAGTGTTCTAAGGTGGGACATTTGGCTAGAGACTGTGGATCTAAGACCCTTGTTGTGGCTCAAGCAACCCTTGGGGGTGGATTGGAAAGCCAATGTTACTTGTTTTGGATGTGGAAAGAAGGGACACTACAAGAATGAGTGTCGAGAACCGTGGAATCGTGGGAATCAAGGAAAAAGGGGGAAATCAAGGGAATCGTGGGACTGGAGGCAATAAGGGAAATCAGAGTACTAGGAATCAGCAGGGAAATATTGGAGAAGCTCGTGGAAGGGCATACGTGGTTGGAGGGAAGGAGATCAAGGAAGACCCAACTGTCGTTACGAGTACGTTCCTTCTCAATAATAGTTATGCTTTTGTTTTGGTTAATACTGGTGCCGATAGGAGTTTTGTGTCTACTACCTTTTGTCCCCTGGTTGATAAGACCCCTCTCATTCTTGATTTTGCATATGATATTGAGTTAGCCAATGGTAATATGGAAATGGTGAATACCATAATCCGAGGCTATACCCTAAACATCCTGAACCACCCGTTTAACAACGACCTCGTACTTGTTCCATTTGGTAGCTTCGATTTAATTATTGGCATGGACTGGTTGTCCAAGTACCGTACTACTATTCTCTGTGAGGAAAAGATCGTACGTGTACCTTACGGTAAAGAGATCTTGACAATATACGGAGATGGTAGTCCTCGTGGGAATTCATCAAGGTTGAACATCATATCATGTACTAGAGAAGGGAATCCTTCTCTTTCTGGCTCAAGTTATGGAGAAGAAGAATAAGGAGAGAGAAGTAAAGCAGATATGAGACGTACCAGTTGTCCGGGATTACCCAAAGGTCTTTCCCGAAGACTTGCCTGGGATACCACCAGATAGACAAGTTGAATTCCGAAACGATTTAGTACCAGGAGCTGCACCCGTGGCACGGGCACCTTATCATTAACCTCTGACAGAGTTAGAAGAATTGTCAAAATAGTTCTCCGGACTGTGAGAAAAAAGGTTCATCAGACCAAGTTCCTCACCCTGGGGAGCTCCGGTCTTGTTTGTCCAGAAAAAGGACGGATCCATTCATATGTGCATCGACTACCGAGATTTGAATAAGTTAACTGTGAAGAACCGATACCCTTTGCCTAGGATCAACGATCTCTTCAATCAGCTTCAAGGATGGAGCGTGTACTCGAAGATTGACCTATGATCTGGGTATCATCAACTCCGAGTACATGACGAAGACATACCAAAGACCGCGTTCAGAACCCGTTATGGTCACTATGAGATTCAAGTGATGCCTCTTGGGTTGACCAATGCACCAGCTCTATTCATGGACCTCATTAATAGAGTGTGTAAACCCTACCTAGATAAGATTGTGATTGTATTCATAGACGATATCTTAATCTAATCTAAGGGCAAAGAAGAGCACGAAGAGCACCTGAGACTCATTCTATAACTACTCAAGAAGGAGCAACTTTACGCGAAGTTTTCTAAGTCTGAATTCTGGATTCCGATCGTACAGTTTCTTGGTCATGTGATTGATAGTCAGGGTATTCACATAGATCCCGCCAAGATCGAGTCTATTAAATACTGGGCTACTCCTACAACCTCGACTGAGATACGTCAATTTCTAGGGCTTTCCAGGTATTATCGTAGATTTATCGAAGGTTTCTCCAAGATAGCAAAGCCTTTGACCACATTGACTCATAAAACTGTGAAGTACACTTGAGGAAAAGACGAATAAGAAGTGTTTCAACTTATGAAGGAGAACTTGTGTAGTGCACCTATATTGGCTCTACCCGAGGGTAGCCAAGATTTCATCGTATATTATGATGCCGCACATAAGGTTTGGGAGCTGTACTGATGCAAAGGGAGAAGGTGATGCCTATGCCTCGCGTCAACTCAAAACCCATGAGAAAAATTATACCACTCATGATCTAGAGCTAGGAGCTGTTGTGTTTGCACTCAAAATTTGGAGGCATTATCTCTATGGCACAAAATGTACCGTCTATACAGATCATAAGAGCCTACAACACATACTAGACCAGAAAGAGCTAACATGAGGCAGCGTCGCTGGTTGGAACTGCTGAGGGATTATGACTGTGAAATACGTTATCATATGGGTAAGGCGAATGTTGTTGCTGATGCTCTTAGTCAGAAGGAGAGAGCGCAACCCTTGTGGGTCAGAGCACTAGGGATGACCATCTATTTGCCATTTCCATCTCAAATTTTTTCAGCTCAAGCCGAGGCCGTTAAAGAAGAGAATAGACCACACAAAAATCTCTATGGTATGTTGGAAAGTGAAAATGGCTTCGTGAAGCGTTTCGATGGGACTCTGTATTTTATAAAAAGAAGTTGGATTCCACGTTATGGAGGTATTCGTTATTTGATTATGCATGAGTCGCATAAGTCAAAATATTCTATTCATCCTGGTTCCGACAAGATGTATTACGACTTGAAGAAGTTGTACCGGTGGCCAAATATGAAGGCCGAAATCGCTACTTATGTTAGCAAATGCTTAACATGTGCCAAGATCAAAGCCGAACATCAAAAACCCTCTGGTTTACTCGTGTAACCTAAGATCCCTGAGTGGAAATGGGAACGCATAACTATGGACTTCATCACTAAACTCCGAAAAACTTCTAACGGTTATGATACTATTTGGGTTATCGTTGATTGCCTCACTAAATCCGCTCATTTCTTGCCAATCAGATAAACAGATAGTATGGATACACTTGCTTGTCTGTATGTAAAGGATATCGTTACACGTCATGGGGTGCCGATATCTATAATATCTGATCTTGATAATCGTTTCAATTCAAATTTTTGGAAATCACTTCAAAGAGCCATGGGAACGGGGATATGAGTACTGCATATCATCCCCAGACTATGGCAAGAGTGAAAGAACCATTCAAATGTTAAAAGACATGTTGCGAGCTTGTGTCATCGATTTTGACAATGGTTGCGCTAGACACCATCCATTGGCTGAATTTTCCTATAACAATAGTTATCAGGCTAGTATAAAGGATGCACCATATGAAGCACTCTATGGTCGTAAATGCCGATCATCGATCTGTTGGACAAAATTTGGAGACTCGCAACTTGCTGGTCCCGAACTCATTCATGAGACTACTGAGAAAATCGTTTAGTTCAAAAGCAGAATGCAAGCTACTCGTGATCGCCAGAAATCTTGAATTCCAAGTGGGAGACAAGGTTATGCTTAAATTCTTGCCATGGAAAGGTGTGATACATTTTGGCAAGCGTGGAAAGCTTAATCCTCATTATATTGGTCCTTTTAAAATCCTTACTAGGATTGGCTCGACGGCTTACAAACTCAAGCTACCACCAGAACTTAGCAGTGTGCACAACGTTTTCCACGTGTGCAACTTGAAGAAGTGTCTCGTTGAAGAGACAGCTGTACTTCCTCTATAAGAGATTCAGATTGATGAACGCTTGAATTTTATCTAGGAACCTGTTGAAATCATGGATCGTGAAATCAAGCGACTTAGGAAAAGTCGTATTCCTATTGTTAGAGTTCGATGGAACTCCCGGAGAGGTCCTGAGTTCACGTGGGAACGTGAAGATGAATTCAAGCGAAGCTACCATCATCTCTTTTTTCTACCTCTATGGGTAACTTGAAGGGAAACCCAGGACGGGTTTCTTCTTAGGCTGGGTGACTGTGACAACCGGTAAAATTTCAAAATCTATTTTATACGACATCATGTTCATTTTTAAAATATTTATTTAATGCGAGTATGTTTGAAATTATTTGGTTCGGAGACGAGAGGTTATCTCATAAAATGAGAGGTTATCTCGATAAATATGAGAAATTTTAGCACAATGCGTCCCGACACGAGTCTAGACCTAATGTACGTTCGTTTATTTAATTATGACGTTCTAAGAAAAAATATTCAAGTAAATAGTCATTTTTGTCGAAAAAAATAATTTTAAAAACAATGGTGCAAGTTTCGGGGTTTCACGACAATTTTTGATAGCTGAAACAAGTTCCGAGAGTCGTTTGTTAAAAGAATAGAAAAACTGCACAAATGGCCCTTGTATTTAAGTTACACCGCGCGTCCTTGGAGTTATGTTTTTGTCAAAACCGGCCCTTGTGATTAATAAAAACCCCTCACCCTCTCATTTGTAACCCTAAACCTAAAAAGCTCCTCTCCCCTCTTCTTTGTTTTCAGCTGCCGGCAACACAGCCACCCACCACCACCATCTCACTGCCCGCGTTCTAATGAAAACCACCATCATACCCACCTTCCTTTGCATCTCGTGGGTGTTATTTTGTGACTCACGCGCGTATATTTTTACTCTCAGGTGCCGTGTTCTTTTGGTTTTTGGTTCTTATTTGGTAGTAGAAGAAAGCTCGAGTTTCATTTCGTTTGGTTTGAAGAAAGTTGGTGTT
This sequence comes from Chrysanthemum lavandulifolium, assembly GCA_022545495.1. Classification (NCBI taxonomy): domain Eukaryota; kingdom Viridiplantae; phylum Streptophyta; class Magnoliopsida; order Asterales; family Asteraceae; genus Chrysanthemum; species Chrysanthemum lavandulifolium. The sequence continues at coordinate 89,971,174 of CM040240.1, forward strand.
CACTTTGTTTTTAACTCTTGTCGCGCCGTATTATTTATTTTCTTCCATTTTTATCCGGTTTAATAAAAAGGTCAGGTTGAGGTTATTGTTTTATGAATGTTAAACCGATTTATGGTCACAAACGAGTGAAACAATCGGATGGCTAGAAATCCATTTTGTTTTGAAAAAAAAGGTTTTCGTTGAATAAAACGTGGTATCATCATGTGTTGAATCGTGTCGAGTGTGTTTGGATGTGCTACGTAGGGTTAAGACCCACGGGAGCTTGTTTTGAGTTAGTTTTGGTCCGATTAGAAGGTATTACTGAGTCGTAAAAATCTTTGGTTGGTTGAAAGGTTGTTCTTGAATTCGTTTGGTCTTGGCATTTTAGTAGTGTTGCGTTAAGTTGGTCTGTTTCAAACTCTTGGTCGTGACATGGGTATTTTTGGTTAGCTCATATTGATTATTGAGTCGCGGCAACAAGTCATGTTGTTGGTCCATTTGGTATTTCCTTGGTCGCGGCAGTTTATGGACGATGCAGAGTGATGCCCGGATCGGACTCGAATTATTATGATTGTTGGCACTTGATTCGTTTTATTATTATTAGTACATTGTGGCAGTTAGTAATTAGACTTGGGATTATTGTGATATTGCAAAATGAAAACCAAAATGATCTCGGTCGTGATGTTTGAGCCATGTCGTGTGTTACCCGAGACTCTGTAGTCTCGACGTGACCTCGACTCACCTAAAGGGACTTATGATATTGGACTTGTGTGGATATTTGACGATATGGACTATTGGATTGATATGAGGGATTGTTGACCCGAGTTGACTCGGAACGATTAATACTCACGAGACATATAAACATTCGACACCTAATGAAAAGAAAAGAATAAAAAATGAATTAAATGAAAGTATTAGGTAACGCAGTTATTTTGTTAACTAATACTTAAAAATGACAAATAATAATTGTGAAAATAGAAAAATGTTTTAAAAATAAAATAGAAAAAAGGAAAACGTGAGAGTTATTAAGCATTTCGAGGCATGCTTATCGAGGGATACCATACTTGAAAAAAGTGTGAAATTTAATATTAGGAATATTGTTTAAGTTATGGATTGGTTGGCATTAATATATCCGGCCGATGTGGTTCACGGACTTATTGAGTTGACGAATTTAATAAGGACCCGGTAAACACGTTGGAGGAATTTATTAACGGATAACCATCCTTATGACTTACCATTTATTCGTGTGAGTTTAGCTTGAGACTAATAAGCGAAACGAAAGAATCATTGGACTTATTGGGTTGACGAATCTAATAAGGATCCAATCATCCGTTCGAGAACCTTATTAAGCTTTCAGCTTGACTAGTTGACCCGTTGACCTTTAGTTAATTTGGGTTTCGTATTATTATCGATTGGTATTTGGAATTGTCTTGGAATTGCAACAATTTTTAAGAAATGGAATATATTGTTGGTTGAACTTATTGGAATATTGTTAGGCTTTGAATATCATGGACCTTTTGGGGTACGATACGAATATAGTGCATTAGACCCGTAAGAAATTTAATCTATTTGATTCGTAACGAACGAACAATAAGGAAGTAATATCTAGATACTAATAATATAATTCTACTTTTATTTTATTGAATTTAAATGGGGAAATCGAATTTTAACACGAGTCATCCGACTTGGGAGTGTTCAATAAACAAATGGGTCATGCCCAAATCTTATAAACTATTTATACTTTGAATTGTTTGCTAAAATCTATTTTAAAAACTATAAGTTCAACATATGCTTTGAATGAGGTATTAATTGGGTAAACTTGGGTAAATGTGGACACTACCAATCGACTTATTTAAATTGTTATGTTTGGATTATTTGTTAGTTCATCTATGTTCGTGTATCTTCACGACTCGAGTTCTCGCCGGCTTCTTTTCCGACTTCGATTGTCTATCCTTTTGGCGGGTGTATTCTTGAGTCCGTGTTTCTTGGTCGTACACGAATGATGATACCAAACTCTTTTGAATGATTAAAATGAGAAAATGGAAATGGTTTATTATTTGAAACTTTTTCGCATTAATTAATTGTGAATAGTATTTTGAGATAAGTAATGGTTATTAGGTCGTGCTGAGTCCGTTGTGCCGTGCTAGTCATGTTGTTGTTGTGCTATCCTATCCTAGAACTATTGTGTTAGCATTGCTTTGTTGAGGTGAGTTTCGTAGCCCCACTATTATTCGCATTACTTGTTTTATTAAATCTTTGGGTGAGAAAACATGCAAAACGTTTTGATTGGACCTGAAATTGTTTTGAAGATTATGGAAGTTATTACGCGGTTAGGCTAAGATAGTATCCCATATTGCCCATTCATGAACCGTTAGTTCTTGCGAGAAACACAATGTTATAGATAGATCTATCGGGGGTGACGCCCAGTCTAGAGTTGGTAGCGCCAACTGGTCGGAGGTATAGCATGTTAGATACGGTGGTTAGGGATAAACACCGTTAGGGGCTTGTATATATATTTACATGTGAGTGTCGGTTGCATGACTTAGCATGCGTAACAGATAACTTGTATGATTATGATATGGTCCAAATCGTTGTTTTATGATTAAACCTATGAACTCAGCAGCGCTTTGCTGACTTTTAGCATGTTTTTCTCAGGTAATCGATATGACCGGCTTTGGGTGTTTTAGTGGGAGGCACTAGGCAGTTGTGGCACGGTTATGAATCAATTTCACTCTGATACTTTTTGGGACCTTTTTATAAATTATCTTTATGGGCTTGCTTCCGCACTTTTGAATAAATGTAAAATTTAAGTACTATCTTTGACTATGTTTCAAGTTATGGATGAGTTTATTTTGTTTTCCTATACTTGTGTTTTGTACGAATTTCGTAGCACCCCAAAGTTAGTAAAGTCTTCCGCTAAGCAAATTTTGGAGGTGTTACAAGTTGTTTTGTTTTAATTCCTAGTTTGTATTGTACTTTTTGGCTTCTAACATCTTGTTAGTTGCTTTTTAATATTTATATAATATATTCCTTTGCCGTTCAAAAAGAAAGGAAAAAAACTATATAGACGCTTTTATAAATGTGAGTAGGTTGATCACCAATTAAATTGATCTAAACCTATATAATAGAAGTTTTTTGTAAATGTGGCTGGTTTGATCATGTCATATGTGACGAGTCAAAAAGGATAATGTGAGATCTAAAGGTGGAAAATGTGAAAATAATAGATACATTATTTTTAATATGCAAAGTTATATTCATTATGTTCGTCTTTCTCTCACGATTAATACCAATATAAATATATAAGTACATTCATTCTTTATGTAAAACAATATACGAGGTGTAATATTTTTTAAAATATTTCAACATACAATTTGCATTTTTATTTAATATGAATATTTATAATGTGATTATAATTATAGAATGTATTAATTAATCAACATGGCAATAAGTTTTTAACAAATCATCTTCATTCTATATGTTTTTACTTTGTTTGATTTCATGCTGATTACAAGATAACTTGGTTAGGTTTCAACAGGACGATGCACTTAATGATATGGCAAAGTTTCTTGCATCGTCTAGTGGCTATCATAAGTTTAAAGATTATTTTGATGATGATTATGCTGCCTAGGTTTACGATTTTTCAGGGAAATTATATGCTTTTTGTGACCTGTATGATGTCAAGCTTCAAGGTTGTGGTAGGAAGTAATTTTATGTTTGGTAGGTCATATATTGGCATGTCTTTCTTATGTAGTAATTTTGGTTGTTGCATATTTGGTGCTTGTTCAATGCCCATGTACCGGCCCGAGATGATAGACTCACTCTCATCCGTTGTACTTAAACATTTTTTAGAGTAATATATTTACTAAGGTGATCCCATTTTACCTCAAAAAAGTGATATTATAATATATACTAAAAGCCGTGCGTCGAGTGGTGCAAATGAAGTTTGTTACACGGTAATTAGGAACATAATGTTGAATTCTATTGGCTGTTTCAATATCATTAGTGCCATTTTTTACACTAGGCAACTTATGATTGGCTAATGAACCTTAATTACATTACACATGTGAATAGTAGGTCGGTGGTGTATGTTTTTCTTAGACACAACCATTAAATGCAAGTCAAACAATTCAAGCTAGAAAATACATATACTCGACACATGTGCATCTTCATTTAATGCAAACTAGAATCTTTTGTATATTTGCACTTTCTTCTTCAGCACTGCATCTCCTTCATCAGTACACTTTTGCTGCTGTTTTCCATACGATAAACAACCTGCATAGTGATCAAAAACAGGTAAGAAATCTCGCTTTCCTTTGTTGACAGGTTCCTATTGTATTTACCAAGTTTAAGTATGCTAATGATTTATTTCATGTTAACTTGCAAAAAAAACATTGTATGCAAACTCATATTTGCTTGCATATTTTAAATACCAAAACGTACAACCCCACAAAATAAACTTTCTTAAACTATAAAACCAAATAACAAAAAATAATTCCATTTAAAAAAAGCTAATCCATAAACACCATTTAAAAATTATACATTATAACACCGAACCATCTAAATTATAAACAACAACCTCAAGACTAACGTAGACCATTGTTATTATTTATTTTGTGTTTGATGTTCTATATTCATATAAGAAACACATGACTGTTCATTAAATAATCGTTTCTATCATGAGACTATCTTATCCATTGGACGGGTCTTAAAATCTAATATAAAGATATATAATAATAAATCAAAATACTAAACTATCCTTCATTTAAGCTATTAAAAGACCATTAAAACCTAATATTATTATTCATTTGAAACTTTTTCAACAATCTATAACAATGGTTGATAAAAGGTTGTTTTCTTTGTGCGAGTGTTTAGTCTTAACTGAAATTGATCCTAATTACGATTGGATTTTTGGAAAAGTTAAGTTCATTGTTGTTGTATCTCGCTTGATCTGACTAGATATAAATCACATTGCTTTGTGGTCGATTAAGCCATTTTTTTTTGGGTAAATCATCATAGTCATTCTAAATTTGGATCTTAATTGTTTGTCTTATTACTTAGGGGGGTGGCAATGGTTTTGAGCCATACCTCACCATACCTCACAACCCACCAATAATTTCATTCCACCTAATCTCATACCTCACCATAGTTTTTTTAGCCAAGAATGGTCATTCCATACCACCATTTTTTTTTTTTTTTTTTTTTTAAATTCATAATTAAATCAAACAATTAAATAAAACATAATATTTCATTAATAATAAAAAAAATAACATAATACTTAAAAAAAAAATTACATAATATTAAAAAAAAATACGCATATAAAATTTACAAATGGAGTAAAGGTTGTTTTGGTTAAAGTTTCAAAAATACCAAGTATCAAATAGCCATAAACAAAGGGTTTAAAGTGCACATAAGTGAAAGTAGTCTTCTTCTTCTTTGTTGTATGATGCCCATAAACCTCTGTATGTGCTAAGTGCTAACTTTCAAAAATCACTTAATACAGGGGATTTTTTTTTTTTTTTTTTTTTTTTTGGGACAAATTAGCCAAACGGCTAGAACTTTGAAAATGAAACACACGCTCCTCCTTTCAATTCCTTCCATGCCGCTGCGGCAAAAGATGCCGCACTCCATACCTCGCCGCATGATGCCGCTAGGGTGGCAATGGGATGCCGCTCAATGCCTCATCAAACCGAATCCATACCGTGTGTGTTGCCACCCCCCTTAGGAGGCATTTGCCTATTTGGATAACTTTGTTTATGTATAGTTATATTTTCTGAAAGAGTTCCTCTTTTGTGAAGCCTATAATTACTAAATTAGTATCCAAACAGTGATGAGCAAGGTGAATATGATTTAATGAAGATATGTTCATAAAAATTAAAGCGTGTTTCATATTAAACTAAAAGAAGCGAAATCATTGGTCATAACGGTAAATGTATTTCGATTTTGAGAAGAAAAGGACTAGCTCTATTCTGTGATAGTAGTTCAGATTCAGATGATGAGAAAGCCAAACTCAACGATAATATGGAAACATCGAAAAAAATAAGGGAAACAAAAGAGGATAAGGAAAAAGAATTTGCATCAGATGTACGAACAAAACCACATGTTTCTTTTAAATATCTTATTTATGCAAAGCACATATGGCATTCCAGGTAGGGGTGTCAATCGAGTCGTGTCCGTGTTAACCTATTCGGGTTCGCGTGTTGGCGGGTAAGTATAGCCTTTACCCAAACACGACCCATTTATTAATCGTGTCAAGAACTCAACCCTAACCCAAACCTCATGATAACACACGTAACCCATTTGTGACCGTATAAACCATTTAAGAATAGCCAAGAGTGAATAAAGTTGGTGGTTTGTCGATTTAACTAGTTTAAACACAAAAATGATATAAGGATCTAAAATATGATAAGAATAACATCTGAGATAACTATACGACAATTTTCCGAATTACAAAATAATTTTCACGATATCTGGGATAAAATTATAATTCACTCATACTAAGAAATAACAAAATACAATTAATCAATATCCAACATAAAAACCAAGTTATATTTATTATTGTTAAGATCTTATATACTTAAACGGCTCACGGGTTGACTGCTTAATACTTACTCAACCCAAACACGCACCCGCTTATTAAACGGGTTAGACGGGTCGACCGCTTTCGACCCAAACCTATTTATCCTCAACCCAAACCCGCTTAACTTCGCGTCGTGCTCGTCGTCGCTTATATCGTGTCGGTAATCACACCCTAATTCCGGGTTAGATCCTCTCCCATTACTGAAGTCAGTTGAGAGTTAACTATCGATTAAATCCAATGGTCAAGAGTAAAATGTAGTCTTTAATCTCGACCATCGGATTTAATCCAACCAGTTAACAACCAACTGACTCAAGCTGACGATAACTTGAGTGATTTGAACCCAAGATTCCAACAAAGATGTTAATATTTTGCAATTTCTTTTACCACATCCTCTTTTGCTTACCAACTTTCTTTTGATAACTACATTGTATCAATGATCATGGCTTTTTAATCAACTGAATCTGAAGTGCAATAGCATAATGGACATTGTCCTTTTCTTCTCAAAAACCAAAATACATTGAGAATCTTCGTCATCGCTTTCACCTCTTTTAATTTGATTTGAAACCCATATTCTTTTTGATGAAAATATATTCATTTCCATTAAATCACGATGACGTTGGTCATCGTCATCATAATCATTTAAGTCAATAAACTCTCGAAGTTTGGACCCTTTTACCTTGAACCCTTGAGGTGGAGAATGCCATATGTATTCTATCGGTGATAGAAGTTAGTGAAAATTTACTTCCAACAGTCATTCCTTACCGCTCGTATGTGCAAATAACAATAGGTCTAGGCCACGACAAATAATCTAAAAACAAATTATTAACTTGTGTGTGTAGTGATAACGTACCTAACACAAACACCCTTTAAGCGTACATAAATTAACATAATTCAACGATATAAAATGATTATTTTTCAATAAAAAAAACACCAAAAAAGATTAACACAAAAAACCCTTAAACACAAAAAATGTAATAAAAATACAAATTTTTTAATTAATTTTTTTTAAGCAACAAAACAACCATGTACATGAAAAATAGCTAACACAAAGAGTAAAAGTCAACTAAATAGCTAATTAGTTCCATCATGCCTTTCTTTGTGTGCCTCCTCATGTAAACTGCGTCGATTTGTTAGAAATAATATCACGGCATTTTGACCTTAAACGCCACTTTAGACCCAAAAATTAGCTTGCTTTAGTGTATTTATGCTTTGGCTCAGATATAAAGAGCTGGCTACCAAAAACGGTCGCATTTTATGTCATCCAGTTTTTTCGAGACCATAATTACAACCTAATAGGTGTGCAAAATCATCATAGAAAACAAAAAAAAGGATAGCTGATGAAATCATAGGTGTAAAAAGAAAAAAACAGCCATTTGATGAGTCTCAGATTCATAAACAACAAAAAAAGAGGAGTAATTAGCTATGGCTGCAAACTTACTAAGTTGCCTCGCCAAGATGCAAATAATCTCACTTTGTCCCAAAGTCACTAAAAAATAAACTCTATCATCACAGCCTACTACATTACCCTTTATACAAAAAGCAACCCTAAAAAACTGTTTGTAAACACAGTGTTTGCCATCACACAATGTTCTGGTGAGATATAAGATTATATGTTACAATGCATGAAGGTTGGTTAAAGAAAGAAACGAAAAATTCGACGTAGCTTATTTAATGACCCATCTGCAATCATAGAGGTTGCTAATCCGAGTTTTCCTCACAATCAACCATCCTTTTATGTTTCGCTACAAGGCAACTAACTCGAAAGATCATGAGTATAAAACACGAGTTACAGTACTTATGAAATGAATACTTATGACCATAGCTTATACAAAGCTCATACACGGATCATAACTACGATTCATAAACAGTCTCTACACTTATCATCATACACACATCGTATGATAACAGCCACACACGAAAACACTTTTAGCTGGCCAGCTAAAAGTTACCATCTTTTTGGACTATTAGATTAGGCAATATACGTGTCATGTTCAATAGTTCAATGATAAATTTGTATCAGATAAATAAATTTTTAGCTTGCGATCATAGAGGTTGCTAAGTCGAGCAAAACTCGCACCTAACCATGCTTCCGTTTCTCGCAGCAAAACAACACTTATTAGCACTTATGACTACAAATTATACACAACTAATACAAATAATTTCAAAATATATTGTATCACAACATGATCAAAACATACTTCCATTCTGCACAACAAAATAAAACACAATTTATACAACTTATAATCATAAACTACTTATAAGAACTTAAAACAACCGCACTTTGCCGAAAATGAGGCAATACAGACAACAACTATATAAAAAAAATATAAACACATATCTACACGCCCTTACCATTTTAACTACAATAGTAGTGGTTGATAAGCCATAAAATCTCGCACTCAACCATCCTATTGTTTTACACAATCCAAAAATTTTGAAAGATTACTACGGCAAAATAAAAAACACATAGCAGTTATGAAATAAGCATTCATGACCACAACTTATACACATCGCACAAAGATCATATAACCACAAATTACACAAACTTACCATTTTGACTGCGATAATAGTGGTTGCTAAGCCGAGAAAATCTTGAACTCAACCATCATACTATTTACACAGGCCAAAAAGATAAAAATAAATCGAAAGATCATTACGCCAAAAAAAACAATTTTTAGCACTTCAACATTCATGACCACAACTTATACACACAAAAATCATATGACCACAAATTACACAAATTTATCATTTTGACTGCAACAATAGTGGCTACTAAGCGGAGAAAATCTCAGTCTCAATCATCCTACTATTTTATACAGGCCAAAAAGATAAAATAAATAAATAAATAGATAAATAAAAAGTAAAAAATAAATAAATTGAAAGATCATTGTAGCACTTACAAAATCAACAATCATGACAGCAGCTCATACACATCGCACAAAATCATATGACCACAGATAATACAAACCACATAAAATCAACGAAATAAAGCATAAGTTGTAGCACATTATATAAAATCAGCATTTACAAACACATGCCATACTTATCAAAAACCATAAACAAACAAACACACATATCCAGTAATATACTAATCACATATAAACTAAAAAAAGACACCTAAATACCATATAACAACCAATCAGATCGTTATGAAACGTCTTCGACGATTGTTAAACCACCGAAAGCACTAAACATTCACCACCACCGAAACTACTAACATTCACCACTCATTTAATCCAACACAGATTAATGAAACCACCACTAGGCCTATATTTAGAGAGAAAATTGAGGGTTGCATGTGTGTTGATAATGTGTGGATCTGAAAGACAATTTAGGGTTTAGACACGTAGCTCTCGAAGGAGACACATGTCTTGCCTGATTTATTAAGGCTAACCACTCGGCTGCCTAGTTTATAACGAAAACGGGCCAACAAACAAAAAAGGATAACCCAATTACAACTCAGAAACAAAAATGGCCCAACATACAACCAAGCGACACACCCAAAACAACAAAATGATATATCATACAACAGAATGACGTTGTTTCGTATGTTCTGCTTTCAAAATGGCATCGTCCGCACGCCTAATGTATAATAGAGTAATATCCTAAAATATTTGTTTGCACTTATTAATTAACATTACTATATTTTAATTTGAGGCATCGTAATCAATTTTTTCATGTGACGGTTACGTTGGTGGTTCATGTGATTGTTATGTTTTTTAAGAAGATATTAAATGGATGCAACATAAAATGAAGAAGATGAAGAGCACTGGTTTTGTCAGATGTTTTATCATTTTATCTATCTTATTTGTACAAATTGGATATGTTGTGATACATTGCGAACACAAATAGAGAATTACGATTGAAAATGCATAGATTTGGAATTAAAAAGTCTCAAAATTGGTGCAAAGGTGGCTTTCTTAGCATTTAGAAATAAAAGTAGCAGTTTTAACAATATGGTACAAAATTAAGTCAAGTTAGAAATAAGCGTCATCTTATGTCACAATTTTGCAAATTTTTCGATGTTTTTTAGATTTTATAGAACGCATTCTATGGGTAATTAAGTATCTATGTTGAATATAAATTGTGATTTAATCATCTAAACTTCCTGTATATGTCAAGTTTGTTGGGTAAAGGGGAGTAATCCTGCACCCTGGTAAATATATTAACCAAAAAAACGTTTAAGTACAATGGATATGAGTGAAATCCCATATCTGTAACACCCCCAAAAATGGTTTGCAGCGGAAGAAAAAGTTTTTGGGGTGCTACTCAGTTGGATCATAACACAAGCGAAAAATAATAGCCTTTTCGTAAAATATTTCATTTATTGTAGTAACACAAAGTTTACAAAATTTAATTGTTATGGAAAATGGCCCATTTACAAAATGTGGTCCCATATGTAAATCGAGTCATCTATGACCATGCCATGCCGATGCCCAAGCGCCTCGAGTTAGCTATCGCCTTTTATCCCGAAAATACATGCTAAAAGTCAACACAAAGGTTGAGTGAATTCATAGGTTTAGTAAATAAGCGATTGATCACAAGATTTTCAAGTTTAAGATAAGCCATGGGCTACGTTGTTATACGCCCATAAAAGATAGTTGATATTATTGCACTAAGCTCATGACACCAAACTAACGCATACACCTAAATACTTGGTGTAAGTAAATACAATTGCCCTCCGAGATGTAATAGCCAATTACATAGAGATACCAATATAGTGCGCCCGGTTATTTCCGATAACCGAGTCGGGTCGTCGGCCCCATAGTACTATCCACGATATTTATGCTCACTCGCAAGTGATTAATGGTTCATGATGTAGGGGACTTTTGGCAAACAACTTAGGCAGAGTCATAATATCAAGTGAACAGCAAACAGTTTTCAAGCAATTGTGATCATAAAAGCAGTAGTAGCATGTATTCTCCCCCAAGGAGTTTATAAAACAGTTAAAAGAGTAAAAGTGGGGCTATGAACTCACCTTAGTCCGAAGCAATGCAAGGATCGATACTAGCACGACTAGTATACAGAAATGTGACACAACATTATCACAAGCTATCAACGCACAACGATGTCAAGAATACAGGCGCGAAGGCACGTCATCGGTACAACCTACTAGTGTATGGTTCATCTCAGTATACGTATCGTAAAGTAAAGAGGTTTTCTAAAGATAGATGTTTTAGTTTTCGTGGATTTTTAGTATCGATATCTTATAAAAAGTTTAGTGTCGTTCTCGAAAGAAAAGTTTGGTGTTAACGTTTGTGTGGTGGTATGAAAACATAGACTCGACAAGTAACTCACGCCAAATATAACTCACACTAAAGCGTAATGTATATCCCCATACATTATAAGAATAGTCAAGTAGTTTTGACCAAGACTTAAGAACACACACCAAAGCATAAAACGATATAAAGGAACTAAACAAGTAAGAATCATCTAGCAATAAAACAAGCAAATGGTTGAGCCTTAGGCATTTATAAGAAACTCTAGATAGTTTAGAAAAGTCAATTAGACTTTATAAGAAACTCTAATTATAATAACGTTTCATAATTTTTATAAAATTGTTGGGTTTTATATAAATACAAGGATTTTCAAATAGAAGTATAAGTTTAATAAGTTTCTATAAATTCGATATAATGCGTCCGCTTATACGATATTTCCGTGTTAATAGACTTTAATGAAAACTTGATTTTTAAAACAATATATCCCATCGATTTATAATTAAACATGTGTTCTAGTTAATTACTCCAACCCGTTTCAATAATAACTTAACTAAATAGTTTTAGTAGTTAATCAAATTTTTAGATTATGTATTAGTTATTGGTTTTGCCACTTATCATTAGTTTCATCTCATATATTGGTCCATACGAGTAGAGTCTAATTTATCACCTCCGCCTCGAGTCCAAATAGTCCGATATAAGTCCAATATACGCAAAGTTCAATAGCAAGTGTCAACCACGAGTTACCGAAACGTACCAATGAACCGCGAGTCAACAATTTCGTACGTTAGATTTTCATTAACCGATAGTACCATTTTCAAGTAAATTATTTTAGTCAAATAATTAGCACACTTTTAATATTCAGCAAAACATATACAACCCATTTTTAATTATTAACCAATAAAATCTAAATTTAAATGCTTTACTTCATATACCCAATAATTGGAACATGTTAGAATAATATGAAAACCACAACGAATCTGTGACCCATAACCTTCTCGACCCACGACTCGTTAAGACTAACATATGTAATTCTGATCACAACTCACAACCACGACAACAATATGGGCAATCCTAATCCGAACCGAGACTCGACTCGGATGTAATCGACCCTACTTGTATACCACTCGAATCAAACAACACCACTTTCATACAACGATTACCACACGAGATTTTATCAAAACATGATTTCAATCGAGTTTGTATCCATAACATGAATATTAATGTAAACCAAACCATGACTATGTCGGTCTCTACCCGACCCGAGACAACCCAACAATCCAAACCTTAATACCACAGATTCATTCCAACGAAAAGATTTACAAAAAAAACATTTTAGATACAAGTTTTATTCCACCAATCCTATACCACACATTTTCATTACAAAAGGTTTTTAATCCAAGATGCATAATCCACGAAAAAGAAAACTAACAACTGGTTTAAAATTAAGAAAATAATAAAAGGTTATGCGTTGCCATACCAAAACACGAGAAGAGAAAAGAGACACCATAAGAGGAGTGACGGTGGCTGAACAGTGGTGGTGGCTGGCTCTCGGTGGTGGCCCCAACGACCTAGCATCTTTAATACTCGTTTTAGGCTAGAAACCCTAGATATTCGAATCTTGTTTTCAAGATCTAGGGCGCGTTAACAAGATTCAGCGCGCGTGTGGTATATATATAGAACCTTGAGATGACGATCTATCTTTTGATTTAGGGTTGGTGTTTTCCTTCTGCGACGGCGGTGGCGGCGGCGGTGGTTTCCGGTGACCGGATTATTTTTCCGGCGGCCGGTTATTATAGGAGAGAGAGAGAGAGTTTAGTGAGAGAGAATATGTGTATTAAAATGTGGAGAGAGAGAGAGTGAAATGGGGCTTTATACCTGGAAGGACTGGTTTTGCCAATTCTCAAAGTGTAAGGTAAGGATAAGTGAAAATATCACAGGACCAAACTCGTAATTTAGGAAGTCATTCATAAGTATTAGCTTGGGACACATTCGGAGGAGTAAACGGACTCGAAAAATTACGAAACCCACGCCATCGTTCACGAAATCATTTTTCCAATAAAATGAGTATTTATTTGACTATTTTCTCATAAAGTAAAATAACGAACAAATCAAAATGATTTTACGAGCTCACAAGAGCTTGGTACACATTGTTTCTAATTTCCACGTCATGAGATAACTTTCTCGCTTTCACGCCACATGAGCTCGTGAAGTTCGTAAATGAGAAACCGACGAATTTCTTTGAAAAATAAATATCTGGAAAATCGCGGGATGTTATAATATCTCAGCCCGTTACATAGGCATAAAGCTTACATAACAAGATACTTCCAATTTTCGAAACAAGAAAACAAACCACTACTCAAATGATAACATATGACACAACAAAATAAAATTACTTCCTAGGACCTTGAAACTTTGTGCCATACATGGCATTAAAGGAATCCAAATTCCCTGGAAGATCACGAACATGTTTCGCATAGTCATCGAAGTCATATTCATCATACTCATCTTCAAACTCTTGGCCACCACCAAAAATATTAGCAGACTCATCAAATGGGTTAGCAACAACCTCATCTTCAGAGCACGGAAATAAGCCCCGCAAAAGTCATAACAAGCACGGAAATTACATACTAGCACCTCACATGGGGTGTTTGGATACTCACATCTCTCTCAGGTGTATAAATGAAATATAACAATATAGGAAATGGAAGATAAACACTCATTAACCGGTCCTAGTACATAGATTACCATAGGCTTGAGAATAGATCAAACCTCCATCGCTTTGGCGAAGCACCTAGGAAAGACTATCAAAGAGGTCTTTAAAGGGTTGTAACGTTAGGCTTACGGTAGGAAATAAGGGTTTGGTGGGATAGGCTATTTAGTGGTGGTAAGTCAAAAATCTTTATGTTAAGCGCATATGAAGAATGGCGTTGCTAAGCCAAGACTCGACACTCTAAACTCTAGATAACCGAAATAAACAAACATAAATTTAAAGATAGATGTAGGATGGTAGCCCGTATGTTTTTTTTTTTTTTTTTTTTCACTCTATTTTTTTTTCTTTTCTCTTTTCTATTTTTTTTTCGATTTTTTTTTTTTTTTTTTTTTTTTTCATACACTTTACTCTACCATCCTCTACGATAACATCAAAATACTAGGGATTTACGGCATATCCCTACACTTGAGTTTTATTACTCTAACACTAATTTGACCCGAATTGAAAAGATCAAAACACTTGGGGTACATTATTACGTAAACAAAGGGAATTTGAATTTAACGTTCCCTTCCGTCATTTCATAAACTTTAACTTTTCCCATGAATCCCAATCGTCCCAAAATCGTATACAAAGGATATGACTCGACTTAGCAACTTATGCAAGCAACTAGATAATTGAACTAAGGGTTTGGGGTGATAACAAATATTTGCACTAAAAGTGAGTGCATAAGGGGTAGGCTAAGGCGATTTGGGTGTATATTTGGGGTGGGGTGTAAACAATGCTTTTCATTGATATTCGGAAAACCGAAATATCACGAGAACCGCGAAAAGGATAGGCTTTGAGGGTTAACTAGGGGTATCGTGTACTAAAGATGAGTACAACGCAAAGGGTGTGGGGAATTACTCAACCGATGTGGAAGAAGTAATTATATTACTGTATCAAACAAGGGTTATCCTAATGCCTCTTATCATTTAGTTATTCCTAACTACACAAGTGTAGCCTCACTTGCGATCTCGGAATGCATCACAAAACAAGTTCTAGAATCTAATATACTACTGGTTCACACTCTAAGCATTAAAGATGAATGCTTTTAATTCCTACTAATCTAAGGCGATCCTCACATTTTGGGTGGAATTTGGGTGGTAAGGGTTTTGTGCTAGTCATATAACTTCCTATCCGTGAGACGCTTTTGTTAAGACTAATGGCCCACTCCTATATGTCATGAAAAATTTTAAATTTGGTGCCAAAATTACCCTAACCGACATTTTCTCATGGTTTATTACACAATCACAATTGGACAAAGCAAATAGTCAAGGATAAGCATAGTTTCAAAGTTCCCGCTTTATTTTCCCTCCTTACACTTAAACCGAACATTGTCCCCAATGTTCCCGAAAGTATCAAAGTTATGATAAAGAAGGTAATCAAAACGAAAGAAACTAGTACTCCCCGATTAGCTCGGTAGGATCCGTAAAGTGGTGGTTAAATTCTTTTCAAGAAGAATTATTGCGTGAAAAGCTCCTTCCAATCTTATGTAACTTCTTCTTGACAAACTAAACCGCACACTTGAAGAAAACAAACGAAACCTTCGCGTAAAATCGGCGGTAATAATATATATAAGACTCGATTTAAACTAGGATATAATGCTTGTGGAATGGATGTTTACGAATTTCTAAGAAAATTAAGACCGAAAATTCCAAAATTTATAAGTAGCTCGAAAACGAAAAAGTAATCGATGTTTTACTCCTTCGACGCGCGTCAGTTGCAATCCGACGCCGTCAGTTATCCCGACAAAAAGCGGTGCGATTTTACGGAAAAATTTCGGAAAATTTACATCTTTAGAATCTCGGAAAATTTCGCAAAACATTCATTATGACTCGATACAAGCATTTGACTCAAACAAACAAACATATATATCTTTTAATTAATTGTTATTCTCATGTTTACGTTTCTTTTGAAAATGTGTGTAATCCTCCTACACTTATCCCTTATGTAAAATACCTTTATATGTAATTAAGACGAAGTTAAAAACAAAATAAAGCATTTTTACAAATTTAAATATGAGGATAAACAATTAATAAAAGATATATGACACTAACAAGCAAACAATTAAGCATGGGTTGCCGCCCACGAAGCGCTTTTCTTTATTTAAGAGTCTTGTAGCTAGACTCGTAGTCATGCTCCTACGTTCCCTCACGCATCCTCTCTTGACTCTTTGTTTTCCCTTCATCGAACGGGTGTAGACGTTTTATGCTCACCGTGGATTCCTTGCCAACGCTGTCAATTATGGCGACGGTTTTATCTTTTAAATTGGTCTCCTTAATCGTGAAAGGCCCAAACCATCTTGGTTTGCTTCTTCCTCGTAATGCCCTTATCCGAGACCTATACAAGAGCACTTTTATCCCTTTATAAATTCCTTAGGGTCCTTTTGTACCTTAGGTAATGAGGTAGGATTGCTTAGCTTTTTATCGGGTTTCCACAATGTCGCATACAATCCTTGAACCATAAAGTCTCTAAGCCCTTTTTCCCGCTCATTCTTCTTCTTAATATTGTTATCCGGGCTTTTCAATTTCCACCGTAATCATTTCCATTATCTTAAGAGGATATCGTGGGACGATGGGTATTCTAGCGTACCCTTCCCGCTTTGAGTATCATGATGCCTTCTCCGCATTTAATGGTTGCCTTGGCGGTGGCGTGAATGGTGTCCCGAGAATGAGAGGTGCGTTTCATCTTCCTCAACATCAATGATTACGAAATCCATCGGATAAACGATGTTAGCTACCTCAATTAGAACATCAACAACGATTCCTACGGGATGGACATAAGTATGATTAGCTAGGAAAGTCTAAGGTCGGTTTTTGCCGGTTTCTCATTAGTTAGCTTATTATAGATTGACAATGGCATTATGTTCACATCGGTCCCTTGATCGGCTAAGGCATTTATATTGTCCATGTCACCGATGCTAAGCGGTATCACGAAATTCCACGTGGTGTTCCGTTTTCTTGTTAACGGTTTTTTATGACCAACTCATACAAAGGTTCCATAGGTAAAGCGTCGTATTCTTCTTCCGTCATCTTTCCTTCAAGAGCATCCCTAAGAACTTCATTGTACCTAAAGTTGTTTACTTGGTTTGCAATGGTTTTCTTGTTAATTTCATGCTTAAGGTAGTACCCAATGGTCTCGTGTTCATCATCGGGCATGGACTCATCCTTCGTGCTTTCCTCAAGATTCCACATCTCAATCCTTGCATTCTCGTGCATGATGGAAGCGGCGTTTACAAATGAAGTGGGAGGCAATCATTGCTTCTTACGAGCACTTTTTGGAGCCTTTGTTTTGGTAAATTCAATTACCAAATCCATCATTTCTTTCATTTTGCTTGCATTTCTCTCTCTCGCCTATAAACCTCCTCTTCAAATTTGGCTAATCTCTCTGTATGAGCCGCCATATACTCCCTCATTTGATCTTTGAAGCTTGGTGA